>OY725337.1:4800000-6262839 GCA_963243735.1 Neocrepidodera transversa | reverse complement strand
GGTGTGATATAAAAATTGTAGGAAATTTTATCCTATAAAACATTGCACTACAATATTTTGCACCATTGTTTGTCCATAACATTTAAAAAAATTCAAAAAATCTTACATCTGTATTCCAACAATGTCGGTCTTGAGGACCTTCTACTGTACCAATTTAAACCAAAAACTAACGGTCGCATTCGAGGCACACACCGACACTTCATACCAAATTTCAGCTTGATTGTTCAAACGGTTCGGCAGTTATCGTGGAACATTACACACAGACAGACCTCATTCTTTTCGGGGGACCTCAAAATCGATATTTCCATCGATATCTCAAATTTTTTGGCTCGTTCACTATACTTTCCCTTTGATGGGCCGGGAAAGTAATACAGACAAATAGGAAAAATTAATAAAAAATAAGAAAAAATATGGAAAAATAGGAAGAAAAAAATAGGAAAAATAGGGCAATATTGGGTAAAATAAGTAAAAAGGGAATATATTAAATAATAGAAAAGAATAGGGATAAATATAGAAAACTAGGAAACAATAATGAAAAACATAATATGAAAAAATAGAAAACATTCCAAAATATAGGGAAAATTGGGGAAAAATAATGAAAAATGGGGAAAAGTAAGTACAAATGGGATAAAATAATGGAAAAAAAATAGAAAGAAATAGGAAAAATGGAAAAAAATGTGGGCAAATAGCTAAACTCGAGAAAATAGGAGGAAATTAGTAAAATTTGCGAAAAATTGAGACGAATTGGGAAAAATAGGAAAACAAGTACGAAAAGATAGATAAAATAGGGAAATTAGGGATAAATACAAAAAAATCGAAAAAAATAAGGAAATATGTATATGAGAAAATAGTGAAAAATTGGGGAAAATAAAAAAATAGGACAAAATAGATTAGGGACAAAACAGTAAAAAATAATGAAAAACAGCAAATAGAGGGCAAAAAACAGGATAAAATATGGAAAAGCAGGGATAGATAGCGAAAAATAAGGTAAAATAGCGATTAATAGCGGAAAATATAAAAAAATAAGAACAAATGGTGAAAAATAGGAAAAAATAAATAATACCGTGAAAAATGGAAAAAAATGAAAAAACAGACAAAACAGGAAATAATAATAGGAATAAGTGGGAAAAGTAATGAAAAACAGGAAAAATATGAATAAATAGGAAATTTTGGGAATAATAGGGAAAAATAAATAAAAATAGGAAAATAAAGAAAAAACAGGAAAAATAAAGAAAACAGTATAAAATAAAACAGGAATAAATAGGAAAAATTAAATAAATGGGGAAAGTAGCTAAAAAAAGAGAAAATAGGAGAAAAATAGTGAAAATATGGAAAAAAATTGTCAAAAATTTGGAAAAATAGGTAAAAATATATAGAGAAAAATAGGGAAACTTGGGAAAAATAGAACAAAATACATAAAATGGGGACAAATAGGGAACAACGAGAAAAAGTCATGAAAAATAGGAAAAAATAAGCAAAGCTCGGTCGTCCAGGTATATTAATTCCTAAATACTATGAAATTAATTTTTACCATTTTATAGTAAGAAACACACTTTACAAATTCAATTTTGGATATTTGTCCACTTTTATATTCATTCATTTTTGGTTAAGAATTCATTATAAAAAATGGGGAAAAACATAAAAAAAATCGGTTGTGTCACCCCAAAACTTTCCCGACGAGTATCCACGAATACTTTTTCAGATATTTAATGTTAAAGTTTGAAATTTTTACATTTTTTATTTTTGACAGGTGACAGTTGAAGAACTAATTTTGACTCTTCTAAATAGTTTTTCAAGGGCTTTCAGATGACATATTGCAAGTCAAATTCCGTGACATATTGCATCTGTCATTTTTTGATAGTGACACTTCCGTTTGACAGATGTCGTATAAAAACTAATGAGTTCTTCGGACGGGTAATCCAAACCCATATACCAAACTTCAGCTTAATCGGATTAAACGTGTGGCTCTATCGTGGAAGAATACACACAGACAGACAGACTTCCATCTGGAAAGGTCTTTATCATCTCAGGTGACCTCAAAATGGATATTTCCATCTTTATCCAGAAATTTTTTTTTAGTTCGTTCATAATACTTTCCCTTCTCGGAGGTGGGTCGGGAAAGTAAAATAGGGGAAAAGAGAGGAAAATGGGAAAAAAGGGAAAAAATGGCGATTGTGAAAAATAGGGAAAAACAGGAAAAAGCGATGAAAACCAAGATAACTTTTTTTAAATATTTTAAAGTAATAATTTGCAGTTGCGCCGACTTGATTTAACCACAATTTAAATAACATTTTCATAAATTTGAAATATTGGGAAATTTCTTATTTTTTACCTGCTTTTATTTCGTCCTCAGTTTACATGTCGGAGTAATAATCCCTGTTTCAAACGGTCCTCAGCTTACCGTGTCATAAAGGGATCGAAAAATCGGCCAACTTGATTACCTAACTTAACCAAAACTGATTTTTAGTTTTCGGAGAAAAAAAAACTCTTATAAGATGGTTTTGTCCGTCCGTCCGTCTGTTAGCCTGATTCAACTCGAGATCGGTGAGAGATAGAGACAAACGGTCAACGGCAATCGATTCAGCATCGTTAAAAACCCCAAAAATGATTTTAATCTTTGACCTATTTTTACTTTCCCGCAATTTATACCATATATAATGTAGTATATAAGGTATATCCCTATCTAGAAATTTATTCGTAACTTTAAATTTTCGAAAACTCGAAATTACGGCAAAAATATTGTCGTTTTTCACTTGTTTTAACTTACAGTATGTACCAATGAAAGAATAAATTGTGAATTAGAGAAAATTGCCAATATTTTGAAAATCTTGTGGGAAATGTATGTTAGTGGTTAATTTTAAAACTCAACGTCTTAACAAAAAAAAATGTTTTTTGTAATTTACTCGTAAACGACGGCGTAGGAAAATAAATAGAAAAGTTAAAAAAAGTAAAAAAAAAAACTTTGTTAAATTTAATAAATTTGTGAAATTTGTTGTTTCGGACCCTGTATATATATGCAATCAAATGACGATATTGTTACATTCCAGCATTATAAAATGCTTTCCACGTGTTTTTCCGCCCATTTATTACATTACACATGCCTCATGCCTCCTTCTCGATATCTACGCCTCAGTTTTATTGAAATGTCTGTTAATAAAGTTCCAAGCAAGGTCACGGACGAATTATTTTAATAACGATTAATTACTGTATAAGTAAACACACTGTAAACTTCATACTAAAAAAAAAAAATAAAAAAATAGTATATCGCGTGAAATAAATATCATTATAACGATATAAATGATTTTTGATACAATAATAAATACAATTAACTGAGAAAACAAAATTTAGTTTATGGGAAATTAAAAAAAATAGCATTTTTTAAATATAATGTATATAATAACAACCGTCCCTTTTTCATACAAGTTCCGCGTTCTAGACTTTATTTATAATATTATTTTTATTATCAATACAAAAAAACGACCATTTTTTACAGTATAGATCATATAGATTTTTATGACTTTGTTAGACTGGTCTTTTTTTTAAACAAAGAGCGAATTATTTTTTTAATCAAATTTAAGAGACACGCCAGTGTTTTTATTTAAATAAAAGATAAAAACGTTAATTAAATATTATAATCCTTTGTTTGGTATTTTTTAAATTAAAAGTGAAATAATCAATTCTAATCTTTTTTGAAACGTTTTTAATATGTAGACGACATAAATAAAGCACAAGATCCAGTTTGTGAAAGTGCCGAACATTTAGGCTCGATTCACACGTGATGTCGTTCACGGATCACTCTCGCTCCGGTCAAATATTCTAAAGGCTCGATTCACACTGTTCACGGTTCAATCCCGCTCCGTTCCCGGTCCGGTCAAATATTCTTAAAAAATCAGATATCGTATTACTCTGGTTCCGGACAGTTCCGGTCCGATATCACGCCGGTTCGTCATGACTTGTGCCGACAATCTGTCATCAGTTTTGTCGTGTATCGCCTCACGAAAAGACATGTTTGTTTTTGAAAAAATTAAATCGGAAAAGAGCGCTTTATTGGGTGGCAAAGAAAACTACAAAAACCGCTAATGATTTTGCTTAAAATTTTGTATGTAATCAGGCAACTCTTTAACTGTATATCCTGTTTCAGTTTCAGAGATGAGACATTTTTCAGAGCGGGGTAATTGGAGCTTTGCTGGAGGATGTTTTATATGTATTTTATATGAGAAATTTATTGCATCTGTCAAGTTTCAGCTCAATCTGGTTATTTTAGAGAAAGTTAAAAAATCCAGTAGGTGTGGACCCAAAAGGTCGCACGTGGCCTTTTCCCTATGCATCTGCCAAGTTTGAACTCAATCCGACCATTTCAGAGAAAGTTGAAACATCCAGTGGGTGTAGTTGAAAAGTCCAGTGGATTCCGACCCAATAGGACCACTGTGACCCAAAAACTCGCCCCGGTAAACGTAACCTTCTCCTTATGCAATTACCAAGTTTCAGCTCAACCTGATTATTCCAGAGGAAGAAAGAAAGAAAAACCCAATGGGTGGACCGACGGGGTCACTGTGACCCAAAAAGGTCTATATGGCCGCCTTACAGTTTTTCCAAGTTTCAGCTCAATTCGAATATGTCAGAAAAAATCGAAGAGCCCAAATCTTTCACTAAATTCTTTTCAAAATCATTTCAAAGTTCCAGAGTCCATTCGACAATATTGTAAAAATTTTTCTTCGTCGTCTATCAAATGACGATATAAAGTGTTATATTCGCCTTCTTTTCTCGTTAATAAACTTGGATACATCCACATTCTTCTTCTTTTTATTTTACGCTCTATTTTTTTTATTTGTATAATGTTCATCCAAAATAATGGCTATTATCGCTAATTCTTCAACAGAAAAATTAAATGCAGTTTTTTGGCGAGTCAAATTTACCTGATTATTTAAAAAAAAACGTCCTATGTCTACCCTGAGACGGATCGAAACAAGCTGAATGTGACTTGTAAGCTGTGCAGCCAACCCTACAGCTTTAACTGTAGATTTAGTTTTTTGAAAATCTTTCCAGTTTTTAGTTTAGGTCTCCAAATATATAGTTTATTATTTACAAAAACAAAGGTGGGTCTGGCTGGTAGTGATGTATTTGCGCAGCAATATCTTCAACAACTGACAGAAATTGAAGATAGTCAAAATTCAGTGGTTCAAATAAATAACAATTACCAAATGGGGAACCTGTTACCACAAATAAAGTTTGAATTACTTCCAGAACCCAGAGAGAGACTGATAAAGTGGCCACAACGTATCTTTTAGCTCTATGAAAAAAAAACTAAATTACAAAAAAATTACAAAATATGAATGCAGCTGGTTTTTCACAAAAAAATTTTTGGTGCTTTTAGAATGACAATTGACGTGCACATGACGTTTTAAACTGTAACATTTTTTCGGTTCATAAAAGTAGTGACGTCAAGGCCGAAACTGTTTTAAAACGGTCTTTGAAACCGTTTCGTCAAAAAAATGCTGTTAATAGCATTAGCGGATTTGGAACTCCCCTATTGTGTCCGAGCTATCTGTCATTTGCTTAAATTTAAATTGTTTTTATTAATATTTGTGTTACTGTTACTACCAACCAAATTTAATTCGTTAATTTTTTTTATTACGATTCCTTCCCCCATGTTTTTATTTATTTCTACCATCAAAATATACAAAATAAGAATAATATGTAGAATTATCGCTTCTTAATTAATATTTACAGTTTTCTATAGCTTTTTTTAAGTGTTTATGTAATTATACTCTAGGATCCAGTTGGCAACACTGCTTGTGAGACTAGTAGTCAGGGTTGCCAACCTCATCCTAGAGTAAAACTACATAAACACTTAAAAAAGCTGTAGAAAACTGTAATTTATTAAAAAACGATAAATCTATATCATTTTCTTATTTTGTATATTTTGAGGGTAGTAATAAATAAAAAAATAAGGGTAAGGAATCATAATCAAAAAGAAATAATGTGATCATCAAACTTTTAATCAAATTAACGAATTAAACTTGATTTGAAATAAAACAAGTACTTATAAAAATAATAATTAACAAGTTAGATATTATCAGCTCCTATTTCATTTTCAAGTTGCAAATATTTTTTGATTTTCCATTTCATCTTTGTTTTTGAAATGGTACATATTTTTGTTGAATTTCTTAAAATGGTTATTCGTCGCATAGAAACAATTTTCAATTTCAGATTTTTTATTGTGGTCGTAGAAAGTTTATTTCTAATTCCAATTTTTAATATTTACCTACTCAGACAAGATTTTTTTATTCCTTCATTTTTCAAGTACAATTAGACAACAAAAACTCAAAGAGGAAGAATTTTTAACAAAAAATTGTCTAGGGTCCTGGAAATTTATCTGTGAAGAAAAATTAGAAAAAAATTCTTTGATGAAAAATTAAAAAAAAAATTGTCAAAGGTCCTAGAAATTTATCTGTGAAGAAACAGAAATAAAATTCTTAGAGGAAGAATTTTTAACAAAAAAATTGTCCAAGGTACTGGAAATTTATCGGTGAAGAAAAATTAGACAACAATTCTTATTTATCGGCGAAGAAAAATTAGACAAAAAATTCTTAAAGAGGAAAAATTTTTAACAAAAAATTGTGTAAGGTCCTGGAAATTTACCGGTGAATAAAAATTAAGACTGTTTTTGTAAATGAAAAAACTAGATTTTGAGACCTAACCCAAACACTGGAGGGATTTTCAAAAAACTGTACATATCTACAGTTAAAACTGTATAAATCTAACCTTAAAGTTCCGTTTTTTCAAAAACATTAGAGCAAACAAAAAAATCCTTTCAATGATGAAAATTCTCCCGTGCATATATTGAGCACATAAATCAAGATGTTCCTTCCGATAATGTTTATACAACCTTTACCGGATAAATAAAAACAAAACCACGGAACCGGAGCCGGCACGCTTTAGCTTGGCTACAATTCAACTCGAAGAAAAAGATTTATACTATGAACCACTACCGAGCTGTAGTACAAGTACGAGCGTAACTTATGCAACCGTTAAAGCGTTGTATTGTTTAACTGGTTATCTACATTCGCCGGTCAAGTGAATCCAGCAGTGGCGTAACAATTTAATAAAATGGTTATTTCAAACAAATTAGAAATAAACCACAGAAAGTTTCTTTACTAATTAGAGAATTAATTATTCATAAACGGAGTTAAAAAGTATAATATTTATCAAAAACAAAGACCCGTGTACAGAATTGTATTCTGATAAACGGCTTGCCCGGTTGGTACCCATCAACCATACGATAGATGGCGTGACTATCTATTATTTTTATAATATTTAGTTTAGTTTTTTTTTATAAAAAAAGGGAAATTTAATTTAATCTGTAAAAAAATCATCAAACGCTTAACGTCAGGTAATCCTGAATTTTAATTTCATTTTTACCTAAATAATCCGATTATAACATTTATTAAAACGTTCTTTCACATCTGAACGATACATATTAAATTCCATAGTTTTTGGATAACAAAATATTAATTTTAAGTTTAAACAACCATAAAAAAGAAGATTTTTCAACTTCTTAATTTTTTTATAATTATTAATTATAGTATGAAAATTTTAATAATAATATGAAAGCAAAATGTATGTAACGTCACGTAAAAAATGTTTCAAACGCACACATTAACATAAATTCCAAAATGATTACCAAAATTCCTGTAAAAAAGCAACATAATAGACTGGACTTCAATATAACCCATACCGAAAACAAAAAAACCAATAACCAAAAATAAAAACGGTCTTTAATAAACGTCCAGATTATTTTTATGATGATCAACAATTTTCGGACGTTTATTTAAACCTGGAAAAAACTAGCTTTCTTACCTTATTGGTGGACGAAGGGGTGTGATAGTTGCGAGACCTGGTGGTCGTCTTGTCCTCCGAGATGGTTTTGACTGGGGTCTTGGTCGTCGGGGCAGTGGAACCGATAGTTGGGTCAGCGTTTTTGGTCACCTCCAGACTTTCCGGCACAGTCTGAAGGGTCGAGCGCATTGCTGCCGACATCGTCCCCACTCGCACACTATCGCGCCGGCCACTTTACATTACCTGTAATTTAATAAAAGAAAAAGACATAAAACCTCATATTTGTAAATTTAGTAATATGGTTTTTTCATTCCAAGAAAAATACAGAGTGAAAATCAACACTGAAATAATTATAACAAATAATAAAATAATTATAACAAAATAGTATATAATTAAATTATACAATTAAAAATGATATTTTAAATGCGGATCATTTTTAATTGTTTTGTTCAAGGTATCTGACTGAGGTTGTGGCCTCAGCACTGCACTCTAGACGGTCGTCCCGGCGCTCACTCTCTTACCTGCACCTTTCTTATCAACAGAAGAGTTCCTCCCGAAGGTTTCGCAGAAATTCAAAATAATTAAAATTAAGGACAATAAAATATAGATTATTAATAACGTATTTATTTGAATTTTGTAAATCAGTTCACATTACTTAGGTAAAAAAAAACAGGAGATTATCCATAACTCAAATGTGGTAGAATTATTCAACGAATAATTAAAACTCAAAGTCATACCACATAATTTATTACTGGTTTAGGAAGATATAAAAATGGCGACATGTTTCGGCCAAACGATGGCCATCATCAGGCCTACAATACAAATTAAAATTGGAATACAATACATACTTAAAAAAGGTTACTTACAAAATTAAAGACGAAGTTACACATGATGTTAAAATTTGGTATGAAAAATGAACATTAACATTATAAAATTAAGTATAAAAAATATAATGTTGAAAACTTTTTAAAAAACCAATAAGCTCCCTAAACTAGAGGGTCACAAAACCTTTATGGTAACATCAAAGTGCACAAAGTGACAGTTAACAGACAAGCAAAACTGAAATAATTTGACATAAAGAACAGAACCAACAGGGAACGGGGCAACAGACCACGAGTGGAAAACCAAAATATTAAAGGCCATTTTATAGATTAATTAAAAAAGAAGAAAAAATGGTAAAGGGTATCTTCTTCTTCTTCTTTTACCATTTCTTCTTTCTGCTTTCTCGTTGCCTTTTATCCCCTTATACCCTTAGCCAAGGTTTGTAGACAGTTTCATTCCGGTTTTGATCTTTTTTTATTACATTGACTAAGTACATAAGGATTGTTTTTCGTCCAACTCTTTTAGTTTTCCTTTAGACATACCCTATGTATGCCTGAAATACTGAGTGGTCCGTAGATTTTGCAACTTGATTTCTCACCATACATTCCACTCCCTGTTCCAACTCCCATGTTACTTCACATTTCCATTCCAATTGGGTATTAAAAGGTTTTATGAAGTTATTTTTTGATAGTTTCTGATTGTTTTCGTTATATTAGTACGTTCCTGTGCACTTGAATATAATATTTTACTATTAAATTGAATATTAACTAGAGATGTGTAAATATCTGAAGGAAAACTTACTACAGAATAACGCCCATATATCCGGTCCACTTTGAGACAAATTTAAACTCGACCGAGGTATGACCCTAACATACCAAGTTTGAAGCAAATCGGACCAGTGGAACGGCCGTGAGAAATCTAACAGACAGACACACACAAAATATAGGAGAAAGTCCAATTTATTAAGAAATAAGTAGCTTCCGAAAAAAGGGAAACATTACAAAAATCATCTGATTTTTATATAACCCAACAAAGAAAAATAACAGTGATCTCATGATTTAGAAGGCATAGATGATGAATAGGATCTTGTGTATCTATTTTTAATCCGAATTTTTTTTATAGGACGTTGAATTGGGAATACGAAAAAATGGTATTTTCAGATTTTTTATTGACATACATATTTTTTTAATTCCATTACTTCTACTCCAGTCTAGTGCTAATTTTAATTTCTCTCAGATTTTTATTTACCATAAATTAAACTATGCGCAGACAAATTAAATTGTATCAACTATATAATTTAACAGTGAACTCATGAGTCAAGGTTTCAGGAAATATAACACAACGGGGCATCAGTTTACAATGTGCGGTGAAATTTTCCATGGAAATTTTAAGAAATATTAAATTGAAAATTTCACACCTAACATTTTCGACCAATTAAAAGCCTGTATTTTGTATTGTTACCATGGCAACTAACAAAATTTCCGATACAGGAGCATGAAATTACACTGGAAATTTTTAGACGTTTATAGTAAAATGACATTTACATTTACCATCAAAAACCGATATTTCCGGCAACAATTCATGCCCTAGGGAGATTATAAGTGAAAATATCACTCATTTATTTTGTAGTTGTTATTTTAAAATGTTATCATATATAGTCCTTTTACTACAAAAATAGTTGTACGACACCAATTACGTCATAAATGTTATCCCGTGTTAGAAAAAAATGGCATATAAATGCAATAAATACCAAAACTAGAAGAAATAAAAATTCAAAGTCTAGTACAACAAATATTTAATGAAAAGTTGGAAATGGCAACTAGTTTAGCCATCATCAGGCTAAAGAAATTTAACATTATTAAGGAAAAATTATTGATTGAATTAAGTACTGGTTACATTACTAGCGCGCACTTAAATATAATTTATTAAATAAACATTAAACTTATAATTTTGTGGTACAAGGATGATGTGGTACATTGTAATAGTAACGGTAACAATTATTTATTACAGTGTACCACAAAATTATTTTTTAAGTTTAATTTATTTAATAAATTATATTTGGGCTGATATCAACCGGGATGGACCGACTACCTGCTTGTAAAAATAATTTTCAATTTTTAGAAAAAATAATTCTTCATAGTTTCTTTTGCATTTGAAGGTGTGCTTAAAAAAACTAAAATTTAGATTTGCAAATTTATTTTTTTAAATTACACGTTAAATTATACTATTATTATTTTTACTATTTTTTTTGTTATTATTATTTGCCAAAAAGTATATTTAAAAACTAAAAGAAAATATGAATATTTCAAAATTATTATCTGTATTACAAAACATTTAAACAAAAATATGTTACATATTAATACCTATTACAATAATTGGTTAGTAGCGTACAGACATATTTTATAAAATTTATACTGGTTATTTTTTTTTTGTTTTAAACATAACCACTAGATTTTGCAATTTTTTTAATTTATTTTTGACTTCTTTGTCTTTGATTTGACGCAGTATGTGTAGACTTTGTATTTTAACATATGTATCTGTTTGAAATTCTATTAATTTTCCAATAAAAATATATATAGAGTAGTGTGCACGGCTCTTTTTTTTAAATCGGTGAAAATGGCGGGGCCAACTTAACGGTGAAAATGGCGGGGCCAACTCAACGGTGATAAATTAAAAAATTCTAAAAAAATAGAAAAAAAAATATATAATTTGAAAAAACTGACACTTTTAGTTTGAAAAAATTGTCACTTTTAGTGTTCGTTATTGTCATTTGAACGGCGATTTATGTTTTATAATTTTCCTATTATAAAAGTAATTAGTATTTCTTTTACATAAAAACTCAAAAAGAAAAATTAGCGTAGTTCACTAAATAATGTTTTTGATAAATAGATATATACTGAAAGTTTCATTAAGCCAAAAAAAACTCATTGCACACTTCCATTTACTTATATTTACAATTTGTTATCTTTTATTCAAATATTTATCAGAGGTTAATGTTTGCTGGTTTTTTTTTAAATTGTATATGTATATGCAAAATCGCGTTGCATAAAATGCACGTTACCATTCCTCTGCTGACCTATATTTATCATCTACACTGATAAAACGTTTATTTTTTTTATCTCGTTCTTATCAAAATATATACATTGAGTAGAGTCCATAAAGTTATCATTAATAATGACCTTAAGGAATATTTTAGTTTACCTTACACATTACTTATCTAAATAGAATCAATCAAGCAACCAACATATTTTTACTTTCCCGCTAATAAGGATGCAGTTTCGAATAATAGTTTAGTCAACAAGTGCTTTTTAGGTCAAACTTTTTTCTCCGCCTCCGAAAAATATGAACGAAGTGTCATTCGATTCAGAATAGCGTGTAGATGATTTTTGAAAAAATTCAAGAGCCGCTTGGAAAAATTGCAAAAGTTATCCATGGGTTTTTTACAAATATCTCAAAAACTATTTGACGTTTTTCAAATTTAAAAAAGATTCAAAAAAGGGGAGGAAATTTCTACCTCCCGGAACTGTAGGATCAATATTTATAATTTCCACAGGGGGTTGAAAATACGGTCGAAAACGGGACTCTGGCTTGCGTAAACTCCACCCACCTTGGACCTTTAATGAATAAATATTATTTAAACTTATTAAATAGGGAAATTAAGAATTGAAACTTTTTATGACAATTTTTCTATTAATTATAAATTAGTTAATTAACAATTTTTTTCTACAATATTGCAAGTGCGATAATTGTTAAGAGCCTTGAGAACCGCCGCCATTATGATACAAAACGCGGCTTCGTTTTACGGGCTTAATAATTAACGAAATTAGTTTTAGTTTGAAGAAACATGTTTATAAAGTCTATGTGATTACCCGAGCTCTAAAATAAATTATTAAAAAAAATAAAATTAAAGTAATTTTCATTTATTGCTTTTAATTTAAAAGTGAACAAAATTAAAAAAGCATTATTTTTTCCAATAAATCATTTCTCAAATATTCCTATATATTTTGTAAAACGAAACCTAGTATTTAAATAAATAATATTCGACAGGTGCTGCCCTCTTTTATTTTACCAAAGACGACAGAAAAAGTTTGTAATTTGGCAACATCGGATCGATTATATTGTTTTGATAGCCACGCCACTTGAGCTGAACAACACAGCTGATTTTAGTCATTTAGGAGTGAAATGAGTAGAGGAAAAAATAAAATGGGCAAAATAGAGAAAAATAGGACAACGTAAAAAAATTGGGGGAAATACAGAAAATGGGGAAAAAAAACAGGAAAAAAGAACATGAAATGGAAAAAATAAGGAAAACTAGAGAAAATGGTAAAAAACAGGAAAAAATAGTACACAATAGGAAAATGGGAAAAATATGGAAATTAAGGAAAAATTAGAAAAATTAGTAAAAAATTGTGAAAAACTAAAAAAATTGAGAAAAAATAATATAAAAAAGGAAAAATAAGAAAATCTAGACAAAACCAGGGAAAATTGGTACAAAACAGAAAAAAACAGTAAACAATGGGAAAATTGGAAATAATTGGGAAAAAAAGGAAAAAATTGAAAATAAATGGAAAAAGTAGAAAATATGGAAAAAATTAGACAAAAGTTGAAAAAAACAGGAAAAAATGAAATAAGAGGGAAAAATAGTTAAAAAATAGGCAAATTGAGAAAAAATAATATAAAAAAGGAAAAATAAGAAAATCTAGACAAAACCAGGGAAAATTGGTACAAAACAGAAAAAAACAGTAAACAATGGGAAAATTAGAAAAAATAGGGAAAAAAGGAAAAAATTGAAAATAAATGGAAAAAGTAGAAAAAACTAGACAAAAGTTGAAAAAAACAGGAAAAAATGAAATAAGAGGGAAAAATAGTTAAAAAATGGGCAAATTAGAGAAACGTAAAAAAAATTGGGAGAAATAAAGAAAATGAGAAAAAATGGGCAAAATAGAAAAAAACAGGAAAAAAATAAATAGGGAAATATAGAAAAAAAAATTGGAAAACAGGAAAAAATGGTAAACATAAAAAAAAATGGGGAAGAATAGAAAAAATAGGAAAACAAAAAACTAGGCAAAAATAAGACTACGTAAAAAAATAGGGAAAAATTGGGAGAAATAGAGAAAATGTGAAAAAATTGGCAAAATAGAAAAAAACAGGAAAAAAAGAAATAGTGAAATGTAGAAAAAAAATTGGAAAACAGGAAAAAATGGTATGGTAAAAAATAAAAAAAATGGGGAAGAATACAAAAAATAGGAAAACAAAAAACTAGGCAAAAATAAGACAACGTAAAAAATAGGGAAAATAGGAAAAAATTGGGAGAAATAAAGAAAATGAGAAAAAATGGGCAAAATAGAAAAAAACAGGAAAAAAAAAATAGGGAAATATAGAAAATAAAATTGGAAAACAAGAAAAAATGGTAAAAAAAAATGAAGAATAGAAAAAATAGGAAAACAAAAAATTATAAAAAATAAGACAACGTAAAAAAATAGGCAAAAATAGGAAAAAACCGGGAAGTTTAAAAAAAAAAAAATATATGAAAAACTCGGGAAAATTGGGAAATATATGCAAAATAGGAAATTGGGGGAAAATGGAAAGAACCAGCAAAAATAGAAAATGGCAGGACAAAATTAGAAAAAATAGAGAAAAATTGGAAAATACAGGAAAAGTGGAAAAAAATTGAAAAAATATAAAAGAATAGGAAAATTGGGAAAAATAAAATAGCAAAAAAATAGTAAAAACCAGGAAAAAAGAGGAAAATTGGAAAAGTAGGTAAACTTTAAATTGCAATGAATGACGGTCGAATTTCGACCACTGTAAATTTATTAAAATGGTCAGAATATCCCAATAGCAATAACACTGTAATTTTCAATGTCCCGTCAAAATTTAAGCGGTGTTGTTCTCCTACTACAAAATTCCGATACCCATTCGGTGTGACCTGAAGTAGTAGGAAGCGGGAGGGAATTCGAAGTTGATGACGCACTTCCCATGCCTCTTAAATAACAAATCTGAGATTTTTTCCTATTCCTTTTTAGAGCTATTTTTGAAAGGTCTCAGAAGAGATTTCCGTCGGAAAAATTTAAAAATTGTTATTTTTCACTTTGTTATCACCAATTTACTTATCCATGAAGTCAGACTAGAAAGGACAAAATATTTGAAGGTACTTTCACTATAGAAAAGAGGGCAGGCATACAGTCCATAGGATGGTCCTATGGAAAAGGCGATTTAAAAACTTCTATTAGCAAAGGAAGGCGTCTAAATATTTTACACGCTTTAAGCAAGGATGGTTTTATTCCTAACAGATTGCTGATTTTTACTTCAGGTATAACAACAATATCTATTTCTGCTGGTTATTTACTTATAACTAAAAATTTTCAGGTAAAAAAACAGAAGATTGCCATGATGAGATGAACTGGACAAATTTTTCAAAGTGGATCAGTTCACAAGTAATTCCAAATCAAAATAGATAACGCCAGAAAAAGCAGTTACCAGTGGAACAAGAAAACCTGACATGATTAGTTGGCTTATCCAAAAAGGAGTACCTGATCATGAGAAATTGACGAAACCCGAGTTATACGCTCTAATAACAGCACACAGACCACTACCGACCTATCTTTTGGATAGCATTTTAGAGGTGCATGGCCATACACTTTTACGTTTACCCCCTTATCCCTCAGAGTTGAATTCGATTGAAAAAATATGGGTATAGGGCAGAACGAAATACAACGTTTCAATTTAAGGGAAGTTGAAAAATTAGCACGTACAAAATTTGAAGCAATCACCCCAGAGGAATGGTCAAAATTGGTTGAACATGCGGCCAAACATATACCTGACCAGAAAAGGGTACCGGTAAATGTACCACCGACCAAAAGGGTTCTTTAAATACACACAGGTATTTGCGCCACTAACAGTTGGGGTATGATTTTATAATTGCAATAAATTAGTGTAATTTTATTCTTTAAACTAACCGTCACATAGATTACGCTTTTGAATTAAATTAACCAGTGTTTTATACAACGCAAAAATGTTTCACCACTCTTTTCTTTTTTAAATTTAAAATTATTAAGCACCAAAAGCTCATTTCCGTACATAATTTTGACAATTTTAAGATCTATTATGAAAAATAAAAAAGACAACTACTGAAGTGTAACAAAAAATTATTTCTACCCCTCTGGTAAACTTCATTAGCCCCTATCTAAAAACCAATCAACTTACCCAGGAAAAACCCTAATTTTGTCCTTCCTACAATATTTGCTGAGATTTCCGGATGAACCTTTTTAAACCATAAATATATTAAAATTAGTAGTTAACAGGAAAATAAGGTTTACGTTTAACAGACCGGGGATTAAGCATTTAGTTCCAAAAACAACAGATTTGGAATTTCCAGGGAGATATTTCTGTACCTTACAATTATAAATGCAAACATCATTTAGTCATTAAAAACTCGAATGGTAATTTCTTGGTAATCATTGCCTAGATCCTGATTAACCTGTCAGGTAGAGGCCCTTTTCTCTGGTGGCACAAAAACCTGTGTAATTTTAAAATCCTAAATTCCTAACAGGTAGAATATTGGTGGCACATTTACTTCCGCCGCATTTGGACGAATTGTCAAACTACTTCCCAAATATATTAATAACAAGTAGAGGTAAGTACTTTGTTCAAATTGTATTTTATTGTTCCATCCAACTTTGTAACTCTTTTTAGGTCTGAAGATGGCTTGTTAGCCGAAACTAGTCAACCTTTATCATTTAATGATTAATTGACCACATTTGAGATATTGATAACCTATTAGATTAAAAAAAAATTGATTGTAGTAATTTAATAAAGTTGTGTTTTAAAAATAATCCAATTTCGTACTAGAATAGATAATTGAACAACGTGCGGTTAATAAGAATCGAAGTGGTCTAGCTGCATGGTTACGAACATCCACAAAATGCATCTGGCACTGGTGCTCCAACGAAGAGAACTTTTCTTTTTATTTTAAAATAGTTTTCGTCTCAAAAATACATTTTATATAGGTCAGTCACTATTTTGTCGGTGGCGAAAGTCTCCTTTGGACAATTGCTACTACACAAATATTTATGTAAATTTAATTTTAATTTATTAAAAAATTACCGATATTTAAACAACCCATCTACATTTTTTTATTAATGTTATAAAATAAATTTTACGTAACACCGTTATAACAATGTAACAGTGAGTGTATTTAAAAAACTATTGTTTAATTTATATGACAAGCTTAATTACAGCACTTGTTCTTGTTTGTGATTACAACATAAAAATTGCGTAACGTCTGACTTCAAAAAAAAAATCAAGTCAGTTTAAACAGTTATAACGTTCCATTGTGTGATCACTAAAAATGGTATATGATCGCAATAATTAGTCTTCCGTGTGGTTTAAAAAATATTTTATTTGTATATAAATCGGCTAATGATAGTACCTATCAATTTTTACTAACCTATCATCATTTTCGACATTTTTTTGTATATTTATAATTATTTATTTCTTGTTTCCTTTCATTTTTAATAGTATAAGATTTCAACATATTTTACAATATTTGGATATAGATCAATTTTAACTGGTATATACAGGGTGATCCCGCGGTATGTAGCGTCGAAACTATTAAAGATATCAAAATGAAAAACAAAACTGTTTTATTTGGTTCATAAATGCCTACAACTATACAGAGTGATCAATAATTCCAGTGGCATTATTGTCAAAACCTTTTACCAGTGGCGTTCCAGAGGCCAATGAAGTTGGCACCCACTTTAAGGAATTTAAGATTTTGTGTGCATTCGTTTGTCCATCGATTGTCCATTATTGTCCACTAATTATTTTCGTTTGTCCACTCTTCGTTTCAAAATGGTGGCCCAAAAACTTTTTTTTGTAAATTTTGCTCTCGGCGCCTACAAATTGAAAAAAAATTCAACCGCACAGGTCGTTTCTTCTTTGTTTCTCCACGTTTGTCCACCAATTAGTTTTGTTTGTCCACCCACCGGTTAATTATAATTAATTATATAACTTTTAAAAAATTGTGAAATTGTGTATATACTTAAGTGCATTTTATCAAAATTTTAGCTAAAATATTGTGGTTGTGAAAATAGGGAGAGACCATAACTATATTTTTTCTCATTTTGGTCTCTCCCATTTCTCAAGGTCACAATATTGAAAAAAATCCCATTTATAGAATTTTTTTATTCTCTTGTGGTTGTGAAAATAGGGAGAGACCATAACTATATTTTTTCTCATTTTGGTCTCTCCCTTTTCTCAAGGTCACAATTTTTGCTTTTGAAAAAATTCCCATTTATAGAATTTTAGACTTAGATAATTGTAGATATTAAAAAATAATTTTTTGTTTAACCCCTGTAACAGAAAAACTATTAATGCTATTAAAATGTACTAAGTGTAGAGAAAAAAGAAAAATTCCCAAAGTACATACAAAAATTAAATATTCTACATGGTTGGATAATGAAAAAATGGGGATTTCAAAAATGAAATAAAATGTACAGGTCCGTATTAAAAAAAATAGTTGATGTTGGCCCTTCAAAGACGAAACGTTGTTGTAAAAAATTGGATAGGCTTATTAAGATCAAATACTTCAATAAAAAAAACCTTATTTTTCTATCTTTAAAAATTAAGGTGTTAATTAAATAAAACCAAAATCTTCGATTTTGAAATGGTGTTTGGACAAACAAAATTTTTAGGTGGACAATCTTGGACTAACGATGAACAAACGAATGCACGAAAAAAAAAAATTCAAAATTCAAAAAAGGGTGTGCCAACTTCACAATATCACAATTTTTTAAAAGTTATATAATTAATTATAATTAACTGGTGGGTGGACAAACAAAACTAATTGGTGGACAAACGTGGACAAACAAAGAACAAACGACCTGTGCGGTGAATTTTTTTTTGCAATTTGTGGGTGCCGAGAGCAAAATTTGCAAATGAAAGTTTTTGGGCCACCATTTTGAAACGAAGGGTGGACAAACGAAAATAATTAGTTGGCAATAATGGACAATCGATGGACAAACGAATGCACACAAAATCTTTATGAAATTTCCAAAAGTGGGTGCCAACTTCACTGAGCTGCGTTCCAGTTGGATATCGAATATTTTGCTTACAATTTTTTACGCCACTGGATAAATTTTCAAAATTGGATTTTTCGGTACACAAAAGGCATATAAAAAGAACATAATCATGATGCTATTATCTCAGGATTATTGCGATTCTTTATCTGTGCGGGGTCAGAATCGATATAGTGCTACCCCGTAATTTTAATTAAAAAAAAATATTGTTGCGTTCGAGTACAAAATTTGATTTTTCTGTTCACAAAAAGCATATAAATGGACAATTTTTTTTCAATTTTTTTAATAATCGGGCGTAGCTCGTTTCAGCTCCAAATTACTGTACTTTTAACATTTTTCTGTTGAAATATTATAACGAGTATAAATATGAATTATGAGAATGATTTTTTCTGATATATTTAATTAAGTTACCTTTGGATTTAAATGCACAGCAAATTAAGTTGTCAAATTATTATTTGCCAACTGAACGTTGTTTGGAGTTGTACATTGAATAATATAATTATTTAATTATTTACTAATATGATAGAAATATTGGGTGAGTGTCAAAGAAATGCAGAAATGGACAATTTGAGCATTTAATGTAGTTTAAAAATAAGTAATTATAGAATCGGCTTTCTAAATATTGAATATTATACAGGATGTTTCATTTAAAAAAACCAAGTTTTTTATAATTACAATTTTGGAAATTTAACCTTCTGTTATAAACACCCTGTACATATTTAAATAATTATGAAATATGAACAAGGTAAACTCATATCTAAACTAACTTTAACCAAAATTTCTTTTTCAAATTCGTAAAATACATTAATTTTTAAAATATCTTGGCAACGCAGCATAAAGGCCACTGAAGTACTAATCCAAAACTCTAAAAATATATAGGATGTGTCGTTTAAAAAATTCACAAACATTTTATCCACTCGAATATGGGTTACTCTGTATAAATGAAAACTATTTTCTATTTGTAAGGATTTTTGAATCAAATAAAACATTTCTTTTTATTAGCTTCAACGCTACAAACCGCTGGAAGATAATTGGCGCGCCCTGTATAAAACAATCAGATCGCAATCGGGAGTCAATTGATTTGTTGATAAAAAAGTTATTTATAAAATGACATTAGTCTATGGAAATTGAAACAAATTAATTTATCCTTTATCTTTACTAAATTATTTCGAGACGTATCACGAATATGCACGTGACATATTTTTATTTATATTCAATGTGACCCAAATATTTCGTTTCGGAATATTTAACCAAAGAGGAAATAAATTTTAATTTCAACAATAAAAAAAAATCATGATATAAATCAGAAATAAATAAAATTTGGTAATGATTTACTTATTTAAAAAAACACAAAACCACTTTTAATCCTAAAAAACCAAAACAATGATATATTTTAATTTTCTTCTATCCCTCTAAGAAAACCATAAAAGACTCTTAACGTCATTTATATAATAATAACAATCGAGAAATATTTATATTTTTACATTTTATGAAAAAGATTGAGGTAACTTTTTTTTAATACTTACTACTTTTCACCTGTGTGCAGTTAGCAGCCAATTTTAGCAGCCAAAATATCTGGAACTGCACGATCGAAGCATCCAGTGGCACACACATTTTATATATGAATTTTCACCGATTCTAATTACATATAAATTTGTTACAATAGATCTCGGCCACAAGACAGAAGATCCATATTAACATACAGGTTGTTTCAAAAGTCTGGCAGCGATCTTATCATATTTGTTAAAAAAAATCAAAATGTCCTCCTGTAGCAAAAACTAATGAATGTTTTTGAATTTTAAGCGCATAAAAATGTGAAAAAGACATATCCTTACTAATTCCAGAATTTGGACCACTTATCTTTAGTAGTTTTTGAATTCCAAGACCGTTTCCAGATTCATGAAACACGTTTCCAGACATATGAAGTACCCTGTATAATCCATACTTTTAAGAAAAATTGCTTCCAAAGGGTTCAAATGGTACTTAGAATGATTTAAAATTTTCTAACTATTCTAAGTGGCATTTTAACCCTTTGAAAGTAATTTTTCTTACAAGTATAAAGATTATATGTTAATATGTATCTTCTTGTTGCCAAGATCTATTGTAACAAATTTGTATGTAATTGGAATCAGTGAAAATTCATATATAAAATATGTGCGCCACTGGATGCTTCGATCGTTCCGAATATTTTGGCTGCTAACTTCACACTGGTCTACTTTTCTCGATTTTCAAAACCCTTGAACATAATTTAATTTTCTGACTCATAAAAAATATGTATAAAAATCTCCACCTTGAACGCTAAATTTCAAACCGTATTAAATATTTTTTTACAGAGGTTTTTGGCCTCATGTTTGTGTGATATAGTCGGACGTAGGTAGACATTTAAATATTTAATCTTACAAAAAAAAGATTAAGCTGACTCAGATACATTTTAATATACAGATTATTGCAATTAGTAATAAACAATAGAGTAATAATCGATATTATATCTAAGGTATTCATTTTTAATAACCGATGTATTGCTTTTTTTACATACACAAATATTTTTTATTTTACTATCTTATTTATTTTTTCTAAAAATTTCAATAATATCAAAATGATAAATAAAAGATATTTTTTTTAAATTTGCGTTATTGTGTTGCCTCAATCTTATCTGCAATAAAAAACTTGATAATTACTGAAACATAGAAAATAGCAAATATCCAAAAATGTCACCCCTTGAAGAGATGTTAGGCGGGGATGCTTGGGGCTCGACAAACCCTATAGGCGAAAACCTATAGAAAATTAAAATATTCGAAAACTCACACCCGGAGATGCCAGAGATTGTTTTGTAAGCTTTATGGGGCATTTAAAAGTATATATGGATAACTAAAACTTTGAAAATTGATAAAACATGGAAATAATGAAATATTTAAACATTCCACCCCTCTGTTAGGGTGGACAGTCGGATGGGGTCGAAAATTTGTTTATTGTCATGTTTCTATTTTTTCGAGAATTTTAACGATAAAATCGTTTTGTTATTGTAAATAGCTGAAGGAATAAAAAAATTTTGAAAATTTCGACGAATAATTGACAAACATCCCTAACCAGGGCTGTTATAACAATAATATAATTATTTCGATATTTATGCTTACTTGGAAACATCATTTCAACGATTCTATAACATTTTACATCAATTTGAATGTGATTTTTTTCTCAAATTTGTTGTTTACCAATGATGGAAACTCATTTTTAAGTACTTCTATTTTTTTGTTCATCTGTAAATTTTATAATTTACATAAATTGGACCCAAAACAATATTTTTTTATTTATTTTCTAAAATATATTTTAACTGACCTTAGCATAGGTCAATAAATCTACCTTAAATGAAGTTATTCAATATGTAAAGTATGTTTAGTAAATAAATGACAAATTAAATTAGTACTTATCTTAAATTGTTCTTAAACATCTGATAACGCAAAACATATCATATTCGTTCTAAATATTGTTATTAATGATAATAACACCAAACAAATAATAAAATAAATTTTTATTTTACCAAAATAAAAAATAATACTAAGATTTTATAAAATTGGTCTGGCAATTTAATTCTCCTCAACATTATAAGGTTTATTAAAACAAACTTAGATTAATTAATGTCATACCAAGAATTTTTAAGTGATATTGGCCAAGGTCTATTAGGCTTATTTAATGTTAAGAATTTAATAGAAATGGATTATCTAATCGAGGTCTTTTTAACTATTAGTAAAGTACAGATGATTTGATAAAAATATGAATAAAAAGAAGTATAGAAATTAGCTCTGCACGGTGAGGAAGTAATGACCTCCCAGGGTCTTCTATCGGTGATGACTCATTTAAGATACCTATACGAATAACCTGTCTTATTATGAACACCTTCCCATTTTTAAAAGCTATTATTGGTATATGCATTTCCGGATATTAAAAGATAATTTTAACAATATGTAATTAAACGACTAGAACGGATTAGGTATTTTGCAATTATAAATTTACTACCTGTAAAATAGATTTCTAGAGATTAGACAAAGTTCTACCTAATAAGGCCAGTTTCTTCGAGCAATATTGGCCTCCAAATCGGCTACGAATTTGACTGGAATCACTTTTATTCTAAACGAATATGAAACTAATATCACCCCGTACACAAATATAGAATATCGAGTTTCTACAAATGCTAATTTTAAGTGTTAAACTATTTTCCTGTATTTAGGGACCAAGTGAAAGCTTTGACAGGGGCACACTTTATGAACAAAAATTGTCACGTTTCGATTCGGTTTCTCACTTAAATCACTAAATAACACTACACCATTATTTATTAAGACTAAAACTCACCCATAAAATAATCCTGATCACTTTAAAATCCTTTAAAATCAACACACACCTCAAAAAAGCATACTTTTAGATTTCTACAAGATGGCTGGGAGACTGAACGTATACACACCAACTAAGCTACGACTTACTTTAAATAAAATCGCCCTAAACAGCACGTTGACGGCTCTCGGAACGTTAGTCTTAGTGTACGACGTGTTCTCATGACGTCGGTGACAAGGTGATCGGCTGTGCGCATGGCCAACCGGACTGTGGAAAAGTTACAGTGGCAGCCAAACTTTCGAATTTCTTGCACATTTGATTATAACATTGAATTATTTATAAAATCGGTTTTTATTCAAATTATCATTCATTGATCAAATTTGAATAATTAGTTTGTAGATATTTATGGAAGGGTTATTTCGTGTTTTTATTATTAGGGAAGGGAGTTCATTTACCGGTAGATATAAGTGCCACTGTCTACGCACGTCAAGTCGTCAAACTCGCAATGTCTACTATTCCGAGGAGCCGGACATTATTCTAGCCGTCCACTTGTGTTTGACGTCATTCCCAATATTTGATTATTGATAATTAACAAACATTTATTTATAATTATTAATTAAAGGAAATTATTCAAGGGTTGTTAAACATTTATTATACATTTCGTCGAATTTTAATAATATCAAATCGCCAGAAAAATGTACTATTTAATTTAAATATTGTTGTCGTATATTTTAATGTTAAAAATATGTTTTTAATGCAATTGATTTTTTTTTATAAATTCCGAGATATATAATGGCAATTTAAAAAATAAATATGTTTCTGTCGATACATTCTTTCGGTATTAATTATTTTATCAAAAAAACATTATTTTATCCTTTAGAAAATCTGACGCGTCCATGACAAATTTACCACAATTTCCTAGCATGAGCGCGCCGCATTAATTTCATTAAAATGAATAAAATATTTTTCATCAAACAAAGACATAATAGAAAAGTACACAAACAGGGGTATAAAGTAGGAAATGATCGATTGCTACCTTCACATTGAAACTAGAACCATAGGCGTATCATAAAAAATCTAAATTTCACAATATTTTTTTCTACCAATTCTTCAGATTTATTTTCAGGTTAGATAACATCACAAAGTACCTAACAATGTTTAGTCCAAGAACCAGGTACTTTTTTTTGTAATATTCTACAGATCAAATTTAATTATTGTCGCCTGAAAGTAAATTCAAGTTGGTGGGACGAGGGAGCTAGCCGCCATCTTGAAAAATACGTTTTGTGAAATATCTCGTAAACCGTGCATAGAACAAAAAAATAGTAAAGATCATTTTTGTAGATAAAAACATTCTCTACAACTTTTATTTATAACTTTTTCCTGTTTAATGCATAGGTTTTTATTTATCGCGCTTCAAACTCAAAATAACGTATCACTTTTTTTAAACCATTTTCCCGTAAAATTTGCACAAAAAACTTTTCATAACGCATAAAACGCATAATAATAATAATAATAGTAATAATAAAAATATGTAGAAGGGTATAATGCAAATTAATGTTTTAAAATAAGGAACAACGTTAAACATTAATTAATTTAAAAATGTTGCACGGTATTTCACTGCGCAAGTCTGAATTTTGAACTTTATAAATAAAAACCTATGCATTATACAGAAAAAAGTTTTGAATAAAAGTTATAGAGAATGTATTTATCTACAAAAATGATTCATACTATTTTTTCGTACGATGCAGAGTTCACGAGATTTTTCACAAAATATTTCACAAAACGTCTTTTTCAAGATGACGTCTGACGCTTGCGCTGTCCCGTCCCGCCAACTTGAATTTACTTTCAGGGGAGATTTTCCAACAATAAAATTTGACCTGTAGAAGATTGTATTATAAATCCACTTTCTTTGCTCTTTCTCTTGGACTATGTTATAAACTTTTTTTCTTGCGGTAGAGTGATTTTCAACGATGACTCATCAAACTTAACGTGTACCTAAGAAAAATGAAGCTTTCTGGAAAGGGGCGCTCGATGGCTGTACTAGGAGCATTGGAAAAAATATGAATCTGCAAATCGAAAAATTGGAAAAAAATATAGAAATCTATTTGCAACTGATAATTTTACATGTCTTTTAAATGTTTGTGTCTCTACCAATTTCCTATACCTCATTTTATTTGTACTGTAACTTTATCAAACTATATATCCCTTCTAGATTTATTTTAAATGCATTTCCCCGATTCTATAACTTCACACAATTTTATCGTCTTGAAAATTGTTATAGTTCCCCGAGGAAACATTTTGTTGCAGCACCGCTGATTGAATTAAACGCGAGATACGTTTCTTTCTATTAATCCACCCTCGGGCCTCACCTATTTAAGGGGATAATGCATGTGTCCACGCCTCACCTAAATAGAATTTGTGAGTAGAAACAAAGATACACTTACATTCATTTCCCATACTTATACTTTATCCATTATGGAAAATCGGAAAATTGACAGTTTCCATTAAAAAACTTTAGTTATTTAATTCCTTTAGTAAAGGAAACTCGATATTTATGGTAAGTTTATGTTTTTTCCTATATTTGATACTTAATTAATAAAAAGTGCCACACCATCCAAAGGCCATAATCCTAGCTGCTAACGCGCTGCGGTTAAAATTTATCATGCAACTTTTACCAACTCGGACTACAAAATAAAATGAAAATAAAATAAAACAAAAACATGATTTACTACTTAATGCAAATTGGCACTATATTTAACTAAATTCTGTAAATAAAGGAAAATAAGCAGAAATAAATAATTGCACAATCCGACAACACCGAAATCTATGTCCCCACCATTATTTTAATTTGTTGCATCTACTTTCTACTTTAGACCATTAAAGCTTCGCCAAACGTAGTATTCTGTACATTTTGTTTGGTTCTTGTGGTGAAAGGCAATGCGAGGTGAGACGCACCAAGAGGTACCACTCAATCAGTAGCGTGCCATTTTTAAGATTGTTATAGTCATCGTTTACACATTTATGAGACACGACTATGTATATTTACATGTGACAAGAGATCTGTCAATTCTGTCAAATGCTATTCGCGTATTTAAATCAACCAATAAGAGGTCGTCTAGCACCTTATCCCCCCTTTATTATCAAACAAACTAATCTATATACTACATCTAGCCCTATATGGATTTAAGACTACCTACCTATAGTCCATTAAATATTTCTTTTAACTTCCTTCTTCCTACTAACTATATATTCTAAGATGTTTATTGATACTATTTTAAGTTAGAATATTATTATAGATGTTCTAAAAATAATAAATATTTAGTAATAGATTAGAATATGCATAATTATATTTCCTGTAACTACATTTTTTATGCCATATTAAGTTCAAATAATTCACTACTTTTTAAACTTGACATTGGCCCAGTAGACACATCCAAACAGATTAGCCACACTATATATTTTAACACAAAATTACCAGTCGACTCGAAGTCTGTCATTTTAAGAAAAAAGAAACATTGGACGGAGTATAAACGTAAGTTATAAAAAGCAGACATGTAAACGACTCCCGATATAAAATGAAGCATGATTGTATTGTAATTTATATTTGTTTTTTAATTTTTGACAAATAAGCTATAAAAATAATCACTTTCGGTCGGTGGAGCGAGATGGGTCTTGCAAATACTAGCTGAGTTCGTCTTGATGAATTGGGAGCGTGTAGTAGATTGTGAGTATTTGAGGTAACGTTTAAACCGAATTTTTGTACAGTATCCGAACGGATAGATCAAAACGAGTGAAAAGAGTAACCAAGCCGAACTCACCTACGACGTCTATTTTGTAAACAATTGTCATATGTCATGTCAAGATCACAGTATATTAAACTATCAGTACTGTAACTCCTTGGAATGTTAAGATTTTAAAACTTAAATATTTCTACTCAGTTTAGATTAGAACTCACCTACTGTAGCATGCACAACGCAAATGTAAACAAACCGATAAACCGATAATGTTCTATTAGTTTATACATGGCCGATTGCTCACACAATATCACGTATATTTGATGGTTAATGCTACTTTCTCCATGCTATATATTCTAAGATTTGAATAGTAGTTTTTTTTCATTTCTATTCTAAATTATCAGAAAAAATCCTAATTTGACATTAACCACGCATACGCGCAAATGGAATATTTGTCTCTCAATAACTCGAATGAGTAATGTCATTTTGGTAAGTACTCGGCAGATGGCGTTAGTGGTAAATAAAGTTTGAAGGGTAACGGATTATTTTTAATCAATTTTCTGTTCGATAAAAAAGCAATAATGTCTCGTTCTTATTCAGTTTTATGTTGTTCATCTACAAGAGAAGGTCATAAGTTTCAACGTAGAAAGAAGCCACTAATTTATTCTCCTGTTTAGATCATGTATTACCAAATCAAGGTAAATCCTAAGTTAATTCATATATTTTTTATTAAAAGTATTATGTTCATATAGAAAATAATTATTTACGTATCAAACATTTAATAATTTTCATAAGACATAGATTATGAATAAACATAGGCGGCACTACAAGGTTTTATTGAAAAAATAAAAATGCGTTTTTTTTTATTTAAACAATATAATTACGTTAACTACATTCTGTTTACTTTAAAACATTGTAAGTTCTTGGAAATATACCTAACGTTATAGAATAAATTACCACTAATTTAAATTGCCTTCTAGTGCTGAAATAAAGAAAAATGCGCTCAAAATACGGTGCTCAATTACACGAAAGTAATTGGAGCAGAGATTTAAATCAAAGCATACACGACCGCAAACAGTAAATTGGGCAGAAAATCTAATAAAACTCCGTGTACGAGAATTTTTACGAACAGGTAATTGTCTAAAATTACGTTAGGTCATGACAAAGGCGAACGAGAGGGTTGGTTTATTTGAAAAATAGACCCAAAGTACGGTGCGTGCGGTACAATATTTTATTTCAAAAATTAAAATTTTATTGTGTACTGTATAAGTTTTTGTTCAACTTAATCCTATTTGTTGTTTTTTTTTCAGTAATTTGTCTCAGACGCTGGCATGACTGTCCTCCGCATACTTTAAAGAAATTTTCAGAATATGTGAAGAGCTCTTCCATGGGCAAATTGAAAACGATACAGTTTTATGAAATCTATTTATTTTATAAACTAAATATCTCATAAAAACAATACACATATTATGACGAATAGGTATAGAATATCACTTTTTATGATATTCTTGTAAACATTTTGATCTGGATAATATATACTATTCATTTTTTTAGTGAAATAATCCAGTACAAGTCTTATTTTATAGAACCGATCTGTAACTTTTTGTAAAAAGTTTAATTTTCAATTTAGTAAAGTACCTAGAACCCAACGCCATCTAGGAATAGATTAGTTAAACTTCATGGGAAACTAAAGTTACCTAACAATAAGTCCACACATGCGGACAAAATTTTGTAGCAAGTATATTGTAATGAAATACTCTGTATAAATTGCTGAATTTTGTTTAATTGTTAAAAAAATTGATTTCATAACTTTTTTATGTGATAAAAGTAATTAGATATTATAGTTTTATAAAAAAAAAAACAAAAGAATTAAATGATATTAATTGGTATATAAAATATGGAAAGATGTTCTAAATCAACAATATTATTATCATTATTATTATAAATATTATTAAATAAATGAAATAAAACTCGAAGTCATGTACCACATAAATATAATTAAAACAATATTAGGGAATGGCAACTAGTTTCGGCTTACAAGCCATCTTCAGGCCTAAAATTTATTCAATTTGATAAAGGAGGGTTTACAATAAAAACAAAAATGCTTACCATAATATGGCTGATTACAATTTAGAAATTTTTAAAAATTAAACAATTATACATTGTCCACCCTGGGACTAATAGACGAAGGGTGGACTATTTTCTTGATGGTTTGAAGAAACAGGATTTTACTGAACCAGATGTTACAAGGATCCTGTCCATTTTAGGATCCTTTTATTTCCTTATGATTCCCTCGTGGAACCATCCAACCCTACTTTGTAGGTCCTATATATTGGAGAGTTCAATTGTCTCTTCCTTAAAATTTAGTTAACGTTGCTATATAAATCTATTTTAGTCTTAATTTTCATATTCCACAACCACGTTATGGTAAGCGATTTTGTTTTTATTGTAAATCCTCCTTTATAGAATTGTAGGCCTGAAGATGGCTTGTAAGCCGAAACTAGTTGCCGTTACCTAATATTTTTAATTATATTTATATGGTACATGACTTCGAGTTTTATTTCATTTGTTGAACACTGAACACATTTGAGATATGGATAACCTTATGGATTTATAATCATTATTTGTATAACAATTTAATAGAAAAATTCTGGGAAATTATACTAAAAGAAAATTTAAGTAGAAAAAGTACAAGATGAAAAATTTTCGATACTACAAGAAAAGGAAACAAAATTCAATTTATTGTAATGAGAAGAGAATGGGAGAATCGGGATACATATTTTTTTTATTTTGCTTAATTTGTAAAGTTTATTTTTTTATTTCATAGAACCTACCCCAAAATTTGAAATTTCTTTTAATATAATTCAATTACAATATAGAGGAAATAGATAAATGTCCTGTTCTTTATAGGGTTGAAGTTTCATCATCTTATTCCGCTTAAGTTACCTGAAATATATTTGTTTACCTATGACGATGTTTGACGTATTTTTCCTTTTAAAGCCTACCTACGCAAGGAGCAATTTTTTTTTAATAAAATGCGTGACAATTATTTAGTGGGCGAAGAAAAGCAGGAGAATATCTGATTATACGCTAAGAAAAATAAATTTCATATTAAAATAATGTGAATAATATTTTTTTTTAAAAAAAGTAAATAGTTCTGAGGGTTCAGAAATGTTGAATTAATACTAGGTTTATTTTAAAACCAAGAAAAGCACATTTTTTTTTGGTATTTTAATATATAAAAACGTCAGTGTCGAAAAGCAAAAATCGTTACTTTCATTTTTTGTCCTGGCTGTTACTAAAATCTGCATACCTACACTATTTCTATGTTCCTCAATATAAATATATTTTCCGATTTATTGCTCTTCTAATAATTACATATATTATATTTATAGACTATTATGTAATAATTTGAATGCCGTTTTGGTATTGCCTTTGGTACTTTATAAATCATAGTTAACACAACGTCGTCAACAAAACGTTTAAAAAACGACTCCTTCGACTTACTGGACAGTTTAAAAAGATCCGGTATAGTACTTTGTACGTTTTATGGTACAAATGCCACAAATTTGGACATCCTCTACCCATATCGTGTCGGAATCGGTACTGTGCTGATATCGTGTCAGCGACGGTGACGGCCAGTGTGAAAATGCCCTAAATATGACACAGACACTCTCTTACAGATTACTTTATTGACCTCTAGATGGCGGTAGGGTCTACGCATACAACTTTTTCATTAGATATGAACAATGATTACCTGCTGGTACTGTGATATTACGAACGATACAGCAGCAGAACACACAATCTTCGTGTGCACAAGATAGACAGAAGGGAGAATTGTCGCAAGTTTGAGATGTGGATGTGGAATAGAGGTGACAACAAAGTAATATATGCGTAGGAAGTAGATAGTAGGTAAGGTTTGATGGATAAGCAGAGGCTAAGGCACCTGAGTCCCACACTTCCTGACATGATATACAAAGCTCAGAGGTAGAACATGAATTTCCTTACCTGTCAAATAAAACTTATTAACAATTAAACTAAAGCTAAGAATTGATTCAGTTAGCGACAATGTTCATGGACCATCTTTTGACGATTGCCTCTAATGATACTAGTGCAGCTAACTCCTTGGTAAGAGTAATGCCAAGAATACTGTTAATCGGAGTCATAATCACAATAGGGGGATGAAGTATGGAAAGGAAATATAATCAAACCTTATTAAAGAGAGTTCAAAGAATATAGACGCGATTAGGATATGCAGGGCATATAAAACAGTCTTACAGAAGCTAGTTTGGTACTCTCAGGATTAGACCCCATTGACTTGTTGGTGAGGGAAAGAATCGACGTATAGGGGGGAAGAGAAAAAATGGCAGGATCTATAAAACACATGTGAAAATGGTGCTTGGACACGAACACTTATTCTTATAATAGAACATGGCAACGGTCGTTTCTATTTGACCCAGGTTCCCACAGGACACGGCTGTTTTAAGGAGCATCTTTGTAAGAGGAAAATGAATGTGAGTAATTCCAGCAGATTGATACAGTGGAAAATACTCTATATCAGTACGAAAGGTGGAGAGAGGGGAAACGAGAGATAGAGAGAGCATTCGGAACCACTATTACAAGAGAAAATTTAATAAACACCATGCATGCTGCCTGGAAGGAAAAATGGGACCTGATTATAAATTGGATAATAAATGTTATGAAACAGAAAGAGATGGAGTTAAGGAGAAGAGTAGACAATAGTTTTGCACCACCAAAGCTCGTAACTCTGAAGAAATGCAGATTCGGAGTACCAGAGGATTAACTTGCAGAGCGAAGGGGGTTTTTATTGGATAAAAATCCCACATATCTTGCCTGGGCAAACGGGAAGAATCTATTTAAAGATTTTCCTCCTTTAAAAAAAAAAGCGACAATCTTACATTGGTTTTTATTTGAAGAAATTAATTTAATTTTAAAACAATGTCTGTCCCGTATGTTAATTTTGTATCTGAGTTGTCTTCTCACTTAATTTTGAAAGTTGTAATTACTACCTTTGTCAATCCATACATAGTTAAATGGTGTAGTGATTATAACTAGAGACTAAATTAATATTTCTTCATTTCCAGATAAATTAATCTAAAAGCCTTATTACTCAGTGAACTAAACAAACCACCCACCAAATGACATTTCGAGTTATCTCCCCTAGCCGCCTCTGTCTTTTCATCCCTTTCCAATTGCGTAACATAGTAAAAGCGTCCCAAATGACAGTCCTACATTCAATGAACGTTCAAACCCACGTTTCTAGCGTTTGCGCCAGCGCCCTCTTATTGACTCGCGTTAATACGCACGCGCACACCCTCTTAGTTTGTTGGTGAGCCTGATGAAGGCCATAACTGTCCGCAACAGTCTCTAAACGTTCATGTAGTCCGAACAAGGTGCTGCCTAACATCATGGCGCGAACTGGAACTATTGTTTATTTCAATTTGTTGATTATTTGTAAGTAGAATTTTATTTAATATAGTTTAATTTTTAATTTTAAAAGGTTATCTATCGATTAGTGTAGACGAAGTAGTAAGAAGCTATAAAATCAAAATCATTTGGATATAAAAAATTTTTTGTTAAATAAATCAATGTTTAGTTAATAGCAAATGTAATTTTTTTATATTTTTATTAAGTAAAATCCGATACAGTTAAACAGCAAGTGTAATTATTAAATAATAATGCCCAAAAATTATTATTTTTTAATATGTAAAATATTATGTGTAAAAAAAGGTTACATTTTCAATACATTATGCACACTAAAGCGCTTTACATGCCTATTTTCTTTACAATATACTAAGAGACGATATTTAAATTGTTTTGAAATATTTTTTTAAAGTTAAATTTAATTTTACTCTGAAGATTATTATTAACTACTAAATTTCAATAAAATACATTCTAATCACTATTTTCTATTTAAAAAGTTCTTTCAACAGAATATTTTTCGTATTACTGATTTTTGATGGGTTTTTATAAAAAAAATTGCTGTGGCTCCATATTATTTTATTCCTTAAAGATAACTTCTTGACCTTACTCTGTTTTTATTGTATTGGTCAATTTATTTCATCTACGCTGCTGATGAATGTGTAACAACCCATTTACTAATTACACTGCGCTTATGACACGTTTATAGAAGGTTACTTACCAAATAATACCATTAAATTTACTAATTAAAATCAAGCTTTAATGTTCTATCTTCAAATTTTATTTTACGTTAACTAATTGATATAATTGATAGATTTCAGATTGAACTTTTCTTTTTATTTGCCCCTTTCATATCATGCAGTTGTTCTTATATCTGGGGTTCCCAGCCACTTGTTCAAAACTCTTGTACTTCCTCAAATTGTTGCTTCATTAAATATTTACAAATTTCATTATCTGTGCGTCTTTTTCATACTTCATATATTATTTATCCAACCAACCTCGGTTACTCCCCTAAGAAAAATTGACCACCGAAAATTAAGTTAAGGTTTCTTGTTACACGGATACATGAAAATTTACAATTTTTCCAAAAGTGGCACCAGATGTTGTTCTAGATGTCACATTCGTAATTATCGCACCTAAAATCCTTTAGGTTTGTCATTTGTTTAGGTAACAACAAAATTTTTTAAAACTGGTATTAGATGGTGTTCTGGAAAAAATAGATGTCAGATTCAGAAATCGGCGGGTACCAAAAAACGCTTTGGTTGGTATTCCGACAATCGCAGCTGCCCTTGATTTAAAGTGTCTGAATACCAAATTTGGTGTCAATCGGTTTAGTAGCTTCCAAGAAACCGTCTACACAGACAGACACACACAGACAAACGGAATAGTGACCTCAAGAAATCCATTAGTCTACTGATTTAGATCAAAGCTTGCTTTTTTGTTTATCAATCGTGTTACTTGGTCTTTTTTCCGCCAAAGATTTTTTTAATTCATTTTTTATAAGGAGATGATGTGAATACCGTTCTTTCGCCTCTTTTACGATTAGGTCTTTAATTTTTGGAATTGATAAAACCACTTCCGGCGATAAGCAAAGAAATCTCAATTTTCCAGTCATATTACCAACAATTTTAATTGAACGATTAAAAATGTAGCTTGCACTAAGTCTTGTTTGCTCCGATTCTGTATGATTATCAAATGTGCTAATTGGGTTGGTACTTGTTCACTTGATGTAGGATCATTGACAATCATTAATTTATTTTGATTTCAATCTCTTGTTTAAAGTGTATTGATTTATTTCTCTTCCTTGTAATCTCAATATTTGAATCCGGTAAGTCATCTGCATCAGTAAGACAGTAAGCCAAATTTTAGTTTGGGAAAACCATTCAGACCTGTTTTGATAGTTAACAAAGGCAGTTTGCAACAGAGCGACCACCTTTCCTGGATTGCAATGGAGCCATGGTTGAACTTGATGTCTGGAAAACTATTCAGAACTATTTTTATAGTTAACAAAGGCAATTTTCAACGGAGCGACCACATTTCCTAGCTTGCAATGGAACCATGTTTGAACTTGATGTTGGGAAAACCATTTAGAACTGTTTTAATGGTTAACAAAGGCAATTTGCAACAGAGTGATCACCTTTCCTAGCTTGCAATGGAGCCATATTTGAATTTGATGTTGGGAAAACCATTTAGAACTGTTTTCATAGTTAACAAAGGCAATTTGCAACAGAGTGACCACCATTCCTGGATTGCAATGCAGATATGTTTGAACCTTATGTTCGTAGTAGAACGCTGAGAGGTTTCATGCATCATACGTTACACCACTCCACGTGCACGCAAAATAAGTGGGCCACCCACCTTTTTACCCTATACAAAGGTATCGGTAGATACGAAACTAATCTACGTACATTTTATTCCTTTACACATCTTGTTAATATACAGTATCTATAAAAACATGAACTTATCAATTTGTATTTTAGGTGCAACGACAAGTTGCCTAGTTTCGGCCTTAACGCTAAACCAAGCAACTCCGAAACCCCGTCATACGAAATTCAGCGGATCGACGACAGAGGGCAACGCGCCGTTAGTCACTCCCGCATCTAGTAGCGCTTCTCAAGCTAAAGCCGATGATTCCGGAGTGGCGTACTATAGGCTTTTTCACAGTAAAACTGGGGCTACGTGCATTTTACTAAAGACTGATGCCTTGGTTGAGGTTAGAAACATTTATTAAATGAAAAAAATATGATTGTATGTATTTAAATTTTTATTATAGGTAAAGTTCAAATTGCACGATTTGGATGAACAGGCGGATTCATTTATACCTGAAAAGGCGTTGATTGAAGGAGACTGTAAAGACGAAGATTCTGCTAATATGAGAATTTCTTGGACTGGATACAGTTTAGTTATTAATTTTGCAAAGGTAGGTCTAAATTTTATAGATTATTTTCGAATTAATATAAAAAATTAATACCAAATAAATTAAATTGTATCAACGATTTTATTATATTTTTAAATAAATATATTTATAATTAATTGAATTTATAGGAGCACATTTCTAGTCATGAACGGATTTTTATATTTAGTAAAATTTTATATAGAGTGTTTTTTAAATGCAAATATCGCAAATTTTTTTAATGGAAAACCCTATATATTTTCATTTCATCTGAAAGCTAATCTCTTTCCCTTTCGGAAAACGTATAATTTGTTTAAGTTTAGATAAAAACGAGTGAGTTACTTGATTTTTAATGATATGCAGTTATGTACTAAATTTTACTAAATAAACATCGTTTCTGAATTCCGAGACATTTTCAGTTAAAATGGGTTAAAAACTTCTGGGACACCCGGTATCTTACAAATATTATTTTTCAAGAAATATTTATCTGATTAACAAATTAATTATATAAAGACAAAAAAGTTTAACGTTTAAACATTTTTAGACTCCAGGTGGGGAAAGATGGTATGTAAGCAGTATAGGTCTCAGTGTCAGTCCAGATTTACCACAATTCCATGGTATACCCATTCAAAGTAAGTATTTTGGTTTTAACTAAAAAAAAGTTGTTCCCATTTACCAAACTAACATTTGCGTAAAATCCTAAATAAATTTGTCCATTTAGGGAAATCTTCCATCAGACTCTACCACCGCCATATGTTAATACCGACCCCAGTAGGTAAATCATACTCGTGCAGCGAAGTCGAGGTGCCCTTAGAAACCGACGAAGAAGACAACCCACCTCCAGGTGTCAAAGGAACTTTGTTCTTAAGACTTCTCCAAGTGCAACCATTCATGTATAAGAGCGAAGAATTCGAATCTGCACACGAGTGTAAGCTTCAACGAGCATTTAGGTGAGAACGTAGTTTTGGAGAAAAAGGGATTTAATAATTATTGAAACTATTCACTTAACGTCACTATTTTATTTTATTTGTAGTGCACTTAAAGGAATTTCTAGTAATAATAACAATAATGATATTATTAGATAAATAATAAATATTTTAAAAATTAAACTTAATACAATTTATTAATATCCCATCTCTTTCATTAGAGCACTGTTGGTCTAATTATCATCTTATATGTCCTTATTTTAAATGTTTTGAACTTTTTGAATATGTAACTCTTTAGAACATGATTTATAATAAAATTAAAAAAAACTATAAGTGGGCGATCTTGTAGTAAGTATTTTAATACTCTAAAACTTTGTGCTAATAATCTTCTCAACTTATATCTTACACCTGAATATCATTTTAATTCCCCTGATTTTTTTTTTGCTTAAATAATGCGTCGGTCTAAATTCAAAAAAACAGCCAATCATAACTAAATTATATTAAAATGGAAATGTTTCAATTTTGACTTTACCAGTAATTATTTATAGTTTAAAAACTTTAAAATATTACAATTTTGTTTTAATACTAAAACGATTATAGGTAAAATACTAACGGCCATATGCATAGATGTAAGGTTAAAATTCTCCTAGTACCATTTTAACTAGTGACCACTAACTAAATAACACAGTTAAATAAGCTAATATTTTCTCTAAGAAAGGAAATAATTCCGTTGCTTGAGGGGTGTATTTTGGGTCATAACGAAGGTGCAAAAAGCGCACCCCCGTTTCGTGTACGCTACGAAAATTACAAAAAAGGTGAAAAAAATAGGTTTTTCGTCAATAAGTCAAAAAGTATCACTTTTACGGAAAAAAGTGAAGATGCGAAAGTTGTAGATAATTTAATTGTACCCAAAAAAGGTCGTTATAAAATTTTTGTATGAGCACTTGTAGTTGAGCTAGATTTTTTTTAAAGCAAGGGCCATTTTTTGAAAAGTGAGAGTCACGTGCGAATTTTTCGTCGGTGATTCGAAAAAGGCGCGTAGGATCGGAAAATGGTTCAAATTAAAGTTGGCCCCTGCTAATAAAAAACCTACTTCGACTACAAGTGCTCGTCCAAAAATTTTGTAACGACCTTTTTGGCGTACAATTAAATTCTATACAACTCTCGCATCTTCACATCTTTGACTTATTGACCAAAAAACTATATTTTTGCATCTTTATTGCACTGTAATTTTCGTAGCGTACTGGGGTGGGTTTTTATACTTTCATGATAACCCAAAAATACACTCCTCCAGCAATCATTTCCGTTCTGAAATGGATTTTGATTGGACTAAAAGTTAAATCCTACCAAGTTTTCATATGTATAGTTGCATTTTTACAAGTTTTAGTAAGTAGACAACTAAGATATATTTAGAATGATTTTAGACGTAAATTACTAATATATTCCGGTATATAGTATTGCAAATTTCAACACGATGTTAGCAATTCTTGTTGTTTATAATTCATTTTTATAGATTGTATATGATTCACGGTATGTTCAACAAAAATCAATTCATGGAAAGCAAATTCTTCGAAAACGAGTTCATCGAAAGAGCAAACTTATTGAAAATCAATTTATCGAATTAAAAAAAAAAACAACATCCTTGTAACTCAGCCTTGTACTGGTGTATTTCGAGTTGAGAATTTGATTTCTATGCGTCTGGGCACATTGCCGCTGATGAGTCCTTAAGGGACGAAACAGCTGTCCGGTATACGGCCTGGATGCATAGGAATCAAATTCTCATAATCTACAAGTATTAAAAAAAAAACAAATTTGACTTCTCAATGCAAAACACCACATTTTTAATCTATAATTTTTGCAAATTTAAATTTAGTTTTAGCGTTATTATTTTTCCCATTAATAAAAATTACCAGGTCACTGCGCTTTTTTGAGACACACTGTATAAATAAAACTGAAGTCATTATAGAGATTGAATATATCCCTACAATTTTTGTATTCAACATTTTTTTGTAATATTTAAAATAACGAAGTTAAGGATTGCAACGGACTCTTGGTCCTCACTGTATAATTCATGTTGTTAAAATTACAATATTACCCCCCCCCCTCCAAAAAATAACACGAAAAGAAAAAATATACACACATATTTGCCTAAAGGTTTAATTACCCCCAACCCAGGAAAAAAAAATATCTACGCCCTTGATATTGGCAATGGTGCTTTTTTTAATTAATCATCGGTGAGTTCAGCTTGGTTACTCTTACTCGTTTTACCCCGTCGTTGATCTATCCGTTCGGTTACTGATGTTACTCCAAATACTCACACTCTACTCCTACCGTTCCCTTCAAGCCGAACTCAGCTAATATAGTAGTTTCACGACTCTCCCATAGATGAAGACACTAGTACTAAATATGGAATTGCAACAACGTACACAAAATATAGACTACACATTATACGTCTTCTTGTAATAATGATTGCCTATATTCCTACACATTTTATTAAAGGAACATGTAATTTTCTTATGGCGGTTGGGTCGATTGTACACATATTTTCTGAGTCATTTTTGCTCATTGCACCATAACTCTTAAAATACAGGGTGGCTCAAAAAATTGACTTTCAATAAATTGACTGCGTTTTACTCTCCTGATTAAATTAGTAATTTTCTATTCATAAATACTCATTTTTAAAACGGCAAATATAGTCAACGATGCGTTTAAATTGAATTTCGTGAAAAATATACATCTACATTGCCTCAAAGGCACGAACGGCGAGGCGGGACAATATGAATATAAATAAATAAATAAATAAATAAATGAAGGTGGACACAATAGAATTAATTAAATGTAATAGGTTATCCATATCCCAAATTTGGTCCAGTGTTCAATAAATCAAATGAAACTCAAAGTCATGTACCACAAAGACTTAATGAAATTGTAACGGTAACTAGTTTCGGCTAATTAGTCATCATCAGGTCATATAAGTAAAGATAAAGTTGTTATATTAACAAAATCCAGTTAACCAAAATTTGTGTCTGAAACCGATCATTTTCCATTTGATACATTTCATCTTTTGACTCAGACACATTCTTGAAACATGGCAGAAACCAGAAATGTCCTAGGTATGAAACGTTTCACGTGAAACATTTCTGATACATAATATGAATACATAAAAATACATATCTGAAACATTGCTGAAACCAATTATTTTACGTGTCATCTGACATGTTTCTGAGATACGGATTGGCCAGAAATGAACTCAAAATAAATTTAAATTTCTGCATCGACTTGATTTATGAAATAGATGTGAAAAGGTAGTGTTCAATGACAAAAAAACAGATAGAATTTTATCTTGCTTTATTTAATTATACAACAAATTATACTTTATTTGTTTTCTTCACGCTGTCTGGCGAAACGACGTCGAGATGAAATTTTCAAAATCACTGTCCGTCATTCCAGAAAACCGGTATCAAGCAACAACTAAAAAATATGTTGTGACCTAAGTCAACTAAAACCGTTTGTCTGTCCGTAGCTGAGCTACTTATTGGATACTGTTAGCTTGCTGGGTTTATTCTTTTATTTACATACCTATTGATATTTCTGGAGATTATTTATAACTATAACACATAGATGCTAAATTTACGGCGAAAAACATTTGATAAAAATAACAAAACAATTAAGAGAGTCACAAGCAAAGAATACACAACGAAAATAGCCAGTTAGCGGCGTAGTCGATTAGTAAGTCAATGTCGTAATATCCTCACTTATTGGTCACAACTGATCACGTTATATACTAGAGCCCGCCGGTGGCCCGACGAAACAATCATAATAGCGCGGGTTATTTGAATACTATTTTTTACCGCAAGGAAAAGTATTTTTATTGTGTCAGAAACATAACATTCCTCTCAGTTATTTTATAGGCAATATTTGGATGATTCAGATATATGTCTTTTTTAACATGTTTCATTTGTGCATTTGCAATACTATACAGACACATTGCTTCGTACATGACATGTTTATGATATATTTCTGAATCGTATCTTTTGAATGTTTCAAATGTTGCAAATTACAGTTCCGTTGACATGTATCAGATACATTATGTGTTTACTGGGAATGCAAAAATGCATAACATTGATGCACATCAAAAATGGGTAGTGAAGTATTTGAAGGAAAAATAGGGATGGGACAATTTTAAGGTACATGAAAATACTAATAACAAAAAGGTTCAAAGGAGAATAATTAACAAAATTGATTAAAAGGTGTGCACAGCACATTTCAACTGAATCAAAATAGTGGAGCCTAAGCCGGCCCCCATCTTTGTTCTACATGACTTTGAGTTTCATTTCATTTATAGAATTAATTACTTTGAGTCAATTTTATAGTACACTACATCTTTAAATATCTTCTGGCAAATGCTATGGATATTCTGAATGTCTTGTGTAAACAATTTCGTAAGCGTCAGTGTAACTGAAAACAATAATACTAAAATGGAAAACTTATGTTTGTAATTTGCCAGCCACATACGTCATAAATAATGTTTACGATGTAAATGTTTTGAAGTGTAAAATTGCTACTAAAGTTCATCAATCAAGATTTGGTTTTCCGGATTTGGACATAAATAACAGCAAGGTATACATAAATTGCAAAAAACGCATTGATAAAGTAGTGGCTAATAATGATAATGATGCGGAAATTCTTTTGGAAACCCTCCGCAAAATGTAAACAGGGTGATCAAAGTTTGCGTACTTTTGATAACCTTGTATAATTTCTCTCATATGCTACCAAGTAGTAAAAAGTTAATATAGGGATATGTAAGCCTACTTTTCCAATTTTATGTCGTTTGCCTGGATTAATTGGATTAATCGCTTAAAGTTGAAAAAATACGATTTTCAATTGTCTATAATTTCAAAACTATTAAGTTTAAAATATAGGTGTACTAGATTTTTAAAAACATCTTCTCAAATGTAAAAAATTCAGGGTATTCCATTTAGAAAAAAAGACTCATATGTATCACTTTGCTATAGCACCCTGTATAATTCAGATTAATTTTAAATTGTTGTCTTTTCTGATATAAATCTCGCTGTGACAAAAGATTTAAAAAGGTTTAGTTTTAGCTCTACAGATTGAGGCGTTACTAGTGACTCACCCTGTATATAGGTAAAATTCTTAAAGCTGAAACAAATAAGTCGCCGTTATCTAAAAATTAATAGAGTTAGAATAAAGTACCACAACAATAAAGTATTTGGAAGTTTAAATAAAATTGATTAAAATAAAATAAGCATGAGTAATGACTTCTTTGTTAAGACAACCTTAATTATGAGAGTAAAGCATACTCAATGTATGGAAAGTAATTTTTTGGGCCACCAATACCATGTAATTTTAGAGTCATGGTGCAATGAGCAAAAATGATCCATGACTCAAGAAATATCCTTTAATTATTTTAGTGATTGTAGTAAATGATATATTTTATATTTTTTTTGGTATTTTAGGGATGAGACAGCTCCAATTGCAGTAGGATCAACATTGGCTGTGGCCGTATTAGTTACCATATCTGGATACGGAGTGTATAGATATTTTAAAGTAAAAAATGTTCAATATAATACCATGGAATAAGTTCGTTTTTTTTTAAACTTATAGTCACGAAAAGGTTTTAAATATATAAAAAAAAAAATCAATATATACAAACTATGAAGGTCATAAATTCCCCAAAACGAACCCACAGCCGCAAAAAATTTTTTCTTAATTATTATTTTATATATTCTTCATTATTATTATTGTATATATTCCTGATATTTTTGTTGAATATTTCGTATTTATCTATACCATGCAAGAAATTAAGCTGAATTTTAAATTTTGCTAGCGCATAATTCATTTTTTTCGAATTTTTTACGATATTTATTAGATTTCAATTTTTAGCGTTTAAAACAAGTAAAATTTTAAAATGTCGACTTTGTCACAACCCGGTTTATGTGGTCAACTAAAATTTTCATTATCATAGAATCACTCAAAGCAGTTTAATTTCGCGGACAAAGTTTTCGATCCCAGTCACGACAAAGAAAGCTGTCTAACGGTGAAAAAATATTTGGGATATTTTTATTGTGTAGTAGATTTTTTGTATATGTTGTATTTTATCAATGTTTATAAATACCATATCTATATATATTTTTAAACATACTTATATCCTAAATTTGATTTTTCTTGGATTACGTCACATAATTAGATTTAACAGAAATTATAGATGACCATTTCAATAATTTATTTTTTTTAACTACATATCTACCCTGTTATAATTTTTAACATTAAATTTGGGACAACCTGTGCCCTGTACCTGCATTTACATATCTAATATTTATAAAAAAGTTTCTATAAAATTAACTCTGTGCTGATTTTATTATATTTATTATAATATCAACAATTTTTATTTTTTGGCATTTCTTTTTTTAATATTTAAAACCTTTTCAAGAAAAAATATTGTACACAAAATTTGATTTTTTAAAACCAAATAAAATCAAAATAATTTAATGTAAGTGGTTAAATTTGTATAGAGTATATATATCAAGTGATTACATTAAGACCTTTTTAGTCCCAATGGTTAATAAAATGATTTTTGTGATATAGTTTTAAATTTTAAAAATTGTAAATTTTTGAGTTATTAACAGTGCCAGCGGTTAAGGAGGGACAAATATTTGCCATTACAACGTGATACGAAAATAACGAAAACTTTAATTAATAATTTCCCAATAAAATTCGTTCTTGATGAAAGTTAGCGTATTGTTTAAAAACTAAATTTCAGTAAAAAAATTTTAAAAATATTAATTTAAATTCAACCCAATTTTTGAAATAGTGAAAAGGGGTATACAGGGTGACGCAAAAATTGGGATTTCGTAAACCGTACAGATACAAAGTTGATTAAATAAAAAAAATATGTGTATTTTCAAGACGAATTTATTTGTTTTTTTTTTAAATTAAAATATCAGGTCGGGTTTCCGAGATACTTTGGAAAAACCGAAATTGATGATTTTCGTTGTGTTTATTTTTATATAAAATAATTTTTTATTTGAAGTACAAATTTAGGTGTACTTGAGGCGATAAGCTAAAAATATAATCAATTTTTAATTAATTTTATTCCAAAAGATATTAATATTTTCAGTGAAAATGGAACAGGACTGTACTTGACAAAATTCATAAAGTACAATTCATTGACAAAACCTAATAAAAATAGTTTTGCATGGTTGGATAGAGAAAAAAATAGAGATTTCAAAAATACAATAAAACGTACAGGTCCGTATTTAAAAAATAGTTGGAACTTGAAAAACAAAATATTGTTTTAAAAATTTGATAAGCCATGTTAAGCGATATTTGGCGTTCAATAAAAAATTTTTTTCTATGCTTAAAAATTAAAATGCTAACTAATTAAAAGCAAAATTGTCAATTTCGGTTTTTCCCAAATATCTCGGAAACCAGAACCGATATTTTAATTTTGAAAAAACCAATAAATTCATCTTGAAAATACACATTTTTCCTTATTTAATCAATTTTTTTTATGACGGTTTACGAAATCCCAATAGTGTTCAACTGAATTTATGCTACCCCTGTATAGAAAAATAAAATATTTCCATAAATATAAATTCTTCCACTCAATATTTTATATTTATGCACACTCTGTATTTAGAAATTATTTATTTTATTTTAAGATTTGTCATAAAAAATTTTTTCAACTAAACCGATTCCCTACAGAGTGAGTAAAAATTTAAAAATAAATATTTGGTAATTTTATTTATTTCTTCTGTTACATAAACCAACATTCTAGCAGCAGATACTCCGGTACTTACCCCAGGAGGGGGTAAGTAAAGTCTGCCCTACCGGTCGTCAGGAGTATTAAATATTCACTGACGCTGCCCGGTGCAAGTGTACTTCACACTATAAACAGAAGGCAAAGAGCGTTACAAATTTAGATAATCTAATTTGTGTTTTTAAAATATATCAACCTGTAGAAAGTGATTTGTAACAAAATGTACGCGCTAATAACCCTTTTCGGTTGATGCACGGTTCCTTTAAAAAAAAAATAAAAATTTTATCAAGAATGAAATTTTCTGTAATATTTTGTGTCCTTCCTTTTAATTGCCTCCACTGGTTATTAATTTATTACAATAACTATAAGCATGGTTCTAAAAAAAAAGTAAACAAATTGTCATATATACTAGTCAATATTCTCTAATTGTTAAATTTTAACGCAAAATTATTGAAAAGCAGTATTATTGCAAATATATAGGAATGTTTATAAACAATAAATATTGAAAATAATTATATATTAATATTTTTCGAGATTTTTCATTCGTATTTATGGTCGCATTTTTTAGGCCCCGAATATTAATACAAACTTCATCCACCTAGAATAGATAAATGCACTTTTTTCACTTGTATATAATTAGAAAAATAAATCTTATAGGTCACTTATGGTCTTTTTATATAGATAATTCTCACTGGGTTATAAATTGTAAAGACCAATTTTTTGAGACCGTATAATTGGTCATTCTTTTTAACAGATCATTGAATGGTGTTCGCTTTGTTAATTTACTCAATGGGGAGTTTTGAGATGCAATTGAAAATCTTTCTCTTAATGTGCAACAGGATATGTATAATTCAATGTTTGTTCGTCAAAGGTTGAACCAAAATTTTCCTGTGCACTGAATAGGAAGAAATAGTCCTTTTGAACTGTGGCCTCCCAGGTCTCCTGATGTTACACCTCTTGATTTTTATTTTTGAGGAATGGTAAAAAATAAAGGCAAAGAAAATAAGATAAACTTTGTGCCACAAACCTGTCAAGAAATCAGTATCAGCTAAACAAAATCGTAAAAAAAATTGAAAAATATATTCGAATGCATTATAAAAATTACTGTTTTATACTTGTTTCTAGATTTTCCTATAATAATAAAATATTCTTTGAAAGTGCTGTTTATTTTACTAAAATATTTGCACACTAATTATCAAAATAAACTTGAAATTATGTTCTGTATTGACCGAAAAATAAAATTTTATGATGGAATTCGGTATGTGGGGTTAAAATAATATTCTGAACAACTTTTTTTAATTTTTTTTTTCCATATCTCTAACGCTAAGTAAAATAACGAGAAGTGACCCTGTTTGTGAAATCGTAGTAGGCTGAGTTTAAAATTCAGATGTCACTTGATTATCTTAAGAAATCTGTATGACTCTTCAAAAATTCGAAACTGTAATGCTTTAAACAGTGTAACTATGGGGGTGTCTTCATCTTAAATGCAACACACTGTATAAATGCCACATAATAACAACAGTGGCCTCAAAACATATCCGGATTTTTTGCAGCGGGCTCTCGAACTCTTACTTTCTGTTATTAATTATATAAATGCTAGAGAACAACACTGGGTTCACAACACTTCCTTGTATCACTATTATTTCTATTTTAATTACATAATTGCCATAAGTGACCATATAGTACTCTAATTTTTTGTTGGATTAAGATCTGTAAAAATTTTATTATCGATTAATAATCGATACAAATGAAATTTTAACAGATTTATTTAATGTTTCTGAAAAAAAAATCTTTCTTCTGTAACTCATAAGTACCCCAATTAAAAAATACTTAATAAACCTCACTCAAGCAGGCTTAAAAAAACTTTTTATGTATTTAATTTTGTTATAATTTTTTACTGTGCATATCAGAATAAAAATATTAATTTTAGACAAACAAAATAGATTATATTTTTTTTTCGCAAAATATCCTACATGTAGGACACTCTGTATACTTCCAATTATTTACTATATTGGACAAACTGTATATGAACACCATTATTATAGAACATAAATAAAAAACGGTTTAGTTTTAGTAAATGTTTCATATTAATATTAATTTTATTGTATATTCTATATTTTTGTTATTTAGTATAATTTAGGCAGTGACTAATCAACCACTAACACGGAAATATTTCTATTAAGGACAATTTAAAATTATTTTTTTTATTTAGAATTTAAAATATACAATTATATCATTTTTGTTTTCAATAATATATCTCATCTGATATTCAAGATACAGTGTGATATTAAAGTTTGTACCATGTAAAATCGTCCTTTATTAAAGAAAATATGAAAAACTTGATTAGTTCAAAATTTTAAATTAACTTTTAATAACAAAAAACTAAGAATCTATTTAAAGTAAATATTAACATCGCTTTTTTGTATCAATATTAAATTTCCAAACTAGTGGCTTTTTTATAATATTGTTTATTTGGTATAAAAATGTTGGTTAACTAGCCACTTTCAATTCCACGTAATAATTAAATGTATAGCCGAACATATCCTTTAATTTATACGTGTAAATAATAATTGTATGGGAACAAAAGTTATTTATGAAAATTTGTATTAGATTCGTCAATTTAAATAAAAGGCATATCATTGAAATTAAATTTTATTTGTTCCAATTTTTTGTTGCAAATTTTCATAGACAATTTTGGAAAATGCCATGGCCTGTCTTCCATATAAAATAAAAATTATAATTAAATAAACAGTAGATCGATGTGTTAATTTATAAGTATATAAAATTTATAGAAATAATTATACATAAGTAATAAATTATTTAATAAAGTATGAAGTATAACGTTTTTTTTATGTTTTATACTTTACAGGTATATTTAAATTTAAAATTTTAAGTTGACCTAAATTTATTATGTTTTTTTTTGTACCCAAGAGGGCTCTACGAGACATACCGAATACTGTTGACATAACTTCTGGATCTGACAATCTTTTGCTAATGTTCACTAGATGGTGTTGATCAAAGAAAAATTCTCGTTATGCGGCATTGTCACATTTAAATTTGATATGATTAGAATTTTTCTTGTCTGCCTAATAATGTTGTTTTTGTGAGTTGTTACCTTTAAAATGTCGCCTGTTCCAAAGATAAAGTCAAAAAGACTATTAGGTACACCTTAAAAAGTAAGTATTTACCTTTCTATTGTCGTTGCAGTTTTGAAATAAGACTTTTTTCCTCATAGTCGTTTATTTCATTTATTATATAGCTCATAGATGAAATACAATCACTATTTTGACAATTTAACTACATTTTCTCAATTCACAGTTCGTAAAAATACAGTGTTAATTCGTATCCCCACAATTTCGACTTTTGATTAATTTTTAAGTTTTGAAGGTGGAGGTTAAATTTTTTCATGAATAGTCCGTTGACTAACCATTAGTGACATCTGTGTTTACGTAGTCGAAGTGATTTAAAAAGTTCCTGTGTCTCAGCTAGATGGTACTCAGCAGACAAAAAAATCTAGCCCGGGAATTTGAAATAATATTACTGTTTTAGTCGATTTTTTTCAAGATTTATATAAATATAAAGAAATAAAAGATTTAGAAATGATTTAAAAGCTCTTTGAAAGAAAACCATAAATTCAAAAATTTTGAAAAAAATTATGGGTATTTATTTCAGCAAAAAATATTTGATCAAGAAAGTATTTCTTTAGCTTTATACTTGTGAAAAATTGTATTTCTTGATTATTTTGAAAACCACATTGCCGATTTTGATGAAAATTTAGGAAAATTCTAGTACAGGTATCATACATATTCATGATTTTTTTTTAAATTTTTGAATTTGCATTTAATTTTTCCGTGGGTCAACTTAAATATTAAATTCACCGAAAGTCTTGATTTCTCGTTGACAAATCTTAAAACTAAAAATTAACACAATTTAAAATCGAGCTGAAATACATTCTTAATCGTATTAGGAGAGCCACCTCCAACATGATTTTTTTTAATTACGAACCTGGTATACTAAATTTAAGTCTAATCACGTTTCGTTGACAAAAAAGCCATTTTCAGTATTTTTTTAATTATAAACACACTTTCCGTCGTTCAATCGATATGAAATTTTGCACATTCATTTTATGTCGATGACAATCATTTTTACCTTCAGTAAATGACAATTTTGTTCAATTTATATTAATAAGGTAAATTTGCCCTTGTCCCTATTTTTAATAATAGAATAAGAAAAATAACAGAAAAAAGAAAAAATGAGAAAAATTAATAAATAAACAGAATTAGAAAAAAAAACAGAACAATGAAAAAAAAATGAGAAAAGTTTAAAAAAAAACACAAAAAATCAGAAAAATGAGAAAAGATTAGAAGAATCAAAAAACATCAGAAAAAATAAAAAAACATCTGAAAACATAAGAAAAAAAAATAAAAAAACTTTGGAAAAAATTGAAAAAAAATCAGAAAATATTGGAAAAAGTATTAAAATTAAAAAATAAAATTGTAAAATACGGAACAAACGAAAAATAAAAAAAAAATGGAAAAAACCGAAAAACGCTAAAAATCGCAAACAAAACGAAAAAGAAGTCGCCAAAAACGCAAGAAACCGAAAAATATCGCAAAAAATGGCAAAAAATAAAAAAAAAACCAAAGAACAATTAAAAAACCGGAAACTATTGTAACTATTTAAAAATATATTAAAAAATTCGGAAGAATTGAAATAAATCGCAAAAATAATCTTAAAAACAATGAGAAAAGTTCAGGAAAATATCTAAATAATCAGAAAAATGAGGAAAACCGAAAAATCTATTAAAAGAATCAGAAAAAAACGGGAATACATAAGAAAAAAACAGAAAACATTGGAAAAAATTGGAAAAAAAATCATAAAATATTGGAAAAAAAATTAAAATTAAAAAATAAAATTGTAAAATACGGAACAAACGAAAAATAAAAAAAAATGGAAAAAAACCGAAAAACGCTAAAAATCGCAAACAAAACGAAAAAGAAGTGGCCAAAAACGCAAGAAACCGAAAAATATCGCAAAAAGTTGCAAAAAAAATAAAGAACAAATAAAAAACCGGAAACAATTGTAACTGTAAAAAAATTATTAAAAAATTCGAAAGAACTGAAATAAATCGCAAAAAAAAATCGGAAAAAATATCGCAAAAAATCATAAAAAAAATCGCAAATTATCGTAAAAATTCAGAGAAATAGGAAAAAATGAGACACAATTAGGAAACAATAGAATGAAATAGAAAAAACAGAAGAATGGAAAAAAATGAGGAAAAATTGGAATAAATTAAACAAAAACAGAAATAAAAACAGAAAAACCGAAAAAAAAAACAAAAAACCAGAAAAATCAGAAAAAAAATGAATCAATAAATCTCTGACTCTCTCTCTAAAAAATGATTAAAAATGAACAATTAAAAAACCGGATACAATTGTAGCTATAAAAAAAATATTGAAAGAATTGAAATAAATCGCAAAAAATCGCAAAAAATCGCAAAAAAATTGCAAAAAAAATCGCATATAAATCGCAAATAATCGTAAAAAATCAGAGAAATAAGAAAAAATGCGACACAATTAGGTAACAAAAGAATGAAATAGAAAAAACAGAAGAATGGAGAAAATGAGGAAAAATTAGAATAAATTAAAAAAAACAGAAAGAAAAACAGAAAAAAAACAATACATCTCTGATTCTATTTCTCTATAAAATAATTATAATTGATAAAAAAATCTAAATAAAAAAAAAATCATATTGGTGAAAAGACAGAAAAAGAAGGGGACGGTTGCCTGTGGGGTGGCATAACGCTTTTTCCGCGATAAGGAACTTCGTACCAAAAATATATATTTTCTGAAAAAAAAACTACCGGAGCGCTTTCTGTTTCTGAAAAAAGGTACCGGAACGCCGTTCCGGCACGTTCCGGCAAGTTCCGGCCCAAATACATCACTGGACGTCATGGAGTTTTATGTCATATATTCGTTAACTTCTATTGTGGTGGTATTATGTAAGTCAATACATTCTAAAAGTATTTCTGTATATATCCAAAAAAAAAGTGTCATAACAAAAAGCATACCGCGTACATAATTACATTTTCGAAAATGTAAGGTATAAGAAAAAATTAAATGAAACCAATTACAACACGACTGTTTTAGTCCATTTATTGATTTTCATTGTAATATTTGGTTTATTTTAAATAGAACACCCTGTATTTTATAAGACTATTATTTAATTACCTTTCAACTTTTATAAGTGTTTCCGATACTTAAATCTTCAAGTTTTCAACTTATTTTAGGTATTTGGGTTTTCATATGCTAGCAAGTAGTACCTAAAAAGTTAAGATAGGGATATATAAAACGTTTTATCCGATTTTCAATTGTCTATAACTTAATACAAGGTGTTTCATTTGCACAAAAAAACATTAATCTCATATGTATCACTATCTTGAAGCATCCTGTAAAATTAAAATTATTTTTAGGTTGTTGTCTTTTCTAGTATAAATCTCGTTGTGAAAACAGATGTAAAAAAATGTTTAGTTTTTGCTCTACAGACCGAGCTGTTATTGGTCCACCCTGTATATGATTTGAAGATTACATTATACATTTTTTAAATTTTTGTGTAATATTCTTTACACTTATCAGAAAATTGTGTATTTTCTTTACTAATGTATTACATTAATTTTGCCTCCACATACGTTTGTGTCTAAAATGGTAGTTTGTACAATAAGTGCGCAAAGCGTCACTCTTCCCACGAGCTCAGAAGTTTGTTGCACGAGCCGTATGCGAGTGCCGCAAATCTAGCGAGTTGGAAAAGTGCGTTGCGTACAAATGTACACAATAACCACATTTATTAATGAAAGAAAAACAGTAATTTGTCAAAAAAAGTTGACAGGTCATAGTTGTGTTTGACATTTCCGTATGGAAAAATGACATAGCGTGTACTTTTCGCACCATTAATTATTACTTTTCCAACGGATATCAAAGAAATTAAGAATAAAGGCCTGCTTTGCGTATAAAAATTTGTGTAGAAAAGCGTGTTTTGCATAGTGGTTGTAGAAAAAAGTATTCAATAGTGAGAAAAGTCATTAAAAAAGTCTGTAAATTTCCGATTTTTTTAGAGGTTATCTACGGAATTCTACATATATTTGTTTTTTTTTTAAATCGGATTTGGCAACACTGGTACCTGGTGACCTATCTGTGGCAGTGACGCAAAATTTCCTGTTACTTTAACCTGACAATACCTTAATAGGCAACTTTCGAATGAACAATGTCAATATAGGTAAATTGTAAATAATAATTTGTAAACCGTGGGAATATGCTGAAGTTTTCTTTTCAGACTCCACTCGAGATATCCGAGTTAGCGAAAAATGCGAAATTGCTGACCGTTGTCGTTATTTCAAAATACTAACCGTGTCTTACATATAGAAAAACACCGTGTTCGGACACTTTCTTATCGTCATTTTTGTACAATCTTGGAACGCGATTCTTTTATCCGGGAATTTGAGAAAAATCAGTAGCGTAGATACCCTATACATATTTGAGTTCAAATTCATGAACAAGATAAAAATTTTCTTTATTTTGTTATCAATTTTTAACTTTTCCGATATACTACAGAAATGACCCTTCCAATTTAAATTTATTTATAGCCCCATAATAGACTGAAATTTTTGAAAATTATTGGTTTTCATGTCAATTTATACAATCCAAAGCGGATGTTCTATTCAAGATCTATTTAACGATATTTAAAAGGACATCATGTTCCGTTATAGAATTTATTGTCCGAACGAAACATTACTTGTTTTCAAACATTCGCTGTACATGTCCTGTTTTTGCCCTTCAACAATCAAAATCTAGTTGGGATAATGACGTTCGTAGAAAAGGGCACATTCTTTAATGACCCTTATCTCTTATTGAAAAGAGCTACTGTCGAAGTGTCAACACCTCTTGACTGAGTTTCAAAGATCTGATGCACTCAGGTAGAAAATCCTGTGGTATTTTATTAATGTCAATGTATATTTTTTTTACAATAAGTTCATTTTTAAGATATAAATCTTTTGAGTATTAAGAGATTTTGAACGATGGAAAAAAATTTTTTTAGTTACATTTTTCATCGTTTTTTTTTAATCCTCTCTCAATTATTTGATAGCGTGAAATAAATAAAACTGGTAAATTAAATAACTGTAAGTACAAGTGTAATCCTCTTCCCTCTCATGAATAAAATTAGAGCGACTGTAAAAGGCAAACAAATCGGTTGAATGACGAGATTTGCGACAATTCTTCGCTCTTTACAATGCCCCAACTCAAATTACAGGATTAAAACTGGGAGGGCCAGGAATTGTTGCTCGACTTGCGTTCGCACTCGCAACTCCCCAGGACAAGCATCTGTTTGATATACAGAGTAGGACTCGAAATATTTCAATTTACATTGCATATATTATCAAGATTATGATTTTCAAGAATATTTTTATATTACAAAAGTAAATTACATTATTATTAATCTCTGATATAAATACATTTCTTAAATGTTCTGTAAATGAAACTAGTTTCGGCTAATATAAACCATTTTCAGGCCATATATAAAAAAATTTATGGAGGGGCATAACAATGAGTTAAAATTACGGATATTAAAGTACATGAAAAAAAAAATGATAAGTAATTACAAAGGTAAAAAATTTATTATAAAAATATACGTCAACCTCTTCTTTATGGCCTGATGATGGTCAGTGATCGAAACTAGTTGCCTGCTAGTACTATTTTTTTTAAATTAAATTTTGTGGTATCTGACTTTGTGCTTTATTGGACCACATTTGATATATGGATAACCTTTGGGATTTTTACTCTTTTTATAATTAATTTTTTACTTTCGTAATTTCTTATCAAATTTGTTTCATGTATCCCTCTTTTCCCCTTATCTACGTAATTTTAACTTCTCCCGTAAATGAGTTATTTACTATTGGTAAAAATTTTTATATATGGCCTGAAGATGGCTTATTAGCTGAAACTAGTTGCCGATTTTGATCAATTATATTGTGGTACATGATTTTGTGTTTCATTTCATTTAATCTCTGATATATTATAATTTATTTGTAATTAATTCTATGAGCAATGAAAATAATACAATTAATTCTAGATTTGGTATTTTTTTCTAAGAAACTTCTGATCCTGTAAATCACTCCATAATTAATGCCAATAAATAAATAATATCAATCACTATACTCATTATTTTTAACTTGACTTTAAATATTCAAATTCTTTATAAAGAGTGTTGTGATATTTTTCAGCTGAGAACTCTTGTAAAATGATAAAATTTAATATAGGTTTAGTTTCCTAGATACAGAATGTTGGAATTTAAAAAAAAGGCAAAAAATACCGATTTTTAATCAAATTTTAAAATTTGGTCTATAGGTCTTTTAAAAATTAACATTTCGCCAAAAATTACATTTAAATTTTTTTTTTAAATGTCTAATGATAATTTTTATTAAAAAAAAAGTGATAACCTTTGATGAATGAACGGTTTTGATATTTTCCTTTGTATAAAATTTACTAAATAAATTTATTGGAACTGTGAGTGTTATTTTTAAGAAAAGAGTAAGCTTTCAGTAAGCCGACAACATATACCCTCTTTGATTAAAATTAAAATCAAAGAATAACAAAAATAAGAAAATTACAAAAATTGTTCAAAATTTTGGCTGTTGACTTAAGTGTATATTCTACAAAATTTTCAAAATATGCAAGAATTCAACATGTACGGACATAGCTTAAATTATCTCAAGCTGAGTTTACTAGATAGTTTCATACACTAACGATTTCATGTAAAAAGTCGATTTGGTTTAGGTCAGGTGATCTCGGAGACCAAATCTGGAGCCTACCACGACCAATCCATTTTGTGTATAAAATATATGTTTAAAAATTCTTTAGCCTTATTGAATAGATACTCCAAAGCACTAAAACCACATGTTTCTTCCTATACTATATTAAAGGGCGGTAGGTAAAAGAGTACACAAAAAAACTGAAAAATCTAATAAATCTAATGTCAAAGAATTTCTCTACTTAGAAACTCAAGTTACAATTTATTATCACCAAGAAACCTTGTACATACTGCTAATTTTTTTTAATTCGTCTATGTGTACCATATATTGAGTGTTGACTGACAAACGTACAATTGGTCTAATAGGGCAAATTTTAGTCAATATTAAACATCATATTGATACAGAGGCTAATATGTATATCAGCTTGTTCTACAAGAAGAAGAATACAACACTGGGATGTCCAGATGACCTCGTCATATTCAATACTACGGTTAGGGAACGACTTCAAATGACCCTAAATGCAGTCACGCTCTGGACAGAACATGAGGGAGTCAAAACAAGTCCATCCAAGTCCAATATACAAGTATTCACCAAAATGAAGAATCTGGAGGGCCTTAGCCCACTATGGCTTTGTGGCGATGAGGTAAATCTGAACGCAGGGGTAAAATATCTTGAGGTAAAGTTAGACCCAAAATTTATCTGAAAGCTTCAAATTCAAAAAAAACATACGAGAACGACTGCTACTTTAATGATGTTATGAAGGCTCAATCCAACTGTGGTAACATATGCATCTTTGGTCTGACGGCCACATATAAAACTACGGACCGCTATCTCCAAATTGGGCAAGATACAAAACTTTCCTGTTTGGAAATAACACCTACAGAAAAACCCTGTTTGACCTCACGCCATTGCAATACGTTATAATGTGGGAGGTTAGAACGGCTCTACCACGGCTACAGGACTCATCACTCTATGAAGAAAATCATAGACTGGGATGCACAAAATTAGAATGCGTGGGAGGTAAGATGTTTGGTATGAAGTAAGACCAAATGACTACTAAATATAGCTTCAATAAAGATCTGAGAATAATAATTAAGTTCTGGAACGAGTTAAATACAAGCACAGATTTAAGGTCAAACCCTAACGGAATTACTTAGTACACAGACGGGTTAAAAATCAAAGGGGAAACTGTAGTTAGTATAATCTAATCAGACAATCAAGTAGCCCTTAAGGCTCCGAGAAGCCCAAAGGTGCCATCTAGACTGGTATGGAAATGTGGCGAAGAACTTATTGAACTTGAGACTTACAATAAGGTAACCAGAACATATGCATATGGAAACGAAAAGTCTGATAAGATCACAAGAAGTGGAACTAGGGATGGGAGTACCAAAGCGTACGTTCAAACTGAATCGAGCGAGAACAGAAATTATACTGAGACAAAAAATCTGGACTACTACACGAGAAAAAGTTTATAAGTGAAATATTAAAGAATTTAATTAAAGAACTACTTTTAATAAGCAGGAATTAATTACGAATTACTATGGGGCATCTTCCCATCAGAGAGTATCTAAACAAACCTTAAATGCAGACAATGCAATAAAGGGAGTGAAAACTCCGCATACTGTGCAACTGAGAGACACAGGATCACAGAAGATAAAGAATATCTGGAAAACCTACACACTAATAGAAGGAACAAAATTAACCTCATATATGAATCTTGTGTGTTGTTTCTTTTTTTGGTTCACTGTATACAGGGTATATCGTACTGGAAGCAGTATAAATAGCAATTTCATATGATATCGCACCTGACCTTGGCCAAATTCTTTTGGTAAATGTTCAGTCGAATGTAGCTAAACTTGCATATGCGTGTCTTCATTGTCATGATAAGCGAATGCATTATTCTTAATAAAGTCGTAGCCAGGTTAAAAATTTAAAAAAAAAAGAAGTTTATATGAATCATAAATTTTTACAAAATCAGTTTGCTAAATATTTGCATTGTACAGAGTGAAAATTGTAATTTTTTGAAAATGGTGTCTAGTTAAACACCGAAAATGTATAAAAACAGTGGTTTCCCAATTAATGCTTTTTAATCTATTCTAGTTTCTTTTCAACTATAATTAATTAATATTTTTTTATCTTGAAATTTTGCTTAAATACGATCCTGTGCACGGTTGCGCATAAACAAGGACGAACCTATGCGATATATCGGGGAGAAGGATCAAAGTGAATTTTAGAAATCTCTGTGTAATGGGCGTGGCGTCGAGGATTGTTAAGGGATTTAAGGGGCTTTGTTCACGTCACTTGACAGCTACTGGTGTTATCATGTAAAAGGTGAGAGGCTACTGCGTTATTGAATAGATCGACCAAAAAATTGCAAAATATGCGGTAAATATGGACCGAGATTTCGTCATTTGATAAACGAGGGTTTGTCTAATAGGTTCCAGGAAGTTTATTATCTTATAGTTATTTTAGAAAGTTACTTAAAACGTTGATATCTATGTTGCTTTGTGGAGTTTAAATAAAAAAAATTAGTAAAAGGGGAAAATGTATCATCCTGAGATTTGTTGAGAAATTCCTGAAAAATATTGATGGTATTTTCCTTTAAGTATTGCCTTATCTTTTAGCTGTAATCGTAATTTTTTCTATCGTTGGATTTTCTAAATCTGATACCAATTGTTTACTGATCTAACAATGTACACATAATGTGTATATTCTTTACGAAAATGATTTTACGTTTAATGGGAATAAACATTTTAAGAGTCTTTAACGTTAGAAAATTTAAATTGTCAAAATATAATAGATTTTGTCAACCATTGTAAATGTTCCGGATTTTAATATAAAATAATCATAGTTTGAACGTTTAAGTCTACCCACACTTAGAATACCACATTTATTTCAGAATGAAGCTAGTTTTAATAGTGTTTTAGGCACTGACTTATTTCAGTGGGAAAATAATCTAATTGGACTAATTTCACTAGATAATTCAACAAAAGATGTAATTCTTCTGAAGTAAGTTGATCAAAAATTTTGATTTGATCAGAAAATTTATTCAAATGTGGAAGACCTGATAAATTCTGTGAAGTAACCATTAGTTTTTAGTTTAAGTTTTGATAGTTTAGATAAAAGGAGTAAATCTTTATGTGACTTGGACCATTGAGGTAAAAAAAGAATATCTGAGCCAGTCTACCAAAGTTTAGAATTAATTAATTCTACTACCTAAATGCCTCTAGACAATTAATCAGCAGGGTTCTGTTTACTCAGAATCAGGATCAGGTTCATACAAAGTTTGGATTTCAGTTACTCTATTGGATACAAAAACTTTCCTGAGATGAGGAGATTCTTTTATTCCGAATATAATAATTGTGGATTCAGAAAAGTAAAACACATTGTCAATGTTAAAGTTTAAGGAGTGCTTAACCTTGTCCATAAGTTCAGGTAGGATTAAATCAGCACTTAGCTCTAATCTTCTAGCTCATAGAAGAATACAATAGACTTCACCAGATTGGTCTATTGATTTTATATCCTATGCCATAAACTGATTCAGAACAAATCGCATGTCTTGGAAAAGAAAGGTTTACTAATTGAGTTCTTTTAGCATTAAAATCATGCCAAACAGAATGTAATTGAAGTGGGATAGATTTATCCCAAATTATTTGTAATTGTCAAAGTCTTTGACTAATAAATTTTGCAGTTATGATAAATGGTAATAATAAACCTCAGGGGTAGAAAATTTGAAAAACTATAAAATAGATCTTTTCGTTATATGGGTTATTTGCTAAATTATTCACCGATTAAGTTAGTATACACATAAGTTAATTAAAGATGCAGAATGAGAATAATTATTCTCTAATATGTTATTCAGTATACAGCTTAAAGGAAAACCGTGTAAATTAAGAATATCAATGAGTTTAAATTGAAGGACCATTTTTTTCCTTTCAGGATTTGTTGCTGTTAAGTAATTTACAAATTTTGGAGACTGGATATTTGTAAATTCCAGCTTTGTCTTTAATTCAACCATTCGAACTTTTCCATCTTTTCCTTCGTTAATCTATATTTTCCCAAATGGCTTCCTTTGAAGAGTGTTATTTATAACAAGTACTCTATCCGTGTGTTTTATTAATTTTAATTTTGGCTGTCATAATTTAAATTATCATTGGTCAATCAGGAAATTTATTTCCGTCTGGTCTATCAGCACCATTGTATGGTATAATTTTTCGGCAAAATTTGTAAAATCCTTTTCTAATTTTCAACCTGCATTTGTACTTCATATTTCACCAACCATGATTGTGTAGTTGGTGGAATTTATTTTAATATTATTTTTCGTTTTTGCTTTTTTATAATTTTTTGTGATTAGTGATCACTTTCTACAAATTTTTAAGTTAATAGTTACCTTAAGTTTTGTTACTTCTTATCCTACAATGTAATTTTTGTTTCTAGGCCCTGATGATGGCCGGCGACGAGGCCGAAACATGTCGCCGATTTAACTATTGAATTTTTAATATTATATTTTTGTGGTACGACTTTGTATCTTATTCTGACAAAGTACTATATTGTTTACGGAGATACAGTATTTCTTGGAATACCAGTTCGTCTGTCTGTTCAGTTTTAGTAAATATTCTCTTTTCCATCTAATCCAAAACATCTTCAAATATTCCAGAGCAGCAGCTCCGTTGAAAAACAGATCATTAAAATATGAATTGCTGGATATGTAAGAGAATTGTCAAAAATTCACCATATAATCTACTTTTGCTAGTAATGTCTTAGTACTTCTTCTTTGGGATGCTCTTTATCTTAATGTCACTTTCAAGACATCTTTACTGATCTTACAAACCTCTCCTAACTCCCTTTAAGGGACATAAATTCAAAAATTTTCTTTAAATCCAGATTGTAGGCGATAGAATGCATATTCTAACCGTTATCTTCTTGAAACATCCTTGTCGAATTACAAAGCTCCTTACTGATAAAATAGGAGTGTCGATATTGAGTGAATTCGTTTTTCTGATTAGATAGCTCGTAGATTGATGCAGGTACCAATTTTTACCGATAATAGTCAAAAATAATCCATTCTAGTCACAAAGAATGGTCTCTGGAGTCAAATTTCTGGTAGCTGACCTATTTCAGAAACTTGTGGTTATATATTCTTTTTCTTACAAAATAAACATTCATTTTTAAATTTTCGAACGACGTTTTTCAGTTTCAGAATCGAAACTTTTTGTCGAATCTCATTCATAATGAGTTACAGAATGTTTTTGAAAAAAGTTCAGGTCATTAGATTGTTCCAGTTTCTCTTTAATTCTGTGAATGCCTTTTTTGACGAGAAACGATATATAAAATCGACCTAATTTTTCCAAAGTTCCGTGTTTTTCTTGAGTCAAACTGATGCTTTAAGTGTATTGGACCAAGATTTATTTTGCCATATTTAACTTAGACAGTTCTAAATATGTGGGTTTTTTTCGAAACCTCTTAAACTTCCATTTCTTCGATATTTTCGATATTTCTTTTGGTCAGTTGCCCAACTCTTATAGATACGAAAGTTTTATAATTTTGAGTTAGATTCAATTCCCAGTGAATAAAAAAAAATTTATGCTAATTTCCATTTCAAGGTTTTCTTCAATCTGGGTGTGGTGATTGGTTTCATTATTGTCACCCGTATTTGTTAATAACAAAGGAGATTAAAGGATCATAGAAAAAATACTTATTAGCTTCTATAGCAGAAGTCATGAATTTCTAGTCTTCTGTTTTTATATAGTTTTACATCTAGGTATATGTATTTAGTTAATTTTCTTCTGTTCTACCAACAGTTGCATCCATCTCGTGTTCATCTTTAGATATATGAAGGACTTCTTTTACAATGGAGCTTTAGTTTATTTCCTTGTTAATTCAATTAAGAGAATTGTGGACTTTTGTACAGTCAAGGAATTGGATTAATATTTAAAACGAAGAGGTTTTTCCAAGACTCAAAAGTACTAATTTTAAATGTGTGTTTTGCTGATATAAAGCAATCGAAAAGTTTTGAAAATTGTTCAAAGTAGTACTTATATTCTGGTATAAGAGAATCTAGTAACAGATTCAGAATTTAAAAAGAACATGCTGAAGGTTTCAAAGAGTTAGTCTAGATTAAACAAATTATTTTTTCATTCTATAAGGTAATATAAAATGTAGATAGTGTTTATCGACAAATAAAAATGGAAACATCAATATACAATTTTCAAAATCTTCTATATAATTTGTTATAAAAAATTGTATTAACTTTTAAGAAACATGACAATAAAAAGATGTTATAAGCTACAAAAAATAAGTGATGGTCCGCCAGGTATGTTAGAAGTGAAACTTTACGGACATAGTGGTAAAAAATTGGTAAAATACACATTTAAATTTTTTTTCCGATTGTTTACAGTTTTTTTCTGATTTTTAAATTTTTTTCCAATATTGATTTAATTTTGAAATACATTAAAAGAACGGTATATAACACGTTACAGTGCGAATCAAGTAAGCCGCACCGAAGAATCATATTATAGTAATTTTTGTAACGCTTGAACAGAATACATTGCATCTTGTCTCCTTCCCCTATATATATTTTTTTGATCCGGTTATGGGCATATACCACAATAAAACTGATAGTTTTTCATTGGCCATCAAATTTTTATAATTTAAAAATATTAAAAAGAAAATGATAAACAGTCTGCTGTAGGCAAAAAGGATTAAAACTTAAAACAACTATAAACAGCCTACATAAATTATTTTGACAACTTTCTGACATTAAAAGTTACGACATACATATTTTTGTTTACTTTGAAATATTTTATTCACAAATATTATAGCTGGAAAACTAAGTTTGTCCATTATTATTCATATCCGACTAATCTTACTCTGTAATTGAAAATAATAATAATAATGAGATGAATCACCGAAAATCCGAAATGCGCGCATCTCTTTAAGCACCTGAACTCACCTGCTCCCGTCACCGTGACAACCAGGAAATTCCTGAATTTCCTGCATAAAGGGACTAGAATTGCAAGGAGTGTGAGAGCGCCCTTTTCGCTGTTCGCGTTCGCCAAAGGGCCCTAATTGAAATGATTGCTACTCCCGATGGAATTAATTAGAGAGAGGACAGATGCAACCCGATAATACCCATAAATCACACAACATTAACGGATTCATTCAGAAATTACGGACCATATCGCTCAATTAGGCTTTTGTTAACGCGCGCTGAGGGTTCGTGATTTTTTTTCTGCTTTTTATTAGCTCGTGTGGGAGTTATTTGAAATTTATACGTTGATTTGTGTTAAATTTATAAATTATTGACATGGAGGTAGTCTTATTAATAAACGTGAGCTATGAGTATCTTAAATAGACAAATCATACTGAATTTACACTATGTGATCTCTCTAAGACATTTGACTATGTTTCTTTTGATACTTTACTAGGAAAACTTTGATATTATGAAAAAATGAAAAAAGCTTGGATTGAGCCTACTCCTATTTATATGTTAATGTTAATATATTTCAAAACTCGGAGAAATGGCGAAGTAATACAGAAATAATTTCATAAATTAATAAAACAGAATAGTATTTTTTTATTTATCAACATTAAAAGTAAAGTAATAAAACTGTAAGTCGAGTACTACAAATTGTATTAAAGGTAAAAAAGAAGGTGGTTAGAAACTAGTTTCTGTGAACTGCCATCATCAGGCATATAATACAAATTTCTTAGGGCTTGGGGGAGAAACCAGAGTACGACTTACCAAAAAAATTTATAATAATCTTATAACTTTACAATTTCAATACATTATAATTAATTTTTTGGTAAGTTGTATATTGTTTTCTTCCCCAAGCCATAAGAACTTTGTATTCTAGGCTTGATGATGGCCAACCCCCTTCTTTTTTAACTTTAATAACATTTGTAGTACTCGACTTTTATTAATTCACCAGTAGACCACATTTGAGATAATGGATAACGTTTAATTTATTAAATTTATTAAATTTAATCTAAAACCTGCACTTGAAATATATTTCTTGGTACCTATTATTTAATAATAAAAAAGCGGAATAATTAAATTTCAATTGGATAAGGCTCAATTCTCCCCGGGCTACTTGATTATAATTCTTGCGGCAATAGAAATCAGAAATTTATTGAACTATGTGACTAGTTAAAAGGGCGTACTAGTTAATTTGAAAATATTATTTTTACAAATCAAAAGTTTTTTGATTTCCACAAAAATTATTATTGTTTGACTAGCGATAACTTCATCAGGCTGGTGAAGTTTTTGTATAACGAAACATGTCACAATATGGATTTTCATCAAGTAAAAGTCGACACAGTTAAATACAAAAAACTAAATTAACAAAAAAAAATGAACAAACTTATCGAATTACAATAATATTTTAATATATAGTTATAACAAAGCAATCTTAACCAATGTTTCAGGGAGCATCTCCAGCCAAAGGGATTTTCCTCGATTTTGACCTTATTTTTTCCCTTACATCCTTTGACAACCCTCTATATTCTTTATTTAAAGGCGGATTCTTACTTTACTCGTTAAGCCAAATCAAATGATCTCTTCATCTGCTCCAGATACTTTAAAAAATTTTGGAAAATCCGCAAAATAGGCGAAAATCTAATTAAGCTTGGGATTTTCCTCGATTTTGACCATATTTTGACACTTAAGTTCTTTGACAACCATCTATTTTCTTTTCTCAAGTCAAATTGAATGGCGTGGTTACCTACTCTAGAGACCTCATACATTTTGGAGAAATACTGATTTTGGAAAATTGGACCAAAATGTACCCTACTTTTAGCTTTTTTTAATCAGTTCTAAAGTCTAAACCACAAACTGTTTATTTTAGAACATTCCCAAGGGTTTGTGATTTCCACCGATTTTTGCAAATAATGGGATTTTCGTACTCCTTTGAATGTTTAGAATCCGAAAAACTTGGGATTTTGCAAAATTTGGATTTCTTTTCTGGGTTATCTCGGCAAAGATCACCATTGTTTTAGTTTTCGAGTTGACACGTTTGTAGCACTTTAAGTGGGGTGGCTACATACCCCTATACGTGCGATTGCTCATTCAAGTCGTCTCGACGTGGCAAGAAAAATGAGCTATAGCACGGCTCGAGAAGTGACGTCTTCCTTGGGTGGCGGCTTTTTGTTTTTTTTTGTATTGCAACTATTGTCCTGAGCTGTGTAGGCGGGAATCTTTTAAAGACACCTCACGCTTGGTTCTATACGTGAGGAAGTACAGGACTCTCCTCTGATCCCTCTGCAAGCAGAGTCCGAGTCATACCTGCTAAACGCTCCTCGGTAATTTATCCTGGTATTGTCCTATTCCTTGTACCCTTCTGTAGGAGTAATTTACTCCTTTTCAAATTAGAAGTGTTAGTAAAACTAAGATATTTTATATAAATAGTGTTGGTTTGATACTTAATTGGCGGCATTGCAGCTAGGCCTATATTAATATTGGGGGCCCAAGACCAGTCCAAATTCACCCAGTTGGGTGTAACTACGTGCAAGCACCGGAAGACATTCCCAAAACTACTATAACTCCGTTTGTTCTATTTGGTTTTTGGTTTAAGAAATGCAGCCCAAACATTCCAAATATATAAGCCATATTTTTGTTATATTTATTTAGATAAAATTCTTAAAGCGACATCTTCAAAGAAACAACACTATAATCAGTTAAAAATTGTTTTTGAAAAAATAACCGGTTACAGCATTATTATTTTTAATAATTTTTTTTTAACTATGCCAAATTTTTATCACCGTTTTTTTAAACTAGCAACTTTTGATCAAATTTCATTAAATAAAATACTTAGTATATGGTTAAAGGCTCCGAATCAATTTTCTGGAATGACAAATTTATACTTGCCTTTGAAAAGTATAAACTGAGCTTAACACAAGCAGTTAATCTCATCAAGATAAGTCCTTAGTCCTAATCCGTAGCGTGGAGCCGAAATCGAGCAAGGGATTAAAGAAGCAGGTAGTTTGGCGCCGAAATCGTGACCGACCAGTTAAAAGAAAATTTAACAATTATATTACTAACAATATATTAAATAATTATCATAATTATAATTTAAGACAAAAGAAAACTTATCAAAAGACAATGTTTATATAAAAAAAAACTTTCTTTTTCTTCTTCACAAAGTCATACATGGTCGGTTAAAAAATGAATTAAACTAAATTAAATAATGATAATATCAATAAAAAAATTTAGATATCACTTTAACGTAAGTATAAAATAAATTAGGTTTGATTTAAATAAAATTCCAGAGACTCAAAAATATTTGGGACGAGACGATACGACGAAAACCAGTCACGCGATATATTTTATAAAAATTTAAATTATCAAAATTTGGAATGGGCAAAAATCAATGAGAAGTAAAAAATAAAAATAATCTTCGAGATACCCGACAAATATCGTTACAATGTAACCAAGTATCGCGAATAGGACAAATCGACTAAGGTATTAAAAACAAGTCATCGAAAATTTACTATTTCTTTCTGCTCGAAAACAACACTCTGTATGTTTATGTCAATCAATTGTTTAACTTTCGTAAAAACTATTATTGACGGAAAACAATTGTTAACTAAGATACAATTGGTCTCAATTAATCATATTTTAATATATGTAGTTTAGGGGTAACTTTACTGTTATGATCCGCTTTGTTTTTATTTATGAAAATAAGTGTAAGAGATTCACAAATGTAAAACTGGAAGCTGATTAAAATATAGTTGAAACTTATAATTTTTTTTACCTATTTTACTACATATTAATATAAAGAAAATTTTTACGTCGAATTTGGGAATAAATCACTAATGATATGTATTGTACTTTTTTGTATTGGAAGTATAATATTATTAGATATGTTTGTGTAAATCTTTTATAATACTGTTATTATACATTTATTAGAAAATTAAAGCGACATCTACAAATACTTACATTTTTCAGCCTTGTGTAGAATTTTTATACAACTATTTTTTTTAATTAAGAAAAAATGTATTAAGAAATTTTGGTCAGATAATATTACAAAATAATTGATGAAAATAAATAACTGTTATAAATCAAAATATTAAAAAAAAATGCATATTAATACACCTTTACACATTTTACGAAATTCCAAAGACGCGATGTCTGTGGCCAACGTGTTGCTCAAAAAAAGGTCTGAGGGGTCAGAATCGAAAGAAGGACAAGCCGCAAATGTTCCCGTTTTTTAAGGGCCATAAATTTCGTAAAATTTATAGCTCTTCCAATTATTTTGGATTATTGGTGCCTAAGCGAATGGCGAATATTGGACATTTTTTTATGTCACAAAATGAAAATAAAATTAATGTCTACGAATATTTCACGGACTTTTTTTTGGGTTTTTTCGATATAGGAATTTTGTTTGTCACAGACAAACATTAACCATGTAGTCACTTAAAATATAGCTGAAAATATATATATTTATGTTTTTTATTAGTAATAATTTTTAATTCTTTATTGTACTAAAATGAATTCAATTATTAAATATTAAAATTAATTTATTACAATGAAGTCATAATTAACGTTCTATATACAGTGTGTCCACTTAAGTTCGCAACATATGGAAAACTTTTTTATTATCAATTATATGGAAAAAAGGTATTTTTCATAAAAAGTTCTGTATGGTTTAAAACCTAAATTACAATCATCAATTTTCAAATTTTTTTAGTCGTATACGAGGTGTGTCAAAAAATGTAATTTATGAATGTGACATGTGTAAGTAAACTACACTTATTTTTGACATATCGAAAATTGGTTTAAGGAAATGTTGATCAGAATTGAAAACTACATTCAGATATGCAATCATATTAATTTGCATTAATTATTAAGAATATTACTTTTTTCAAAATTGTTGTCTACAATTACAATAATATTTTAGTTTTATTTTACTTTAATCTCAGAAAAAATTCACATTTTTCAACACACCTTGTATACGACTAAAAAAAATCATGTCTGATAGATTTATTCTGGGTTTTTTTGCCTTAAAATTGATAATAAAAAAGTTTGCCATATGTTGCGAACTTAAGTGGACACTGTATATTATTTGAAAAATAATCAAACTAAACATAGAATTAATATATCGAAATTTTCGAACCGAAGTTGTATTAAAAAAATTAAGCAAATTATCAAAATTTCAGTTGAACCATAGCATAAAAAAATCTAAATGTGAATTTTAGAAGAAAAAAAATCCCAAAATGTCGCAATTGAGAAGTATTTTGATTTATTTTTTAAAACCTATATGAAAAAGTTTTATTTTTGACAACCACTTTTCTATGGATATTATTTTAGTTTACTATGACCATTTTTCTGTTAAATATGTATAGTTATAATAAAATCATTTTTTTTGTAATGGAATCTATTTCAAGATAATTTTACAATTATCATCAGTTTACTACTATAAATATAATGATAATATAGTACAGGCGAGATAACTGATTTAGCAGCAAAATCCCAATTCCCCTTTATTTGGGGAGTTGTTTAAGGGGGGTGAAAAAATTTTTTTTGCTATTTTTTACGATTTCCAGCGAAACTTTACATTGTATCAAAAAACATTCAAGAGCAAAGTTGTAGCTTATAAAAAAAACTTTCGAATGGAGAAATTTATCACAGAGAGTTCTTTTTTTCAGTTTTTTTTGTGTACTTTTTGATACAATGATAAACAACTATAATTCCCATTTAACAACATGTTCAAAAATTGAAAAACATTAAAAACCTTGAAAGAATTAAAATAAATCCAAAAAAAAATCAGAGGAATAAAAAAAAACAGAAAAAATCAGTGAATAATGAAAGAAATAGAAAAAAAAACAGAATAGTTAGAGAAAAATGTGGAAAAATAAAAAAAAATCAGAAAAAGAAAAACAAAAAAACAAAAATTGGAAAAGATGCAAAAAAATCAGAAAGATAATGAAATAAATAAAAAAAAACGAAAAATTGAAAAATTCACACTAATATGAAAATAGTAGAAAACAAATAAAGAAATTAGAAAAAAAACCGAACAACGGGAATAAAATGAGCAAAAATTATAAAATATCGAAAAAAATTAGAAAAAAAAAAACAAAAATAAGAAAAACCAAAAAAAAAAACATTAAACCACCAGAAGAAAATTAGAAAATTAAAAAAAATAGAAAAATGGGAAAAATTGAAAGGCAAGAAAACTTCAGAGGAATCAGAAAAACGAATATTTTAATAATTGTTAATAATTTGTATCAAATTTTAAGAAAATAGAAAAACTGATTACACCATTAAATTGTACAGAAAAAAATACAAAACTAATTGTTTGATTTTCATATTTGTACAGTATTGTTAAAAACATTCAACTAGAGTTCAAAAAAATTTGAATACACAAGTTGTAGATTATGAAAAAACCTTCAAATTTTGAAGAAGTCACTTTTGATGAAAATATACGTTTCTGCCCTGAAATAATCAAAATTTATGTTATGAAAATGTTTGTGAAAAAAAATAATATTTTTGTCCGAAAAAAATGAATATCAAAAAAAATAAATTATCTATCTCAAAATTTTTTTTGGTTATTTAAGACATAAATGTTAATAAATTCAGAAAGGTTCATGATGGTTTTTGCGGAAGTGAAACATGAAAATCGAAAAAAAGAATTATCTACGAATTACCTCACTTTTCTTGGAAATTTTGAGCTTAGGGGCAAAAGTGATTTCTATATAAGTTGTATGTTTTTTAATATGCTGAAACTTTGCTGTTGAATATTTTTGATACAACATCATGTTTTACTGGAAATCATAAAAAATCGCGCAGTTTTTTGTTTACGTTTCTTGTGATCCCATTTAACATTTCCCACTGCAGGTGTTTGTATAATAATTAAATTATTGTAAAAATGTATCTCTCCTGCACTAATAGTAGTGTTTTCTTATAAATCATCAGTAGATCATTTCCTTGTATCAGGGCAAATAAATAATAATAACTCTCTCTAACCAGTTCTTTTCGATATTCAGATTTTAACGAATTTTTAAGTTATATACATTAAATTCCGGAAATATCCACATACAACGTACACGAACTTTCGCTATGATTTATTAGAACGAAAGTACAACTGTGCTTATGGGGAAATATGGGTAAATGATGAAGGCCCATCTTGCCAACATATTTTTCACATTTTAATCTTTTTGTTTTTTTGTTTTTCAGATAACATTAACCTTTGTAAAAACACCCTCAGCCTTATTGACCTTGAGTGATATTTATGATATATGCGGACTACCAGTTTTGTCTACGGTAAATCCTAAAATTATTTTAAAAATAATATAACAGATCCTCTTATATATCCCCGAAAAGGACTGATATTACTTCAAGTCGACAATTTTAATGTTGCTGTGATCGCACAGAAATATATTTATTATTTTGTTGACCGAAACATAGGCGTACACTTAAGACTGTTCATTCAAAACTGCTGCCGGGAGAACGATCGTACAATAAAACAAATAACACATGTTTATACGTTTTCTGACCGTAAGTCCCAAAATATTTCATAAGAAATCTCCCAGTTTTATCTACAAAGTAATATTTCTCTCTCATTTTCTGTTCGGTCTCATCTTATTATGCCTAATCTCGAAAAAGTCGAGATTTTTGATTATTCAAGAAGTGGAAAATTTATTTTTTGTAGAAACTTAAATAAATATTTAAACAGAAAATAATTTGTTAAACCTTAAAGTTGGGTGGAATTTTTTATATATAGAGTTACAAAAGAGTAATTATGAACTTTTTATTACAATTATTAAACATTAATCATTGACTCTAATTAAAAAAAATCGCTAAAAAAATGTATTCCGAACCCATCCTCATATAGTGACTGATTTATACCGCTCGAAAATAAAAAAGGGCAAGGAAGTTCAGATTTTCTTCCTAATTTTTTTTTAGGTAGTTAACCTGATATCGCTGCAGTTACCTAACACCTTACATATGTAGAAGTGTTAGGTGACAATTTTATCTCGTTCAAAAGGCGTCTAAACTTTGATAAAACGTTTCTAAACATTCCCTGAGCAATTAAAGAATATTCTTGGAAATCGTCATTTTTTAAAATAGACTCATTATGCAGATTGTCCCTTAAATATCAAAATTAACAAAATTTGCCACATAAACGACAATAAAATTATTAAGAGTGAATTTTTTCAAAATTGTTCAATAGAATCAAAAGTATAATAAATATTATTAAAATAATGAACAAATCACTTTTTTATAAAATTTCACAATATCAATTAATATTACTTAATATAGAAAAAGTGTAATTAATAAAAAATATTTTAAATAATTTGGTCATTCAAAGAATAATTTAAATAAAATAAATAGAAAATAATTAGAAAATTAAATGTATTCTATATTCATACTTGATGCTCCAAATTTATGGTATATCTTTTATAGTGGTTTTTTGCGAGTTAAAATAAAATTTCCAAGCAATAATTTATCCTTATTGGAGAAAACATTACTATAAAATAACAAAATTGAGAATGATAGCGAAACTAAAAATAATATAATACAGAAAATAGGAACCAACCTGAGTATATAAGATGACCGAGATGAACTAAGAAGAATGCGAAAATACAATTATTGCTAGACTAAGACAAGGAGGGGTATTAAGAGCAATGTAGATTAAGGGAAGTTTCTTTTCATAAGTAGGTAATAAAATCTTACAGCGATCTAAAGACAAACTTTATCTGGAAAGCTGTGAAACACAGATTTAAAAAAATTTCAGATTTTTGAGAGGATTTAACATTGGGGTGGGTTCGGTTATTACATCGTTCACTAAATCGCGAATTTTAAAAATAATATTTTAAAATTCAAAATTATAGACAATGCTTAATAACATTAATAACTATTCTGCCGTAACTTTCAACAATATTTTTTATTCTTGTAGAAATTACACAATATTTTTTGTTAGCTCCTGGTCTAACACCTAAATAGCATTTTAAAGTATGTTTGGGAACACCCTGTATATTTATTATTATATAAGATTTATTAGGCTAACCAGGAGACAGCCACAATAGGCCTCTGCTGGCTGCAGTGGAGGAGCGAGCTAACGCTCCACTCACATTGAACATAACCTGGGGACCTTCTCATTGAACATGACGATAAATACTCTGATACAAGTGAAAAAAACATCCTTCCACTTGTATTCCAGAAAAGTCTTCTTGAAATACTGATATTTCTACCTGCTCAAGATCAATAAGAACTGTCCTTGGTCTCTTCCTACGTATTTATATTGTTTTCTCAACCCACATCCATAAAAGAACAAAAGAAATTTTGTACAATTTTTGTAGGAATAAATCATTTGGGGGAGAAACGGCATCGGGACCAAATCTTAGGGGCGAAACTTCCCCATCCCTGGTGAGTCAACTAATATTCCCACTGCTGAAACACAAGGAGATCTGAGCCTGAAAACAAGTCGATCCTAGTCTAGTCGATGAACCTGAATCACCAGATGCTTCTACAGTCAATGAGACTCCTGAAAATAAGGATTCCTTTAATAATACGTCCAAGAGTCAAGATCAAAAATAGAACCTATTCTCAAAATAACTCTCTATTCTAATATTCCTGCATGTCTGATCCTCCTACTGCACTAATAAAAACACTTCGCAGCTTCAGTTTTCCAGGACTTTCTCCTAGAGTTAATAGTCCAATACCAAAAGTAAAGACCATATCGTTAAACGAGTTCAAATAAAATGAGGCAACACTGCTATTATTATTATCGTCTCCTTATCAAAAAAGCACTAACCGAAGCAATAGAGAGAACAAAACAGGTTAAAAAAGCACAAAAAAACATGGATGAGAGAAGATGTGGAAGGTGGAAGTTAAAGAAAGCTTTGAAGAGACTGAGGAAGAAGCAGACACTTTATGTTTATATTGCAATGACTAATATTTACCTTAATCTGAAGATTAGATTTCATGTCTTTAGTGCAAAAAGTGAACTTACAACTCTTGTGCGGGGATAGACAGTGACGACGACGAGTCTGTAATGGTTTGTGAAATCTATAAGACCGATTACCCATTAGGTGGGGCAGAATGGAGTGAAGGTTATCTTGTTTTTAGTTCAATAGATCGTTCTGCATTTTTTGGAATTTGTCCTCCTCCCAAAAATAAATATTAACGTTAGACACCCCATTCCGCCCATGTGTGCCCTAAATCAATTTTTTCTGTAAAATATTGATTCACGTGCTTTAAAGTTTATTGAAGTAGCAATATTATTTAATTCTAGTTTTTTTTATAGAATTTGTAATAGCTTTAAACTCCTTAATTTGATATTATGGATTAAAAATCGTTATTGATCTTGACGTATTAATATAAGAGGATTGTTCAAAAAACGCAACTTTTTATTTTTATCGAAAAATATTTATTCATCAATATCTATTTTGTCCCCTTTAAAGTTATCCCCCTCAGATATAATACACTTGTGCCAGCGTTTTTTCCAATCATCGAAACACTCCTGATATGCGCTTTTTGGTATGGTCTTGAGCTCTTTTTAATTTTGGGAAAAGAAAAATGTCTGTGAATACCATGGCTGAAGCATGGTTACGGTGTTGTTTTTAACAAAAAAATCACAAACAAGCAACGCTGTGTTAGTAGTTACATTATCGTGATGCAAAAGCAATGAATATTTTGCCACAAATCCAGGCATTTTCTTCATATTGATTCACGCAAACGGCGTATAACTTGATTCCTTATTGACCGTACAAACTTGTGGTAAGAACTCATCTTATAAAATTAGGTGTAATTTGTATTTTTCTCCACAGACCGTTCGTCAGATGAATTAATTTCATTGTCATAAACTAAGGACTTATATGTCTCTATAAATAAAAATCAAGCGGGTTATAATCAGGACTTTTTGGTGGCCATTCAAAATCACTTCCTCTGTCAATCTGTCGTTGAGAAAATGTGTCACTAAGATGATTTCTAACAGCTAATGAGAAGCTATCCTGAATAAACCATATTTATCTTAATATATCCAGTGGCAGCTCATCCAAAATGTCACTAAGAGTATTTTGCAAAAAAAAATAAGAATCTTTCTGAAGAAAGAAGCTTAGTCGGCCTTAGTAGTCGGTCGCCTATAATGCCATACCAAATATTGAATTTATAAATGTCTATCTTTAATGCCAGTTTTCTTCTTCCCTGCAATGACTGTTATGCAAATTAAAAACTCCTCTGCTATAAGTTGCTTCATCGATGAACATAATATTCTTAATAAAATATCGGTCATAATTATGATTGTTCAGAATACGTTGGTAGAACTGTAACCGTCGTGGAAGATCTTTTGGAAGCAAATTTTGAACAAGAGTGAAGTAATAAGGGTGGTAGTTTTTTTTTAATTCTAATAATAGATGTCTGACTTACTCCTGTTGCTGCTGATAGCATCTTCTTGATTAGGTGTGGTTTGTTTTGGTCCAATCGCCATATTTTGGTCCAAATTACCTTCCCTTAGTATAAGTCCCAATAGTTATGACTTACCCTGCATAATTATAGCCTATGAAACCTTTTCACCACTTAAAAACAAAAAGCGCAAGTCTCGCGTATATAGCTTTTTGAAGTGGAGGGTAAAATGAGCTCAATTCCAAATTTTCATAAAAATCGATGCAGTTATAAAAATTTCTGAGATAAACCCAATTTTTATGTTCAGTTCAAAAAACATAATTATTCGTTTTTGCACGAGAACTCACCTAATATAGCAACTAAAAATATGCGGTTTTTTTCATATTTAAAATATTTATCATAAGAGCGCGTCTATGCTACATTTTTCAAATTTGTCTAGAGAAAAAAGTTGCTAGTCCTATCACTTTTACTAAAAATAATTTTAAATAACACAGACGCGCTCTAAAGAATTAAATACGTAATCAATATCTTTAATATTATCGGATCTCTCATCCAAAAACGATTTCAGGCAAAAGCATATGGTATTGGCGCCTCTTAAGCAGAAGAGTTAAAAATAAAAAAAAAGAAGTAAAAGATTATTATATATTTATTTCACTTTGTGGACATCCTTTAGTCAATTGGTTGGTGTGAATAATTAAAAGTGCTTTGTTTTTTCTACGAAAAGTTGTACAGAGATAAATTTGTTTAATTTTTAGAAAAACTGCAAGTTAAAAATACACATTGTTGTTTTGGAAATTTAATATTCGTTAAGTTGTAGACAATTTATGATGTCATTAAACAAGAATTATATTTTCCCATACACTAATTTGCAAAAATTAATGATTTTGTCTCCTATATTATATATAAAATAATAGTACTAGGTACTTAGTTATATTTAAAAAATTACATTAATGACAGAACCGATTTTCTCAAGTATAGTATAATTTTAAGTGATTCAAATCCAATATGAAGCCATTTTCGCTCTTGAAGCGGCTTAAAGGATTTTCTATTATATGTATTCAAATCAATACAAATAAATTAAAAACTTTTCCATATATATATACAAACTCTAAGATACACTTGAGCTTTGCACCAAGTCTAAATTAAAATTTCTCTCCCCTAGAAACTCTAATTTCTCGTTCCCCTATTGGTCATATTTTGAGGGTAGTTACCAAGGTAACTAAAGCTCGCGTTCTTATTGGACAGACGAGCTTTGACTCCGCCTTCTACTCGATACTATCCTAGCTTTACACACAAACGGAGTGCATCAGTAATCAAACGCTTCTTCTAACTTTATGCATAATATATTTTTTTTATTAAATGTTAAATTTTTCGTAATGATGGAAATAGACGCTACTTCCAGCGGGTCGAGTGAATCCCATTTTGGAGGGAATATTAATTACTATTCGGATAATTTATATTTCGCTACTAATTGTAAGCTGGATAGTTATTTTAACGGAGATAAATTAAAAAAGATCGACGCTGGTGGAGGTGGTAAAAAAATCGAGTATTTTACTAATTGTGCTAAAAGTGTTTCTAGTAAAAGTGATGTTGGAAATAAAAGAGTTTTGAGTTACGCACAATGTTTTGAAAAAAAGACTGAAGAACGGAGAGTACAAGTGGATTATTTTAGTAATAGTAATAAAAATGATGGGACTATACAGTTAAATAATATTGATAGTTATGGGAAGAAACCGATGAGCTTTTCTCCGGATCAGGTAAGTACAATTTGGAAAATAACATATTTAATATTTATTAGTTACCTAAGAATAATTTTTACTTTACATAATCATTCACGAAAAAAAAACGACATTATTCACTTCTTCACTATTGAAAAAAAAAGAATACTAAAATTTAGGTAGTAAGTATATGACTAATAAAACACAGGAAGTCCAGTACTACAGATATATATTTGGTGTATTTAGTTTTGAAATTGGAAATGGAGCAATTAGTGAAATATAAATTTAGGTTTAAATAAAAATTGGTTGCATTAAAATTTAAAATTTATGTCTCATTGATAAAGCATTTTTAATCACTGTTTATTTCACTGATTGCTCCATGGTGTTTATGGCCTTATGATAGCGGTAGCCGAAACTAGTTGCCAATTTCAAAATTAAATTTACACCAAATATATTTCTGTGGTACTGAATTTTGTGTTTTTCATTACTACAACCTTTTGGACTTTAAGTATTGTAATGATATACATTGTATGAGTTTTTAAATAAGTTAATTGTTGATAAATTATAGATAAATTGGAAATAAATTTGAAAAAATCTTAAAATTTGTTAAGACAATGAAAGATAATACAATAAAATTGAATCTTGGAATCATAATACATTAAATTTAAGTAATCGAAGTCGGATACTTAGACAAGAAATATAGTGTTAATAAAAAAATAAACTAAGGGTTGCGATATAAATAAAATCTAGTGGGAAAAGGTTAAAAAATTCCAAATAAAAAAATAATAGAAGGTAGAAGAATAACAAATCAATAAGACAATTAATTTTGTAATCTCCACAATTTTTATAATGTAAAATATTTATTTGAAGAGTTATTTTGAATGGTACATACTTGTATTAGATTATATGTATAAAAAATAAAACTTATATCGATGAGATAAAATTAAAAAAAAAAATAAAAAAAACCAATAAAATTTAGTCATTTAAGAAGCAAGTCAAGAAAAATCTATACCCGGTGGAATTAATAAAAAAAAACTAATTAAGAACGAGTTATGGAATAAAAAATTAAATCAAAAGAATCTATTGAAGAATAGTATATTCTTCAACAAGTATAGAATGCCTTCATTCTATCATTCTATTATTCAACTAGTGGAAGAATGTATATAATTCTTCCACAAAAAATGTAGTCAGAATTAACTTATTCCAGAAAAGAAAGTATCAAATCAGACAGTTTATGGAATTAAGCAGATTTGACGAAGTTTGAAGAATTTGAGCTGCTGGATCTAGGATGGTGTTAAAATGTTTTATTTAGTGATTTAATATTGTTAAAATTTGCTATTTTCTACCTTTTTTGACAGAACCCAACTCAAAATTGAGATAGTGTAAGTAACATTAGAGTATTATGTTCATAGAAAGTTTAAAAAAAACAGTAAATATTGGCCTGTTGGCTTTACCAGTGCCTGCAATTCACATAAGGAAAAAACTATTTTATATTTCAATAAATTGAAATAAAACGTATAGTCATAGTACCACATTATGTATTTGAAAAGATTGTAAAACGGATAGTTTCGGATAAAAAGCCACCTTCAAGTCTAGAAATATATATTGTTCGAAAAAAAGGAGGAAATATAACAATAAATCAACTTATCATATAAATATTAATTATAATAGTGAAAGTTAAACAAAATAGCATAACGCTCAAGTAAAGGGAAATGGATTAAAGAACATTAAAAGTATGGAACATGAAAAATTAACTTATATAGGAGGTAAAAAGCATGGTAAAATTTGTTAAAAAACAGAAAAAAAATCCACAATTGAATTGGGAATTAAGAAAAATTGAAAACCAACCAATTGCTTAAAAAAAATATATCCGAAAAAAATCACTATAGAATGTTATAATACATTTATTATTAAAAAAAAATATGTTGGTTCATAATTGTCAGTAAAGGGTAATTGATTAAAGGACATTAAAAGTATGGAACTAATTTATATGGGAGGTAAAAAGCATTGTAAAATTTGTTAAAAAAACAGAAAACAATTCCACAAGTGAATTGGGAATTAAGAAAAATTGAAAACCAATCAAATGTTTAAAAAAAATTATATCCGAAAAAATCACTATAAAACATTTATTATTAAAAAAAAATATCTTGTTGGTTCATTTTTGTCAGTAAACTGAAATTGATTAAAGGATATTAAAAGTATGGAACATGAAAAATTAATTTATATAGGAGGTAAAAAGCATGGTAAAATTTGTTAAAAAACAGGAAACGATTCCACAAGTGAATTGGAAATTAAGAAAAATTGAAAGCCGACCAATTGTTTTAAAAAAATTATATCCGAAAAAAATCATTAGAATGTTATAACACATTTATTATTAAAAAAATATGTTGTTGGTTAATTTTTGTCAGACTATCGTTTAAATTATAAATTAAATGTAATTCTTTTTTCACTTCTCAAAACTAATATTTTGTTCATTTTAACCATTCAATAGTATTATTTATTTACAGGTATTTTATAAAACCAAGTTAAATTATTTAACTAATATTTTCTATCTGATATTTTAAACCAAGATATGAGCGAGAATATAATAAAAAGGGGGTAATCCCACCAAAATTTTTACTGAAGTAATATGTTTGCAATAATAGAACTTTTAATTTTGTTTTTCTCAGTCGCTAAATTTCGCACTGAAATATTTATATTATAAAATCGTAGTATTTTAAATAACATTAAAAATTAATAATTAAAGTTTCTACTTTTTGGTGAATCTGGCAACGGTGATGGAAGTATCTAAGACGCGACCTCAAATTGCGAACCCGCTACCTGATTTTAATAATTAGGTACTCGAATTGCGTATCAAACCCTTTTTGACTGAATTGCAGACTAGGCTTAATTTTTTACTAGAGTAAGGGTAATACCATGTGTCCCACATAACTTTTCGGGGTTTTGATCGCTTATTACTCACACAGTTTTGTGAATAGAAACATGCGGTTTTCCCCTGATTTATTGAAATTTATAATAGTCCAGTCACTGAACGTTTACTGATCCGAATTGTTTAAAACTGCACCGATTGATTTAAAATTTTGACAGTAGTTATAAAATGACACAAATAACAATATAACTTCCAGTGGGTATATATTTTAAAATTCAAAATAACTCCTGAAATCGATAGATAAAATAATTTTAAGCAAAAAATTTAGGATAAAGTTTTTTTGATCAATACTTTTCGAATTGTTTTTTTAACAGTTTTTCGCGAATAACTCAAAAACCTTATATTTTATGAAAAAAATCGTTCTTATCAAAATTAAGCTTATTGTTATTTTGTTTAGTAATGACGTCATCACTTATAGCAACTGCCACTTCCGGTTGTCCGATTGACACCAAAATCTAATCAGATCTAATATATGGTATCAGAATATTGTATGCAAAATTTAAATTTTTTTAATTCAGCTCTTTTTGAGTTATCGTTACTAAAACATCCATCCTAACACACGCATACAGAAATCATCGCCAAAATATCAAAATCCTATTCTAGAGACCTTGAAACGTGTTTATCCATTGACAACTCACTACGCTATTTTTAGCATGATTACTATACCTCTCTTTTAAGCGAAAGTCGAGAGGAAAAAAGCAGTGCTTTTAAATAAACTTGACTTAGAACCAATATTTCATGTGTGTGTCTTACCTTTATAAGCACTGTAATTTCTAAAGTAGATGCTAGGAAACAGGTTTTAGACGCATTTTATATCCCCTTTATGTTCTTCATGTGTCCCCTACTCCTTTCTTTGTAAAAATATTTGGCCCTACTACCACTTTTGGCTGCCAATTTAAAAATAATTGGCCCATTAATTACTCAAGTTTGTTTTCTTTTTTAATAATGGAATTCATTTAAAAAAATATTTGGATCCTTTACCACCGATCTGATATTGAAATAAAAATTTACTACTAACCACCAAAGCCAGCGCCGTTTTAGGACATGCACAGTCCCTTGTAGTGTTTCACATGAGACGGGATAAGGCGAGAATATAAAAAATCTCGTCTCGGTCTCGTTAGTTGAGAAAAAAATAAGTCTCGTTTCAGTCTCGGTCTCGTCTCGTAACCGATTGTCTTGTCTCGTCTCGTCAAATCTCGTTATTGCTAGAACTTATTTCTAACATAGTACAAAACGAGGTTTATAAATGTCTTTTCATTAGTATCGTATTATTGTCTTCTCTGCTAATTATTGATGAAACCGAAGTATTTTTTAATAAACACAGTTTATTAACTGCTTCAATTTAAATTTCATCTAATCTCGGTCTTTTATTAGGGTCAACATTACTAGCTCCAAAATTATAAAATAAAATATTTCGGAGATGGTTACCAGATTTTAAATTTCGTAAATGTATCGTAACCTATGCAGACCTTTTTTTATTATAAAAAAAATGAAATGTTTATACTGCTTACTGGTTTATTTTTCTCGGAAATTCAGAAAAAAATTATGAAGAAATATGAACGAGATGTGGTCTCGGTATCGCCGAAATAACGTTTAAAAATATCTCGTCTCGCTCTCGTTTCGGTTTTACGAGATGAGACAAGACGAGACGACACGAGAAAAGTATCGTTCTCGTGTGAAGCCCTAGTCCCTTGGGCACAAATATTTTCGGGTACTTTTCACTCAGAAAACTGTTAAAAAAATATTTAGAAACCTCATGTAATTTTCGATTTACATTTAAATTTAGGTATTTTACAAGGAATTGTTAATAAAATTGTACTAAAAATTGAGCTCCTCCTTTTTCCGTGTAAACGACAACCTCGGCATTTTGGGAGCCCCATCAAGTACGAGGCACTGTGTAAATCGGATATTATTATGTTTTGTAAAATTAAATAGAAATAAATATAACATAATTGTTTTTAAGATTATAGGCACATATTTGCATTTTTTAAAATATGTGGTATTAAGTTAATAATAATAGTTTAATTTATCAGAATTAAATAATAAAGTATACAAAAGTCTCTTCATTACTTTTTTTTAATCAAAGACCTACCACCCAGAAGTCTAGCTTTTTTTACGTCTTGCTGCCAATTTAATTTTATTGACTATAAAAATTTTAAGTATATATATGAACATAATGATTTTTATTAGTTTAAAATGCATTTCGGTTATTTTTGTTCTTAGTGTAAAGACACAATCTTGTTCTATATAATTATTTCACAATTAAAATATTTTGAACAAAATATTTTGATTCTAGGTGCAATGTATGTGCGAAGCTCTTCAGCAACGAGGCGACATCGAGAGACTGGCGACGTTTCTGTGGTCGCTTCCACCATCAGAGCTTCTTAGAGGAAACGAAAGTATATTAAGAGCTAGAGCGGCAGTGGCGTTTCATAGAGGATCTTACCATGAGTTATATTCGATATTAGAATCTCACGCCTTTCACAGTAGGTGGCACTCGGAGCTGCAAAGTTTGTGGTTCAAAGCGCATTATAATGAGGCGGAAAAGATTAGAGGGAGACCGTTAGGTAAGATAAAAATATAAATAATTAACAAAAAAAAAAATTTTTGTAAATTATAGGAGCGGTAGACAAATACAGACTTCGTAAAAAATACCCTTTACCAAAAACGATTTGGGACGGCGAAGAAACAGTATATTGCTTTAAAGAAAGAAGTAGGAACGCCCTAAAAGATTGTTACAGTAGAAATAGATATCCCACTCCAGACGAAAAGAGGGCGCTAGCTAAAAGAACTGGCTTGACGTTAACGCAAGTCTCTAATTGGTTTAAAAATAGGAGACAGAGAGACAGAACACCACAATCAAGATCGTAAGTGGAATTTTTTTCTCACATTTCGACTACATTATTATTATTATTATTGTTCTCATTTCTTGAACAAAATATATATATATATTTAGTGTATTGTAAAATTGAAATTACCATTAACTTAAGATTAAGGTAGACGACCATGTGTCCATATAAATGCAATTAAAACTGAACCGTCACTAAAAACCTGGAATGTCCTTTAAGCACGTTCACTTCATCTAAATCTACCTACCTGTTCGCGTTAAATATTGAACAGAAAAATTAACTATCGTAAAATACAAGAAGCAGTTTCTTACTTACAGCAAAAATAATGAGTGTATAAATATTAATTAATTTTATTTTTTTGTCTTCTAAAAAGTAATAACAGCTGTCCCTTTATTGTTTAAGATCTGTTGTGTATAAATCGCTTGGAAGAGGGGGAGTATTTAGGAAAATACTAATAATTAACCATTTGTGCAGTAGATATACACCTGTTAAAAAAATTATATGAAAATAGTTATTTACGTAATAAGTGTGTAAAGAGATAAATGTTTACCAACCCAATAGGACTGTAACAATCACAATACAAAAAGGCACTGTGCACACTAATATTTTTTCTGCTATCAAAAAATATGTGTATTAATTAAAATATATTTTTCTACAACCCTTTACAAAAAGACGTCATTTTGTAATAGAATACCTTCAGCTAAAACTTGATTTCCGTCACAAGTGAGAGAAATTCTCATAACGTTAAATTTATATTTTTAATAATTTCCCGCCCTCGCATCTACTATTTTAATGAATTTAAATTATTAGTAAACAAAAACAGGAATCATTTATATAATTAGAATGCATATACCACCAGAAATATATATATTATGACATAAACAGGGTTGTAGAAAAAGTATAGTGTTTCACTCGTCGAAAGCATTTTTTGAAGGTCGTGAACATTACCAGCCTCGGCTGGTAAATTGTTCTCTCGCTTCAAAAAATGTTAATTTCGTCACTCGTAAAACAATAAACACTAGTGTAAAAAGTGAAAAAAAAGCAAAAAGTGAAAATAGAAGATTGAAAAACTGAATGTTACATAAGAAAGGTTCACTAGGTTTCCAGCTAGAGCTCGAACCTAAAGCCTGAAGATTTTAGACATTATAGTTATTAACAAAAAAAATATCGTATCATTATTCAAAATAAAACTTTTATTATTTTTCGTTTTTATAACGAAATTTGACGTAATAACTGAACCTTTTCCAATTGTAGTTCAAATTGTGCCAATTTTATTTCCAAATAGTCATTTCAATTTCAAACGAGTAAAAAACGGCAATATTTTTGCCGTAATTTCGAGTTTTCGAAAATTTAAAGTTACAAAAATAAATTTCTATATAGGTATATACCTTATACACAGATCTGGCAAAATCTTTAGATAACATAGGGAACTTGTAAATGAGAGGAAGGAATGTATTTATGCAACGATTCACATTCACTCCACCCTATTTTGACTACTCTTAGGTAACGTGTGAATGAGAGCGATGTGCTCGCGGCTGGCAGTGTTGTTAAATGTAGCACAATTATGCCCAAAGTGGCACTTTCAGCTCTGGAGTGATACTATACGCACTATTGAAAAATTGACAAAAACTGGCACTATTTCGTTCTATGACATTTTTTGCCTGCAATGAGTTTGCTATTGAATATATTTCTTAGTCCATCTTTATACTTTACATTTTTATAAAAAGTTTTACAGATTACATTTTACCGCCAGTTGTCGGGAAAATACAACGCTGAATCCCATAAGGCCTAAGGGGGAATCACCGACAAAAAAGCAGTGGAAACAATCTAATCAATAAAAATTCCAAATTAATTACACGTCTAGTAACATAGAAATTAAAGTAAATGCTTGATTAAAATATTTTTTACAATAATTTTATTTTTAGTGAGATTTTTAAATTATTAAAATCTATCAAGGAAAATCTGCCTAATATTATTTTAATATAAGGCGTATTCGATTCGAAAAACAGAAACGTCACATTTTAAAACGTTTTCAACCTTTTTTAACGTTTAATTTTTGATGTGAAAAAAGTTTCACTTTTTTTTGCATCAAATAACATATCAAAATCGATAAAAATTTTTCGAAACAAAATTCTAAGCATTAAAAACATTGTAAAATGTGACGTTTCGAACGTTTTTTTAACGCTTTAAAATACTAAACGTTAAAAATCGTCGTAAAATGTGAGGTTTCAAACGTTTTTTTTCACGTTCTGTTTTTTGATTCGAAAAAAAGGGATTTTTATGGAATTATCTGTTGTACTTAACACGGCATATATACGGTGCGCTGTAGCCATATCTAATCTAAAAATTTCCTCAGATCTGGGGAAAAATCGGGGTGCGAGGGCTCAAGTGTCTTTCTTTCTACTACTAACATCGTTAAAGTCACCAAAAGGTATCAATTGTATTTCAAAAAATATTTTGAATTAATCAAATTAAAATTTCAATTTTCAATTTTCAAAATAGTAATTTATATAATAATAATACAAAAAGAGTTTTGTATCTTTGTAAGTGGTTGACATGTTATTATTTAATCACCCTGTTGGAAAATGCAAAAAAAAATCATATTCGGACGTCTATCTGAATGTAAATACTGTAACTCTCGAACGAAAGCTTTAGTTTTCCCTTTACTAGTTAAGAAGAACTCTATTGAATTTGAACAGGAACTGACCGGCCCTTCCGGTACCAGCCATATAAATTGATTGCTTTGCATAGGAAAACTTTTTTCAGTTAAATTTTTAATTAATTTTATTCAAAAAGATTAATAAACATTTACAGTAAAAATTAGAACAGGAGCGTATTTCTTTAAAAAAGTTAATTAAATAAAACAAAAATCGTTAATTTCGGTTTTCCTCAAATATCTCGGAAACCGGATCTGATATTTTAATAATAAAACAAAATTATTATATTTGAAAAGACCCATATTTTTTCCATTTTAACCAACCAATCCTTGCATTTTTTTAGCTTTTACAAACATATTAAAAGTAATTATTTTTTTTTATTCGGGGTGTGTACCAACTGCACAAATGGTTTAATTAAACATATACTTTTTTTTTTCAGAGATCTAATAATCGGCAACATGTCGTTATCCCATCAAAGCAATATAATGAATACGATGGGAAATCATCAAGGAAGCCTCGATATGACCGCTTTCCAGACGGCGTCAAAATTTTTCGACCCGAATTGTACTATAACTTCTTGTTACCCGGACTACCAAGTAGCCTAAATAAATGTGATTCTATGTATAAATTAATAAATGAACTGTTCGTACTTCTGTATATTTTTGTATATAGGTATAATATGTGTAATATGCTCGTTTTTTTTAAATAAACATTTTTAAAATATTTTTTTTATTGAAGACGATATAATATATGATCAATAACAAAGTGGAGCTGTTTCTTAAACTTTAATGCTGAATTTACATGTGCTAAAGCAAGTTACTAAATTTAGCTTCTGGCACTGTGTAAACGTCTGATTTAGTACTTGAGCCAGTCACCAATTTTCTAGAAATTTTAGTCGAGTACATAGGATACGATTCTATTTATTGGCGCAAGCAGTTACCCCAACTACGTGATTTGTTTAATAAATTTCACACTTAACACGTATAGACAATTTTTTTAATATTGTAGTTTAGTTGTGGTATATGTTGTTTAATTTAATAAAAGAAAAATGGCTGTGGCTCATTGGAATGAAGACACAACATTAATATTTGTGCAAGAATATCGCTTAAGGGAATGTTTATGGAACACAAATATTCTTATTTAGAAAAAAAATGCCCGCGAAGAAGGTTTTCAAGAAATTCAAAAAATAAGTGACATCGAAGGATTTCCAGTTTCTAGGTCTTCATTAGCCAGTTCCTTCAGCAACATAGAAGAAAATTCATGAGTATTTCTACCATTATCTGATCCAATTTATTCGCATAACAAAACTACATACTTTAAAATGCTTTCGTTCAATGGGCGCCATTTTCATTCAGCTACTAAACAGTATGAGCTAAAATGCCGTGTGAATAGATACTAAATGGTAAGTAACTAAATTTTAGTAACTTGCTTTAGTTACTATACACATGTAAATTCGCTTTAAATGCTAATTCGTATTAGGCTAGTAATTTAGTCGAGTATCAAGTAGATCAGTAACTAAAACTAGGAGAAATTGCCAGCAAGTGATCAAATTTAAATAGACGAGAGAGTGAGTAAGAGCCCACATTTTAGCATTAACTACCGTACTATACTTATGTACTTAATTAATTAAGTAATGAAACGTAATGGGAAGTACTACTTGCTCGAGATAATATATAGAAAAAATGGATTAACTTGACTGAATTATTTATTAAGCTACTCGACTAAATTTTGGTAGTTCGTACACGTTTAGTTACTAAATTACTGGCTACTCGACCAAATTAAAAGCCTTTTATTTTTGGAAATTCGACAAATATTCTCGCTGCATGCACTCACACTCTTCGTACCAATAGTTGTACCGATATTCTGATCTCTTCGGCTTTAAATCAAGTTTATTATTATGAGGGATAATGAGATCGAAATCTTTGCAACAAATATTTTTACTCTTATCTATAGTTCTTTCGATCTCTCTAATCGGCAGTACGTATTCTCCACTTGTCGTTATCCTGTCTGGCTCCTTTCGAACGATTTTTGGATTTAGTTTGAAACTAGAAAATATTGTAAGCAAGTGAAAAAAAATTGGATGATGGTAAAGACTTACTCGTAAAGTTTTTCCTTTGGTGGTCGTTGCGGAAGTTCCGTAAGTCGTTCAAACATATATCTGATAAAGTCTTCTCTATCTTGGAGACGTTTATCAGAATACTTGTATTTAATAGGTTGCTTCTTGCTCGAAAAATCATAGAAAATAGAGTGAATGTCTTTTATATATTTTGTCCAAGGTAAAACTTTAATTAGCTTCTCCAGAATCGAAATTTCCCTTAAAAAATCATCAATAAAACAGGATTACAAAGATGAAAAAAAACCTTTACTCAGTGCCTCCTTTAGATAAAACTCCGCGTTGTCTTTCCGTACTTAAAAGATGATGTCGATCGAAAAGTACCTTGTAAATTTTATGCAAGTATTCATCATTAATTTCGTATTCAGTTTTGTTAAATTCGTTGAATGGTAGTTTGAATAATTGGAAGATTTCTTCGTTGGCTTTAGCCACTCTAGCTTTTTGTTCTAAAAGATCTTTTAAACAAAACTCGTACTTTCTAAACTATAAATGACTAAAATTTAAACTGTATTCAAATCATAAGTAAGACTGAACTTACTATATATCCTTTCCATGTACCTTGAATTCTATAAGCCGCGTTATTGTAATGTTTAACACATAATTTGTCGTAGTTTTCTTGTAAAATATCCGGTAAATGGTACCGGAGTAGCCAACCTCTTATATATTTTTGTATCGTTATTGCAGTTTGTCTATCGCGGTCCAGAATTTTTCTTGCCATTAACCCACGAAGGAAACTTTGGATTTGCGTAGCAGCCCAGTTTACTTTACTTTGGATCTCATTTTGAATTCTAAAAAAATTTATCCAATTACAAAGTAAGTATCCAAATCAATGTAATTAACATACTTGTAAGAAGCTACCAAAATGGCTTCTGTATGCTTAGATTCTTCCCAAAATGGGTAAATGGAAGCCATTAGGTCTCAAGTCGCAGATTTTGTTGACAATCAATGACAATTTTATGGTTGACATAGGCATTTAATATTTTTTCACGATTATCGCACTAAGAATAACCGAGTTCACCCATTCAAATGGAGATGGATTAGAACAGGGGTTGATTAAATGTCACTATTGGCTTTGGTGTCACTTTCAAATATAAAATGGCGACTGTAATAATTATTTTCAAACAGGTTTTAATTTAAATAAAATAATAAGTGACAAATCGAGTGAAGTAGATATAGAATTTATTAATATCTGAAATTGCAAATTATGAAAAAACACCAAATCACCAGTTTTTAATTTCGGTAAGTGTACCATAAAACTATAAATATTAATACAATGTAATACAAATATGTCAACAATAATTTTCTACTCGTGTTGAATTTTTCATTCTAACCTTGTTACAGAATCTACTATTCTGAAATCAAGACATAAATATTGTCTCTTTAATTAGTTTGTATTAACATTTTATAAAATACTCTCAACCCAAAAAAACCTGGATAATAAATTCGTATCAGGACCGGAATGAGTCTTTCTATTTTAAGTTCTTGTAAGAATAACTGACCTATTATAACAATTATCAATAATCTGATCGCAGATTCGAAATCTGCTACAAGAAGCGTATATGAACCTATTTAAAAACGACTGAACTGAATTTTTTGTAAATTATATTTGCTTACCAATGAATTTGAATTTATGAAAATACAACATAACAAAAAAAGAATTCGTAAAAAAATTTTACTATTACATATTACTATAAATTTTCAAAATGAAGTGCTTACAGGAGCCCAATTACTTTTTCTAGAGAAATAATATTGCCTCCATCTCTGAATTATTCAACCGTTATATATTTCGACAGTGGGCCGGTGTAATAAATTTTGAACAGGGTGTTAGTGGTGTCTTACCATTTTTTCGGGTCAGATTTTTTTTCTCTCCAATTGTAATGAAATTTGAGGTGTAAATAGAGAAAGATAATTCGAATTAAGGGCTGCTATCTGCTTCTTTCTACTTTCTTTTTTTGGGACATTTTTTTTGGCGATTTATTTAGAAGTTGTTTCTCTCACAATTTTCTCGGAAACGAAAAGAGCTTGAGAGGAACTGGTGTTTTTTTAGGAATCTGCGCCTCTTAAACTACCCCTCTACAATTTTTTTATTAAATTCTGAGCGAGAAAAATTTTGACGATTTTTGAAGTCTATTATACCCTTACTTTTTTTTTCGGGTCGGATTTATTTTCTCTCCGATGGTAATGAAATTTGAGATATAAATAGAGAAAGACAATTCGAATTAAGGGCTGCCATCTGTTTCTTTCCTTTTTTAGGACATTTTTTTGACGATTTATTTAGAAGTTGCTGCTCTCAAATTTTTTTTCAAGTCCCAATTTTCTCGGAAACTTAAAGAGCTAGAGAGGAACTGATCATTTTTTTAGAATCTACGCCCCTTAAACTGCCTCTAAACCAATTATTTTGAAAATCCGAGTGATGAAAAAATCTGAAGATATTTGAAGGCTAGAGAAATTGATCATTTTTTTGGAATCCACCCTGCTTAAATTGCCCCTATCCCAATTATTTTGAAAATCCGAGTGAAAAAAAAAGATCTGAAGATTTTTGAAGTCCATAGTCTTGCCTTTTTTTTAGGGTCAAATTGCGCTTTCACCATTTTTTCAAAAAAACTCATTTTCCTCTGAAACTAAAAGAGCTAGAGAGAAATTGGTCATTTTTTTGGAATCCACCCTCCTTTAACTGCCCCTTTCCCAATTATTTTGAAAATCGGAGTGTTGAAAAAATCTGAAGATTTTTGAAGTCTATAGTCTTGCCTTTTTTTTCGGGTCAAATTGCGCTTTCACCATTTTTTTAAACTGATTTTCCTCTGAAACTAAAAGAGCTAGAGAGAAATTGGTCATTTTTTTGGAATCCACCCTCCTTAAACTGCCCCTTTCCCAATTATTTTGAAAATCGGAGTGATGAAAAAATCTGAAGATTTTTGAAGTCTATAGTCTTGCCTTTTTTTTAGGGTCAAATTGCGCTTTCACCATTTTTTCAAAAAAACTCATTTTCCTCTGAAACTAAAAGAGCTAGAGAGAAATTGGTCATTTTTTTGGAATCCACCCTCCTTTAACTGCCCCTTTCCCAATTATTTTGAAAATCGGAGTGTTGAAAAAATCTGAAGATTTTTGAAGTCTATAGTTTTGCCTTTTTTTTCGGGTCAAATTGCGCTTTCACCATTTTTTTAAACTGATTTTCCTCTGAAACTAAAAGAGCTAGAGAGAAATTGGTCATTTTTTTGGAATCCACCCTCCTTAAACTGCCCCTTTCCCAATTATTTTGAAAATCGGAGTGATGAAAAAATCTGAAGATTTTTGAAGTCTATAATAGTCTTGCCTTTTTTTCGGGTCAAATTGCGCTTTTACCATTTTTAAAAAAAAACTCATTTTCCTCTGAAACTAAAAGAGCTAGAGAGAAATTGATCATTTTTTTGGAATCCACCCTAATTAAACTGCTCCTTTCCCAATAATTTTGAAAATCCGAGTGATTAAAAAGCTGAAGTCAATAGTCTTGCCCTTTTTTCGGGCAAATTGCGCTTTCACCATTTTTAAAAAAAAACGCATTTTCTTCTGGAACTAAAAGAGCTAGAGAGAAACTGATCATTTTTTTGGAATTTGGAATTACAACCCCTCTACCGATTTTTTATTAAATTTGAGCGATGAAAATTTTTGAAGTCTATAGCCTTGCCCTTTTTTTCGGGTCAGATTTTTTTTCTCTCCGATGGTAATGAAATTTGAGGTATAAATGGAGAAAGAAAATTCGAATTAAGGGCTACTATCTGTTCCTTTCTACTTTCTTTTTTTAATTTTAATTCTGAACGATGAAAAATTTTGGAGAAGCCTTACCCTTTTTTCGGGTCATATTGGCAGTCACTAAAAGTATGCTCATAAGGCTTGTCGGTTTCATCTCCGGGACAACATGTATACGTTATTAAAAATGCTCAATTTGCTCTGCGTATTATTTTGTCAGAAAAAGTTGGGAAATTTGAATTCTGGAAATTATAAATTGTACTTCAAGTGAAATAAAACCATTGATGGATTAAAATTAGTTATAATAATTTGTTGTATGTACACTGTTATCTTGTACAGTCATTAAATAAATATTACATCTAAGTACGGTTCTAAATTACGTTAAAATCTATTTCACATAAAAGTTTTCTGTTCATACAATTCCATTACCTAAAAAATATAAAAGTTCAATTTTAGTACGATTTGTTTAACACATTTTTATGCAAATATTTTACTTTAATTTAAATAAAATTCAGGTTTTTTCATGTAATTTCTTTTTGGTAAAAAATTTGTATGAAAAAAAAACAAACTTATTTTAAAATCACTTTTAAATGTAAACAGAAGAATAAAATTTACAAAAAACTAAAAAAAAATCGAATTATTTTCATAAAAAAATACTTCTTGAATACTGGAAATACAAATAATTATATTATATATAACTCATACAAGTTAAATAAAACTTAAATATTATCAGTTGTTTTTTTTCTAAAAGTCTATAATAGGAACAATCTAAATAAATGTTGATTTTTGTTATTAGTATTAAAATGGGAAAAAAAAGAAAAAAAAACTTATCACAATCAAATCAAAAAAACATTTTTTAAAGCTAAATATTAACTATACAAGGTGTTTTTTTCTAAGATCTAAAGTAAATTAATAGTGGATAATACCAAGAAGATTATTATTTTTATTAAGTTAAACTTCCATTCTATTTACTAATATGTTTATTTAAGTTCTGAAATTGCCCCTTTAAGGCACGGTTTTTCTATGAAGGGTTAAATTGTAGAGTTAAGTAACCCAAGGTTAAAGTTATCCCAGAACTAAAGTTAGGGGTTAAGTTATAAGCATTTTTTATGCAACAGTTACTTTGTTGTACGGAGCTCAAACTTGACCAGTGCTGTGAAATTTATCTTATTTTCAATTGGCAGCCGTAAATCACGTGAGCATGGAAAGTTAAATTGTCAATAGGATAGCGTGAAAACGAAATCCATTTAATATCAAAGCCCGGTTGGTTATTGTTTTTTATTGTCTGTTTTTTCCTATACGTGGTAAAAAATTAGTAAAAAGTGTAAAAAGACATATGACAAAACATGGAGAGATAAAATGGAAGTAAAGGAAAAATTTACTTCAGTGACAGAAGGGCCCAAGTATGATTTTTATTTTACCAACATCCCAACGTGTAATCTGATTTTTATATTTTAGTATTGGTCAACAAAACTGGTGGAGAAATACAAACACATAAAAAGAGGAATCACTCTGAAGATCTTCAAAAATTTCAGAACAAGGTCGTAGATAACTTTTTTCCTGGGGGGATACTTTTTTTCTGGGGTAGGTGCTATTTTTTGGTATCCTCAGGGGTAATTACCTACTTTACCCCCTATCTAAACCCTTGTTCGAAACATTCAGATGTAAACTCGGGGCTAAAGTACGTAACTCTCACTTTATAGTAATAGACATGCTAACATAGCACTTACTTATCCCTAGGGTAAGACTAACCCATGAATAGAAAAACACTTTAGCCCATAACCTTGGGTTAAAGTAACCTAACCCGTCAATGAAAAACCGGCCCTAAAATTTGTAAGTTAACTACAAGTTGGTGGATGTCAGTGGTAGTCAACAAGCTAGTATAGATGTTTTAAATTTAATAAAAATAATATCTCAAAAACCGAGTGACTTTTATTTAGATATTATTCTTTTATTTTTGTGAAAAATGTTTAAAATTTGAAATAAACATTTTAAATATCATACAAAATTGTTAATTGATTTTAGGTTTAATTTTAATTGTTTAAAATTTAAAAATTAGCAAATATTATCCACCATAATTAATTTTAGTAAAAATTTGTTCGAACATGTCAAATATAAATATATATTTCTAAAACTAACGTAATATGCCACTAGGCGTGCATAAAAGGGGGGGAGGGTATATTAGATAATAACAAAATAATAGTCAAATTTCAAAAATTAATTTTGGTTATTGAAATTTGATTTTTATTTAAACAAATACGCATAAATCTATAATACTAAATTATTTTTTTGTATTTTTGAGATCTTATCGATAACTAGAAGTTATTAAAAAAATTAGAGCAAGACATAGTGCAGTTTTTTATCACCTATGAAATTAAATTTAACCGAATATATTAACAAACTAAAAAGACAAAATTGCCAAAAGTCGGTTTTTTATGTTCTTTTTACTAAAAAATTTGATTTTTCTTCAAAAAATTAATATTTTAGTATAAAAATATCTTAAAATTTCGTTTTATTTTTAAATTTAAGATTTCATCGGTAATATAAAAAAACTAGGTACAATTTTAATTTTTATATACTATATTTCTAATTTTAATTTCAACCTCACTCCATAGGGCCTTATTAATCCTACCAGTTCTCTGAAAATTCCCTTCAAACATTAATATATTCCAATACCCTGCATACCGAGTGTTAAAAATATCAAGAATTTTACGATTTGTTAATAGACAGTAACAAAATGTTATAGATAATTAGAATAGAAAATAATTATTAGATTACAGTTTGATTATTTTTTTCTGGACTTAAAAATGAATTTAATGATTTTTTTAATTTTAATTTTTTTTTTCCAAAACTATTGATTTTCGTTATAAAATGTAAATTAAAATGTCGATTTTCGACTTCATTCAAAGATTTAGATTTTTAACCAAACATGTCAAATGATGATGGTGTAGGTTTTCCTATACCTATAGCCAAATAGTGCCATCAATCATTAGTAACATAAAAAATAAGAATAGTAATAATAATAGCCGTTCCTTTCCCGCACAAGTCTTTTGTCTCTGGAGTCCACTCTTAAGGGGTGAAATATATGGAGAGTATTATTATTATTATATTATTATGTTGTATCCTGCTTAAACAATTTTTGTCCATTTTTTTGATTTTTGTCCACCATATTGACTTTTTGCCAAAAATTTTAAATTTTGTACAAAATTCTTGATAAAATGTTGACACCTTTTTAAAAATTTTAAATTAGTAATTTTTCGTTTATGAACCTCCAATTTTTTTATTTTTGTACAAAATTTGCTAAACAATTGGAATTTTTTGGCATTTTCTCCTATTTAAAAAAATCTTGATAATGTTCAAAAATTACCAACAAAAAAAAAATAATCAAACTTGAGTTTAATAAAGACGTCAAATTGATTTGAAATTCTTATAAATATAAACTTCCTCTAAAAAAATAAACTGTTCCAAAAAAATTACAAAATATACATACGCTGTTAGAATTCGGAACAGATCAATAACAATTCAACAAATATATTTCTTCTTTTTTAAAAAAATACAATTTTAATTTTAACATTCCTTATTATAAAAAATAATAAATTAACAGTCACAAACCTGTAATTTTGTAACCGTTCCATAATCCCCAAATTTCCCAAAAAAAAAACAGTTACAAAAGCACATTGTGAAACAGTTACATAAATAAAAATAACACTATGGAACAGAATATTAAAAAAAACGATCCTTCACATCTCGTACGAAATTTGATTTCTATTTTATATCACAAAAATTAATTTGACCGATTAATATATAATATATTTTTTTAAAGGAGGATATCGGTTTTTTTGATCGTGTTGTTATTGTTATGTTTATTGACGGATTGATAGTGACAGTGCGATAAATCGACACTACTTTTTCTTCGACTTTTGTAGACACACATGATGGCCAGAACTATGACGAATATTCCGCATGCTAGAACTGGAATTACGATGTATATCAAAGAATCTGAAATTAAAAAAAAATAAAAATTAACCAAACCCAATATTTCTTCATATTTGGACAGTTTGCAGTTTTTTTTCTCCCCCCAATAAGAGGTCACTGTAAATATTGTAAGAAGAAGAACGCTAGATATTTTTTAAGTTGTGCAAAAAATTGTTATGTATGGAGCACATTATTGCACACAATATGTAGATAAGATGAAAGAAAATCGTGATGTAAATTAGGACTCCAAAGTTTTCGTATTAATTTTATATTATGTGGTAAGTTTGGACATCTAACGTTTTCTGTATAACTATTATCTGAAAAACCATTATACTAAATATATTAGAGTGAAATTTTCCATATATTACCATATTACACAAAAATATTACGTCATCGTTATTGGTCCTGATAGACCATCGACGTGCATTCGTGTCATTTTAATGAGCCGAAGGAATCATTTTGATTAAGCTAGTGACGTAATCATAAAATTATACGTGAATAAATAATACCGTTGAAAACAAATTCAGTAAGTGGAAAAAATTATAGTGAAAAAAATATACTAACAATTATAATAGAAAAATAAGTCCGCCGGCTGATTTCTACAGAAAATAGAAATCTAATTAAAGCCAATGGTTAAGCTGTTTTACAGTCTAATTGTATTACTAACATGTTCCTAAACGGATTGAAATTTTAGTTTTTTCTCCTGTAACTGTGTTGAATAGATGCAAATAGAATAATACAAAAAGTAATAAACTTACCAGTCTCTTTATCTGTTGGCCTAACTGAAGGCTCTGTAGTAGTACTCCGAGGTAATTCATCTTCGAAGAAATCAGCGTTTCTATTCATAATAACCACCGGAATCTGGGTAACTACTTCAACCGTTTTCGATGTAGACGTAGTCGTAGTGGTAGTGCTCGTAGAACTCGTTTCTCGGTTATTCTTGTACTCCTCTAAAATATTAATCAAATCGTTCATAGAAATATTATAACGTGTAAAAATATTCTGACCAAGTCTGACGCTGTTGCATTTACAAATTTCACAACCCCTTCTGTTGATCTTGAATCCATTAGGACAACTCCTGTTGCAGTTCGACAATGATTGGCATTCTATAGGTTTAATTGTTGTTATTTGTGGAGTTGTTGATTCGCAGATTTCCTTAGTACAACTTTTAACACCGTTATTACAAATACACATGTTACAACCGTCTTTATCCAACCATTTTATACCATGCCGGTAAATCATATCATCGTTTTCGTCGGTGCATGTGTGATTTACTTGGATTAGGTTTTCTTTACCATCGCAGTAATGAGATATGCATTCTTGGGCACCGTTTCTGAAATAAGAAGATTCGGTTCATTAATATTTTTCCCCATTTGTATGACCATAAAATAACTACACAAAATGACGGATATTTTTAAACATTTTTTTTCCAATTGGATTTAAAATAAATGGTATTTTTAGGCATAACTTTTTAAATGGTTTTTTATTTCAGAAAGAAAATTTTCTTCAATGGGTTTTTTAAGTGAAATTTTTTAATTTAAAAACTTTTTTAACGGATTCTTTTAAATATTTTTTAAGACACAAGTTTCAAATGAGTTAATTAAAATATTAAAGGGTTGTTTTACTCACTTGCAAGTACAAACTGTGCACCCATCATCTTTGGTCCAAGTCTCAGAATGTTTGTACAATATTTTATCAATATAACAAGCTAAGTCCTGTTCTTTTTCTTCTTCTTTTTGATTAGAACATAGAGACAAACCGTTATCGCATTTGCAAATTTGCGAATCTGATGTTACCCATTCTTGTCCGTTTTCATAGAATAGATCGTTATATTGACAATATTTAGTCACGTTGATATGTTCGGTTTTTTTGCATTCGTAGAGGTCGCAACAGTTTCCTGGAAAACCGCTGCCTTTCTTCTTAATAAACGCCTAAAAAAAACAAATATAGAATCAAATCGGAAATAAAAAAGGTATTGCTTACCGTCAAATTGTATCCACATTGCATATCCTTACAAGGGAGACAAACGCAGTGATCCTCAATTTCGTCCCCTTCTACGTTTGTAGACTCGCTGTCCAATGGACATTGTTTGCAAATTACCTTTTTGCAGCAACCTTCAGTTACGGTTACTGGTACTGATTTTTTGTCGCAAAGTTGCGGAATGGGACAGAGTAGTGGGTCGCATACGCAATTTCCATCGACCTAAATGAAAGGAATTTTACATTTAGTTAACGAAAATAACGGTAAAATATTGAAAGGACCACGCACCGCTTTTCGTAAATTTGATGGATTTCTTTATATTGTAGAACTCATGATCCTGATCAAATGTCTCCATTGCGCTAACGCTCTAAATTTAACATTTTAGATTATACAAACCAAATCAACTATTGGATTATTTATATAGCTGATACACTATAGGGAAGAGTAGGGTAAAACCAGGTAGGTGGGTCAAATGGGGTACCGTTATGTTCTAATTGGGCATGGTGGGAAGAAGCCGACAAGCCACCAACTACTTCATACACCATCGTGACCTGTGTTGCCAATGTCTGGATAATTATCCATTTTCGGATAATTTCGTCTACCATCAGATAATTTTCTATAGAATGGATGTATATTTTATAATACCAATACCTACCATGAATGTATGATGTATAAAAGTTTGAAATCATTTAAAATCAAATAAATATATTTTCTATATAAGAAATTGTTTATTTATGGCAGAGTTATACTATAGGCCTCACGCCCACGATTATAAAAGTTTGTGATAACCTAACCGTTAAGACTTTTTATGTAAGTTATTTATGTCGATATATCAATAAGCAGGACGGTTGCGGCTCTTCATGAGAAATAGAACATCTTGTCTGATTTAGGATATGCCAAAATCATCAACCGGAATTGATATTGAAATCTTACAAAATATCTATAAATAAATCAAATTTAACCGCTCAATTTTTTGGAAATTCCGAAAAACTTGCTATTTTTTTTACCCACCGTATACCGTTTGTTCAGGAATCATTATACTCTGGAAAAGTTAACTTCAGCACTCTGTATAATCTAAACCGATCAATTTAGAGCGTTAAGAGACATTTAATTAGCAATATTTCAAAATTTTAAGCAAATTCACCGAAAGCCTATTTGGGAAATTATATTAAAAGAAAATTTTGGTTATAAAAGTAAATGGTAAGAGATAAATGGCAAAAGTTTAAAAGAAATTTTTCTTAAATTATTCAGGTAAGAATTTTTTTTTTTTGGAAAAACATAAGAAAAAAATAATAAAGAGACGTATATAAAAATTTTTTTGAAATGCCACGATAAGTTTTATTTTTATAAAAGAAAGATTATATGGTTTTTAATTAATAAAGAATATGAAGACGAAGAGGGTGATCACAAAAAAGGTAACAACATGGAATTTATATAAACGCAAGAAGAAATTTAGAGAAGAAAATATCAAATTGGAAAATTTAAAGAAGGAAGATATTGAGAAAATTCAATTTAGAGAAATTTAGAGATGGAAAATAACAAATTATGAAATTCATTTTATTGTAATCCGAAGAGAATGGGAGAATCAGGATATACATTTTTTTATCTTGCGTAATTTGTAATATTTTTTTTATTTTATAGAACACACCCCAAAAATTGGAGTTTATTAAAATATAATTCCATTATAAAATAGCGCCAAACTCTAGAATTCAAGGGGATATTTCATACATCACATTTCCGTAACATTACAATATATTACTAGAACATTCAGGTATTTTTTTTTAATTATGTAAAAATAATTCTTCTACTACGCCATCTACATTTAATCATTATAACTCACCAAGTGTTTTTCTTTGTCTGCACATTTGCATTCATATCCGTCGATGATGGCTCCTTCCGCACAAGGACATTTTCCATCGATTTTTTCTTCGTCCTTGCATCCGGTGCATTCGTAAATGGGACAGCATTGTCCTGGGAGATCCGTGCCGTTCGTAGAAATCTGTAATTCCGTTAAACAAGTAGGTTTCGTGCAAGTGGCCGGATCGCATTTGCAGATTTCCTCGAAAACGATACTGTCGGGTGGACACGCTTCGATAGATGGCGCCGCCAGTGCCGCTGAAAAGAAAGTTAAAAGTTAGATTTGAAATGATTTTTGTAGTTTCTTTATCAAAAAATTAAATTTTCAGACTCCTATAAAAATCTCTGGAGCGATTTTGAATTTATTTTTAAATTTATGATAAGTTACAATGTTAAAATTGTTTACAAACCCCATATCTATGCAAATATGGGAGGATGTTAACTTCTAATTCAGTATTTATGATAGTACAAGAGCCTTCAGGGCAAATAGAGTGTGCTGGTCTCTGCTTGTGTGTGTATGTTTCTGTCAGTTTTAATATACCAATAGAGCTTGCAAAGAGAACAACCGCTTTGGGCAATTTGTTATGCATAGATGGTCAAGAAATATAATGCGCGAAATATCTCATATAAATGCAGTTAAGTTGTAAATGTGATTAAAAAAAAGTAAAGAGAAAGCATCAAACAAATATTTTGTTTAAAATAAGTTAGAAAGAAATGGCAATGCAAAATAATTTGATTTGTAAAAAGTTGCGATAAAGGTATAAAATAAGGGTTAAAATTAAATTATGATAAGTATTTCGAATTGTTATTATTTTATTTATAAACATATATAATTAAAATATAAATAGCAATAAAATACTCAATACTGAATAAAGACAAACATACAATTGATATCCTTGAAAATAATCTCCGTAAACTGAAATCTAAGGAATCTGTAGACTTTTCGTTACCATCTCATTAATTTTTGATCAATGTCTGACACCCGCTGTTCCTTTTTTGCTAGAATAATAATATCCGTTTTTTATTTTACATACATAATTCTTGATTTTGAGATCAAGCCAAAAACGTATCATTTACATATTAACGAGAATAGAAATGGAAGAAGATGCAGGAAGGGATTTAAGAGAATTTAAGATTGAAACAGATGAGGGCCAAGAGTACCGTTTTGAAAAAGTAAAGTTTTGAATATCTAGGAGTAACAGTTAGAGAAGAGGCCCCACATATGGGGTACTTTTTTGGTACTTTTTTTAAGTTAAATATCACATAGAAATATTTTATTCTAGAAAACTGTAAATGCGTCTATTTACACTTCAGTTCATATCTACTGCAAATCCCATATTAGGCACTTAGATATCCTAATATAGGGTACTAGTGTTTCATCTTCAGTAAATGGTGACTCACTTCATCTAGGGTGACCTCAGAATCCGATGAAGATGATAAAGACAATCTTTGTTTTTTAATTTTGTTTCATTTTCGGGATTTTAAGAGAGTTTTTGATTTTTTCCTCTTATAAACAGACGTGATTTTTCTCTTTAGTCTAGATTTGACAGGGTTAATCTTTTTACTTAGACTTGTTTCTAACTACTCTTTGTATGGGGAGCAGCATTAACTCGTTTCTTTGTTGTTATATTGTGGCCCAACTTCAGGATTGGGAACAAATCTGAAGGTAACACTAGTTTTGCTGATGTTCAGGGCTGATCTTCCACTTTTGCTGATGTTGAGGACTGAGTTGTTACGTCTGATTTTTCCATTGATAAATAAATTTTGTCAGTCTCTTGAATCGCTGTATTGTCATGTATAAATGGCTCGCCTACATAATATGCTTCCGTAAAAATGTTACGATCAACAGGAAACAGGTCTGTTTTTTTAAATCCGTATACTCCTGTCTCCACAACCGCTGCTCTCGTGTAAGCCTGCCCAAATAGTTCTCCTATTTGATACACACCGTCCGGGATTTAAGGCGGGGGTTTAGGCGGGAAAACCATCACTCAGATTTTCAAATAAAAAATATATATATACCTTTCTGTATATATATATATATTCTGTATACATGCTGTATATTAGTGAATATCCAAACTAATGTCAGTAGTTTCCGCCTTCTCAAGCAGCCATGTTTTATTTAGATTCATTTGTTAATTTATAGTTAACTTCGCACAGAACTTTCATATTACTTTATTAATTGACAAGTTTTGATAAGCCAAACTAAAGAAAAATTGATATTCTATGCAATGGCTATATCAGAATTTAAATTTTTTAATTAATTTTAATAAAAATTAAGATACAAAATAGTACGATAATGTACACGATTTTTAAGATTTATTTGTGATCTTATTCGTAAAAGAATTTTATTAAAAACCAGCCTATGGCAAAGAATTAACCTTTATAAACACATTTTTAATTTAACTTTCAATATATTTGCTTTTGTTGGTTTGACCTGTGCGTAGTACGGTGAACATGTTTTACACTATAGTTTACATATGTACATTTCCCGCCTAAAGCCCAGCCTTAAGCAGCTTGTAATTTCCTGTGCGTGAAATGTTTTGAATGGTGACATGAATGCAACATCTAACGGTTATATCTTTTGGTTAAATATGGTGGTAAGTACACAATATGAACATTTCCAAATTCCTAGTATGACTCTAGTGACCATCCAGAGTAAGTACAACTGGATCTTCCGGGGTGGATTTTGCATGATTGATAAAATGTCTTAACCACTCAACAAAAATGTCTTGTTGTATCCAGCCCGATGGATGGCAAGCATGTGTGGAACCAGGAGGCATTACATTCAACAATTCTAGTTTCATATTTTTCCCAAGAAAAATTATTAATGTAGGAATATAAACGCCCGTTGCGCTAAAACACATAACAGTTATCACGAGTGTTACGTTTTTTTTCTTTGCCACCCTGTATTTTCATTATTCCTCTGCTCAGTATATCTTAATTTCAGACTCGCTTGATATACCTTCTTAATAATTTCTTCTCAAGATCTCTCTCTCCTCTTGGTATTACTATAAAATGTCATTCTCATATTAACGATTCTCTCTCTTTTTGCCTATTCAGTCAGAATAATTGACTTTTATGATGTATTTAGAAACAATTGACAAAAACACTATGATATATTTCAAAATCCGTCCTCTCTTTCATTTTAGTGTGTTTAAGGAAATAAAACTCAAATTAATCGTTATATTTGTTAATATCTTAGAAGAAAATTTAATAATCCTTCAGACCTTTTCTTTTATTTCATTAAAATGTGACTTGGCTTGGTTTTGGGCCTGACTTCGAGTTTATTCTAAAATTTCCTGTAAAAGATGTCACGTTCCAAGGAAAAACTTGTTTTAAAAAAAAAACGACTTGTTCCGAATAAAAACATTCGGTCCCAAAGGAGAAAAACTTGCTCGTTGCAAAAAAACCTTCAGTTCCAGAAAAAAAACCCCTATACAATGAGGGGAAGAAAATAAAACTTAAGCGATACAAGCGATATAAAAGTCAATTATTCTGACTGAAGAGGCAAAAAGAGAGAAAGTTGTTAACATGGGAAAGACTTTTATAGTAATACCAAGAGGAGACTGAGATCTTGAGAAGAAATTAAGAAGGGATATCAAGCGAGTCTGAAATTAAGATATACTAAGCAGAGGAATAAAATACAGGGTGGAACAGAAAAAAGAAACGTAACACGAGGGAGCCTCTTTCGGCAGACAAAAGGGCTGCAACTTGTTTTTTTCCAATAATAAGAAAATATTTGGTCCTAACCAATATTTGAAAACTAATCACAGAGGTTAAGATGTAGTTTTTTTTAATTATCTTCAAGTACTTCTCCCTCTCGCAGTTCATACCAACTAATACAATATTTATTAAAAATCAGGCGAGGTACATCGCTTCTTATACTTAACGTTAACTAAGAAATGTTTCTCCTTACATTTCCTCATTAAATCGACGGGCTAAAAATAATATTTTCCTCTTATTATACATTTCCTATGTTCCGTAAAAGACTGGACAACCTGTATAACAAATAAAATACTGGTCTCTACACGCTATCTTGAGTCACTCCTCCATTTATTGTTTTAAGCTCCAAATATTTATTTTCACTTAGTTCTAGAACAACGTTGAGTAATGCTTTATTAGACCTTTATGCCAGACTTTTGTTAAATATTCAGAAAAATGACTGAGGTATATTTTCTTTTCTTCCAGCCATTTTTCTTGAATAGTGAATATGTGATCTGGAATACCTTCACGGGAATAGGCCATACGTGACTTTTTATTGGTTGGAGTGAATATTAAGCATTTGTATGTTTGCTCGTAATATAGTTGGTTTTGAAAAAAATTGTAAATTTTCGTGATAACAAACATATACAAGGTCTGTAGCACAAAACTAAACATTTTTTTCACAGTAAGATTTGTATCAGAAAAAACTACAATCTAAAAATACTTTTAATTATACAGTGTGATCTAGGAAAGAAATATATATGAGAATGGAACATTCTGTATGATTTTACATTATTAGGTTCATCTTTGATTAATTAAGATGCCGATTAAAAACAAGCACTTTTCTACATATTTTTGAGCCAGGTCAATATCGATCCCATTTTTACTAGTCTTCGGCAGCAAAAACATTTTCTGATTACACCGGTATTCCCGCCGTATCCCTGTGTTCGATTAGGGAGAACCTTAGCTTGATATTTGTATAAGCAAATGTATTTGTGTTCTATGTGTGTGTTGTGCGCCAGTCGCCAGTTTCAGCTTGGATGTGTGTCCCATTTTGGTAGATGACAACGTCCGGAATGAGATAAGATTGTATCAACATAGTGAGACATGTAGAAAGGTAAAACGTGCGATGGAATTTGAGCTGAATACGGAATATACGCCTTTAGGGGACCTGATGCGTTTTGGTTTTTAGTATATATTTTGGTTATTGCTCGATTCGAACGTTGATGCCCGCAAAATCCGGAGGAATATTTGATTTTTCGAAAGATATGTTGTATTCTCTCGGATATTGGAACTTCTATTTTGGCATCATTATTATTTCTAGCTTCAAATTTTTTATATATATTTTTTATATTAACTAATATCTTTATCATTCTCAGGTCGATTATTGTTTACGAATACAGGCAACAAAACATAAAGAGATGGAATAAAAATGGTTTATGACGTAATAAGGATCCTTTAGTATGATGGGCCTTTGTTTTTGATGGTTGTGATTCGCTTCATATACGATTTTTAGGAAGTTACAGCCCATCAGAGATAAGAAATAAGTTAGAAAAAAAAATAAGTTTACGATAACGAACACAGGATATATTTTATTACTAGGAACTTTATGGCTTTATGGAAAAGTTATTTATGTTTTGTCGCTTGGTAGAATATAAATTGTAAAATTGTATTCAATTTTATATTAAACTAGCTCTTCTTTCAAATTGCAACAAAAACAAAATTCAAAATTGTTTTCCTGGATAACAAACTTTTCTTTACAATAAATTTTGATCAACAATACAACAAACAAAATTATGCTTGTCTAATGATAGAACGAACGGTACATAGCTGTACGATTTTTTCCAATATGCATATAATTGGACCTTTTAACCCCTAAACCTGTCATATGTCAAATGTAAAATAATTTTTACTTGACTATGTAGCGAGAAACTTAAAAGAACAGTACACGATAGAACACGAGCCAAGGAAGCAGGACCGAAAAATCATGATAGTAATTTGAATAGCAAACGCTTGTCTTTACTGTTACACTATTGTAACGAGGAACCAGACCGGCCCTGTCTGATGGAATGTACACAGAATATTTGTTATTCATTAAAAGCGCTGCCAACTAGAGGCATCAAGATTGCTCTGGGAACGACGCGAAAATACGATAACTACCAAAATGAGGATAAGGCCCGGTAAATTTTGTATGTTGTGTTAGATAAATTAATATATTTTGTTAGTCATGTTTGATATACATTAGAAATTGCATTACTTAAATAACGGACTGTTTAAATTTAAGAGAAACTTATTTTTTTTAGTTTCTTGTGGTGTTGGCAACTCAAGGAGAATTGACATTTTCTGGTTACAAAATCACTCGCGCAATATAAATGTTAGAGCTAAAAGGATCTGGTTGGTTCTAGTACATATCTCAGAATGTACTAAGAAAATTTGGCTAAATTTCCAATCAATAATAAACTTATTATTATTACTTTACATTGTGCCGCATATTATTAGTTAATATCTCTGGTAACAGTACATTTAGTATTGAACTCCTAGAATAATTAAAACAAACACTATATTTTATATGTTTTATAAAGGAATTCATTAAAATTACTCTTGAACCCTTTCGAGGAAAAAAAATAGAGTTTCTGGAGCTGAAATAGCCGCAGTGATTTTAACTGCAACATAGCCGGCCGGCCAACCAGTCGCTTTTATCCCGACCAAAACGAAGGATTACGTGTCCCTTTTTGCTCGGAAATAACCCGAAATAACAGACCGACCGACACCCAAAACTTGGATTGTATCAAAGGAGGATCGTGGATCGTTTCCGTTTGTTAGATGCTTTCTGGATTCATGTTAATTACTTCTCCAATAAAAGCGAGCCTCGAGCAATCTGCACATCATTAGTATTTAACTGTGGGAAGTAGATTCGCCTCTCGAGTGCTGCTTAAATATCTGGAAAATTCACTTATTATCATCCACTAGCCGCTATTAGAGCGCACTGGATGTCATTTTCAGATTTCCTACGGTTGATATGGGAGTTTGGTTAGTTGACTTTACGGTCAGATGACCTTTTCTCTATCTCTTCAGTTTTCCGCTTCAAATACTCTACGAAAACCTTGGATGTGTAACACAAAAACTATTTAAAATATACAGAGAGATATAATCAGACATTCGCAAAATACAGAATGCTTAACATAAAAAACCGTAATACATAACAAAAAAAAATTAAGTTCTAAATTGTGTAAACTCGTGGTATGTTTCTTTTCGTATTTTTGTTGAATTTTTATTATATTGTATAAAATTTGGTTCTTATTTATTTATTTGTAGAACGATTATGTAATATTTTCTATCTCGATGTTAACACCATTATCTCTTGTATGTTGCAACAAATATTATATCAAAAATTGTACATATTGCGAATCTTAACCTACAGACGTCCTGTCAAATATGTTACGTAACTTTTTGGTAGTCACCAAATTAAGTTTTAACGGTTTTTCTAAAAGTGGCGGTTAAAAAAATGAATGTTAAAAAGTTTAGTTCATCAATAACTCTCAAAGACAAATGTGCTCTATTGAGAAATAAATAAATGAGCGCATAAGGTGCCGGTTACAGTATGTAAATTTTCTAAGGTATGAAAAAAGATAATTTATGCAAAATACTAATTTGTGTTGAAATCATGATTAAAAAGTGATCTCGAAATTAAACACGTCTAGTGCCGGTAAATCAAGTGAAAACGAAAGTGAATTCGCCTTATTTCCCGGTTTTTTCTTGTAATTATGATCAATATTTGTAACCTTTTGTAAACTTAATAATAAATGTTTTATTATGAATAAATGAGCATGTAAAAGCTCTTCAGAATTAAAATCAGTTGTATCTTAATCTAAAAACAAGTTTCGCAGTTACCTAAAAATTGCATGGTCCTTCAAGTTTTTTTCATGTTCACTTTGAGATTAACTAACTCGTTTCTATGGCTGTTTAACACGAAGAAAACCATGTATGATACATGAATTTTAAGTTTTTCTTTTATGACATTTTTATTTATACTAGAAAGTGAGTGTGTAACATGTAAAAACGCATAATAATATATCTAAATTTTAAACTAAATTAATTTACAATTAGTATTTTTTGCCCTAGCCTAATTAAAAAATTAATTTAATAATTCAAAAATATAAATGTTACATAATTTGAAGTTAATATTGTACCTCGGTTAAGAGGAATATTTTATCTAAGAGTGTTGTTAAATCGTTATATTTTGGATCAATGATTCTCCCGTAACAAAATAAGGACAATTATTAATGAAACTCCCTGTATATTGTAAGTTACATTTTTGTATCTAGATCATTTAGGGTCAAAATCTCTAAGCAATTACATATGACATGATATTGGGCGGAACCAAGGTACAATGGGATGTTCAAAATCATCATAAAGAATAATATTTATTGCCAGGAGCGGTCTGACCCGCTGGCACACAGGCTCCCGGGCTGTTAAAAAATAAACAGCACTTGCGCCCACACATAAATTTTTTGCATATATATTTTAAAAACACTGTTTTATCGCAAGCCAAAAAAAATAAAAATATTGCATTACTATTTGTACTTCACTGTAGGTCACACTAAAAATATTTAAATTACAGTGGTGGAGTAACTGGAGTTAAGAGCGCTAGTTACAGACGAGGTATATGGAACGAATGACGCAGACGGGCAGAAACTGACAAACTGTACGTACAAGGTGCAGAGTGCTTCGTCTTGTTTCGTCGGGCAACGACAAAATCCTGTGGATCTTCTACTATTTGGATTTCAGTTAGTGAGGCAGCAAAATTACCAAAAGCATTTACCCAGACTTGGTGTCAGTTCTCAGTAACATTGTTGTGGTTCCATTTAATTTAACTCAAAAGTCTAGAAGCGATGTCAACGCACTTTTTTCTCTCTTTTGAAACAATTTTAGTTGCAATATTTAACTCAACAACTGGATTATCTGACTATCTACAGACTAAAACTTAAAAAGCATTAAAAAAAAGAAATGAGTTTGGTGATATGGTTAAGGCAGCAAATAGGTTCGTACTGTTTATGTCTGCTTTTATTGAAAGAAAAATCAACAAAGACCCTTCCTTAGATGCTGACAAACTAAGTATTGAGTCGGAGAACTTCCCAAAAGAATGAATTGAATTGCCAAATAAAAACCATGGCCAATCTACAGAAACTCTTATCAACTTAAGTGAAGCAAATTAGAGTTTTTTATGTTGTCATGGATAAAATGAATCAGACGATGAACACGAGGTTTTTAAATCAAAAGGAACTATATTTGGACTTACATGTTTTACGAAGAAGATTTCCTGATCTGAAGAAAAAAGGGCTGCCTGTTAATGCGCATGACACAGTTTGTTCACTTATAAAAGAAGTCGATAAAGAAAAGCTAAAAGAATAGTTACTATCGTTAGTTGTACGTTTGACTATATATAAAGTCTTCCATACATGAAAAGTTTGAAGACGAGCAAAAACTAAACCTGAGTGATGTTTCTCTATCTGAATCCGAAGACGAAAAAAACGGTTTGTGATAGGAAAAGAATGCAGGGAATGCACGACATATGTGTTCACTGTTATAAATGACTAGAACACTTACTCAGTAACATTTACTGAACTTTATACAAGTTTATTTGTCAATCCACTTAACACAAGTAAGTTATGATTCAACCAACCACTTCTTGAATCTCTTTAAGGTAAATATTTGTTTGGAGTTTTAAATCAAAACCATTAAGATGTTAAACTCATTCAAATAATTTCATCTCCCTTATACTTTTGGGGGACAGAACACCCAGTTTATAGTAGTAACCTTTCTGGATTTTGGGAAGGATTTTTTGCAAATTTGGTTGATGAAGCCAATGGAATTGAGTGTCCCGACATAATTACCTCGGGTACCACAATTTTTTTTAGAAAAAATGGTTGCCTGGGTTAGAGTGTTGTGTAAAAAAGTGTAGTTCTAAATTTCCAATTCAACCTGCTATTTAGTATTCGTAGTCCTACAGAAAGTTTCATAACTTTTGCTTTTCATTATTAAATAAAAATTGCATTAATTAATTAATCATATATTTCACATATCCATACATAAATGAATGTCAACAAATTGATAGAAAAATAATCCCTTCGAGCGTTTTATACTTCTTTCGTTGTTTCGTTTCCATTTTGGAATTAGTAATGGTTGCTTGGTTTGGTCTTTGTGCGCCAAGGATTCTATTGTTGTAAAGAGAATTCGGAGAGATGCTCACATAGACGTTGTTGGGACGTAACTAATTGACCATTAATTTTCGGCAAGTCTCACATTACCCGCATAACACTCTAATTGTTGAACTTTAACTAAGTCAAGTACCAGATTTCCACCCAAAACGAACAAAATTCAATTCCCCATTTACAGGGCGATAATTTCTTTGACAATCGAAGTAAAAATATTGCAGAAAATTTAAATTTGTGAAATTTTCCACTCTAAGCGTTCTCATGTATAAACTCCTTCCTATTTGATATTCTTAGTTATTCTGAGTTTATAGATAATGACATCATTATAGAAATTGGTCGAAAACTAATAGTTTCGTCGTTTACATTGGAGAGATCAAAAGGAAAGCATATCTATGTACCTAGTCTGTGTAAATAAGTTTTAGTTATAATGAGGAGGGTTCCCGAAAGCAACGTGAGAAGTGTTATCGTAAGGGAAACTGCTTTTGATTTACTAATATCAACGATTCCTCTATTTGAGTAAGCAGAAAGCTTACATTTAAATAAAACTGTTCGGTTAACGGAGTAGTATACACATCAAGAATCATAAAATGAAAAAGCTTTCATTTTTAATTTAGAATAAAATATAAACGAAACGATATTCCTTGAAAGGTTGAATAAGTCGGGCATAAAACGAAATGCTTTGTATCTGTTGCCTCAAAAACTACATCTAGACCAAACAACAATAAGATTTGATTAAACGGCTGCCTCAGTAGCAGTTACTTCTTATTATGACTAAATGTTGTTGAAGACGCCGTTCACTTTATCATTATATTTATGCAGCATTCATTTTGATGTATAGTACAAGCATTTTTGGATACGTGCTAAAAATATACTAATTTAAATATAGTTAGTAAAAATAACTAGTTTCGTACAAAGTTGTACATTGATTTAGATTTTTTACAAAATTTCGAATCATAACAAGATAAAAAGTAGAACGAAGCATTTACTGTGTATTTGGAGACTTTTTTTTAGTAATTTACAATCGTCTTTATTCTAAAATTTAAATCGAGACATACATCTTTAATTATCAGTTGAGTTAGTGGACTAGCTGGAAATCTAGTAATTTTTTTATAATTTTTGTTACATTTAAAAAAAAATTACAAAAAATACGAGATTTATAAAAATAATTTACCTCTGAGTTGGTAAATGATGAAAGTGAAACTGAAGACAGCGGCCAAGTTAAGCACCGACTAGCAAAAAACCATCCGGAGGAACGCTGGGAGCCTGACGGTACTTTTGGACCCAATCTCACCATGGTGGACCAGAAAGTGAGGAAAAAGAGTCCCCGACGATTGGCCATCTTAGATACTCTCAGTACCTAGACAATTTGCCACCGCGGAAGTTATTGAAGAGCACTGGGAGCCTGACGGTACCCTATCCGATCCTGGTTTTTTTCCTTACTTTCGGGTCCACCCGACTGACAGACGGTCAGACCGGGTCCAAAATTGTCGTCAGGTCCACAGCGTTCCTCCGGTTGTGCCTCAATTACTGATCTTAAATCAGTTCAGGCCTAATTGTTTTGTCAAAAAATTTCACTGAGCGTGTAAATTTCTTATTATAGAAAATATCAGTCTTATTTTGTTTTTTAGGTACGGCATGCATTCACATGTTTACGGCCCTGATTTTTTACTGGCCGTTATTTAACTTGTCCGCCATTTTTAGTTTTATATGAAAAACGAAGCCGTTAAAACAATTTAATAAATTTCCAAAATAATGATGTTGAATTAAACTTTTCTGAATGTATTTTGTCTCACGTAAGATGATTTGTAAGGTCACTTGTCAAAATTGAAAAGTATAACCTAGAATCTATTGAATTTCGTATTCGGTAGATTACAATCTCTAGTAGAAAAATTTTGAGGTTTGAAGTATAAAAATCTATCCATAAATGAGCGTGGTAGGAAAATCAGTGATCGAAATTATTGTCCTTATATATAATATTCGGTACATAGGAACTATGGCCTAAAAAAACAGTTGGTACGAGGATTGCATCTTAATACGAGGAATTATAGTCATTTGTTACGAGAAATTTAGTACAAGGAATTATGGACATTTAACACGAGGAATTATGGTCATATGGTACAAGGAATTATGCCCATGTGGTATGAATTATTATAGTTTTTTGGTAAGTGGAATTATGGCCATATGGTACGAGGAATTACAGCTATCTGGTACGACAAATTATAGCCATGTGGTACAAGGAATTATAACCATCTGGTAAGTAGAATTATAGCCATGTGGTACGAGGAATTAAAACTAGCTGCTACGAGGAATTATAATTAGCTGGTATTAGGAATTATAGCCATCTAGTACCAGGAATTATAGCTATCAGGTGCAAGAAAACATGGCTAACGGTAAGAGAAATTATAGCTATTTGGTATGAGAAATTATAGCCATCTGGTACGAGGAATTAAGGCCATCTGGTGCAAGGAAATATGGCCATATGGTATGAGAAAAAATAAATAGAAAATTTAAATATTCAATAAACAAGTTAGATACATAATTTAAAAACTGAATAATAAAGTTAAATTTTATCAAAAGAAAGTATTTTTTAAATTTGGGACAACACTCTGTCGCAAGAAGATAATAAAAACAGCAACGTGGTTTACTAAAATTGTTTAAAATTTATGTACTAAAAAATTATAAATTTTCTCTACTTATGTCAAAAACTCACCCATATTGGTGAGTTATAATGGCATACGTACACATAAACTGAATTTAACAATTTTATATCAGAATAATAAAATAAATTAAAAAACAAATTGGTTCGTTAAACGCTTATTGGTGAAAAGAACAATTTATTTTATATTCGATGTGTCGTCCGCGAAAAATTAATATTCAAAAGACACTTGAATGTCAAGTACGTGTTTTTGAAGTTCGAGTTCAACCACGTATACGATAAGATTTGGTGAAAAATTTAATCATACCAAAAATAATTGTGTATTCTTAGAAAAATTGTTAAAAACAATTAAATACATAAAAGATTTAAAAAACAACAAAAATAACATAAAAACCATCAAGACAAAGAAAAAATTAGAACCCTTCAAAAATTTTTCAAATTATTATTTATTAAAAATTATTAAAACATAAAAAAATAGTCAAACAATAAAAATAATTAAGCTATTATTTTTAGTTTTTTTTTTGTTAAATTATAAAATTTTGGCGGCTATAATAATAATCCAAAAAAATATTGCTTAGATTTCGGTGCTTTACAAGACTATGAATTCAAAACGTCAAAAATATCAACAAAAAAAATTAAAATATTCAGAAAGATAAACTTGGCGAATTCATATGACGAAAATAAACTGAACCTTGAGGAACACCTAGGGCTTCGCACGAGACGAGATAAGGCGAGAATTTCGTCTCGGTCTTGTTAGTTGAGAAAAAATAAGTCTCGTTTCAGTCTCGGTCTCGTCTCGCCAAATTCCGTTATTGATAGATAGTACAAAACGAGGTATTTATTAATTTTATTGTAATTTATAAATGCGTGATTATTTATATATTTTTGTTTTTTATTTGGACGTTACTAAATCATTATCTATACAAATTATAATTATAAACATATTGTTTATAACAAAATACAACTATTTTTCATTCATACTGTTTAGAAGTCCTAAAAAATTCGAAACACATTGAGAGTGTCATTTTATATAAAATAAAATATTTCACAGATAGTTACCAGATTTTAGATTTTGTAAATTTATCGTAACCTATGCAGGCCTTTTTTAATTATACTGCTTGCTAGTTTATTTTTATTCTGAAATTCAGAAAGAAATTCTGAAGAAATATGAACGAGACTGTCGCCGTATGTGGTCTCGGTATCGCCTGAATACTTTTCAAAAAGATCTCGTCTCGCTTTCGTCTCGGTTTTACGAGACGAGAAAAGTATCGTTCTCGTGTGAAGCCCTAGGAACACCAGAAATAAGAATTATTTCGACAAACGTGAAACCGTGGTATGTACTTAACTTTTCGCTTTATATTATAAGATGATTACAGAAAATATGTAAATTGGTAGGTTTTTTTCAGAAGAATACTATCAAAAGCTTTAAAAAAATCTCTATAAATGACACAAAATACTGTAAAATAATGAAAAATTTAATAAATTTAACAAATATATGATTTAACTGTACTATATTATACAGATAAATATCTGACTAAAGATTTGTTGCGGTCTTTTATACATTTTGACATGCTCCTGTATAGCGTCTGTTAAAAGATTGTGCGATAACCATAAACATTTGCATTCGAATGCTGAACAATATTTAGCATAATCTGATTTTCTTTAAGTCTCAGAATTTCGACTCTGATCATGCCATTTTTGTTTTTCCTTTTTGGAAATAGATATTATTCAGATTGGCTTTTATCTGTTCAAAAAACTATGAATAATAAAAAAAAATTCAGTACTATAAACTCAAAACGCGACTTTAAACAATTCCTTTGTATCAAAACAAACTTGACGAAAAAAGAAACAAACGGTGTTGAATTAAACGCGATTCAAAAACGAATTATTTTTCTTTGTACCTACTTATTACGCCAAAGATTCGTATTGTTATCTTAATATTTACGGAAATGATTTTATTAAAATTTAAATTCCTTATTTACGAACAAAAGAAAAGATATACTACATTTTCGGATGAAAAGCTACACAAAGATAATAAAATCATCTTAATATTTTCATTCGAGTAATTCTAGCATTAAAAAAATAAAGTAAAAAAGGGTGTTTGGCGAGTTACAGGGGTTGAACAGAAAAATATTGTGTTATATATGAGATCGCCAAAATAGTAGGACACAAAGTTTTAAAATTATCGATCACATGTTACCATTTTTCTCCAGAACATTGAACAATAATAATATAACAGAAATTTGTTCCCTTTGACCAGTTTCTTTTTAAATTCTACAGTGGCACTTAAGGATATACGACCAGAGAACGCGGGATAAAAGGACGCAGAATAATATTGAATACTTGTACAATTTCGCTTTCCAATTATTCTGTAATATAATAAATTTGTCTAAATAATATAATAACTTTTTAAATGCTCATCAAAAACTTATGATGTAGTGATTCCCTAGGGTGTCCTTTTGTACCGCGTCCTTTTTCCCCGCATCTTTTTTTCAGCGGCACTTAATTGGTGAAGGTACCAGCACAACAAACATGAATAACCTTTTGCATAATTTGTATTGAATATACTTTGGAGTAATGATAATAAAAGGAAAATCTTAAGAACGAATATTATTTGTTCAAGAGATAAAATATTAACGAAAACGTATGAAAATTTCACTTAGAGCTTCGAAGTTGCACTTAAAATAACAAGAATGTATAAAAAGAGAATTAATTTTATCTTCCTATAAGATGTTATTAAAGTACATATTTTTTTTCAAGTAATTTAAAGTAACGTCGGTCAGAGCACTTTGTTTTGATTTAAATTTTCGTTCTTGATGCGCTTCTATGCGACCAAAATGTTATTTTAAGAAACGACATACCTTTAGTTTGAAATACAAGACAAAACTAGGTTAAACACACAATAAAAATACACAATGTCTGTGTTGTCAATTTTCTAGTCGAAGACAAATAAAGAGGAGAATTTTCGTGACGTGCCTCGTATCGTAACGATCCCAATTTGGAACAGATGTTTCAAAGAGCCTCCATCCCCTGTCCTCGAGAGGTAGATGCAAGAGAAGAAGTGACAGATTATGAACTTCCACAAAGTGCCGCTTATTTTGAATAACTTTGCATCATAATTGAATTCATTATAGTCCGGCTTTGATGTAAAATGCAAAATTATGCGTGATAAATAATTTTTGGAACTTTAATCCGTCTGCGAAGAACTTTGTCTTACATTCGAATAATGGAAAGTGTTTTTAAATCAGATGTGGTAATTATTTTTTAAGTAGATAGTTTAAGGGTGGAATGATGAACGTTAGAAAAAATAACTAAAAAATATTTACAATTTACAGGCAAATTTATGATGCCAAGAAATTGTGTTCTTGCTGTATCAAAGTTAGCATATTTCGAGTTAATTTTAGCGTTACGCGTTACTCTGATAAATGAAAGCAGTTTAAACGTGTTCCCGAAGGACCATTCATAGCGCTTCATGTATAAATTGAGGTTCTTATAGTGCCCTGCAGAGCCAGCGGTCAAGAAAATTGCCGGAGAGCGCGTAAATCCCCAGTTCATTGTTAATTCAAATTAATGGCATACAAGGCGAAAGGTCTTTTTACGCTTTTTGAGAAAACAAATACTAGTGTCATAGAAAGAATTTTATAAATAAAACATTTTACAATTAACAAGTTGAGCATGGTAAGTGTAGCATTTCTAGATGAACATTTTTATTGTAATTTAGATTTATATTAATAATAAGAATCATCATTAATATTAGTAATAATTTTTATGAATTTTTTCGTTTTTACCTCTTAGGTCTACCCAAGTTAAAATATTTGGGTCCTTTACCGCTTAAACCTGCCCTTTTACTTTTGTAAAAATATGTAGCTTATTTACTCCTTAATCCTGTCCATGTATAAATATTTGAACCTTTTGCTACTTAACTTTATTTTTTTTTTTAAATATTTGGACACTTACCAAAATGTTTTACCTTTTTAATTCAATATCTTATTTTTGTCGTAAAAAATCAGTTTGTAGATATTTTATATAAAACTACAATATTTATCCTTTTATATCAGTGTAAAAGCCAACGTACATAAAGCGCTTGGCGTGGTTTCGCGTCGATCTGTCGAAGTGTAAGAACGGGCTTTTTCTCAAATTACGACACAGGGATTTTACGGTAACTGTGGCTTGGAAAACTCAAAACTCTCTTTTCGTCACACTTCGCAATCCCATCCGGTAAGAACAAAGAATGAATTCGCTCCGATAAAAGTCTGGCGCTCTTTTATCACACTTTCGGTGAAGTCTTCAGCGATGGCGGAACATTTAGATTCTGAATGAAATTTTCAATAATCCAAATTGAATATAGATCAAAAATATCTCATTTCTATAAAAAGATTTTTACAATTTCAAATTTGAACAAATTTGAAAACTGTCCTTTCAATTGGTCGTGAAATATTTGTTGAACATGTGTAATAATATCTATTAGATCTATAATGTTAATAAAGTTTTTTTTTCCGAGTCTTTGATAGTAATTGTCATCAACATATGTTAGATATGCTATGGTTTTCCTTATTGGTTTGAATGATAACATATGGGAGGCACTAAAGAAGAGTAAAAAAAGCCAAGATCCGTTCTGGTAAAATTCCGTTAATTCAAGGTCACGTATCAAAACCAGTTCAAATCTTATCAATACCGAGACCTGATAAAAAGTGGATCGAGACCTGATCCAAAGCGGATCGAGACCTGATCAAAAGCGAATCAAAAGTGAATCGAGACCTGATCAAAAACGAATCGAGACATGATCAAAAACGAATTGATACCTGATCAAAGCGAATCCAGATCTGATCGAAAGCCGATCCTGTTCCACTTTCGATCCGCTTTTGATCACCTTTGATCCGCTTTCGATCCCCTTTTGATCAAGTCTCGATCCGTTTTTGATACGTTTTGATCTGTTATTGATCAGATTTGAGCTGGTTTTGATGCGTGACCTTGAATTAACGCAATTTTTCCAGAAAGGACCTTGGCCTTTTCTTGTGGGATTTAACACGGGAATGCGGAGGAACACTTGCTGCTCCTTTACTTATGACAATTTTTATTTCCACTATTTTTAGTAATTCTTTTATATCACTTAGAATTTTGAATTATACGATTTATCGTTTTTTAGTGTGATATTTTTTCTGACGTCCCGTGATTGTATTTTTCTTCACTGTCTTAGTTGCGTATTCCTCTTATTAGTACGATTTAAGTGACATAAGCTTAATAAATTATTAATTTTTAATCAGACAGAGAAAATAATAACGAACACTAAACAAAAGCGAAGGTACTTATTGACTTTACAATTGTCCATCTGTCCGTCCGTCTGTCTGTCCTAGCGACATTGATATTAATATAAATCTCAAATACATTAAAGGAGTAGGTCTGGAAATGCTGTACTTAGCAATCTGAATTGATTAGTTCTGATTTTCTCATAGCTTCGGACCGCGTATGGTGCAAACATTTTGTATTACTCTGTATAAACTGTAGTTTATTTTCCTAGTATATTTTTTTAGTATCTATATGCAGGAAGAAATAAAGTTATAACCTAACTATAGAAAGTTGGCTTCACATAAGGAGTGAATCCTAGATTGTTCATAAATCTTTGGAAAAGAAACGCTGCAGATTTCAGAACTGTGTGGCATCTCTCGCAGATACACCGTCACATCCAACGATAAGTTGTGCTACAAGAAAAGTCACTTCGGGACTAGGTGAAACTAAATTTCCAGCTATTTATTATATGGTGCGGCACGAGAGAGAATAATTTTTCTTCGAAAACTTTCATAAATAAGAGTGTATGAAAGACTTAGAGGGTAGTTCGAATGATATGTTTACTTATTATACGATATTTCTTTTTAAATGAAATTGCCCGAAGAGATCTATGTACATTTGGCACCTCAGAATGCATTATAAATATTACAATATATTTTTTTTGAATGAGGAAATATCTGTAAGTCATACATCGAACAAGTTACAGATTTTAAAATTGGTAAAAAAAACGTTAAGTTTCAATATAAAAATTTTCACGAATTAGCGCTGAATTAGCAGCCACAAGAGGTGGGGTAAGGAGGAACTTTGAAAAAGAAAAAACGAGCGGCCAGTCAGTGGTCGATATTTCACGTCGGAAAAGAAAACACATTTTTTTCTCAGCTACCGAACATAGTGAAAAAGAAAATATACAACAATGATATATTTTACAACAACAGATGAAAATAATGTTTTTTACATCTTTCATAATATAATATTAATGTTTTAAATAGGTCAACGAAGAGGTGAAAAGTGAAAGGTTACAATGTATTTAATCTCGTTATCTCCTGACTTTTATTTGAACGAACGGTTTGTCTTTCGTCAGCAAATTCGCCTGCATGTGACTCGAAAATTTTTGCTGATCTGATGGTCGATATAAAAGTGCACAAAGCAAGTTCGAGCATTTAATGTTAGCATGTCACGTCATAAACGAAAAATAATAAAAAAAAATCTTTGGAAGACATCGCTGTTATCTCGAACAATACGAATTGGACAGACTACTAGAAATAAAGATTATTTTTTATGGTGTAGGGTGTTATGCAAAAATTTAAATACGGTGGCGTTCGTGTCGATTCAGTAAGCATCAATTATGATTAATTACGTCTACTTAATACGGTTTTACCTTTCCTGCAACACTGTAGGTCGAATAATGTTACCGCATGGGATTTTATTAAAATAGATAATTGTCCGAACGAGATTTATAGTAGCGATTAAAGTCGACCGTTTATTTAAAGTCATTGAACACGCAATTTTACAGGAGTTTAATTGCTCTTCGATAAATAAACATTAAGGTAATCTTCGAGATTCATCTGCAATTATACGGGTGTGGCCTTTCTGTAAACGGTTTCTTTAAGAGAAAAAAATTTAATTGAGTCTCATCCTACAGTGAGTTGTTTTGCGCAATTATGAAGAATCACAAGATAAAGTTAGATACTTTCTTAAACTTTTCATCCACAAGCCTAACCAATTAAAGAAGATTAAAATTAAACAGCTGCAAGGGTGAATAAAGAGCAGAAATAAAAGGTGGAGAAAGAAGGTAAATTTGGGAGATCTGAGGTGGACAGAAGGAAGGAAGAAAAAGGAAGATCATTAATTTTGTTAATTTTTATTATATCTTGCATTTTTTATTTTATTTAGGCCTCATTGAACCCAACACAATTCAGGAAGAGGATAGGAAAAGATGAAACAGATTTGATTTTGGACCAGTCGATCATATCCTTAACCATAAAAATGGGAACAAGATATATTTTACTGAGTGTTTTTCCACTCTGTTACAGTTTACAGGATTTCAACATCGGAAGCCAGTCTTCAATATATCAAAAACTTCATTTGTGTGTATTTAAAGAAAAGTTGTTGTTACAAATAAACGAAATTTTGGTTAAAACTAACATTTCATAATCAAAAAATTTAGCGTTAAAAACATACATTTTTTTAATTTACTTAATTAAACATTAACCTCCCACTGTAAAAGTGATTTACCCTTTCACCCTATGGCATGTTAATCTAAAATTAGTTGAAAATTTAAATACGCTCGCAATTTACTCGTACATCTCTCTCTCGCCATCGAGTTTTATTAACAAGATAGAAAGCGTTATCTAATACTTAAGCAGGATAATTTTAGCGAAAGGATTTCGCTAAATTACAACTATCGGGCGGAAAATCTCGGCACTCCAAAAATAAATTAATTTGTCTTTAAGACAAATAGAATATGGAGAGAAGAGCGTTACTAAGACGAAGAAGAAATTCCCTTGTTGTCAAATGTAGTAAAAAATCCTATTTCGTATTTCCGAACACTATAAATTTTATTTACAAAATAAACTCAAATACAAAAAGACTGGAATTAAAAATTTATTATTTAATTCATTAAAGTTACTAGACGAAATCTTATACATTTTTGTAAAGTTATGAACTGATGTAGACTGTATATTTAGGTTTCTTCTCTGGTTAAAGAAAAATGTACACAAGTAAATTAGTGTATTAACCAAAAACAGATAATAAAGTATGCTGTGCATGTAGTGAAAATTAGAATCGTGATTGGTTTGCTCATTGACGACTTTCATTGACGTCAACAGTAACCATGGTTAGTGAATGTGACCGTAGTAGCTTTATACTAAAGGCTTGATTACATAGTGCGAGCTAACAGCTACTCGGACCGTATGACCGCATCATACGAGTTAAGGTGCGTTGACACGGTGCTAATGTGCTCACGCACGAGTTCTGTTGACACATACAATGTTACCAGGTTGGTTTTAGCATAATGCAAAATGGCGGAAATTATGCGTGTTGGTATAGCTATTGTTGCACAGGTACTAATAAACGAATTAAACCAATTACAAGTTATAAAAAAGCGACGTCCCAGACAAATGTGGAATCGGGAGAGGATAAAGCGGCGTAACAAGTTTGGTGCTTCTACAGTATTTCTAAGAGAAGCGTCTTTGGTGGATCCAGAGACGATCAAAAATCACTTAAGACTGTGTCCCTTGCTTGTTTATTTTTATAGAGAACATGTCGAAAATTTTGCTTCTTTATATAATTCCACAAATCTTATAGTTTGTGCTTCTGTCCATCTTTTGTTTGCCATGTTTACAAGTACTAGTATGGAACTCGCACGCTGAAAGACTAACTCGTACGACAAAAAACAACTTGCGAGTACCAACCGAGCAGGCATTCTAGTCGGCTCGGCCGAGCATACTAGCACCGTGTCAACGCACCATAAGTGTCACGTGCGAGTCGGTCAGTACCTCGCATCTGAGTTACTAACTACAACATTTTTTGTTTTTAATCGCCTTTCGTCTTCTCCCACCATGCCACAAGCAGCAGCTCGAATGCCATTAGCCATTCGGACGTCAACTTGCAGGATATTGCAAAATGACAGCGTTGCCAATTCAAGTAAAAATACTCACATTATGAGGATTAAGATACTGACTCAGTTAAACAATCAAGGAAATCAGTTTATTGAACCACAAGGAGGTAGTTTTTTAGAAATAAATATTTATGTTCCTGACTGTCATTTCTTTTATAATATTTCTGTTGTTTTGAAAATAAAAAGTATTAAATAGAATGTGATTTACTTCTCCTAAATTCAACTATTTCAGATTTAAGGTTTACAATTCCAATTTTTTTTGAAAAGTTTGCAGCAACGCTTATTCTCAATGAAAGTCTCCTTTGCCGATTTGCTGAAATTCGCTGTAACATCTATGAGATATTTTTTTCTCTCCCTGCATTTTATTGAGAGTGAAACAGAGATGTATGGTGTATGTGGGAGGATTTTGTGAGGAATTTTCTATTTGGAGCTTTTTATCCTTATTATATTGGCAAAGCTGGGACAGTAGCTTCTAAGCCAATAAGGACGCCCGGTGCATTAACCGTTGCTTCATGTGCTTTGCGATTCGAGTAGCGGATAAAACAAAAAAGTATTTTTGTAACCGCTTTTATTACGGTTACATGAAATTAGTTTTGTCTTTACATTGGCTAACCAATGTAAATCCGCCTTCCTGTCCTGAGACATTAGGCACGGTACTAGTTGCTATCTATTGGTGCTACTGTCAGTGGTAACCCTTCCCAACATCCACTTACCAAAAATTACAATTTTACTTTAGTTTACATTTTATTGTATAATATTTGTCATTAACTGTATGGCTTTCCAATTTAGGAATTGAACCTTGTTTCTAACCGTCTTAATGTAGTTAAAACTAGTTCTACCTTTTTTGCCTTATTCCATAATCTCATTATTAATTAATTCGTGTTTCTGTTTTTTTATGTTTTTCTTATTATCAAATGCCTTGTCTGGTGGCCTGTTATGTCCCTCTCGAGATTATTACGGTTACAGTCGTTTATTTTGCAACAACATTGCACGAGACTACTAAAAAGATGCGAGTACACTTGTGCAGTAGCTGTCTACTTTCAGGCCAACAGCTCGCAGTTGTGTGACCGAGCGAGGCGAATCGAACTACTGTCATGCGAGTACACAGGTCAGCAACTCGTATTGTGTAACCAGTCCTAAAGGCGAGAAAAATTCTAATTTGTATGATATTTGGCGACATTAAAGAAGTCCTCTCTGGCATGTATCATTAGTAAGCTTCGATTATACCATTAGAAAACTGAGATTATCTTATAACATTTAATTATACCTAAAGATCCAGATTAAAATCCAGAGAGCGAATACACATTTTTTTTTCACAAAAAAATTCGCTTTTAATGACTTACGTTGGGAGGGGGGGATGATTATGTGTCTAGGCTAAATGAGTGTGATGCAGCGTGGATGAGCTTCGTGCAGTGTTTCCAAATCTAGTGCAATGTTACCTGAAGATGATGACCTTGAATAAACCAATTTTTGCAAAATAGACCTTACAATTCTTTATAGAGATTTATATGGGACAATTAGACATTAATAATTAACAATTTTATTCAATATTAAAATTATACAATGCTTTAGAAAGTTATTTGTTGTACAAGAAATCTTTATTATTTTTCTTGAATTTTTCAATCTGTTGATAAGTGGCAACGTCGAAATTTCAAACTTCGAAATGGAGAAGGAAAATTCGAAATGGGACGGCGTGATCCAAGGGCGAGTGAGCTGCTCGATTTGAATGATTCAATTTGTCGGAGTAACTGGAGGGTTTGGTAGCGAGAAATTGGTCATTGTGTCGTTAAGTTCCGCATGCCGCCGATTTGAATATAAACGATACATTAAATTATGAAAAAAAAAAACGTTTCCCGTAGCATTTTTTCATAAATATACAGTATGGAAGTCCACAACTTTTATGAAATATGCGTATAATGCAATCTTTTACTTCATATATATTTTTTTGAAAAGTAAACTTTGTGATTTAATTTGTCCAAAATTTAACTCCAGAGAAAATTTGATAATAGTTTGAGAACAACAATAAAACAAAACGATGAAGCTATTCCACGGTCACCGCATACATATCCAAAGTTGGACTGTGGGTGCATATATGCATATAAACACAAGACACGTAAGTAATAATGCAGGTTGCACCTTCCACATAATTGACATGTTTATAGTGACACGGTCTTATAATTTAACTGCAACCAGGCCAGCAGTTATGCTAATTAAATGAGATCACCCCGTGGTATAGAACTCAATGCGCCGCTCTGTTCCGTCCGTTATGCCGCATCTGCATCTGGAGAACTAAATGCGACTCGCGGATTGAAGGAACAATGACGTCATTGTCGTCACCTGGGATCGATATATATGCAGAATTTTAAACAGATTCAATGTTTAGGTAAATTTATATAGGACGGAGACAAAGTGGAACGTAGAACGATCAAATATTTAAATATCTTCGGAAAAATATATTGCATTTTCTTAACCAGGTGTTGGATGGATCGATGGAGTGTTGAGTTTTTGTCCTGAACCAAATATTATTAAAATTATAAGTATATGATGTACAATATAGGGTTAAATTCATGTAATATAAGGGACGTTACAGTTTTATTTCAGCTTTATTCATTGATTTTTTAATGCTCGATTAACTAAGCAACAAAGTGAAAAAAATGTTGTGTAGAGTATTTTTTCTAATACTTATCAAGAAATGGATTTTATAGGTTGTTTATATAATGGATTCGTCCATATAATAACTTAAAAAGTTGTTAACTTAAGTGAACATATTTTATCCATCACTTAGGAGAAGTGGTTGATAAAAGAATAGATTTGACGCTATATCTAAATGGTTAACTGCCAAGCCGTTTCTTGTGCCATAAAGGGTCTAAGTATGAGGCGTCTGCTCGGTCAGTCAGTAGGGAATATTCGAGAGTAATTTACAAATTGAGGTGTCTCCTGGAAAACAGAAATTTAGAACCTTATGGACGATCAAATTTTGTCTTTCGTTGGAGGACCTGAGCGATGAAATTTGAATTTTTCGATCGAAAGAGATTTGTTAATTGCACCATTAAGATTTTTTTCCAGTATCTACAGTCGGTCCAGCGAATGATTACCCGTGCGTCACGGATACATGACGATATCAAAAATATCCGTTTTATATGCTTCTTTACTATAGACAGAAAAGGTAAAACTATTAAGTATGGTCTGTGCCATCTAAGAATTACGTCGATGGAATTTGCTATAGATCGACTTCACACAATAAAGTGAGACAAAACATAAGACGATGTTCTTTATTAATTCATGCTGTAACAGATTATAGATATTCTTTGATTAATGAAGTAGCTGTCAATACTGTCATTTTTAGTTATTATTGTAATTTTATTTCTCTTTTTTGCATTTTAAGTCATAATATTTCCTTATAAAAACAGTTCTTTTAAGAGCTAATTTAGTTTATTGTTATATTTCAGTTTAAAGTAAGTATATTTTTTATCAATAAACACGTTTATCTTACATTTGGATATTGTGACTATGGTTACGACTATGAGTCGTTTTAAAATGAAAAATTATATCAAAACCCTTGAATAAGGTAGGTGCATTTATACAGAATATTTAGCTGAATATGTGACTGACATCTTAACAAAAGCATTTGACTTTACTAACGAAGACTCCTTCGCAACAAAGTTGGAACTCATAGAATGTCATTGTAATATTAATAAAAGAAACATCAAAACACAAAAGTTGCTTTTATACATACAATATGTCAATTTTTAGAAAATAAATACATAGATGCAACAAATGCAATTTTCTGATAAATCAGAAATAGTGAAAAACAAGTCGTAGAAAGCGAATTTTAAAACTGAAAATACAAAAAAAAAGTTTGGTTTGGTTTAAAAAAAAATTATGAAACGCAAGGAACAGAATAGTAATAAGAGTCTGGAAAATTGACAAAAAATAGTAGTAAAAAAACATTATTTTTTTTTTAATAATGTTTTATAATGCTTACTTAAAAAAATACAGAGATGTAAAGGAAAATTAACTTTTTTTAATTATAATTTACGTATTTTTAGTATAGTCATGTACATTTCTCATTTTTGTCCAATTTAATAACGCTTATTTTTATATTTATCTTTTCTTACATCTGAAATACACTATCATTTTTCAACGATTTTCAAAGCGTGTTTTATGATGTTTCAATGACTTTTTAGTGATTTTACAAGAAATTTATACGAATTTAAACAATTATTTTCCCGTGTTGGTTCCAGGATTTTTCACGGATTTGTAATGAATTTTTAAAAGAATCTATGATTTTTCAAATATTATTTAGACAATTATTATTATTTAGGCAATAATTTTCCCATGATATTCCATTATTTTCGACGGATTTATAAAGATTTTTCAGCAATAATAATAATTTTTAAGGATTTTTAAGATTTTTTATGATGTTTCAACGACTTTTTATTAAATTTTCAAGGATTTTACAAGAATTTTTCCAGGATTTTCCACGGATTTATAAAGATTTTTGAAGAATTTTTAAAAGATTTTTTCTGATTTTTCAATGACTTTTAAGGGACTTTTTATAGATTTTACAATAATTTTAGATGAATGTACCTACACTAATTTTCCCGTGATTGTTCCAGGATTTTCCAGTGATTTGTAAAGATTTTTCTGGAATTTTTAAAAGATTCTTTATGATTTTTCAAGAACTTTTAAGGGATTTTACAAATATTATTTACACAAATATTATTATTCAGACAATAATTTTCCCGTGATATTCCAGTATTTTCGACGGTTTTATAAAGATTTTTCAACAATTTTTTAGCAATAATAATAATTTTTAAAAAATTTATTATGTTTCAAGGACTTTATACGGAATTTTCAAGGATTTTACAAGAATTTTTCAAGAAATTAGACAATATTTTACCCGTGATTGTTCCAGGATTTTCCACAGATTTATAAAGATTTTTGAAGAATTTTTAAAAGATTTTTTCTGATTTTTCAATGACTTGGCACTTTTCATAGATTTTACAATAATTTTGGAAGAATGTACACTAATTTTCCCGTGACAGTTCTAGGATTTTCCACGGATTTATAAAAAAGATTTTTTATGATTTTTCAAGAATTTTTTAGGGATTTTTCAAATATTATTTGGACAATAATTTTCCCCTAATGTTCCAGAATTTTCCAGGGATTTATAGATTTTTCAAGGATTTTTTATAATTTTTCAACGTTTTTTTAAAAACTTTTTAGTATTAATAAATAAATAAATAAATTTATTGCCCAAACTATGTAGTATACATTCGAGGTTGTCAAGTACAATTTAAAAAGACAAAAGAGGTATATATAAATAAAAAAAACTTTAAATAAAAGAGTAAAATTACGTACAATACATATAATATTAAAATTTATGACTAAAAAATTCCGAATATTCATAAAAAGTTTCTTCAATTAGAATTTTTTTTACAGAGGTTTTAAATCTTTTAATTGAAAGATTTTTATAATACATTTTATAACATTCCTATTTGAGAATACTTATACGTTCAATAACAAAATATGCAAACTTTTGGCACCCCAATGGATGACATTTTAATGTAAAGGCCAATATTTTCACGTACGTGGTGGTAATAGGCACGTTGATTGTGAACACAAGACAGTTTTTGTTTTCACTAAAACTTTTGGACTAATTTCGTATGAATATTGTTGATGACGCACGGGTAATCATTCGCCGGATCACCTGTATGTGATATCCAGTCAGGCGCAATCAATTTAATGATAATTTAAAATAGTTTATGTATATGGAGCAACAATAAAAATGTAGAATCATCAATAAATAAGCCATTTTTATAATGTTTAAGTACCAATGTAGCATATATTATAATTTTTATTCGCTTTGGTCCAGAACCAACCCGCATTGGTCATTTCACGAGGAAATTAAAATTTGATTACATTTTAACAACAATTTTATTGAAAATTTGACACCGCCATTTTTAAGCCAATCAGAGTCTATTTTTTTGTTTGGTTACCATGGTAACCCAAAAAATGTCCGGAAATTTTCATCCTCCAGGGTACCCTGGACGAAATTAATAAGTGGAAATTTTTATGTCAAAATAATGGCACTTGTAATGGGCTTGATTCAAGACTTTTTGTTTACTTTTTGTGCAAATCAAAATTACACAATTACTACTTAACTTTTAACATACCAACAAACACTCATGACTAACTAGACCAAAACTAGTCTTACCATCTAATCTTAATGTCAAATAAATAATTAATTACTTTTAAATTTTTTAGGTGTGAAATTTTCTTACCGAATCCCCCACGATCTTGAATTAATAACCGGAAACTTTTCCTCGTACACGATTTTTTAAGAAAATTATCCATCGTCGCGTCGCGACTCGGGATAATTTTCAAAAAATCGTGTACTCTAAAAAAATTTCCGGTAATAATTCAAGCTCTAGTGAGATTACTAGTGATAATATCACCGTTTGGACCTTAGTACTAAATCGAAACGGGCCTTGAGAAATGTACTTTAGCTGTCAAAATATCACCAAACCAAAATTTCATCAATTCGTTGAGGAAATACTGAAGACCAAAAAGGAGGAAAGAGAGAGGAGAGTGAGACAATGGCTTAATCCCGTGAGGAATGTTATGAAAACGGTTTCGCTTGGTATAGGTACCACAATGAGAAAGGGTGATTTGGTAGATAAGCTAGCCCAGCTGGAAGCCCACACTACCACTAGTGGTAACATGAGTTTCCTCTTTCGTCCAAAAAAAGTTATGCTTTGAGGTTCGTGGTCATCCTCTATTTACCACGCCGATGTTAACTGCATACATTGTACTCATGAACACGCCCTTGAATGAGCACTTGTGCACTTTTATAATAATCTTAATCTTGGTTTTGTAAATATTTGTAATAAATAAATAACATGAATTTTTTATTACATCCTGTATACTGATTGTAGGATTATTTTTTTTAATATTATCAAAGTTATAAGCGGAACGTTGGGTATATTTGTTTGATTGTAAGTAACAATAAATATGTCTGATGGGACACGCAACGGGGCGTAGGAAACTCCTCTATTATAAACCACCCGGAGCCGTATTGAATGGTAAAGTCGAGCAATTATTCCGGGTAGCAGCAACCGGTACTAGTAGTAAATTTTTCCCGTAATTCTCCGCCTCCGGTTAGTCGGTGTGTCGTGTCGTCGAAATTAGAATCAAGATAGCTTTGTGTGTGTGTTCTTTGGAGAGGAATAAGGAAGAGGAAAAGTTATCGGTGCATTTGGCTTTTTTTTATTCGGATTTTCGAAGAGCAATTGCCTTACTGGTTGGGGATCGATCGCGGCCCGCAAGCAAAAGGAGTTTTAAGTAGATTAATTGCGGTTTGAGAGTCGAATAAAAGGGATTACGGATAAATGGTGTTTTAGGAGTAAAGCAGATGTCGATTAGGTTTTCGGTAATTTGTCGCTTTTAAAACGAAAGTAAACGAACGATTTCTACGATTTACTTTCTGTTTTAAAATAAACAGATGTGTTAGTTTTATAAGAATAATTAAAATTATAGCAATAAAAAAATAGTATAAATTCTTTACCAATTCCAGAAAATACAAAATACAAGTAAAACCAGTAAAAAATATATTTGGATAAATAATGTTAAACAGTGTCTTAAAATAATTTCTTAAGTTGATGACCCCTTAATTTAGTTTCTGTTAAATATCTTAGTAAACTCGAATTCATATGCAATAATCTCGTTAGATTCAAGAATTGCATGAAGAGCACATAAAGCAAAAAAATATATATGGTGATACGTTTTCCGGCTTAAAATAGAAGCACGTACAACCTGCACTCTCTACACAATCCATCGTAATATAGATATACAGTCAAACGAGCAGCATAAATTGCATTATTCTAGGATATACGATCTTCGAGGTTATCTGAAAAGTTAATTCAAAGCATAACTGTAGTATAAGAGCATATAAGAAATTGAAATAATTTAGGAACTAGTTATATCATGCCGCGGGTCTTTTCCTCGCTTTTCCCCAAGGAGGATAGGATTACAGAGTGTAATTCAAGAGAGAATTCTCAGCTTTGATGTTGATGGAAAGCGAAGCATATTTCAAAATACGAGGGATTGTTCGTCTATAGCAAATAATATTAAAAAAAAAATTTTATTACAATTTAAAAACCTCAATGACGTCTCTGTACGTTTATTTTTGCTACAGGTGCAGTTCAGTTTCCATAAATCCGAATGGGTATAAAAATTCGATAGCCTGTCTGTCAATCATTAGTGCCAATAATGCATTAAAATATTAATAGTACAGAAAAACAATCTTAATTCATACGTTGTTTATTAAAATGAGTTTAATGGATGTCCCAGTTAAAATGGATGTCCCAGATAAACTGAATGATTCATTTAAAACAAATTCTAAAACAGATTTACAATATTGTTGTATTTCTCGTTTTTATAGATACTGTTTTCCTAATAGTATATATACTCTTATATTTGAATACTCTACTTCTTTCTAGTCTATGTCAATTTGTGTCTGTGTCAACTGGAAAGAAAATAGGGATTCACACGAGAACGATACTTTTCTGGTCTCGTTAAACCGAAACGAAAATTTTTTAGGTGATACCGAGAGTCACGTTTCTGGTCTCGTTCATATTTCTTCAGAATTTTTTTCTGAATTTCCTAGAGAACTAAACTAGCTAGCAGTATAAACTTTCAATTTTTTTATAATAAAAAAAGGTCTGCATAGGTTACGATAAATTTACGAAATCTAAAATCTGGTAACCATCTGTGAAATATTTTATTTTATAATTTTGGACTTCAATGCCGTGGCGTTTCGAATTTTTTAGAGATTTGACGAGACGAGTCAAATGGTTACGAGACGAGACTGAAACGAGACTTATTTTTTTCTCAACTAACGAGACCGAGACAAGATTTTTGAAATTCTCGCCTTATCTCGTCTCGTGTGAAGCTCTAAAAGAAAACTGAACCGAAAAAATTCCACATCTCATAGTTAATAATATCTCATCAAATTATGTGCATGTGGATAAACCATGTGATATGAATTTGGATGACCCTACACTTTTAATGTTGAGGCGCTTTAATTCAGAAAGAAAATATCCAAGCCAAGACAGATTTGACAAAGCTTCAAAATCAAATTTGAAAAATATATTGATCTCTCACTTCTTTAACAACCGGAAGTGTAACTAAATGATGAAATTAAACTTTTCATAATAAACATTCAACAAGCAGCATGAAAATCTCATCTGAAATTACTCGTAGAACAAAAGAAAATTATTATTCAAAGCACATTAAGAACCTCATTTCTGAAAAACGAAAACTTAGAAGATGATATCAGCAGTTTAAGCGAGAGGGCTCATTAAAAATAAATTAATTGGTAAGTACTTGAACGAACTGATTAATGATAACAGAACAGAGTTATAAACCTACTGAGCGAATTGATACATAATCAAAACGAATACAGATTCGCAAATGATCTTCTAACCGAACGATGTATAAGTTCCTGATTACTGGAACAAATCAAAATAAGAAAATGTTATCTTCCCTAAAAGAAGTTTCTGATCAAATCAAATATTAATCCTATAACAGCTTCTGTCTCTGACCTGATTACTAATGAAGTTTTGAAGCCACCGTAAAATTTACCAATCTTATCAACGCATCCTTCATGTTTCCATGATGTGTTCATTATCATTCCAAAAGCAGGAAAATCTCCTCATAAGGTTGCGTCATATAAACTTAGATCTTTGCGCTAGTTATTTTGAAAAAATATTTCTCAAGAGATTAAAAAAATCATTCAACCATCGATCAAATCCACAGAATCAGAGATATTAAAAATAGAAAGTTTGTTCCTCTATCTTGCTCAACATGTACAGGATTTCGATAATGTTTGGCAATAAGGGTTGTTCTGTTTCTTCCAAGACAATATTCGCAAATTGTGCAATCCTATATTGATCAGAAAGCTATTTTAAAAGTAAGCAAGAAGAAATTAGAACGAATAAAAGAAATTAGAACAAGGATATGGAAATTAGTTTAAACTGGCCTTAGCACTGTGCAAGGTCAGTCAAAATTTGTTGCCCCAAATTGGTAGTGCAACATCAGTAGTGAGGATCATCTTGTCACTTTAATTGCAACTATCAAAGCCCTTGGAAATTCCTTGCCGCTGAGACTCATTTTTTAAGGGTTCACTTTAAGGATAGGATATTGTATGGTGGTACTTCCAAGATGTATCAGGGCTGCTAATATAACAGGGTAGTCAAATTAAGAAACCTATTTAAAGTTCTTAGATTATTTTCTTATTTCAGTTAAATTAAGCGAAAATGCTATGGTCTTGGACAATTGTGAAATATACCTTCTGGTGTGGTTACAGTAACATACCCTCCACACTTACTTAACGTCCAGCCTCATGACCTTTCAGTTTATTCTCCGCTAAAAATCTATTACAACCAGGTTATGAAGATATGCTTTACAACAACAAAGGAAATACTCTTGATATTTATGCTGTTGTGGATTATTTAAAGCAGCATTTTTTCCGGTTTTCGTAAAACGGGTCTTTCACCATTTGACCCTCAAATCTTTAATGGTAACGATTCCTTGAGCGCCTATGTAACGGATTGTGATGTACAACAGTCCAGCCAGTGGCACATCTAACAGAAATTATATCCAATAGAAAAGAAAACATATGAACATTTAACTTCCATTTCAATAATAAACGCATTAATTTCAGTCCACTTCAAATGCGCTGGCACTTCTGTGTCCAAATTCGGTTTCCTGTGACTCTAGACAAATATTGATGAAACTCCCAGAATAAAAAAAAACGTAACTGAAGGCAGAGAAAAGAAAAAGATCAGCCAAAGAAAGAAAGTCGGGACAGATGATGTTACTGATAAGCCAGAGAAAGAAGCTATAAGGAAACCAGCAGCTGTAGGAAGAAATAAGAAGCAGTATATAAAAATTTCTCTAAAAGAGAACTTGGGAAAGGGGAAGAAAAAGTGACAAAAACAAAACTCAAGGAAGGATGAGAAAAAAGTGACAAAAGAATATTTCTCTGAAAGTGAAGATGCCCCTCCTAATCTTGTGTCAACTGAAGATGACGGTAGTGCTGATGAAGATTACCTGTAATGCAGCAAGTCAAAAGAGGTTGATCGGAAAGGAGAAAAGTGGTGCAAATGCGTCTGATGTGGTCGTTGAACCTGTGTGCTGGTGTAGAGGGAAATCATTGGGAAACCTACCACTGCGATTTTCACTTTAAAACAAATATTCTCTTTGTATTTGTTCAAAGTTCACGATATTTGGTCCAAAGTCTGAAAGCATATAGTTATACGAAAAAAATATATTCCATAAGAGTTTGAATTACAGCTGGGGACAATTAAAATTTCACAGTTAAAATTACAGAGTGAGATAAAAAATAAAACGTTTAATAGGTCCTAGGTACAACAGTCTCCCCTACTCCAATTGAGTTAGATCACGTCTTATCGGGCAAAATTTATCTTTAAAATAAATAAAATACGGTTCTGTATCGACAGAAATTCGTAACGCTCGCTAGGTGGTCGATTGTTTTTCTGTGTGTGTAGAGTAGAAAAAGCTTGTTATGAATATGATGAGTATCGCGGCGGATTCCCGTCGCGATGTGACTCGACACCCAACTTGTTGATTTTGATGTTATTTACATAATATTTTGATACTAGTTGGAAGACGTCCAAACATATGTTCTGTTGTTTTAGTAGGCTGCGGTGAATTTATGTCTAATCTAGTTTGCCTCGCGTCTGTGTTTTATGTTTGCGGTTCGTGTTTTGTTTCTATTGATGACGGTACAGCGGCGGCTTAAGGAGGTTTGGAAACATAAAATCAAATCAAAACTTATTTATATACAAGTTTACTATTTTGTGTGATAACTAAATTATTTCATCTAAATCATCCATTCCAAGAAAATCATTAATTATTCAACCCTGTTGCTGTGGGCAGTCAAATTCTACCCGTTGGAGTTCGTGCGGGTCAAGGTTATTGTTTAATGAGACCATCGGGAATTTTGCCAATTTCGTTTCCGTTGATAATCTTTGCTCAAACAATTTTATTTTACATTTTCGTTTCGTTCTTTTTTGCCCCCCAAAAAGATGGTAATTGTGTTAACGGAGGCGCAGAGCTATTTCGCCGAAGTTTCGTTTTTGTTGTCTGACCAATGATGCAAAGGTCAGATACTTAAGGGAGTTAGCGTTAACAAGCTTTGTTCTAGTTGTAGTAGAAAATGTATTCTTTTGCTGAGTGAATGGAAAAAGAAAATAGACCAGTAGTTCAAATGTTTTAAAAATATACATGTTATCCTTACACCGTTAAAAAAATATTTAGTTAATCTAGCTCTAATTTGACAAATATTTAAAATCAAATCAATACATAAAACATTTTTATCTTGATTTGTAATATTCAAATAGACATTTTCTCCTGAGTGGTAATCATGTGGAAGTATATTCAGAACGACAGGCGGGTAAGGCAAGGCAGAGAGTTAGTATCGTACCATCGTGCTAGATACAGGTGCATACCTGTACAGAGATAACAGCTCGTAGTAGAATTTAATATCGGGGGAATATTTCCCGGCTGTGGATTCGCAAAACATTTAGGAGGTGTGGGGGCTACATAATCTTGTTCATGCATACAAAAAGGTAACATCATTTTAAATTGTATTCCAAGAAGTTGTCTACAAATGGGGAAAATGTATAATTAACAATCAATTATATTAATTGAAATGTGTACAAATATTTAAACTTGAGAGTTGCAACAAACTTTTTTAATTCGAATCATAATATTTTAAACTTTCATTGAAGAAATGTGTTCCGAGTTTGTTTGGAAAGAATCGGTGATGATTTAACATCGATCAGTCGACATTTAAGCGGTGTTATCAGATTATTAATTGTGAAATGTTTTTGAAGTGTGATTTTATTGTTAAAATATTTTCAAAGACTAAATTAACTGATATGTTGCTGAAAGGTTCTGTAGAATGGATTGGACCAAAGTTTAACGTGCATAAATCAACTGTCAGTTGCCAAATTTATTAATATACCTAACATATTTGTATTTTTATTTGTACATATCAAAATAAAATCATAAAATGGACGTTAATACTATTTGCACGGTGCATAACTATATATTTGTAGTCTTTATTGCATTACTCGTAAATATTTGGAAAATTTAGAACACAATCTATTATTAATTTGTTCCCCTCAAGCTACTTAAATTTATTTCAGTCTCAGTAGATGATTCGGAGGAATTTTCAGTATCAGTTTGATACTTTTCTTTATTTGACTCATTGAATACTGGCACTGTATCTTCGTCGCTTAGTGTAACTGTGATCTTCACTCATATTTATTTTTATACTACAACTAAAAACAAACTACAAACTCACAAAAATAATTAAATACAATAGCTCAATCAATCCCTTAGCAGCTAACTGTCAAATACTCAAAATTATCATCAACAAATTGTTTATCTTTGGTCAGAAATAAAATTTTCATCCTTACGTTAAAAATTATTTCATATTTTTATTTTTTAACGTGCCTTGCTATAAATGTGGCTGCGAATGATGATTTTTGCTCCAGTTAATTCTAGAATTTATCAAAAAAAATTAAATATTAGTATACATTTCAGTTACACACCCTGTATTGAAAGTGCTTTAAAATTCAATTGCAGATTAAAATGCTATCAGATATAAATTAAAAATTATGTCGAAGGTGATTTTGTTGTGAAGTAATTATTTTTATCTTTATTTTTGTAATTAAAAATTTCTGCTGTTTTCCGAAAAGGTTTATAATTTTCTCCAACAATTTCAATTTTATCTTTTACATAATTTCATCGGTATTTTTAGTTAGTTAACGTATTCATGTGTTTCAAGAAATTTCCAGTGATGTGCTGATTTTAATTCGGGAAGAAATTTATAGATTTTTTTTTAATTGATATTGTTCAATATCGAATCTAATAATTTTTAATTTTAATTACCATTTTCAACATTTTATACTACATTTTTAACATTTAACAAATTTGCTTTTTGACTTTTTATTAAGAATAATTTTTTTCTGTGAAATGAAAGATACACATTTTTTTCAGTTGTAAACAACTTTTTGAGACACACTGTATATACAATGCGTGCGTAAAGTATGAAAAAATGTAATTATTTTTTTAATGGTCTGACATACATCAATAAAATTTTATATATATATACATTATGTGAAATTACGAACTCAATTTTTATTTTGGTAATCTTTACATTTTCTCTCATATAACCAATTTTTTAATTTTAATTGGATCACCTTGTATATTTTTGGATTATCTTCCAGAGTCTTTTCTTGTCAGCTCATTATTACCACGCTTGGGTCGGTTTGTACATGTTTAGAGTTAAATGTGACGCGTTTTTGCATTACGACAAATTGACCATTAGCCAGCGTGTTATTTATTTGTTACATGAAGAACATTTCCTTTCCGCATTTTCTTAAGTGAAAGCACAAAAAAATTAAACAGTCCCTAACGATTGCATATCTGATCAATCGCTGTAACGCTCTTTGCGTCGTCAAGCGGTCTTTTGGCGCCTTAGTACATGTTTGGGATTGCTTCGGGCACCACCTTTCGTGAATAGTGTGAAGGCCACTTGCATCGGGCAGCGTCAGTGGAGAAAAAATACTCCAGGGGTCGGTATTGCACCGACCAATACCTTGGCGGCCAGAAGAACGGGATTTACTTGCCCTAATGGGCTAAGTACCTGGATATATAATAAAATTCATTAAATCAAAATAATTGTTTTTATTGGTTCCAAATAAACTCCGGTGCAATACGGTTCTTTAATGGGTGATACATCGGACGTCTTCAAGGTCGGTTCAGGGTTGCGGTTATCATTAAACTTCAGCTTGACCTGTCTAAAGGTCGCTATGAACCGGTACTTCAGCTAGATCCAGTGTTTCCACAACGAGGGGAAGTTCCCGTTTAGAGGGGAAAGAAAAAGGGGAAAGTAATAGAGAGGGAAAATCGAGGGCAATAAATCATAATACGATTATACTTCATTTGATTCATTTAATCATGTTTAATCTTATCTTACTTGCTTCAATGGCTGTGGTACTATCTTGCACAAATTCTAAATAAGATATTTAAAATTCATTTTTCATTAATTGTGTAATGATTTATTTTCGAGAAAAAAAGAAAACTCGAAGGGGAACTAAAACCAAAATGGAAATACTGGTTGGATCTGATTGTGGGCTAGAGCTTTAACTCGAACTACCACTGGAATTCGGACTGCCACTGCAACTGATGACAACAGATTGATACTTGATATGAATTTCGGCATCTAAGAAACACGGACGCGAGTGTCTCCATTCGTCGGGCAGAGGATCAACTGGTACGACTGACCTTATTGAAGGAAGCTTGATGTTCCCATAATTTTAATTTAATTCAAGTCCAGTGCCGTGCGCGGTATAATTAATAGATTTTAATTATCATGGTAATTAAAGTAACTTCGTTACATCACCTTATTCATTGTATAAAATTATTCGAATGGTATCTGGGGGTATATAAAATCTGTCATTTTGTATCAGACTCAAACCAAAACATTGGAAGCAGAGATCAATTAGCAAATTCGCAATTTCAATTGTTTTATGTAAACTTTTTTTTACAATTTGTATTGTGAACTAGTTCTGTACGTGTGCAAACAATATTAAAAATTAATATTATTATTTTACCAAAGTAACATATAATAGCGGTACCTTTGACCGAAGGTAAAGACGAGTACGTTCGTGAACTTTTTAAAAGAGATAAAGAGATGTGCAAGAGTGAGTTTGGAATGGCGTGCGCTCGAGATTGTCATCAGGCGCGCGGAATTTAATATTCAAAGAGTCGCGCGTTTGAACTCTACGTTTGAACGCAGCAAGGGGTTTGGCGAGCACGACTACATATATATTATATACATATTAAGTTTAAGGTCACACACAGACTGTCATTTTCATATACACAGGGGCACAAATTAATTCTTACTTATACGATATTTGTTTAACAAAAATTGGTCCAACTCCTTTTATTTAGTGGGTCTTGGCAAATTGAAACAGGAGAGTTCATCTATATGAATGGTTTTTGTATACAGCATTGAAATATAAGCAAGATTAATAAATATTTTGTTTGTTAATGAAGCCTTATTGGCTAAAGACACCAAATATTTAAAAAAGCAAACCTAAGGAGTCAATTTTTTTAATTGACAGGTGTAAGTGGTAAAAGTAAGGACCTGGAAGAAATTTTACCTTGGAGTGACAATATAACAAAGCAGAGTTTAACGCTAAGGAACCTTACAACCAGTTCCATAATCAAATTAAAGTTTCCTTTAACGTTTAAAGGGTTCTTTACAATAGCATGTTTGTTCCATAATCGATTTTTAAAGGTAATTTTACGCAAAAGTCGACTTTAGTGTAAAGTCCCAAAATTGGTCAATTTTGGAGAAAAAGTCAACTTTATGTTCTAACCTTAAAAAATTTGACGTTTCTGTTATTTTTTCTTAACAAAATTACTTGAATGATCTTTGTGTTTGGGTACGCGACCAGGATGAATTTAAATCGTTTATTGGTCACCAGCTCAACTTCGTTGTCAGAAAGCGAGGAAGAAAATGAATGGATTTGAAATGGGGGAAAAATGTGTTCGATCTTGGGCTAATATTTTTCTAGTTTTGTTTTTAAATTATCGAACTTTACTTTTAGTTGGTCCGATTTGCGGTATTCTGTTGAACCTCCATTATGGTGACTGCCACCCTGATCTAAGCCATTTCGTGTAACATTTCTAGCATAAAGCCACAATTTATAAGAAATAGGCTATTTACAGTATCTTTTCCTGTATGGTAATTTTATTTGTTTGCAAAACTTCTCTTCCTTTTAGATCTACTTTTGTTTGCATCTTCCATCTTAATTAAAATCTTCCTATTTTTCACACAAAACACAACTATATACTTACCAACCCCACGTATTAAATTTACAAAACACCAGCAATGTAAGAGGTTAAATATGTCAAAAATTCTTCGCAAACAAGCAAAATCTAACTTCACGTGTAGTGTTTCAGGATTGCCAACATATAAATATTTCGAAAAAGCTTCGTTTACCAAAAGAAGGATTTAATTTCAATATGGAATTGACCGCACTTTAAGATTGATTTTAAGATAAAGCTCTCTTTTTATAAAGGAACCTTTTGGTGATATTTATGGAACCGGGTGTTAGACAACCATTTTTGTAAAAAGGTTAACGTTAGGGAACCCGACATAATTATGCCAGGACACTTAATTATATTGGCTTAATTTGCTTCGTGGGAAATATGCAAAGAGGATCTTTTGGAAATATGTTATGATATGCAAGCATGGAGAAAAAAGCTTCCCACAAACTTGGAACACTGTTTAGCACCAAAAAGATTTACTCACCTTAATAGCTTTTACTACTTTACAAGAATCAAATTCGACCAACCCACATCTGGAGCTCTGACTAGAAATCTTAAAAGTTTGGAATATCGAAGTAAGGTGGGCAATTTGAGTCTTTTTTACAGATATTTTTATTGAAGGTGTTCGGACAACATTGTTCCCATTAGTCATCCTGGAGCTGGTATGACTCATCTATACGAAGTTTGTAATCTTCCTGGTTAAAAACTGGTTTATCTGCATGGAGAACGTCATCACTCTGGAATGACCTTTCTGAAATCATACATACCAGGGAGTACAATCTTCAGTGATTTAATCCAATGTGAATCGCCATTTCCTATTGTGCGTGTACCAACCATAAAAACAAAACTGTTCAAAAATGTAGGTAACATTTTTGAATTTTTTTTAGCACCTTTTTCATCATTGAAATGTAAGTTTGCGCAGTTTCAACTGATTTACTATGAATTTTAGTGTCAGTAATGGGAAAGTCGAACTGTATGTGGTAATAGTTCTATTACAGATATGTAACATTTGTAATTTTTTTATATTCCATGGCATAATCAATATTTTTAAAGAAAAAAATGTTTTTGTTTATTTATCCAGCTTTCGATTAGTGAAAAACTGTTATTCTATTATCTTCAAAGGTCCTCTTATCTACTAAGGAAAATCAACGGCTATTACCTAAAAAACTCGACGAAAAACTCGTTTCAGAACACACAATATGTCAACTGAAGCTCTATATCCAGACACAAAAAGATATTGTGTATCTCGGTTACTACCACTTTGGTTGATTTTACGATGGGACTATCATTCAAATACGGTCTCGTTATGGGCCATTCTAAAAATTGACTTGCTTTTATAGAGAGAGGGATCCAAAATAGACTATTCGTTTTATGCAAGCACAAGCGACAGCATGTTGTTTTTTTTTTCTAAAAAAAACGTGTCTCCAGAAAATCCATAGACTTTTATTGTTTTTTTTAGAGATAAAATGTGTTATAAATAAAAATCATTCAGTTGGAATGAGATGAAGGATTTCGCAAGCAACTTTGTACCTGCATGAAGCTGTTTTAACGAGCAAATAAATTCAACAGGAGTGCGAGAAGGAACATAAACGTTTACTATCACCAACAGTGACTATATACATATATACTGCGGGAGATAACCCTGACAGATAGAGGCCGTAACTGCGGCCCTGGTGTGCCTGCACTGTAATAATTGTTAACAATGTGTTTTAACACGAAATATTGCCCCTACAAATATATACAGTGAAAAATAATTATTGGTAGAAAAAGACATTATTAAAATTAGTTTTCGGAAATATTTAACAATCAGAAATTGTAGCGTAACGAAATATTCAAAATGTAACTATCCGTTCTACAACGAAATTATTGCTATTTTATAATGGAAATAGTTATTTTCCCAACAAGTGCGGAAAGTTATACTTTTCCGCACGCAATTGCAGTTGCCCGAACGAAGCGAAGCGGAGTTCGGGCATGCAATTAGTGGGGAAAAGATACTTTACGCAAGTGTTAGGAACAATATTTTTTCTACAAGTGCCTAGAATTAAAAAAAAATTTTAGCAAAAAGTATTTTTTCTACAAGCGCCTAGAATTAAAAAAAAAATTTAGCAAAAAGTATTTTTTCTATAAGCGTGCGGAAAAGTACAACTTTCCGCACACTTGTAGAAAAAATAATAAAAATGGTAAGAATAGGAAAAAATAGAGAAAATAGGGAAAAATAGTGTAAAGTATGAAAAATAAAGTAAAATAGAAAAAAAAAGTGAAATAGGGAAAAAATGGGGACAAATTGGGAAAAATAGAAAAAAATTAAGAATAATGGTGAAAAATAAAGGAAATAGGAAAAAATACTGAAAAATAGGAAATAATCACACAAAATTGAGAAAAATGGGAAAAAATTTGGAAAAATACAGAAAATGGGAAAAAATACTGGTACATACATACAAATCGGGACAAATAAGGGAAATTAGGACAAAATAGAAGAAATAGAAAAAATAGGAAAACATGGGGATTTATAGCGAAAAATTAGGACAAATGGGAAAAATAGTGAAAAATAAATACAACCCTCACTCTCCCTCAACCCCTCTCTCCCTCAACCCCCACTCCTCCCTCCAAAGCAAAAAGTGCAATTTAAAAAAAGGAATGGAAATTTTTGAGTGAAAATGGGGGAAATTCAGGTCCACAAAATGCAACTTTTTGAGAAAAAAAAAGCAAAAAGTGCATTTTTTTAAGAGAAAAGAGAGGACACTTTTGAGTGAAAAAGGGGGAAATTTAGGTCCAAAAAATGCAAATTTTTGAAAAAAAAGGCAAAAAGTGCATTTTTTCAAGAGAAAAGAGGGGAAATTTTTGAGTGGAAAGAAGAAATTTAGGTAAAAAAAAATGCAAATTTCCTCCAAAGCAAAAAAGTGCAATTTTGGAAGAAAAAAGAGGGTAACTTTTTAAGTGAAAAGAGGGGAAATTTAGGTCAAAAAATGCAATACTTGAAAAAAAGACAAAATAGTGCCATTTTTTCAAGAGAAAAGATGGGAAATTTTTGAGTTAAAAGAAGGAAAACTTGGGTCCAAAGAATGCAAATATTTGAGAAAAAAAAAGCAAAACGTGCATTTTCTCAAGAGAAAAGAGGAGAAATTTTTGAGTGAAAACAGGGGAAATTTAGGTCCAAAAAATGAAATGTTTGAAAAAAAAGACAAAACGGTGTCATTTTTTCAAGAGAAAAGTAGGGAAAATTTGAGTTAAATGAGGGAAATTTGGGCCCAAAAAAAAATGCAAATTTTTGAGAAAAAAACCATTTTTTCAAAAGAAATTTTTGAGTGAAAAGAGGGGTTTATATCCAAAAATATGCAATTTTCCTCCAAAGTCAAAAAGTGCAATTTTCCAAGAAAAAGAGGGGAACTTTTTGACTGAAAAGAAGGAAATTTGGTTCAAAATAATGCAAATTTTTAAGGAAAAAAATACAAAACAGTGCATTTTTTCAAGAGGGTAAATTTAGGTAAAAAAAATGCAAATTTCTTTGAAAGCAAAAAAGTGCAATTTTCCAAAAAAAAGGAAGGGCAATTTTTTGTGAAAAGAGGGGAAATTTAGGTCCAAAAAATGAAATGTTTGAAGAAAAAAGACAAAAAGGGTCATTTTTTTAAACATATACTATATCATATTTTTAATCACTAGTTAAGCTATTTTCTGTAACATATTTTTTGGGTATTTAGTAAAGAACATGTAATTAGGGAAACCTGTATGTTTTTCTTAACAAAATAAAATAAATTTTTTAAGTGAAAATAAGGGAAATTTGGGTCCAAAAAATGTAACATGTAAATTTCCTAGAAAACAAAAAATAAAAAAGTGCATTTTTTCCAGAGAAAAGTGGGGAAATTTGTTAGTGAAAAGAGGGGACATTAAGTTCCAAATTACATTTAAACAGTGAAAATTTCGTTTTACAATGCATTTCATAAGACAATAAGTTAACTTCTATAATAATCTCCCGTACATAGAAAAGAATCGACTTTGTCCCAAACCAATCAACCTGCGGAAACGAGAAAAGTTTTCATTTATTTGATCTGTAAAATCCTTAACGTCCAAAAAAAAAAACTAACTCCGTTTAACGTCGAAGCCGAACAACCCCTTGCGGAAATCCTACCCCCTTTTCGACGGAATTCCGGACCACTGTCAGAAAGGTCTAACGTCACTCAACTTCGCCCTATCCAACACCCGCTTTCTCTCAAACATAAACAAAAACCGTTCTAATTAAAGTTAGATGAAATCCCGATTACACACCAACGCGTTATATTGTATGTGGGTGGAGCTAATATGCAGTATAGATGGACGGAATATCTCTCGCATATTTTCTAAATATTAAATTAAATAATCATAAATGAAAACCCAAAATTATGTACCACAATAATATTTATTAAAATTTTTTTTCGAAAGGCAACTCGTTTCGGTTAAAAAACTATCTTCAGGCCGAAATAATAATAGAAAGAAATTAAATGTTAAATAATTTTAGCAAGTGCCGCTATTAAGTAAGGGAGGGGGAGGAAAAATTGTAAGGGCACATGAAAAATTAGAAATGTACCCAGGTGGGTGAAATACACTTATATACAAAATTAAATTTGAATTAAAAAAAAATTTATGGGAAGATTTGTGAACTTAGTCACAGTGAGTCGTCTTGGTTCATAAATCTTCCCATAATTTTTTTTTTAATTCAAATTTAATTTTATAATTTTTTATATAAGTGGGTTCATTTGTAATTTTTCATGTTCCCCATTCTCTCTTTATAATTTTCCGCCCCCTCCCTTACTTAGTAGCGGCACTTAGCAATATGCTAAAATTATTTAACATTTAATTTCTTTCTATTGTTATTTTGGCCTGAAGATGGTTTTTTAAGCGAAACTAGTGCCGTTTTTTCAAGAGAAAAGAGGGGGAATTTAGGTCCAAAAAATGTAAATTTCTGATAAAAAAAAGGCAACAAAGTGCATTTTTTCAGATCAAAGAGAGGACATTTTTGAGTGGAAATTGGGGAAATTTAGGTCCAAAAAAATTCAGATTTCCTAAAAAGCAAAATAGTGCAATTTTCCAAGACAAAGAGGGAAAATTTTTCAGTGACAACGGAAGAAATTTAGGGTCAAAAATTGCAATGTTTGAAAAAAAGACAAAACAGTGCCATTTTTTCAAGAGAAAAGAGGGGAAATTTTTGAGTGAAAAGAGGGAAAATTTAGGTAAAAAAAATGCAAATTTCTGAGAAAATAAAGGTAAAGAGTGCATTTTTTCAAGATAGAAAAGGGGAAATTTTTGGGTTTAAAGAGGGTAAAGGCAACTAGTTTCGGTTAAAAAACCATCTTCAGGCCAAAATAACAATAGAAAGGAATTAAATGTTAAATAATTTTAGCATATTGCTAAAGTGCCGCTATTAAGTAAGGGAGGGGGAAGAAAAATACAAGGGGTAGATGAAAAATTAGAAATGTACCCAGGTTTGTGAAATACACTTATATAAAAAATTAAATTTGAATTTAAAAAAAAATGTTATGGGAAGATTTGTGAACCAAGTCACAGTGAGTCGCCTTGGTTCACAAATCTTCCCATAACATTTTTTTATAAATTCAAATTTAATTTCATAATTTTTTTTATGTGTATTTCACCCACCCTGGGTTCATTTGTAATTTTTCATGTACCCCATTCTCCCCTTATAATTTTTCTCCCCATTCCCTTACTTAGTAGCGGCACTAATCAATATGCTAAAATTATTTAACATTTAATTCCTTTCTATTGTTATTTTGGATTGAAGATGGTTTTTTAACCGAAACTAGTTGCCTTTCGAAAAATTTTTTAATAAATGTTATTGTGGTACATGATTTTGGGTTTTCATTTATGATTTTGATCACATTTGAGATATGAATAACTTATTGGAATTAAATTAAATATTTTAAATCTAAAATATATTTATGCGCAAGATTGTATAGCTCAACGAGATTTGGCCGGTGGAAGAAATCAGATTTGCGCAAAATATAGGTCAGTGTATGTATGACAAAGAAATTATTCGGAAAAAAGAAATACAAAAGTCAATTTGGACAATTGTATTAAAAACATTTAACATTAAGAGAACAAACAGCAAATATGTTTATTAAAATTAATTATTATTATTATTTCTCGTTGGATGTAAATCAAAAACATTTTCATATTTAACGTGAATCCATTTTTAACTGCAACCTGTTTGCAAGGATGTAAAGCAAGAGGTAATGGTTCTCCGAGGAGCCGAACTCATGCGTTTATTACCCAAGTTTTAAGTTACACAACTTTATATTAAAATTTGATTTAATGCCAGCTCGATAAGAATTTTACGTTGGCTCGTAACGCCACTAAAACCGGCACTTCTTTAAATCTTTATATTCTATGTATTTATGAGTTTTAAAGTATAAAAGTTAATAAAATAGTTGTAGGGAAAATAGAAACTTAAATATTAGATTAATTGATTTGACCTTGTTAAGTAGACGGCTAGACTAGACTAGTAGAATTTTATTTTTTCGCCCGTCGATCGTAAATGTTATAGGTAATATGGGTAGAATGTTAAACGAACGTAGGGACTGCGAGAAAAGTCGGTTGATGTATTTTACGAGTTGAATACTTTCATTTTCACGTACTATTGAACATGGTAATAAAAGCAGGTGGAGGAATTCACTTCTGTAACAATTTATAGCCGATGCGTGAGACTGAATATCAGTTTTTAGGAATTTTATTGCTCTGTAGACAAAGATCGACACAAGAATTACGATTTTAGAAATCTACCTTAAAATATTATTGCTAACACAGCATGAGAGAAGTTGTAACAGAGTGAAAAAACACTCAGTAAAATATATTTTGCAACTGTTACCATTTTTATGGGCGACAATAAGGTTGATTCGTCCAAACAATTTATGGTTAGTTAGGACATATGTAAGATATATATTTTAAGTATACTGGGGCACAAAGCTGGTTCTCAGCGGGATCAGTTTTTGGCAGTCTTCCGATATAAACAATAAGGTCCCGTCGAAATTCAAATGATTTACTAAATCCAAAAGGTTATCCATTATCTCAAATGTGGTCTACTGGTTAGTAGGTAATAAAACTCTTAAGTCGAGTATAAAATATATTGAAGAAATTATTTTTTGAAATGGTTGGCCACTAGTTTCGGCAGACTGCCATCATCAGGCCTACAATATAAAGTTCTAATTGCCGAGAAGAAACAAAACAACACAACTATAACTTACGACTAGGAGTGGGGAGGGAATCACCTTCACATATCAAGTATCAACACAGGGAACTACAGAAAATGAAAATATCAATCTATAAATACTGTGTGTTAGAAATGTTCGATACTCTAAAAACTATCGATACTCTTAAAAATATCGATACGTATCGAAATGTTCAATATCGATACGATACAACATCGGTATCCAAAGTATCGATACACAATATCGAATGATCGAAAATGTTTGATTTTCAGTTTTTCTTCAAATTTGGACCGTTCCATTCGATAATTTCGATACAAAATTTGAAACCAGTTATGAATTGTGAAAAAATAATTGGTTATTTTAAGTAATAATTTATAGGACAACTAGAGGTACATAATGAATTTTAAAAGTATCCAAAAAGTTTTTTTTAACTACCAACATTATATTTTTCATGCAAATAGTGTTACATAAGAACATGGCTGTTTTAATTTTCAATACGATATAAGTATATGCGTATCGATAATCTGTATCGAGCTAAAAATATCGAAACAAAATATCGAGACTAGTCATCTTTGCTCAATGTTTCGATACTCTAGAGTATCGACAATCAAGGTATCGATACTCGAGAGTATCGACACTCAAAGTATCGATACTCTAGAGTATCGATATGTATCGAACATCTCTGTGTATGAATTTTAGTAGAAAGAGAAAGTGTATGGAGTAATTTTTTGCGAAATCCATAACTTTTTAACAACAAAGTCTAAAAAAAGGAGAGATAGGCCAAAAACAGAGAGAGTAAGTGGCTGTGTCCGGTTGGTACCTATCAACCTATGGTAGATGTCATGACTCTCTATAACTTTAATGAGAAATAAGGCGTTTAAGAACTAAGGCCAAAAACGTCAATATGCTGATTTTTTCTAAATAAGAATTATTGGATTTTTATATAATATTGTTTGTTTTAAATTTTGTACGTCCAAATTCTTAGCGTGCGAAAAGAGATTAATTTGGAATGATTTATGATGCTTTTGTATATATCGAAAAAAAATCCACAAGAGACCGACCAAATATTGATTTATCGGCAACGGCGAATCGTATCTATAAAATTCGATGGGGGTCGAAATTTCAAAAAATTTGTATCTCCGCCATTTTCAAAAATATTGAAAGAGGTCATAAGACTTTTTTATATTGTAATTATTATAAAACTAATTTGTCTGAAACTTTTTTTCATCCGACCCACGGGGGTGGATCTGGAGGGGGTTGAAATTTAAAAAAATTTATATCCGCTATTTTCAAAAATATTGAAACAGGCCATAAGACATTTTTTATGCTCTAATTATTATACAATTAATTTGTCTGAAACTTTTTTTAATCGAACCTAACGGCATGGAACTGGAGGGGGTTGAAATTTCAAAAAATTCATATCTCCGCCATTTTTGAAAATATTGAAACAAGTCATGAGACTTTTTTCATGCCCTAATTATTATAAAATTTTTTCTTTTGAAACTTTTTTCGATCTGACCATATCGCGGGGTGGGAAAGGATGAGTCTCAAATTTATACAACAGAAATCTACCTTCCCCTGTCGACCCTACCGACAGGAATTTTTTGTTTATAATAAAATTTCAACATTAAACTAAAATAGACAATCTATAATTTTGCTACGAACAAAATTATCAACATTTTAGCTAAGCAATTCATTTTTATTTATTTTTTCTAAAATTATTTTTTAACAATGAATAAAATATTCTTTGCAGTACACTAGAACACTACATAATATTATGACGCAGTACGAATTAATTTAAGGGTTTGTTTAGTTGAAATTGTAATGTTTGTATGTAACTCAACGCTCTCTGTACATCTCAAATATTAAACTTACAATAAGTCAATAAATCTTGTGTGTATTTTGCAGATATAGAGAGTCATTTCTAAAAATAAGGCAATTAGCCTACTTGGTCTGGTTTTGTTCAGAAATTTCGTGATTAATCGCTTTCATAGATTCCGATAATAGAACGCTTATTGTTCTTTTCTGTACCACTGACGCCTTTATAAATTTTTTTATTTACTGGATATTGATAGCGGTTGGGTTTGTGGTTGAAAGGGAAAAAATTAAACTCGGTCCATGATGACGTTAGAGTTGATTTTCGTTATATTTCTTTCGCAAACATTTTGGATAAACTCGAAAAATTTCCAGATAAGATAAAATATCACTATGGTTTATTTTTAAAATGATTAATCTAGCAAAATATTTTAAAGCTTCAACCATGGGCAGTTGAAATATTCTTCCTGTTCTAACCATTAATTCCCAAAGTGCCTTTATAAATTCCGCAAATTCATCGTTTTCCTCTGTAGATTATTTTAGAAATACAAATCGTCCTAATACAGTGCCTTCGCTTGCCCACGACACTCACAAATTACAGGAGTAATTTCTGAAGATAAGAAAAACGAATGCACTTCTCTTCATTATAAAATGACCCAGTGGCGTTACACCGTCAGGTCGTTTAAATATTCCGTACTTTAATTATTCTGCCTGTCATAATTTATTCATTGAGGAAAATTTTATATTCCGACACCACTGGAGCTATCCTTATCCTTACTTAATTCCTCTCATAATTTATTCACTACTAAATAAAAGGTTTTTTGACGAAAATTTCGTTAAGATCAATAAAGATATACTTGATATTCGGCTCAAAATAAGTTGATATTTTCTAAAAATGTTTGTTTAAAAGGGCTTTGAAAGGTTGTTCTCCCAATATAAAAAGGTAAATACAGGTTATTTCATTTGAAATAGTACAGTTGATCATGTTTGACGTTAAAAAAATAAGCATTAGTATTTGTACAATACTGCGAAATGGTATTATAAAGAAACGTAACTCAAAAGATTTTAAAATCATTTTCTTTATTTTTAGGATTTTTTATCTATTATGATATAAAATTTATAATTATTGTTAAATATATTAGATTTTTATTATTGATGTATATGGTCATTTATCATTATAAAACAAATTGTATTTTTTTAGACATCAATTTTATTTTTAAATCTACATTCAATAAATAACTGCGCCACTTAATGAATCCATAAACTTGTAATTTTGGATTTTAGTTTAAGTAAGTATTTTAAATGGTTGATAAATGTTCATTCATGTTATCTTCGACATATTTACAATATTGCAAAAGAAGAGATTTTGATAAAATTCTTTCAACAGTGTATTATTGTTTATTTTACTATATTTGCTGTCAAAGTGAGTTCGGAATTAGTACAATGTGTATCTAGGAGTAAAAGCAATACATTCCCGCATGACAATGTAAATTGTTGGCCGAGGCGTTAAGTTGAGGCCAACAAACATTGGAGTCTGGGAATGTGCTTTTACTACGAGGTACACATACTATTTTTTCTGAAAACATAATGAACATTAGCATAATATACATAAAATCATAACCTTCGAACAGAAAACTGTCATCAAATGACACATAAAAAAAATGGTGTCAAACTTGACACAGCAATATTTTAAAATTAAATTACTTCCGCAAAAACACCATGTGGTTGTGACTCAAATCAGACCACCACATTAATAAATGTTCTTAATGAGAGTTGGTTGTTTGCGTGTATTAATTTACTGTTTATAAACTATATAAAAAAACAGTAGGGACCTGTTTTGACGGTCTAGGCAGGGAAAAAATTTTCTCGGAACGGGCTAAAATACTAGAATAGAGTATTTTGAGGTCTAAATTTGCTCCGAGAAAGTAGGCATTCTGGAGTGATTTTAGAAAAAAATTATTATTAAAACTGATACAAAATTAAGGTGGAGCAAGAAATCTTTTGCCACAGAAATGTGATGGAGCTATAGTTCTTATCGAGGGAGGGTTAAATCAACAATAAGTGGTACAACGCATCCGCAATTTTCCGAGTATTAGCGAGATTCAGAGATAAAGACAGCAACCAAATAAAAACTGGACAGGAACGGAGAAGAGTCACCACAGATCGTCAAGATCGTTTTTTTGCGTCTCTAAGTTCTAAGAACAAGGTTTGTCATAAGTACTTTCTTTTCCCGAGACACGGTGCGAAGAAGTATAGCAGAAGATAGTTTGATGCCGCAATTTACCATGAATCATTGAAGACAAAGACTTTAGTGTAGAGTTCGGCAAAAAATCGAGACCAAGGCCGATATCTACGTGAACGTCTTGATGAATACGTTACTGTTCCGTTATAGATTAATTAATTTGAGGGTTTTAAATAAATATATAATTATATTTCAAGTTTCTTCATCTCCTTTTTTTTATTAGTTGGCCGACAAATCCGGAAACAAGAAAGATGAAAGTTGATACTCCGGAACGATTTCTTTCTTCTCCTTGTTCCATGCACGAAATTCGTAAAAAAGGTTATAAAACGAAAACCGACAAACTGTCATTATATAACTACGGAAAATGTAGAGAAGTGAAAACACACACTACATTTAGTTTGCTCAAGAACACACAAATTGGGAAAACCATCACTGGACGTATTGTTTACAGTTTATTTCCGATTTTGCCTCTTTTATGATCATCGTCATATGAGAGTATATCGTCATCCAAGATATGCTCAATGTAATATTGCAAAAACCTTTAGCTACGGCTAAGGGTCTGTTATGGTAAGGGGAGGCATCAACTTAGAGACGTGTACGGAGGGCGTCTGACAGCTGACAGATACATCACAGGATATTTAGAGCACCATTTGCATCATTTTTAAGGAACAATTTTTTATAGATGCACGACAACCCACGGCCACACGTGGTGGTACAAAATTGTATCCAGGAAGTCGAAGTTACAACAATGGTTTGGCTTGCAGGATGTTCAGACTTAAATCCTATCGAGCACCTGTAGGAAAACATAGGGCGAAGTATTAGGGCTTTGAAAGTACCTACAGTAAATCTAAATGATCTGACACTGCGACTAATTTTAAGCATGGGAAGATCTCGGGATGTTATTATAGCAAGAAGTGGAAATTTCCGTTAAATTATCCGCCAATATACACATTTGTCAAAAATCACCGCTTATTTAAAAAAAATAATAAAGATTATTTCCTTCACCTGCTAAACCATGCATTTCCGAGAATCTGATTGGAGTATCACGTCCAATCAGATTGAATAAAATCGACTGCTGGGAAATATTCACTAGTAATCTCCCTAGAGCTTGAATTATTACCGGAAATTTTTTTCTCGTACACGATTTTTTAAGAAAATTTCCGGTTATTAATTCAAGATCGAGGGGATTCGGTAAGAAAATTTCACACCTAAAAAATTTAAAAGTAATTATTTATTTGACATTAAGATTAGAAGGAAAGACTAGTTTTGGTCTAGTTAGTCATGAGTGTTTGTTGGTATGTTAAAAGTTAAGTAGTAATTGTTTAATTTTGATTTGCACAAAAAGTAAACAAAAAGTCTTATATGAATCAAGCCCATTACAACTGTCATTATTTTGACATAAAAATTTCCACTTATTAATTTCGTCCAGGGTACCCTGGAGGATGAAAAGTTCCGGAAATTTTTTGGGTTACCATGGTAACCAAACAAAAAAATAGACACTGATTGGCTTAAAAATGGCGGTGTGAAATTTTCACCTAAAATAGTCACTGTGCGTAACTTCAGGGCAGTCCCTACTGTCAAAGAAATTAAACATCAAGTTTGACATATAAATTAAAAATGAATCGGTTCAGGAATATAAATTTTCCTCGGCAGTCCCTACTGTCAAAGAAATTAAACATCAAGTTTGACATATAAATTAAAAATGAATCGGTTCAGGAATATAAATTTTCCTCGTCTGCTTAACAATTTGACGAGACCATATTTGCAATTAATAATTCAGATTATTAGTTGCAAATTTGGTATTGTCAAATTGACAAACCGCACACTGGAAAAATTGACAACAATAAATAGCCAGCTATTTATTCAGTTCTTGTGGTATTACCTTTGATAAGTTGTTAAAATATAGATTATTGTTTTATAAAAACAATTTGGCATACACAGTTAAATAATCCTTACAATAAATAAAGTATTATGTTGGCTACAACCCATTTTTTTAAAATCAAGTATAAAAATGGTATCAATTTTGTGTTGAAAACCTTTCGGCGACGCCAATGGCTCAGGTCGTAGCTCAAAGCTCGTAGCTATCCGAGTGCATACGGCCTTAAAGATTTCCCATCGGACGAGCTGGATTTTAAACAGAGGCACAGAATTATGAAGATTTATCTGGCCGGGTTTTTAGTAGCTTAAAAGGAGCGAAATAGAGAAAACTATTGGAAAATGTCGCTAATACGGTTTATTTGTTTTTTATCATTTGATATCTAAAATTTCACTAATTTAAATCATCGTAAAATAAGATTAAATAAAGTTTTCGCGGAGAAATAATCGTTATGCAGATGTCGTCTCTAAAATGTATTTGCTGATGTTATCTACGTTTCAATTTGCATGGAAAACAAGCCACCGGTGAGTGGAAAATAAGTTAAATTCTTGAAATTGCAACGAAAATTCGATGGTTAACTTTCGGCGAGACAAATTCAATTATGAATAGGTAATCACGTTAAGCTTAACTCAAATAGTCCTCAGCTTCGCTAATGACATCATTTTCGTTACTAATCGTTGAAAAATTAGAATTTTAAATTCAAATAACAAACACACATCTCTAATATAAAAAAAATTAAAATGTAAGATTATGAAATCAAATATTTTTTTAATAAAAAACAAAAACAAAAAAATTACACGAGCTTTACAGTAGCCGTTAATGTAACGTAATGTTAATGGTACACAACTACGATTATTTCTAATTTTTTTTTTGTTTTTTTCTATTTTTTTTCTGTATTTTTTCGTTAGTTTTCGTTTTCTTTGTCGAATTATTTCCAATGATGTGCATACCGAGCGCTAAGATGTTTAAGGGAGGGCTCCACCAAACTGGGCTAGCCCGGCGACACGTGCCGCCAGCAATTGCCTGAAAAAAAATAAAGTAAAAAAATCGCTTGCGGCCGCCGGCATAATTTTGCTAGCGGCCAGATCTCGGTAAAGATCAAAGGAATTTTTGTGGGCTACACTGGTAGGTGGTGTAGGATCAGCGACAATAAGTTTTGAATGATTTACTAAATGGTACGTTAGTTCTTTTTATATACACAATAACTTACAGTGGATATTCCAGTGACTTCAAAATGGGCCAATATTCGAATACAGAAAATACCCAAGATTATGACCATATTTCAAACAAATGGACTGTAACTGATTTAAAAGTTTACGTTCTTCGTGATTTTTATTTAAACTAGGTCGTACCCAAAACCTATGGGTTCTTATATTTTTTTGTTTTTTTTTTAATCAATTTTATGGCCCTAATAACAAAATTTCGTCGTTAAACAATCTTTGATGAAAAACAACAGTTTGGTGGAGTCGAATTTAATTCCACGACAAAGCAGCTGCTAGCTGCTGCATTTTGTGCCGACAGCAAGGCCGCATGTGCCGCCGGGCTAGCCCAGTTTGGTGCAGCCCCGCCTTTACACGTCAAAAACTTCTTTATCGTTATTATCACACAAATTTCTTATTGAAATTTAATAACGGTCTTTAATCATAATTCTGTGTTTAATAATACAAGTATAGATATACATTGTTATATTAGATTTTTATTAAAGTTTGGGTGAAATATAAAATTTTCGCGTCACTTAGAATTTAGTTTAGCACGTCCTAGTGGTCTCATTTATAGCAAAAAGAATCACAGAGAACGACCTTCTTCCAGACGTTCAGTCTAGGTATATCGAGATGTATGTCCTTGTTTCTATGACCCATAAATAAAGTTCAGCGTAGGGGAAAGAAGGGAATCAACAGAATATTCTAAAATTGTCTTAAAAGATTTTAATTAAAATCTCATTTAAATAATTTTAAAACTTTAAAACATTTACAACAAACTAATAGCATTAAAAACTTTTTAAAATATTTATATAAAATTCTAGAACAGTCTAAAACATTCTAAAACAATTTAAAAACCTTGTATAAACAGTTCAAAACTTAAAATTGCGATTTTTTTCAAAAATAGTTAAAAAAACCGTGTAATACCTTTTAAATATGTTCTGAAAAGATTGAAATGCATTTTAAAAGTACCTAAAATTTTACAAATGCATTTATTTTTTTTTTAAACCTTCATAAAACTTTTACAACCTTCAAAACCATTAAAAACATTCTAAATTCCTTTACAACCTTCTAAAAATCCTTTAAAATATTTTTTTTGTTAATACAAATTATAAACCTAGTAAAATTATAAAAAAAACTTTAAAAATCATTTCAAATTTTGTAGAACATTCTAAATTTTTTTAAAGCTAAAACCCTAAAAAACTAAATTTTTTTGTAGAATTTCATGAAATTCAATAAAAATATTACATCTTCTAAGAATATCTGAAACTTATTTTAAAATAGTGCGAAAATTTTTTAAAGCATTAAAAAACGTTTTAAAATTAACTGTAACATCCTTAAATCTTTTAAAAACGATTTTTAAGTTATTTATTACCTTTTAAAAAACCTTTGAAAACCATGTTAAAACTTTTTAAATCATTTCTAAAAACTCAATTTATAACTGGTAAAGATACAAAACAAATGGGGATACATGTTTCAGCCTAAGAATGGCCATCATCAGGCAAAATAGATGTTTCGCAACACAACTAGTTGTACAAAGACAATGGTATGAAACAAAAAATTTATTCCTCCATGTTTGTTATTTTAAGTTTATTCAATTTTGTATTTACAAATTTTTCACCCAGTTATAAATTATTATTTTATTATTCATTGACTAATTTATTACATTTGATATGGATAATCTTCTGTTTTTTATCATTTAAAAACATTGAAATATCTAAAACCTAATAAAAAAAACGTTAAATATTTCACTAAGCAATTTATTTATTTTACGTTAAAATATTTGTCTTTGAGGTATAGTCAGGTTCTCGAAAATGTGTCAATTTCTAAAGAATTTTTGCTACTTTAAAAAAATTTATTCCGATGTTAAAATATGACAGAAATTTATCATTTTTGTGATGTTGTCAAGTTTTAAAATAATACTAATTCATAAAATTTTTCTAGTCACTTTTGCCAAGTTTGTACGACGTTGTCAAGTTTACTAAATTTTATAACGTAAAAAATTTTCTCAAATCCAATAGGCTATCCATCCAAGTTTTATTAAAATAGTAAAAAGTTGGCAACTAGTTTCGGTTTATAAACCATTATCATCAGGACTAGAATACAACTAATTAGAATATAAAAAATAAATATAAATTTTACATTTTGCGAGACATAGGAAAGAAAAAGTATTGAAAAAGAAGAAGTATATATAAAAAAAGAAACAATATAAAATATTTCCCAACTCTACAATATACGGTAAGCCTTTTTTTCCTGTATTTAATTTTTATATTCTAACGAGTTATATTGTAAGTCCGATGATGGCTTATAAGCCGAAACTAGTTGCCAACTTTTTCCTATTTTAATAAAACTTCTTGTGTTATTTGACTTTGTGTGTTTTATTATTCATATTTTCTTAAGCCTGACGTTTTTCCAATGTTGTTAAAACTATAATAGTATTCAAAAATATCAAACCAAACCAGAGGCGCGGAGAATAAAATTTCATTTTAAAAATAATCCCACTTCGCCCCTATCGAAACGTATTAGAAAAGAGTTTCAATCTGTGTTTTACTTGTTCCCAGTTTCCCGTTAAAAAGAAGAGGTCGAGTCTTGAAATGATTGTAAATGTTTATTGAACACGAACGAGGAAAGAGCCTTCAAGCTTGAAATGTACAATGAGACCATAGAATTTCGACGGGATTTTATAATGAAAAATTCCTTCTTACATTATAAAGTTGTCGAAAGAAAAGTTTCTCTATTTTTAAAACTTTAACAAGGTTTTTACTGGGGAAAAAGTAAAAAGAGATTTATTTAATAACAAAATCTGAAATTAAAATTTTTATTTTATATATTTACTTGTATCCTATTAAAGAACTATTGTAGGGGAAAATTTAATCTGACCAAAAAAATTGGCTTTTGTATCAAATTAAAATGTTTCTGCGTCATAAATATCTTTTATTTCGTGACACAAAGTAATTATAAATAATTTGCTATAGGATTTCTTTAACTACCATATATAATTAAATAATCAATCAAAAAAAAAATCCAATTCACTTCACCCTATTATTATTATTTTAGACACCATTAATTTATAGTAGGTGGGTCTTTATTAAACGTTTAAATACTACCTAAGAATTATTTTTTTTATTCCAATAAAGATATAAAGGTAGCTTTTGCAAAAAATCTAGCATTAAGTAAAAAAGATTATTATTTTTAAATTGTAATTAGTATGTGTTCGTGATACTTACTAGTTATAAAGGCCATTATAAATGGTTTAACTTACCTGAAAATAAAAAAAAACTATTATTAGATTGTTATAAGTAGTATTTAAATAAAAATTATAACATAATCCAATGACGGTTATTATGAAATCATACAGTTTGGTGATTAATTGATGATTGTCAAAACTTTTGTACAGAGGCATGCATATATAAAATTAAATCAGGACGACCCTGTACTTGTACTTTAAAATTTCATTAGAAAAATAATCCCCGATTAAGGCTGGAGGCAAATAGGTCATTAGGATCCACGTTAACGTAGAAAACCAGTGATTGAGATAGGATCTTATTCATGGATAGATTTTCGGTTCTATGTTGCCCATTTCGCAACGATAATTATAGCGATTGGCCGTTGTGCCCTTTAAATTGGCTATTAAAATTCGGAAATCCATGAATTGTTATTTCCAATATTCGGATTTCGAAATGAGTTATTCCCAGGCGAATTTATGAAAAATATCAATGTTAGGCTACTAATATGCATATAAAAGAGTAATATAATGGATTTTCCAGGTTAAAGTAACTTTTGATTGGAAATAAACAATTAACAGCATTTCTAATAAACTTAAATATCATTAGACAGGATTTACGGCCACTGAAATTGTTTGAAAAAATGTTCCTAATATCTTAAATTAATCATTCTGCAAGTGATATAACATAGCTCATTTATGTTAGCTCTTGCAGTGTTGTAGACACCAATTAAACGAACCGATTTCCATTTGTCTTATTTCTGTCAAAGATAAAATTCACCGCAAAATCGAATCCTTCCCAAGACGGCAATAATTCAATTGTACCGTCCAGAATGGCTGGCATAAAATTGGTGTAAAACAATAGTTCTTGCCTATTGTTATAGACCAGTTCACGAATTATGTTTTCAATAGTTATCACAAAGACAGTAATGATAACGTCGTAATTTTATAGCAATGCAAATACATTTATTTTATTAAATGATATTTTTGATTTCCTTATAATTTGCACTGAAGTATATTTATATTATAAAATCTTAACTTTTTAAGTTAAATTATTTAAAAACAAAATATTACCCATGCTCAAATGTGACACAATATTCAGAAAGGAATAATGAAACTCCAAGTCATAACACAAAAATTTAATATAAAGACATGGAGTTATTTAATCATGTTTAAAATTTTTTGTTTGAAAAATATATTCGATGTTTTATAAGTTTACTTTTTTCATACCTAAATCTAATTTATTTACTGTTTTTTATTGGATCCAATCATATTTTGTAAGTAATTTTTGTATACTTTTCATTAGTGATGTTTCTTAACATTTCTTATAGGCCTGATGATGGTCCTGTAGACCGAAACTTGTTGCCTTGACTATATATATTTATATTAAAAATTTTTGTGGCATGACTTGGAGTTTCTTTATTTATTAAATTATTTATTTGAAAATGGCTTTTTTGTCATTAGAATTTAATATTTACAGTAGGATGAAGTTAGTGATAAAGTATCAAAACAGTGATTCAAAAATGCAGGATCTGTATTTGAAAAATTGAAGTCGGGTTAAAATTTTAATAGAACTTTATTTATTCTAAGCATAATTTGAAAAAAAAATCATCTTCCATATTTCATAATTTAAAAAATTAGAACGTTTACACACAAAAGTATGAAAAATTGGACTTTTTCGTAAATCTGGTAACAATAGTAAAATCTTTAAAAATTTTATTCATATGAAAATCAACTATAGTGTGTACAAAATATATCAAAATGTCATCTAACTCGATTTAGACGACACATACACGAGACAGACATAGTAAAAAGTTTTCAGAAATATTGTCATTGCATATGGTTCAAAATATATTCAACTTTAAGATTCGAAAGATGTAAACAATGATCAGCGCGTGATATGCACTTGCTTCCAAGCGAATCGCTCCTCTATTAGTCAAATTGTTCAAGGCATCTCCTCACAGTTATGCAGATGTGTACAGAAGCATACGACCGAATTTTATGATCAGTAAATATTTTTCGATACCTATAACTATTTGCACCCAGTTGCCCCAAATTTGCACCCATTTACTCCCAACTGGGTGGATTTGGACTGGTCTTGGGTCTTAACTCTAAAGTAAGCCTAGCTGTAATGTTGTCCTCCACTTGAGGTAGACGCCGCTTCCCGAGTCGTGCCATAAATCATTTTTTTCCCTGTCCAGATAAGTTGAACAGGGATGCCAATCTGTGAGTAATTCCTCACATTTGTGAGTAATTTCACTGGTCTGTCAGCTATTTTGTGAGTGAAGGGCAATTGTGAGTAAAATGTGGGTAATCGGAATAGCAGTGTATATTTTTGGTAATGGTAATTAGGAAAAATTGTGATCTGCTCTCATAAATTATTAAAACCTTTTATAAAAAGATGAATCTATTTTTTTATCTGTGTTTTCTTGTTAAGGTGGTTGGTAAGATCCCTCCAATTTGGTATCTAATATTTTGTAACTTGTAACCCCCGTTTTTTTGTAAGACGGCGAAGGCGCAGAGAAAACGATACATGTGTTTTGATTTTGAATGTTTTTTATTAGGGACTTTTTCTTTTTTCCTATGGCAACACGGCAACACTTAAACAACGACAGTCACAGTTTTAAAATAAAATCCATCAAAGAAATTGTGGTATTAATAAAAATAATAAATATATACTATACGATACGATTGCCAAAAAAACTGCCTTGATATTGATATTTTGAAGTTGTGAATAATTTGTAAGTAATCCGGAATAGTTTTGAGAGTAAATCGGCAAAGGCTAGTTAGCAATCCTGAACTTGAATGAGCTAGTACGTGCCTGGAGGCGTTATGGGCGTAGGGTATCCAGACACCTTAAAACTCAAACGTGTTCAGACACAAAAATGTCAACATTTTGACAAGATCTTGAAAACTAGGCTATTTCTTGAAATTCTAAAACCGTGGTGACGTTTGGCTTGGTCAAAAACCAAGAAAAAAAATTAAATTAAATTTGAACGCATTAAAAGTGCAAAAGTGGGGTCGAAAAAGTCGAAATATTGTAAAATCCCGAATTTTTCTAAAACCTGCATTTCTCGAAAATCTGCACGGTCTCTCAAGCAGACAAAAATACCATCGGATTCTATAGATTATAAGGAGTTACAAAAATCAGTGGGATCTACCTGGCATTTTCGTCCCCGGGTCGCCAGAATCTCGAGATATGAGCATGTTTAGTAAAATCTAAAATCGCGATTCTCTAGGGAATGGTCTAAAACCTATAAAAAGATTGTATTTCGAACATTATCACAAATTAAGCCCAAATGTCCAAAATCACGAATTCTTGAAATTCTATGAGGCTTGACAAGTAGAGTAAGATTCCGCTTTCAAATAAAGAAAATAGAGGGTTGTCAAAGGACTTGCGAGGCAAAATATGGTTAATATCCTGGAAAATTTCAATGGCTGAGATTTTCACCAATTTTGCGAATTTCTCGAAAATCAATTCTTTTGAGTAGATAAATACACCATTTGAATAGGCATTATGGGTAGAGCAAGAATCTGCCTTCAAGTGAAAAAAATAGTGGGTTGTCAAAGGACATAAGAGCCAAAATATGGTCAAAACCGAGAAAAAAAACCCAAATTTGCCTGGATGTTCGCCTATTTTGAGGATTTCTTGCAAATCTATGAGGTTTCCGCAGGAAAAATCAGAAATCCGAGGATAAATCCTAAAATTATGGCAAAATGGATTTTTGGCTTAGAATAGATATAATCGATAATGATTAATCTGATAAGTAATTAAAAAATATAGGCGACGCAAATAAAATTCGAGTTTCTGGGAAGAAAAATGCCCATATCTTGAAAAAATCCGGCGTTGCCTTTGGTTTTTTTGCTTGACGTAATCGATGATGTAGAATTCTATAAGCATTTGAAAAATATAAGCGACACGGAGAAAATCCGACTTTTTGGAAAAACCTGAAGGCGGTATTTCTTGACGGCTAAGCAAACTCATAGTAACTGTTGGAAATAATTTTTCAACTTAGAGTGTCCTTTTCTTCGAGATGCGTATCAGCGCCCATATGTACCCATCATCGAAATCAAAGATTTCACGAGCTGAAAAATTTACTACTATATGGAGCCCATTAAAATGAAGAATAGAGGATTTGGAATATTAAGCCCAAGAGCAGATTCGGAAAACGGAAAGATTAACGGAATCTAAGAATCCGAAGAAGGACTCGGAAATCATCAACAAGAACCGCAAAAACGACCATCAAGTGCGGCCGAAGAAAATCCGGAAAATCACAGCAAGGAAATGTCTCGACATATTCAAGGCTCGAATCCACACATCGTCCAGATGTAGTTGGGTTTGAACAAACCGACATCTATCAAAAATTTGAGTCCAAATCCGTCCCCTTCTTTGCTGATTCACCCTACGAGAATAGGTCGGCAGCAAGTAAAGACATATGTGGGGGTATAAAGCGATCAGTATGCCTGTGGGTACATCAGGTGGGGTAAGTAAATTGGGAAAATGATACAATACAAAAGTAAAATACTTGTACAACAAATACATATTACATATTCAGGAGAAATGAGGGTGAGTTGACCACCATTTTTACCATATTTGTATCAAGCTCAAGATAGTAGTGTCAGAGTGATGTGGCCCACTTGATCGCCATTTTTGACCAAATTTTCACCAAGTTCATATCAGTGGTGTCAGTCTAATATCAGCAATTATATAAATTTGGTAATTCGCATTCTTCCATCTTGAAAAATTTGACATATTAGCAATATGTTTGATGTTTATAATAAGCAAACGTCAAGAGTATAATTCGTTATGTGGTCTTACCGAATACCACGCGAGCATACGAAAATAATATTTATACTGTCCTTCTCACTTGACATATTTTTTTAAAATACCACTCGAGCTACGCTCTCGTGGTGTTTCGCAAAAATATGTCTCGTGAGTTGGATGAATAATCGATTATTTTCGATTCTCTTGTGATATTACTACTGACACACCGTTTAACTGAATACTATAATCATATTTATATTTAATTTTAATTAATTTTTCGATGTGCGAAGTTTTCCCAATTCATGTAATGCGATTCGACAAAGAAGGGAACGGATTTGGACACGGATTTTTGGAAGATCTGGATCTGTTCCGATCCAGCGACATCTCAACGATCAAGATCTCAGACTTATGAATTTTGTAGAAGATTTGAGCGTCGGACTTGCCGAGGCATTTCCTGGCTGTTCTTCGGTCGATTTTTGGGCTTTTGTCGGTCGCTATTGGTAGTCGATTCTGCAGTTTTTCTTAGTGATTAGTCTTTCGTATCTCGGATTCCAGTAGTTATGGATTCCATTAGTCTTTCGGTTTCCCGAATCTGCTCTTGGGATTAATAGTCTAAATCCTCTATTCTTCATCTCGATGGCCCCGTGTAGTGGTTAATATCTCTTACTGTTGTGCGATTAACACCAAAATCTATATAGGTCGTCTCATGGTAACCCTAAATATGTGCGCAAAATTTCATCTAAATCTATTCAGACTCACACATAGACAGACAGATGGTGGTCTTAGAAATTTTGATTTTTTTCAGTTAACAATAACAGGAACACAAGAAGTCAACATACCTTCGAAAATTTAAAAATCGCCTTCAGGAAAGCTTACGGAAAAATTGATATTACAATATGGTTGAAAATAAAATAAATTACCAGTTTTGTACTTGTCTACTATTAACTATATATCAACTGGACTAATAGGAATCTTCCAATAGCGAGACACACACATTGATATAGCAATAGGGATGAAATGCATTGGCGGACACAGATGTCCCGCTGCTTATTATTTTCTCGATGATCGGTTAGGGCTCGTTGGAAAATTGCCAGAGACTATGGTTAAATTCTCCACTACGTTATTGCTCATATTGCACATCGTACGATGACAACGTTTTATTCTTCGTTGAAAGACGTTATTAAACCGCTAATGTTCGCTTTTGCAACATATTGTATGTTTAAAACGTTTTTTTTTATTCATAATTGGAAAACTCTTTATTGTGTAAAAGAGAAAACGGTTGACTGCTCAATTTTATTGCTGATAATTATTTGGGCAATAAAATTTAATTAGAAGTTCAAAATCTCAATTAACGCGAAGGGACATTATTATCGAGTACTATTTTATTGAATTGAGCGCTCGTTTATAAACAGTCCAAGGGCTAAATTATTTTAAACAATTTATATTAAATTTGCCTTAATTCCTTTATATAAATAAATATTAACACAATCTTTATTATAAAGTGGTCATTTAATACAACCAAATAGCATTTATCTTGTAATTCTATTGGAAAAAATTATTTAGTTCCTAGATTATATTGAGTATTTTTTAATAGTTATTTAAGAACACTCTAAATGAAATCAGTACCTCGACTAAACATTCAATAAAATCTGGAGAAAATAAATCGACGATTATTTCATTAAAACTCTTGACAGACAAACTTCGAAATTCTCTTCAAATATTTCTGAATAATTGAAACGGGAACGAACTGAAAAAAGACAAACGACCTTTGCGAATATAATTCTATTGCAAAGATTTCTAATTGAGTGAGTCTGTTTCGTCAATTTAATAAATTGGTAATAGGGAAGTTTCCGAAATTTTCGAATCTTGAAAGTTTCCAAATTTTTGTCATTTTCCTGAAATCTGAAATTTTCGATATTTTTGTATTTTTGAAATTCTTAAAAAGTCTTTTTGGCTGAAAAATATATTTATAAAATTTTTCAAATTCTATAATCTGTGACGTTTTTGACAATTGTTTTTTTTTTGAGATTTTCGATATACTTGAATTTTTTTAAAGTGTTAAAATATTCTCTTGAAAAGATGAATACATTTTTAAAAGAAAAAAATTTTGAAATTTCCAAAGCATTTTTTTAAAATCTTTGAGAATACACCAAACCAAAATCAATTTTTTTTTAAATTTTTGAAGTTTTTAGAATTCTTAAACTTGAAATTTTTGAAGCTTCCGAAATTTTTGAATTTTGAAATTTTCGAAATTTTTGCCATTTTTCTGAAATCTGAAATTTTTGACATTTTTTGAAACGTGAAATTTTTTTAATTGGAAAATTTTCGATATTTTTGTATTTTTTGAAATTCTTAAAAACCCTCTCCGGCTGAAATTTTTGGTGTATTGAAATTTTGAATATATTTATAAATTTTGATAACATTTTTGAAACTTCTGTATCTGACGTTTTTGAGAACATTTTTGAAAACAAAAATTTTTGAAATTTCCGATGCCTTTTTTTGAAATCTTTGAGAATACATCAAACCAAAATCTTTTTTTTTTAAATTTTTGCAGCTTTTTTTTTTTTTAATTTTTAAGAAGTCTTTAGCGTGAAATTTTTGAAGCTTCCGAAATTTTTGAATATTGAAATTTTCAAAATTTTTGTCATTTTTCTGAAATCTGAAATTTTTGACATTTTTTGAAACTTGAAATTTTTTTAATTCGAAAATTTTCGATATTTTTGTATTTTTTGACATTCTTAAAAATTTTTCGGCTGAAATTTTTGGTGTATTGAAATTTTCAATATATTCATAAAATGTTGATAACATTTTTGAAACATAGAATAATCTCTGACCTGTTTGACAATTGTTTTTTTTTTGATATACTTGAATTTTTTGAAATTGTTAAAAAATATTCTCTGGAAATGATAAAAACATTTTTGAAAGTAAAATTTTTTTGAAATTTCCGAATTTTTTTTAAATTTCGCATGCTTGAAATTTTTGAAGCTTTCGAAATATCGAAATTTTCGAAATTTTTGTCATTTTTCGGAAATCTGAAATTTTTGACATTTTTTGAAATTTGAAACTTTTTTAATTCGAATACACCAAAACAAAATCATTTTTTTTAAATTTTGAAGCTTTTTATAATTGTCGAATATTGAAATTTTTGTTATGTATCGGAAATCTAAAATTTTTGTCGTTTTTTAAAACTTGAAATTTTTTAATTTTTTGAAATTATTAAAAACTCTTTTTGGCTGGAGTTTTTGGTGTATTGATATTTTCAATATAATTCATAAAATTTTATAACTTATACATAATACTTTTTTGAAATTCTTGAAAAATATTCTCTTGAAATGTTGTCAAAATTTTTGAAATTTTCGAAGGCTTTTTTTGAAATAGACCAAACCAGAATCAATTTTTTTTTAAATCTTTCGCCTTTTTCAAATTTTTTACAATTTTTAAGATTGATATTTTTAAATTTTCAGACATTGAAATTTTTGTCATTTTCCTGAAATCTGAAATTTTTGACATTTTTTGAAATTTTGAAATTTTCGATATTTGCATGAAATTTTGATAACATTTGTGAAATTTTTCTAAAATCTCTTGATGTATTTGACAACTGTTTTTTTTAAATTTTCGATATACTTGAATTTTTTGAAATTCTTAAAAAATATTCTCTTGAACAACATTTTTGAAAGTCAAATTTTTTGAAATTTCCGAAGCCGTTTTGAAATCTTTGAGAATACAACAAACCAAAATCAATTTTTTTCTTAAATGTTTGAAGCTTTTTTTTAAATTTTTTAGAATTCTTAGGCATCAAATTTTTGAAGCTTCCGAAATTTTCGAATATTGAAATTTTCAAATCTTTTTGTCATTTTTCGGAAATCTGAAATGTTCGACATTTTTTGAAACTTAAAATCTTTGAATTTTGAAATTTACGATATTTTTGTATTTTTTGAAATTCTTAAGAACGCTTTCCGGCTGAAATTTTTGGTGTATTATTTTCAATATATTCATAAAATTTTGATAACATTTTGAAACACTTCTATAATCTCTGACGTTTTTCAAAATGGTTTTTTTTTTAATTTTCGATATACACCAAACCAAAATGATTTTTTTTTAAACATTTGATACTTTTTTTTCAATTTTTTAAAATCCTTAAAAGCTTGATATTTTCGAAGCTTCTGAAATTTTTGAATATTGGAATTTTTGTCATTTTCCTGAAATCTGAAATTTTTGACATTTTTTGAAACTTGAAATTTTTGAGATTTGAAAATTGAAATTTTCGATATTCTTGTATTTTTTAAAATTTCGGGATGAAATTTTGGTGTAATGAAATTTTCGATATGTTCATGAAATTTTGATAACATATTTGAAATTTTTCTAAAATCTCTGAAGTATTTTAAATTTGTTTTTCTAAAGTTTTGACATGCTTTTCAAGTTTCCTAAAATTCAGTTTTTTTTTTAATTTTGAAGCTTTTTTTATTTTTTTTTTGCAATTTATAAGCTTAATGTTTTTAAACTTTTGAAATTTTGGAAACTTGAAGTTTAATGTTTTGAAAAAAATTTATCCAACAACCATTTTACTACAAATATTTAGAAAGTTGTGTGGGATTTTATTTTTCAAGAAAAAATCTTTACTTTAACGATAAAAATATTTTGCAGCTCCTTTATTTATATTTGTGAAGATAAAAAAACCGGTAATTATATTTTGTAGCTCAGCGTTTTTTAGGTTTTATGTAAAATTAAATTTATGTAAAATTAAATTATCCCCCCAATTAGCGTATTTCTGACATTATCCTGTATTTGTTTTCCAGGATTCCCTGTTGATGGTTAATTCCGGCAGTCTTTTGTTCATCTAAAAAAATATTGCGGGATTGTGCCTATACTAAAAAAATATATAATTACATTTAGGAATGCTTGTTTATTGTTATTTTAAGTTAATAATAAAACACCAAGTCCAATACCACAATCATATCTTGGTTAAATTTTTTTTAAAGGAGTTGGCAACTAGTTTCGGTTTCCGCTATCATCAGACCTATAATAACGTTCGTTAAAACTACAACAAGAAAGGTATAGTAAAATAAATTGTGTCAAACAATGAATTACAAACTACAAAAAAACTAAAAAAAATAATTTATTAGAATAAAAATCTCCTAACTCAGAAATATACAATACAATTAGTGAAAATGAAATTTTAATTTAATATTCGGTTATAGCGTGAAAATTCCCGTTATGACAATCAGCACTGGATTTAAATACATTTTTTAATGAAAGAAAATTAGTTTTACGTGCGTTATATATGATGATACAAAATTCTTGCCATGAGAAAATTTTAATAACAGCTAAATTGGATACCGTGCTCATACTCAAACTTTCTTAACTTTATTACTACCGACATCGGCTTTTTAAATTCCACCAAATAAAAACTAAAAGCAAACGAGTCTGTCTCTCTCTCTGTGTTTTTCTCTTTACATTTCCGCGTGCATGATCGACAAAACTGGTTTTCCTTATTTCCTATGAAAATTATTTAACAACATCCACGTCGATGTCCGCAGAGAAAATTCGATTTTGAAAAAGCGACCGGCCTTTATTGAGTTTGAAACTTGTTCGGGATCTTTTTTCCTCCCGCGGGATAAAGAATCCTTTTCGGTTGGCTATTCCTTCTTGCATTAAAATGTTGAACAGCGGGGAACGACTCCATCTGCTGATTATATTTTAAAGCAATTACTTATCCTGTTTCCGAGAAAATTTAACTTTTAATTTCATTCGAAAAGATCTCGAAAGAGACGGAATTGAATAAACTCTTTGGAATTTATACCAATACTTATGCGTGAATTTATTGCTTTGCATTCTTACTACTGATTGTGTGTCTTTAGGTTAATCGCTCTTTATTTACCAACCTTATTTTTGTTATATCTTTATTTTATGTAGTAAACATCTATTTTGAACCTCACGGTTAGTATATTTTTTTAAATATAATATATCCCACTTTGGTGAGGGATAATACCAAGTTTATATCTTCAGAGTAAACGAACAGAGTGTTTTAAAATTTCGGGTGGTTATACTAGACCTAAGTTCGAATTTAGTGATAGAAAAATCTAAAATGTCACATTCTCTGGGATTTTAAAGTGCAATTAAATACTGGAATTTTTCTGTTTTAATTCTCACAATCTGTATCAAAATACTGTTCTAACCTCTGCTGCCACTGTTACTTAGTTACCGTTATTCTTATAGCAAGGCAACCTTCTTTCGAATATAATATAAGGTCAGTGTAAACATTCGCGTACGTGCTTGGCAAACGCATAAACCTTACCGTCTACCACGATTCAATCAATTCTAATCAGTTTGAGTTGAAGCTCGAGCGAAAACAGTACATGTTGACCGACCTTTAGAGATAGGTCGAGCTGAAGGAGCGAAGCCTAGTTCAGTAGTCATGGGTAACATCCACAATTTTCTAGTGTTAATACAACATCTTACTAGTTAAAAAAGAAAAAATGTCATTTCCCCGAGTTATCTTCTTCTCTTTTTTCGCGTTTAGTAAGGTGACTCTCTCTTATTAAAATAGGCAGCACCATATTATAGTGAATTCCCAACAAACACTAACACTGTATCAGAACAACTGAGTCTTTTGCGCAACGCAGCAATATTGGGTTTCGGTCGACAAGTATTCGGATTATCGAAGTATCTACCTTACCAGACCAGCACATGCTAGATACAAACACTACGGTGTTGCCATACCCTCAAAATGTGCAAAAATAAAGAATGATGTTTTTGATCTAAATTTATTTTACCTTTCTAACCATTTATACAGCGTTATTAAATGTTATTATAAAACTCCACAGTTCATGCTCTTCGACTAACCAAAATAATTTCGTCTTTTGTTTGTCTTGAGTTGAAATTTTAAAATTGAGAGAGTTTGTTGTTATGTGTTTAAGTCCTTTATAAGTGTAAAAGTGTTCGAAATAGAAATTTACCAAGTTGATCACTAATCCATTTTTGAAACAAATTAATAATTTCTAGAAGGTAATATTCTGAGTGACGTATTTTAGGGATCGCCGCTTTAAAAAATTCATGGAAAAAAATAAAGAAAAAAAAATTTCTGAATAAAATGAACTTCAAAAATTGTTTTTTGTTACTACTATTCTTCCAAATTTACAAAATTATATATTTTTATGTATTTTTTACTACTATTTTATTAAAGTTTTTCTTCTGTTATAGTCTAGTCGAGAAGTGAGTTTTCTGCGAAAAATAGTTAGAAGAGTAAGAAAAATATGAGCGATGGCTCATTCGACGCGGATTGCAATTCTGAAAAAAACCTTAAAGAGGAGGAAATTTTCAAAAAAAACTTCTAACTCCCGGACCTCTAGTTCTAAAATTTGTTAACTATTTTTTACAGAAAACTCACTTCTAGACTAGACTATACATCCATTAATACATTCAATATAGCCTGCGATAATATCGAATTAACGAAAGTGAGGAGAAAACATTAAACGAGCGCGATGGCCGACCGTGGATGGATTAAATTTTATAGTGACCGCCTGACGAAGCTGATGATTCCTTCCGACCATTCCAAGTAAGGAGAAAATTCTAAATTAGGCCTTAAAATTCAGAAGAAATATAATCATCCTATATTCCTTAACGTATAAACTCTAAATCGAATAATAATCAGGAATAATACATTAATGTGACTTACATTTAAATTAAGGTTGAAACTAAAATCGATGATCCTGAAATAATGAAAGTGAGGAGAAAACGTTTAACGAACGAGATCGTAGACCAAACGCTGATACCTAATTTTTTTAATTTTTTTCTTACTTTTTAACCAGCAAAAAATGTTTGTACATTTATTTCTTGGAATTGAGCCTAATCAAATAGAGCACAAATACGAATTTTTAAGTGTAGTACTAACCTGTTACTTTTGGGTGGGGTGTATTTTTATTTATAATTTTTTGTATTCTAAATGTTTTTTCTATTTTAGCGCATAAAAAAAATATTTCAAGAAATCAGTTTTTATATAAATTCAATTTTTATGACACCAAAATATGATTTGCACTTATTATTCTACCAATAAAAATGTTTGCAATCCACTATTTATATTTTTGTATGTTCGGTTGCCTGCCCACTACAGATTTAAACTCTGTATAACAGATTATTGATATTATACGAAAGATAAGAGTTTTTATTGATATTATACGAAAGATAAGAGTTTTCACCTTTTTCATTTAATTATTTTAATTATACATGAATCGATATTATATTGATTATTAATTTGGTTAATTATTATTGATGATTATTAAATTCTTATCTTTTATTTAAGTATGAGGTATATATTTAATTTTATTTTAATATCATGGAATTCATAAAAAGGTTATTTTTAAGAAGTTTCATCTCCAATAGATTTTATTAAAGAATCATGGTCTGTACGCACAGAATGACAGGGAAAGTAACCAAAAATGCATAATTATGCAAACGAATTGCATTTGTTGATGTTTTTGTGCAATTTTCAGGTTTTTTTTTTTAAGATAATCATTTAAGATTAATAAAAATTTGAGAAAAATGGTTTGTTTTAGTATCATACAAGCCTTAAGTAGCATATTGGGTCATTTAAGATCGTTTATAAACCGATTGTAGCCATTAAACGGATCCAAAAGTGCATAATGTGCATCCGTTTAAAAATAAATTTAATAATTGCTCTAAAATTAATAAATTGTCGTACAAATTTTATACTAGGGTGTTTTCGAGGTAACTAATTACGAATTTGAATAGAAAATCGGAAAATTCAAAATGACCGACTAACAACGGCGCGAAATTCAATTTTAAAAGTACATTTTTTCCTTTTTTTAGATTAAATGTATACAAAGCAAATAAAAAATTTTCATTTTTTTTGCATCCCACTCCCGCCCTCATATATTTTATTATAATAAATAGCACCTGTTTTCTTCAACAACAAAAAAATAACCGAAATACGGTAAAAAAGTAGGTGACTGCGTGTATATATTTAACTTGCTCAAAAGTAATGATTCTACTTTTTTTTAGATAACTATAGCGCGAATTTCAAAATATTAGCTATATTAAAAAATTATTTAAAAAAAAACTTTTGCATTTTGTGGGAAATGTAAAATAAAAAACTGAAAATATACTTAAAAAAAGACGTAAATTCATTTTTTTATTTGCTTTGTTTTCAAAATAATTGTCCTTATGTACAGAAAAACCCTAAATTATGCACAAAAACAGCAAGAAATGCACTTTTTTGCATTTTTAAGTACGTTCCCCGTCATTCGGTAGGTATGGACTATGAATTTTCAAGAATCGATGCATTCTCTGCAATAAAATCTTTTGGAGATGAAATTTCTTAAAAATCACCTTTTTTTTATTTTTTTAACTATAATTTATCCAGCAGTTATTTTATTTTTGATATTTCTTATCGGTAAGAAAAAAAGACTAATAATAAAAAAAATAAGTAAAATATTTAAGTACCTACCTTAACAAATGTTCAAACAATAATGTATACCTTGAAATCTGGAAGCATAAAATTTCGAAATATTTTCCTGGGCAGTAAAACTGCAATATTATGTTTGATGTAAACATTTGAGTTTCAGAAATAGGTCAGGACTGGAACCACAAATTTCGTTTATTATTAACCAGATTTTATGTGCTCGTTCCTACTCTTCATTAATAATAAAATAAAAAAAACTCGTTTTGTTATGTAAAAAAAAACATTCTCACAGATATTAAACTATGCCAGAGAGAAAAAATACAACACATCTGTCCGATTATGGGTGTGTAGTAATCAAATTTATTTGACATGCACCTCCAAATTCGAATGAAAAAAAAACATTCTGGTTTGATGGCGCTGTGAATAAAATTGATAATAAATTTAACAAATGTTATCGTAAACTGGTTTAAAAACAACATAAAAAGTATATGGACTATAAAGGCAAAGTGTTGATAAAGCCTCCTATAAAATTCATATCACTTCGAAAATTGTAAACAGAATCGAATTATGCAATATGCAATGCGGTTGATTCGTAGTAAAATAAATATACACAAAACATGAAAAGATATTTTATTGAAACAATAAATCAGTTCCGATTATTTATTGTTAAATAATCCACACAGAAATGGTAGTGGGTAGATAAAAATTTACCCAAAAGCTGATATATACTTAGATCAGAATCTTCTAGTTCAATTTTGGATCAATTAACCCAAAAAAGTTATTCTTTAAAAGGAAATTTCAATTTTGGATCAATTAACCCAAAAAAGTTATTCTTCAAAAGGAAGTTTCAATTTTGGATCAATTAACCCAAAAAAGCTATTCTTCAAAAGGAAGTGGGAGAAGTTTTGAAATGCTGTTATTACATATAAACTTTTTTGTATTTACAGGCACCGTTATAATACCATCACTACCCGGATACACATTCAATATGCGTCCTAGATTCCACTGAAGTGGATGAGAATTGTCTTATTTGAGGAGCACTAATGTGTTAAATTTTATGTTTTTTTTTATATTTTGCTGCCATTTGTATCGGGATTGGAGTATTCTCTACTCCATCCAACATATCTTTGGAAAGCATTCAATATCTTGAAAATTGGGCCAAAATTTAAGTCAGCAACATCTGCTTCTGGTGATAAGTGCATTGGACCTCCAATTAAGAAATGTGAAGGAGTAAGAGGCATAAGATGATGAATTTCACTGGAATATTATCCAGAAGTTACAAACTAATTTCTATTTCTTTTAAAATTAATGTTTCTTATTTCGGTTCATACTTTTGATCGCCACTTTACTATTTATCATTCTAAAATCTAAAAATAGATACCAAATCTACACATTTCATCAAAAATTTGTCCACGTTATTGATTGCGTGAAGTAAAACGGTACACATATACCAAAAGAAAAAGATGCATCTATCGCGCCAACTTATTATTCAGATATTCATTAGCTTTTAGATTGTTGATGAGAATAGTTGTCTCACAGCGAGAGCTTTTCACTTAATACGAATCAAGACCGTACCCTAATATTGAGCATATTCTGAGATTTCAAATTAGTAACAAGTGTTAATAATGTTTATTTAAGTTTAACGAAGTTAGAGCTATGCGCTACACATTGTGTTGTTAAAAAAAGTGTATTCAATAAATGGGTGAGGAAATAATCCTTAAAAATAAATAAAATTGATTCTTTGTGTTAAATAATGTGTCTGATGTGCTAATCAGACACTGGTCCTTCGAACTAGTAAAAGAAATTCCAAATGGATGTGAGTTCTTAATTCATATTTATTCAATAAGCTTATTAGGATTAACAGATATAGTTGAAATGGGACGCGAATTTATACACGACTCAATTTGACACCCTAAAGTGGTTAACTCTTCAAAAGTTAAAATTTGATTACCGACAACCCATCTTAGATGATATTTGACATTTTTAAAAGTAGCTTCTTATAAGAGGAGAACGAGCAGGAATAAAATGTCAACTTGTTTGTTTGTCTTTTAATTCTTGTTCGCTCCTACGAAGTTTGCTGTAGGGTTTCCGATCTCGATTCGATCTTATCTTTTGTGACTCGATATTCGATTTTTTGGATCGATTTCTTTAATTTGAGGTCGATTTGAGAAAGGAAGAAAATAGTTGAGATCGATTTTTTTGGGTAGGTATTTTTTAAACTTGACTGAAATCTAATACATGGTTATTGATTCCACTTAACTTTTAAACTACCTAATTTACTTCAAAACCAGTCAAGTAATGAGTCAGTGAATATACGTACTTGATAAATAATGTTTGTATTATTGAAATAGGTTCAATCAAAATGTTTTCCTGACAAAACCATCAAAATAAAAATTAAACAGAATTTGCTTGTTTTAATAAAAAATAAATTCAAGTTTCACATTTTTGGGCTAGTTTCATACAATTTTTTTTTTATTTATAATTATTTTATAGAGATTTTTTTAATTTTTCTCATTCTGTTTTTATTTATATTTAATTCTTTCTTTTGGTTTCTAATTTTTTTGTCATTTTTTTTGGTTTTATCTACGATTTTTGCGATTTATTTCAATTCTATCTGATTTGGTCTTTTTTTAATATTTTTTTATTGTTTTTACAATTGTTTGTATCATATTATAAATTGAATCGATTTTCATGAGATCGATTTTTTGTCCATCCTATTTTTCCTAGATCGATATTTGACTCAACGATTCGAATCGATATTAAGAATCGATCTTTTTGATAAAGATCGGAAACCCAGTCCGTCAGATAATGATGGAATGTTGAGGGATGTAAAAAGAAAAATAATGCGCAAAAAATTACAATTGGACAAAAGGACATCTGATACCCTCAATTAACCCATTTCCGAGCTACACAACTGTTTAAGGATAAGACCCTTTAGAAAACTTTTCTAATAGATGATAATATAACGCCTGGGGAGACAACAAAATTCGGAATTGTATTAAAATAGTGTTAATTTTATCAATAGAAATTATTATTATTATTATCCGTACAACTTGATTATTTCCCATGATAAATCATCATGGAACCCTACCATCGCATAAAAAATTGATAAATTCAACAACCCCATACGAATTCCAATCGGCATCCCGTAGATTTTCAACGAACTATAAATTATTTCACTCAATCTAAACTTCTCAGCTAACAAGAAAAATGGTCCTATTGCACGATGTATTTTTATTCTAATGTTAATAAAAAAAATCCATTAAACATCAAACACGTTTGTTTGTACAGTTAATAAAAAGTGAGTGATAAAAATACATGTATATGGTACATTTTTCTTTTTTCTAGGAATGATGATGCTTTCGCTGCTCTTTGATACAATAGTTTTGAGTGAATTTTGTTGTTTTAGTTACTGAAAAAGTTTTAATTAATATTTCAATATTTCAAAAAATGATATCATTGTCGATATAAAGAGAATAACGTTACACAGTATTAAAAAAACTCACATTGCGTTTTAAAAATTAACAAAATTGATAACAAAATAAAAAACAAATTGTTCCTTAAAAAAAAACAGCAAATCTTCAGGATAAAAAAAGAATAATAAAATGACTCGATAATATCGTAGTTACAAAGAAATTACACACAATCAAAACAATCAATAGTTTAGAAATGGAATAAATCTAAATCCTGCTCTGGCCATCATCCACGTGGTACTAAAAGATAAATTATAAACAATCTCATCCAGAAGATTTATATTGCTCCTAAATTTATTATAAGACATTCTGCATTTAATTTTTTATCACACGGATCATGTGCCGATACAGATGTGCAACTGTCAACATATATTACACGAACTCCAATTAGCTAATTTAAAAATAATGCGCGATAATTGCTCGACCCTAAAAACGATAAACTGTTTTATTAATTCGTTTATTAATAGTCAATGGAGAAGTTTAAACCAGACCAGATTGTCCCACACAAATATTTCAACCTGAATCTTCATGTAATTCTTTAATGGCGACATTACGGTCCCAGCCGCCTAAAAATATAAATAATATTATTAGATGGCATAAAGATGCATTTTTCTAATTAATGTTTATTTCATCTTGAATATTGAATATTCCAAACACAAACACGAATTCCCAAATATGCAACCATCGCGGTTATAAGTTTCAAGTGGACAACAGACCCTTGATTCTCGTCTAAATAGATAAAAATCCGTTTCTGAGTATATCGATGGCGTTTAATAAACAAGGGTGGATCATTTTGTGTGCGTTCACGAATTTAGTTTTGGTGAGTTTTCACTGGGCAATATTATTATTATTTATTTATGACAATTGTATTATTTTTTACTATTACTATTTATTTATGGTAATTTTATTATTACTGATATAAAGAAATGAAATATTTTAACTTTGATATAACGATAAATGTTAATATTTCGTACTTTTGGTATTGTTCCAGTTATGTGAATTATTTAATATTTAATTGTTTACTGAAGCACTGTTGCGTGATTCTGCCCCTCAGTGTGGATAGATTAATATGTATTGTTTAAATATTGTTGAAACGGAGTACTCTGCGTGATTCTGCCCTTAGTACTCAGTAGATGTTCCATTTGTTATGCACTTTACGTGATTCTACACCTAGTGCTGGTATAAGGATATTTTGCGAGCTTCTGTCCCTAATATCCTTGGTATTGAAATAATGAAAAACACTGTTGCGTGATTCTGCCCCTCAGTGTATATTCATTACTATTAATGAATTGAAATAACGAAAAACACTGTTTCGGGATTCTGCCCCTCAGTGTATATTGATTAATTGAATTGGTATTTAAATAATTAATACTTATTATGTTCTTATTGATTCAATAAAGTAAAATTAAAAAGAGAAAACGATATCTACGCACGTTTAAATTATATTTGATTATCATCTGAATGAATATGATAATAATTGCTCATATGTGTCTTTTATTTATTTTCAGGTGTGTCATCTCGGACCTCACATTTTCGAAAAGAAAAATAAATAAATAAAGATTAAAAAAATTATATGTATTCACAGTTATTAAGTTGTTAAAATAAAATGTTTATAATTTCAATTTCTTAATTGTCTTTATCAATTATTATTTGGGCCACTCTTTACACATGGCCCAGTTACATAACTTCATAGTCATCAAAATGTCTTACAATATGCTCCGGAACTGACATGTTCGTAGGTTATTTCTACTAATACCTTTAAAACTGTTATTTTAACATTTTTGAAAAATTGACTAAAGTTGTAGCAAACTAGCCAAGATCAAGTAGATCGTAGTTTTTTCAGTAGATACTGATAGTTATTAATTAGGAAATAATACTAATAATAAGATTCCCCCTATATTTCACCTCCTTACGAATGAATCACAGGATTCAAGGGCTTATGTGGGGAAGGGAGGGCTAATACTGGGTTATTATTTGCCGTGGTGTCGCCATTTGGTTACATGTGTAGAAAGCCAGAAAACTTCACCAACATTTAATGTCCTAGCTATGCTTATGGCGAACAGTATTCCGTTGATCCGAGGTCACTTTGAAGCATCCAACGTATTACAAAAATTACTTGGTGCCACAAAAACGATTTTGGTTTAAATAGCAATAGATTCTCGTGTTTCCGCCAAACGGAGGTTAGGTCTTTGTACTACTTTTCTATTCTCAATATTTTGCACCAAGCAGAATTTTCCCGAAATATGGCACTCAAAAAAAAACATGGGAAGACTGGTTATTACTTACTATGCTATTGAGGACGTGCTTGCATCTCTCTGGATAACAGATTGAAAAGAACCTCATTATTTCCACTTAGATAACCGTCAATAATGGTGACTGGGATACAAAATTAATGGTTTTTAAGATGGTTTCTTTGCCGCCATGGTAACTAGATATCTTTAATGTGTTTTTTTACTATTAAAGTACTGGAAAATGGTTAGAGAGAGAAGTGTTGTTATAAGGTGCGATAGTCTGGTGTAAAACTCCCGGGTTGCGGACTTTTTTTCGAAAATCCTATTTTCAAAATCATTTTTTCGAAAAAACACTTTTTTGAATGATATTTTTTCAAATATCTCATTGTCGAAGAAACATTTTTTCGAAAAAACATTTTTTAGTAATAAGTTAATTTAAGTAGGCATCATATAATATTAAAGAAAAGATCGATATTTCTATCTTAAAGGTAAAGAAAATTAAAAAGTTGCATATTGGAAATGTGAGGATTTTGCGAAAGGTTGCAAAGGCCGACTGATTTTTAGAAAAGAGGGTTCCGTTATAAAACAAAACCGGGTGAACATAACCATACCGGTCGACGGAGAAGAGTGAAATGAGGGAAGTTTAACAACATATTAGAAAAAAATCCACCTCATTTAGTGCTACACCTCATAATATTATTGGGGAAGCAACATCATTTTCGAGCCATACAATCTTAGCCTTTGCTGCCCTAATTTAAAAGCATGAGAAGAAGTGTTCGATGGATAAGAAAGAAACAAAAAAATATTCCCAAAAATATCCAAAGAATATGAAAGATTTAGAAATACCCACCTAGAAAAGATGTATAATATTTGCTACGCAAGAAAATCTGAGAGTTGGTTTATGGACGGAACCTTTAAAGTATGTCCTCGTATATTTAAACAACTTTATGTGATCCATGTCAAATTAATTGATAAGTTTTACCATTGGTGTACACGCTGTTTCCAATTAAAGAAAAGGAAAGGTACAAATAAAGTTTTTAAAAAGTCAATGAATTTTCTGTTGGAATTTTAGAAGTCACCTATATCATGACCTTCGAGAACAGTGCTATAAATTCAATAAAAGAAGTGTTCACTCAAACAATACATTATGGCTGTTATTTTCATTTTGGGAAGAGTATCTACCCCAAAATTCAAAAGTAAATATGACGCTAATGCTGATTTTGCTTACAAAGATAGATTATTAAAAGCTCTAGCGTTTATTCCAACTTTAAGTATTGTAAGAGCATTTGGATATTCTTTTAGAGATGTAATTTTCCATCAAGAACTTCAAGAATTCATTAACTATGATGAGGATACGTGGATTGGCCGCTTAGTCAGAAGGATCCGAGCACAGCCAAAATTCGACTATAATATGTGGAATTGTTTTAATAACTTGATCAATACGAATCCTATTACAAATAACAGAGTAGAGGGATGGCATAGAGGTATTGTATCAACACTTGGTCCCACATTACCTCCTTTTGGAAACGCTACAGAAGCAACATTGTATGACTGAATTAAGAAGATTTTTACCCAAAATTAGTGCATTTTTATGATATTTCTTAATCGTTTTCTGAACAGATAAGGAAAGATATTACATAACATTTTATCTATTCTCTAGTAATATGCAATGAACTTCTTGACGATTTTTTATTATTTTTTTAGTAAACAAATTCTAGGCGCATCTTTACCTTCTTATAAATAAATGTAATAAAACATCATTAATAAGGGCGTAAAATGGGTGTACAATATAGTATGTATTGTGGTGAGAATAATGCCTCATGGATTGTGTTCTCATGCTTTATCTGCATACTACGCCTATGATGAAAAAATAAACTATGCCTTGGAGCAAGTTACGGTCAAATTTTAAATTTTCCGTAATAAAAACATTAACAGGAGGGGATTCCTGTAGTTCAATGAATGTTTGCTGTCTGTCATGAACCTACCGTGAATATCGAAGCGTAAATTTTGAAAATATACAAAGATTACTACCGGAGAGCCAAATTAGAAGCAAAAAAACCGTTACAAGAAATTAAGTCTAAGATTGAGAAATATGTGTACGAATTTCGACGAGGAATGTACCGATTTAGAGTTTTGAAATATTAAAATTAAAATAAAAACAGTAACTAATTAAGAAACTTACTTGTTTTAACTTCACTCGTGGAGCGACTGTTATATCAAGCAAAAAATGCTTTTTTCGAAAAAAAAAAAAAATCGAAAAAATGGTATTTCTGAAAATAAGATGTTTGAAAAAGTGTTTTTTTCTAAAAAAAAAGACCTTCGAAAAAAAGTCCATGACCCAAACTTCCATGTGATCTTGTGATCTTTAAAAAGTCAAAAAAATAATTATTTGAATATGTATTTTTTGCTCTGAAAAAAATATTCAAATATTCTCAAATTGTAACATATTTTATAAAGGGAATTTACGATATAAATTTCTATAATTAAATTGAGATACATTACTTAGGCCATTCATTCGTAAAAGTTCATAACTGTTAGAGGTTCTTGCTTCATGTTGAATAACCCAAATAAATCTAGAAGCACACTTAATTCCTTGAAAAGGAAACTGTCCCTTAAATCTCTTATAATACGGCCTTTCGTGCTATTCTGCTCATATTTCGATCCGGACGGGTAGTGATTAGATTCGGCTTTACAAAAGATGGATCAGCATCACGATGTCGTCTTTGTGTAGTGGACAAGACTTCTCAGTCGTGTTGAAGAAGTGGATATTTTTTATTTTTTATTACTACGTCTGTACTCCATTCTGTGATTAAGTTTTTATACCATTGTTGTCAGCTTTATAAAGGATATTATATTAAATATAACAAAATATATTTGATTTAGTTTAATAGCAAAACAAACTGTTAAAATTAGTCTCGGCTTTTATCACATTAAGTAAACCACAATCATTTCAAAACTCATTGTGCACCGCAGTTACAACTAGAGCTACAAATGCGGTGACCAGTTAATTAACCTAATGGATGGGCCATTGTTAGCACCTAAATCTCAGGCTATTTATTAACACCGGTAAGAAAGTAAATTTATTCATGGGTAATTGATTTGTTTTCTAAGGGAATGTTAAAGAGATTCGTTTATTTTGGTGCTAAAAAATCTCTTAGAAATAGAGCTTTAGATCTCTAAATAACAATTCCATTATTTTTCAAATCTATTAAATATGCCATCCAGGATATTTCCATAATTGTCAATAATTATCTACCTAAAGGAATGTTTCAGTTTAGAAGTAATAAAAACATTTTTTTATACAGGGTGAGGTACTATATACGAATTTTCTCAAAAGTTTCATAGGGTTTCAAAAAGAGTGGCATATGAAATACCCACTACTTGGTACGAGTAAAATTTCGCCCAATGAAATTTGTGCAAAGAAATAAGAAGAGAGAGAAGTAAATCGATAGAGGTACGAAACGATTAGAAAGTCATAGAGAGAGAGATAGAGAAATAAATATAATAGAACATTGACTGAATAGTTAGACGAAGCAAAAGACATTATACAGTGTGGATGAGAAATTTAATTTAATAAAAGAGAAAACGGAAAAATGTGTGAAAAAATGTTAACAAAAAAGGAGAAAAAATAGAAACAAGTGGTTTGATGAGGAATGTTTTATGGAACTGCAGACGAATAAGAAATGATAACAGGATGGAAAAACTATTTAGAGAAACTGCTAACTGAAAATATCCCCAAATATACCGAGGATTTTTATTTTAATACACGTGTTAGATTTAGATAATCAAGACTTCTTTTAATAAAATAAATGCGGACTACTTAAAATCAAAAATAAAGTGGAATTTCAGGAGCTAGATGCTTATGGAGGTAGCTTAAAATTGAATAAAAGTTCTAGCATAGATGAAGTGAAATGCTAAAGATCGAAGGGGACAAATGAAGAAAAATGCAGTCTGAATGTAGAAATTTGAAAAAAGAAAATAAGACTGGCTACTGGAGTGAAGCACTAATAAGCCCATTGTGTAAAAAAGGGCAAAAAATCTGTGAAAGCTATAGTGGGAGGCATAGCAGTATCTAGATAGGGAGGAGTTTGTACGCATGGGCATGAAGCTTATTCATTTGGGTACTTGGTTTTCGATTCGAGAACTTCGATTTCGCTCGACGATGGTCCGAAAATGTAGTTTGACCATTCGGGCTATGTCGATAATTCCGATTTCGCTCGACGATAAACCGAAAACTGGGTTCGACCATTCGGGTTGTGTCGGGAACTGTATAATTGATCCAAGTACGCAAATGAATACGTTTCATGCGTATGCGTACAAATATTCAAAGTCCAAAAGTCCAACGTCAGAAACAAAGATCAAAGTCACCCTCTCTTCCATACGCCATTATTAAGCTACTCATAGACCTAAATAAAGTGCTTGTAACCTGCATAAAGAGTAGACTATCAGCGAAAATGGAAAGAAGAATTGCAGAATACCAGTGTGGGTTTAGAGCAGGAAGAAGAGTAGTGGATCAAATTTTTACGCTAAGAGACATTCAGGATCAGAGCTACCAGCATCAGAAAGAAACGTATGTGTTTGGAATTTAAAAAAGCATATGATACAATCCGAAACTTAACCACTGAAAAACAGTAAAGTTGACGATTCGTAACAGGGAAAATAGAGTAAAAATGAAAAGAAAAAATTCCGAAACGTTAAAGATGTATCCCATGGTCCCATGTTAACAGTTTTATATAGAAAATATAATCCGAGACGATTTAAGTAGGAATGGTTTATTACACAATAGAAAATATCAATATGCAATGATATTGATATTGTATGTTAAAGCAAAAGCGAACTAATACAAGACATTGAAGCACTTTAAGAGAAAGCAAAGGGAAATAGTCTAGAAGTAAATGAGAAAAAAAAACTAAAAATACGAGATGGACGGATGATGGTTTTACGAAGGGAGCCTGGTTTAAAGTAAACACAAATAGTGGTAAGATATTATAAGTTTGAAATGTTGAGAAATTTGTCTATTTGGATATGGAGGAAAAAATAAAAACAATACTGGGGATGGGAAATGTTTATATAGCCTAAACCATCTCCTAAAAAGCAAATTAATAACAAGGAAAAATTAGACTGTACAAAACTGTAATAAGGCCCAGTTATTTTTGTCTGTGAAATATGGATTTTAAGCAAAACAGATATTAATACCTCATAAGTCTGGGAAAGAAAGGTATTAAGTAAAATTTTTGGAGGAAAACAAAATAATGAAATATGGGAAAGAAGAACAAATCAAAAGCTTAGAGATATGTATAAAGAACCATACAGATTTGCAATAGCACAAAGACTAAGATTGTTAGGGCATTTAGAAAGGTTGGCGCCAAATAGAATCCCAAAAATGACCATTACTAGTAGAATAGAAAAAAAAAGAGGAGAGTGAAACCAAAAAAAGATAGAAGAAGTAGAATTTGATTTGGAAAGCTCAGGCGTACAAAATTGGAAGAACAAATGTAAAAATAGGAAGAAATGACAAACCAAACCTTGGGATTTTTAGACCTGTACTCTTTTTCTGAGCACCTAGTACATTTAATTATTAATTTGGATACACCTCCAGATTTTTTTAACTACTTGCCGTTTAGATGATAGAGAACAGTTCGTATGTAGTGTTCCATCCTGTATGTGTTTACCTTAAGATAACAGAAATGTGTTGGATGGATCAAAATTGGAAAATAAAAAAAATTACACCATAAAATTACAAGACAAGCACTCATCGATGTATTTATGAACTTTGGGAAAATTGAATTATTTTTAAAACCCCATTTGGTATATAACTTTATTGATATTCCCCGATTGGAACATTATCATAAAAACGTCGCTGTATTGAGCCAAAAAACGAAAAATTCAAAAAATTATCTGGTCTACATCAATTTCCAATCATATTTGCAGTGTTCTTTCGATAAATTTGAAAATACACAAAGGGATAAATTGAATTTGGGGATGATGTGAGGATTGTACAATCGCTCGTTTATATTGAAAGAGAGGTTCAGTATTTTATATCGACTTCCCGCAGAGTGGTATTGTTACAAAATTTAATGCTTGTAACATAAAAGTATTTAATGCGTAATTGGTAATTTTAAATATTTAATTTTTGGCATAATTAATAAAATGAGAGAAGCTTTACACTAATCCAAAAAAGTAAGAATAAAAATTACCTACTTATATTATTAGATTATTGGATTTTGGAAATAAAAGTTATAATAAAATATATAATTTCTGTATAAATATAAATAATAAATTATTTTAATATTTTATTTGAAAGTCCTCAAACAGTGACAATTTGATTTTGTTTTTTGAATTAATAATAATTATAGCCAAATCATTCATTTTTTTTTAATTAGTTAAAACCGTTAAAATTATAATAAAATATTATCAATCAAAAATGGTAAACATTTCCTATTTTTTTAGGTCAACCAAACTAAACGATGAAAAGATCCATTATTTATTCGAATTAATGGCAATTTGACCTCTCCATTTTAACGATAACTCTTTGTTTACATTCGAAATTTTATTAGACACTCATAAAATTCACTCACTGATTTGATTATTAAATATTTTGACAATTAATTTGATTAAGTAGATTTTTGATTTAATAAAACCGAGAAAGATACGCATTATTAATGATACATCCATCGCCCTGTATATCTTATTAATGAAATAAAGGATTATTAATAAACAATTTATTATTAGTTTTGAAATTCATATTAATCAATTTCAATTTTTCGACACTATAATAAATAATATTTAGTATCAAAATAACGATTTCATGTTTATAAAAATTCGGATCGTTTTAAATTAAATAACAATAATTACAACCCTGAAATTTGTTTTATTGAACAAATACAACGATTTTAATTCAACAAGGCTAAAACAGTAAATTGAAACAGAAATTTTGTCTACTGATACAAATTTATTTACGGCTTCATAACAACATCGGATGTAAATAGTATAATGCAAGTGCATTACCGACTCATCAAAATTCCTTACATAGAAAATTATTATTTAAGACAAATAGTAATGTTATGGTTGTTTGCTGATCATTGATTTTCAGCTTTAAATTTTAAAAAGTGACTACAAAAGTATAAAAAACTTTATTAAGTACTTCTGCAAGGTCGTTTTCGGTTAGCCCCCTTATAGGGTGGCTTTTTCACATCTTCCAGTTTTTCCGGGGTGATGATCCCCCCATTAGGTGTTGTCCTTGGGGGCTGGTAACTACTGCCAGCCCTATATATTTATTATAATAAATCTTGTTTTCAATCAAGTTAGTCTTAAACTTTCATACATTTAATATATTCTTGACATGCATAACAGTCATAACCTCACTTTTGTTAAAAATTTTCGGATTGGGGTTCGTTGAGCAATAGTTGCTCAACTCTCTTCTGCATTATTATTTTTTTATTTAGAATTTTGTTATATCATTTATAATTATTTCATAAAAAGATTTTTTTGATATTTTTCTCGTTTTTTTCTCATTTATCTGATTTTTTGTTTTCCCTGTTTTTTTTTGTTTCTATTTTTCTAATTTTTCCTAATTGTTACCAATTGTTCTTTTTATTTTTCTAATTTTTTCTTATTCCTTGATTTTTTTATGATTGTGTTTTTTTGCCATTTTTTTTTATAATTTTATTACAATTTTTTGCGGTTTATTTCAATTCTCTTGAATTTTTTCATTTTTTAATTTTTTTTTTATGGTTACATTTGTTTCCGTTTTTATGGTTATTCTTTGGCTTTTTTTGTTATTTTTTGTATTTTTTGGGATTTTACAACTTTTCGTTTTTTCCGTATTTTACAATTTAATTTTTCATTTTTAGAATATTTTCTGATTTTTCTTTTAATGTTTTTTCCGTTTTTTTTTCAGATTTTTTTGATTTATTCTAATGTTTTTGATATTCCTCCCTTTTTTCCTTTTTTTGTCTCATTTCTTCTAATGCATTTGATTTTTTGCAATGTTTTTTTTACAATATTTTCTGATTTTTCTTTCAATTTTTTCCAATGTTTTCTGTTTTTTTCTTCGTTTTTTTTCCGGTTTTTCTTGTTTATTTTTTATATTTTCTGGTTTTTTCGATATTCCTTTTTTTCTGATTTTTTTGCGATTTTTAAATTTTTTTTTTATTATGAATTGTTTCCGGTTTTTTGGTTGTTTGTTTTTTTTGCGACTATTACAATTTTTACAAAATTTTTCGATTTCTTGAGGTTTTTGCGATTTTTAGCGGTTTTTGCATTCATTTCGGTTTTTTTAAACTTTGATTTTTCCATATTTTACAATTTTACTTTTCATTTTTTACAATATTTTTTGATTTCCCAATGTTTTCTTTTTTTATTTTTTCCGTTTTTTCTGATTTTTTATTTATTTATTTATTCTGATTTTTTCGATATTTCTTTCTTTTCATCTAATTTTTTCTCATTTCTTTTTATTCTTGTGTGCGATTTTTAGCGTTTTTTTCGGATTCTTTACAACTTTGATTTTTTCGTTTTTTCCGTATTTTACAATTTTTTTTTATATTCTCAATTTTTTCCAATGTTTCTTGTTTTTTTGATATTTTTTTTCCGATTTTTTCGATTCTTCAAATTGTTTCTCGTCTTTTTTACAATTTCCTGATTTTTTGTTTTTTCCTGATTTTTCTGATTTTTTTCGATTTTTTCTAATCTTTCCTTATTTTTTTCTCATTGTTAAAAAGGTGTTAAAATTATTTTTAAAATGATTTTAAAATTCTAAAATCTTGTATACGATTTTAAAAACTTTTTTCATGTTATAAAGTTGATTAGATAGTTTAGGAAGATTTTAATATTCGTATGGTTTAAAAAAAAATAATATATTTTAATTTCTTTTATTATGTTTAAAAGGTTATAAAATGTTTTGTATAGTTTTTAAAAAGATTTTTAGAAAATATTATTAAATTTTTAATTTTTATTATTCCTATTTAGTATTGGACATAAAAAAAGAACTTTTAAACATTTTTGTTTTTTCTTTTTCTTCAATCGAAGATACGTTCTTCCAATAAATCTTTTAATGTTTTTAAACAAGATTAATCTTGTTTTAATACAACAATCAATGTCTTTTACGCACCAATCGAAACACTTGTGCTTTGTTAGTACATTCAATATTGGTTCGTTTTGATAAGCAAATTGAAATCGATCGCATTTAATTATTAAATAAAGGAAAGGTTAATATGTTATCTAGTTAAAATATTTTTACCTTGATTAAATTATCTCGACAATCAACGTAGGGTAGAACGTAAATACAATCCTTCTTATTGTAGGCTTTAAACTCGTGTAGTCTTCGTCTATACTTAATTTAACGTTAAATTGTAAAATTATTGAACACGCAAGCTTGCGGATACGGTGCATGTTTTCTAAAATAAATTAGTAAAGTCTAGGCACGCACCTTCCTTCCATTATATTATTTCTAAACTTTTAAGATTTACTCGAATATTTCTTTAATACCACCAAAGGTTTTAATCTGTGAAAAGTTTTTTTTTAGTTAAGTATTTTATTTATAAAAATATTACAATTGCGCTGTTGCCAAGATTACTAAACTACCGTGATTTTAGAGAAAAATTATTAATCTCTCATACATCTTAGTTGGCTTCGTGGTGGGCCGATGGAGTCCCCCAGGACGTGAACGTGCCTTTCCTTCTTGCTAATCACTCATATTAGGATAATGAGCCGCAAGATGGTCGACGTCACGTTCCTTTAAACATGCGATATGTTAATGAATCTTCTCAGGATAGGCTGTCAAGTTTGCCCTCTTATTTTATTTTAATAGCGATAAAGAGATAGGGTTTTTTTTCATTCTCTTTTGTGTTGTGTTCGTTTATTTTTTTTTCTTCTTTCGCACCAAAAATGTACTTATAAACATGGTAATTAAAAATTCTGCCAATTCGTTGGCAAACAAAGTGGATTCCAACAAAAAATGTCAGATATTCAGATAAATTTGTACTTTATTAAACTTTAAGCATCCAGTTTAAAATTAAAACGTTTTTCACAGACATGACTTTATAGTGACCTTGACTGATTATCCGAGAAAAGTAACAGACAAGTTTGTAGCAAAAAATTGTCCATCCACTTCACCTGACACAAAAAAATACAAAACATTTTTAATTGTTATGACGTTAGCTATAGCCTGACCGGGATTTTTAAAATTCGATTTTTCTGCAAATTGCGGGGAAAAATCTCGGTCAAGCTATAGCGACATGTTTTCTGAAAGTTAGAAAAAAAATTAAGTCGATAAGTTGAATAGTTCTTTCAAACTCTTGCCACAAAGCTGATGGAATAGACAATGTTAACGATTTATTCGGAAATAAATCGGTATCTATAAAACAGTACCATTTAGAAATTTATATTCAAAAATTTTGGGCGAATGAAAACACATACAAACATCTGGCTATGATTCGTCAAACCCTTTTGCGGAAAGAATTGTTGCCAGAAAAAGCGAAGTGAGCTCGACGCCGCTGAGTCCCACGAAAGAACCGTGTTCGGGTGTCTATAAATTACATAATAATAAATGAAATAAAACTCCCAAGTCATGTACCACACAAATATATTAAGTAAAAAATTATTAAACTAGTTTCGGCTAATCTATCTTCAGGCATAGAAATTACACAATAGTTCAACCAAGCAGTGGGGTGTTACGTTTTCTTTTGCCACCCTGTATTTTCATTCTTCCTCTACTCTGTATATTTTATAGTTTCATGTTCGCTTGAATTTCCCCTTCCTATTTCTCCGCGTCATATGTTCTCCCTCCATCTATCGGCCTTTTATATAAATTACCATCCCGTGTTAAGAACCTGCCATTGTATCTATTTAATATCAGAAATAGACTTTGCATATCGTTGTATTATCTTTGTATTGCCAGTGTTTTTACTGAAGATTTCTTTCTTGTCTCCCCTTTAATTATAGCGGTTTTTTGGTGTTTTTTTCTGGTTTCACTTGGGGTGACTGAAAATTTTCCGCTGGTTCCAACGTTTGACGGTCAAGTTTGCCGGATCCAAGAAGCTTTTTCTTCTGGACAATTGGAACAGGACAGCTTACGCCGACAACTCCAGGACCCTACCTAATGAAGCTAAATTTTTTTATTGAAGAAAAATAGAAGAAAAAAAATAAATATCTCTGAATAGTGCTATCGTAAAATAAACAAATAGAACGTTTCATTGAGTTTAATTTCCTTAACCAAAAAAAAAATCGGCTGTGTCACCCCAGAACTTTCCCGGCTCGACCGTAGAGAATATGTTATTTATTATTATTATTTTCATTACAAAATACTAAGCACTACAATAATTTATGGAACACATTAAAAACAGCGAGCCGATGGTGAATACGTCTACCGAATTGATATTTCAATGTTGATGACATAAGCTGCGCATGCGCACGTTGTATATCACACTGCTACAATTAGGATTAGAATCATGTGTGAAAACTATTGGGAATTCGGGAAAAAATTTCATACAATAGTTGTAGGGAATTTTATGCTTTACAACTTTGCACTGAAACACTTTGCACTAAAGAGCATAATTTACCTCCAATTTTTAAAAAAATGGAAAATTATAAAGTGTATTTTTCTCGCCATCTAGCGGCGAAACTATGAGGAATTTGATAAAAAGTTAAAGAAAATTTGATGCTTTACAACTTCGAACCAGAAAATTTCGCACTAAATTGCATTGTTTGTCCTCAAAATCAAGAAAAACTAGAGAAAACCTACATGCACATTTTTTACGCGCCCTCTAGTGGCGCAACTATTGGAAATTCTAGAAAAAGTTTTAGACAAGAGTTGTAGGAAATTTTATGGTCTAAAACTTCTTACTACAACATTTTGCACTAAAGTGTATTATTTATCCTCAAAATCAAGAAAAACTAAAGAAAACCTACATGCACATTTTTTACGCGCCCTCTAGTGGCGCAACTATTGGAAATTCTAGAAAAAGTTTAAAACAAAAGTTGTAGGTAATTTTATTCTATAAAACTATGTACTGAAACATTTTGCATTAAAGTGTATTGTTGGTCCTTAAAATTTAAAACAATAAAAAATTGTTACATGTGGCGGTTTAATTGGCGTTCTTCAAGTAACTGCAGCTTGCTTTGCTATTAATTTTAACGCCCTTTTCTGCTACCAGGGTTAATCTGGCGGGACCTACAGCTTATATTATAAACCATCATCAGGTGTGTAAAATTAGAAATTTACAAATTATATAAGAATATTTAAGATCAATTAACCATTATTGAGTACCAGAGAAGAGAAAAATTTTAACACAAAATTGGGTAATCTAAATCTGTCCAATCTTAAAAAAAAATTATAAACCACAATCATTTACTATTGTTTACATAAATATATTATTAAATATCAAAATGGTCATGATTCGATATAAAGAATTTAACATTTTTATGGTGAAAATGAAAATCTCTATTTAAGATGAAAACACGCCGTTATGATTTTTTTTTTGGACAATCTGTAGCCTATTCGATCGGTCAATCACATCTAGCGAACCAAATAACAAGAATCAATATTTGCGCAGCTTTCGAGTGTATTTCTGATAAATACGAGATTATTTTTTAATTAAAAATCATCGAGCACAAACGGAAACATTAACAAAAGTATTATTTCAAAAATATTGGACAAATATTTTTATTACGATTTGAAATTTATCAAATAAATTATTTGTTTCGTTTTGGGATTTACTTCAAAATCGATTTAAGCCAATAAAACCAGAAAACAACACATATAGTGTAATTTTTACTAGACAATAATTTTTTATAAAAAAAATTTTATCAATAAAAATTTGTTTGTTTAACATTTTCCATTTTTCTAGCAAACCACCACACATTTATATTCAATTCAATGGTTTAAATAGAATTTTCAGTAATAAAGCAAGTCAAATAGATCAAAGGGTATATTTAAAATTTTAAAATCCAAACACGAATGGTGTTTCCATCACAATAATGCAATAAATGATTAATTACATATAAAAATATATTTTCTACTATAACCACTGGAATTATTTAAATTAAAACAGAAAATCAGTAGAAAAACAAATATTATTCATCGAAAACAAGTTATAAGTAAAAGTCATTATTAAAAGTATCAGTTGTACTATGCAAATGTATATTTTTTTTGTTTTAGTTTAGAAGTTTCTATAAATTAAAATTATACAATAATACATTGAAAATATTTTAATATTTTCTGTAACATTTTAAAAATCACAAAACAGTTCAAATATTAAAAACTGTCCAAAACCTTACATATTCATAAGCAAAGAGAAAACTTTTAAAACGTAATGCGCAAACGACGCAGTGTGGGATTTTGCAAAGTTAAAGTTTATATATAGGAGAAGTGCAAAAAGCTAAAACTTTCATATAATATGTGTTACAAATAAATTAAAAATAAATATAACCATTGTTTATCGCAAATATTGGACTATTTTTAATTATCGGTACGAGAGCCGAATGGGCTGAGAGGCTGATTCCGAATCCTAATACTGTCAACTCTTTTCTTTATTTTTTTTAGAAACAAGTTTACTTTTCTTTACTGTAGATTTATTTTTGAAGTAAAAACTTCTCTGAGCGCTTTGGACGATTTTTGGATAGGTAAAATTTAGGAAAAATAGAAAAAGCGGGGAAAAATAGAGACAAACGGGGAAAAATAGGAAAAAATAGTGAACAGGAAAAACTGGAAAAAAAAACAGGAAAAAATCGAACAAACAGGAAAAAATCGAACAAACAGGAAAAAATGGTAAAAACAGGAAACAATAGGAAAATGGGAAAAAATAGGAAACGACAGGAAAATGTAAAAAAGTAGGAAATAGGAAAATGAAGAACAAAATGGAAAATTGAAAAAAATGGAACAAATAGAAAAAAAATTGAGAAATAGGATAAAATAGGAAAAAAAATTACAGTGAAAAATGGAAAAAAATGGGAAAAATGGAAAAAAATAATAATATTAAACCTTAAATAAATCAAATGTAACTTTATCATAAACTACAGCTTGATCTGAATTAATTTTTTATTAAAAATATTAAATATTAAAATTCTTAAAAAATTGTGAATTGCGAAGATAAAAATAAGTATATTAAATTGTGGACTATCATTTATTCCTCTGAAAAGACTAAAATACCGTGATTTTTTTTAATTTTCAAGAACTACTAATTTAAATTTATTAACTACATTATTAATAATAGGGCATCTAATCCTAGTCAATAATTATTTTTTACATCATTATCTGAAATAAATTTTTCTAAAAATTTACGACTCCACCCAATAAATTTTATTTAAAAATGTTATTAAAAATAAATTTATTAAAATTAAAAATATTAATTTATATAATTTGTATAACCGCAACTGCTGGCACAAATTTTTTTTATATGTAATATTATTCCTAGTTTTCAATTTCTTAAATATATAAAACTAATTATTGCTAATTTAAAAAAAAAATACTTTTGATTTAAAATAATACCTAATTTTCCAAGTTAAAAAAACTTTTTTTTCAAAAAAAAATAGAGAGAATAATGTGAAAAAAAAATGTGAAAAAAAAAATGGGAAAAAACCGGAAAAATAAGGAGATCTAGAAAAAAATGGGCAGAATGGAAAAAAATTGAAATAAATATTAAAAAAAAAGTAAAAAATAGGAAAAATTGGAAATATCGGCAAAAATAGGAAAAAGGGAAGAAAAAATGGGAAACATCAGGAAAACATAAGAAATAATAGGGTAAATTTAAAAAAATAGATAAGCTGGGAAAAAAGAAAATTAAAAGAAAATTAGAGACAACTAGGAAAAATGTTAAGAAATAATTAAAATAGAGAAAAATAGGCATGAATAAATCTTCCTAAATTATCTAATCAAACTTATAAACGTGAAAAAAGTTTTTAAAATTTTATAAAATATTTTAGAATTTTAAAATCAATGTAAAAATAATTTAAACACCTTCTTACCCCCGTGAGGAACGAAGTTGCTTACGTTATTTTTTCAGTTAATAAAATTTTAAAATAAGAAAAAAAAATCGGAAAACCCAAAAGAAATCTATAGAAATCAGAAGAATAAGTAGAATAAGAAAAATGAGAGAACTGGAAAGAATTTGAAAAAATCAAAAAACCACAATAAAATCAAAAAAGGACAGAACAAAATTAAAAAAAATGATTAAGAAAAAAACGAAAAACCAAAAACCGAAAAATACCAGAGGAATAAGAAAAAATGAGTAAAAAATTGAAAATAAAAGAAATTAGAAAAAAAAACCGAACAATGAAAAAAAAATGAGGAAAGATTAGAAAAAATCGAAAAAAATCAGAAAAATCAGGAAAAAAACACAAAAATCCAAAAATCAGATAAAATAAAAAAAACGGGAAAAAACTTAGAAAAAAAAAAAGAAACATTGGAAAAAATTGAGAGATAATCAGAAAATATCAAAAAAAAAAAAAAAATGAAAAATAAAATTGTAAAATACGGAAAAAACTAAAAAATCCAAAATATCGCAAAAAAATTGCAAAAGTGAGAAGAATAAGAAGAAATGGCAAAAAATTAAATAAAAAGAATGAAAAATCGAAAAAAACAGAAAAAAAAAAACGGAAAAAATAAGAAAAACAGAAAACATTAGGAAATCAGAAAATATTGGAAAAAATGAAAAATAAAATTGTAAAATAACTAAAAATCAAAAAGTAAAACAAAGAAAAAAATGCAAAAAGCGCTAAATATCGCAAAAAAAACGAAAAATATGACAAAAATTGCAATAATTGTAAAAAAAAACAAAGAACAACCAAAAAACCGGAAACAATTTGAAAAAAAAAATTAAAAAAATTCGAATGAATTGAAATAAATCTCAAAAAATCGCAACATTCAAAAAAGTGGCAAAAAAATTACAAATAATCGCAAAAAATCGGAAAAAAAGTAATACGAAAAAACCAGAAAATATCAAAAAAAAATAAAAAGAAAAACCGGAAAAAAAAGAAAAAAATGGCAAACATTGGAAAAAATTGAAAGAAAAATCATAAAATATTGTAAAAAAAAAGAAAAATAAAATTGAAAAATAAGGAAAAAACGAAGAAATTAAAATAATTATTAAAAACAGAAAAAAATGGGAAAAAAATAGTAAAAAATGGAAAAATAGGAAAATTCGGCAAAAATAGTAAAAATTGAAGAAAAAACAGGAATAAATAGGAAACAACAGGAAAAAATAAGAAATAATTGGGTAAACTTAAAAAAAAATAGAGAAAATAAGAAAACAGTAAAAAATAATAAAAAACTAGGACAATAGATAAACTGGCAAAAAAAGAAAATTAAAAGAAAATTACAGACAACTAGGAAAATTAGTAAGAAATAATTAAAATAGAGAAAAATAGGTATGAATATAAACTCCATCTAATTTTTTTCTGCAAGACCAAAGTAGGGCGTCACAAAACATAATTATTCGCATTTAGACGAGTTATCGCCTAATATAGCAACTGCGTTTTTTTTTCATGATATTTAAAATATTTATTAGAAGAGCGTGTCTGTGCTACTTTTTTCAAATTTATCTAGAGAAAAAAATTGATAGTCGTATCACACTTACTAAAAATAATTTTAATAAAGTGCCACAGATACGCTAATAAGAATTAAATACAGAATCGATTGGTGAAAACCGCAGCTTCCTATCTGTAATATTAACGGAGCGCTCGTCCAAAAACCATATTTCAGACAAGATAACATATGATATTGACGCCGTTTAATACATTACGGTCGAATTTCGTCTACTGGGCGATCTCTAGTTATTATAAAATCTTCTCAAATTTCTAAAAACTTGCTTTTAGAAATCTTATACAATTTTGAAAAGTTTCTAATATCCAACAATTTTTGTAAACCTGCTCAAAATATTTTAAAATTACCTAAACATATTTTAAACTATCTTCTCAAAACTGATTTACCATAAAAACATATTATAAACTTAAAACTGTTAATTTGGCCTGTTCATTAACATCTTCTGTTACTCTTCCACTAAATATCTTGTTATCTTCTGTCCTGTAATGTTTCTTTATAATTTTCTTATCAATTCTTCTTATAGATTTTCTTTGTTTCCCGGTTTCTGCTGTTTCAGAAAATTTATATCTTCTTTGAAAAATTAAGATATCTTATAATTTTTTTTATTTGTACATTTTTTATCTATTATTTTATACATTATTTCCACTCAATAAAACATTTTTTTTTAATTCTTTTGACAACCATTTTTTTAATTATCCAAAAACATCTTATTTATTATTTTTCTTTTCAGTTGTTTTATTTTTACAAAAAAAATTTTTCTTACTTGATTAATTTACGGAAAAATGTTTATTTGAGCTTCAAAAACGACTTTTAACTTCTAAAAAAATTAGATTTCATTAAAATAAATCTTCTTGCCCGCCCATGTACAAACTCTTTCTTTTTTACTATAAACATTATCTTAATGAAACTACCTTACGGATGGCGGACAAACCAAAAGATTATTAGATAATGTAAAATGAAAAGAAAATGTTTAACCGTTATGCGCTATGCTTATAAGCATAAAAATAAGAAAAATAAAATTCAACGTTTTGTGTTTCTATGAGAAACTCGCCGCTCTGTACCGCGTTATTGTCCCAGGTGTAGCTCGGTATAAATCTCAACAAATATCACACCCTGGTGACATCGATCGGACCATCCTCAATTCCCCTAACAATATAAAAATTAATCGCGTGAATTATAACTTTTTTAGTATTATTTTCTTTTTTAACTATTTAAAACCTTAATATAATATAAACAATCTCATGTTTATATTATATTATATCATACTTAAATCGTTACAAAACCTTCCATAAAAACTGAAATTCAAAAACTAAATAAAAAAATTCACTACCCTTTTTTTAGCATGATTACTATGCCTTCCTTATAACAATGACATTCCTCTGTACATGGTATTACCAAAGATTAGGTATATTAAGATAGGACACCCGGCGTAATTTCTTTGATGTTTCAACTTAAAGTCTGGTGACCTTCAAACGAAATATTTTATTAAACATAAATACTTATTTTCTAAACAAGTAGCAATGCTATCTGTACAGGCGGTGTTAAAAATAATGACCAGCCCACTTAGAAACCGTTTAAGCCTAAATCAGAATATGTCTGAACGTCTAGAATATTGGTAATGATAACCTAGCAAAATCAGTAAATACTTATTTGCACCGCTGCATGTTGCCTGCACGTTCAATTATCAGCTCTTATCACCGGCGTACGATCGAGCGGCAAGAAGGGAAAATTATGTTTTTGATTGACCAAGTTAATACTGGAATAAAACAAAATAGTAAAAATATGTAAACTAATAATTTATTTTAAGCACATCAAAATTAAAAAAAATAATATAATAAGTCACTAATATGTTTCGATACTATTATATCAATCCCCTAAGAAATACTATAGTGACGGCGCCTATGGCTCGGCTTATAGATGTTTTCCAGGAAATTCCCTCTCTCTCACATTTTATTCGCCTTGTCTGACTGTCCTATCTTAATATACCTTACCTTGGTTTGACAAAAGTAAGAAAAAAACCGATGAAAATAAGGAGAAGTAAGGAAAAAAATCAACAAAAGGAGCAAATCAACGAAACTTTCGAAAATACCCTGGACAAACCAAGACGAAAACGTGTATATTGAGGATATGGAGAAAAAACAAAAAAGTTAAATTTTGAAAAAGTGTAGCGAAAGATAAAACCATTATAAAATCCACCAAACATACATATAAAACCACCCAAAGAGAACAAGGTCCACAGAACACAAAAGAAAAAAAGTATGAAAAAAATGACATTTTTGTAAATCTGGCAACAACGAAAAAAATTCTGAATATTTTAATGATATAGCATGATTAATCTAATCTAAAGGACAAAAGGAAAAAATTTTAACCTATTTTGAAATTATAAAACCATTAAAACTTAAAAAATTAAGAGGCGCCAAAATCATATGTTATCTTAACCTAAAAGTGAATTTCGACGGACTGTTACATTTTTTGTCTGGGTCACTGTATATTTCATTTTTCTTCTCGCCCTATATATTTTAAGTCCCAATTTGTTTCTTTTCTGACTCGTTATCACTAAATTTGACTTCCATCAAAAAGCAGGTCTGGTTTACCTATAAAACGCCCATTTATAATACATTTCTTCCTCTTTCTATTTTATTATCTACCTGTCGTTGACACAGTGTTTTATCGTTTATTTTCCACTCAAAGTTGAGGGGTTCACGGCATCCATCATCTTCACGGCACCTGCTACATTCACGGCAGTTGTTTAGTTCATGGGACCTGCTATATTCACAGCAGCTATTTATTTCACATCTGTAATTGCAACTGCTATCTTCACTAGAACGCCTATATACACAGGAATATTGAATATTTTAATTTCATTTTAATTTTTTTTAATCTTCCAAAATTTATATAAAACCTGATGCAGTTGTAGACGTAATTTGTATAAACTGGCAAAATAGTACAGTGTTGCATAAAAAGCATATTTGATAATTGAGGAATTTTCAGATTCTAGAGATTTTTTTATTTTTAAACTCTAAAAGCATCAAAATCATAATAAAACCTCCTGTTTAATCAACTATTAAATTATTTTTTTAAAGTCACTTATTTTCGACTAAAACTGAAGCTTTCCATCGTTTCTAGTCGAATTTGCTCTTACCTCGCAGTCATTTATCATCGAAGAAGAAAATAAAATTCTTTGAGCTTCCGTAAGACCCATAACAGATAGAAACAATTAAATAATATCCTTAGTCCTTGGCAGTTGTAGGGACCAAAACACATTGTAAAAATAATTACTATACATGTTATTATAATAATAAAAAATCAACTTTTAATTATACAAAACAAGTAAATAAAATAAAATTAAAAATGAGCTTAAGTTAATTATATTTAATATTGAATGTAACGAGAATAAATTGATAAATAATTTACTAACTAGTAGAAATTTGTTATAAAAATAAAAATTCCTATCTTTTTTGATTTGTTACAAAACAAACGTTTTATAAAACTTTCAATTCTAAAGAACTTTTTCCCCTAATGAATTAAACGCGTATTTTCTTGTAAAAAAAACTTCCTTTCATCCATCCAGGTAACTTATACTAATTAAAATGCCTCGTTCGAAAAAAAAAATATTAAAACCGCAAATATTTCAAAGGTCTTCGGTGTCGCCTAAAATCCGAAAGGACCAGGAAAAAAAAGTGTAATTGGCAAACTTCGAAATCCACTCAATTGTTTTCCCAAGCTAATCGCACAAAAAGGTTTTCTCACGACTCGAAATGCGAAACACAGTGAAGTAGACAAACAAAAACTTTATAACCAGCTTCTAATAAATCTTCTATTACCATTTAAGAAATTGCTACAATAGATATTTATTTTAAATTAACACACTCTCGCAAAATAAACTTTCATTGCACAATTATACACATTCTAAAATAAAACTGTGACAAACATCATAAAACCTTTTAAAATCATTTAAAAAAAATAGTCAACAATCGGCAATAAAGTAGTCAACAATCGACAGTAAGAAGTCAACAATCGGCAGTAAAGTAATCAACAAACAGCAGTAAAGTAGTTATCATTGGGCAGAAAAGTAAAAAAATCGACAATAATGTCATAAAATATGACTGTCGCAATAGACACTTCCTACATTTAAACTGTCAATCCAATTTTTAAATGACATTTGACAATCAATAATTAAAGTGATAAAGAAAAAGTCGCAGAGGAAATACTGCCAGTGTATAATATTTTATCAAATTTGGAGTTATGCATAAGATCTAAGAAGTTTTGGATTAGAAGCTCGTTGAAGGTATCGGGAGGGGTGTAGGACCGAGTGGTAGGTTTAACGTAAAAATGTTAAAACAAAAAATATTACACGGTATAAAAACATATGATATTTTTAGTACTTCGGCCCGAAAAATTCACTTTAACAATAAACACAAGAACTATACGCAACACGAAATTTATGGACATAACGTTATGAAGACATTTTAGTCTTTTAAGCAGACGTAATCAGAATGACATTTTTCATTAGCTACTGAAGAAATATTGTGAAGTATATAACAAAAGTGACTTGCAAAAAAATAAATATAATATCATCTAATTATGATGAATGAATCCTTCAAGTATTATATGTAAGCGTAATGATTTAAACAGTCCTATGGCTGCGAGGATCTGTTTATGGCAAAAAGTTTCGCTTCTGTCAGTCGAGATTCAAATTTTAAGAAAAAAATGATTTTATTATACATTTTTATTGAAATTAAATTTTTTAGGGTCTTTCTGCCTGTTTTTTTTAAACTTTTCCCATCTTTCCCCATTTCCGTCTATTTTTGTTTTTTTCCAATTTTTTACGATTTTTTCGTTTTAATTTTATTTTTGTCCATTTGTTCCAGATTTTTCCAGTTTCTTTTTGGGTTTTTTTACGGTTTATTAGGGTTTTTTAAGATTTTTCACGATTTATTATGATGTTTTACGATTATTTAGCATTATTTACAAAATTTTACATTTTACCAGATTTTTACGATTTATTTACGATTTTTTTATTTCTTTTCTTTCTTTCTCAATTTTTTACGATTTTTTATGATTTTTTTCGATTTTATTTTATTTATGATGTTTTACGATTTTTATTTATGAAATTTTACGATTTTTTTACTATTTACAATTTTTTACCATTTTTTACGTCTTTTTTAAGATTTCTTACGATTTTTTTCATTTTTTTTTATTTTTCTCAATTTTTTAAATTACTTACGAAAATTTTATGACTTTTGCCTGTTTTTTACGATTTTTTTTCCGTTTTATTTACAACTTTTTCGGTTTTCACGATTTTTTTAATTTTTTTTTCTTTCTCAATTTTTTTAAATTATTTACGAAATTTGTCAACTTTTTGCCTGTTTTTTTTACGATTTTTTACAATTTGTTACGTTTTTTTTAAAGATTTTTATGATTTTTTCATTTTTTTTCTACCTTTCTCAATTTTTTAAATTATTTACGAAATTTGTCAACTTTTTGCCTGTTTTTTTTTACGATTTTTTACAATTTGTTACGTTTTTTTTTTAAGATTTTTATGATTTTTTTCATTTTTTTCTACCTTTCTCAATTTTTTAAATTATTTACGAAATTTTATGACTTTTGTCTATTTTTTACGTTTTATTTACAATTTTTTCTGGATTTTCAAGATTTCTTACGATTTATTCAATTTTTTTCTTTCTCAATTTTTTAAATTATTTACGAAATTTGACAACTTTTTGCCTGTTTTTTTACGATTTCTTTACGTTTCTCTTTACGATTTTTTTCTTTTTCTTAATTTTTTAAATTATTTACGAAATTTTACAACTTTTTGACTGTTTTTTTTTTTACAATTTTTGACGTTTTTTAACGATTTTTTCCTCTTTTTCAAAAAAAAAACCAAAAATGTAGCGAATTAATTTTATACTAATTAGAACAATGAAAAAAATCTAATGACCAGTTTCGATATTTTTAAAAATGGCGAAGATTTAATTTTTTTTTTGATATTTCAACCCTCTCCAGTTTCATAGTAGGTCGGATAAAAAAGTTTTATACAAATTAATAATAATAATTAGAATATGAAAAAAGACCTGTTACAATATTTTCAAAACATAGGAATCGAAAGTTTTAAGGGAATTAATTTTCTAATAAATGGGACATGAAACAAGTCTTATGTCCTGTTTCAATATTTTTACAGTTAGAATGCCCAAAAACAATTGGGTTCCTGTCGTAGATACGAGAAAACGATTGGCGAAAGAATTTTTGAAATCGGACCACTGGTTCTTGCGTTATCGTCTCCACACACATCCATCCATCCATCCATCTCCATCCTTCCATCCATTATTCCGACGGACATGAAATTTTTTTCACCTAATTGTGTTGTGCGTGGCTCAAACCGTCTAGAAAAGTCATTTTAAGCAAAAAAAAAACTTCAAATTTTTTTTTATGATTTTAATACTTCCGGTACGGATCGAAGTAAAAAAAATATTTCGTCAAATTTTCTATTTTCTATTTCAGGATTTTAAAAACATTTATGATTTTAGACAATTTTAAAAGTATGTTATAGAAAAATTTAAAATAATAAAATACTGTATGTATTTTCGATCATAATATTTTCTACTTCTTTTTGACAATTGAATTTTTAGTGGAATATTATTTGTGGAAGTATTGACTAGTGCGCCTATGGATTGGACAACAAAAAAAATATCAGATAGGTTGTCTTTTTTTATCTTCCTAAAAGTATACATTTAAAGTTAGATTAAATGACTTTTGTATTTTGTTATGTTCGTCGCTTTAGTTCGAAAAAGTTGTACGGGCGCGTACACGCACTCTCCAAAGTAATTATTTATTTCATCGCCACTCTTTTGCTTTTGTACTTAATTTAACATTAGGTTTATTAAAAAAGTTACCGCTAAGGAAAAAAAAAGATTAACCAACAAACCTAAGGGAAAACGAAACGGGGATTATTTTCACACGAAATGTCCTTTTAATCACACGAACATTGAGGGGTCTCCTAGTCACCGTTTAAAAAGAAATAAAAAGTATTACAACTGTAAAGATTAATTATCTATAATTTTTTTTAAATCCCCTCCCCATACCAAAACGATTTTTGAACAGAGCCTAATAAATTATGAAGTGTCTATTTGTATTAAAAGATAATTAAGCAAATGCGTGATTGTATAAAAAGATATAAAATGATTTAATTTTGTAATTTTACAGTCGGAAACTCTCAAAAAATTTTACTCGTTGCCAAAAAGCCCTTAAAAGGGATTTTGAGTAAATGAAATTATACGGAAACACTTAAAAGTAGCCATTTTGTCACTCTAACAAAACAAATGAGCACATTAAAACAGAGCCGGATCTGAATTAAAAAAAATCTCGTTATATTATTTATAACAAAAAAGTACAATTATTTATAAAAATATAAATATATTCAAAATTGTTTATTACAGCACAGGTATATACCTTATATACCACAGTATATATGATATAAGTAGAGGGAAAATATTAATATCATTTTTGGGGTCATGTTGAATCAATGGTCGTTGTCAGCTTTAGTTGATTCAGGCTAAAAGGCGAACGGACGGACGGACAAAACAGTTTTTATAAGTCTTTTTTCTTCGAAAACTGTAAAATGTACCTTAATGGTTTTATTAGAAGAAAATAATAAAAAATATGAAAAAATAAAAATCAAACTCTGGTACCACAAAATTCTTTAATATTGAAAGTTGGAAGGGAAACTGGCGACTAGTTTCGGCATACAAATGCCATTATCAGGCCTGTAATACAACATTAAGTGAAATTAGAAAGTAAAAGATAAGGAGTAAACATGTTGGTGTGAACTCAACATGGTAGACTTCAATTTAGAATAGAAAAATAAGTGAAATCTGATCGTTATGATCAGTTAGGAGAAACCCGGATACACGCCGAGAACAGGAAAAAGATTGTTAAAATGGGACAGACGAGCTCCCCTCCGGATATAATAAATTTTGGCAACCCTCTGCAGAATGCAATATCTCATATATCAAATATGATAAAATGGTGGATGACATATGACATTTGACAGATAAAATTTATAATAGTACAATATACTTAAAATCAAACAACAGTAAAGCCTAAAGGGGGATTAAGTACAAAATTAACAGTAAAACAATATTTTCTTTAAAATTGAAAATAAAAACTGAGTAAATTGACGTAACGAAGTACAAATGTAATAAAGAAAAACAAAATTATAGAATTACATATCAGGGAGGCCGGAAAAGAAAAATGGTAAGAAGAAGACAGCTAAAAAGAAGACATTTGGAAAAAACTAGGTTAGGGACTGAAAGTGAGGTTGTTTACTAACGAAGAGTTAGTATAAATAGTGACTAATCTAGAAAAACAGAATAGATTAAAAGAGAGGAAATTCTGAATTAGTAGAAAGAGATCGAATGAAACAATTGAGAAGGGACCAAAAAAAATGAAAACGGGATCGAACAATCTAGTTTAAATCTCTGAAAAGGTCAAGTAAAAACAAATGATTGTATTTGGGTTTGATTTGTTCATTAAAACAATTTACAGTGTTGTTATTAAGACAAGAGTAGATCTCAAAAATTTCGAAGAGATTAAGTTTATAGCTCTTGCCTATGTCATGTAGAAGTAGTAATCGAAAAGGAGTGGTTCGTAGAAATAATATGATTTGCAAAAGAAGGAGTATTTTGAAATATCTGTATTTCAGTATTTGTCAATGCATCTCATATGTTGTTTGATTCTAGTTTCCAATCTTTTACCTGACTGGCCAACATAGACCGCATTACAATAAGGACAACTGAGTTTATAGATAGGGCTTCACACGAGAACGATACTTTTCTCGTCTCGTCTCGTAAAACGACACCTATTATTTAAGCGATACCGAGAACATATACGGCAAGACCCGATAGTCTCGTTCATATTTATTCACAATTTTTTTCTGAAGTTCTGAGAAAAATAAACTAACAATCAGTATAAACATTTATATTTTTTTATAATAAAAAAAGGTCTGCATAGGTTACGATACATTTACGAAATTTAAAATCTGGAAACCATCTGTGAAATATTTTATTTTATAATTTTGGACTTCAGTTGCTAGTAATGTTAACCCCAATAAAAGACCGCGGCTAGATGAAAGTGTTTAATAAAATTAAAATTTGAAAAAAAAAATTAAATTTGAAATAATTAAAGATGAGAAAAAGTAATATGTTTAGTGTGTGAAAAATTTAGAATAAGAAAAATAATTAACAGAAAAGACAATAATACGACAGGAATAAAGACATTTATTAACTGCTGATCCGAAGGCCTACGAACAAGATTTGACGAGACGAGACAAACGGTTACGAGACGAGACTGAAACGAGATTTTTGAAGTTCTCGCCATATCTCGTCTCGTGGGAAACCCTAGAAACCCTATTTATAGACACCGTCTTTGGTGTTTACGATGAAGGAGTGGGTGTTCAAATTAGTTTTGAAAGCTGTATTAATATTGTGTTTTCTAAAGACTAGATATTTTATAAGAGATGTTACCGAGATAGGTAACCGAACCAAAAAATGGAGATACATCTTGGGTATTGGCAGATATATGTGAAGAGTTTGAATTGAATAAAGAATTTGTTGTAGATGATATCTAAAGGATAGTCATTGTTAATCCCAAGTTATTTAATGATATTAATTTCTGCAGTGAAAGAATAGGGGATATAAAAGGTTCTATGGAAGGCACTGTTAAAAGAAGCTAATTTGTGAGAAGGGGGGATAGAGAGAAAAAAATTATCAAGGTATCCGTAGTTGTCGGTTTTCTATAATGAGATGTGAATGTATTTTTAGATATCAGAAGGTCAAAAAAAGAAAGTTTATTGTTCGATTCGAACTCGATAATAAATTTAATGCGGGGATGCATTACTAATTTGGAACCTTTGGTTTTCAACAATGTTACAGAATATCACTCTACGGACGTTTCGCTAATTACGTTAGCATCATCAGGAGATGATGATAAACTAGTGGATGTATAAAGTGTTTAAGTAAGATAGAAAATCGAAGGCTTCTGATTGGAGCCCTTAAAAAGGACTAAGCACTCTACATACCGAGAGTAGTAAGGGATTTTATGTTTGAAAGGTGGGTGATTGATGTAAGAATGTTTGAAGTGGTTCATAAAAATGACCATGCACTTTTCTGATGGCGGTTGGATCCCGGGAACCGATTTTTTAAAAAATTCTTACACATATTTTTGGACCATTTTTGCTAATTGCACCATGGCTCTAAAAATACAAGGTGGCCCAAAAAATTACTTTCAATATATTGACATTACTTTACTCCCCTAATTTAATTAGTAATTTTCTGGTGAAGGTGAAAACAGGTTGTCTTTACACAGAAGTCGTTACTCTTATGCTTATTTTATTTTAATCAAATTTTACTTGTATTTATTTTTTAAAAAATTCTTACACATATTTTTTATTGGTAGACATATTTTTTGAATCATATGGACCATTTTTGCTTATTGTACCATGACTCTAAAAATACAGGGTGGCCCAATAAATTACTTTCAATATATTGACAGTACTTTACTTACTCCCCTTATTTAATTAGTAATTTTCTGGTGAGGGTGAAAACAGGTTGTCTTTACACAGAAGTCGTTACTCTTATGCGTATTTTATTTTAATCAAATTTAACTTGTATTTCCTTTAGCCGATTTTTTGATAAGAATTGTATCTTAATAAATATACAAAGTGTATAAAAAACATAGAACAAGAAATAATTATAAAAATTTTATTCGCTCCAATTCTGGGTGGTATTCAAAAAGTCTCTTAACCTCCGGCGCTGTTGGCGCCTTAACGGCATTTGTTATAGAAGGATGGTGAGGGTTGTAATTGAGTTATTACTCTCAAAATTTTTTCAATTTTTTATATATTTACATTTTTCTCATCTAGTTTAATATTTTCACGTGCCATATGTCTTTTTAACCTTGCGTACCCTTAATGGATCCCACATTGTATGTTTTTTGTAACTTCTTTACATAGTTAAAACAATGGCCTGATGATGGTGTATAATCGAAACTGACGTGACTTTGTGCTTTATTTCTTAAAAACTTGGACTACACTTGAGATATGGAAACTTTTGGGATTTAATTATATTGTCCCGCCGCTCCGTTGCTAATTTAATTAAGAGAGTAAAGCACAGTCAACGTATCGAAAGTCAATTTCTTGAGCCATCTTGCATTTTTAGAGTGATGGTGCAATGGGCAAAAATGATCCAGATGACTTAAAAAATATGTGTACCGAATTTAAAAAAAATCGGCTAGAAGTGGTGAAAGATTTGAGCCCATAGCAAGTCCTGTAGTTTGTATATAGAAAGAGTTGTTGAATTGAAAGAAATTTTGATCAAGGGCAAGTAAAAGTAAAGAACAAAGATCTTGGGAAATAGTAGGATTGATGTTGTTATTACGAAAAACTTTGGGAGGAATAATGGGAAATATGTTAGAAACATCTAAAGAAAAAGAAATGAATCTTGTGGTACATGGATATGGGAAAGTTTGTGGGTTTTTAAAAAAAATATATATTTATCAGTATTTTATTGTTATTGATGAATTAAATGTTTATATAAGTTTTATAAGATTATAATATATTAGAATATGTCATAGAATAATTTATTTACATGGTAAAGCACAGAATGGCATAATAAGATTATGTAATTTTTACGTTTTATATAATGAAGTAAGTTTTCCTTCAGAGCTTTATAACCGTTTAAAAAATCATCTATAAGTTTTCAAATTAATTATACAGTTAGAAATATTTTATTTTTTTCTATAACATACAAACGTAAATAACCTTCCAAAACATCATCAAATAACTTATAAAAAACAGGAAATTATCCATACTCAAATGTGGTAAAATTATTCAAAGAATAAAAAAACCGGTTCGTGAGCAAAAAAGTAATACCCAATTTAATCTGCGTTCTAAAATAATTTTTGTAAAGTGCATTGTAGGATGCACTACGACTTTTTCCAAAAGTGTTGTTACGCTCGGCCCTCCAGTATGAAGCGGCTATAAAAACTTAACTCATAATCAAAATTCAATTTTCTAAATTTTTTTATGTATTACAATAAGTTTTTTTATAAAACATTTTTAAAAATTTAACTCATCATGGATCGTTAAAGTTTTCAACTAATTCTTCATACCATTGTCATTGTATAATTGAATATGTCGTACTTGTGTAAACTAATTTTTTGTAAATAACCATTCAACTTTTGTCCGATTGTTTATCTAAACTGAATTTTTTTGTATTATAGGCCTGATGATGGCCATCGCTAGTTAAATATTTAAATTACATTATTGTGGTATGACTACGAGTTTTTTTATTATTCTTTAAATAATGTATAGGCTGAAAATTTGGGTTTTAAAAACCTTCTAAAATGAAGTAAAATTTTTAAAAAATATTAAAATAATCTTCTTTTTTTACTCAAGACAAAAGTCCATCCCTGCGAGTGAGTTTATGTTGAAACAGCCACCGAAACAAATTGGATCCGGTGTGTTTAGGGGGAAGAGTAGACATATCACGGCAATTAAGGAAAACAACGAATGCAAAGAGGAAACGGATTAATTGCCGTATTTTAGTAAATCCGTTCAGTTTGCACGGATTGCACTTCATCCGTATTCAATTAACGGGTTATTCTTGCGAACGCAAAATATATAAATGCGGCAAATAATCCATATAGAACAATATTCATGAGAGCGTTCATGTTAATTTTATTTAGTCAGAAAAATAAAATATAATAAAAATTTCACATCCCATCAAGTAGATTAATAATATTAATAATGATAAAATTTATAACCTCTTAAATTCGTCTTAAAGCTATTAAAAACCAATTAAAAACCTTAAAAGATTTAGGACTTTCAAGACAATTTAAATTTTTTAAAAATTCATAATAGCTTTTCAATAGTTTGAAAACTATCCAAACTATTTCTAAAACTTGTTATAACTTCAAAATCAACAAAACCTTTAAAAAAATTTTATCATTCAGATATTTTAAAGTTTAAAAAGTTTCATTAAACTTAATAACCCATCAAAATCTTTTTACTTTTTAAAAGTGAAAATTTGTATGCGTGTCGTGGACGGGCGATTAGATTTATTATGGAACTCAAATTAAATCGAAATTGAAATTAAATGAATTTCAGAGAAATTTGCCACCTAATTAAAAAGTTACCTGAAACGTATAAACTAGCACTAATTGCAATTTAAACTTCGAAATGCAATTTTGCTAAGAGCCAAAGTAAATTTTAAAATTAATGAATTTCTCCTATATTGTCGCTATTTCATCATTACTTTTCCCACTGAATTTTACCTAAAATAAATAAATTTATGAACCGTGTGGGACTCCTTTACCAATTAATAACTCCATTAATAGATCAACGGTGTTATTTCTACTTTCTCCACAATAGAAGTTTTATGCCAAAAAGGTAACGTTATTTTATGCTTTATTGCAACTAAAGGAAGCGCTATTTTATATTCATTTTGTTTAAATCGTTCTAATTCTGGGAATAAAAAAAAATGATTAATTTTAAATGGAAAAAGAACACAGAGCAAGACGCGATGTGCATGACACACAAAGATTAATATTTTAGTGTAGTGCCCCGTAATTAATATGATTAATGACGTTCGGCCTATTGTAGCATTGTGCGGGCGGAGTCCATCCACAAAACGAAAAGATATATTAAATTGACAAAATCATTCGAGACTTTAGTTTGTTTTTGACACCTAAATAAATATCTGGAAACTTTTGACAAATTATCTTTGTCACTTACCCAAAAATAATATTGTTACACTGGAAATTTCTGAAAATATTGTAAAACCTTCCAAACCGTTTTAAAACTATATTGGAAATTCCTAAAATGTCTAAATATTATTTTAAAAGGTGGTTCAACCGGTTTTTTTTAAACATTTAAATTTTTTAAACAATTTAGAATATTTTCCGCTATCATAACTCAAAAAATTAGAAAAAAACTATTATTTCTAATTTTTGACTGCGTATTAAATCAGAACCGATGTAAACATTTTCCCACGCTCTTGACATAATCTCTATATATTTAAATTTTATTTAGTCTGTACGAAATCTCCGAGAATTAAGAAACAATTTATGACAATTTACTATTTTTGACCGAGTTATTTTAATTCCGAACAATTATTAGATCGTTGAACTTTTCTTCCATTAAAAAAAGTGAAATAAATATAATTGAAAAGATAAAAATAAAAACACTTGTTGACATTCCGGAACAGTGAATTATGGCGCTTTTTGGCCACTTACATGAATATTTATTAAGCAGTGGCAAGACTTAAAAATAGGCGTATTTTTTTTAAATTTTATATAAAATTACCGCTCTCAGTATAGAGATATTCAATTATAATACGATTAGGTTATCGAACAAATGATTAATGTGCATTCGGAGGTGAAATAGATTATATATTACATACAATGTTTGTAGGTCACCTGGTTAGATCGAGATAATAACTAAAGTCTACTTCTATACACCGAGCACCGTTTGAATATTACTATTTCAAAAGTTAAAAATAAAAGGCGACACGAAACGTTGCACCAAATGTGTATAATTTTATTTTACGTAGGAAACATAATTCGATGAAATATTTAAAGATAAAATTGTAGTTGTCGATATAATATAAGGCCAAAAATAGCATTATTTATGCACGACACTGGAAAATTCTTTAATTACAATTTTTCTCTTATTGAAATTAAAATAGCAATTTTATAAGTATTCTCATATACTCAATTATTATAAAATAGGTTTGATACATTTAATTAAATTTTATAAACGGATTATATATAATTTTACTTTAGACCGGAATGAACGAAAACCTTTTTAATATCTCATTTTTCAAAAAGTCTAACATCACCAAATTGATTTTTCTATTAATAAAGATATTTTATTCTCATATTCCTAAAGAGTGAAAGGCGCCTATAATTTAATTTGATTTACCCTTTATGGTACAGTAAAATTAGACCAGCATATAACAAAATCCAAAAAAAGAAAAGATCCGAGTGCTGGAAGTTGTTCATTATCTTTTCCTCTTAATTTGGTCAATTTTCCACCGTTTTGTAAGTTTTTTGTAAATATTTCGTAAACCTTTCATTATAGAGCTTAGTGTGATCTGTAACTTTTTATCGAGTGTAATTACAAACTGCTTTAAGGGATATGAGTAATTTATCTGGATAAAGGCAATTCGTTTGGATAAAACTCCAAGCACTTTGTCTTGATAATAATCAAGTCATTTCATTTTTTATAAAATCAATATTTTTTAACTTAGTGAAATCTTGACCAGTTCATTTATTGGGGTAATAGACCGATTAACCAGTCCTTCTGAGTAGAGCATTACTGGTTTCTTGTAACCTGGGAGACTTAGGAACACCAAGGAAAAACAATGATCAAAGATCACCGAACGGGAGGGGGGTAAAAGTATTGTGATTTAATTTTGTGAATTCAACGAGTAATTCATTGTGTGTTCCAAACTACTTAAACAAATAAACATTTTGATATAATAATTTTCATTAGTCCCTTTTTGTTTATTTTTCGGGAATTTAATCTTTTCAATAATAAACTATCGCCCTTTATTTAACCTTTAAATAGGATTAAAGCCAGTTAAAGTAAAACCTATGGCAGGAATTCACCCCTGACAAGCCTCAAATTTTATTTTTAAAATTCAAAATATTTCAGTATCTAAAAAGGGTAGTTACCCTGGTTACATTGGCGATTAAGATCTTTACTATACATCTTCATCATGATTTGCGAAAAATGGAATTAAAATTGTCGAAAATTTGTAAAAATTAAAAACAGCTAGATTTTTCTATTTAATTGGCAATTTATTTAAAGAAATAAAAATATTTAAAAATGAGTTTTCTGCCGGTAACAGTCGTTCATATTTTTGTCAAGAATGAAATTATTAGTCTAAAATCTCGTTACTATATAGTCAAGTTTAGTCTAAAATCTCGTTACTATATAGTCAGTAAGTTTCAGTAAATTCGAAATCGTCAAAAGGGCAAGTAATTGAATTCGTTTTTATACGGATGCAATTCAGTAAGTAGGTATTTCCTTTTACAACCCTGAAGATACCTTATAATAAAACGAAATAATTAATAGTAATAAATTTAGTGAGTGGGCCCTGTACATATTCGTTAATGAAGCTTTGTTTTCAATCTGAATTTTCATTATGTCCGGGCAACAACATAATCATCGTGCATCTAAAATAATAACCCTTTGAATGCCGATAATTGAAATTGCAACATGGAAATCGACTATTTATTGCAAAAATATTCAAATTTGCATTTTATTGCGAAATTAAGCCAAAGCCCGTCAATCTGCATTAAATTATTTATTCAAATTTTCGTTTCACAAAATTATCATGGACTTCCCTAAAAGAGCATTAATAAAAAAATCGACTAACATATTTACAAACTATAAATCATTAATAATATGTATTATAATTAGTCGTTTGAAATTGAGAACTATCTAGTCGTTTTTGACAGCTGGTCTAAATTATGAGTAAAAAAATCAAATAAAGTTCAATAAAAACTTCTTGAAAAATAAAAATATATGGCAAATTCCAATGTTTTTTAGAAAAAAAAAAAACAGTCCAAAAAGTACTTTTATTATACAGAGTGATCAATAAAATAAACTACTGATTACTACACAGTATTTCTAAAAATGTGACTAAAACAAAAAATCAATATACATTAAGTAAGGTATTGTCAGGTGTTAATATAAACATGAAATAAACTCTTGTCTCCTTAATCCGATCACCAGTTGTCTTAGAACAATTACATCCTAAAGAAAATCATATTTTCTTATCAGAACTATTTAGAGGCTTAGTATGATTTAATTTTTCCTGCCCTATATTTTCACTAAAATTCTTTGATATCATTATTAATTATTTCGACGCTTTTAACTTTTATTTACTGTTATTTTTAATTCTAATGCCGGTATATTATCTTATGATTTATAACATTATAAATTGTTTGATTTCTGTGTGTCTCGTACAAAAAAGATAATTTATTTTTAATTTGTTTTTACAGGGTGTTTTAAAATTTAATTTATTTTAATAATTTTTGTCTTTCATATTTCGATCTAAAATTCATGTTTTTCAAAAACAGAGACCACGAAATCTGGTAATTTATAAGATTTTTTTTGTCAATTGTTTCTAATTACATCAAAAAAATCAACTTGACTGGCGTCCAAAAATTTTTTTACATTTAATATTTTACTTCTGATATATTTCAAATTCTATTTGTGGAACGAACCCATAATATAATTTGAGCTTAATCACATGAATTATTTATTAGTAATAAAATAAAGTATCGTTTCATTTCCTCCCCCTTTTTTGCAATTTACGGTTCTTATTTCCTTAGGTCCTTTGTTTTCATTATTTATATAAATTTTTAACCTAGCTTCTCTCAAATTTGTCACTTGTCATTTGTCAAATATCTTCTTCTTTCTTGTCACCTGTTATTGTCAACTCTTCCTCTTTCTTACCTTTCTTATACCGAATCTCCGTCAAGCTATTTAATTATTGTATCTTTTTTCATTTTCTCACAATTAATATTCTTTTACTTAAAAAATATTTTGCTTTATTAATTTTGTTTAATATTTGTTTACTATTGTTCAACAGCATCACTGCCATTATGTTCATACTATATTTTTTTTTAAACCTTTTAGATTACCGTCCACACACTGGTGGTATGAGTTGTCATTTGTCATTGGTCACATGTCAAATTTCATATTTCACTATTGCCGCTATTTTATCAGCCAATTGATCACGTTAGTGAAATTTAAATTTAAAGTTAATTTTCTTCAATCCTTAGTGATGACCTATAAATCTTCTCAACTTTACCCCATTTCGGGTGGCGGTTCAACTGTTTTTCTGAGCCCCCAAGGAAGTGATGTCAGACCATAGACACAACTGGTGCTCCACTCAAGGTCAATGAGGTGGAGGGTGTTTTCACAAATGTGAGTTTCCGGGCTTATTAAATTACTAGTCTCTGACACATTAATCAATAATCAACAAAAAATACAAAAATAATTGTTACATAAGTCATATATAAATATTAATATTTAGCATGCTGTGTAAAAAAATTCGCGCACTTCTATGGAACACCTATTAATTGCTTTGAACTAGTGATTACAGTGGTAGAACAAAAATGGAAGGACAAGGGAGGATCGTTAATTGTGAGCTATTAACGAAATATGAACGGGGATGAACAGTGTGTCCGATTTATTTGATAATAAATTATAGTTTTATTACAATGGATTTTATTTAATAGCATACATTCGATACGTTCGCTCCATTGTTATTTGTAATATACGATATATTTTAATATTTGTGTATTCTGAATACAATATTACGTGAATTATTATCATTTCATATGTCAAAATATATTTAAAATATAAAAAAAATATCAGATATTATAGAATTTTCTATTTCCAGTCATTTTTTACTATTTTTATTCGGCTTGCTCCCTTTTTGGATACTCACGTAAAAAATAGGAAAAAACAGGAAAAAAAGGAAAAAAATAGAAAAAGGCAGGAAAAAATTGGATAACATATTTATTCCCCTATCTTTTAATATTTTTCTTCGGCTCGCTCCTTTTTTAGCTACTCACGTACCTAAGAAGAAATAAGAGAAAATTGGAAAAATAGGAAGAAATAAGAGAAAATAGGAAGAAATAAAAGAAAATTGGAAAAATGGGAAAAGATTGCAAAAAAATAGGGAAACATAGTAAAAAATCGGAAAAAACAAAAATAGGCAGGAAAAAATTAGATAACATATATATTTTCCTATTTTTCTTCGGCTCGCTCCCTTTTTAGGTACTCACGTACCCATCTTGTTTTTAATCCTTAACAGGTAGCACAAACGTAAGTTAAATTTGTATTTTCTCTGAAGTAGGATTTCGCTACTTTAAATATGAGATTTTTTTCATGCATAGTTTCTGTTAACGTTGCTTCAAGGTACGGTATATTCTTAGAATTGTAATGGAAAATATGCAATGGGAATAGTACTTTTAGTGCTGGTCATAACCGAAAGTCATCACTTTTCGAAACCATTAATTTTGCAACCAATCACAGTCTATCTAAACGGGACAAAAATAATGTTTTCTAAGAGTTAAACCTAAAACTGGATCTCATGGATTTACAAAAATAAATTATTGGCTATCTATAAACCGGCATTTAATGGAAGAATGATAATATTCCTGGTTTCAATTCTGTTAATTTTTGAAATATTATGAGGTAAAACTTTTCACTCCTATTTTTCAATAAAATGACGTTCCATATATAAACCAATAACAAAATTATTCTAAAATACAGTAACAAAATATCATTTTTGATAAAAAAAAAGGGAAAAAATATTTATCGCTTATTTACGATATCGCCAAGTTTGTCCCTTTGAAGAAAACCTCTAAAAGTTGAAGGCACAAAGTTAATTTCGATATAATCTCTGAAAGCGAAAAAAAACTCAATTTTCGAAAGATTACAGTTACTACCCGCTTCAATTTTACACGGGCGCAATAAATGATCGAAACCAAATTTAACTTTGCCCGTAGAAAAACATAAAATACAAAGTTTGCTCTTACTCGCAACAATTCAAGTTTTTTTTAACAAGACCCTTGGCGAGTTTGTGTTTCGCTTTTTTCGTATATTTTCTTTTCTTCAGATTTAGAGCAACAAATGGGAAAATGTATATTTCTAATAATAGAGTTTGACTATCACCTCCTATTAGAAGATTTATTTGTTTTGCCATAAAACACTCTATAACTGTGGTACCGAGTTATTTATTTTTGCATAAGTTTGCAATTATGCACGGCGTCAAAAAAAGTCAAGTGTTGCAGAATTAATTTTATAAACGCAGATTGTTTTGATAACGTTTCTATAGAACCGTCGACTAATTGAGATTACTGGCACATCTGCATTTTGTATACGTGCATACTTAAAATTCTTGCTTGTCAAAACAAACACCCTTAAAATTATGAATGCTTGCCTGATTGAAATTTCGTGTGGATGTGGTTCTACATCAAGAAAACAGATTCCACTTATATTTTTAAATTTTCTACACCAAATTTTCATCTTTATTATTATGATTATTATTATGGTAAAATATGCAGTATAAAATAAAACTTATTCTAAATGTACAACATTCCATTGGCGTACTACAAAGAAATATAATAGTGCATTAAAATGAAAACATGATACACACAATGGACATGAACAGCAAAATATATAGTATTAAATTTATTATAATGGTATAATATTACCAAAATTACCAAGATCTCACCTTGGGGTGGGCTCCATAGATAAATAATAATAAACAATACAAAAATTATTAAAAAAAAATAAATTTATGTATGTCCTGCTAGACTTCCTCTTCTGTGCCTTTCTTATTGATAATTAGTTCCAAACTCTAATCTCCCTCTATTATTCCAAATAACTTCGTACTTCATTTTTTCCAATTTATCGATCCTTTGCCAAAATTTAACATGGTTATGATTTTAATCTTCCTCCAATTCCTTTACTACTAATATTTGATTTCTTCAACGATTTCTGTGATAAATTATGTTTATTTCTTCATTAATTTGCAAACTTTTTTATCAAAACTATATTTTTCCAAGCATATTATTTTTCTTCACATTTGTTTACAATAGTACCATTCAATAAGTTTTTATGACAAATTTTTAAAAATTCGTCAAAAATTGAATATGAATAAGATTTATAAAATTCAAAACTCATAAAAATTACTTTATGCTATCAAACATTTTAACAATTAACTTCAACAAATTATTTAATTACAAAATATAAATCAGTAGCTTCAACCAATTTATCTATTGCGACCAAACCTCTGGGAAATGAAACCAAAAAAAATAAACCAATTAAAAAAATCACTTCGTCACTTGAAATTTACAAGATTCGGAAAATGAAATATTCGAACCGAACAAATTCCCTGAATATAAGAAAATAAGATATAAGTAGTCCTCCAAGCCCCAAAAAAAACAAAAGAATCAAAGGTAAAGTCTCGCCCTTAATATTATATAGAGTACTTATAAACTACCAGAAGAAAAGTTGTACATAATAGTATAGTAAAAAATGTTTACTACAATTCTAGAGAAAATTCGCATATTTCTCCAGATCAAAAAATGCATATTGAAATATTTTATATTAAATTAGCCTTTATGCAAAACTGTACACTATATTCTATAAATGTTTATTTTTTGCATCTTAACGAAGTAGAGCTTTCTCACTTTGTAACAAAAATCTCTCTAACGCCTGTGCACATAAAACTTTACGTTCTTAAATGATAAAAAAACACAGTTTATAGTCAAAACGAGCTAGTTCTCATACCCCATCTTAAGACCATTACTTTTGTAATAAAAAATATTCGATTCGCTTCATCTTCATGATTTATATGTCGTTCAAATCAGCTCATTACGTAGAATCTAAAAATATTAAATAATACAGGGTAATCTATTAAAAAACACACATCTGTTTATGCTGCACACATGTGAGTTACGTAAGAGTATTTCTAATCATTTCTACGAATGTCGCCTGACATAATTTTACTCCACACTGTACACTGTAACGAAGTTACTAATTTACCCATATTTTAAATTCCCAAATCTCCGTTTTTATTATTTTTTAATTAATAATAATTCCAGGGTACATGACAAATAGGCGCTGGAGAAATCGGCACTTCCAAGTCGGCGCAGGACAAGTCTACGCCGGGACAAGTTGGCACCGGACAAGAAGGAGTAAAACAACTTTTTTTGAAACTTGAACTGAAATTTTGGAATTAGAGCCAGTTATTGCTTGGATTAATGACACAAGAGCGCCACTACTTTTACCATATGAATTTTGGTCTGTGTACCAACGAACAATTGGAAATTTTGATAGAACTGTGGAGATAGGATATTGAAGGACGTGTATTCTAAAAATGCCATTTAAGTTAACGTGTTAAGTGTGGTATCAATATGACTGCCGTCCCAGGTCCGGATTTTTTTAATCTGTATAGAATGCTCCAAGTATTATACTCTTTATTTCCGATGTCAACTATTTTTTAAACAATGCACGGTTTTCAGTATTTCCACTGTTCCAAGGGTAAAAGATTCAAGCTTGGCACGGAAAATTGGAAAATTTAATCAAATAGTGATTTTAATACTGCTCTGTGCTGTGTTTTTACTTATCATACAACACAAAATAAACTGTCACAAATGAAGTGGAGAAACAATATGGTTAATATGATGACACTTTTGGTCACGTGATTGCGTCTCCTCACGGTTTACTATCTCTAGGGATAAAACAAACAATTTGGTGACACAGAAAAGTATAAAAAGGGTACGACATGATACATCTAAATCTTTATAAATTTATTTCTAAATTAGGAAAAATGCAAAAAATCTTTAACGCCGATTATGAGCTTTATTATTTAAACCCTAAATTTAAAATATAATTACAACGATCCTGTTTACGCTAGAAAAATGAAAAATTATATTTTGTAATCATTATTCGATATAAAATAATATAACCGGAATCTATAGGACGTTTAAATAAAAATTAGCATTAATTTTAATTGAAGATTTACTGTATTTGCTTAAAGTTTAATCAAAAATCGCCATTAGAATATTTTCCTCAGATATGTCAGCGGCGAATTTTGCGATTACACCAAGCTGATTGGACGCTGATAGCAGCGGCTAATAAATTCGCGGCTGTCATAGCCAGCCTAGTCTGACTACTAAATTCAACTAAATTTCACTAAATTCTACTAAATACAACTAAATTTTACTAAATTCTACCAAGTTCTACTAAATTCAACAAAATTTTTCTAAATTCTACTAAATTCAACAAAATTTTTCTAAATTCTACTAAATTCAACTAAATTTTACTAAATTCAACTAAATTTTACTAAATTCAACTAAATTTTACTAAATTCAACTAAATTTTACTAAATTCAACTAAATTTTACTAAATTCAACTAAATTGTACTAAGTTCTACTAAATTCTAAATTCTACTAAATTCAACTAAATTTTACTAAATTCTACTATTTGTACTAAATTCCCATGCCTTTACGTAGGTTTATGTTCGAAAGCTAAAACATCAAAATAATTTAATACAAATAAAATTGTTTTATTTTATTGCATTTTTCACACGAGAGCTTTTTTTTGTCGCAGTAAACTTGACATGTATCTTTAAGAATTTTGTTGCCTGGCAATTTCACCAAAAAAACTGCCTCTGAAAAAATTACAAGTCCGTAGGACGAGTAATTTTTTCAGGCAGTTTTTTGAGTTGAATTACCTAATGGCAACAAAATTTGAATTATAAATGTCAAGTTTACTTAGACTCAGAAAAAAAAGCTAGAGTGTAATTCGGTAAGACAATTTAATGAATATGTAAATCAATAAATTCAAAAATAAAATGTAAATTAGTTTATTTAATTTAACGGAAAAGTACAATTGTTAAAAACACAATTATTAAAAATAGCTTGAGTCGGAAGATGAAAACTTTTCTGACAATTTTGAGAAAAATTGACATAACGTCATCAAAAATTTGTTTACAATGCTAGTTGTCATGCTTTTAAAAGTTAGGTTCCGTTATTGTCGCTGGAAAAGTTAGGGCAAACTTTTTTCGCTGTCATAATAAAATCACGCAGCTTATGTTATTTTTTATAAATAAATTAAATTGTCAATAAAAAAAATTTTACTCAACCTTCAATCCAACGGAATCAACTTATGAATGTTTTGTTATTTTCCAAGTGTAAGGTTTATATTGTTGGTTAATATGGCAACAGCTACAGTGGCGTCTAAATTGGACAAACAAATATTACACATGAAATGTTCCTGATTAATAATTACTATTCAACAGAGCTAATAGGTATTGCAACTACCATATGAACCAAAACTTACTGTTACGTTTTCTCTGTGTAGCTTCTTTTAATAGCAAAAAAAACAATAAAGCTAATAGACGAATTTATAGACAAGTAATTACGTTGGTTGGTTCGAAAACAGATCTTAATGAAATTCCAGAGATTCCAAGTGTCCCACACGCGTGCCGTTTCGTGGCGCGCCGGACATGTGCTCATTTTCAGACGAATTAGCGGAACCTCACGTCATGCGTCACGTCAGACGGATAAAGGCTTGATTGAAAGGTATTTTTTACGCCATGGGCGGTAGCACCCACATTCCCTATAAAATAATCTAAATTATAATTTTAATATTTCCCCCATTACATTTTTAATATACTTAATCATACTAATAATAAATATAAATTATTTTGTTTGTCCATCATTAATTATTACCATTAGATAATATATAGATCAAATAAATACGTCTAAAAACGTGATGGTTAATTCGCTTTTTAATAAAAATATGACGGACGATTAAAGAACGACACTTAATATTTTATGAGCGCTTATATTTCTCAAGTTTTTAATTCCAAGGTTAATCGTTTATGTATGAAAGACAGAACAATATGCAATTTGTAACGGTCAAGATCAAAAGGTTTTTGATTCGAAGGCGATAAAGGTGTTAAATTTGTTCCTCTGTAATTTCCTATTTAATTCTCTTGTTTTAGTTATTTATTTCTTTATTTATATCTAAACATATACATAAACATATTCTATACAATATAATTAGCACTTAAAAAGGAAATATTTTCATTACATAAATTAAAAAATAAAAATAAAAAAATACAAAAATTGTACCAGAATTATAAGATAAAAACTAAATATATAGGAATAAAAATAAAAAAAATTATTATCTAACCTATAGTCCAGTAATAATGGACATTGAACTTCGAAAAAAGTCCTAATAAGCTGAATTTTGGTGCTATAATAAAACTATAAAAATTGCTCGAGTTTGAGTATATAAATGATCGACGTATGTCAATATTGAGTAATATATTTACTTAGTTAATTTTTTTTATTAGTAGATTGACCTAGTCTTGACCATCCAGATACATTAGACAAATCAAGCCAAATTTGGTTAATCAAGGTAACTTTATATTGATTTAGCAAATAAAAAAGTAAAAATTCCCTCCCTAAATATTTATTTATAAAATTATTTTACAATTTGCCAATTTTTTCAAGTTCAATATTCAACGATTTAATATTTAATAAGGTGATACATTTAGCTGTCTAGTTTATTTTGAGTATTAGTGTAAGTTAATCGGGGTTTTTTTTTTCATTTTTATTTTAGTTTTCATCAAAACAATTATAAATTTGATGACGTTTTTTATAAATCTCATTTGATTAATGATTAGTGTGATTCATGTTTTATTCCAAAAAACAAAGAAACATCAAGTAAATAACAATAAAGAAATGTTTTTGAAGCTTGTCCAATCAGCCCGTTATGACCACAAAATTCGCCGCTGGTGTTTGCCAGCGGCTGGTAAAATTAAACATGAAGCATTGGTCAGACAAGGCTGGTTGCCAGCGACTGCTAACCAGCGGCTGACAGCAGCACCAGCAGGCAGCGGCTGGAAACACGGTCACACTATCCTCATCACTTTTTTTGATTTGAACCTTATCAAGTTCTTTCTACAGGTATCCAGCAAGTTTTTATTAATCAACTCGAGTGTACCAGGAACAGTTTAGGTTAGGTTAGGTTATTTTTATTTTTTCTAAAGTTTTTTTTGATATAATATGCCACATACAAGGATATGGAAAATATTTAAAAAGTAAATGATTTCTTTACCATTCCACTTTAAGTCAATCATTGTACTTAATAAAAAATTATAAAAATCTTCCACTAGACACTTTACTCCCCGCTGATATGAGCAATAGTGGTCTGATTGCGCTGATACCTGGTGTCAGAAGTCACGTGATCGGTTAGTCCACGTTGCCGGCTTCCAAAAGTTAAGCAGTGGTCAGACTAGGCTGGTTGCAGCCGCGAATTTAATAGCCGCTACCAGTGCTGCCAATGCCCGGATAATTATTCGATTTTCGGTTATTTATAACCTTGGGATAATTTTCGGATTGAAGAATTTTTCGGATAATTTCGGATAAATCAGTGTTCTGAATGGATGCATATTTTATAATGTTTAAAAGTATGAAATCATTTAAAATCAAATACCTAAATATATTTTCTATATATTAATTTTATTTACGGCAGATTTATACTACTTTTAAAACAGTTCTGTGTACATCGAATTGCCTAACAACACGGCGATCTTTATGTGTAGCGACTGACTAGCGAATCTGAATAAAGGGATTTCTCGAAAGTAATAGGGATTTCCCCGACAGTAGGTAGACAGTAGTTTGTTTAACCATTCATGTTTTGTATGGACTCCACTGTTTACAGTCCATAATTTTGTTTATCTATTCTGTCATGTCATTACTGTCATTAGTCATGATTATTCTTCTCTTCTTTTTCGATTTTCATGATTGAGTTCAATGTGACGCTACGATTTTTTGTCGTCCTGTGTAAAATGGTTGGGCTGCCTATGAAAATAAGTCATAAGAATTTCTTTTGTAGGAAATTCTCAAAGATACAAATTTGGTTTTAATTTTTTTTCTGTAAAAATAACCATTAGGGAGATATTTTCAAAAAACTATTTTGACCCACCTTAAAATGATTACAAGGATTAATGGGGACTTTTCATTAGAAAGGTAAGACCAAAATCCAGCTTTCCTGGAATTTTGGCCGTAATTTTGTGTATTATTACTGGACTAAAACTAAAGTCGAAATCAGAAAAAGCATGTAAAAAATTTTTGTTTTTTCTTTTTGGCAGAAACCTTCAAAACAAGATTTTATACATTAAAAAAGTATGACTAGCGGTAAACCGAAAACTATTAGACAGACCCTCTCCCAACAGACCGAATCCCAATAAACCGAACGCATTCTCAAAATAGACCGAACTGTTAAATCACTATTTTTATTTATTAAAAAAAAAGGTCTTGGCTGGCCAAATCAAAATATTATACTAAAAAATGAAGTTATAATATGCATTTATATTTTAACTGTTTGTTCGTTAATTATGTTTTTTTTTACTTTTAAAAAGAATATTTTCAAAAATTTAGTGAAGTTATTATTAGTATTTCGTATTTAGATCAGGTTTTTATAAATCTGAACGGCCCTTAAGAATTTTAAGGTTTTAAATAAATAATAATTCCAGATAGTTTTAACTACAAACAAATATTTCAACCAAGTGTCGTAATTAGAGAGGAAACGAATTTGCTAATCCAGCAAAAATAGCGAGTAAAGTTTATACTCAAGTTTATTTTTGCTATAAATAGGCGCATTTCCAGGTAATTTTGTGTGCATATTTACTCTTTCTAGACTTATTTTGCACAATTTCAATTAAAAACCATTTCAATTGTGCTCTTTGTTGAATATCAGTGGCGTCTCTAAATATCTTTCAGTCTTTAAAAAATATATTTATTCCAGTAAAATTAGCATTATGGGAGGGAATAAGCTATAAATTGGTATAAACCTACAAATTATTCAAGGTCAAAGGTTGCGAAAATATGTTTTTTCAAATTATTTCGTTTTCTCCGCCAAATACGACATTTGAGGTTACTATTAATTCCTTACTAACCATTCTCGAGATAAAAGTTAGAATTTGAACAAAATATTTAAATTTTTATGATGATAAAAAGAAAAATATATACTAAAAACATGTGATCGTTTGTTCCATTTTAGAAAGAATTTAATGACGGTGTATATGTTTAATATTATCGAAGAATTTTACTTTATAAATGTTTATTAAAGAATAAATATTTCTTGCAAAATACCCTACTAAACATCATCAGTCTAAAAAGTATAAAAAAAAAATATTTTATTTTTATTAATAATAAAAACTTTTTTATCGTACACCAATGGAAACCTGGAAGTCTTGTTTATTGGCTTTGCTTTTATTTTTCTTCGAATTGTGCATAACAGTTTGCTTTTGTCTTTCGTAATTAGTTGCAAAAGTTGTTAAATAAATTAGGATTTAATAAATATTTCCTACCTGGATGATAACAAGAATTTCTGAGATGAAGAGCGTCGAGAAACTTACCTGAAACAAATTTTAACCTGTATTATTAATTTTTTAATGTAATAATGATAATACTGTTGTATTTTTTAATATATATTACTAATAAAATTTATTAATATTTATAAATTGTTACTGCGTACATTTAAATTAATAAGTCTCGTTTTAAAATAATTTAATGATCTCTACAATACAAATTACTATTATCGTTAAAATTCTGATACATACAAAAATTTATGTATTTGTTTTTAATTAAATATAATTGAAAACAAATTTAGTTTTGTATATTTTTGATTAAAACGAAAACTTTACTCAATTTCTATTAACGACATACAGGATGTCCCAAAAACATTAAAATAGATAATTTTTATTTTCGTTGCGAAACGGTCGACGAACCGCGACATTAACTTGTCAAATTTGATAAATGAGATCTTTAAAGGAAATAAATTATTTATTTCTTCGATCTCATCGTAGATTGCCGCGAGCTTTGGAAAGTTCGCGGCTTTGGAGATAGATTGCAAAGATTCTTATCGCTATCGGTGTATTTAATCTTGTAATTGAATTAATTTCGCTTTGGGTTATGCTTAGTTTTGTAGTAGTATGCGCCAACCAATCAATTTCATGTGAATAATATTTGGCAGAAAATCACCAGGATAGCTGAAATGAAAAATGCGTAAGAGATGGAAATCAATGCGATTTATAATCAAACTAGCTTTTGCCCGCGACTTCGTCCGCGTTGATGTTGGAATAAATAAAAGTTTCTTTCTTATATCTGTTTTCTTCCCCTACTTTATAAACTCTGTGATGAATATTGTATTGAATATTGAATATCTCGAAAACTATAACTGGTGATAAGACGCTTGAAAATTAGTACGTAGATTCTCCTAAAGAAATGTATTTTTAAAAATGAAGGGGACAGGTCCAAGAAAATAATTTATACTTTCTCTCCTATTTCTAATTAAATTACTTGGAGACAAATAATAAAAAAATTGGTTGTGTCGCCCCAAACCTTTCCCAACGAGTATACACGAATAGTTTTTTAGATTTTTAATGTTGAAGTTAAAATTTTGATATTTTTTTATTTTTGACAGTTGGAGAAATAATTTTGACTGTTCTGAATAAAGTTTTTCAAGGGCTTTCAAATGACATGTTGCAAGTTAAATTCTGTGACATATTGCGTCTGTAATTTTTTGATAGTGCACTTGCGTTTGATAAATGTCGTACAAAAACTAATGGGTTCTTCCGACGAGTAACCCAAACCCATATACCAAATTTCAGCTCTATCGTGGAAGAATACACACAGACGGATAGACAGACAGACAGACAGACAGATAGATAGACACACAGACTTCCATTTGGAAATGGTCTAAAACATCTCAGGTGACCTCAAAATGAATATTTTCCTCTTTATCTCGAAATTTTTTTTACCTCGTTCACAATACTTTCCCTTCTCGGAGGTGGTTCGGAAAAGTAAAAAAAGTTAAAAAATGCTGAAAAAAAAATAAAACAATGCTAAAATCGATAAATATGCAAAAAAATCCCAAAAAATGAAAAAAAAACACAAGAAAACGAACAAAAAAAAATGGGAAAAATGCAAAAAAAATACAAACATGTACAATGAAATGCACAATAATATATGAAAACCAAAAAATGAGCTAAAAAATGATTAAAAATTCTAAAAAAAAGCAAAAAAAAAAATCTAAAAAATCAAAGAAAAAAAATGCTGAGAAAATTAAAATAATGCTAAAAACGCTTAATATGTAAAAAAACCAAAAAATACAACAAATGCAAAAAAAACGAACAAAAAATGGAAAAATGCAAAAAAAACATACAAAGAAATGCACAATAATACATGAAAAGTTAAAAAAAGTGATAAAGGAAATTGTAACGAATTTTAAAAAATGCTAAAAAAATCTAAATTTTTTTTTAAAAAATGCTAACAAAAAGTAAAATAATGCTAAAAAATCTAAAAAAGTAATATAATGTTAAAAAATGCCAAAAGTGCAAAAAATGCCAAAAAATTAAAAAAAAAATTCAAAAAGATGCAAAAAAATCTAAAAAAAGTAACAAAATGCTGAAAAAATTAAAATAATGCTAAAAAATGTTAAAAATGGAAAAAAAAAACCCAAAAATTAAGAATAGTACAAAAAAGCAAAAAACAAATTCAAAAAAATCCCAAAAAGTAAAAAAAATTGAAAAAAATACAAAGAAATTCACAAAAATACATGAAAAGCAAAATGAGCTAAAAAATGATAAAAATTCTTAAAAAAAAGCAAAAAAGTTTAAAAAGTTTAAAAAAAAAATAGAAAAAATGTTTAAAAAATGCCAAACAAAATCTAAAAAAAAAAGTAAAAAAATGCTGAAAAAATTAAAATAATGCTAAATACGCTAAAAACGCAATAAAAACCAAAAAAATACAACAAATGCAAAAAAAAAATACAAACATACAAAGAAATGCACAATAATATATGAAAAGTTAAAAAAAGTGATAAAGGAAATTATAAAGAATGTTAAAAAATGCTAAAAAAAATCTAAATTTTTTTTAAAAAGAGCTAAAAAAAAGTAAAACAATGCTAAAATTTGCTAAAAATGAAAAAAAAATGCAAAAAAATGCTAAAAAATCTAATAAAATTAAAACTAAATGAAAAAAGATGCCAAGAAATCTAAAAAAAGTAAAAAAATGCTGAAAAAATTAAAATAATGCTAAAAAATGTTAAAAATGCAAAAAAATCCCAAAAAATAAGAATGGTACAAAAAAAGCAAAAAACAAATGCAAAAAAAATCCCAAAATGAAAAAAAAATTAAATAGAAAAAGAAAAAAAATGCAAGAAAAAATACAAACAGATGCAAAGAAATGCACAAAAATACATGAAATACAAAATGAGCTAAAAAATGATAAAAATTCTAAAAAAAAAGCAAAAAAAGTATAAAAAGTGTTAAAAGAAATTGTAAAAAATGTTAAAAATATCTGAAAAAGTATTCGTGGATACACGGCGAAAAAGTTTTGGGACGACATAACCGATTTTTTTGTTTTTGATAGGTGACAGATGGAGAAATAATTTTGACTGTTCTGAATATGCATGTCAAATTCCGTGAGATATTGCATCCCTCATTTTTTGATAGTGACACTTCCGTTTGACAGATGTCGTACAAAAACCAATAGGTTCTTGGGACCGGTAACCCAAACCCATATATCAATTTTCACTTCAATCGAATTAAAGGTGTGACCTCTATCGTGGAAGAATACACAAAGACAGACAGACAGACTTCCATCTGAAAATGGTCTCAATCATTTCAGGTGACCTCAAAATTGATATTTCCATCTTTATCTCGAAATTTTTTTTTAGCTCGTTCACAATACTTTCCCTTCTCGGAGGTGGGTCGGCAAAGTAAAATATTTGCACTCCCTTAGGGGGGAGAGTCACTCCCCTCTAAAATAATCACCCTGTATGTTTTTGGTTGACGCACTTACTCGAGCTGATTTTTGGTTTTAAAACAAATTGAATTAAAACAGCTAGTTAAGTTTTTTATACAGTGTAAACAGTAAAGGACAAAGGACTGTGTTTTGAGGTATTCCAAAGGTAACATATCTTATTTTACTTTAACTATATTGTCAATAAGAAAGAAAACGTTGAAAGCTTCAGCGCAGTTTATATTAACAAAACTATTTTATACTGGCAGCGACAAACATGTTACAACATGTACGACGTCGTCAGAACATGCACAATGACGTCAGAACATGTACGAAGTCGTCAGAACCCAAACTTCCGTTCGACTTTGCAATGATCGTTTTGATGGTCGAATCTATTTGGATTATACAACTTGTAGTACAACTAATTGAATAGTGTATGAGCCGTTTAACACTCTGACGAGAATCAAGGGGAGGAAGTAAACAGCAAAAATTTTGTCATAACTGACCATACCAGTAAACTGGTACATTTTTGGTTTAAAACCATATTTGTTAAGACAGAGAGATACCAATTTTATTTTTGCCATGTTGCCTACAATTTAACAATGACTTAATTTTGATATTTATATTAATTTAAAAATTAAGTGTGACTTATCATTTTACACTCTCTTTAATATGACATCTACAATTTTCTATTAAAAAAATTGTAATATTGTTTAAACGATTCATAACATTTTAATACACAAAAGAAAGAAATAAGAATTATAAAAATTCCAAAATTGATAACAACATAGTTACCTACTATTAAATAGAACTATTTCTCGGTCCATATAGAAGTCGGTCGAATAACTTATACAAATATTTTGGCCCAAGTCCAAGGTCGCCATCAATTGTTCACTAATTTCAAACCGAATTATTTCTGGAACTTTTCGTCGTTTTTATCACCGGAATTTTAACTGCAATAAAATTGATTATGGGCGCGTGGGTAGCTTCGAAAAATAGTTTCAATTTATTTGACAATGAATATTGCACTAGTAAAATTAATTTTAATTATTCAAATTAATGGAATTCATAAACTTCCATTCGATAAACACCCACGTACTGAATATATGCCAGAAACTATGAACTAAATTATTTAAGTAGTAATTGTCTAATTTTCTATTATTATATTCGAAAATGTAGCATATATAAATACTACCCAGTGTTATCCTTCTCATTAAGCAACTGGTGAATTAGTTAATATATCGAAACAAGCACAATGATAACATTTCCTCCATTCCTATTCTATTCCCTCGAATGCAAACTTTATCATACGCTCAATTATCAAACGAGACAAGTTCATTGTTATTCTGAGCCGCTTCGTATCCACTCGAAACTCTCAAATTGCTCAATAAACTGATAATGACACTTAGCCACGAAGTCGGTTACGGATCCGGATACGAAAGGGAACTGGGATCCTTCTGGAACAGCAGGACTATCTCAACAAATAAATCTGTGTCCGAATCAATTCCAAAGTTTGTGTCTGGATATTAAGCATGCGACCCGCGTACACCTCCCTACTCTATTTTCAAGGGTCTTTTGCTTGTTACGAAGTATTTCTGTCAAGAAACAAAGGAACAATCTATTTGCCGAGACGTCAGTCAGGGTGAAATTATGAAGTGAGTTGGATGTTTCAACTTTTCGAACTGAAATTTAAAAGTTTCCAACTTGTTCGTAGAGTATAGAGCATGAAAATAAAATAAATAAGTATATAAAAATATGTTTAAGAAAATCGCCCTGTATGTACTTAATTTTTGGATAAGCAGATTCGTTGTAATTACATTTCGTTTATCAGTAGAATTTCGAATGCAATAAAATTGATTGTTACACGTGGGCGACACAAAAGTTTATGGTTTTCCGTAGGTTGAGAATTTTTGGGAGCGACCTATAGATGGTTCACCTTCTATGGCGTTATGGCTATTTAAAATTTGTTTATTTTATGATTCGGTCGGAATTGGTGTGTGGCTTCTTATAAAGGTTAAAAAAGAAAAAAAAAACACAATTTGTTTTCATTTAGATTTATAAGTATAATTTATGCCTTATTTATTTGGTAAGAAAAAGGCGTTAAGCAAAATACACATTTTTTTTAAAGTCATATTGTAATATACAGAGTGATTTTATAAATAATGTTACATTAAACACATGATTATAACAAAAGATTCTGTGTCTAATTTTATTGGTTGACCTTACACACAGTCTTCCAAGTTTCTACTTTTACCTGAAGTAAAAACTCGGGAACCATTCCACAATCCCTCCGATAGGGCGATCCGCGAATAGATGTTGTTTAGTCATCTGTTTTTACTATCGCGTATTGGTGATATTTAATTTTTTCTTTTTTACAAAATAAATCGATTTATTGTAAAGCGACGTCTGTGAGCTTTGTCGCTTGCCTGTTACTTATGATGTATATCAGTCTTTGGCTTTTATCTTCAGCTACAATGACATCATTTGGAATTGTCTTATTAGTCTATTTACGTCTATTTATGGTGTCGTCGTTTTGGATGGTCCTGACCGACACCTTTATGTATCCTCTACAGTTCGTTATATGTTTTCCTTCGCAATTCGCAAGTGTGGCCTTCTCGCTTGTTTGTTTCGACTGTCCTTATACCATTGTATCGATCCTGTATTTTTGTTATAAACTATTAATAAGATTAATTGAGCTTATTTAGGGCATGGTAATGCATTGAAATTATATCACTGATTTGCTGAAACTAGTGGTGAAATATTATTTAGACAGCATTGAGTATTAAGAAGACACACAACTTCACTCGATAATAGGTATAAAGATACTGATTTGCTCTCATTTAAATGGAAAAAAAGGTTTTAGTTAAAAGAGCTGGGATTCGTCGAGTAAGTAACAAACTTTAAGGTGAGGTTTTGTTTTCATGGTGATATTAGATTGTGATAATAGTCCGTTGTAGGGTCATGGTTACGAATGAGAAATTGGTCTCAATCGCTTGCTATAAACCAGTCTACCGTTTCTTGAAATTTTGAGATCACGGATATACCAACTTTTTGCTCGAGGCAAAGCTAACCACGTCATTCCTGGTATTTTACCTTTCTTATGACTACGAATAAATTTTTTTTAAGTGGAGGATTATGTCCCAAAAACACAGAAAATCACTTTCCCGGAGAAAAATGTGGGCGCCTACTCCCATATAATAATTTTAAATGTAGCCCAAGCGCTATGCATCAATGCCCTGTGTCAGTCTCGACATATCTTGGTTTTCATGAAGTATATACACCGAGTTTGTTGATATTATTTTTCATTACATTATGGAGTGTTTTTATGCAGTTCTAAGATCGAAGATAAAAATTCAATCAATTGGAGCATATTGAAGAAACGTATCCTGGACTGTTGGCTGAATCTAAAGATTGTTTTCTTGGTGTTCGCAGAACCTCTAAGTCATTTTCTTGAATCCCAATAGATTTAACGCTAGAGCACGGACTGAAGGACTTTTGCGGCCTAAGAGAAAAGAGGACATTACTAAAGAGTTAAAAAAATCATCCATTTAGAATTCGGACATATTTTAACATTATTACAAGATTTTTCCAAACAGTGAACTAATCCTGTGTCCAGATATCTATCAAAAGATAATATATAATGTTTCTTCCGGACAAACAGTTGACAGTCAATTTTTAACTACAGTCCAGAGCTTTGGAGAAGAGAGTTTAGCAGAGTTTAGACAAATTGACAAAATGATAAAAAAAATGTTATATACAATTTTGCTTATCAAGCTAAAAGAAAAGTCAAAATTTGCGGAAAAGCGAATGAAGCAAAAATCCAACGAGATGCTTTTGGAAGACTACTATGGGCATCGCTAAACAAAAAATTGATATTGAGCAACGTCTGTGCTATCCTTTTTTGTCGGACAATGTTAAAATTAGTTCAAGTATGTACCAATCAAAAATTTGTGACCATTGTCATAAAAATAGTCATAAAAGTAAAATGCCAGGAGCGACGTGTTTGGGTTGTCCGGCTGGGCCATGGCGGGCACTTTTTGTCAGGCAAAGTGATTTTCTGTGTTTTTGGGAAATAATCCTTCACTTAAAAAAAATTTAATCGTAGAAATGTAAAATGCCAGTAGCGACATGTTTAGCTTTGCCTAGAGCGAAAAGTTGGTAAACCTATAATCTGAAAATTTCAAGAAACGGTAGATTGGCTTTAGCAAGTGATTGAGACCAATTTCACATTCGTAAACATGACCCGACATATTGCATTCTATCCCATTGACTATAAGTGATAATGTGCTAGTTTTGTCCTATTTGGAACTCTTGTTTTGCAAGTGCTTTAAAGTGAGAAATATTTTTTATAAGACGAGATGGAAATAATGCAGGTGAATATTTTTCAAGGTCAAAACTGAAACGGATTTGTAGAAACTTGCAAAATGTATAAAAATATGATCTAGAGAAAATACAGTGATTTTTTTCTAACACATTTTAATACCTTTCAGAACTTAGCAAAGGACTATTAAAGACTGACAGTAAAAGACAAAACGGGAAAACTACCAATATACGGACTGTATTGCAATAGGGTTACTTTAAAATAGCGAACTCTGACTGTGATTGGTCGGACGTTAGACTGATCGCTAGGTCACAAACAATACTTGTTGTTTATTCTAATAACTCATAACGATAAAAGCCGCTATGATCCAAGTGAAAATACAGATAGGAACAATATGCCCACCATTTATGATAAAGAGAAAATGGACGAGAATGATGAACTACAATAAGCGACAATCCCTAACCACCCCGAAAGAGACAAAATCCAAAGACGGTAAAATTATTAGCCTAAACAAACAGAAGGGTGGCAGCTATAAGGTCAAGGGTGTTAAAAAAAATAAGACTGAGGCGAAACGTCAAAATGGTGAAAAAATGGATTTTGATGTAAATCGCGAGGGCAAGGAGAAAATCTTAAAACACAAAAAAAGAACAAGTGAAAAATTTTTAATACCGCTTACATGAACATTGATGATTACAAATCAGAATATTGTGAACCCAGCCAACTAACCTTAAAACCAGCTAGAAAAATGTTCACCTTAGCGATGCCGAAAGCGGTGACCAAGAGAATACTAAATTTCGGTCAAATAGCGTCATCATCAGAAAGATAACAACTAAGGCAATCATACATCAACATCTAAAGACAAGGGTAAAGCCAACCCCCCCACCGGACAAGCTTGCCAGGTTGGTTAGGGCATCGGCCTTTATAGTTGGTCATTGTTCGGGTCGTGGGTTCGATTTCCATGAATCTCAAGGGGAATTAAAGTCAAATAAGACTTTTTTGGGCAAGTCCAAAAAGGTAATTGTGCCATGCGCAGTTTCATTCACGCCGGTAACCAATCCGGATGAGATCGTGAAACTGATTGGGGTTGGTGGCACAATTACACACTTGCTAGTCGGTAGATCACACATGAATGACAAAGGCATAGTCCTGGGTTTAGGGTGATTGAGGACCGTGGTTCAGAGCCCACGATAAGCTGTAGGTCCCGTCCAGACTAGCCCTGGTAGCAGAAAAGAGACGTTAAAATTAATAGCAATAGCAAAGCCAACCCCAATAACGACCGAAACGAAAAATACAACACTGGATGAAAGGCACAAAACCCCTAGAAAAACATCGAATTTCAAAAAAGTGATAAAACAAAAGGCAACAGAAATAATCATAAGAAACCGATACCAACCACTATCACATTCCAACATAAGTTACGAAGAGGCAAATAGGGGATAGTAGACAGAAAAATTGTCCACTTAGAAAAGCCACGCCTCCACCAAACGTAACAAATGGAAAAAAACATAAATAATCGGCATTTTTCCCTGCAATAGATAGAAGATTTGGCCCTCCAAAAGTAGTAGAAGGAGTACCTCACGACCAAAGGGAGTTCATAGACGAAGTCAAAAAGGTTATAAAGGGGAAGTCTACGCATAAAATAACGCAGAACTCAAATCTCATATTTGTAGATTATCATAAATTACACACAGGCATAACAGGAAAAGATCCCTCATCATACATACACGCTAAAAGAAGATATTATGTGTTTGTGATGAGAGCCCTGGGACCGGGAGCCACCCCTGAAGAAATAAAACAAGACTTAAGATAAGTATACCAACTGGACGTCAAAGAGGCGTACCAAATGACAACAAAGGCCCCACCACTATACCTAATAACAACTGATACGCAAGTCACACTAGACTACTTAAAGAAAAACATAAAGTATACATGTACACAAGGGTGCAGTGGAAGCTTAGACAGTTGATTAGGGCTATGATTCAGTGCACCAACTGCCAAATGTGTGGAAGGGCGCTAAGGTACCTGGAATGTGCACAAGGAAGATGTGCTAATTGTGGGAGCAACTACCCTGCAAATTCAGAATGTCCAGAATATATAACAAAAATAAAACTAATAGAAAATAGAAGGTCCCAGCCACAGAAAAGATACATAGATGCATAGATCCCCTCTCCTAAGTCAAATGAATGGGTAAATCGAGGAATTTCCACCTAGGGGAGGAAAATCTTCATTCCTCCCCTAAGAAAGAGAACAAAGAGTAACACATTTATTATATTTATGGTCTGTGATAAATATTACAATAAAATTTTTATTAATTATATTAGATCAGCTCTTGATATTTTTTTGTTTAAAGTTTAAAGTCGACATATTATCCATGCATAAATTACAGTTCAATGACACTTATTTTTATTTTATAAAATAATAAGATAAATTGGATTTAATCCTCTGTTGTTTTTGGCAGCAACTTATTGACACAACAATATTTGGCATGCAAATTGTACGATGATTCACTCAGATGACTTTGATTTGCACTGTTTATTTTCTCTGATATGATCATTACTATTATTAAAGCACTTGGTGATACATATTATTATTATTTTCATTAATGACCTCCAATACCAACATTTCAGTCACGATGTAATATGCTAATTTTTTTTCTCTTCAGATTTTTTTAAGAGATAATATTTTGATTTAATGTTTATAAATTTCAATGTAAATATTATTCATGTTTTATTTTTATCTTGTTATTTTTTATCTTATTATCAACGCTCAAAACTAATTGTTAAGATACACAAAAATTCTCATTACGTCATGTTTTTTTGCCATCGAGTTCATTAAAACGACCCCGTTTTCCTCTCAAGTTTGTTTACTTAACAAAATAAAATATATCTTTATGTAGGGTACTCTCGTTTAATGTTCGCAAATAAACAGGGCATTAAACATGAAACTAGCGGACGTTCAAAAAGTTGTTAAATTTTATAACGGCAGAAATGTGTTTATTAAAAAAGAAAATGGATTTTTTTCCATAAGAAAAGTTTTGAACTTTTGAATAAAAATTAACTCTCCGTATGTTCAACGGTTTTTTTCAGAAATTATCGCTTCTGTGCATATACAGCGTGTCTCAAAAATATTAGAAACATTTTATTATTGATATTTGAGACACAATTATTCTTGATGAAATTTTGTTCTTTATTTAAAACGTGGCATAAACTTTGAAAATTTCAAAAAATATATGCATGTACAGAATGAAGTAACTACTTTAGACGTAATTTTGAATATTTTTAAAGTATATGTATAAAATAAGCATATTAAATAGGATATTATTTTAATTTAAAAGTATTGTATAATTGTCTATACTCGAGTACTACATATTGCCGAACATGAAATTTGGCAACCAGATATTTACTTATACAACAGGTAAATTGTTTTAATTATTTATTAGATATACATATATAATTTCCACGTGGCTTTTAAAGTTTACCGTGTAACATGCATGACTTAATATATCAGAGAAAGTCACAAAATTTATTAAAATCTCACATAATTTTTTCATAATCTTAACATAGATTGGAGGAATTCATCAAAATATAAGATGAATTCGTTAAAATATTACAACGAATTCATTAAAAATTTTAAGCTTCAAATTATGTATGGTTGCCTATAAAATTGACAATCTGACATTAATATTCATGTATATTTAAAACTTGTTAAAGATCAGCATTGCCCCAAGGGCGCAGACAACTTTTTTCCTGGGGGGTGCATTTTTCTGAAGGGGTACTGGTAATCAAACTTTTAGACAAATATATTTCTCCGTTTCTACATTTCATATATTTTATTTCTACTTTTCGTGCTATTTTTTGGTATCGTGATGGGGAGTGACTACCCCCTTATCCCCATATCTACGCCCGTGCATTATCCTTATAAAATTAAAATTTTAACGATGATTAAAGTCAATTTTGAAGTTTTAAAACTAATGATGAAAAATTTAAAATTATAAAATTAGTTTGTGGTTGCCTTTAAAATTAACAATCTGAAATTAATATTCACGATTTATAAAAATATCCTAGTTTTAAAATTTGTTAAAAATCAACGAAATTAAAATTTCAACTATTATTAATGTCAAATTTAAAATTTTATAAAAATAGTGTATGGTAGCCTTTAAAATTAACAATCTGACATTAATATTCACGATTTTTTAAAATATCCTAGTTTAAAAATTGTTAAAAATCAGCATTAACCATATGAAATTAAAATTTTAACTATTATTAATGTCAATTTTGAATTCTAAAGGCGACCATACACTTTTTTTTATAAAATTGTAATCTTGTAATTTAAAACTAATGATGAGAAATTAAAAATTTGATAAAAATAGTGTGTGGTTGCCTTTAAAATTAACAATCTGACATTAATATTCACGATTTTTAAAAATATCCTAGTTTTAAAATTTGTTAAAAATCAGCATTATCCATATGAAATTAAAATTTTAACTATTATTAATGTCAATTTTAATTTTAAAGACGACCATACACTTTTTTTATAAAATTGTAATTTAAAACTAATGATGAGAAATTTAAAATTTGGTTACCTTTAAAATTAACAATCTGACATTAATATTCAAGATTTATAAAAATATCCTAGTTTTAAAATTTGTTAAAAATCAACGAAATTAAAGTTTTAACTATTATTAATGTCAATTTTGAATTTTAAAGGCGACCATACACTTTTTTTTTATAAAATTGTAATTTAAAACTAATGATGAGAAATTTAAAATTTTATCAAAAAAATTGTGTGTGGTTGCCTTTAAAATTAACAATCTGACATTAATATTCACGATTTTTTAAAATATCCTAGTTTTAAAATTTGTTAAAAATCAGCATTATCCATATGAAATTAAAATTTTAACTATTATTAATGTCAATTTTGAATTTTAAAGGCGACCATACACTTTTTTACAAATTTTTTAATTTCTCGAATTAAATTAAAATTTTATGAAATTAGTGTATGATTGCCTTCAAAACTAATCTCATATTTTCCGAACTTTCCTACAAAAAAAAAATTGGAAAAAATATTGTTAAAGGTAGCTGGTTGTAAATTTATAATTTGACGTAAATATTGATTTTAAACAAATTTTCCAAATATTTTTCTTTTTTTTTAATAAGGGTACTTTACTCTTGACCCAAATTTGTATTTTCTGACTTCCCTAGTACTGGATAATTTTTTTTAATGATTTAATTTAATATCGTGTTTTAAATGAAGCGTCAAATTTTATACAAAATATTTTTTTCTCCCCAAAACTTTCCTGACTCGGCTATGGAGAATAGGACTATTTTAATTACAAAATACAAAATTCCTGAATGGGGTTTTAGGGCGGAAGGGGCGTCTGAATATTAAAAAAAAATGCTCGGCGGCGATGCCAGCCTGGCGCGGTAACGGTACAGACCCTCATGTACTGGCGTGCTCAACCTTCCGTTTTCTAACGTGTCCGACTACCTGGCTTTCACTATAAGTACACAAAAATCTTCACACCAAAGTGCAGCTTGATTGGTCAAACGGTTTGGCAGTTACCGTGGAAGATTATACGCAGACAGACAGACAGACAGACCTCACTCTGGAAATGGTCTCAATCTTCAATATGGATATTTTTTTGCTTGTTCACTATAATTTCCCTTCGATGGGACCGGGAAAGTTAAGAAGTTTTTCATATGGTGCAAAACTTTTTGGAACACACTGTATATGTATATAAAGCTTAGACGATACATATAAAGATGAGTAATTATTTCCTTTTGAATTTAAATTGTGTTAATGGTATAAATGCTACTGGTAATGTATTGGAATTAAATTTTCAGTGTACACACCTGCCCAGTTTTATTGTGACTTATTGCGACAAGTTATAAAGTGTAAATTACACTTGAATGAATTTGAAAAAATATGCAAACCACGCGTTTCGAAAATTTTTACAAAATCCACAGGTTTGAATGGGTCAGTCGATACTGAGTCAAGGAAAACCTGTGTTTACATGTTTATGTTCCATTGAAACTGAAACCATATGTTGCACAGTGGTAGAAATTGGAAGTATTATTGGACAATGTTTCATTCAATTTTTTTTTCGAATTTTTTAAAACATTTGACAGTTGTTAACGTTTCTTGAAGTATTATTGGTCCTTTTTCTAATCAATTTTTTACGATTTTTTTAAAACTTTTGACAGGTCATCAAAAACTAATCCAGAACCAAAACAGATTTTGGTGAAACTTTTGTTAAAATCGATTCAGTAGTTTAAAAAAAAAATCGTTTTCGAAAAATATAACCACACAAACACACACGCACTAAAACTTGGTATATATTGTATATGGTATAACTGTTAACCGTCGTTAAAAAATAATTTAACATGTTGGGTGCCCAATTTTAAATGAGAAATCGACTTATTAAAATAAAATAAAATTAGATATTTTAAACGTGGCGCTGCTTCTTGACCAATAAATCAACGTTTTACCTTCAACTGGATTGTACTTATTATTTATCCTTCTTTTAAGCATAACAAATGACAAAGATAATTAGCAGTTTTATTAATACATCAGCATAGCAAAATATGTCATATTTCAAGTTGCCAACATAGAAAAAGTCAAACATAATTAGGCGGGCATCAAAGTCAGTTAAGCAGCAGGAAGAGGACAGTGTGAAGTGAAGAAAGATAGCTACCGGATCATTGAAATTTTTTTATTCAATTTGTTATTTTCTACCTTTTGACAGAACCCAACCCAAAATTAAGATTGCGTAAGTAATATTACAATATATAAACTCCCCTTTTGATTGGTTGAATTTAATATTGGTATCAAGACTTGAAGTGACAATTGACATATTTCATTGTCTACATCATTCGCCATTATCCTTGTTTTTTGTTACTGTCGTTACGATACATTTTGGCAAGTTCAGTAAAATTTTCTGAACATATTTTATCATTGCGAAAATAATGAAATAGGTTTTGACCAAAAATAATCATTCGTCGTTGGTAGACCTTTTTCCAAGTTGGCACCTTTCAGGAAACTCACCCAATGAAACACGTTGGTACGGTTTTTTGTGCCACCCTGTATTTTCATTATTCCTCTACTAAATATATTTTAGTTTTATACTCGCTTTATATCCCCTTCTTATTTCTTCGCGTCACGATCCTCTCTTCTTTTGGTATTTATATAAAATGTCTTTCCCATGCTAATAATGTTCTTCTCTTTGCCTACAGTCAAAATAACTGATTTTATATCGTTTGTGTCGCTTACCAAAGATTTCTTTTTTTTCTCCCCCTCATCTTGTAGGGTAAGTTTTTATTATATTACATTATATAATATTATATTTTCAATACAATTCTTTGATATCATTATTCATTATTCCGACGCTTTTAACTTTTATTTACTGTTATTTTTAATTCTATTAATGCCGGTATATATTTTTTACTATTTACTTAAAAGTTAATATCTTATCAATTATAATATTATAAATGTATATATATGATGTCTGTGTGTCTCATACAAAAAGAGAACCTATATTTTTTTAATATGTTTTTACGGATTGTCTAAAAATTTAATTCATCTTAATTATTTTTGTATTTCATATTTTGATCTAAGATTCATGTTTTTCATTTTAATATTATCATTGTTTTATATTCTTTTTCAAAAACAGAGACTACGAAATCTGATAATTTATAAGATTTTAAACTTATATTTACTTTATGTGAATTTTTAAGGTTTTTTCTTCTGGTCAGTTTTTTCCTCTGGACAGTTTTTTCCTCTGGACAGTTTTTAACTCTGGACAGTTTTTTCCTCCGCACAGTTAGTTTTACCTGAGCCAAGAAGTTTTTTCTCTGGACAGTTAGTTTTACCTGGGCCAAGAAGTTTTTTTTCCTCACCGCAAGAACCTCAAACGCAATTTTTTTTTTTTAAGAAGAAAAAAAAATCTCTGGAACACTATTTTTATAAAAATAAACAAATATAATTTGAGTTTAATTTCCTTAACCCAAAAAAAGGACGGATTTTGAAATATATCATAGTTTTTTTTTGTCATTTGTTTCTAATTACATAAAAAAATCAATTTGACTGGAGTCCAAAATTTTTTTATTTTGTATTCTACTTCTGATATATTTCAAATTCTATTCGTGGAACGAACCCATAATATAAAGATTTCTGCTTAATCAAATTAATTATTTATTATCAACAGAATAAAGTATCGTTTCAACGTCATAATCTATGCTAACCCCGATATTCAAGTTTTAAGAATTAATTACAACCTCAGGACGGGTCACAAAGCGGTTGGATCTAGTGAACTGTGCTATAATATACCAAAATTATAAGATTAAAATATTTTTAAAACATCATTTAAGATACCCACGTAGTATTAAAATTTCTCTTAAAAACAAATTCAATAAAAATTTTATTTATATTAATTTTTTGTCCACCTGGATCAAAATTTTGTTCCATTCTACCGTACATATGTAAATTTTATTATAACTTCGTTTTACATATAAGGCTCCAATTTACGATTTATTGTAGTTATTCGATTTTTTAATCAATAGATGCTATGATTTATTTTATTCGAGGTGACACTTAAAAAAAACTTAAACGGGACGTCTCAAATATTTTTATATTTTTGAAAGCTGAACGTAATTTGAATTAAACAGTAAAATACAAACATTTTTTTTAAGTTCTTTTATCAGAAAATTCATGTCGTATTATTTTTTAGTTTTTTTTTTTAATTTATTATTTTTCTTGATTAATTAGATTCTTCCCTGTTGTTAATAATTCCACCATAAGCAGACTTAAAATAATTATTCTTAAAAAGATAATTTATAATAAAAAATAAAAACTGTAACAATATCGTGGTTGTGTTACAGGATAGAAAATATTAAAAAACAAATGAAACCCGTCAAATGTTGGGGTTTTGGTGTCTAGAAGGCAGAATCGTTTCTTCAAAGCGTCGCGGCGACAATTAATCTAGAGCGCCGATATGTCGATTTCGTAGATATAATTTTTTATATGGAAAGAAAAATATTTTAATCATTAATCTACGAAAATTATTAGCAATCCTTGTTATTAGATTTGCAATTTATAGTGAATCCGGTGCATTACTAAAATTTTTAGTTTGTATGGAAGTATATGTCTCGGAAAGCTTAAAAATAAAAGAAAAACTTGGCGGCCACTTATTTTAATCAAATTAATCACTCTTAAAATTTTCACTTGTATACTATGCCAGAATAATGATAACAACGAACATATAAATATTTTTATCAATTTTTGACAGTTTCTGTCAGGTTTTAGCAATTTTGAATTTTTTTTATTAATTTTGAACAATTTTTTAACTGTTTTTAGAAATTTTGGACATTTTTGAGCATCTATAAAAGTTTCCAATTTTTTTTATTAAAATAAAACATTTTTTCTTATATATTCTCAATTTTTTATAGTTTCTGTCAGTTTTTAGGAATTTTGATTTTTTTTATTAGTTTTGAACAATTTCTTAACTGTTTTTAGCAATTTTGGGCAGTTTTTAGCATTAATAAAAGTTTCCAATTTTTTTATTAATATAAACATTTTTCTTAATTGTTTTTATCAATTTTTGACAGTTTCTGTCAGTTTTTAGCAAGTTTGATTTTTTTTATTAATTTTGAACAATTTCTTAACTGTGTTCAGCAATTTTGGACATGTTTTGAGCATTTATTAAAGTTTCCAATTTTTTAATCACAATAAACATTTTTCTTAAATATTTTCATCAATTTTTGACAGTTTCTGTCAGTTTTTAGCAATTTTGAAATTTTTTTAATAATTTTGAACCATTTTTTAACTGTTTTTAGAAATTTTGGACAGTTTTGAGCATCTATAAAAGTTTCCAATTTTTTTTATTGAAATAAACATTTTTCTTATATTTTCTCAATTTTTTATAGTTTCTGTCAGGTTCTAGGAATTTTGATTTTTTTTTATTAATTTTGAACAATTTTGACTTTTTTTATTAATTTTGAACAATTTCTTTACTGTTTTTAGCAATTTTGGGCAGTTTTTAGCATTACTTAATGAAAGTTTCCAATTTTTTTATTAATATAAACATTTTTCTTAATTGTTTTTATCAATTTTTGACAGTTTGTCAGTTTTTAGCAATTTTGATTTTTTTTATTAATTTTGAACAATTTCTTAACTGTGTTCAGCAATTTTGGACAGGTTTGAGCATTTATTAAAGTTTCAAATTTTTTAATCACAATAAACATTTTTCTTAAATATTTTTATCAATCTTTGACAGTTTCTGTCAGTTTTTAGCAGTTTTCATTTTTTTTAAATTAATTTTGAACAATTTCTTAACCGTGTTTAGCAATTTTGGACAGTTTTAAGCATTTATGACAGGCGTTTTTTATTGGTCGACGTAGGTGACGTGGATGTTTTCTATCGTCCGCATTTTAAGGATCCTGAGATGCACAAATGCCATAGAAGGTTTATGTTACGTTATTTTTTAATTATAAGTAGAACAAGCGATATTAAGCTGAGAAGCATGAATACATATTCTTTGATCTGTGTCAGTTGGTCTGGAATAGGATTTTTTTTTAAATTATGTTTTTATTTCAGGCCACATACAAAGACAGGACCTTATTCCCACAGAAAAAAATAGATTCTTGGAGGTTATCTAGAGTTATATGTTTTTAAAGAAAGCTTTCTTCTAATATTGAAGAAAATGATAATACTGATGGTGGTAATAAAGTTGATGAGTTTTTTATGTAGGTTGGGTAGTTTTTTGTTATTATTTTCATATTTTTTTGTAGAAGAAACATATAATTTTTAGTTAGTGGTTTTATTGTGCAAATTTGGAAAAATATTTTTGGGGGGTGAGGTAAATTTTATGAGACCGCCGGGATTTTTTTGTTTGGAAGGTTTGTTTACTTACGAAAAACATTTTTTTTTTGTTTTTATGACGATTCACTATAAACTGCATTTTTCCGATAAATCTCTAAAGGTGAGTTTAAACAGCAAATAAAATAAAATAAGGAATAAAATAAGAAAGTTAAACATGCGCATTTCTATGAGAGCGTTTATACATGAAATAACCTAAAATAAGAAATAAGAATTAGTACAAAAGATGACCAACTTTTATCTTTTTATCTTATTTTATTTTATTTTGTTTGGAAATCGATACTGCGCATGACCCAAATCTTTTCTGATATTTGGGATAGGTTTATGACATAAAAAGCTGTGATTTGATTGGTTTATTCTTATTTTATTTTAGTCATCTGTATAAACCAATGTTTTTTTTTCTGTATAAACCAATGTTTTTTTTCCTTAATTCTTATTTTATTCCTTATTTTATTTTATTTGCTGTTTAATAATTCACCTTAATTCAAACTGATTGAGTCTTTTTGTATAAGAAATAACGGATTTTCAATAAATTTTCTATATTTTTCAAATTCAAATAATGTAGATTTTTTTAATTCCCATTCTTAGTTATTTTAAGAGAATTAAGCCAATAATGTATTCTTATTAAAATATGCCTAAAAATAAAATATTCACAATCCATTCCGAATCACATTTTCAGCAATATTTGGTATAAGCAGTCATGGCCGAGCGGTTAAGGCGTCTGACTAGAAATCAGATTCCCTCTGGGAGCGTAGGTTCGAATCCTACTGACTGCGAAAATTTTTTTGTTTTTTAAATAATTTTGAATAATTTTATTTATTCGAATAAAATCTGACAGTAGCAATTTTATTTTAGATCAAATATAATGTCATTATTAAGATATTCCACAAGGCTACATAACTTTATAATTATATTAATAATGTACGACCTTATGAATTACATTTTTTTAACTAAATTTAGCATTACAAATAATGGAAATGAAACCAGTATTTATAATGAAGCAAATAACAGGTCATTCGTAATGTTGACCCTCAAAACTGCAATAACAAACTCATAAACGTTTATAACAAATCCATAAAAACTTTAAACATTAAAATAAATTACCAAATAACTTAATAAACACATGCAAAATCCTCAGTTCATGATAAGCATTTTCAATACGAGGATAACAAATAAAAAATAATAAAAGAAAAAAATATCTATGGACTAATACGCAAACAGAAAACAGAAAACTTCGGACTCCTTTTTCAGAATAAAGCGCGCACGGAGGATTGTTAGATTTTGCATAGTAAAGGTTTATATACAGGAGTGCAGAAAGCTAAAATTAATGTATAATATGGGTTACAAATAAATTGAAATATAGTTATTTTCCTAACAAGTGCGGAAAGTTATATTTTTCCGCACGCAATTGCAGTTGCCCGAACCACGCGGAGCGGAGTTCGGGCATGCAATTAAGTGGAAAAGATACTTTACGCAAGTGTTAGGAACAATATTTTTTCTACAAGCGCCTAGAATTGAAAAAAAAAATTAGCAAAAATAATCGTTAATGTTGGAGGCCCTTATTTCTTAAATATTATTAGTTAACTTTTTGTTTTTTTTGTAAATTGTATCATAATTTTTACAATAAATTAAATATTTCATGAACAATATTTTTATTTAGTTACCAAATATTTTTTTAATCATTTTAGCATTTATAAAATCAGTGCGAAAAATAACTTTTCCGCACTAGTGCGGAAAAGTACAACTTTCCGCATTCATATGCGTGCGGAAAAGTATACTTTTCCGCACGCTTGTAGAAAAAAATATAATATACCATTCATTATTTATCTCAAACATTGGACTATTTTTAATTATCGGTATGATAGCCGAATGGGCTAAGAGGCTGTTATTAAGATAACACGAACGCGTGAGTTCGAATTCTAACCCTGTAATTTTTTATTATTTTTTTTTAGAAATTTTTACTTTTCTTTATTGTAATTTTATTTTTAAGGTAAAAACTTCTCTAGACCCGTCGTTCTATTTTTCAATATATAATAAATAGAGAGAAAAGATACAGGAAAAACAGAAAAACAAGAAAAAATAATAAAAAACAGGGACAATAGCAAAACTGTTGAAAAATGGTGAAAAATTAAAAAAAAAATGGTAAAAAATTTAAAAAAGTAAGAACAAATATTAAATAATATTACAAATGGGAAAAAATAGAAAAAACAGAAAAATAAAAAAATAAGGAAATCGAGAAAAATGGGAAATGATATGAAAAATAGGAAAAAAATAGAAAAAAGGAAAAATAGAGAATAATAAAGAAAAACAGAACAAAATAGATGAAATTGAAAAAAAAAACAAAAAATAGAGAAAAATAAAGGAAAATGGGAAATAATACGAAAAATAGGAAACATAAGAAAAACAGAATAAAATAGGGAAATAGAGAAAAACAGAAAAAATCAATAAAATTGGAAAAATTAATGAAAAAAGGGAAAATGGAGAAAAATACAAAAAAATAGGAAATAATATGAAACAACAGAATATATAGGGAGAAAATAGAGAAAAAAAATAAAATTGGAAAAAAACAGAGAAAAATAGGAAATATTACAAAAAAACAGAAGAGAAATACAGAAAATATAGGGAAGAGAGAAAAACAAAATAAAATTGGAAAAAACATCGAAAACAGAGAAAATTATTACAGCAAAAAAAAATAATAAATAATATGAAAAATAGAAAACACAGAGAAAAAGAGAAAAAGTTTGGGCAAATAGAAAAAGATAGGTAAAATAGAGAATAATAGAGAAAAATACAGAAAAACCGGGAATAATACGAAAAATGGGAAAAATAGAAAAATCGAAAAAATGAGAAGAAAACGAGAAACAATCGCAAAAAAAATCATAAAAATGAGAAAAAATAAGAAGAATCGAAAAAATCGGAAAAAAATTAGAAAAAAACAAATAACTTTGGAAAGAATTGAGAGAAAAATCACAAAATATTCGGAAAAAAATGAAAAATAAAATTTTGAATTACGGAAAAAACGAAAAAAATATAAAAATTGGAAAGAAGCCGAAAAACCCGCTAAAATGCAAGAAATCGAAAAATATTACAAATAATCGCAAAAAACAGAAAAAAACGAACTATCGGAAAAATGAAAATAAAAAAACGAGAAACAATCGTAAAAATGAAAATAAAAAAACGAGAAACAATCGCAAAAACAGTTATAAAAATAAGAAGAAAAACGAGAAAAAATAAGAAGAATCGAAAAAATCGGAAAAAATAAGAAAAAATGAGAAAAAACAAATAACTTTGGAAAGAATTCAGAGAAAAATCACAAAATATTCGGAAAAAAATGAAAAATAAAAACGAAAAAATTTAAAAAATTGTAAACAAGCCGAAGAAACTGCTAAAACACGCAAAAATGTAAGACATCGAAAAATATTACAAATAGCAAAAAACGAAAAAACGGAAAACAAAAAATCGTAAAAAAAGAAAACGAGTAACAATGGCAAAAAAATCATAAAAATGAGAAGAAAAAAACGATAAAAAATAAGAAGAATCAAAGTAATCGGAAAAAATAAGATATTGGGAAATTTCGTAATTTTTACCTGCTTTTATTTGGTCCTCAGATTACATGTCATAAAGGGATTTAGTCCCGATTTTACGTACTCCGCTCTGTATTTAGATCCAACTTGCACAGTCAAAACTTTTTAATTAATTAAAAAAAAAACAATATCCATGATTCATGATTGACACAAAATGCCAGAAATAAATCAAAAAAACGAAAGAACGAAACGCGTTAATGCATTACAATATCTGGTGAGAACATGTTCGATGTTTTCCAACAAGGCACGAGACCCGTTTTTTTGACAAGTCATTTGTTTGTTTGCGCGAAAGTATATAAACGCCATCAGTTTGATTTTTTTATTTTTAAATCTCCGCAGTCTCTTCGTAAGTAATGAGGTCCACGGTAATGACATACGGATTTAATCGAAACAAAAAAAAAACACATGGAATGGACAGGACCGGTTGAATTCGTTGTGTCAAATTTACAACAAAATAAGAGTAATTTATTTACTTTTTTCCCTAAAGAACTCGAAAACATTTTTGTCATGGATCTGTAGCTATAATAAAACGTTATTTATGAATAACACTTTTCTCGTATTCTGTATATTATTTTGTTATTAATGCTTTTAAAATAATTAAAAAATAAGAATTGCAAAATATCGAAATTACAGACAAGCATAAAGAATAATGTAAGTGTGAATTTTTCCAAAATTTTTGACACAGCGAAAATCACCAGTGCAGATATTAAAACGAAACTAATGCTATGCAAAAGAAGATTAAGATCATTTTTATTTTTCTCATTAAAATTCTGAACCTTAGAATTCTAGAATTCTCATTGAAGTCATTGTTGATCTAGAATAATTAATTTAACTTAGAACGTGAAAATTAAAATATAAATTTATTAAAATTTAATTGCCGCACCCTGTATGACAAATACTTTGTGCAGTGTGTGCACGTCCAATTAAAAAAAAATCTGAATAAACAAATGTCTAAAGCTGCACTTAACAATTTAATTACTGGCGCTTTATTTCGATTTAGAACTGCGTGAAAAATATGAGATCCTTCATTACTCGGTTATATGATAATTAAAAAACTGAATCAACCCATAATTTTGCTCAGTGTGAATCGTAATGAATAAAGGTATCGCCGAGAGTGATCACTTTTAATGATATTCCTTTTATGTGAATTTTCTAAAGGTGGGTTTTGTGTCAAAGAGTTCGCGGTCTTGATAAAATATTTTTGGTTATCTCATAAAAAATTTGTTATTCATAAATCCACTGATGAAATGCTAAGATTATAAATTTATTTTATGTACCCAGTAGCATTTCTAAAATATCAGAGCGTTAAGCAATACAAAGTTACAATATCGTTGGATAAATTTCACTGGAATATTATCCAGAAAATACTAATTCATATTTCTTTTATAATTAATAATATTAATTTTTCAGTTCATGCTAATATCTAGTATTGTATATTTTAATATTTTATAATCTAAAAATAGATTTAAAATCAACAATATTATTCCGTCTGTCTCTTAGACTTTTTTCTGTCTACTTACAAAATACAGTTAACAAAAATAAAATACATAAGCGACTGTTGCTATGCAAGCTTATCTTTTTTATATTATTCCTACATTATAAGAGACAAAAAATATAGATATATTTCTTCCCGCTAAGATTCTGAATTCAAGGCTATGTACATACAATGTCACATGTCTCCTACCAATAAAAAACCAGCAACCCTCGTCTCCGCTAAAATTCAGAGCACAATCATCAATCGCATCCAGATAGTAAAAAAATTCAGTCATGCATTTAATGGAGCAAAAAAGTTTTCATGATAAAAAAATGTAAATAGTTTTTACAGTGAGTTAAGTGATTGAGTACAATTTAAATATTTATGTTTCGGTTTCATAATTTAAATTAATGTGCCGCTTTATGACTTTTCTGTTCATGTTCGTAAAAAATAGAATAAAAATTACATTCCTATTTCAAATACTGTTTTTATTTTAACATTCATATTGGTTTAACTTCTACCTAAGAAGCTTGGTCCTTCGAGAAAATCCAAGAATTTATTTTATCACGCTCGCAGTCTAGTGTTCTTTCAACAGTTATGAATACAAATATTCATAATTCTTTCAATCGTTTTGCCACTAAAATACAAGTCATTTTCACATGCAACGCGATGCGATTCATTTATGGTAGCATAGTTTTATACTACGGATATCATATTACAGACGGACAGACAGACGGTTTCAGTTGAGTTAGGTCACCGAAAATCAAAAAATTCGAAACAGTTCTATCGATTGCTGAAAACAGAAATCCAAAATTCGAAACCGTTCCCTATTTATTGCCGTAGGCAGGGCATTTATAAATGGGCATTTCCGCGACAATTTGCCCAAAACAATTTTAATCGCCCAAAATCTGGGCATTAAAAAAAAGCATTGTTTCAACTGCTTGTGATTGTTACCAGAGCTTCTGAAACGTCATAAAAACTATTAGTCAAAGCCTGTCAAAATAACTCAAGAGACAGAACAAGGAGAAAAAACCGAACATCCAGTAAAGAATGAATTATATGTCTAGATGAGCATTAATAATTAGAATTGTCCGAACAATCTAAGGTAATAACCCACAAAAAATTTTGAAATTATTTTTTTTGTTGTGAACAATTATTTATTTTCGTTGTGAAACGTAATAATAACCTACAGGTTGTAAAATTATTTGTTAAGTAAGTTTTCTGACTTTACCTATAACAAGAGCGTAACGGCAGCGCTACTGGAAAGGGTAGTTCGTGCTCTCGCGGTGTTGAAGAGTCTTTACCTTACAGACAGGATTTGGGGTTCAGGAGGGTGTCACTTTATTTTACTAAATATTTAACTTTTTGATCTCTTTAAATCGCTAACTGTTTCTTTATACTTTCCCCTTACAACCCCTCTTGGACGGAAAAATTAAAACGCGCCAATAATATTTTAAGCGTGGTTTATTAGAAAAAATATAACGTGTAAGAAATAATAAAAATAGAATATTAACAAAATGCACTCTACAAAAAATTGACGAATATTTTTTTTGATTAAGAAAAATTAAATTGGTTTACAAAATTTATATTGTATAAAATATATATCTTAAAAAAAATCTTTAACACGAAAAAAAACTTTAACACACAAAAAAAAACTTTTACTCCAAAAGGGAAAAACTTCACAAAATGATAGCTTGAATTTGTAAGCAAAAACAGTGGTTAAGCTCGTGCGGAATTATAACTTTATTTTTCAAAATTACTTAAAACTGCTTGTGCAGGTGACGAAAGAAAAGGTATTTCTAGGGATGTATAAGTAAAAAATGATGAACTTTTTTTTTATACATTGCTATTATTCGGGATAGAAAAGTGATAATATTATGTATATTAAGTCGTTAATTATGTCTTTACAAGAAATAATTTGGAAAATCTAATTCTATGTATCCCTGCTGTGAACCATTAACTTTGCTCTAAAACGTTCTTTCTCCAAAAAAGTCAAAAAATAAGTTAGTAATCGCGCACGGCCTGACCCTCTACAAGAAACATTTTTCTAACTGAATTGTGGCGCACCCTCCTGACAATTTTAAGTAAGGGATCGGTTGGAAGATGACTCTTAAGTCTGCTACACTCCCAGAAATTAAATGGTAAAATAGTAGGTTGCCAAATGGCACCAAAATTACTTTTAAAAAATACTGAGTCGGACTTTAAAATCAGCCCTATATATTCCCCCCCCCCCAAAATTAAAAGAAACGAAATGTGAACAACCTAACCTGGTCCCTCTTATGCTGCTTATTGGGTAGGTAAACATACAAACAACAAAAAAACCAAAATATGCCATTGTCTAACCAAGGGTAAGTAAAAATAAAATTCGGTTACTACTTGATGCTCGCGCCTAATCCTTTCTTCAATTGTGAAAGATTTAACCAGCGACCAGTTTTTTTTTTTTGAAAATTTCTAACTCAAAATTTTAACTGAACTCTCACTATTTATCCGTGACTAATAAAAAAAATGAAAAATTCGCCACCTTCTAACTGGGCATATATCGACGGCCCACGACATTGTCAGAGCGCTAACTTGATCACCACTGCTTTTTTTCCGGTCACCGCGTCCTTCCTGATCCCGTCGCGACGTCCAGCGAAATCATACCAGAAGTACGATGGTAGCTGATTTTCGGTACCATTTTTCTGATTGGTGTACAAGCGACAAAATTCAATTTGATATGTTTTTCAAATTGCAACATATTACGATTTTTTGTAACCGCATACATCCTCAATGATAATTGTGTTATTTTTTATTTTTGTTGTAAGCAAATTAGCAAACTTCGTTTCAATAATCTTTGGCCTCAATAACTTTTGTACTGGGGAAAAAAGAATTTTATTTTATTTAGCGTACCGATACCTGTCCTTCTATTATTTTTTCTATTTTATTTCTCTTTGTTTCTTTAGTCTTTATTATAGAACTACTTGAAAGTTCGTCATAAAAAAAATAGTTTACAGAAGAAAGTGATTAAGATACACAAACAGAAGAACACAACACAACCAATTATAATTAATTTCAAATTAAAATAAATCAACCTAATTGGTTTAATTTTTCTTAAGTTAAAATAGCATACATTATGTATTCAGTATTAGTTTCATCGTTAGTAAAATTTTCAAAGATATAAATGCCCGGACATCTACGGATTTTGGGCATTTATCCTGGGCATTTGCTTAGACTTTTAAATGCCCTGGCATTTCATATCCTTAGCCGAGACAAACGGACAGACAGACGGTTGCAGTTGGCTTAGGACATTCAAAACAATAGGTGGGCGAGCTAAGGCTGTTGTTGTTGTTGTTGTTGTTGTGGGGAGTAATTACACGTGACCTATAAGATCTATTGTGCTCCCTTCTAGTGCTTAGTCGTTGAGGATGTTTCAGTGATTAGAGCACCCCGTCCAAACCTCAGGAGATTTAGGATGTCTGACGGTTTCAGATTCGGTAGATCTCTCTCTTCTATCTGATATGCTCCTACGTATTGCGCCCTTAGGTTTTGCAAAGAGTATATGGATTAAGTTTTCAACCTCTAAGTCACAAAATCTGCATTCTTTTTGTTCGGCTAGTCAAGCTCCTTAACAGCTAAAGTGAACAGACATCGATTTTTGAAAACAGAAATCCAAACTTAAATAGGAAGCACATTTATTTTGATGTTTCATTTTTTCACATAATGGGTAAAGGAGCTAGGAGCTAGATTTCCTCCGCATTCCCCATGTTAAATTCCATAAGAAATCGCCAAGATCCATTCTGGCAAAAATTCGTTATCGCTTAGATTTTAATGGAGGCGTCCCTAATTTTTGCAGGCGTTTATAATCCTTGCTTCTACCCGCTCAAGTAGATGACATTATTATCTAGTGGCATCTTTACCTGTGCAATTTTATAATCCTAAATTCGTAGCAGGATTATTGGTGGCAAGTTTACCTCCGCCGATATGTATTGCTATGAAACAACTCATAGATCAGTACTTATAATAATTGTATTTTTTACGTTCAAAAGTCTCAACTTTTTTAGTGCCTAAAGCAAAATTTATGGAACACAGTGGTTAGTTTATTTTAAAATTCTTACGGATCAAGTATTAATAAATTCACGTATTAACTTTTTTCTGTTTGGTCTAATTTTTTAGATGGCATCGGAATAATTTACCGATTTTTTTTTAATTCCATAGCGTATTATCTCCAAGTTAAAATAAATTTCTTCGTTGAAAAATTTCTCATTAATCTGTCAAAATAAATCAGTAATTCGAATCAAAACCGTCCGTTACAATAAAACAATATTAATGAATATTTCAACGAATTTATGTCACCTCATAAACTGACCACTCGAAAAAAAAAATGGACGACCTGTCAAGATATATCCGAGCACAGATGTGGTTACCTATTACTAAGGTATAGACTTACATAACATCGAGAGCGTGGATTATAAAACGTCAACCGGTTTTTCAGCGATATTTTTTTTAAGTGGTCTACTGGCAGGGAGGTCTTTTAGTATACACTCAGAAACTGTTCTCTTTAAATATAATGAGATATTTTTAAAAGTTTGTTTAAAATTCATTGAGTAAATTTATTTTAAAATTTATCCAAATTTCTTATTAAAATCCTAATAATATTTATAAATTTATATTCAAATCATATTTTCAATAACTAAAAGAAAAAATAATGCGAATCTCCATCCCAACACGTCTTGACTTGTAAATTACTACGTTTCTAGAAATACCGTTCTAACTATTACGTAATATGTATCTCAATTTTACGTGTTTTTCTCTTTCTCTCCTGTACACGGCGACAAAATATATCCACAATTATTCATCTAACTAATTTTACCCAAATGCGGCCTCTCAAAACTAACACATCACTCTTATTTAACCAATCAAATTAGGTTACGTATATCGTGACATTTTAACGACTTTTTGACTAGTGAGTTCATCATAATTTCTCGATAAAAGATTTTCTTCATTTAGAGATAAATATTCTCTATTCTTCAGTTAAATAACCGCGAAATAAATAATGTCGGTAGCACAAAGTAATTTATATCATTAACAGTTACTGAAAAAACAATGTAAATTTTAAAATATAAATTATACAAAAGTTATTCCATTAAATTAATTGTGCAGTTTAGTTATCTTTAAATTAAACACTCCAGTGCCGGTAAAAAAAGTGATATCGGTATCGTTGTTGGATCAAATAAATTTTTTGTTTAAATGTAATAATAAAAGTTTTGATATGAATAAATGAGCATATAAGAAAGTTTATTCATTTATTCTTACAGTCTCAGTTTTGCAAACAACTGAGTGGCTCTTCGACAAAAAGTATCCTACTTCAGTCCAGTTATAATTCTTGTTAACCTACCAAGAATTACATTCTTTGTTCAGAACAATATTTTGTAGGTTTCTGAACATTTTTATGGTAAGTTGACTGAATGCAATAATAACTGATAATGTTTGATAGAATAAAGGCAGAATTGCAACAAAAATATACAATGTGATTTTAAAATATGAAGACAAACGAAACGTTATTAACGAAATCTTATATAGGAATTGATACCCACTAGACGCGTAAAGTTTTACTTATTCTGTTCACGATATTAGTGTCCTCGTAACACCTGATTTTTTATGATATTGAAGGTTTGCTTTTTGAAATTCACCTGGTCTTTTCTCGGCGCTTTAAGCCTCTGTTTAGACGGTAGCTGTCATATGACGTCATAATTTTGTAATCTTGTAGTGCTGTTTAGCGTGGTTTAGCTAAACGAGCGCTATCTTAAAAAGCTACTTATAGAGATGCATGTCATGCCAGATGCACCGAATCGTCATTAGGTAAACAGTAAACACACACAGAAAGATAATTTTGAGCAATTTATCTTTAAAGGTCGATTCACACATAGCAGTGACGTGATCGGCACGTGGTTTCACCGGCGAGACCGAAATTATTCTTAGTAGGAGTTGAAGGGCACTATTGACATGTGTTTTCCAAAATACATGGACTCAGATTTCAAGAATATACAGTGATGAAGTATATCGTTGAAAAAAAAAATAAAAGTAGGAACTGCTTAACGCCACCACAGCATCATGTTGACACTTTTTTAGAAGGCATATCTTCAGCTTCGAAAAAATTACTACAAGACTGACGTTACGCCAAGGGCGAAATATTTGTCCAAAAATATTAATTTAATATGCTGAATCAACAACGACAGTTTATGGCCTCAACTGATTTTAATCCAATGTGTTCAAATGAGCAACCTTTCCCTGCAGGAAGCTACCTGTCATAGAAGGGCCAACATTCAAGTTCATCTACTCTTCAAAATGCAAGGTGCTTACATCAGATTGAACAAAACTTATCTCAAACAAATAGTGAGCCTTTCCTTTGCAGTGATACCTTTTCTCCAGTGTGTGTCGAGCTTTTCAGATGAACTTCTAACTTGCATAGTAAATTGATTATTCTAAAGAATTCAAAAAAAAATTGCTTCATCATCTATCAGTTCCTTGTATAGTGTAATAAGTTCCCCTTCTGTTCCTCTCTTTTTCCATGTTTGATGGACCCAGTTCCGGTTCTCTACTTGTTTTTCCATTTCTTCATCCAAAATCATTGCGATCTGCAAAAGTTCTTCATCGTAAAAAGTTTCCAATTTGGCCACTCAACTGCACTGTCACAGCACTGAAATATATGAATAGAAATCACTGTGTGTTTATAGCCGGTAAAAGCATGTGTCTGTCACGGCACTGCAATGTGTAAATCGACCTTAAGTTGGCAAGATAAATTGATCAAAATTATCTCGCCGTCTGTGTTGACCTATTCATAGTTTTTCCATTTTGAGGTAGAATTAATAGTATCTGAGGTAGAACGGTAGATAGAATGTTAGATGTACCGTAAAAAATGTATCACTTCGAGCGGGTGAAGTCGGAAGCCAGAAAAGAAAGAATAACTGATTCCGGTAAAAGCGGACTGAGCCGAATTAAGCAGGTTGGCAGTACACTATGGCCACGCTCGTTCATTTCTCCCTACTTTCTTGTCTGCTATTCAGCGTTGCCAACCGTACTATAATTATAGTATTTGTACGATAATTACAACTTGATGTACTATAAAATTTCAAAGTAAATATAGTACGCACTTTATACTATAATTTTATATTTCCACAAATCATAAAAATATACCAAAGGCATCTGTTAGGACACTCTTCACTTATCCACCCAACTGTAATTCCGTTGCAGGCGAAAGATTTACGATTTTTAAGAATTTTTTAAGGATTTTTAAGAGTTTTAATGCATTTTAAAGGATTTTCAAGGACATTTAAGGATTTTTAGGGATTTATAAGAATTTTAAACTAGTTTTAAGGATTTTAATGTTTTTTAAGGATTATTTTAGGATCTTTAAGAATTGCTTAAGTATTTTAAAGGGTTTTTAGGGATTTTTAAGGAATTTTAAAGTGTTTTTAAGATTCTCTTAAGATTTTTGAGGATTTTTGAATTTTTTTAAGAATATTAAGGGGTTTTTAAAGATTTTAATGGATTTTTAAGCATTTTAAATGATTTTTAGGATTCTTAAAGATTTTCAAGGACTTCTAAGTATTTTTAGCGATTTTTAAGATTTTTAAAGTATTTTTAGGGTTTTTAATGTTTTCTAAGGATCATTTTAGGATCTTTAAGAATTGCTTAAAATTTTTAAGTAATTTTAAGTCTAAGTATTTTTAAGAGTTTTGAAAGATTTTTAAGGATGTTTTAAGTATTTTTAGGGATTTTTAATCTATTGTTAGGGATTTTAATGTTTTGAAAGGATTGTTTTAGGATCTTTAGCAATTGCTTAAGATATTTAAGTAATTTTAAGTCTTTAAGTATTTTTAAGGGTTTTTAAAGATTTTTTAGTGATTTTTAAGGATTTAAGTATTTTTAGTGATTTTAATGTTTTTAAGGATTATTTTAGGATCTTTAAGAACTACTTAAGATTTTTAAGTAATTTTAAGTCTTCTGGAATTTTTAAGAATTTTTAAGGGTTTTTAAAGATTTTTAGAGAATTGTAAACTGTCTTTAAGATGTTCTTCAGATTTTTAAAAAGTTTGAAATTTTTTTAAGGATTTTAATCGATTTTAAAGCATTTTAAATGGTTTTTAATGATTTTTAAAGATTTTTGGGACTCTTAAGGATTTTCAAGTATTTTTACGGATTTTTAAAAATTTTAGACTATTTTTAGGGATTGTAATATTTTTTAACGATTATTTTAGGATCTTTAAGAATTGCTGAAGATTTTTAAGTAATTTTGAGTCTTTAAGAATTTTTAGGGGTTTTTAGGGATTTTTAAGGATATTTTGGGTTTTTTTTTTGATGATTTTTTAAGGATTTTAAAGTAATTTTAAGAATTTTTAAGATCTTCTTAAGATTTTTAAGGAGTTTTAAAATGTTTTAAGAATTTTAAGGGATTTTAAAAGATTTTGGATTTTGAAGGATTTTTATGAATTCTTATGATTTTTAAGGATTTATTATTTACCAAGAGCAGAGAAAGTATAATTTATAATCCAGAAAGAGTTGATTGAACTCAGATACCTAATTGAGATAATTAGAATTTTTTATTTTTGATGCAATTATGTGTGTTATAACGTGTTACCGCTAAAGTATATGCAACGGTAACGCGTTACTAGAAAGCAACTTTGAAGTAAAACGTTATTTGTAATAACATGTTAACATTTAAGTAACTTAGAAGTAACAACTTTCTTTTCAAAAAAGTAACGGTAACGTACATCTAACGCGTTAATTTGCAGCAAGAATAACAAAGATACAAAATACCTTTGTTAAATCATCTTAAAAGGAAAAGCAATAAAAATGAATGGAATTTTATCTATGTGTACGTGACTGATGCTAAATTTATTGTTAATGATATATTTAATAAATAGGAATAGAAAATTCCAGTTAAATTTTTTAGGCTAGTCACTATAAAAAATATTTCTACCGTATTATCACACTTGAAATATTAAACAAACAATTAAATCGTTTTAATGAGTGATAAATTTTAATGGCGTGAAAACCAATGGAGTGAACCGTTTATTTATATTTCGACTAATTTAGACATTTTTAAGGCTGGAGGTAATAAATCGATAACCTTTGATAGCTTTAGTAGTATTAATTTGTAAGATGAATTGTGATTATCACAGTATTAAAATATAATTTATGTGTATTAATATGACCTTCCTGCCGATTTTTGGCAAGAAACTTTTAACATATAGTTGAATATATATAATGAAAAATATTCATTGAAGAAATTTCGCAGCAAAACCGTCTGATGTGTCCTCTAGGTCAGCTATTTTTAAAGGATCTGTTTATTTGAGTTGGCGCTCGATGTGCCGCATAACAACAAGTCGCTTGGCCAAAAATAACATTACAAAAATCAAAATATACATACAGAGTGAAACCACTTTAAACATCCTAACAGAATTGTAATAATTATAAAGACATTTTTAGTTATGTGATCACCGAAATAGTACTGGAGAAAATAAGGAAGGGGAAAGATGTGATGAACACATTTTAAGAGAAGGAAACAGGAATATATCGGGTATATAATGAGAAATTACACCAAATACAAACTCTTAAAATTTATCATTCAAGGAAAAGTGTTTGGAAAGAGAGCCTGGAAAATAACCACAGAACTGATTAGAGCAGCAGTCAACAAGGAATGGGCACTTGAAGAAAAAGAAGAAGTATGGCTCATTCTTATTTTGTAAAATTTGTACTAAAAAATTTTCTTTATAAAACGAATAATGTTCCAAAACAAATATTCTTCTCCAAGTAGACACGTAGGTTTGTCCACTGCATTTTTTCTATCTCGATTACTATTTTAGAAAAATGATTTCAATAAAAAAACGCCAATAAACTAATTTATTTTTTTATTCTCATTCTATTAATTTTTTCAGTAGTGGCTAAAAAAAAATCTCGTTATACAATTATTAATGGACGAAGTGAGTAAGTCCATTAGAACGCGTATAGGAATCCGATGTAATAACGCGATTTCACGCACGATAAACGCGACCAATCTCGATTTTGGTCGATGGACCGCAACTCTCCACGAGCTTGGCCTTTTTTTATTTCACCTAAATAGCCACTTCATTTCTTATTAATTACCAATACCAAAATACAAACAACCAATAAAACCATCAACAGTTTATTAAATTCATTTCTAACTGATGCAGTTATAATAGCAATTAACAAGTTCAATCATCAATTTTTTTTTATTCCGTATAAAAAAACTTAGCAACAAATTTTTGTAATTAATAATTTAACACCGATCTTGTGAGCCGTGACTGGAAAATCATCAGTCATCATGTAATTTATCAATAAACGATCCGGCAGTGAATTAATGAGCGACAAATGTCAACATAAATCTATAGTTGTGCGCTATCCGTTATTTTAGTAGCAGCGGTATCAATGAACATATTTTCCAGTGGACAAAATAATTGTAACCAATTTTAAGTAAGTAACTCCCACACATATATAGGAGATTACTAAAGCGATAATATACATCATGATAAATTAAACATTGCGCAGAAGGAATGACGCATTTTTGACATTTGACAAGAAAAAACCTTACACGGTCTCAAAAAATCTCCCTGTCATTATCGTCACATTCAATTTGGCATGTATTTTTTTTCTATGCATCTAATTTGTTATAGTACACCTTTAGCAGGAATTTCAAATGGAGCTAAACTAAATCTTGAGGAATTATGGGAAAGAAAAGGATATGGCGTAGAAATGTCATGGCTAACAATGTCCCTGGAAAGATTTCATTTTCTTCGTTTGAAGATTGGGATACATGTGAAGTAAGAAAATCCCTAGCACCGATACGGTTTGTTTTTCGCTATAGTTGTAGAGAAAATTATAGGAACATATGTAACTATTGACCAAAATAAAGGCTTTTAGAGGGAGATGTAGATTTAGACAATACTTGCGAAACAAGCCCAATAAATATGGTTTCAAAATATTCGCCCCAAAGGATGCAAGGATGTATTATACGAACAATTTCCAAGTATATGTCAGTGAACAACCAGATGGAACCTTTAAAGAAAATAATGATGCACGCAGTATAGTGGCTATATCTAAAAAGGCAAGAAATCTCACCTGTAATAATTGGTTTACAATATTTCCTTTTATCGATGGTTGTGTGAATCCGAGTGAATGCATTTAGTAGATTTGTGGACTTGTTGTAATAGAAGTTTGGTTCAAAAAATCACACATAAGCTTTCGCGTGGTCTAATAAATAATTCGAAGGACCACCCTATAATTATTACACGTTTAGGGGACGTGGGACAATAAAACATATCGTCCTGCTTTTATAATAATTAAACAAAGTTCATCTAATAGTAAACAACAACAATTAAACGTAAGTTCATCTACTAGTAAACGACAACAATTAAATAGGAATTCTAAATTGTTCTACCAGTTTTGGCAACACCGCTCTCATGCACGATGATCCATATGATTGATTAATTATAAGATAGACCCGCGGTCTTTGCATATTTGTAATAAAATGGAAAAGATCTGTTACCTTAAATTCCACACATTGGACCTTTCATTTTAGGTTTAAAACCATACACAGGTAGATAACGAAGCACTATATTAATTTACATGTTACCTGCACAACGGTTGAAGTGGAAGAGAGGGTTGTCACGGTGCTCAACTTGGCGGGAGGGGAGATCCAACGGCGGGAGATATCCCCACCACACATGGAAGCCGTTGTTGAGAAAAAAGAAAACTAAACAGTGGCGTAGCAGAATTTCAAAAGTTAAAAGTGATTTTAACAATGGTCTTTTACGTAATATGACGTATATTGGTAGAGTAGGAAAAAATAGGCGTCGACTTCCTGTGGAATTTAAAAATACCAAGGTAAGAAAAGTATGTTTGGTTTCCAGAAAAGTGTAAGTTTGGTGTAATTTGCACCGAAAGCTCAAAAAAATGTACTGCTTGTACCATTACAATGATATTAACAAAACAACTGGAGTTAAGATTAAGCCTGAAATTATAACCTTTTATAATTCGACAAAAAGTGGAGTTGACACAGTCGACCCAGCCCTGTGCAAAGTATAATGTGGCCTGCAATTTTCAAAAATGGCCAATGGTAGTGTTTTAGTCCTTATTAAATATAGCAAGCATGAAATGCACAAGTAATTTTCAGCAGCAATAACCATAATTCAAATTTGAAAGGCAGAGTTTTTAAAAACAAATATTGCTTTAGACTTATTGGACGAACATTTGCAGCGGTTGAAAACGTTCCTTTTGAAGCAAAAAAAAAGATGACGAGAAGCAGCCAATACTGGAGAAGTGGAAATTTTGCCACAATTACCCTAGGGAACCAAAAACGGTGTAGTCAGTGCAAAAATGATAAAAAATCAAAATATTATTGTAACTTTTGAGAATTTAATTCCTATGCATCCAGGCCGTATACCGGACAGCAGTTTCGTCCCTTAATGACTCATCAGCGGCAATGGATGCATAGGAATCAAATTCTCAAAACTTTCACGTATTTTTAAAACTTATTTGGGGTTTCATAATAACCTTTAGAGATATGGGCTTTCTGTCAATTACAGTTTGTATTGGCGCTTATTACATAGGTGAAATCTTTTTCCCAACTAATAAGTGATGCCATGCCCCATTAGATGGCGTAAGCCATCTGCCCGAGTACAAGATCCTTTTACTGTAATAAATGTTTAATTTAAGAGGCCCACACACCACGTGACTTTTGTCTTTGTCGGTTAGAGAATTACCCAAGGAAAATGTGCTTGTATTCTAATAAATTGGATGTAAACATTTTTTTTAGTATTTTCCGGTTTCTGTTAAATAATCCTACCCTCTAGTCCAATTTTTTCTGTGCAGAACAGGGTAGAGCGCCATAAAATATAATTATTCGTATTTGGCGAAAACTCGCCTAATACAGCAACTAAAAATATGCGGTTTTTTTCATGGTATTTAAAATATTTATGACAAGAGCGCGTCCATAACTCAAATGTGGTAAGATTATTCAACGAATAATAAAACTCCCAAGTCATACCACAATTATTTATGTAAAGTTAATGATTAAAAATGAGCGGCAACATGTTTCGGCCAAACAACGGCCATCGTCAGGCCTATAAAACAAATATAAAAAGTTAAAATTACAAGAAAACAATAATTAAATGATTACTTACAGAAAGGTAGTTACGACAAATTACAAGAAAATTAATATGATATGAAATTTAACATTCTGAACAAGTGAAAATAATTGTGGTATGACTTGGAATTTTATTCTTCGTTAAATATTTAAAGTATAAACTTCATGAAAAAAATAAAAACATAATCATAAACTTTTTTTTAAATAAGATGTGCAACATATTTGTCTTATTTTATTATGTTAATTGTGTTAATAAATATTTTTGATAATATAATTATTGTATACCTCTTCTACTATACGATGCACGCGATACGCATTTGAAAAACGTTAATTCGTTTGTTTATTAACGTGTACGACTATCATCAAGTAATTTGTCTGTCATTGGCTAATCAAGCTGAGAATTAGATGAGTCTTTGATAAACCGCCGCCGTTTATTTAGTCAAATGTAGGAGGATTCCGGAATTCAAATCATTATCTAGGTTAATGTGACATTGAAAATAAATTGGAAAAGTGCATTACTGGAATTTTAATGAATGGATATTAATTCAGTTGTGATTTGTTATGGTTTTTAATTCAACTGTGAATCGTATTTATATTAATATTTATAAAATTTTATAACGATTAGCAGCAGAAACTATTTGCGCAAAACCAGCGTCAGAATTTACTGATATTTCACCCAAACACGTGCTTTATCAGCAAAATAATTGTTTTTGTTTATGTTTCTTTTTTTTATAACATTGAATCATACTTTAAGAATGTATGTTAATTAAAATTTAAATTGTACACCTACTAAAGTCTCGTTAAAGTTTAGCCAAAATAATAATTTCTATTTCTGGAATTGAATAATTCCTCTGAACAAGTTGCACGGCGTCATTGTGAAAAGAGTATTAATATTTATTACATGAGCGTGGAAAAAGGCACAAGTGCTTACCACCCAATTATGTAATTATGCAAGTTTATTAATAGTGCGTTATCATATAAGTTTATTATACAGGGTCTTTGCAAATAAGTACGAAATTTTTTAGAGAATAATAAAGTGGTCTTTCATGGAAACAAAGCTCTTTGGCCTATCCTTGAAAAGTTACACGCTTCCAAATTTAAGAAAGTTATTTACGCAACAAGGGTATAAAGTGATACTATTTTGACGAATGTGAATTTTGTCGCACTAGTTGCATACAATATTTTTTCTACCAGCAAAAAATATGTACGTATTAAGTAAAAATAAGCAATCTACTTTATGTTGGAATATTTAGAAAAACCAACTTAAATATTATCCTTATTAAACAAGAAATAATATTGAGGGCTAATATGTATACGTTTACGTGTACCAAACGCTGTATCAGATTACTCGTTCCTATGACCTGAATGTTTGTTTTTTTCTTAAAAGTTGCGTTGTGTTAGATTAATATAAGAATTAGAGATGTTCGATACTCTAAAAAGTATCGATATTCAATATCGATACGTATCGAAATGCTCAAAATCGGTACGATACAGTATCGGTACATTTGGACCTTCAAATTCGATAATTTCGATCCAAAATTTGAAACCACTTATGGTGTTATATAACTTGGGAAAAAATACTTCATTTTAAGAAGGAACTATTTTTTTCGCCAATAAAAAAGTAATAATTTATAGGACATTGCAATTGTAGTCAGAGCTACTACATAAACTACAACATACAAATCTAAGCTACTATACAGCCACCTACTAGATTTTTCTATTCAATTTGCAGAAGATCCGTTCCTGCGCATGATATTGTATTTTATAAGTTTATAAATTATAAGTTAGCACAATCTACTCAGACCTTTTTTATAATTTTATGCGTTTTATGTGCAAATTATGTGTGAAATCAAAAATTATTTTTGTCAAATAGTTTTTATATTATGTTATCTTAAACAAGCTCTAAATAGAATTAATCGCTTTACCAGAATTAAATAAAGAAGGGGCAATCCCACCCAACATTCCAAACACTCTTAATAAAGGAATTGTTTAATCAGTTATTCTTCTGATAAAAAACTTTTTTAAAAAAATACCGTTAAATTGTCACAAAGTGAAATCCATTGTGACACTTTTTTATCATCTTATATTTTTAATAATTTCCTGATGATGGTTTCTCAACCGAAACTAGTCGCCTAAATTTTTTTATATATACACTTTGAGCCAAATACCCACAAAAAAAAACTTTGTTTTATTTCTATTGTTGAACACATTTCGAGAATTCTAAACAACTTACAATCCAAATAGATTTAAATACTATGGAACCTTGGTCGAAATTTTAAAATTTGGCAAGTACTGTTAATTTTATTAATTTTTTACTTAATAAGGATCAGTCAGATGTGTCGTGCAATCTTTATATCTGTAAGCGGTCGGTCCATAGCGACATTCGACGCCAAAACCATATCAGTTAATTCAGTGTAAGAAAACATTTTATCAGACAATAAAATCGCACTTCAAAAACGTTTTACAATTAACAATCTCACAACACCGTTTAAATGTAATTGATGTACATTTATAACCCATTCTTCAAAAAAAAACTCAAACGTAAAAACTCACGTTCCGAGATAAGTAATTCACTTTATTCGGATCAAATCTAATATAGTGACGTACTTCAAGGAACTTTCAAATATTATTGTTTGCTTAATAAGGCCAATTAAAAAAAAATCATAAACGTGTTGCACCTCCAAAGTTTACAGTTTAAATATTTGTACACATTTCGAGAATTCCAAACAACTTACCATATAAATAGATTTAAATATTATGGAACCGTGGTCGAAATTTTAAAATTTGGCAATTATCGTTAATTTCATTAATTTTTAACTTAATAGGGATCAGTCAGATGTGTCGTGCAGTCTTTATGTCTGTAGGCTCTCGGTCCATAGCGACATTCGACGCCAAAAAGTTTTTGTTTACAAAAATATATGAACACTGAAGGACGATCGATCCTTTTATATTTTGGTATAAAAAAATCAATCTTTCCTGGTGATTCGTGTAGCGCCTATCGGCATATAATTGTACCGTTTTTATTTTTCATTTTCGCAATTAATAGATTTTAATGAACCTTTGTGAAAGTATTCGCTTTTATGTCTTTAATGACTACAAAAAATAATAAAAAAAATTAAATAATTGTAACATTTGTGTTATAGGCCTGATGATGGCATTTGTATACCGAAACTAGTTGCCAATTTCTCTTCCAATTTTATGTATTAAAGATTATTGTGGTATTAGATTTTGATTTTTATTTCTTTATTTATTAAAATAGTGCAATAAAGTAAAAATACTGAGTGATCTTTTATTAGATAAAATATTGTATCTACGTTCGACAACTCGCCTATAAAAAGCAAATAGGCACCTTGGCAGACAATGTCAATTATATTTACAAATTAAGTACCCATAAAACCTGGTTATTTTCATTTCAAACAATAGTCCATACATTCAGTTTTACAATTCGTTTTAAGTTATTTAATAACTAACTGTATCCTTATTTATGCCTATAGGAATTCAGTGGCGGGTGGCGAAAATGAAAAATTAGGTATAAACTTCCTCAACATATTTTTAATAGAAAATTACATTATAATTCTTGTAGTTATAACAAAAAGAATATTTAAATCTATAAGGTTACCCATTACAGATGTGGTCCAGTGTTCAATAAATGAAATGAAACTTCTGAATAAATATGAATTAAGAACTCACATCCATTTGGAATTTGTTTTACTAGTTGGTCGACGTTTTGGCATCAACCATTTTCAATTCGAAGGACCAGTATCTGATTAGCACATCAGACACGTTATTTAACACAAAAGAATAGATTTGATTTATTTTTAAGGGTTATTTTCTCACCCATTTATTAATGGTAAAATCTAAATTGCATTTACATTTTTTTTAACAACGCAATGTGTTAAATAATCATTATTAACACTTACTAATTTGAAATCTCAGAATGTTATAAATATTAATATATCAAAGCGTAGTGGTCAGTCATTTTATCATTAACGACCTTACTGAGAACGGACTGTAATAGTTTCTATATTGTTGATCAGCATGTTGGTCTGTCAACAAAAGCTGCACAATTAAAATTTTTGGTAACCACACCCTTAAATTAAATGTAGATTTTCTGAATTTTTCAATGTAAATAAATTGTAAATATTTGTTTTTACAGTGATATTGAGTGAGAGCAGTTGCTATATAAAAATAATAAATGTAAAAAATGTAAAATTAATAATTTTGTTCAATAATAAACGGGTGAATACATTTAACTTAAATAATTTATTTGTGTTAATATAATAAATGCAGATACTCTCTATTAAGGTTGGTCCTGCGATCTGATAAAGTTAGATGTCAACACGTCTAAGGCCTAGTAATTATTCGAAACTTATATCGATTCGTAATCATATTTGTTCAACTCCAGATCATGTACCACACAAATGCATTAAGTAAAATACGGCAGCTAGTTTCTTCTAACAAGCCCATCTTCAGGCTATATAAAAATTAAATGATTACTATAATTAAACAAAGTAGATCAAATATGGCCTGAATATGGCTTGTTAGCCGAAACCAGTTTCCATTTCCTATTTTACTTAATAAATTTGTGTAGTACACGATTTGGGGAGTTTTATTTAATTTAGTACATGTGGATTATATAACATTACTCCGCGTTTACTGATTTTAAATTGTGGGTAAAAAATAAACGGTTTTTTTTCAGCGAAATAATATTTTTATTTCGTTTTTTTAGTATGTGATTTCCTGTAGGCCATTTATAAATGTAAAACGAGTACAAAACACCATAATGTGTGAGTTAATATGTCAAAAACCAAGTTTAACGACTCAAAATTTGCATAACAGTAAAGTGTTAATGTTGTCTAAGCTATTAACACTTCTTGGGACTGAGAGGTATTTTTTACCTATACATAAATTTAAAAAAAATTATTTAATTTAGGATGAAGTAAAAAAATATTGAATTTTATAATTTTAATCATTAAAAATAATGTATATGTATATTTATATAATCATTAAAAGTTTAAAAAAATCGTTGTGAAACTACTTTTTTATAAACGCAGCATCCAATAAAGTCGTTATTTTATTATTCAACTGTATTTTCCCTAAACTCCTTTATGCCCAACAATAAATCGTAATAAAAGTCAACATCCAACCAGCAAAATACAGCTTTAAGAAAATAGGTTAAGGTATAGTTTAAATATTATATGTATATCAAATGTACAGGGTTAGCCAACAATATGTTTTTATTTTTGCTTAATATTATAAGGGAAGATATTTGAAAAATTATTTTTTTAATTTTTTGACTTCAAATATCAAAACAGGGCTTTTGCCATCCAAATGAAGATGAAAAATAATTTTTTTTTGAAAATATACCGAAATTTTAAAATCATTAAAAATTTTGCTTTATCAAAATTTGAGTTGAGTAAAATATATGTTGTAACATACCATCTTTATGGTATATTATGAAGTATATTGGAATACAAAGTTGGTTCCCAGCGGGGCTTATAAGTTTTTGGCAGTTTTCTGATATAAACAATGAAAATCAAATGAGTTACTGCCCAGTCTTGTTAAGGGTTCCTCTAGTTCATTGCCTTTCAATTTGTCTTCTTTCATAATAATTTTATCTGATTTCTATCTCTTTTACTCTATTTTTTCAGTACTTTTTCAGTTCCTTTATTAATAGTTTTAGATATGTGTCTAATTTAGCTTGATTTATATATTATTTGTTATATTTCTGGTTTAGTACTTCTTTTGATTCATTATTACCCATACATCTTATTGTTCTGTTCATATTATTTTCTATTCTTCTATTCCATTATTCCTCTCGGTCTCTTTCTCGGACTTCACCTATTGATTTCTGCAGTATTTCTGTAAAATTCTTATACACCACTCTGCCATATCTTGGAGCATTTATCGATATTACGAGGCTGGTTTAAAACAATTCCGATATCAACGTGAAGATAGGTACATATCAAAATTTCAGCTATTATGGACGCGCATTTTTGTTTGACAATTGCTACGCGCATCTAAGAAAGTGTTTTTATAAAAATCGAAAAATCGAGTATCGAGCTGTAATTTAATATTGGGTTTTGAAAGGCAGTACGTCTATGCAAATCAACGATGTGTTAGACAAAGTGCACGAGGATTTTGCACCATCATTTGTAACCATGAAATTTTGGGTAAATGAATTTAAACCTTTATGTAACAGCTTTTGAGACAATGAATATTCGGGACATCCAAAAACTGCAACCACTGACGTTAACATCACTCAAATGATAGTCAGATAGCAGAGCTTATTAATATGTCCAAAAAAGTTGTTTGTCGCATACTGAATCAAGATTTAGGCATAAAAAATGAAACCTTACTTTAATTTGTTTATAATTTGTAAACAGCTCAATTCTTTTATTATGGGTTCGTTCCAGGAATATAGAATTTGAAAAAAATCAAAAAGTAATATATTGAATAAAAAATAATTTGGACGCCAGTCTAATTGATTTTTTAATGTATTTAGAAACAATTAACAAAAAAAAACTATAATATATTTCAAAATCCGTCCTTTCATTCTTTTTGTGGGTTTAAGGAAATTAAACTCAAATTAAACGTTATATTTGTTTTATTTAATACGAGGAACAAAAAAACTTTCAGAGACTTTTCTTTTTTCTTTGGAAATCCCACTTAACTTGGTTTTTGAAGTTTCTTTTCAAGTTTCTAGGATCAGTAGAAACATTGGTCCCAAAGGAGAAAAAAAACTTGGGTCGTTTCAAAAACTTGTTCAGTAAAAAATGTTGTTCCAAAAAGCTTGTAGTCCAAACTTGCTCCGAAAATACTTGTACCAAAAAAAATTGTAGTCCAAAGAAAAACTTATAGTCCAAAGAAAAAAAACTTGTAATCCAAAGAAAAAAAAATTTGTAGTCCAAAGAAAAAAGCAGTATATAACGAGTGGAAGAAATGAAATTTTCAATTTGCGACAGAGACGGATAATATAAGTCAATTGTTTTGACTGAAAAGGCAAAGAGAGAGAACTGTTAACATGGGAAAGACATTTTATAATAATACCTAGAAGAGAGGGAGATTTTGAGAAGGGATATCAAGCAAGTCTAAAATTAAATATATCGAGAAGAGGAATAATAAAAATACAGGGTGGCACAGAAAAAAACGTAACAAAAATTTGTCTGCGCCTTGAGTGCCGCGTTTGCTCACTTTGGACCAAAAACGTGTTCAAATGAACATTTACAATGCTCTTTTGGTGCAGTTTAGACACAATAAATCAGAGTTTTTTCGCCGATTAGTAAATAAAACTTATATACATCCTTATACTTCAGAAATAAAAAATTCAGACAAAACAGTAGATTACGAAGCAGGAATTGGCTCCATAACAGGCAAAAAATGTTTCTTCAGCTGGAAAAAGTGATTCCGACTGTTTTTTGAGATAGTCGACAATTTTTAAAAAGGAAAAACTATTACAGAAGCATACTACGCATCATTATCTGACAAGCTAAATGCAGAAATTACTTGTAACAAAAATTTTGTTTTACCAAGTCAATGAATAGTTTTAGACCTCAGAGGATACCATGGCAAAAATTCACAAATCAGGGTTAAAATTGCTTTATCGCCCACTTTACTCAAGACAAGTCTGTGATAAAAGCTGCGCGTGGAGGATAGAAATTTTCTTTCAATGTGCAGGCTATCACCTTTGTAAACTACTATTTTAGAAGGGTTAAAGAGATTGCTGAGACATGTATGGGCGTACAATGTACGAATTTGAAGAAAAATTTTTTTGTTTCTAAGAGGGTTCAAATATATCGCCTATTACAGAGAAATTATAATTTGGGACCTTTTAAATTTGGTCAATCTTGTGTATTTTGGGCAAAAAATTGGCCAATTTTTGTGTGTTATTCGGTACATACCTGTTTTTAGATTCTTTGAAATTCAATAGGGATAGGCGAGGATTATAAGAATTAATCATTTGTTTTATTATTATCGTTAAAAAAGACCAGAGTTTTATTTACAATAATAATAACAAGTGTTTTAATTTCTGATGACAAGGTAGTCAAAAAATTATGGAGATGAGAAGAAATGTAATAATTAGATATTCTCGAAGGACCACATCATTTTGTAAGATAACAATGAAACTTGATTTTATATTAAAAAACACATGGTAGTATTTCTAAAGAGCTTTTTATTAGCTCGTTTATTTGTTTTAAGCACAAGAACAATTTTCTATTATTACAAACAAAATTAGAAACCGGGACATTGTTAAGATATCAATACTGGCACTGGACGTGTTCATTTTACAACGCACTAATCATCACTTCAAATGTCTTTGTAAAAAACACTACTTACTTCACTAATTATCATTTACAGTAATCTTATTTAAGATGTAATAAAATTCTAAGTCGAGTAACAGAAGGTATTTATTATTGATGAAGAAGGACTGTTAACTAATTTTGACAAACTGCCATCATCAGGTGGAAATTGTATTAGTACTTATTGGAATAAATTAAAATTTTGAAAAGAATGGGTGATTAAATGGAATAATATGCGTGCACTGGTAAAAGGTAAAAGAGAGTTAAAGGTAATAAAATTATAGGTAAGACATGATATCAGGAGGAGAAGGACCATTGAAGGATATAATTGGTAGTAGTGGAAAAGTCATCCATAGTCGAACAACGTTTATGGTTTATTTATTAACTGTTAATGATAACAATTACTTTGTTATCTACATTATTTCTTTCGTAGTTTGAAAATGGATAATATTTTTCTCTCAACGAACTGACCTTTAAGTGCGGTCGTATGTGTGAAGTACCACTACTACAAAAACCGTTAAATCATCACGAGATACGTAACTTAATTTGATTGGTTGACAAAAGGTAGTATCATTTTTGAGAGGCGGTATTTGTATTGAAATTCGTAAGATGAATAATTTTAGATCTAATATTTTGTCGATGCGTACAAGAGAGAAAGAGAAAAGCACTTAAAATGACGTGGTAATATACAAGTCAAAACATGTTGGGATGGAGATTAACATTCTTTTACTTTCCATACCCACCTTCTAGAAGGGAAAGTATTGTGAACGAGCTAAAAAAAAATTTCGAGACAAAAACGGAAATATCCATTTTCGGGCCCCCTGAAATGATTAAGACCATTTCCAGATGGAAGTCTGTCTGTCTGTGAGTGTATGTGTGTGTATTCTTCCACGATAGAGGCCACACGTTTAATCCGTTTGAGCTGAAATTTGGTATAGATGTTTGGGTTACCCGTCGAAAGAACCCATTAGTATTTGTACGACATCTATCAAACGGAAGTGTCACTATCAAAAAATGACAGATGCAATATCTTATGGAATTTTACATGCAATATGTCATTTGAAAGCCATTGAAAAACTCTATTCAGAACAGTCAAAATAATTTCTCCAACTATCACCTGTCAAAAATAAAAAAATGTCAAAATTTGAAACTTTAGCATTAAATATCGGAGAAAGTATTAATCCGATTGAGCTGAAATTTGTTATGTAGGTTTGGGTTACCCGTTGGAAGAACTCATTAATTTTTCTATGACATCTGTCAAATGTGAGTGTCACTATCAAAAAATAACAGATGCAATATCTCACGGAATTGGATATGCAATATGTCATTTGAAAGCGCTTGAAAAACTGTATTCAGAACAGTCAAAATTATTTCTCCAACTGTCACCAGTCAAAAATAAAAAAATTCAAAATTTGAAACTTTAACATTAAATATCTGAAAAAGTATTTGTGGATACTCGTCGCGAAAGTTTTGGGGCGACACAACCGATTTTTTTATGTCAATAATTATCATTTTATTGTAATCCACACGCATAGGTTTTGCTCGGCCTAATAAAGAAATATTTTGTCACAATACTATTCGTACTGTTATATAGAAAGAACTCCATTTGTTACATTCCAAACACCACAAAAACTAATGTAGGTGTGATTTTTTTTTCTTGCAAGAGTTTAAAAATAGAATTGTAGGTTGTAGAGAAAAAATGTCTAAATCCACTCAAAAAATGTCATTAATACATACAAAATTTTTAATATAAGAACCTATTGTACTGTATTGTTGATTTAGAAAAAGTATATTAATACAAAGAATATATGCAAAGTTCTGCTTACGTACAAAATTTTTAAATGGCGGTCGGTTATCATTCTAACGGATCTATATCTCGAAGGCTCTATAACAGCGCTTTTCTTTTAACACGCTTATCTCAGTATTTCTAATAAAATTTTATTCTTTCGCGCTGCCATTTGGAATAAATACAACGTAACTCATTTAACTATTTTTTTTTGTTATAAAATTCATCTGTAGCTAATCCCAATACCTTTTAAAAAATCTCGAGAGCACTTTCTCTTGTCGCTTCAATTTATTACTTTTTACGTTTCAGTAATGGAGGCAAATTAACGGTTGATCATTATGAGAAAAAAAAAGGTTGCAAGTAATGGCTACGTTGGGTTTTACGTCCGTCGTTTCTAAAACAAATTAATGCCATTATATATATTTTGGGTACTTATTTATAGTACGGTTTATATAAAAAAACGAAACAAGCAAAAAGAGTTTTATACGAGGAGCCATAAATTGTGTACTGTACCTTTACGCATACTGTATATATTTAACCGGGTCGATTAACCGTAATTTTTTTTCTTGTTATTTTTCCTTAATATGTAGATTAATTAACCAGATATGGGCAGAGACGGACATACCGATATAATCCACATAAAAGTATTGGTTCATTAGCAACTGCCAGATATATATTTATAATTTATAATTTCCTTATAAGAGAAAAAAATTTATTGAATTTATCGTACTTAGCACCGCATTTCGAATTCGAAGTCTCATTAATTTAAGCCTCGGTACTTTATAATCTTGTAAGGTATACAGAGTGCTTTTTTAAAACTCTATTCAGACACATTTTAATTTAAATATTTATATATAGAGTGAGGTAATATGTTTACAACTAGAAAATAGTATAATTTGTATAGGGTGCTCCACATTCAAGTGACAAAAAAGTTTGTCATTTTTAAATGAGATATCTTGTAAATGTTTGGATTGCTCCTGACCTATTTTACTAAATAGTATCTTACATTTAATTTTAAAGTACTACGAGAATTTGAAAAATGAAAGAAATAAATCAAACAGGCACAGTTTTGTTAAACCTAGACAATGCCGTTATTATAAATCGATATAAATAGATGGCGTCTTAATATAAAAAAAATTGTTGGCTGACCCCGTACATTTAATATACATATACTTAATATTTAAACTACACCTTAACCTATTTTCTTAGAGCTGTATTTTGCTGGTTGGATGTTAACTTTTATTACGATTTATTGTCGAGCATAAAAGAGTTTAAGGAAAACACACTAGAATAATAAAATAAAGACTTTAATGGATGATGTATTTATAAAAGTGAGTTTATTCAATGTTCCACCATAATATTTTTAAACACATTTATAACGACAAGTCTAATATTTTTTTCATTATTAAATAAGAATTTCAAATTTTTTTAGGATTTCAAATTTTTTTAATCTTGAAAACTATAAAAGAAGTCGATTAAAAGCGTGAACTTTTTAAAATGTAATCCTGGCGCATATTGTACGGCCTTTTCCTTTCGGTTTTGTTGGTATTTTGTCACAATTGTAATTCAGTCATGGACTGTGAAGATATTCTTTTGCTTTTAAATAATTCGGGTTTGGTCGGAAGTGTGTATTTCTAGTAGTTTTTGGTTACAACAGGGAAAATTTTGTTTAGTGGTGATATTATTTGCAAAAAGTGGGTACGAGGTTCATAAACAAGAAGAAAAACTATCAAAACGAAAGTGGCCTGGGTTGGTTTTTTATTGTTTAGCCCAATAACTTTGGACCAAATTCGATATTAGAAAAAAATTTATAGGTTAATTTTTTTGACGCAGTTAAGTATCCACCGAAGAATAAATAAAAAAATCACATTCTTGCCTATAAATTAATTATGCATTACCAATTAATTTTGAATTTCTCAATAAAAAAGGTGACTAACTTTGTAGCCACTTTAATTCTCTACAATCATTATATAGCCAATATTCATGAAAAATTAGGAGAGTAGAGCGGTTTTTTCAACTTTTGGACCATTTTTATTAAAAATAAAAGCACATCTAAACAACAAAGTTGTAGAGGGCTCAATTCTGAACAGCTTTTGTATAAACAAGTTTTTCGTACGACATGTAGATCACGGCCAGGAACGCGCTCAATACGAAGGCTCGGCAGAAGAACTCATTTCCACACCACCTCAGAGGTAGCTTTGAATAGTTGTTTATCACTTTATTGTGATCGAAATCTTTTTGTTGGCCTTTCAACGTCGGTATTGTCTCCAGATTGCGTTTCTGTCATATATTGGCATTCAATCCCGGTCAATATAAAACCAGAACAGAAAAAAATTGTAAATGCTGAGAAAATTCTCCAAACTGGATACATAAGAAAATGTGGAAAAATAATAAAAACGTAAATAGTGACATAGTGAGTTTCTCAATATTCCAAATTAAAAAAATAACCGAACGAAATTCCAGGTTCGGTATAAAAAAATGGACAAATCAGTTAAATGTTCATGCAAAGCTGTTTTGAGGGAAATTCTAAACACGTGGTGGCCACTTTATTACATTGCTACGGGTATGTTATTTTCTAACCTTAAATGTCATTAAAATTATCAGCAAACAGTGCATAGATTTTATTTTTGAGGGTGAACTCACTGCTCCTCGGGTTATCTACTCTTCAAGTAGGAACTAAAGAAAAGAGAGTAGACATAACAGAAGTTTGTTAAAATAATGTTAAACTTATTAACTTTCATTTACCTTTTTGTCCCTCCCAATTTGTCCACATTTACTAATTTTAAAATGTCATCGCTAACGGTCCGCGATACAGATGAAATATTTTACAGATTGTTAAAAAAAGGTCCGAACAAAAATTAGGCCAGTTATAAATGTCTAATCCCCATATTTAGAGGGATATATTTAAACAATTTAAATACGTGCCTGTACAAGAATACAGGGTATCTCACAAAATTGATTTAAGGGCAAGAATGCAGTATATATAACAGTATAATATAGTTTTTAGAAAGTGATATCTAGTCAATTAAAATTTTGTTATCACAGATTAGTAGAAGAATCTTTGAAATTTTCTCGCTGATTTAAAATGTTTACAGGTACTATCCTGAACAATTTTCCATGTAATCCCAAGAAAAAGAAGATAACCACGAAACAAATAAAAAAAGAAAGAAACTTAAGAAATCTGAGCATATACGTGAGCATCATTGTAAAAAACCTCAGAGTCTGAACAAGACACTGCGGACTCCGAAGACACCGGAGTCTCATAGGTGTATCGGAAGATTCGGGGTATTGAAATGTGAGGAAGAGGACGAAACTCCTCCTCATATATTATGCCATTGCCGGGAAAGGAAATGGCACTCAGTATCCTGAACCAGAAGAGATAGCGAAAGGTAACAACAGAACTATTCTGGACTTTGTTAAGAGTAGGATAAGGTGCTGTACCTAGGGACAGTCGTACCTAGGGACACTTCAAATATTAACTAAACCAAAATTCCGATATACTACAGATTCGAAACATATAGTGGCAAGTAGATAGGCTATGCCGCTCCGAACCCAGGTATAGGAAATTCAATGTGTTAGAGACAGAGGTATTGTAAATTCAGCATGTCTGAAAGAGGGAGCGCGTTAAAAAACGTTTAAACCGTTCAGTATTTTGAAGCGTTAAAAAACGTTCGAAACGTCACATTTTACAACGGTTTCAACGATTTTTTTCGAATCAAAAACAGAACGCGAAAAAACGTTCGAAAAGTCACATTTTACGACGTTTTCAACTGGCGGGTGTGACGTCATTGCGCTCTCTCTTTCTGACACCCTGAATTTACAATACATCTCTCTCACTCTAACACTTTGAATTCCCTATACCTGGGTTCAAAGCGGCCTAGTATATCTACTGTGGCAATACTGTAGACTATCGGTGTAATTAGTTGATTCTTCAGTGTGACGCAGAGACCAAGGGTTTTTTGTTTTAAATAATGAAAATTGCAATATATATAAGAAATGTATATGTGGTGTTGTACCTACAGACACATTTTTCTTTGTACCTAGCTACAACATGTAGCTTCCTCTAAGTAGATGTTGATAGAATTATATTGTTTTCAGAATGTCACTTAGGAAAGGAAACAAAAAAGGAAATGGCTGTTCGCGAAGTATTAAACGGAAATGTCCATCCGAGCTGCAGCAAGTCAATTTGGAATCGCCAAATCCGCATTGGCAAGATATATGACACAGTATAAGAATTCTCAGGAAACTAATTTCGTGTACTAATCCAATTATCAAGTAAAAAAATTTTACTGAAACTGTGGAACTCGAGCTCGAAAAATACTTAAAAATGGCAGCCAGAATCCACTATGGCCTAAGCCTAGTATGTGTCATAAGACTTGCTTACGAATATGTAGTGGAATAATAACAAGGCAGTGGGGGATCTGGTCACTTTCTCCTAGGAAACCAAAGGGAACCAGTCTTGCAAGGACCACTGCATTTAATAAGGCTACAATTACAGATTTTGGGGCTTCTTAGTTACCATGATATGCTGCATCAATGCCGCCGGAAACACAGTGCATCCTCGTCTTCCCAAGGTTCGGTATCAAAAAATGGACCAATCTTATCAGTTGAATGTTTATGCAAAGCTGGTTTGAGGAAAATTCTAAACACGTGGTGGCCACTTTATTACATTGCTACGGGTATGTTATTTTCTAACCTTAAATGTCATCAAAATTATGAGCGAACAGTGCATAGATTTTATTTTTTAAGATGAACTCTCTGCTCCTCTGGTTATCTACTCTTCAAAAAAAGAAAAGTAGATATAACAGAAGTTTGTTTAAATAATGTTAAACTCATTACCTTTGATTTACCTTTTTGTCTCTCCCAATTTGTTCATATTTACTAATTAAGTTGCCCTGATTTGCAATTTGTTTATTTTCATTAATTAAGCTGCCTTCATTTGTTTTACTTGCATTTGAGGACCTATATTGTATTTAACTAGCATTAATTAAATTTGATGATGCTTCCTTGCTTTTTATTTTATCGTGGGTTCCAAACCACGGTCCTCGATCATCCTAAACCCCGAAATATGCCGTAGTCATTTAGGTGATTTAGTAAATGTGTTCCTGTGCTACCAAGCCTGGTTACTGGCGTGAATGGAACTGCACATGGCACAAATACCTTTTTGCACTTGTCCAAAGTCTTATCCGACTTTTTTTCAATGCGATTTGAACACACGGTCCGGACATCGACCAAGTATGAAGGTTAATGCCTTAACCAACATGGCTACTATGTCCGGTTAATACATTTAATGTATACTGATATTTTTTAGTGGGCGCCATTGTTCGAACAATGTAGAACCAATATTCAGGCATTATAATATGTTAGCCTGGACCTTCTGGAAATGATGAAGGATGAGTGTAATGAGAAATAAATGTTACGTTTTTTGTGCCACCCTGTATTTTTATTATTCCTTTACTCGGTCTATCTGATTTCAGCTCGCTTCATATCCCTTCTCTAGATCTCCCTCTCTTTTACCAATTCTCTCTCTTTGCCTCTTCAGTCAAAACAATTCACTTATATATCATATGTGCTGTAAATTGAAAATTTTCTTTCTTCCCCTCTAGGGTAAGTTTTTATTAAATTATATTATATATTTACCAAAATTCCTTGCCTTCGTTGTTAATTATTTCGCCGCTTTTAATTTTAACTTTTATTTACTGTTATTTTAATTCTTTTTAATGCCGGTATATATATATTTTTTGTTATATTTACTCAAAGTTCATGTCTTATCTTTTATAATAAAATAAATTATCTGATGTCTGTGTCTTGTTTTACAAAAAGATAATCTATTTTTTAATTTGTTTTTATAGATTGTCTTAAAATTTAATTAATTTTAATTATTTATGTATTTCATATTTTGACCTAAAATTCATGTATTTCATTTTAATATTATCATTGTTTTCTATTCTTTTTCAAAAACAAAGACCTCGAAATCCGGTAATTTATAAGATTTTTGTCTTATATTGACTTTATGTGAACTTTTAGGGTTTTTCCCTTTTACTACATTTTTTTTCCTTTGGTACTACGTTCTTTTGGACCAAGCTGGTGTTTCTTGGACGACATTTTTTCTTGAACTACGTTTTTGGACCAAGTTAACTATTTTCCTTTGGAGAAGGAAGATTAGGAAAAACTCAAAAACAAGCTAAATTTTTTTAAACTAAGGAAAAAAAAGAAATCTCTGAAATTTTTATCGTAAAAGAAAGAAATATAAAGTTTTATTTTGAGTTTAATTTCCTTAACCCAAAAATGCTTTATGGTACAGATTTTCCGGTAAGGTAAGTCAATCTTATTTAATCTTTGCAGCGGACATAAATTTGGTTAAAACTTGGACAAAAGTTTTGACGCGTTAAATATCCCATAAGCTAGTTTTACACATCATGTTTAAAAAAAAAATACGTAAAATGTAGTATAAATTATCTTAAACAACATATTAATAATAAATGCAATTTTTTAAAACAAAATTACACTCCTTCCTATTTGTTCCGCTTAATTATTTTTTCCTCTTCGAGACCGCAATATCATTGTCACTATAAACAGCACGCCCTCTATAAATATTAACGAGCACTAAGTACCGTTTTTCGCAAAGCCTCTTCAAGTGCGATATTATCGATAATTTTTCCTGTCCGTCCTAAAGGTGATTCTCCATTGCCATTGTATACGTATCGACATAAAAAATCCAGAACAATGCCGTTGTGTTTGAGTGAGGCAAATATTTATGTTGTGCCTATTCGAGATAATAGATAATTAGAAAGGATGTAAGAGGGAGTTTGTTGTTGATTTCCATAATGGAAAAATTGTGTAGTTACTGACATTTTTCTTTTATATTTTTATTTAAGAATACATGTTCAAATAGTATAATGTGTAAATGTGTAAATAGAAATTACCACTTTTCCTATAATTCTTTATACTATTTTTTTTTTTTTTTTTTTGATAATAAAAAATATCTATATTTTTATTGAAGTAATATTTGTTTTGTGTTAAGTCATGAACCGTAAAATGTAAATATTTTTTTCACATTTTCCAATCACGTTAAGTGATGAGACAAATATGTGCAAACAAAATCGATATTCTATTATTGTAATCGGATTGATGAATGTAATATATGAATTTATTTTGTAATCGGATTAAATTCCATAAACAGAATCCAAATAGTTTATAATAAACATGTTAAAATAAGTAGATTTATTGATCTCAACAAGGCATTTAAACGAAACTATAATTTAAATGTAACATAGAATAAATACATAAAGAAAACTGAGCAGCAGTAACAACAAAAGGACATTAGCATCAATCTCCGTTATTAGTGGTCAGATTTGAACGGGACAAATGACACTATATTATAGATGTAAAATAGAATTAAGAAAAATTAGCTTTGTTAAAAGGGCTCTTGGTTATTATTGGAGCGATTTTAACCAAAAAACATTAATATGTATGAAATTGAAACAAAAATTATACGTAGTAGCAACGGCAAAAAGTTTCTTAACGCGGCTGGTGGTAGGATTTAACAATCAGAAATTGTAACGTAACGAGATGTTGAAAAAGTTGCTATTCGTTCTTTAGTAACGATTATTAATTTAAAATGCGAATAGCTAGAGAAAAATGAATAAATTTTTAAAAAACGGAGAAAAACAAAAGAAATAGGGAAAAAATAACGAAGAATTGGAAAGAATAGTGAAAAATATGGAAAAATTCGGGAAAATGGGGAATAAGAATTAAAATAAACCAAAAATTGTGAAAAATAGGGGGGAAAAATAGGAAAAAAAGGGGTAAAATTGGGGGAAAGGGGGGAAACAGAGAAGAAAATAAAGTAAAATTGTTGAATTGAAAGAAAAAAAAAAGGAAAAATATCTGGGGAAATATGACAAAATTTGGGAAAAACATAATGGGAAAATAACAAAAATTATGGGAAAATGGTATGGGAAAAATTAGTGACAGAGAAAAAAAAATTATGAAAAATATAAAAACAATAAAAAATTTGGAAAAAAATAGGAAAAAATTTGAAAAACATTTAAAAAAATTCATACAAATAAGGAAAAATGGGGGAAATTACGAAAAAATAATGAAAAACAAGGAATCATTTGGAAATATAGGAAAAATACTAAACAGATACAAATACTATAAAATAGGGGAAAAATAATTAAAAAAAGTGAAAAATAGAGAACAGAGATAAAAATAGAGAAAATAGAGAATAGAAAAAAATAGGGAAAAAAAGGAACAAATAGGTAAAAATAGGGACAAATAGGAAAGTTGTGAAAAAAAGGAAAAATAAAAATAGTAAAAATAGGGACAAATGGGAAAAGTTATGAAAAAAGGAAAAATTAAAATAGTAAAAATAAAAGAAAAATAAAAGAGAGAGGGGGAAAATAGGCACAATGGTTGAAAATATAAAAAACCATAAAAAAATAGTATAAAATGCTAAAAAACAGTAAATAACAGGAAAAAATTGGAACAAATAGAAAAAATAGAGGAAAACAGGAAAAAGAAAAAAACAGCAAAAATAGAAAAATAATAAAAATAGATAACAATAGGACAAATTTCGAAAAAACACGTAAAAATAGTAAAAACTGGAAGAAAATAAAGAACACAGATAAAGTGGCGTAAATTAGGAAAAAATCGGGAAAATAGGAAAAAATTGCAAAAATGAAAAATTGGAGAAAAACAGAAAAATAGGACGAAATGGGAAAAAATAAAGAAAAACGAAGAAAAGCAAGAAAAAAAGAAGAAAAATTGGAAAAACGGAAAAAATAGAGGAAAAATAACGAAGATGGTGAAGTTGGAAAAAATGGGAGAAAATAAGAAAACTTTAGAAAAAATGAGGAAAAAATAGGAAAAATGGGAGAGAAAAAAAAACAGAAAAAAAAATGGGAAAAATTAAGAAAAATAAAAAAATAAATAAAAATTGGAAATTGGAAAAACTAGGAAGAAAATTATCAAAAATTTGAAAAAAAAATTGGGAAAAATGGGAAAAAAATTGGGAAAAACACAGAAAATAGAGAAAAATATATACAAATGGGGAAAAATTGGAAAAAATAATGAAAAATAGGGAAACATGGGGAAAATTGGGAAATAAAGGAAAATACTAAACAGATACAAATACGGAAAAATAGGGAAAAAATAATGCAAAATAGAGAAGAGGTAAAAATAAAGAAAAACGAGGAAAAATATTGAGTAATTTTAAATATAGGGAAAAATAGAAAAAATAGGAAATAAAAGGGAAAAATAGGAAACAATAGAGACAAATAGGAAAGTTGTGAAAATAAGGAAAAATAAAAATAGTAAAAATAGAACAAGAAAAAAAATTCGTACCTGACAGGGTCCGCACAAACTTTTGCCATTGCTATCACGCACGATTTTTTTTAAGTATTACGTCTATACCTCATTTCAATTTTATTGATATATTTTTGTTACAATCCATCCAATAATAATGGAAATGTAAGTTAGTGTCCTTGTAATAAAGGTACTGCGCATGATTTATCTTGGTGTATTTAACGTACGACATATTTTAAATACAGGCAAGTTTGTCCCATCAAAATTAACGAATCAATAATCAAGTCCTTCTGACATTGATAGTGCGCATGATATGTTAGGACTTTCCTCAAGTATATCTTTTGGAACTAATAAAATATTTTCGTATAATTAAGTAAAATAGGGGTATTTATCTTCTCCTATTAAGTTATATATTAATTATTCAACTGATTCTGACCAATTAATGGTATCCATAAACAACGTGAGTTATAATAACTCACTATAGTGAGTTATGGAAAGGAAGTTATTATTAATCTCTGGGATACAATATTTCGGTATGCAAAGAGTGTGATTAAATTCTTGGAAATTTTAAAGCCGATAAATACATTCCATTGGCGTAGACATTTTACATAGATTTTATAACAACTGGAAAGAAATGTATATTAAAATATTTTAAAATTATTAAATTGGCGGTCTACCATACGTAAAAATTTACTATACACTATTTACGAATCGAATACCAAAGTGACTCTGTAATGCGGTTCATGCTGTAAATTTCATCTGCGTCAGTTATGACCTACATTACATTATTTTTATGATATTAATTAATAACAAAACATATCCATCAATAAAAATACGACGTTGTAACGATTAATCGAAAGTCTTTAAACTAAAGAACCTTAACATGATACTTTGATAATAACGAAGAGGGATGCTAATGCCTTTTGGTAATTGCTACTGCGTATGATTTTTCTTTACTTATTACATCTGAGAGGTGTTCTAAATATAATACCGTTTGTACTACAAAAATAGATTGCGGTATATAGATTAAACATATGAGGATTAATTTCTTATTTATTAACATAATTTATGATTTTAACAATCGTTTAAATAAAGAATGAATAAAAATAAAATATAATTTATAATGTTGCTGTCAATTAGCTTTATATGTGTTGATATTATTGACATTATATTAATAAAAACGGATTAGCAGCCCACGTACCAGTGAAAATTATTCAAATTTGAGGTGATTAATATTATTTATAATAACAAGGATTATTATGAGTGCCAGATAATAATTAGTTTGGCTATTTACTTGAAAACATATCATTTTGAAAGTTATTGTACAAAACCGAGTACAGGTATATTTAAACTTCACCGCCATTCTTGTACAAGTGAAAATTAACATACTTCTCGTTATTTAATCGAAATTTTAAGCATCGATTTGTTATTGATTACAATGTAAATAAATTTTTAATATGACATTTCACATTCGGAGAGCTTAACTTGAATTTTTCAAATACGGGCCTGAATTTTCTAATCAACTTATCTTATTAAATTTAACCCTTTAACTGCGGGCAAATTTTTGCAGCGCTGAACGCTCTAGGAGCAAAAATATTGAAAAATACATTAAAACATTTTGGCATTAGTTGAGTTTAGAGTTAATTTAAATAAAACATCAACTTTATTGTAATAAATTAAAAAAAATTCAAAACAAAACTGAGTTTTAAAAGTTCGAAAATTTCGAAATTCCAAAATAAAAAAAATAAAAAATAAAAATATCTAGCAACTCAAAAGCATATCGATTCAAAAATATATCAAAAATTGGAAATTTTATAATTTTTTTCAAAAAGTAAAAATGTCGAAATGTTCAAAAATTTCTAAAATATATCGACAAATTCAAAAAACTTAAAATTATTTGATTAATTAAAAATCTTTCAAAAATTACAAGAATTTTAACCATTTAAAAAAATATTAAAAAAATATTCCAGAATTTTGAAAATATATCATAAAATTCCAAAATTTAAATAAATAAAAATGACTAGAAATTTGATAATTTAAAAAGTATATCGAAAGTGTTTGAAAAATTTGAAGTTTTATAATTTCTTTCGAAAATTTCAAAGAGTAAAATGACAAATATTCAAAAATTCTTAAAATATATCAAAAATTTTAAAAAACTACAAAAATATATCAAAAAAAATTCGAAATTTCAAAAAATTAAATAAATAAAAATGTCTATAAATTCCATAATTTCAAAAGAATATCCAAAATTTCAAAAATAAATCAAAAATTTGAAATTATTAAATTTTTTTCGAAAATTTCAAGAAGTAAAAATGTCAAAAATTCCTAAAATATATCAAAAATTTAAAAAACGTAAAATTATTCGATTAATCAAAAATATTTCAAAAATTACAAGAATTTTAACCATTTCAAAAAACATAAAAAAATTATTCGAAAATTACAAAAATATATCAAAAAAATTTCGAAATTTCAAAAAAAAAAATAAATAAAAATGTCGATAAATCCGATAATTTCAAAATAATATCGAAAATTTCAAAAATATATCAAAAAATTTCGAAATTTCAAAAAATAAAATAAATAAAAATGTCTATAAATCCGATAATTTCAAAATAATATCGAAAATTTCAAAAATATATCAAAAAATTTCGAAATTTCAAAAAATAAAATAAATAAAAATGTCTATAAATCCGATAATTTCAAAATAATATCGAAAATTTCAAAAATATATCAAAAAATTTCGAAATTTCAAAAAATAAAATATTCTATAAATAAATAATCTTTATTAATCCATTAAGACATTCAAGAATGTATTGGACAGGTCAGTCATCGGAGAAGAATTAAAAACATTACTATAAAATATTACAATAAATTCCTACTTTTTAAAACAAGCACGAAACAAAATAAAAACAATTAAAATCACAGATATAATAAAAATAGTCAAAATCTTTAAAAAAATTGCAAACATTAGAAACAGTTTAAAATTTTAATAATTATAATAAAAATAATATTACTATAAAATCGATAATTTCAAAAGAATATCGAAAATTTCAAAAATATATCAAAAATTTGGAATTATTAAATTTCTTTCGAAAATTTCAAAAAGTAAAAATGTCAAAAAATCCTAAAATATATCAAAAATTTAAAAAAACGTAAAATTATTCGATTAATCAAAAATATTTCAAAAATTACAAGAATTTTAACCATTTCAAAGACATAAAAAATTATTCGAAAATTACAAAAATATATCAAAAAATAAAATAAATAAAAATGTCTATAAATCCCATAATTTCAAAAGAATATCGAAAATTTCAAAAATATATCAAAAAATTTCGAAATTTCAAAAAATAAAATAAATAAAAATGTCTATAAATCCCATAATTTCAAAAGAATATCGAAAATTTCAAAAGTACAAATGTCAAAATATTCAAAAATTCCTAAAATATATCAAAAAACGTAAAATTATTCGATTAATCAAAAATATTTCAAAAATTACAAGAATTTTAACCATTTCAAAAACATAAAAAATTATTCGAAAATTACAAAAATATATCAAAAAATAAAATAAATAAAAATGTCTATAAATCCCATAATTTCAAAAGAATATCGAAAATTTCAAAAGAATATCGAAAATTTCAAAAATAAATCAAAAATTTGAAATTATTAAATTTTTTTCGAAAATTTCAAAAAGTAAAAGTGTCAAAAAATCCTAAAATATATCAAAAATTTAAAAAAACGTAAAATTATTCGATTAATCAAAAATATTTCAAAAATTACAAGAATTTTAACCATTTCAAAAACATAAAAAATTATTCGAAAATTACAAAAATATATCAAAAAATAAAATAAATAAAAATGTCTATAAATCCCATAATTTCAAAAGAATATCGAAAATTTCAAAAGAATATCGAAAATTTCAAAAATAAATCAAAAATTTGAAATTATTAAATTTTTTTCGAAAATTTCAAAAAGTACAAATGTCAAAATATTCAAAAATTCCTAAAATATATCAAAAAACGTAAAATTATTCGATTAATTAAAAATATTTCAAAAATGTCAAATGTTTCAAAAAAAAATTTAAAAAACTATTCGAAAATTCTATATTTTGTAAAAATTTGTAAAATATGTAAAAATTTGCAAGAAAATAACAAAATATACAAAATTGTTTATTTAGGATGCCCACATCACAGCATAGTTTTTACGAATAATTTATATAGGACAACCGCAGTTAAATGATATTTTACAACACTGTAACCCTTACAGAATTTATTCCACTTTATTATTATCGTTATCGTAAAAGTTATAATTAATTATAGTCTGACGTACTATAATTAAATTTTAAATAGATAAAAAGCAGTAAATTCATTTTTTATCTTACCTGTTGGCAGGTACGCCTTTTTTAATGATCAGAAGTACTTACCTATAAGAAAAAAATATTAATTATAATTTTTATTGATCTATTGATGTAATATGATTTGACGTTAATTTTTCAGCTATTTTACATATTTAGCGGGTAAGTAATAAATTTCATTCGCATAAATTTAGTTCTATTTTATTACAAGGAATTAAAAATGTTTTAAATTATCAATAATTTAAGCAAATCTCTATAAATTATACAAAAATAATCTTTTTAATTCATAGATCTTAAATTTATCATTAGATTGTTGACCTCGCAAATGTCTTTTAACATGTTTAAAATTAATTACAAAACAAAAACAATTAAATACTTAAAAGTATTTAGTATGCTGTATATACCTTCGGGCAAAATTTTACAGAGGTCACAATATATATCTACCCACTCACATTACATTTGTTTTTAAATTAAAATTATCATTTGAGTTTTTGCCTCACGCATTTTTAATATGAATAATAATAAATAATAATAATAATAATAATAGTATTTCCAGATAGGAAAAAAATGAGAAAAATGGGGAAAAATTGGAAAAACTGGAGAAAAATAGGGGAAATGGAAAAAGAACAAAAAAAAATCGAAAGGAAAATATGGTACATACAGAAAGTAAGAAAAATATAAATAAACAGGAAAATTGGTAAAAACTAAAAAAAATGGTAAAAACAGAAGAAATGGTAAAAACAGAAGAAATGGTAAAAAACAGGAAAAAATAGATAAAATAAGGAAAAAAAATAGAAAATAATGGGGAAAAAAAATTAGAAAATATAGAGAAATAAGAAAAATGGAAAAAAATTGAAAAAAGTAAAAAATATAGAGATAAATGAAAAAAAAAATTAAAAAAATAAAAAAGTGGGGAAAAATAAGAAAAATTATCATTGAGTTTTTGCCTGACGCATTTTTAATATAAATATGAATAATAAATATTATTAATAATAGCATTTCCAGATAGGTAAAAAATGAGAAATATAAAGAAAAATAGAACAAAATTTGAAAAAACAGGGGAAATGGAAAAAGTACAAAAAATCGCAAAAAGGAAAATATAGTAAATACAGAAAGTAAGAAAAATAGGAAAAATAGTAAAAACTAAAAAAAAATGGTAAAAACAGAAAAAATGGTAAAATAACAGGAAAAAAATAAGACAAAATAAAGAAAAAAAATATAAAATAATGGGGAAAAAATAGAAAGAGTAGAAAATATAGGAAAAATGAAAAAAAAATGGAAAAAGTAGAAAATATAGAGAAAAATGGAAATAAAAATTAATAAAATAAAAAAGTAGGGAAAAATAAGAAAAATTATCATTTGAATTTTTGCCTCACGCATTTTTAATATGAATATGAATAATAAATAATAATAATAGCATTTCCGGATAGGTAAAAAATAAGAAAAATGGGGAAAAATAGATCAAAATTGGAAAAAATGGGAAAAACTAGAGACAAATAGGGGAAATGGGAAAGTACAAAAAAATCGGAAAAAGGAAATATAGTAAATACAGAACGGAAGAAAAATAGGAAAAAACAGGAGAGATGGTAAAAACTAAAAATATGGTAAAAACAGAAAAAATGGTAAAAAAACAGGAACAAATTGACAAAATAAGGGAAAAAAAATGAAAATTATGGGAAAAAAAAATTGGAAAATATAGAGAAATATAGGCAAAATGGAAAAAAATAGGAAAAAGTAGAAAATATACAGAAAAATGGAAAAAAAAAATAATAAACTAAAAAAGTAGGGAAAAATAAGAAAAATTGTCATTTTAGTTTTTGCCTCACGCAGTTTTAACATGAATATGAATAATTAATAATAATAATAGCATTTGCAGATAGGTAAAAAATGAGAAAAATGGGGAAAAATAGAAAAAAAAATGGAAAAAAATTAGAAAAATTAGGGACAAATGGGGGAAATGGGAAAAGTACAAAAAAATCGAAAAAAGGAACATATAGTAAATACAGAAATTAGGAGGAAAAAACAGGGAAAATGGTAAAAACTAAAAAAATGATAAAAACAGAAAAAATGGCAGAAAACAGGAAAAAATTGACAAAATAAGGAAAAAAAATAGAAAATAATGGGAAAAAATTAGAAAAAGTAGAAAATATAGGAAAAATGGAACAAAAATTTGAAAATATAGAGAAAAATGGAAATTAAAATTAAAAAAATAAAAATAAGAAAAATTATAATTTGAGTTTTTGCCTCACGCATTTTTAATATGAATATGAATAATAATAATAATAATAGTAATAGCATTTCCAGATAGGCAAATAATGAGAAAAATGGGGAAATAGAACAAAATTGTAAAAAATTGAAAAAACTAGTGAAAAATACGGGAAATGGGAAAAGTACAAAAAATCGGAAAAAGGAAACTATAGTAAATACAGAAAGTAAGAAAAATAGGAAAAAAACAGGAAAAATGGTAAAAACTAAAAAAATGGTAAAACCAGAAAAAATGGTAAAAACCTGAAAAACATGGACAAAATAATGGAAATAATGGAAAAGAATAGAAAATAATTGAAAAAAAAATTGAAAAAGTACAAAATATAGAGAAATATAGGAAAAATGGAAAAAAATGGAAAAAGTAGAAAATATAGAGAAAAATAAAAAAAATGAAAAAAATAAAAAAATAAAATAATTATTTGAATTTCTGCCTCACGCATTTTTAATATAAATATGAAAAATAAATAATAATAATAATAATAATAATAATAATAGCATTTCTAGATAGGTAAAAAATGAGAAAAATGGGGAAAATAGGACAAAATTGGAAAAATAGGAAAACTAGAAAAAAATACGGGAATTGGAAAAAATACAAAAAAATCGGAAAAGGAAAATATAGTAAATACAGAAAGTAAGAAAAATAGGAATAAACAGAAAAATGGTAAAAACTGAAAAAATGGTAAAAGCAGAAAAAATGGTAAAAAAACAGGAAAAAAGGAAGGGGAAAAAAATTGAAAATGGGCAACAAAATTAAAAATGGGAAAAAAATTGAAAAAGTAGAAAATAAAGCTAAAAATGGCAAAAAAAAATAAAAAAGCGTGGAAAATGATAAAAAAGTGGAAAAAATAAGAAAAACGGGAAAAATAGGAGAAAAAAAAAATTGTACAAAATAGGAAAATTTAGGGAAAATAGAAAAAACCATAAAAAAATAGTATAAAATAGTAAAAAATGGAAAAATAAAAAAAAAGGATAATAATATGGTAACAATAAGAAAAATTAGGAATAAACAGAAAAAAATGTAAAAAAATAGAAAAATGGGGAAAAACAGGCAAAATAGTAAAAATATATTAAAATATAGAAAAAAAACGTAAAAATGGTAAAAACCAGGAAAAAGAGGGGAAAAAAGGAAAATAAAAAGGAGTAAAAAATGGTAGAAAATAAAGAAAATAGACGTAAATTAAGAAAAACTATGGAAAATAATTCATATGACTCGAATTTTAAAAAATCTGGACCGGGACCAAACCGCCATAAGAAAAGTACTTTGAACATTAATACTTCATCATAATTTTAAAAATTCTAAAAACAGAAAGGATTTGTTTGAACTGAGAAATTAGTAGACTTTTCCAACGGCAAATTTTATATTTGAAAGGTTGTAATATTTATTTAAATAAACATTTTTTAATGGAGAAAATATGCGAATTTTCTCCGCCTTTTCTGTAACACTTAAATGTTTCCTTTGCAGGATGTAAGATTTTCTGTGAATGTACAAGAGCTTATAAAAGATACTTAAGAAGGAATCAGCTTTCTAATAATTATTTCCGTCTTAAATTTTATTTTGCCTATACTATATTGAAGTTATTGTAAGATGAATATTATTTCTTTTTTTCGCATATCATGCAAATTGGTTTTTTCAAATTTCCGTCGATAAGAAAGAAATCTATTAGATTTGGATTGGAAACGAAAAGGCAACACGTTGCGTTCATACATCTCATGTAATTACAGGAAGCGGAACAAGATGTAGAAGAAAACGACATTATACCATCCTGACGATTTTTATTTAACAGGCCTGTACATAGAATATTTTCAATATTATATCTAACTAATCTTTACCTGTTTTACCTATGTGCTATGTTTAGTCAAAATTCTAACATATTTTACTTTCCCGACTCATCTCCGAGAAGGAAAAGTATTGTGAACAGGCAAAAAAATTTTTTTTCGAGATAACGATGGAAATATCCGTTTTGATGTCACCTGAGATGATTAAGACCATTTTCAAGTTTAAGTCTGTCTGTCTGTCTGTAAGTGTGTATTCTTCCACGATAGAGGCCACACGTTTAATCCGATTGAGCTGAAATTTGATATGTGGGTTTGGGTTACCCGTCGGAAGAACGAATTAGTTTTTGTACGACATCTGTTAAATGAAAGTGTCACTATCAAAAAATAAAAGATGCAATATGTCACGGAATTTGACTTACAATATGTCATTTAAAAGCCCTTGAAAAACTCAGAACAGAACAGTCAAAATTATTTCTCTAACTGTCACCTGTCAAAAATAAAAAATGTAAAAATCTGAAAAAGTATTCGTGGCTACTCGTCGAGAATCTTTTGGGGCGACACAAAAGATTTTTTTTCGATTTTTATCAGTTTGTTTCGGTTTTTTCTACTTTTTTTTCAATTTGTTTTTTTTTTTATATGTGTCGATTTTATTCGATTTGTTTCGGATTTTTCAATTTGTTTTGGCTTTTTTTCGATTTCATTTGGTTTCAGTCAATTTTATTTGATTTTGTTTTTGTTGATTTTTTTCGATTTTTTTTCCTCCTTTCTTCCTTTGATTTTTTTAAATTTTTTCGGTTTTTAATTATTTTGTTAGATTTTATTGGAATATGGTCGATTTTTTTGATTTTTAACAATTTTTGTATTTTTCTTGATTCATTTTATTTTTTTTAGTTTGTTTCGGTTTTTCCGGTTGGTTTTTGTCGGTTTTTTCGATTTTTTTTTTATTTTGATTTTATTTTTGTCGATTTATGATTTTCGGATATGTTTCAATTTGTTTCGATTTTTTTATCTTTATTTCATTTTTTCCAATTTGTTTCGCTTTTTTTCAATTTATTTTGCATTTTTTTTTAAATGGTTCGATTTTGTTTTAGTTTCCTTTCGTTATTTTTTTGGAGTTTTTTCATTTTTTTTCGTTTTTTATTTTTGTCGATGTTGTCAATTTTTCTTGATTTGCTTCGGTTACTTTTTTTAAATTTTTTTTAATTTGTTTCGGTTTTTTCGATATGTTTTGGTTTTTTTCAATTTGATTTCAGAATTTTTACGATTTTAATTTTTTCGACTTTTTCGATTTTATGTCGATATCTTTCGATTTTTTTGAGTTTTTTTTGTCGATTTTTTTTGATTTTTGTCGTTTTTTTTTAGTTTACTTTATGTAATTTTTTTTTTGTTTTTTTAAATTTTTTCAGTTTGTTTCAATTTTTTTTGATGTTTTTAATTTTCATCCATTTTTCTTGATTTGTTTGACCTTTTGCTACCTTTTTCCGTTTTTTTTTAGTTTGTCTCGGTTTTTACGATTTGTTTTGGTTTTTTTCAATTTTATTTGATTTTTGTTTTTTTTTCGATATTTCGATTTAATTCAATTTTTTTTTGGGTTTTGTCAATTTTCGTAGTTTTCTTTCGTAATTTTTTTTTTAAATCCATTAAATTCAGTTGGTTTCGATTTTTTTTTGGATATTTTTTTGATTTGTCGTTTTTTCTTAATTTTTTTACTTTTTTCGACTCTTTTCTGTTTTTTTCAATTTGTTTCGGTTTTTTCGATTTTATGTGGTTTAATTTGAATTTATTTGATTTCGGTAATTTTTTTTTGCTTTTTACCGATTTTTGTAATTTTCTTGGTTTTTTTTGACTTTTTTCATTTGTTTTGGGTTTTTCATTTGTTTGGTGTTTTTCGATTTTATTTGATTTTTGTCGGTTTTTTCGATTTATTTGATTTTATTTTTGTTGATTTTGTCGATATGTTTCGATTTTATCTGATTTGTTTCGGTTTTTGTCGATTTTTTTAGTTTTCTTTCGTTATTTTTTTGTTATTTTTTTAAAAAGAAATTCAGTCTATTTCAATTTTTTTTAGGTTTTGTAGATTTTTTCGGTTTTATTGATTTTTATCGATTGTTCTAGATTTTTTGACTTTTTTCGACTTTTTCCATTTTTTGTTATTTGTTTCGGTTTTTTCGATTTGTTTTTTTTTTCGATTTTATTTAGTTTTAGTCGATTTTAATTGATTTTATTTTGGTCGACGTTTTCGATTATTGTTGATTTTCGACATTTTTTTAATTTTTTTCAATTTGTTTTGCTTTTTTCATTATGTTGATTTTTTTCGATTTGTTTCGACTTTATTTGAATATTGTCGATTTTTTTATTTTTAGCCATTTTTTTATTTTTCTTGATTTTTTTGCCTCTTAATTTGTTTCGGGTTTTTCGATTTGTTTGATTTTTGTCGGTTTTTTTACATATTTTTGATTTAATTTTTGTCGATTTGTTCAATTTTTTTTAATTTGTTTCGCTTTTTTCAATTTTTTTTTTGTTTTTTATCGATATATTTTGATTTGTTTCGGTTTTTGTTGATTTGTTTCGCTTTTTTTCGATATGTTCCCGACCCACCTCCGAGAAGGGAAATTATTGTGAACGAACTAAAAAAAATTTTAATCCGATTGAGCTGAAATTTGGTATATGGGTTTGGGTTATCAAACCCATTCGTTTTTGTACGACATCTGTCAAACGGAAGTGTCACTATCAAAAAATAACAGATGCAATATATCACGGAATTTTTTGACTTACAATATGTCGTTTGAAAGCCCTTGAAAAACTCTATTCAGAACAGTCAAAATTATTTCTCCAACTGTCACCTGTCAAAATTTGAAACTTTACTTCATTAAATTATTCGTGGATACTTGTCGGGAAAGTTTTGGGGCGACACAACCGATTTTTTTATTTACACCCTTAATAAATTAATTTTTTTTTATTTTAAATCAACTGGACTAATAAGTTCGACTTCTTTAGCCAGCGATTCTTGCTCCAATCTTGTACCAATTTCCGTGTAACACCAGTCGTAATGCGTCCGTGAAACTGTCAAGAATGCCATTTTGAAAGTTAATTGCAAGTTCGGGATGCTCCTTAAAGACGGGAAAAAGACGTTTAACTCCACTCCGATTGCGGTAATCAAAGATTTAGCGTGACTACAAGCGAAAAATTTAAATTGCCAAGTCGGATTCGAAAATTACCGACGGGGCAACTTATTTAAAAGAATCAAAAAATAAGTAAAAAAGTTGTTTAATATTAGTATAAGTGGTATGGGTTTTTTCAGCTTTAATTAAGGTATAAAAAATTGTTGTCTGACAAGTGACTGGTTTCCAATAAATATTAGTCTTGTATAGTTATAAAAATGTTAAAAAATATTGATTATAAGGAATAAATTGCGTCTTTTAAAAATAAATAATAATATTTTTCATACAAAATAGTGCTGGAAATACTTTTTAAAAAGATCCATCAAGATTAATTATTAATTACTATATATTTAATTTTGTAACACCTTGTATTTTTAATTATCCAAATATAATATATTCACTTAAAATCAATATAGTAAATCACTTTAGAATTTGAAACCAAACATGCGAAATTATTTGTACACCTTGTCATTTATGTCAGCGAGAGTACTTCAGCGTTGACGTTGATGGATGATTTTTTTTTTCAAAATTATGTTTATGTTTGTGGAAACTGTTTGTTTTAGTAGATAAACCAAATCGTAACTCATGCGGTTTTATTGTATAAATCGCGAAATAAATATTTATTATTTTAGTAAAATGAAGTGGTTATTATTTCATTATAAATAAAATAAATAAAAAAATTTTAATGTAAATAAAAACTCCTACGTATGTTGTCAGTTTCAATAATAACTCCAGGTTTTAAATAATTATCAGTATATTGTTTATTTTTAAAATTGTTGTAGTTATAATATATCTAATTAAATTACCAATCGTCTAATTAGGAACACCCAATATGAGAATAGTACAAATAACTATATACGGGTACCCGTTTATTTGATGTACTAATAATATGTGGAATTGTACAAATATACGTTGTCACATATTGAATTACTAACTTTTTTTAAAAATAAAAAGAAAACAATGACTATTATACTTTTTAATTTAAGCAATGTTTGTTTGGGATCGAAGAAAACAGTTGAGTCATTGTTAATCTTAACGGAATTTTTGTTTTTTGAAATGGAACCAGAGGTGGTAATCAATGGATTGTAATATTCATCAACACTTCTTTTTTAAATTTAACTCAACCATCACTTCTTAACCGAGACAAATCTAGTCGATTTTGTTGATTACAAATATTTTTGTTAAAATTTAAATATCCATAATAGTGGATCCAAAAGGCATATAATAATTGTTCCAAATTCGTAATTGGGAGGGTTTTTGAGTCATTGATTAAACATTTAATCAAAAAATAAACTCCAATCACTTTTTCACATCTAGTCCCGTTTAGTTTAGTGTAACAGTTAGTTGACTTTGTTTAGATTTTTTTACCTATATCGCTGTTCAAAGGGCTACTTATATAACGATTGATTACCGTAAGATTAATTTAAATCATTGGTAATGAAACGTTATTTTAATTTGTTGGTAAAAGCGCTTTAGTAATAAATGTGATTTAAGCTCAATTCTTTTTATTATGGGTTCATTCCCCGAATAGAATTTTAAATATAACAAAAAGTAAAATATTAAATAAAAAAAAATTGAACGCCAGTCTAATTGATTTTTTGATGTAATTAGAAACAATTGACAAAAAAACTATGATATATTTCAAAAATCCGTCCTTTCTTTCTTTTTGTGGGTTTAAATCATTATACCTATTTGTTCTTTTTTTATAAGAAAAATTTAATAATCCTTCATATACTTTTTCTTTTATTTCTTCTTGGAAAATGTGACTTGGCTTGGTTTTGGGTTTGTTTTCGAGTTTCTTTCTAAAATTTCCTGGATCAGGTAGTAAAAGATGTCACGTTCCAAGGAAAAACTTGTTGTAAAATTAAAAAGGACTTGTTCCAAATAAAAACGTTCAGCCCCAAAGGAGAAAAAAACTTGCTCGTTCCAAAAAAGACGTTCAGTCCCAGAAAAAAAATGTTCTGTCCAAAAAAGCCCTAAAAGTTCACACAAGACAAAAATCTTATAAATTACCAGATTTCATGGTCTACGTTTAAAAAAAATAATATAAAACAATGATAATATTAATATGAAATACCTGAATTTTTAGATCAAAATATGAAACACTAGCTTTTGCCCGCGACTTCGTCCGCGTTGATGTTAGAATAAATAAAAGTTCCTTTCTTATACCTGTTTCCTTTCATCTCCATTTCCATCTCCATTTTTACCCCTTCAAGTGGAGTTACTTTATCAAGTGTAACATCAAATGAAAGGTCATTGTTTGCAAATTTTAAAAGAATTTTTTTATAATCTTATTTTTTTATAGTTTTATGCGACCTACTTTTAGACTTATGGCGAAATTTTCTAGTCGAAGTAATTCATTCATACCGATAGATATTTATTATTATTTTACAGGAAACATAAAATTAGGTATCCAAAACAAAAATATATATATGTAGACCATAAATTAGATTAAAAAATGCAGTAGTTAGTAAATTTTTTAATAAAAACTGCAAAATCACAAAACAAGTTACCGTACTCATCTCAACTCCTGAAGAAGCTGCTAATAATGGAAACGAAACGTCGAGTATTGATATAAAAATTAATCGGCCAATTTCTATTATAAAATAGCGGGTGAACCAGTAATTTTTATTAGTAAATTCTTATGGTAAAAAACTATAATGATATTATTTAATTGCATTTATATCAATTTTTTTAATAGAACGTCCTGTATATCTCTACTCAATCAAAAGTTAACTAATTATAGATTTTCGATAAGAAGAAGCATTAACCTTTCAGATAGTATCAAAATATACCGGGTATTTTTTTAAAAAATAGATGACATTTACATTTAATTCATTTTTTCTTAATAATGATATTTTCTACTTATTTTTTATTTTTATTAATTGTTATATTTTCTAGTTGTTTTTTTTTATTCTTTTTGATTTTTTCCTAATCCTACTTTTTATAATTTTTTATTTTTTTCTTAATTTTTCCATTCTTTTCTAATTTTTTCTGTTTTTTCATAATTCTTTTATGATTTTTTCTTAATTTTTCTATTATTCTTTCTTCTCTTCTTCTTCTTTCTGATATTTTCTGTTTCTTTCCCACTCACTGATTTATGGTAAATAAGCCGCTAATAAGAATCATATTATGATAATTTAAATGGCACCAATTTTATTCCCCATTTCTGCTGCATTCACGAAATTATTCACACAGTAATTTCACAACAAAAATATTTTTTATTTATTCTTTAGAAGCACATATCACCAAAATAACGTAAAGAAATTAACGAAATCTCGATAGAAATTCGCATTGTATTTAGAGCTTAAGGTAACATCGGTTTTAGTACCATGGACCATTTAAAACGCGGGGTCCCGCGGCTCTAAAATGGTTGCAACACCCCTAAAATCGCCAAAAACCACCCTTTTTGGGGGTTTTTCGCAACAATATTTATGAGACCCCCAAATAATGTTCTGTAATATGCTAATTTTCATGAAAATTAGCAAATTTAGTACGCCCATAAAAACTAAGCACAAAGTGTATGTTAAAGGGTGACACCCACCTCTAAAGTGACGTACAATTGAAAATGCCGGAAATTTTGTTAACTTTTTTAAAATCAGATTAACGTGTAGACATTGATTTGAGATAAATAATTTATACTTTCTCTCCTATTTCTAATTAAATTACTTGGAGACAAATATTAAAAAATTTTTGCACTCCCTCAGGGGGAGAGCTACTACCCTCTAAAAGAATCACCCTGTATTTTTTGGTTGACGCACTTACTCGAGCGGGTCATTATTTTTTTAACCCCAATTTTGAACCCCTTAAAGTGCGAATTTTCAAAATTTCTTTCTTAGTGCTCACCTACACTATCAAAGTAAACTACCCTGAAAATTTCACGTCTTTATCACCTCTGGTGAGCGTTGATTGTGAGTCAGTCAGCGACACGACAATTTTATGTATATAGATAAAATAATCAAAGCAAATTAAATTTTAAGACAATTTGTAAAAACAAATTAAAAATAGACTCTCTTTTTGTAATTGAGACTGAAAGAGCACCACAAACATCAGGTAATTTACATAAACTTTTAAATAAATATACCAGCATAAAAAAAGAATAAAACAACAGTAAATAAAAGTAAAAGCGTAGAAATTATTAAAAATGTTAACAGGGGACATAAGTGAATATATAATATAATAAAAACTTATGCTATATAACGATGGGAAGAAAAGAAAACGTCAATAAGGGGCACAAGCGATATAAAAATCAATTGTTCTGACTGAAGAGACAAAGAGAGAGAATTGTTAACATGGGAAACACATTTATAGTCATACCAAGAGAAGGGGAAGCAATTAAGAAATGATATAAAGCGAGTCTGAAATTAAAATATACTGAGCAGCGGAATAATGAAAATATATAGAAAAACAAACGTCACAGGTTCATTTCTGTACACAAATTATTAAATTTTCAAATAAAACAAACTCATCATCTTCTTGTTCAGCTGATTTTTCTGATTTTAATTTTTCAGTATTTTTTCTCGACTACATTTTTGACTTTCTCACTTCATGTCTGCAATCTTGTTCTTTTGTTGAAAATAAAAAAAATCTTTATCTTTCTCTATAATTTATGTTTATTCAAATCTAATTCATCATAGTGTATTTTTTCACTTTCCATCGAAAACTATTAAATATAACATTTAATAATTTATCCTTCTTTTTAAATTTTTTGATTATTGTTAATCTTCTGACAGTCGATACTTTAAAAATCAGATCGCATTCCAAAAACTTTGTAATTTGTACAATTTTTAAATTTCCAGGAGTTGACTTAACCCAGGATTGCTCATAAACAACAATTTAAAAATTAAACAAAACTAATAATTTATTTAAAAAAAATTTAAACGGTAATATACCAAAACGTTGATAAATAGTCGGCTCTTTTTGTTGGGTCTAAATTTCGAGAATATTTTAATATCAAATTGTAAAATATTCGAGTAATTTAGCAACAAAAATAGTAGTGTATTAATCAACGTCGTGTTATATTTAGGAAGATTATTTCCGGTGAAAATTAAATTAATTGCTGATAAGTAAATTACAAAAAACAGAACACAAACATCAGGAATACAAATAAAATAATAATACGAAATTAAATCGAATACTAATTAAAGCTGAAAACAAAAAAAAACTGACAGAAGTATTTGACATTTTTATGTGACGTATAAAAGTGACTATTTCTCTAACGAGAGTCGCTGATATTTGGTCTAGTGAAATAGTCGCTGATATTTGATTCGCATTGGTCAGAATTTTAAAAATCGTGACATTTCATTGGTTGATATAAATCAAGGGACATAATCAAATAAAAAAAGAAAAGAAAACTTATACGAAGTGACTAAATATTGTGAAAAAAAAATTGATGTAATAAAATTGCACCATTTGTCATAACAAAAACAATTTTTGTTGTGGTCGATTATTTCTAAGCACATAAACATTCACGCAAATACGAGCAATTTCCTCGAGCGCTAATGTCAAATTAACTAATCAAGTCGACACTCGGGTTTGGGTGCGAAATATCGAGTCCTCGATTGTCGAAAATTTATTCCCGACACGACTCTTTTCGACTTAATTGATCCGCGTTTGCCGTGCCGAACTTCAATAAAAAAATTACAATTACAAATGAAACCACCACAACTGTCAGGAATACATTTATGTTAATCGAACGTTTATTTATCGTTTGGCAAAAACTTGCTTGAATTAGAAATTTATTAAATCCTGTTTTGTTTTCTTAATAAGAATATAAATCAACCTATAATTTTGACAAATCATAATAATAATTATTATAATTAAATATAATTTAAGCTTAATAATAACAAAAAATTTAGTCCGTTTCTGATATTAATTTTTCTATTATAGAAATGTATGTTCTGGTATAATTATCTGGCATCATATTTTATTCAAAAGTCTTTTATCATACGGGTAAATTATTATAAATAAATAATTTTTTCGAACACGCTCCTCTTTATTTGTAGATTGATATATTGAAACAATTTTCTACTAAAAAATACGTAAACTATCAAAATTTAAAGAATCATAAAATAATTGTAAGTGTGAATTTTTTTTTAAATTTTGATTAATAATTAAAAAAAATAAATTTTCTTCAAAACTCAAAATTAATTTGTTTTGAACTTAATGGTATCTTAGGTCTTAAGTAGGTAATGGTTTTTATGTAACTTCCACTTTGTATCGGCGCTTATGTCTACCAAATATGGAATGTAAAAGCGATTGTATAACTTTTAGACTTTGTTTCGTTTCTGACTTACTCTTTCTGTTCGTATTATTCGTTTACACATCAATAATCATAATCAATGTATGTATGAAAAAAAATAACATGACATATCTGGCATTTTTATCTCTTGTAGAATTAATGTTCTTTATCTCTAACGCATAATGATAATTAATGATTAATAACTAACAAAAATCTATAGGTAAATAGATTAGATCATTGTTTTGTTTAAGTCTAAATTACTATAAAAAAATATTGATTTTCTTTACCAAATCTTTTTTAGAATTAAATTAGTATGCTGTTAAAATATTTTTAATATGTACGCCTATGATTACAGGTTAATTAATTACTTGGAATACTAGCATAAGGGCATTAGTCGAGCATCGTTGATCTATATAGTTGGTCGTCTTGAGAAAGTATCAGGTTGCGGACAGAAACAAAATATCATTTCCTTCGTGATCTTAAGAACGAAATCGTAAATTTGAGTCTTTAATGTCTTCCTAGAGCGACGGGGTCTTTTTATGACCTAACGTGAATATATCGATAAAGATGTTATGTTTTTTTATATATAAAATATACGTTGACTAGTTCTTGTGTCTAATTTTTATACGTATCTATTACATCTTTATTTTCTTCTTTCGTATTCGAAAAAAAAGACCGATGTTATTTTCAACGACATAAAAATTAGGAATGAATTATTAATACTCTTCAAATGCGAAGAAACAAAGAAGTTACAATCGGAAGTTTTTCTCACTTTCAGGTTTTCCCCACTTTTCCGGGTATATTTTCCAATTATTTGCCCTAAAAACCGTCTTCGGAATATTACAAAAAATTAATAAAAATTAGCCAGTTTTTTCAAAATTTGCTAATTTTCTGGGCAACTTTTCCAATTTTTTTGTCCAAAACCTTATTCGGACTAGTACGAACAATTTAAAAAAAAATTAGAAAAATCAGTTCAGCTGTTCTCAAGTTATAACGCTTACCAAAGAACAGCATTTCATTTTTATTATATGGATTTTGATATTTTCTTATACCGAGTGTCCCAGAAGATTTTGAACCATTTTAACTGCAAATATCTCGGAATTCAGAAAAGATAGGGGGAGTTTTCGTTGAACAATTTCTTTTTATAGTTTCAAAGAAAACTTCGAACCCCTTTCTAAGCGTAATGCGCGAATGGAGGAGTGTGAGATTTTGCATAGTTATAGTTTAAATACAGGAAGAGTGCAGAAAGCCAAAATTAATATATAATAAGTGTAAAAAGTACGATAGTCGAGTGCGCTAAGGAGCTTATATTAAAATACCAAAAATAGTAAAAATAAGAAAAATAGGAAACCAAGAAAAAGTGGGAAGCCACAGGAAATGGGAAAAAATAAGAAATAATAGGAAGAATTGGAAAAATAGAAAGAAAATAGGAAAATGTGGAACAAATAAAGAAAAATAGGCGAAATGGGAAAAAAATGGGCAAAAGTCGAAATAAAACGGGAAATAATAGGAACATATAGAAAGAAAAAGGAAAAATACGATAAATTAAAAAAATAATAAAAATGGGACAAAATGGGCAAAACCAGAAAAAAATAGTAAAAAACAATAAAAAAAGTAAAAATCCGAAAAAAAGGTATCTAAGAAAAAGAAAAAGAAACGCGAAAAAATGTTAAAAAAAAAAACAAAAAGAAATATGAGACAATAAGAAAATAGGAAAAATAAGGAAAAATAGGAGAAAAACAAAAATAAAAAATAGGAGAACAAGGAAAAAAAATAGGCTAAATTAAGAAATGGGCGAAAAATAGAAAAAAACGTGAAATAATGGTAAAAAAATAGGTAAACATGGAGAAAAACTTGAAAAAATAGCAAAAAACATAAAGTATGAAAAAATAGGAAAAAATGGAAAAAAATAGGACAACCTGGAAAAGGGAAAAAATTAGGAAAAAAGAGGAAACGTAAAGAAAAGTAGGAAAAAATTAGAAAATTGGAAAATACAGACAAAAATAGGAAAATGAGGAAAAAAAATTTAAAAAACAATTAAAAATGAAAAAAAAACAAGAAAAAAATAGGAAAAAATAAAAATAAAATATGAAAAAAATAGGTATAGGCATAAACTTTTTTAAATTAACTACGGTCGAATTTCGAACATCAGTAAATGGTTATTTAGTAAAATTTTATATAGGATGTTTTAAAAAAATGGTGTTTTTTAAATGCAAATTATGCTGATTTTTAACGAAACACTCTATATATTTATAGTTTATTTTTGTATCATTAAATTTTTCAAAACTTTTGCCATTGTTGCCAGATTTAGTAAAAGTCAATTTTTTCCAATTTTTCTGTCACTAAAAACCTTATTCGGAAGTAATAGAAAATGGGAAAAAAAAAGAAATAATAGGAAAAACAGGAAGAATAGGAAATAATAGGAAAAAAATGGGAAGAACAAGGAAAAATACGATAAATTAAAAAAAATATAAAAAGTGGGACAAAATGGGCAAAAATAGATAAAAACAGGAAAAAATAATAAAAAAAGTAAAAATTCGAAACAGGGGAAAATAAGAGAAAATGGGAAAATATCAACAAACCGGAAAACAGAAAAAAAAGATAAAAAGAAAAAAAATAGAGAATATGAGTAAAATATGACAAAAAAGGAAAAATAGGCAAAATTGTAGAAGGTAAGAAAAATCAAAAGAATCACGTAAAAATGGGAAAAATCAAAAAGAAATACAATACAATAAGAAAATAGGAGAAATAGGGGAAAATAAGAGAAAAACAAGAACAAAAAAATAGGAAAAAAGGGAAAAATAGGAAAATATAGACAAAATTAAGAAATAGGGGGTAAAATAGAAAAAACATGAATTAATAGTAAAAAACGGGTAAAAATAGAGAAAAATATGAAAAAATAGAAAAACATGGCAAAAAACAAAAAAATACACTAAAAAGTATGGAACAATGGGAAAGAATGGAAAAAAATAGAACATAACAATAGGAAAAAAGAGGAAAAGTAGGAAAAGTAGGAAAAATGAGAAAACTGAAAAATATAGAAAAAAATCGGAAAATGGGAAAAAATTTAAAAAACAATAAAAGATAGTAAAAAATAGAAGAAAAAAAAGAAAAAATAGAAAAAAAAAATGAAGAGTATGAATCCGAAAAAACAGAGAAAAATAGGGAAGATTACTAAAAATAATAGAGAAAATGTAAAAAATATGAAAAAACCGGAGAAACAAAAAAAAAAGAAAAAGGGAAAAATATAAAGTATGAGAAAAATATGACAAAAATGGAAAAATAGAAAAAAATAGTAGAAGGTAAGAAGAATCAAAAGAATCAAGAAACAAAGGTAAAAACCAAAAAACAATACAATCAGAAAATGGTAAAAATAGGAGAAAAACAAGAATAATCAAAATAGTAAAAAAGGGAAAATATAGGCAAAATTAAGAAATAGGGGGTAAAATAGAAAAAACATGAAATAATAATAAAAAAACGTAAAAATAGAGAAAAACATGAAAAAAGGGAAAAAATAGCAAAAAACATAAAAAAATACTAAAAAGTAAGGAACAATAAGAAAATTGCAAAATATAGACAAAAAATATGAAAATGGGAAAATATTTAAAAAACAATAAAAAATAGTGAAAAATAGAAAAAATAATGAAAAATATGAAAAAATAGGTATAGACATTAACCTTAAATTTAAATGAACTACGGTGGAATTTCGACCACTAGTAAATGTTTATTTAGTAAAATTTTATATAGGATGTTTTAAAAAAATGGTGTCGATTTTTTTAATGAAACACATATATTTATAGTTTATTTTTGTATCATTAAAATTGTTGACATTGTTGACAGATTTACAAAAAAGTCAATTGTTTCATACTTTTTGTTGTAACGTGTTAATATTTTTAAAATTAGTGTTTGATAATCATAAATTACCTATTGATTTAAATTTCTGATTAATAAATAATTCTGTTAATTTTGTTAAAAAATTTGGTATAACCAAAAAATTTCAACATTACAAATAGTGTTAAATTGTTATTTAACAAGTACTTAGCAGTAAATAGCGTTAATTAAAATTCAAACATAAATAGGAAGAAAGTATTTATATAGTTGGTACGCCTTATACATTAACGACCTAATCCAGTCGCTCAAGTGTCGCAAAAGTAACAAAATAATCTCTAGACAATATTTAAATGGGATTAGGTCATAATTTTGTGTTCGCTATCTACGACGGTCTAACCTCGACATCCATAATTTCATATTTTAATATAATTTCGAGGTCACGTGTACACTAGACATATTGTCTTGTATGTTACAATTAATTCCGAACTATGTTATAATGTTTTTGATGACAAAATAAATACCGACATTGTAAAATTTTACATATATTTGAATTTTTTTTGGAAAGGTCAAATTTCGTTCCACAACGTTGCTCGCATCTAGTGCGAGGGTACTAAACCATAAAAATAATTTGTACATAACATTAAAATTAGTAAATTTTATAGATATATAAATTTTAATGTTTTGGAATTATTTAAAACAATTTTTTTACAAAACGAATTTTTTCTGATTTTTAAGTCATTAAATTAAACACTCGAAACTCCAATAATACAGTTCGCGTTACAATCTTCTCCAATATCAGTCATTATTTTTCCATTGTGCGACCCATCAAGGAAATATATTGATTGATTAGAAGAAGTATTCAAAAATAAGGAATTAATTAAAAAAAAAAGATTAAAATTACATACAAAAACATAGAAATGTACAATTTTCTCGACAACGTCAAAAGTGTCGCGTTTGCCATTTAAATTATATATTTTGCGAAGAGATCCCCCGAAATACGTATATATCAGATTTCAAGAGGCAATTCCACCCATTTTACGGTAAAGCAACGTTTAAATTATGCAAGCGTAAGACGTCTCAGACAACCGAGTGAATTACAAACTGTTGAAACGTTCCCTGGAAAAGGAATAAGAGGTGTGACTGCTTAATATGGACCGTATTTACTACATTTATTTTACATATTTATTTACTAAAATAAAATTACATAAATATACTTTTAAAAATCTATTATAAGTTATATAAATAAAGCCCACCATAATTAATATTATTTTGGTCTTGCATCAAATACTTTTATGTAGTTTTTTAAAATCCATAAAGTATTACATATTCTAATTTTACAAATTCAAAGATTAAAGCTAGAAAATATTTCTCTACAAACTATACCACTGCATGTATCGACCAATTATAGACCTGTATGTTTTATTTATTTCTCCTATACCAGTCATGGCAACAATGTCACCTAGCGCCTCACAGTTGCATAGTATGTGGAGTGCATTCTCGGTCCCTTTATTGCATTGTCTGGGAAGGTGTCCCGTGAGGAGCCCTGTGGTAATTCGTAGTTGATTCCTACTCATTGAAAGCAGTTCTTCAGTTACGTTCTTTGTCGTTTCTTTTATAAACTTTTTCCCGTGTATGAGTCCGGGTACATTGTCCCAGTATAATTTGTGTTTTCGCTTGATCCAGTCTTTTATTTGGTTCCTAAACGTACGTTTTGGTACTCCCATCGCTGGTTCTGGACCAATTAATGGAGTTGACGACCCGCTTCTTGCGAGCTCGTCAGCCTTTTCGTTTCCAGCGATACCCTTGTGACCTGGTACCCACGATAAAGTTACTTTATTGTGGGTCGCCAGTTCCCTAAGTTCTTCGCCACATTCAAATACCAGTCTAGATGTCACCTTTGGACTTCTTATGGCCTTAAGGGCTGCTTGACTGTCTGAGTAGATTATGATTCTTTTACCCTCGTGGGCTCTCATAATACTGTGTCTCGCACATTCGAGTATTGCATAGACCTCTGCCTGGAATACAGAGGTATATTTTCCAAGAGAGAAACTCTCTTGGTACTTGTTCTGTTCGCAGTATATACCAGCTCCAGTTCCCCCTTCGGTTTTTGACCAGTCTGTGTACCAGGTAATCCCGTTAGGATTTGTCCTGAAATCTGTGCTTGTATCCAACTCATTCCGATTCTTAATTATTATTCTCAGATCTTTGTTGAAGCTATATTTAGCAGTCATGTAGTCTGACCTCATGCCAAGCATGTTGCCTCCCACATGATCTAGCTTAGTGTGTCCCAGTCTATGATTCCTTTCATAGAATGGTAAGTCCTCTAGCCGTCTTAGAGCCATTATAGCCTCCCCCATTATAACGTATTGTAATGGTGGGAGGTCAAGAAGAGTTTCCAAAGCAGCTGTGGGTGTTGTTTTTATGTTCCCCGCTATTCCCAAGGCAAGTCTTTGTATCTTGCCCAATTTGGAGACAGCGGTCCGTTGTTTTATCTTTGGCCACCAGACCAGAGATGCATATGTTACCATGGGCAGCACTACCATATTGTACAACCAATGTACCATTTTTGGATTGAGCCCCCATGTTTTTCCATACGTGCGTCTAGCTATCATTCGAGTGGCAACCGCTTTCGTATGTATTTTTTGAATCTGAAGGTTCCAGGTAAGTTTCGGGTCTAGCATTACCCCAAGATATTTTACCCCTCCCTTCAGATTTACTTCTTCACCACGAAGCCATAGTGGGCTAAGGCCCTCTAAATTCCTTCTGTTGGTGAATGCTATTATATTGGACTTGGAGGGGCTGATTTTCAAACCCTCATGCTCTGTCCAGAGTGTAACTGCGTTTAGGGCCATCTGAAGTCGTTCCCTAACCGTAGTGTTGAATTTACCCTGGGATAATATGACAAGGTCATCTGCGTATCCCAGTGTTTTGTGTCCTTCTTGTTGGAGGATTCTCAGCAGTCCATCCATTACCAGATTCCATAGCAGAGGAGAAAGTACTCCCCCCTGCGGACAACCTCTGGTCACATGGGCTGCCTTTTTCTCCCCCATCAGAGATGTACATATTAGCCTATTTCGTAGCATGCAGTCTATCCACCTGCAGCACGTTGGGTCAATACCTGAGTTTCTTGACGCTCTGGCTATTGAGTCTAATGACGTGTTATCAAAAGCTCCTTCTATGTCCAGAAAGGCCGCTAGTAGCACCTCTCTTGTTTCTATGGCATTTTCAGCTCTGCTTACGAACTGATGTAATGCAGTTTCTGTAGAAACGCCTGCTCTATAGGCATATTGGTCTTGGTGTAGAGGTCTTTCAGCCAGTACGCCATCCCTAATATGTCTGTCTAGCAGTTTTTCTAGTGTCTTTAATACAAAAGACATTAGACTTATTGGTCTTAGAGCTTTTGCCGTATCCTGTCCAGTTTTTCCAGGCTTGGGTATGAATGTAACTCTAATGAGTCGCCAGGTCTTGGGTATATATCCTAGAGCCAAACTTGCTCTTAGAATACTGCACAGCCTGTGTTGTAGAGCGCGTTTAAAACGCAAACAGAATTTTATTAAATTCTTATTTTTTATTAGACACATCTTTTTCATAATTAAAATAAAAAAAATGGAAAATTTACAAAATGAAACGGGTCAACTATTTTTTTATTCAGATAAATTCACAAGACTATAATAAATATTTTGTTAGAGAGTTATCCGAATATTTGTGTTCCCAAGAAACAAATCACATTTCGGGGTACCCCAAAAAGAATTATTTGTTAGCACCTTCTTAAAAGCAAACTCAAGCAAAATAAATGTAAGATGTTATTCAAAGAATAATTTTTTTTGAATACAAACTGACCTAAAATGGGTAATAAATTCAGCATCTGTACACAGAGTTAACAGAAAATATTCATTTTTAGAATTTTGTATCTGAACTTCCGCTACAATTACATTTAGGAATATTTCTTATACTCTCCAGAAGACGAAGAACTTCTAGAAGTCGAGACTCCATTTTTATACAGTTAAAAATGAACCACTATAATAACGCTACAAAAGAAAATACCTGAAAAAACAATACACAAGAAACTAGAGAAACACACAACGACCAAACACGCATGCGCGAATAAAGTAATCCTGGCTTGTTCTTTAATTAAAACTATTCGTGACAGTAACAATTTTATAAACACAAACACTAGACTCAGATAGTTTGAAACAATTTTGTTCAAACACAAACGCTTTATTGGAAATGCGCTTGCGCAGAACAATTCGAAGTCGTAATTTGTTTTAACGCAAACAAACCTATTATGTAACACTGATTTTATACAAATATAACAAATGCCATCAAATAAATTCACGCTCCAAAACATCCTCCTAATACCCAATCCCCCAAAGCAAAACCCTATACTATCTCTCTTCACCCCTATTGACATAGCCTCGGCTTGATAAAAGGGAAAAAATTCTGCCCCATTCTCCCTATCTTCACCATCTTCATGAACGCCTGCCTTCCAAATTCCTACCCCACAAAGACTCTATATCCACAAACTCCTACAGACCCATATCTTTGAGGAATGTTCTAGGTAAGCTCTGGAATAATGTAGAAGATCGTGTCTGGAGCTTTCTGGATGAAAGGGGAACGATCCCCCAATTTCAACATTCTAACCAAGATACACTAGTGAGAATTCACATCCAAACATTTAAAGCCCTCAACCTTGGTCACTGTGCATCGGCCGTATTTTTGATGTCTGATTAAGTCTGGCATGCCAGTCTTATTCAAAAGCTTTCGAACATCGAACTTCCTTCCCCCTAATAAAACTCATACACTAATATCTCAAAAACAGATCTATTCACGTCAAAGTTGGAAACTCCATGGCCGATTCCTTTACTCCGCAAGCCGGGTAGTAGCACCCGTGCTATACCTCATATACATGCACGATATCCTCCCAAGATGATACTGCAACATTCCCATCCACTAGACCTTTAAACATCAAAAGACAAAAGCTTCTCCCAATGATGTAGTAAATGGAGGGTTACTCTAAACCCACAAAAACTCAACTTATCATCTTCAATCATCCAAACCACACAATCAATCTCTCACTGAAATCAACCTGAGGCTCTGGGGACTACTTATCTGGGACTATGCTTCACGCGTACTCTAAATTGAGCAACTGAAGTCTAAAGAACTCTTGGCAGATTTAGAAGACGAGCATCTCTTATTGGAGCACTGGATGGACAATTTAGTAGATGTAACCTTCAAATCCTACCATACAAAACCTGCATTAATCCAATCATGGACTTTAGAGTCATAAACTTTTTCTTCCTTTATCCTTCTATCTTGCACGGTCACGGTAACCGAGAGAAGGATGCTCAAAAAATCAAGAACCTTCCCTTGGCGCTTCCCCTCAAACAAAATATATAACCATTCTAATATGAGACCTATTCCATCAAAACACTCAGGACCAAATCAACTATAGTGAACGAGCAAAAAAAAACTCGAGATATCGATAGAAATATCCATTTTGAGGTCCCCCAAGAAGATTGAATCTGCCGAACTGTTTGACTAATCAAGCTGACATTTGGTATGATGGGTTGGTGTGTGCCTCAAATGCGACCATTAGTTGTTGGTTCAAATTGGTACAGTAAAATGTCCTCAAGACCCACATTGATTTTGATGGGATTTTTTTTAAATTTTAAGGTACACTTTGGTGAAAAATGTTGTAATGCAAAGTTCGAGAGCATCAAATTTTCTACAATTTTTGTATCAACTTTTTCCAGAATTTCCATTATAAGGATCTAAGGGCGCGAAAAAAATGTGTATGTAGTTGTTCCAAATTTTTAAGACAAACAATGCACTGTAGTGTAAAATTTTCTAGTGCAAAGTTGTAGAGCACTAAATTTCTTTTAACATTTCCATTTAACATTTTTCTAATTCTCCATAACTTCGCCGCTAGAGGGCGAAAAATATACACATTTTCCTCTTTTTTTATTTTGAAAACAATAATGCGTTTTACTGCAAAATGTTCTAGTGTAAAATTAAAATTCCCTACAATTTTTGCTTCTTTTTTTTGCCTTTTTACTACTTTTTTGCCAATTTTTTTGCTTTATTTAATTTTTTTTATAATTTTTTTGCTTTTTTGGATTTTTTTGAGCTTTTTGATTTTTTTTTTGTCTTTTTTGTCTCTATTTTGCCTTTTTTGATTTTCTTTCCTTTTTTTGGCATTTTTACCAGTTGTTTGCTTTTTTTTGGGTTTTTAAACTTTTTTAATAGTTTTTAATTTTTTGTCCTTTTCTGACCTTTTTTGGCGTTTTTTGCTTTTTTCCCTTTACTTTGTCTTATTTCGGTTTTTTTTGGACTTTTTGTTTTACTCTTTTTTAATCTTTTTTTTTATTGTCTTTATTTTACCTTTTTTGCTCTTTGTCTTTTTCTGTATATTTGCCTTGTTTTGCAAATTTTTACAGATTGTATCAAGATTTTTATCATATTTTTGATTTTTGCAAATTCCCTACAACTTTTGTTTCTTTTTTTGGCCTTTTTACCACTTTTTTGTCCACTTTCTTGCTTTTTTACTTTTTTTTTTTTAATTTTTTGCTTTTTTTTGGACTTTTTTGACTTTTCGACTTTTTGACTTTTTTATCTTTATTTATCTCTATTTGTCTCTATTTTGTCTTTTTTGCTTTTTTGGATCCTCTTATGACATCGTTGAAGTCGCAAAAGATCAATAAATTAGTGTGTCCTATTTATAATGAAAGTATCATTTATTTCCCTAGCGTAACATATTTTTTTAAAAACGTTTTGCCAATTTTTTGTCTGATTAATGTTTACATGCTTTAATGCGAGACAACGTGTTTCTAGTCATAAATTAGCGAGTGTCATCTTATCCGAGGTCATCGAGATAAATCGTCTTCGAAATCATTACATTAGCGCGGATTATACCAAGTGATTAAAATTAATTATAACGCATTTTTCTTGTTGTACATTTCCTATATGATATTTATATCGGGTCTTTTATTTTAGACGACCAACTCTCTAAGGCTAATTAATAATAAGTTGATACATTTTGTATCATATTTAAGGTTACTAGGAAACGACCTGTATATATTTTGACCTTAATTAGAAGTAACAATGATGGCAGCATCAATAAACCAGAGGTCAATAATAGTTATTTATGTACCAAGGGTATAAATAGATGTTGCGCGGGCTATAAAGTTCACTTTATGCCCACACGTGCATAAAGTACACCTTTAACTAGTTGGTAATTAAGCAATAAATACACAATAACGAACTAGTATGATATTTTGTTTAGACTATATTTATTTTCGTATATTTAAAATTTGCAAAACTATTTGCCATTGTTGATTTACCAAAAAGTCACTATTTCGAATTAACGTACTAATTTTTGAAATTATGGATTCGACGTTTCTCGTATTTGAGGGTGACCCTCCTCAACTTGAATTTTTTTAAAATATGGATCGGATTTTATAAAATAATATAATAATATTAAGTTAAATAATTTTACTTAAAAACAATAAAATTTTAAAATAAAAAAATATACATCAGTGCAAATTTTTTTAAGAAAATCAAAAATATCTAAAAAAAGAAATACTTGATATATGCTTATTATTCGGAAAGTTGGCCGGGGTCTCTTTATTTTATTTATTAGTATCTGATGAAATGCGAAAAAAATTGGTTTTCAGATTTTGATATTTTTTAACTGAAGTAAATTTTGTGAGAATTTAGGTAAAATATTTTAATCTTTTTTTAAAAACAATTCATCATTTATTTTGATAATTATCAATATACATTTAGTTTAAAATTTTTGTTTTTTAAGAACTGCTGCAGTATTTTTTGTTAATGATTTAATATATGACGAAACAATTTCAATTCATATTTTACTAGTCCTCAAAATTTTATCTATAAATTTACAGTTTCCACGAAAATCTTTTTATTTGGGAAAAACACGAAAACAGACCGAATTGTAATAAAATTATCTATCTAGCATTGTCTCTAAAAATGTTTATTTTACATTATATAATAATATTTGTATTATTTTTTACCATTGAAATTTTTAATCCTCTGCAAGTAGTGAAAATTAATTTTCCAAATATAATAATTTTTTTACAACTCCTAAGCACCTATTGTTTGAATCCACCAATCATTCACTAATTTATTACGTTCATTTTCCGATATAGTAAGATCTTTATATTAAATTTTTTAGGAGAAAAACTCAAAAGTACAAAAATACAATATGAGTATAGCACAATTCATAGCATCGCCAAAAAAAAAAATTTATTTTGAAAATTAATTTTCAATTTTCTCGGCTAATTTATTAAAAAAAAAAAAAAAAAAAAAAAAAAAAAAAAAAAAAAAAAAAAAAAAAAAGGTACAATGTAGTACAAACGTACCACGGCTCTTTTTTTCAAATCGGAGAAAATGGCGGGGCCAACTAATCGGTGAAAAATAAAAAAAAATATCAATTTTTTTTATATGCGGCACAACCCAGCACAAACATGGCACACTACAGCGCAATTTATTTTATTTTTTAATTCGAAAATGGCGGGGCCAACTTAACGGACATACTTCAGCTCATTTTCCGAAAAATCAACTATAAGGGCAAAAAATCGTAGAATGTGAAACCACAATTTTTCTTTATTGCTGTTTAATTTTAATTATCATTGACTTACCAAACGCGTGTAATTAGGTTTATCCGTTAACGTGTTGTTTGGTAATAGTTTTATCGTATTCAGAAATTACTGATAAATTTTTAACTATACGAATTTAGCTATTTTTTTGTTGACTCCATCGCGATTTGTAACGTAAATTTTATTATGATCGACTGATTTCAACTCCTGTATATAATCTTTCATGGTGGTTTTAATAAAATAAAGGTAAAACAAAAAAAAATACTATAGTTCAAATAATCAGATAGTAATCGGAGAATCTATTCAAGTACCATTATAAAGTAACACAGTTATTTAAACGAAAACAAACAAAAACAAACGAAAATAAACGAAAGCAAACGAAAACAAACGAAATCAAACGAAAACAAACGAAATCAAACGAAAACAAACGAAAATAATCGAAAATAAACGAAAATAAACGAAAATAAACGAAAATAAAGAAAAACAAACGAAAACAAATGAAAATTTGTTGACATATTTGCCAAATGTATATTTTTTCATGAAATTGCCGAAAAAATGGCATTTTTTTAAGCAAAAATATCGGTTTATTTTAAATAAAACACCCTATATTTTTTCATACAATCTGAGTCTATTTCCAAAAATGTATTTATTTTGGTCATTTGTTCAAAGTTTCGGTGAGTTATAGTGTTTACTTTCAGACAGACAGACGGACATTATTTTTTTTTGCATTTTCGGATTCCAAGGGGGTAAGAATTGTTTGAGTGATTTTGCCTTATAAAAATGTTTGATTGAAAAATTTAAATTTATCTAATAAAAGTCTTGAAGGACGAGTGGTTATTGAAAAAAAAAATTGAAAGATTTTAGAAAAATTTTTAAATTCAAAAAATCGAAACGACAATTTAAATTTACGAGCTCACTGTCTACTTTGATGTATTAAGTGTTGCCTAGCTCCAAATGGTTATTTTAACAGCCGGACAGTATTTTTACACTTTCGCACTCTAGGGGGGGTAAGAATTTATTTTCGGGATCACGCCATCTTAATTCGGTTTGTTTAAGTGGTTTTGCCTTATAAAAAAAATTAGTTTAGAAAATTAAAATTATTCTAATACAAGTTTGAAGGACGAATGGTATTTGAAAAATATAAAATTTTCAAACATTTTAGAAAAATTTTTAAATTCTAAAAATCGACAGTTGACAATTTAAATTTATGAGCTCACCGTCTACTTTGATGTACTAAGTGTTGCCTAGTTCCAAATGGTTATTTTAATACAACGAGTAGCCATAAATTTTTACATAAATCATGACTTACACATGAAAATCAATGAATGTGGGAAATTATTGGTTTCACTGTTTAGAAAATTTGCTAAGAAAGTTTATAGTTTTGTTTATGTATACAGAAAACAGTGATTCTTATGAACGGTTTAATTTGCCCAACTACCTATTTGCACAAAACCTTAGATATTCTAGTTTATTTGACTTTTGACATTTCTGTCATCACTAAACGTTAGAAAAATCGGGTTATTTTAAAAATGAGTAGATAGTCTACGTTCGTTCTACCTAACATATAGGGAATTCAACGTGTTAGAGAGAGGGGTATATGAAATTCAGCGTGTCAGAAAGAAAGAGCGCTATGATATTACTATAGGGAGTTTTCATATACGTCTGGTCTGGTCTTCAGCTCTATCAGATACGTCTGCTCTAGTCTTTGTTTTCTCGCACATCAATACCATTATAGGATGCTGACAGGGCAGAAGGGTCTGATAGAGCTGAATAACAGACCAGACGTATCTGACAGACCCGAAGACCCCACCCTAATGTCTTCTGCCCTGTCAGCATCCTCTGATGATATTGATGTGCGAGAAAACAAAGACTAGAGCAGAAGTATCTGATCTAATAGAGCTAAAGACCAAACCAGACATATAAGCAAACTCCCTAGTGACACCATAGCGCTCTCGTTCTGACAAGCTGAATTTCCTACTCATTTCTCTCTAACACGATGAATTCCCTATATGTTAGTGGACAAGTGGAAAACATTGCGCAGTTAGTTGATCTATTTGAAGCTAAATATCATGCAAACCACATTATAGGCAGGAAAAGAGGTGGGCTTATATTTAATATATTACTTTGTTACATCAACATAAATTCTTCAAATTCAATCGTATTATTTATAACCTTTCCTTTAGTGACATTCACTAGTAATTTTGGTAATGCATAATAGGAAATGATAAATGACAGTTCCATGTAAACAACTTTTTATCAGGGACCATGCTTTTTTATCGAGAAGACAATTTTATCGAAATATTGCTCAATGCTTGGTCAGCATTTTGAATTCTTATTGGTCCAAATAGTGAATATGACAGGTGAAAAAAATAATACGAGTAAATATTTTACTTAATGAAATACAGTGTATATTAAAAAATGTTTCAAAAGCAATAAAAATTAGTGTTTTGATTTGGACATTTTCTTAAATAAGCAAAAACATTCTTGCATAATGTATTACTGTCATGTTTAACGTACCGAAATTACCATAATCGGTGTATTAAAAATTCATCCATCGTTTTTTAATGGGTAATAACTTTTAAGTAATAACAGACATGCACGTTTCAATAAACCTAATAGTTGAAGTTCCAAGAAGATGTTTCAAGTTGATAGAATTTGAAATTCCGAGCTTTTTGATGCATGCAAATGTTAAAGAGAAAAGTTGTGTTTGAAATATTTTTAATGGCTGAAATAATATTAACTATCAAATATTTTACTTGGCAATTCGTCAAAAATGTTTAATTTTTAATATACTATCGGTTTTTTGAAATAATTGATATATTTAGTAAAATAATAATTATAAAATAAAAATTCATTCAGGGGAGGGAGCCAAATTAAAACCACTCAGTATAAGAAAATATTTATTTTGTTGAACATAATAGAAAGTTATTGTCAAAAATATTAATTTCGTAAATGAACTTCTAGAGGGGGCCAAAGTGTCGGGTAATTTTCATAATTACAAGGACCACTTTGTGACACTAATTGGACGAGTGACATTATACAGTGTCTATTTTAACTAAGGCGCCAAGTAACATCATCCGCAAGGCGATACTTCTTCAAATTATTACATTTAATAATTCATGTACAAGAACGTGGGAGCAATTACGACAGGTAAGATCACAGGGAACGAGAGATTAACGTTCCGAAGGCATTTCGGTTATTTAATTTAAAGTTGAGATGTAATGCTTAAAGTGCTAAATTCCTACGCTAATGGTATATAATAATTTATAAGACCAAGAAGACATTTATCAGAAAATTATAATTGTGAATTAATTGCTAAGTAATAATTCCAGTAGACCTATATTTATTTTATTAAATATCTATATCGATTTTAAGTATGTCATCGTAGACATGCCAATCAAAAACACATCATCTATAAAAGTGCTAATGGGTTTTATATTGATCATATATTAAAATTGATATGTATGGAGTCACTAGAATAAAACGTGAGGTCTATACGATATCCCAGACAAAATGATTACATAATTATTTTATAATATCAACAACGATTAAATAAAGTAAAATTTAATAGTTTTATTGCATTTCAATTTGCAAAAAAATATATATAAAATCCTTGAACTTGAACTCGCCACATTATGTCATGTGATAATCAGACCAGTCACTCCTCGATGATATATAATGTATTTTATCCGCTTTTGCGACAGTATTATTTGATTTATACCTTTTCAGCGACATTAAATCTCTCACATATTTGAGAAAAGCACTTGGTAAATGTCCAATTACAGAATGCGGGAAAAGAGTAATTGAAAGGTTTAGATAAATAAATATAATTTATAGATTGGATCATGTTGGTCCTTATATGATAAGGATCAACATTTGAGTGTTATATTCTTCCTATTATTTATTTTATCTAAGTTAACAATATATTTGGTAGAATTTGGTAATAAGGTAAGTCTTTCTAATTTTAAGTTTTTTTAAGAACTCTCTTTCGACTATAATAAATCCCGCAAGCTAACTGTATCCAAGTAGCTCAGCTACGGACAAACCGCTCTCGAGTTATCGTTGAAACAGACAGTTGGACGGACGGACGAACATTGTAAAGTCAATAAGTACCTTCGATACTTAATAAGCACTTTGAATCATGGGCAATATTTTTAAATTTGACGTAAAATAAAATAAACCTAAAAATTATTTTTTCTACAAGCGTGCGGAAAAGTATACTTTTCCGCACGCTTGTAGAAAAGTGCGGAAAAGTTACTTTTCGCACTGATTTTATAAATGCTAAAATATTTAAAAAAATATTTCTTACTGTTTCCATAAGAGACTCTGGTATTTCGTCATCCATTTTGGTATATTATAATTAGATAAATATTAAAAATTCACTAATTCAAATTAATTTGACAACTTGTAAATTAATTCTTGCTTGGTTACTATGATTACTTTCAGCCTAATGTTTTATTTATTAAGAAGCACCAAGAAAATTTTTGTTTAATGGCAAAAAAATATTTTTGCTAAAAATTTTTTTTAATTCTAGGCGCTTGTAGAAAAAATATTGTTCCTAACACTTGCGGAAAAGTATAACTTTCCGCACTTGTTAGGAAAATAACTATAAGTTGTTGTATTGTTTTCCAAATACAACTACTGATTCTTAAAAAGAAGCATATATGCACATATTTGAAAGTAAGGGAGAGATTTTGTGAATATAATAGAAATAGGTTTCATGTTGAAATGGAAATTGTTAAAAAACCATTTTATGATATTTCAACCCGACTCGTTCCAACAAAAACGTATTCCCATCACACAGTGACGGTTAGATCCGATTCCTTCCTTTTATGACTTCCTCCTCTAGTGTTTTTTGAGACAGGTTCAGAAAACATCAGTTGACTCAAGTATGTGCATCTATATGCATGGGAGAAAATGGCATCATCCAACACACAACACTAACAAACCAGTAGTGTTCAGTCGGTACTCATTAGGTTAACAGTGATTAACAAAAATCAGCAGTGACCAGTCTATTAAACATTTTGATAACCTATGAGAGAAGAATTTTCTTCATTATGGCTTGCTGAAGGCCAGTCAAAAGTAAGAACTGCAGTTCCTTTCAAGGTAACTGAACTACTCTGCAAAGATATGTGAGTGTTTAACCATATTTCTAAGCCGTAGCAAGTTACATAATTTTACCTGTTTTTATCCAGTGCAGACTATATAATTTTATTTGTTAACTTTTAAACTCCTGTTTGTTAAAAAAACTATGAGCAATACTTTTCTCACCTGCTCCCACAAATAAACAGCATCGAGCGAAATATAAAAGTTCAACTTTCAATTCAGATACCTAAAATAGATCTACAGTTCATACCATAGAAATCATGGTATGAGACAAAAGTTCAAACCCTAGAAAATCTACAGAAATATCTAACAGAAAATAGGAAGAAGCGCGTGCTATTCAAATTACTATAATATGATTCTTCGGTGCGGCCTACTTGGCTCGTACTGTGGCGGGTAATATATACGTATCATTCATTTTTCTTTGAAATAAAACACAGTTTGTATTGTAAAAAAATTGACATGTTTTAGGCAAATAGTTTCGGTTAGCAATTATCAACAGACCTGCAAATTATATACGTTCAAATAAAAGAGACCACAAAACATTAAATAAATAAACTTAACATTATTAAAAATTACGGGAGCTAAAAATTTAATCGCATGATGAAAACCATCAGAAAAATTAATCAAAGGTTAAGTACTAAAAGAAAAATTAAAAGTTAAACTAAAGGAGTAAAAACGTAATAGAACACTAAATTTTTCTCGGCATTCACATACCAGTCTTGATGTTACTTTTGGGTTCATAAGAGCATTTAGTGACTCCTGGCTACCTATACATATTTTGATTAATGCATTGCGCTTTGCTCTCGTATTATGTTCTCTTGAGCATTACAAGATTGCATAAAATCCCGTTTGAAATATGGAAGTATTTATTCCCAATGGGATGCTCAATTGGGAGTTTCTTCAAAAGTTCCTTTCCTGGTCTTGGATCAGTCTCTCTAGGTTTGGCCTTGATGTTGTCATTTGTAAATTTCTTTCAGTCTTGTGTGTTCATCTCGAACAGAAGACATTGAGAGAAGAAAGAGAATTAGAAAAGGGACTTGGGATATGAAAGACATAAAAACTCACATAAGACAAAAATTATTTGGTCAAACGAAAACAGTTTCAAAATGTGTGTTTTCACTAAAAGTTGAAAAAAAGGACCTCATTAAAATTCTGATGCTTTTACGCAACAATTTACAGGTTTGAATTTGAAAACTAAGATATTTATCAATATTTTAAATATTTAAATAAAAGGCAACTTTTTTAATTAAAAAAAAACTAAAATCTTTACCCGACCGGGGCGTGGTCAGGCTTTACAATCAGAATATGAAATTTAATGAACGCATTAAAATATAAATAATTGATAATATGTAAATTAGAATGTTGATTAAAGATTATCTATAAATAACCTATTTTTTGTATATAGTTTTAATCAATATAAACACAGTTTTGGTAAATACAAATTAAGACGTTAATATAGTAGAACTTTCATTTTATCACTAATTTTCATGAATTTCCAATTAACAATTCGTTTTAATTAGTCACGTAAAACACCAATTTAATATACGTTTGCTGCCAATTAAAAATTAATCTGCATGTTAACGCGACATTAAAGCAGTCTCAATTGAAAATAATACTTTTAATGAATAGTTGTCGAAAAAGTTTTATTTTTCAGGTTAATATCTTCATCTAATTAATGATTTCAGTATAATAAAAAATACATTTCTAATAAAACTAAATGTGATAAAAAAAGTATTTTTCAGAGAGTCACGGTCACTTTTGCGGTATTATATTTTATCGCAATTTGCAAATGATAAAAAATGACGCCAATGAGCAAGCTACTTCCTTAAAATATATTTTGCTCAAAATAAATAAAAGTAGAAATATGACATAGTAAAAACGGAATCTCTCTGGATTAAAAATAATTACGGTTTCCTGTAATTGCGCAACGCGCTTTTTATGGAATAATTCTAACCAATTTACACTGATTAAGATTATATTTTCCCAACACCTACATCGAAGGAGCCGTACAAATTTAAAATATAAATAATCTCGACTTTAAGAAGTCTGGTACTAATTTGCATAAGACGACAAGCTTTGTCACATAAAAAAAATATACCTAACTGACCGTGTTGCGTAAGTCTGTGAATTTTTTAAGTAAATGTTGACGGATAACAAGTCTTTGGCGCCATGTGTGATGCCAAGTAATAAAAATATTAACGTTCAAAATGTAATTAAAGTTATTTTTTCTTACGTAACTATGAACTAAAATATCATTTATTTTATTAGTTTGAAAGATAAAATATTATTTTTTTAGTAGCTTTATTCCCAAAAAAAGCCGCAAGAGATAAAATTGTGCCGGGCAAAATACAATTATCATGGTTCCGGTTTCTACGTAAATCTCGACTTAAAGAATCAAATAGTTAAATTAACAAAATTATCTAGATTTTCGGTGATACTATTTAGATGCTATAGGTTATAATTTGTACTCAAAAGGGCCCTTGCAGAAAAGTTGTGGGGTATCCGAATTTGAGGTTTGCCAACAAATTTTCGTCACAGAACATTGAAAAAATGTAAAAGAAATTAAAAAATCCAATTTTTGCCCAATTTAAAATTAACGTACATATTTCCGTATTCACACAATCGTCTAGCGCCTGAAATTCCATTTTGCCTTTTGATTTTAAGTTGACCGCATTTATTTTATTAAAAGGGAGTCTTGACCATCTAAATCTAGCCTGTGTATTAAAAATTTTTTTTTAAATAATCTAACCTGTGTATTAAAAAAAATCGTATACGGTTTCTGCGAACTTGATTAAAAATTTGAATAACGTTTTGAATCATTTCAAATGCCGCAAGAATTCGTGCAATCAGGACATGTTTTGTTTCCATAAGCCATAGACTTTACAGTCCACACAGAAAAAATCTAAAGATGTTAGATCGAGTGGCCTGGGGGGTCACCGAACTGGACCACATCTACCAATCTATTATTGTCCAAAATGACGGTCCAATCAATGTGGCGGAGTATCAAATCCGGTGCAGGATTCAAAGTGGTTGCATGTGAGACACTTGTTACTGGCACAAGGTCACTCCTTGTTTTTCCATCCCCACTCCTTCAGGTTTCTTTGGTACTCGTCGAGTGCACCTGGTAGTAAACTCTCAGCGAATGTTTTAGTGCAGCAGCTTCGGTGGGGGCAGTAAGGAAATGTTGGTTTTAGTTTTTTATGTTTTTTTCCCATGAGAAACGCATTTTTGCTTTGGCAACCTCGTCCTGATGTCTCAGATGGTTTTTGAAAGTATCAATGCAGATGTTTTAGTTTGCTGAACATGGTCACCATCCTTCCCCTTCTTTATTGATTTGATAAACATTTTCAAACCTTTTTGGGAGAAAAAACATGGAGTGAAAAATGTAGGAAAATAGGGATTTTATTTACGAAATTTTGTTAGCATATCTCAGATTTGGATTCAGCATCCCAAAAAAATCAAAATTACCCACAACTTTTTCCCTTGGAAAAACAATTTAGCTGGACTATTAAACTGCAGTGTATATAAGGTGGTCTGTTATATTATAAGAACTTATTTAAAAAATGGGAAAAAGTAGGAAAAAATCAAATTAAATTGGAAAAAATCGTTTTTGAACTATTTTTATTGAATACGGACCTGTACTTTTTATTTTGTTTTTGAAATTATTATTTTTTTCTCTTAATTTTGGGATTCACAGTGATTTGTTTATTTACTAAAAAATTATTTTAATTAGGTATAAACGGTTAAAAAGTATTTAAAAAATAACACTGAGTCATCTTTCGAGTTTTTTTTCTAAATCTAGTTACAAATATCCATTTTATTGACACATAAGCAACAAATGAATAAACTATTAAAAATTCATCATTGACTGTCTTCTGAACATACAATCGAAATCGCTGAACCAAGAAACATTAAATTTGGACATAAATATCCACTAAGAATTTTTTTAATTCTTCTCCCAAGAGGGCAAGACCACTCCTAAGTGTAATTTTTTTTTCTTCAAAAATGAATGAAATTTTTCTAGGCAAGAAGACACCAACAATTTATTTTTTAAATAACTCACTAAATAATTTTTTAAATATAATTTTGAAGTGTAAAAATCGAAACAAATTAATTTTTGATAATCATATGAACAAATAATAAAACTATTCTTAGTTATTTTTACCTTGAGAAAATCTATTCGAATCAACATGATATAAAGAACATTAATAAAGAAGGCGGGTGATAATTTCTACAAGTTCGTATTGTTTTTTTAGGCGTTCTAAAATAATCAGTTAACGTTAAAATAAAAAAATGAAATTATCTTCCTTCGACAAAAAATTGTCAATTTTGTAGAAAATAATAGTTTTAATTCAAAAAATCATATTCTATTAAGGATGCATAAAAGGAGATCCTTTAAGCCGCTTCAAAAGCGGTGCGTGCACGAAAATGGCGTTTCAAATATTTATATTGATATGGAGCACTCGGCAGTCTAGATGCCCTATCAAAGATTCTCAATCCGGATTGGGTTCTCTATTCTGAAAATTTAAAAAAATTATTCAAAAAAAATCAAATTTATTTGAAAAAAATTTTGTTCCTTTTCTATTCCCTTCGGTTATTCTCTTTTACTAGTCTCTCTTCTACTGATTTGTCTCTCTCTTATTTTTGTCTTTTCCTGTATCTCCTCTTAGGTTTCTTACCTCCTCTTCCATTAAATATTCGACTATTGTATTTGATTTTTTATTTGTCCATCTTCTCAGTATCTGACTGTAAGTATTGCTTCTCGTTTTCTACCTTTTGTCTCACATTGTCTCACCTTTATTTTGTATAATAAATTATTTCATTTTATATATCAATTTATAATGTTTATTTCTTTTAATATTTAAATATTAAATTACAAAATTGTTTTTTTTTTCGACAATTTAAAAATCAAAAATTCAAAATTAACCTCACTAGATTAATTTAATTATTCCTAATTGCCAAGTAATAATTCAGCCAGGATTGATCATCTTCAATCTGACATCTGTGATTATTTTATATAAATATCAATATATTCTTTATAGGACGTCCTATATATACATATTATTGTTATATAGTTTTGTTAAATCATGTGTTAGACCGGTTCCTGTATTTTCATATTGATTATTTATTTTGACTTATTATTTAATTTTTAAGGATTTTAAAAGTTGGGCCTGTATATTATATTCTGATTTGAAATATTTTTATTAATATTATATTTACGCCTGCTCTTAGACAACATGAAAACTTTTTCTCAAAGTAGGTTTCCGTATCTCGGAAACCGGACCTGATAGTTTAATTTTGAAAAAAACCAATCAATTCGTCTTGAACGGTTCAATATTGTTCAATTTGCACCACCCTGTATAGTAACACTGCGGGTAAGAAAAAAATTATTAAACAATCTATAACTAATTCTAATTTTTCTGAGCGAACTATAACGTTTAGGCGAACTTCAAAATTGCAAATTATTATTATTATGTAATTAAATTCTTTAATTAAATTCTTTAATTCAATTACATACAGGGCGTGCTATTTAAAATAAGAAAGAAGATATACTTTAAATGTCACTTTTACACATCAGTTTTTTAACATGCTGTACATTTTCATGAGATTAACTCATATATGTCTGCAATAAAACTTTACACATATTTTGTCCGGTCGTGCGTAAAATGAAATACTAGCGCATAAAGTATTTTACGCACTAGTGCGTAAAGTAGATTGCTTATTGTTGCATATTTTTGGTAGTAGAAAAAATAATGTGTACAAATAGAGCGTGCCTTTGGCTCGTGCGACAAAATTCACGTTCGTGAAAAAAGTATCACTTTACACACTTGTTGCATAAATAACTATATTTTATCGTTTTCCATATAAAGTATGATGGACCACCATGTATACATAATATATATGAAACAATAAAGACAACATAATAAATTAGAGACAATAAAAAAAAATGTTTTACAAACTGTTAAATAATTTAATATAAACAATATAAATTTAAAAACTAAATATCTTGCCAAGTTTATGTTAGAAATAATTTTCGCACTGATTATTAATTTTGCGGAAGTGACATAGAATCTAGGTAGTGGCTCTAATCGGCTAGCCACATGTCTCCGGAAGTCTGCCATTACTTTATGCGTGTGCTATATCAAAAAAAATTGTGTTTTAATATACACAATTTGCCACGAAAATGTAGATTAATGTAGAATACTATTTTATCCGAAACAATTTTTTTGTATTTATTTAAAATTCTGTCCTACCTTACATTAGTTTTATAAATATTGAGGGAGGAAAAAATTACCTGTTTATTGTACGCCACTGAAAACCGATGTGGACGAAGATGTGCATGTGTGCGTGTGTATGTTCGCAACAGAATGCGGATATGGAATAGCGAAAACGGTAGATGGTGGACAATTGCACTCAATATATAAAAGTAATCTGCTATATAAAATTATGTTTATTTAATAAATTATTATTGTATAATTCCAAATAAAATGAAAATTGCCATAAGAGTAGAAATAAATCATCAATAAATAATTTATAAATCTTACTGACTATATTAAAAATTTTGGAGAAATAATGAGTTTAAAAAGTAATTTTGTGGAAAAAACAAGTTTGATGATGGTACTCAAACGAAAGTAATTGTGACAGAAATAATTTTTTCAGCTTTTTTAAAAGTTTTAACAATTTATAAAAAAAAAACTAATTGTATTTTTATTGTATTTGTATTTAGATTTATACAGAATTTTTGGATTAAAATCAATCATTCATCTACGAAAAATCTCTTGAAATTGACATTTTTTTATGACTTTTTTTATGTAAGTTAATTGTTATTTAATTGTTAAAAGATTTGACAGCATAAATAATTTTATGTTGTTTAAATTTAATAAACATAGTTCGAAATCAACAACTGTGAAATATGAAGAATTTTATTTTTATTTTTTGGCACATCATTATTATTATTATTATTAGTATGAAAACAAAAAAAACTTTGGGAAATGATATTAAAAGCAAAATTAAGTAATTTGGCAAAGGGCAAGATGGCAAGATTAAAAAAAAAAAATTATCAAGTAATAAAATTTTTATTTTGGAAAAAACATGACAAAAAAAATAATAAATAAGAAAGTCAGTCAGAAAATTAAAAAAACTATCAGAATAGATATATAAAAATGTAAAAAAGTTTATTGAATTTTGGGAATATTATAAAGATGAAAGAAATAAAAAATTTATATACAAATTAAAAACAAAGGTTTATTAATAAAAATTTTATAATATTGGAAAAAAAAGAACTGAGGACAAATTAAAAATAGGGCGAACAAACAAAAATAATCAATTTATAGAAATAAGCCAAAAATTGATGAGACTACAATAGCAAATTAAGGAAAAAATCAAGAGATAAGTTTTAAGATAAAAGTCAAGTAATCATAGGAATAGCAGAAGAGATTGAAGAAATTTGAAGCAATTTTAATACCCAAATTTATAATTATTTTTTGTAATGTTTATTATTTTTTTTAGTAAATAGAACCCACCCCAAAAATGAGTTTTTTTTTATATGAGTGAATAATTACAATATATTATCAAAATTGAAAACAAAAAATACAGATAAAAAATCTGTTCATACAACATATATATTTAAAAATATATATTAAATTAGCCCAATACTAAATATTTGATCACACCAAAATACTACTGAATCTAAAATAAAAAAATAAATAAAAACCAACGCAAAAGTTCTCCGATACTCCGTTCATCGCCGACTACATTTGGTGATGCCGGACCGTCAAATTTGCCGGATCGTCAAATTTACCGGATCGTCAAATTTACCAGATCAGGATATGTGTGAAAGAGCTTAGGAACTCTCTTCGAGAAGAAACCTGATGATGGATTTCAACACGATTCATAAGTTTTTTTCGGCAGTTTTTCTCGTTTAAATAATGGGATCTCCCTAAATACTAAACGAGTAACTGCCGAATGGTTTCTTTTGGCGTAGGATGGTTTAAAACACGTACAGTAAAAAAATTAATGATTTATATTTTTTTTAACGTTACTTTTTGCGAATAAATTGTAATTTAACAACGAATTTATAAACTAAAAGAAATAAGTGCAGTCGACTTTTTTCCGGTTTCTGTGATATTCGTATCTCGTTCCAAGTATCTGCACGCTATCGACTTGTGATGTGATATATATAAACGTACGGCTCTTTTAACTTTTTTTTTGTTTGTTTTTGATTTTATATTCAATTACATAGATCGTTATTTATAAAAGGAGTTTGGGAAAGGAAAAAGTAATCACTAATTGTATTGATTTTATAGGGATAAAGAAAATACCATTAGTTTAATTTATAAGTTATATAATCTCTTTTACCACCCCAGACAAGGAATAAACAATAAAAAGGATACATACATACAAAAGATCCTTTTAGGACTAACAAAGTCTTTACTTTTGAAATTAGTTGTCCTATCCTTAAACCAATAGAGGCGTCACCCAAAATATTTTTTTTTACTTAATCTATAAATTTTATACAGCGAGCATCATAAGTATTATCCCCTCAATAATGTACATTTTGGTATGAATAGTGTTTATTGTAGTTTATTGGAATATTAGGCCCTTGGGGTCAGTAATTTGCTGCCCGTCTTGAAGAACAGGAAGAAAATAATTTTGTTTTGTTTTTAATTAGAAATTAGTTGATTTTGCATCAAATCCACAATATCCGGCTCAAAGGACCAAATGCTTAGGGACCCTGTCTAACAGGTGAAATCCGCTAACACGTTTGGAATCATTCTCTAACTCTCCGGTGCACTGATTCCAATAGGAAGCTGGTTCATTAGTTTAATTTCATGGATTTTGATGAGAAGAATAATAGTTATTGAAGAAATAATGCTTTAGTTGTTTATTGTATTTATTCATCTGAGAATAACAAGCTACGCTGAATATTTACATATATTTATAATTGTGCGTTATGGTAAATACGTAAAATTGTGGGTCAAGCTCGCTGAATCTATAATTGTTAACTTTACTTACAGATCCCTCTAGTACTACACTGTTAACAACAAATTTTCACTACTAACTTAAAACTATTGCATTTAATTGGATATTAAATTAAATTACAGGGTAGTGGAAGCAACAAATCCACAACAAGGCAGGGACGTACTTGTTGAAGTACTTTTAACAAATAGTTTTCCTCTAATTTTATCCCTTACTGGAGGGGAGCAACCTTCCGAAAATTTTAAATAGCAGGGAGTGATAGAAATTGAAATTTGCTCTATTAATTCTCGAGTAATTATTGTTCCAGAATAACGAAAATTAACGTAGCGCATTTATCTTTAAAATTAAAATTCCATATTGGTTCAGACGTGAAGTAAGACTTATTTGCCATTATGCTAGGAAATTAACTGCACGTTTTTGTTGGTGCTGTTGTATTGTTTTCAGAATAAATGGTGACATTAATAAACTGATATCAAGGAGAGTGCTAGTCAATTCTAGCAGTAAGTTTTGATTGCTATTCATCTCTTAACAATGGTTGTACCACTTGAGTTAAATGAGAAATGCGAAGTGATTGTTATTTTTGGTGAGGCTCGTCGCAATTATCATGAAGCTGTACGAATGTTCAATGAACGTTTTCCAGATCGCCCTATTGATAGAATTATTTCAAACAGTTGGTTGAAAATTTTTATGAGAACGACAGTGTGCAAAATAAGGAACGTTGTGGGCGATCAACTACTGGGGAAGATAAACAAGTGGACATTATCTGCGAATATGTGAATAATCCGTCCTTGTCGAGTTGAATTGTGAGAGTTCTGAAAAAAAATGTTTCATCCCTATAAATTAAAGATGGGTCATGAACTGACTGACGATAATCCAGATCGGCCTTTAGAATATTGTGAAATTGTATCTAATAATATTTGAAATAAATTTTTTTCAGTCATGAGGCTACTTTTGTCATCGACTTTTTCGCGAAACTCATACTCAATTTCTACAAAACGTTAATGTGTGGACAGGAATAATGGGTGACCACATTATAGGTCTGTTATTTATTGAGGAAAATATCTGATTGGTGCCATCTATTTGGAAATGCTGGAAACAGTGATAGATCCAGATAGTGGCAACTGTCGAAAATAATGTAGACAAATTTGACATGGAAATTATTTTTCAACAAGATGAAGCTGCAGTTGCTGTGAGGAATTATTTGAATTAGAGCCATGGATCGGGTGCCGAGGATCTGTGGAATTGCCTCCAAGATCACCAGATCTAAATCCTTTAGGTTTTTTCTTTGGGGTTACCTAAAATCGAAAGTATACGAGATTTAGTGTCACTCTATTCAGAAGTTGCGAACGCGGATTATGGAAACAATTACTCGACAAACTTTGTAAAGCCCCAGGGCTGAAACTAAAAATAGATTAATTTTTTCCAGGAGGTCAACGGGGAACATTTTGAACAGTTATTGTAATAATAACAGATAAGGTTAGTGTTAGTTCAGTTGCCTTCCTGTTTGTGGTATTTTGTTATTTTTAAACATTGATAATTCAACACGTAATGAGCCAAATTTTAAATTTTTTGCACGGTTGAATGGAGAATAAAACGCCATTTTAAATGAGCTATCACTCACCACCCAATGCTATTTAAATTTTTAGAAAAGGTTGCTCCCCTCCATTAAGGGATTAAATTTGGAGTAACTATATATACAAAAATGTAAATAGAGTAAGCTTTTGACCATTACCATGTATGTTTCATCCTTATAGGAATCATCATTGGTACTTGGTTGCCGGTAAGTGGAGGAACCCATCCGCCATCATAATGCCTTAGGGGGGAGCGGGAAACTCGCGAGGTATGCTAACTGTATTTTATTAAACAATCAGTCTTGGATCTTCCTAAAACATTATATCGATATTCTTACTCAGGGATATAAAATTTTAGGTAGATTTTCATATATGGAATCTACCTATTGTAATCGATTCAATGACAGGACCCTCCCTGGCCCTGGAATAGATAGGTCGCAATTTTTGTCAAATAGACACCAAATTTGGTACAAAATAGAGGGGGTTAAAATGTAAAAAAAATCAGATCTCCGCCATTTTTTATGCTCTGATTATTATAATATTAATTTGTCTAAAACTTTTTATTCGTTTGAAACTTTTTTCGACCTGGCCAATTCGTGGGGTGGGGAAGGATGAGTCTCAAATTTAGACAATAGAAATCTACCTCCCCCTGTCGACCCTACCGACCGGATTTTTTTATAAGAGCTTAAAATATTCTTATATATTATTCATTGCTATTTTGTTCTGATAGTAAAACTAGACTGTGTCAAAGAGAAAGTACTTTTAACGCTTAACAAATCAATTTAAAATGTTCATAAATTCCTAGTAAGAAAGGTGAAAGTTCACAAAGGCATCGGACTTTTTTTGCACCGTAATTAAACGTATGTCTAGATTGATCAGTTCACGCGTAGGACGATGCCCGTATATTTAGTAATTATAATTGAATTTTAAAATGGCAGGATGTGAACGTATTTAAATTCGATTAAAATTGGATTTCATTGAAAATGTATTTTAGTAGAGTAGAATTTAATGATAATTAAAATTTATTACAATTTTTTATCCGTAAAAAAATTAAATATTTAAAATTTGATTAAGTGCGTTATTAAATGAAAAAAATAGATGTATTTTTGACAGTTATATCCATTGGAGTATTTATCTCTTTTTTATGTCATTTAAAAAAAGTAAAGGAGCAGCACGGATTCTAGCCCCAACTACCATGTTAACTCCCATAAGAAATCGCTAAGGTTCGTTTTGGCAAAAATTGGTAGGGGTAAAATTTATGCAATCTGCGCATGCGCTACGTTATTGGATAGCTAGTACCACGAGGAGTAAGAGAAAAATAATGACACAAATTATATCAACCTCCAACCAGCCGTATTTACGGAAAATTTAATAAAACGTATCATGTGACACGTCGTTGAATAGGTCTTTACATGTAGATTAACGAAAAGCAAAAAATCCTAACAACCCCCCACATATATAGGAAAAAAAAATGACCGAATCGGGACGAGCGACCCCTCGTTGAGTAGGTGTTGACGTGTACATTAACGAAAAATTCAGTTACCAGCATGGTACTTTTTCGAAATTTTATCGTTACACTCAAGGTAGTAAATATTGGATGTAGTGTGGAGAATTGCACTTTTAGGTGAAATATGGTTAAGAGCTCATTCGATTCGGAATGTCTAGAAAAATGTGTGAAAGTTAAAAATGCGCATATAAAGAATTGCAACAAATAAAGTTTTTTTTGTAAATATCTCAAGAACTAAAAGCGTTAGGAAAAATTAAAAGAAAATTTCCTTAAAGAGCAAGAAATGTACAAAAATAAAACGTCCCGGAACTCAATTATTAGGTAACGAAGTTACTTATTTGCTTTACAATGTTCGTCCATCCATCTGTCTGTCTGTCCGTCCGTTTGTCGGACCTGTCACAGCGATAACTCGAGAACGGTTTCGAATTATGGAATTATGTTTTCAGCAATCGATAGCTGATCATCATAGCTCACCCACCTACTGTTTTCAATGACCCAAGTCAACTGCAACCGTCTGTCTGTCCGTTTGTGTATGCGTCTTTCTGTCTATTTCAGCAATAAATAGAGAATAGTTTAGAATTTTGGATTTCGGTTTCCAGCAATCGAATTTTATTATTATCAGTGACCTAAGTCAACTAAACCCGTCTGTCTGTCCGTTTGTCCATAGCTGTCGCGAAATAAAGCTGATATAAAATCGACCGCGGCAAGTAAAAATGTTTGTAAACTATTAAATATTAATATGGAAAAATTATGGTATTCTCTAGACACTTGAGAAAAAAATTTTTTCACTGTTTTTCCATACCTGATTTTCGACTACATTTCCAAGAATTAATTCTGAAGGAACCAAAAAAGATATTCAGATAATTTTTTTCTACCAATTTGTACTTTTCTGTAAATGGTCGGCATGTTTTTTTGCCTGCTTTTGTAGCTATTCAAAGTTGTAAAAATTGAACCAAACGTTACTTACAAAAAAACATCAGTCTATAGCAACATGTTTTCTGAAAATTACAAAAAGAAATAAGTTGTTAACTTGAATAGTTTCAAACTCTTACCGCAAAGTTGATGGAGTAAGAATTTTGAAAAACGAATTTAAGTATCGAAAAAAATGAAGTATACAAGAACTTTCAGTAAATCGAATACCAGGGCCGTAGAATTTACCTTCCTCTTCAAGAAGAATTTCCACTGTATTTTATTATACATTTTTAGCGAAAAATTTATGAATTTACGCGATTTCGTATTTTTGCAAAAAGCTGCTTCCGAACTGAACCATTAAGAAATTTTTCTCTTTTCTTTTTCTTTTCTTTAAAAATCTTAAGCCAAAGAGGACAGATACAAACATCTGGCAATGACTCGTCAAACCCTTTGCGGAAAGAATTTTCGTACAGGAAAAACGGATGTGAGCCCGACTGCCACTGAGTTCCATGAAAAGTCCGTGCTCGGCCATATTTGTGTCGAATTCGACAAAAATGTTTTCATAACATATTTCTAACATCTTCTAAATGATAAATATGCAAAATAAATCAATTTTTTTTAAATTCTGAAGGTGCAATCAATACTCTCTTAATTAATTTATTTGTTAAAAATTATCTAAGCTACCGAAAAATTAAAAATGAAAAGAGGTTGACAATTTTTTTTATAGTTAATTATTATGTATTGAAACATTCTATTCATTGTAAACAAATACATTTTTTTGCCATTTTATTTATAAAATTTTATGATTTAAAAAAAAACATTAAAAAAATGTTTTAATTGTTTGTTTCTTATTTTTTGTCGTTTAAACAATATAATAAAAAATGTATTACTAAAATTAATTATTTACGATTATCTACAAGGTTAATTTTTTTTGTTTATTAGATAAACAATTTATTATAAAATCATCCATATGTATAAAAATGTTAAAACAAACGTTTCTATTTTAATAGCATTTTTTATATTTTAGAAAATATTTCCGAATCCAATAAGCCTTCGACAATATTTTAATTTACTTCAACTTTAATACGTTTTGAACTTGTTTTTAAAAAATATGTAATTTAAATATAAATAAATAAAATGTTATTAATTTGAAATTTTATTTTTCGAATTTTTTCAGTTAAAAATTTTACATAAATATTACTTATGTTTCTTAAATACATTTTAGCACGTAAAACCCATAATTTTATTAAATAAAAACAATTAATCCACCTACTACAAAAATAACGCTCAATCTTTACTGTCGGTATTTTCATGATATTTCACAATTTACGTAGTTACAATATTACAAAGTAAGTGTTTAATGTTTATTTTCGAGAAACACCTACTTACGCCATAAAAATAAAAACTCTGTTTTAAGTCCACTTAATTATATAGAAAAAAACATCAAACGTCAAGGATGCGTCAAACCAAACTTAAATCGTTCTTAATCCGTTGGGCCTTAATAAATCTATTTACACATCCATTTTGGATTTAAATTACTAAACGGTTTTCCTTTATAGGAAATCAAATCAAAAATGAACTTGACATTAAAATAAAAAATCCAAACGGTAGTAAGTAGATTTGATAGAAAATTTTATTATATAGCAAAATGCTTGAGTTAAAATTTAATTAATATAATAAATATAATACCATATTAAAACCCTTATTATTTTGTAACAATATTTTCTAAACGGATTATAGGGTAAAAAAACAAGATCTAAAAATATTTATATTTCTTGGTGTTTGCTGCACATTTTGTTTGTCTCTCTTATAATATTTTCTGTCTTCGTCTCGCTTCCCAAGAAGCGAAAACAAATTTGCCATAAGTACAATCTGTCCTAAATACTATATGCGTTGTTGCTATGTGTCCTGTCTCTCTTCAAATAGCTTTCTCAAAATAAGAGTAAACAGATCAGCTATATTTCATCTCGCTCACCCTTGACCACGTTCCAGGTCAGTCGATTACAACTTGTCTTCGTTAAAAATGCCAGTTAAGACCGCGCCTTTTTTATCATATTATTCAGCAAACATTTTCTGTCATTTCACAAAGTATTGTAATTAGTTATACAGTGAATAGTGAGTGACAACAGTTAATTTGATCATAATTAAAATGTTTTAAAAATAATGTACCTTTTATAAACTTTTTAATATTAATAAATGTAATCATATTTGTTCAAACTGTAACAAAAAAATTTTTACATGACAAACAATATTTTTATAAATATAATTAGAAATATAAATTTTAAATTAACAAGATTAAAAAAAGCATTTACTCATCTCGAATGATATTTTCCCAAATAATTACCATTAAAATATTTGTTTATTGTTAAATAATAAATTCCTAAAAATATACTGCGGTTACTTTCCGGACCCAAGTATGTCATATTTTTAGATCCGGGATGCAAGTAACTGCTTGTGATTTTAATAATCATTTAAGGTGAAAAAGTTTGAACTTATGTTATACAGGGTGATTCATTGATAAAGGTAAATACGTTAACTGTGGATAGGGTTCATCTAGCTGACTCTAAAAAACCCCCATATTATGGGTCTTACGCCCTTTGTATCCGAGCGTTTTATGAATATTGACCTTTTCTTTTCTTACTCATAACTTACGAACCACCCTGTAGATTTCCTCATATCCCATGGGATATAACGATGTATCAAAAATATTGAAAATCCAGGTCAGACTTTACGAAAAATTCACAATTCTTACATCCTCCAAATAACACCCTGTATAGTTGATTTTTTTAATTTAATCGCCATATTTGAAATGAGCGCAAAAAACTGAATTTAATCGTGTAGTTGTATTTTTTGGGAAGAAGACTTTACTATGAAAATTTTAATTTAATATTTAGTTTTTTTAGGATTTTGCAGTGAAGAAATGAAAAAAAAAATGATAATACAGGTCCTTCTTTACGAAATATATACTTATTTGCCAATCCTTCGTACAACACCCTGTAGATATTTTTTTTTAATTCCCATCTAAATTTACACAGTGTACAAAAAACAGAATTCGGAAATTTGTTAATGAGTAAAAAGCAGATATAAAGCCAATGTTTGTTCGTAAAGTACAAATCAGAAATGATTGCAGGAACTTGCAAAAAGTACAAAAATAGTTTTTAAGGTTTAAATAAATATTTTTATATTGAAATGGGTTATGGAAAAAATTTACAAAAAAATGATTTTTAGTTGAAATTTGAATTGTGCATTTTTAATTTTGTTGGCTTATTTTGGAATTATTTTTTTAAGATGTAATAATCCTCTTTCTTACTTCCACTATATTCGACGATCGATTTTTTTGTATATAATTTTTAATTTGTAATTGAGAGATATCAGATATCGTGCGCGTAGTCTTTATGAATTATTTATGACCCCCATGTCAATGAATCCGAATAATAATTCATATCGAAGCAGGAATTCCGAATCATAATACGGTTCCATACACACATACACATAACTTTGTGGGATATATGATGGAATAAGTCCACGAAATTTGAGATTGGTTCGACAGGTCAAATCTCAATTGTGGATTGTGCCAGATCTTTTTTTGTTGAATAAATTACGTACGCTTCGAAAAGGAATTAGTACGGTGAAAATATCATTTTGTTTATTAAAAAATATATTGAAACGGTGAAAGTACCAGGAAATAACTACTTTAAAGTATAATGCATATATAATCACAATCGATAATTAAAAATCAATTAACTCCTTTCGATTCTTTCTTAATAATCATAAATATCTAATCCTCGGTTCAGCAATTATGGTCCACATTTGTCACTTCTTGTATATACCGGGTGTCCTAAATTTTTTTGCCCAGCGGATATCTAGGTTGCTTCATGACATGAAATTTTGTAAAAAAATGTATGCTTAAAGTGTAGTATTAAAATCTACCCTCACTATTCCGTCCCTTGGGAACGACCCTCAACTCTTTTTTTTAAATGCCACCCTCAGTCTTCGGTGCGCACCGGAAGCATTAAAATCATGAAAAAGATTTGAAATTTTTTTTGCTAAATTTGACTTTTCTCGACGTTTTCGCCACCCACAACATCATTAGGTAAAAAAAAAAATTTATGTCCATCGATGTGGATGGAGACGATAACTCAAGAACCAGTCGTCCGATTTCAAAAATTCTTTCGCCAATCGTCTTCTTGTGTCTAGGAGAGGAACCCTATTGGACATTCTACCTGTAAGGGGGTGGAAACTGCAGGGAGTTGAAATTTCAAAAAATTCATGTTTCCGCCATTTTTAAAAATATCGAAACCGGTCATAAGACTTTTTTCATGTACCAATTGTTATAAAATTAATTCGCTTAAAACTTTTTTTGACTTGACCTTTATGGGTGGAACTTTAGGGGGTTGAAATTGAAAAAAATTCATATCCGTCATATATGAAATTATTGTTTTACAGTTTTTTCAAATCCTACTTATTATAACATTAATTTGTATAAAACTTTGTTTTATCCGATCTACGGAGGTGAAACTGGAGGGGGTTGAAATATCAATAAAAATTATATGTCCGCCATTTTTACAAATATCGAAACAGGTAAAATCGTAAAAAATCCGTAAAAATCGCAAAAACTTCCAAAAACCATAAAAAATCGTAAAAAATATAAAAACTCGCAAGAAAAACCAAAAAAACCATACAAAGTCATAAACACCATTATAAATGGTAAAAATACGTAGAAAATAGAAAAAACCGTAAAAAACGGTAAAAAATCGAAAAAACCGGTAACGAATGGTAAAAAATCCGTAAAAAATGGTAAAAAAACGTAAAAAATCATGAAAAACCGTAAAACATCGTGTCCATAAATTTCGTGTTGCGTATAGTTCTTGTGTTTATTGTTAAAGTGAAATTTACGGGCCGAAGTACTAAAAACATCATATGTGTTTACCCCGTGTAATATTTTTAATATATAAAAAAACAAAAAATAAGAAATAGTTAAATAAAAATATTATTAAGTCTACCATTCATTGGCTTGTCAAATATACTTCAATACGTCTAATCAGTTCTCAGCGCAAGATGCTCTAATCACATCATCTAAATTCAAAGGCTGTGTCTTAAACACTACTGTCTTGAGATGTCCCCATAGGAAAAATCAAAAGGTGATAAATCTGCAGAACGTACAGGCTACCTGAGAGGGTCTTCCAATTCACCGGTTTTCAAAATGTTAATTCAAGTATTCTGTTACCACATTTGTATTTTGAACAGGAGCATGTATCTTTTTACTCTTTTGTGGCTTAATGTTCGTTAAAATAAATCAATTAACATATCAGTATATTTACAGCTATAATAAGAAACAATAGGGGTAATATTTCAATAAAAATTTAAGAGTCGTTCCTGGGAAAGGATGATGGTGACTTTTAGTAGTACACATTTAAAGGTTGTAATTCGGATTTTTATGTCATCAAACTAGATATCCGCTGGGCAATAAAATCTGGGACACCCGGTATATATGTAATGATATCAAATCGACAGATCCATTAGTGCTAATAGGCTATTATTGTATAATTCATGTAAAAAATTGTATTAATTAATTGTACAAATTTCAGAGTAGTCCCCCTATTATTTCACTCACTTGCTGAAAACACCGGCTCAAGGAATTTTTAGATTTTATGCGTGATTTGTCTAGAATATTGCATAATTTGGTCAGAAATTGGAAGTTCTACTTGAATTAATACAGAAAAAAAATGATCAGAAAGGACCAGGATTGAAAAATACATAAAAATCCCACTTTTGCGACTGGTACGTTCGAAATATGATTTTCCGGCACCAATGAGCCATTTTCCCGGACCCAAACTGGGAATTTCAGCTGACCAAACACTTTTCACACCCAGTCTCAGCTCCAAAATTGGAAAGTCCATGAAAATACCACAGTCGCGACCGTGACGTCCAAAACAGGATTTTCCCGCCCTGAGGGGTCATTTTCCCGGATCCAAACCTGGAATTTCAGTTGGCCATAATCTTTTCGAGCACAAATCCGGCTTTGGCTCCAAAATTCAGCGTCGACTTCGCCTTATCCCGGAAACCGCATTTCAGGCCATTTTTGGCCCCTGGGGCCAATTCCAGACGTGTAGGATTCGTAATCGGATTCAGCGTCGAAAAATACATGGGAATACATATGTCACTCTCTTGTGTATGAACTTTTTTTTTGTTGGTCTGTGTTATTATTGTTGGTAAGATTTCATTTTTTAAAGGTCTAGAGAACAACAAAATTGTATTTCTGGCATCCTTGACCATTTTTTATAAACCGTAAAAGCTGCTACCTGTTATTTTTCATATGTGAGTACAGAAGGAGTCAGGTTGGAATTTTTCTTTGAAACTTATTATGAATGAATCTATAGTGCTGTGGAATTTGGAGACCTTTGAAAACTCTTCAAATAACAGATCCGAAAATTCATTTTTATTTACTTCTCTGTGATATTTTCCTTTGTGATTTCAATGGTGGAATAGTGGAATATAAAATAAAAGATTTTGTAAAAGCGAACATTTTTATCAAATTTCTTGAAGGATCTGATATGATGCCAAGTGAATTCATATACAATTGTTCTGAAAAGCGATTTTCAAATATTACGTAATGATACCAAAAAAATAACCACCATGCGAGTCTAAATAATAAATTTAAATGAACCTGTTGTTATGGCAAAAAGCGCAACCATTTGCTCGCACGTCGTTGTTCATTTTTCATGAACTTGTACCGGTCAGCGTATGTATATATCGATTTGTAAAAAACCACGCTCGATTTTAATCGGTATTGTTGTCTTTGGCACTTAACGTTGCGTGTAATTGCCCTACATTGTCACGCGGAAAAAAACGCAATTAGTTTTTTTTGCTGTTGAAGAGATTAAGGTTAAAGAGGAAGCGTTGGGTTGTTTTGCGATGACGGGCAATGATTGTTCGCGGTTCGTTTTTAATTAAGTTAAATATACGCAATCATCTAATAGATTTTATTTATCACAAAAAAAATTGTTTAAAATTCACATTTCGGCACACAGTAATCATAATTACTTCAATATAAATAAACCAGTCACTATTTTTATGTATTAAAAAAAATAACTTGCCTGTCTTCCTGTGTCGAAATGTGACTTAAAATGAAGGGACCTTTTTCATATTTGTGCCAATTTGGGTTATTTTTAATTCGGTTACCTGTTCGATGTGCCGATTTGGGATTATTATGTTAATAAATTGGTAATTTCTGCGTGTTAATTTGGTGCTCATATTTTTTCTGTTGACACACTTACTTTTTATTTTTTTTATTTTTACAGGTTGCTCATAAAGATATTTATAGTTTAGAATTTATATTTACAGTGTGGTTATATGCTGATATATAAATATAAAAAAATGTTAATATCATTACTAAATATTACGTGATGATTTAAATTAGTAAAGGACATTTGACTTTTTGTAGAAATAATTTATACACTACAATCAGACGTGTTAATTTATTATTGTTGATATATAATTGTCACTTATTTTAATTGCTTATAACAATTTTGTAAAAAAATGATTTCTAAAAATACAATTTTTTTTATCTAAAAAATTTTGCACTGTAAATATTCTGTTTAATAAAAATGTCGGTTTTAGCACCACATATACCTACAATTAGTTTTATAACATTGACTCAAGACATTCCTGGCATAGTTGAAGTAGAATTGCAAGATCAAATTTATATAAATATTTGCTAGGCATAAAAATCGTAAGCCACGAAAATCGTTTCGAAGAGAACGGCAATTTTGTATTTTATTGTATTGACATTTAGTTGAGAAAAATCTACAATGATCGGTGATACCTCAACAGAACGTGACATATCACCGTAGGAATTTAGATAACAGTTAAAAAAAATTTTACGATGCATTAAATCCACAGTGACATTATCCTTACACAATTGGTTTTCGATTTTATGAGACAAGGTATTAAAAAAATAATTAAATGTATATTTTTTGTTGTTGCATGTAATTTAACATTTACACGGACGCATTCCTAGATTAAACCATTATTTATAATAATTCAGTTCTGTAACGATTCTAATATATAATTCAATAAAATTATTAAATGTGTATTGTTTTTACTAGATTTAATTACTTCAAATATCCAAACAAAGAAAAAAGTTGGTAACATTGTTTTTTGAAATTTTTTATTTTCGGAAATCATTTTTGAACGAGTATTTACCTACCAACACCATGAGCAAAAAGTCGCTTTTTTATTATTAAACATGTATGGTAATGGTCGGAGTATATAGTTTAAAAACTTATTCTCTCTATTTTTGATTAAATTTATCATTTTTGATCGCCCGCCCCTGCTTTAATCTTCCTAGGAGCGTTGGCAGATTGGCCAATATTGCATGTACTTAATACCTTGTACTTTTATGTCTATAAACATCATATATATTATTTTCGATAAACTTTTTGGTGAACTTCTTTTTTGTTTTTTAATAAACACATTTTATAAATAATTAAATACAAATTCAAACCGTCTGACAAATAAAGAACTAGAACAATTTCACTTAGGTAATTATTTAAATTTAACGAATTACCTCACTCATTCCAAAGCTACATTTTAAAATTCTCGACAAATCGGTCAAGTTTTTTTTCAGTCGATCATTAATTTATTGAGAATGTTATTTATCAGCGTCGTTGAAGTGCTCTGTTTCGCTATTTTTAGAAAATATCTTACTAATTATTCATTGGAGCTATTTAAGTGCAATGGAAATGGTTCATCATCGGTCCACATAAAGACCTATTAATAATAAATCTAATCAAAAGCATAAAAGGTATAAGAAATTTTATTTCTTACATTCATATTCGGTAACAGTCTAGATGACACAATAATATTTCCAACATATCTTATATTTATCTGACTTACACAGTAAAGTGCCATCAACAAATCCCTAAAGGTGGCAAAATAAAATAAAAAAATAAAAAACTTGAATGTGTAAGTCAAGAATCCAGAATAGAATTAGTCAATTTTTTTTAAACTTATATTAAATTTCAAAAAAAAAAAAAATTAGGAATTCTACAATTTTTTGAATAAAATTTTGAAAAAATCACAATTATAGAGTTTTTTACTACAAATTTAAGGGTAATTTTTTTAAAATTTTTAATATTAATTTTAACCTTAAAAAAAATAAAACCTATTTTTGAATAATTTTAAAATCAATAAATAATTAATATATCATTCAATTTTATTCAAAATGGGAAACAGACTTTTTTTTTAGGTTTTCTGGATCCAAATGCATTAATAAAGCTAGTTTAAAAAACTAAAAAAAAATCAAATTTTTTGTCAAAAATTCATGAATTGTTTTAACTTTTTTCATTTTTTGCTCTGGTTACAAATACTGTGTTAAAATTATGAAATAATTTACACACATAGTACTTTTGGATCCTTTTCGGATATGCTATTTACTTTTATCATTTATTTTGGGTATAATAATTACAATTCTAAATTTTAAGAAACTAAAATACATTTTTAATTTAGAGTTTTATAGTATCTTTCGAATGGTGAAAATCCCATTTCATTTTAGAAGTTATTCAATTTAGTTTAAAATCGTAATATAATTTTAAATGTTTCTTATATAAGTTTTAAAAAATTCCACCATTTTTAATAATAAAATTTTGAAAAAAATTGTAATTATAAAATTAATTATTACAAATTTAAAGATGTTTTTTTAAAATTTTTAATATTAAAATTTAACTAAAAAATAATAAAGATAAAAATTGCTTAATAATTATAATAAAAACTAGCGACGAAACTATGCGGAACTCGAAAAAAAAGTAAAGACAAAATTTGTAGAAAATTTTATGTTCTACAATTTTGATATTTTGTAATTTTTCATTAAAATCCATAACTTTGTCTCAAAATCTAAAAAAAGTCGCAAATGTCTATATAAATTTTTTTCACGCCCTCTAACGGCGAAACCATGAGGAATTCAAAAAAACAATAGTGACAAAATGTGTAAAAAATTTTATGTTCTACAACTTTCATATCCTGTAATTTTTCATAAAAATGCATAATTTTGGTTATTTAAGAAAAATATGAAAAAAAATTACTTTTTGATAAATCTGGCAACAACGGCAAAAGTTTTTGAAAATTTTAATCATTCGAAATTAAACTATAACGTATAAAAAATATGTGTGTAAAACTCTATTGCCATTTTGTTTAGTAATAACGCCATCACTTATAGCAACTGTCACTTCCGGTTGTCCGATTAACACCAAAATCTATACAGGTCGTCTCCTTGATACCCTAAATATGTACATAAAATTTCATCTAAATCGGTTCAGCCGTTTAGACGCTATCGTGTTCACACACACACAGACACCCACACACAGACACACACCCACACACAGACAGACATCATGCTAAAAATGGTATAAATGGATTCAGGTGACCTCAAAACGTAAAGATCCGTTAAAATCTGGGTATGGCCAAAAAATCATGATCGCAATACTTTCCTTCTATACAACTCTGCTGTTCGGAAAGTAAAAAGGAGACTGTACTTGGAACCAAAATTGAAACGAAGGACCACAATCCGTCGGATTTAAAATGAGAATAACTCCAGAAATATAAACATACGTTTATTTAAATAGATCTTGAACAACAGCTTACAAAATCAATTCTATTTTTTATGTCATTAATTAAAATTGACAACTCTTGTACTATTGTTTTGCTTGGCAACAATGTAAGTCGTCAAAAATTTGCAAATTTTATGTATAGACGGCGATAAAAATCGGCTTTAAAGAAAATAACTCACTTTCAAGTATAATTAACTTCAATAATTAAAAGTAAAACATTAACAATAAAACAAAACACTATTTGTCAGTAGATAGAACGTCCTTTAACTTTAACGGTTCTGTAACTAACGACAATGACGTTTAGATTGTGACAATTGTATAAGAAATCAACTTGTTAAATTTTATTCTAAACGTCATCGCCTTTAGTTATTGAATCTTTAAAGTTAAAGGACGTTCTATCTACTGACAGTATGACTAATAAATGTCGGCCTCGTTTAATGGAAGAGGGCAAAATTTCGTTATAATTCGCGTATTAATTCCATTTTGGGTTTTATTTTTTAGCAATCTTACTTTATTGTCTCTGGACCAGGTAAGTTTCAATAATTCTAGCCAAAGGCCATTCTAGTGGCTTTATGTCGTATTCTTTTACCAGTACAAGGCCACTAATTTTTAAATCAGTCTGCAGACATTAGAAAGAGGAGGGTTCGAGTTAAGTATTAATTGGTGGTTAATTTTTTTTTTCAAATTTTTTCAAGAAAATAGAAATTTTTATAAAGTGTAATTTTTTTTCAAATATTTGAAAATTGAAGATATCATATCAACAATAAAATTGATATAGTAAAATATCGGAAATTTTGTTTTATTAACAATTACGCAAAATATTTAATTTCAATTAGACCCAAAGAGATTATTGTACGTGTAAGGTAAAAATTGTAGACTTAAAAAAGAAACGAAAAGCCCTTTGGCATTTCTTTTTATAATCTCAAGCGAATGTCTATTTTTTTAATATAAAACTTTTTGCTCTAATAAACTTTTTATAATCTTATAAGGTTCCAGATTATTTTTATTATTTTTCTGAATATTTTGGCTGTATACATTTTCTGTTTCTCTTTAGTTTTTACTGGCTTTTTTATTTTAAGCTCGACATCAACAAAACATTTTATCTCGTTATTTTTCTGTTTGACCAACTGTTTTTTAGTCCTGGTATAATAAACTTGAAGAATTTAAAAATTAAAAAAAAAATAACGTTGCAATTACGCTTGGTACATTTCCAAGTCTATTTTTCTTAACTGAATGTCTATTGTAATATTGTCAAATAAATTATACCCGTATGGGTAATCTTGTTAATAGCTCTCATTAGTGTTCATTTGGTGTGTCAACTTTTAAATAATTTATAACTATTTTAATAAAATATTTTCGTTTTAACGCGCTAAAAAAACCGAATTTTCGACAATAATCTTTGTAGCATAAACGATAACCTTATCTAAATGTCAACAGTATTATAATATTGTAAAACACGAAAACGGTTTTAAATAGGTGGTTTCAGATTTTATAAATATTATTAAATTAAAATTTATTCATTAATATGTCATTGAACTATATTTTTGTAGTTCATTTAAGAATATGTTGAAGAATATCGTTATAAACTGTTTTATCTCCAACTCCTGATGATACTAACATAGTTAGCGAAACGTACGTATAGTATTAAAAATGTGTAGTTTTGGTTAGTGTTCACGATATTCTTCAACATTCAAGAAATACATGATATGAAAAAATTACAGGTAAAAAAAAATTGATGATGGAACTTCAAAAACGAAACGTTGAATGGTAAATCCAATTTTGACAAGTTATAAAAATAATGGAGCTGCATCAAAATTTAAATTTTAATAGTATTTATAATTAATTGTCCTTGATATCGACAATTTTTTCATATGATTGTACGATTTTAAATTTTTTACCATTTAAGAGATTCCTGTATAGACAATTAAAATTTTGAATCATTTAAAAGCTACAGGTGCGGCTTATGACCCATTTGTATCCTATAAGTATATCATAAAAAGCTTTTTACACTAGGGTGCATCATATGGCATATAAGAAAAATCATTTTTTTACTTGTAAAAACGCAAAATTGACCTTTTTAAAACAAATTCCAAAATTCTTTTTTAAATTATAAACAAAAATGTCGTTTCACCCCGGTTACCCCCAAAAATAAAAATAAAATATAATTAAGAAAAGTAATAGTGAATAAAGTGTTAAATTCAGCAATACATTTTAAAAATAAGTACTTTTTTTCTTTAAGAACTTCCACTCTCGCACCACCCTTAAAACCATCAATAGAATTAAAAAAATATAAAAAAAAATCGAACGAAATCGACAAAAAATCGAACGAGATCGAAAAAAATCAACAAAAATCAAAAAACAATAGAAAAAATTCAAAAACAACAAAAAAACATCAGAAGTGAGAGAAAAAATCCGAAAAAACCGAAAAATCAAAAAAATATCGGAGGATAGGAAAAAATTGAAAAACTCTGAATAAAATATGAAAAAAAAACAAAAAAAAATAGTGAAAACGAGAAAAAATTAGAAAAATCGAAAAAATCGAAAAAACCAGAAAAAATTGGTAGTAATCGAAAAAGAAACAAAATTTATTGGAAAATATTGGAAACAAATGAAAAATTAAACTGTAAAATATGAAAAAAAAAAATTGCAAAAAACCAGAAAAAAATCGGAAAGACCAACCAAAAATCCGAACAAATGAAATAAATAAAAAAAAATTAGATTTTTTTCCTACCAACTAGGTATAAAAACTTAATATACTAATATTTAAGTTTTTTTCTAAAAATAATTTTTCAGCAATAAAAAATTTAATAAAATCACTTTTATTATTATGTTATATCTATTTCGTCCCTATTAATTTTTTTGTATACAGGAGGTGGATAAAAATTAACGAAAAAAACAATTAACAATGGTAAACTGAACAAAAACTAAAATGATTATACCTTTGAACATCCTTGAACATTTTTAAAACCAAAACAAAATATATTAAGGGGTTGCGGGGGTTGAAAATTTTGCCAATTTTTTTCCAATTTTTAGTTACCAGATTCTAAAATCTCTTGTTATAAGTAAAATTTAATATTAACCATGCATATTCTACACATTTATCTCTTTTGAATTTTATTTTCTGTTAAAAATCCCTTAGATTAATTCGATATGCGATTACGGAATCGATTTTGAGTGTGGTAATCTTCTATTCGTTCACGTAATTCAACCTTCGTTCTACGTTCGCTTCCCTGATCGACAAGAATCGTCATTTTGTAGGTTACGGTTTGTTTTGAATCTGCATCGGCGATAAATTCGTGGAAAGAATATTTTATTGAAACGAACGGTTGCCGGCTGAGATCAATCGCGCTTATCTTTAATAATTGTCATTTATTTTTATTTTATTTTAAGAATTCAACCTCCACAATCATTTTCAACTCAGATTTATGTTCGGAACTGACATAAGGAATTGTGACTGACGCATCAAGGCAAAAAAATCTTCTTTATTAGACCTTTTTAGTAGAAAATGTTCATGATTTAGTCATTTTAAAAGTGTCACAAATTTACACTAACAACCAAAACAAATAAAACACTAAATTGTGTCGCATTGTAACCGTTAGAAATTGCTTAATATATCAACGGAATTGACCTTCGTACTAGCGAATTCGAGCAAATGAATGCAACTTTTCGTTGCGCGTCACAAACAATAATTGAATCATAAAAAATTGTAACCAAAATTAGAATCCATTGTTGAATAATGTGCATTACATAAGGTTGCTTTGATTAAGAGATTATATACAATTTGAATAGTTATTTTAAAGCTGACCAAGTTATTTTAAAGCTGACCAATTGCATTTTATCATGACCTTATGAAAATTCTTCGATAACTTTATTGAATATTTGGTAAATAAAAACAAAATAACAATAAATGTTGGTTTAAAAAATACTGTTAATTTTGGTTTATCAGTTAGGTCTCATTTATAATTCATTTTCAATTATCTTATCAATATTTACAGCTTTTACAATTCTATTTGAACTGCTCTAGTTACTATATAGAATATAAATGGTATTGGACAATTTTAAATCAATTCAATACAAAGAATGCATAAAAAGAAAAAAAAAATTAATTGTAGGAAAACTTAAGTGCGACTTTTCCTTCAGGTAAACAACTTGGTTGATAAAAAATATGATACAAAATTTATCAATTATTCAAAAAACAATGTGCATTATTTTTATCATTATAAACATTTATTTATATATAATTATTTTTCATTATAGAACGTTTTTATTAAAATTTAATTATTTTTTATTTTATTAAATGAAAGAATAAATGTGAGAGCAGTGGGGAATTCAATTATAGAAAAACCAAAAATGAATACAAAAAATCTTATCAAGAAATTAAGAATGACAATTTTTAAAAGGAGTAAAGGATTTAAAAAAAGAAAATTAAAACAAAACTGTCTGGAATTTTTTTTTTGGTAAAGCGAGACAACCAGGAAGAAATTCACCAGAAGAAGTGAGGGATATAAGTACGCTTCAGCACAAAAAACGTTAGGTTGCGACCAAATTTCAAACCGAACGTTAAAGCAATTTTAAATACTTTCCAAAAAGCTGGAAAAAAGAGGACTTTTCCACAAAATTATAGACCAATAACCTACTACCAGATCTAAGTAAAATAGCAGAAGGAGTCATTTTAAAACGCCGAACACTCGACTGAAACCAGGCCCTTAGTAAGACATTCGACAGAGTCTGGAACCAAGGATTCATCTACAAAATGATGGAGTTCGGGTATACGAAACTATTGGTCAAATTAATGCACTCATTCCTAAGTAACCGATTTTTTCAGGTACATATTCTATCTGAATATGGAAAACTGGAAGTTCCAAGGCGCAGTACATAGCTGTATAAAATTTTAACCTCGGATATACCTCGATCAACACATACAATGCTCAGCCCATCTATATGCGGACGATACTACGATCGTAGCAGCACGAAATGCTTGGCCTCACCTAGTACCTAACTACCTACAAGAACATCTTGACGAACTCGAAAATTGGTTTATGATATTCCTCAAAAAAACAGAAACACTAAATTACATCTATTCGACACTGACATTAACTGGCAGCGATCAGTAAAATATCTAGAGGTCACCTCGCAAAATATCTGTTTACGAACGGCTACAAACCTACCTTGGTATATAGCCAATTGTTGGATATTCGGAGTGTAAAATCAACTAGGGCTATAGACACTGAATAACCGGGCAGAAAGGATAATCGATGACACACCCAAATATGGGGTTCAGGGAGTTCCTGGACTACGAAGACGAAAGCAACGGAAAACATGCGAGGCCGAAGACTCAACCAACGCGAGATCCATAATTTGGTTTTATTGGTTTTCTGAACCTATATACTGTGTGGGAGAAAACAAACGAGTTGCCCTCCACAAAAAAGGTGTCGCTCCAGCAAACAATATTCTTATTTCAAAAATCGACAACCAAGTGGGATTCGCCCAGGATTTAACCTCATTATTCATAATTTGTTTTAAGTTTTTTAGGTGAACCTACATTGACAAATAACAGACGACCAACATACAAATCCATACACGCGACAAAACAAAACAGATAAGACACCAAGAGATAAAGGCTTCGGTCGACCCTAAACGTCTTTGACAATGATACGACAGGAATCCCAGGAATCCACCAATGCCCAGTGGGGTGGAATACGGCTAAATAAAGGAAAGAGGAGATATTGAGGAGCGGGGAACTCCAATCTGTTGACCATTGTTCAATCGTCCCGATATCGCCCACTATTGCAGGCGCATATTGGAGAGGTATTTGTAGGTTGGTGGCAGCGACGACAGGGATTCTACATCAATTTCACTGATGAACTAGCCTTTTCTCCCGTGTTCAATGAAAAGATAGATAACCAGGAGAAAATTCGGTAGATCCTACACCAAATCAGTTTAGGAATGCCTTTAAGAAACTATTATTAAATTGAATCTATCTAAACTTTTCTGGAGGGCATTTTTATTTTTGTTACAACAGGGATAGTGATTATTACCCTTGGCCAATTCTTTATGTCTGACAAAAATCTTCTAGATACTCAGTAATGCTTGTGCTAAATTTAAATCTGAGTAACATTATCCTATCCAAACTTGGAAGTCGGCATTGGAATGAATACGTCAATAGTTATAAAAACAGTACACCTTAATTAAGTCACTCCATACCTTCAAGAAATATAAACCACAAATTTGAGTTCTACCATTTCGGATTCTTTTCAACAACAATTACCAGATTTAAGTTTAACCGTGGCAGATTCCTCGCACACCATTCAAGAATGGAGTGCTTGCATAATTTTTTTTCTCATTTTTTTTACTTTAATATGTTTATTACCCCTGTTGACGAGCATAGAACAGAATTTGGGATTTTTTTGATATTCAGTGCCCTTTATTTTGAATATTAAATATATGTGTGACGTCTTAAGGAAGCAGAGAAAACAGTATCCTATAATTACTTTTAAATCGATGAATTCTCTATTTCTCTGAAGATGGCGCTACAATCGACGTTATTTATTCACTGTATTCTTACTTTTTAGAACAAAATTCTTTATAATTATTGTGCCACAATTTTTAACAATAGTATTTTTAATAGATTTTGAAAAACTAGAATAAATACGTAACTCCGACGCTAACTCCCCCTTGCGATGATTTATAGTATTGAGATGTAGTTCATGCTTTATTACCCACACATCACAGAAAACTGTCGGATATAACCAGAATTCAGATAAATCAGAGTGGCGCCATCATTCGCAAATTTTTTTAACTCAACTACCTTAATTCGTCACAGATTTTAATTTTTTTTGAATTATAGGGCAAATACAGGTTTGTTAATTAATTAAAAAAATATGGGTTAAATATTTATTGGTCAGGTTTCTAATGGCCCATTGCGATAATGAGACAATGGTTGATGCAAACCACGTCTTATTTTCTTGTAAAAAGTATAAACAATATCGAAGAGAATTTGAAAATGATTTGCATTTGTTAGGAATACAACTCCCAATAAATATTACAATTTAACTAGCAGCACAGGAAAAAATGCTTATTTTAAAGTCAAAAATTACATTTTTTCCAACAACCACCTAAAATATTAAAAGTCTGTGGCTACTGTGTAAACCACAGCAAAAAACTTGTATATTCCATATTTTATTTATTGGAAGGATAATTAACCTGCAAATTATTCATCTATTAATACATTATTCTGGATAAACACAGTAATGCTTGTACCAAATTTAACTCATACATGATGTTACATGATGTCTCAGTGGCACAGACCGTTGGCTATCGGTCATATTCACTTATTGCTGTTTATATGCTAGAGCCAACGTGGGTTCGTGCCTTGTATCTGGCAGTGAAATTTTAATTTAAAAATTTCAGTGTTAGATACTTGGCTCGAATAGGTAAACCGCATTGAATATTAATTCATGATGGTGGTGAGGTTTTCCGGGTTTTCCTGCACCTATAGCCAAATGGCGCCATCAATCCTCAGTAAGTCGGCCCCGGCAAATAATAATAATAGCCGTCCCTTCCGCGCATTGGCTTCTGAGGTTCACTCGTAAGGGGGTGAAATGTAGGGCGAGCATTATTATTACTAATTTTGTTTTGTTGGTAGGGTGATTACTACCCCTTGGACAACCTGCTAATTATTTATGTCTTAACAAAATATTGCCTGTGAGGAATACATTATTAAAGTTATTTCAGTCCAACCATTAAAATGATTCTTTTAATTCAAGAATTGTAAAACATTCTGCTACGTAAATTGTTCTTGTTATATTATTGATTATTGTATTGTCTATTACTTATTTAAAATAGTTTTGTTTTTGTATGCCCTTTTAAATATTTTAAAATACAGGTTCTAAAATATATTGACAGAGAGATACCCTAAAATTTTGGAAATTTAAAATATTATTTTATTTAATTTGCCTTAAAATTTTTGACAATTTGATAAATTGATACGTTAAAAAATTTGCCAACAAAAACAAATAATGAGGATCGTGATCAATTTTTTTTTACTTAATCTTTACTATAGGATTTCTTAGGATTAAAACTATATGTTCAAAATATTGGACTAATCTGGTACAATAAAAATAAAATTGAAAAAAATAATAAAGGAATGGAGTTAATAGTTTTTGTGAAAGGACTTCAAACATTTTTTTAAGAAATGAAAATTGAAATGTTGTTCAAGACATAAAGAACAATCTTGAGTAAAAAAAAATAAAAAAAAAATCGAAAAAAAAATAATGGGGGGCTAGCTCTAAATGGTTTTGATGGATTTTGAGTTTTAAATATTTTTAAAGACATGGTACAACAAAAATTTTTTCGAAAAAATAATAATAGGGGGGCTAGCTCTAAATATTCTTAATTGATTTTGAGCTTGAAATAACTTTTTAAGGATTGAAAATTTGGATCAATACTAAGATCAACTAAAACAATCTGGTGCGACAAAAAAAAATCGAAAAAAAAATAATAGGGGTCTGGAGCCAAATGGTTTTTATTGATTTTGAACTTCAAATAATTTTTTTAAGACATGAAAATTTGGAAAAATGTTCAGCTTGGAACAATTTGGTGCCACAAAAAAAAATCGAAAAAAATAATAATGGAGGGCTAGCCCTAAAAATAGTTTTTGAGATTTTCGGTCTTTGTATTAAGGAATAATTTTCTAGAACAATTTGGTAAAAACCTAAAACTTTTAAAATAACAAAATTCGAAAAATGGGCTAACTTCACACACACCAAATTTTATAAAAAAAAATATTTATAAACAATATAAGTACTTCTACATTTTAAAATTATTTCTTGGTGGTAGCACATATTTTATTTTTACTAAATCCTATATTTGTTTTTTCAGAAAATAATTTACTCCAAAAATACAACTTTTCGCGTTCATAACTTTAAATAAATAATTTTTTCTTCAAATACGTGCTCGTTGCGAAGCAAATTCGACTTCATGTTGAAATTTTTTACGTTGCCATAAAGTATGAATACGCCACCAAAACTATGTCGACATCGGATGCGGTAAAAGGAAAATCGCTGTTTTTTTATTGTCAGTAACAAGATAAAAGCAGTATTAGAGGTTTTTATTATTGGACGAGATTAAAAATACAAGGTTTATTTCTGATTTGATATATTCAGATTTTTTCGCATTTTCTTAACAAATGATTCATCTAATCAAACGTTTTATTATTATTACGGCACGCTTTTTTAAATGACCATTCATTAAATCGAGCTCACGTTTAAACAAATCTAGTACAATGGTATTAGTACGTAATCATCATTCTACAACCTGTCATTAAAATAAAATTTAATTATAAACTTTTATGTAAGAAGATTTATAATTAAATCGTTTTATATTTTATTTATTATTGATTTAGTATTAAACAGAACAGTCTCAAAATTTGAGACACACTGTATATTTTTATACGTCCACACTTAATTTTAAATCCTCCTAATAACAACACCTCTTAATTTAACAATGACGCAACTAGACTAATAATAATGACAACATGGTGTAGTAATTTCATAAACACGGTAAAACAACATTTCTTAAACTTTTATTATAGGTGCTTGCGGAAGATGATGAAACAGTAACATTTGGAACAGATAAAAGATAAGATAAGCGCAAAGCAGAACGCATAATTTTTCTAGTTAATTATTACATACGGAAAATATTTCATTCTGATATTTATTTAACTTTACCCAGTACGTTTATGAAATTTAGACAAGCCACTTGTGTGGAACAAAAAAAAATCTATAACAGGCATGTTTTCTTGCCTGAAATGGTTTTTGGACGTTCTCTCCGTAAATATTAAATATAGGAAGCTGCGGTTTTCACCAATTGATTCTGGATTTAATTCTTAAAAGCGCGTCTTTAGTCCTTTTTTTTTTAATTATTTGTAGTAAAAGTGATACGACTATCAACTTTTTTCTCTAAAAGTAAAAAAATGGTACTTATACACCAACCCGTACATTTAAAACATGTTTAAAAAATAACTATATTTTATTTATGGCTATTTAAAACCCTGTAGTGAAATATACAAGTTGTCCCACCATATAAGCGTCGCGTTGGCCTTTATATGGAAAATGGCAAGATTGTGTAAAAAATATTTACTACAGGTACATACATATGAGTACAATTAAAAAATTATTTTTATTTATACAGGGTGCGTCAATAAAAAATCTGCATTATAGTTATATTATTTTAAACGGAACATTGCATTTCTTTATGAAATTTCTTATCGCAGCTTGCGGTAGTGGTAAATTAGTAAAAATCGTCAATTTGTAATTATTTTATAGGGAGATTTTTTTCTGTTTTTTTTTTGTTTTTATTTTTTATTTTTTATAATTTCTGATTTTTCTGATTTGTTATCATTTTTCAGGTTTTTTGTTGCTTTTTCTGCTTTTTCGATTTTTTGTAATCTGTTTTCTTCCTGTGTTTTCTAATTTTTTTCTAATTTCTTGGACTTTTTGCGATTATTTGCCAATTTTTTGTCATTTGTTGTGATTTTTTTACCATTTTATTCAATTTTTTTCATTTTTTTATGGTAACAATTGTTTCCGGTTTTTTGGTTGTTCAATGTTTTTTTGCGATATTTTTCAATTTTTCTGTTTTTCTAATTTTTCCTTATTTTTCTGTTTTTTTTTCTATTTCTTTCGTTTTATAATTGTTTTTCATTTTTTCTTATTCCTCTGATTTTTTGTTATTTGCCATTTTTTTTTGGATTACTTATGTTGCGGTTTTTTTAAAATTTTCTTTGATTTTTCGTTTTTTCTGATTTTTTATCATTTTTCTTGATTGTTTTTTTTTTGTTTTTTCTACTTTTTTCGATTTTTTTTGTAATTTTTCCTCATTAATCTGTTTTTTTTCAATTTCTTTTTTGTGTTTTCTAGTTTTTTTCGATTTTTTCTAATTCCTTTGATTTTTTGCGATTATTTGAATTTTTTTGCCATTTTTTGGGATTGAGTTCCGATTTTTTTCGGTTTTTTTCAATTTTTTTCATTTTTTTTATGGTCACAATTGTTTCTAATTTTTTCCTTTTTTTTTCTGATTTTTTTCGATTTTTCAAATTTTTCCTAATAGTTCTGTTTTTCTTCTATTTCTTTCGTTTTCTAATTTTTTCTAATTTTTTTCTTATTCCTCTAATTATTTGCGATTTTTTTGGGATTTTGTTGCGGTTTTTTTGAAAATACGGCCGAAAACGGTGCCCACTTTGGGCCTTTAATGAATAAATAATATTTAAACATATTAAATATGAAAATTAAAAATTGAAAAAAATCAGGCATTTACTGGATAGATTTATGAATTATAATCCGCGGTCAAAAAATTTTTATAGCGATTTTTTTATTAATTATGCATTAGTTAATTAACAATTTTTTCCTACTTGAACATGAACATTGTAAGTGCGATAATTGAAAACAAATTTTTTTCATATTAATATTGATTTGTTTTTTTTAAGATCAGAAAATGGTTTTTAAAAATTTTTATTTTCTATGGTTTACAAAATTATTATAAACAAATGCGTTCTTTATGAGATAATTAAATTTTTTTTTTTTTAAACAACAATGCAAATTAAGATTTAAAAAAAAATCGTTCCTTAAAAAATTTTTATTACATAAAAACATATTCGTAAATTAACAATTTACACTAAAATATAAATAATTTTTCTCAAAAAATAACACATGGTTGTTTTTGTTTCGTTATGTAGAAAAAGAAAAAGTCGATATAAAAAATTTAATTGTTTAGTAAATAAACGAAGAAGACCAAGATAAATTATGATTAAAAAAATGGTTCCTTAATAATAATTACAGTTGATAGAAAAAAAATTGTTAATTAACAAATACATTTTTAAGCAATAAAAAAAAATTATGGAACGATTTTTTGTTTTGAATTATAATTTGCATCAAAGATTATGTTTCCAAAAAAGTGATTTTAAATTATCTTATAAACAACGCATTTGTTTATAACAATTTTTGTAAACAATAAGAAATAAAACAATTTCAAATCATTTTCATGTGACTTCTGAACATAAAAAAGTAAGTAATATGAATTTCTTTTCAATGATTAATCAAGCTATTTAATTTTTAAGGTAAGTAAATTGTTAATAACTAAGTGAAAAATACCAATTTTTTAATTTTTCCAACGGGAATCTCTTCTGAGACCTTTCAAAAATGGGTCTAAAAAGGTAAACAAAATCAGATTTGTTATTTCACAATTATCGCACTTACCTACAAAGTTCATGTTCAAGTAGGAAAAATTGTTAATTAACTAATGCATAATTAATAAAAAAATCGCGATAAAAATTTTTTGACCGCGGATTATTGTTCATAAATCTATTCAATAAATGTCTGAATTTTTTCAATTTTTAATTTTTATATTTAATAAGTTTAAATAATATTTATTCATTAAAGGCTCAAAGTGGGCAGCGCTTATGCAAGACGGAGTCCTCGTTTTCGGCCGTATTTTCAACACTCTGGGAAAATTATAAATATTGGTCATACAGTTCCGGTAGGTATAGTTTTTTTTTGTAGTTTTTCTCCTCTTTTTGAAACTTTTTCCAAATTTGAAAAATGTCAAACAGTTTTTGAGATATTTGCAAAAAGCCAAACCCAATTTTTTTCAGTTAATTGTTTATAAGTTTTGCAATTTTTGCAAACAGTTCTTGATTTTTTTCAAAAATCATCTACACGCTAATCCGAATCGAATGACACCTCGTTCATATTTTTTGGAGCCGCAGAAAAAAGTTTGACCCAAAAAGCACTTGTTGACTATATTATAAATTATAAAGTAAATTTGAACGATTTTTAAAAAGTAGTTTGCGGACAGATAAACTTTAGGAGACCCATCGAGTTTACCTATCCGAAAACTACTTTTTACCAACCCTTTTACGTTCAAATTTAAAAATCTTTTACATCTTCCATGAAACCCCCATTTTCTACATAGTATTCTCCATATGTTTGGACCATTACATTCTTTATGTATAATTTAAGAATTTGTTAATACAGTTATTAGTATATGGCCTGAAGATGGCTGGTATCCAAAACTAGTTGCCACCGCCCTCCTTTTGTTCAATTTTAATATATTTTTGAGGTACCTGATTAAGAGTTTTATTTGCTATTAATAATATCAACCGTCTATGTAGATAGAATACCCCCTACGGCAGAATTTAATGGGACATGCGCAGGATTTATGTGGTAATTTCGGACACCAATAAAAAAATTTGTGCTCTTTTTAAAGATTACAAGTGGTTCTGCTGGCTTCAAACCAAGCTGGAATACCCCAGGTCAAGTATATTGGAAAATAAAAATTAAAAAACATTTTTGTTATCTTCTATTTATGTGCTAATTTCGGACAATAATAAAAAAATATGTGCTCTTCCTTTTTAAAAATTACAAGTGGTTCTGCTGGCTTCAGACCAAGCTGGAATACCCCAGGTCAAGTATATTGGAAAATAAAAATTAAAAAACATTTTTGTTATCTTCTATTTATGTGCTAATTTCGGACAATAATAAAAAAATATGTGCTCTTCCTTTTTAAAAAATACAAGGGGTTCTGCTGGCTTCAGACCAAGCTGGAATACCCCAGGTCAAATATATTGGAAAATAAAAATTGAAAAACATTTTTGTTATCTCCTATTTATGTGCTAATTTCGGACAATAATAAAAAATTTTGTGCTCTGCCTTTTTAGAAAACACAAGGGGTTCTGCTGGCTTCAGACCAAGCTGGAATACCCCAGGTCAAATATATTGGAAAATAAAAATTGAAAAACATTTTTGTTATCTCCTATTTATGTGCTAATTTCGGACAATAATAAAAAATTTTGTGCTCTTCCTTTTTTAAAAAATACAAGGGGTTCTGCTGGCTTCAGACCAAGCTGGAATACCCCAGGTCAAATAGATTGGAAAATAAAAATTGAAAAACATTTTTGTTATCTTCTATTTATGTGCTAATTTCGGACAATAATAAAAAATTTTGTGCTCTTCCTTTTTTAAAAAATACAAGGGGTTCTGCTGGCTTCAGACCAAGCTGGAATACCCCAGGTCAAATAGATTGGAAAATAAAAATTAAAAAACATTTTTGTTATCTTCTATTTATGTGCTAATTTCGGACAATAATAAAAAATTTTGTGCTCTTCCTTTTTTAAAAAATACAAGGGGTTCTGCTGGCTTCAGACCAAGCTGGAATACCCCAGGTCAAATAGATTGGAAAATAAAAATTGAAAAACATTTTTGTTATCTTCTATTTATGTGCTAATTTCGGACAACAATAAAAAAATTTGTGCTCTTTTTCAAAAAAATACAAGCCCAGACCAAATAAAGTGGAAAATAAAAATCGAAGTACATTTCTGTAGAGCGCAACATTTTTTATTGGCGTCCGAAATTAGCACATAAATAGGGGATAACAATTCAATTGCTATTTTTCAATAAAATTGGCCTGGGTTACTCCAGCTTGGTCTGAAGCCAGCAGAACCCCTTGTATTTTTTAAAAAGGAAGAGCACACAATTTTTTATTAAGGTGGTTGATATATTTGGAAAGAATGACAGATTATAGAAGAAAAAAATGGAAAGCAGCTCAAAAAAATTCACGAGAAAAAGTAGTAAACTGGAAGTTGGCGAGATTAAAAAAGAATTAAACAAATCTGAGTCTAAACAGAATTTATGTGCCAACTATAATTTTTATTTTTTTTATTAAAATTGATTAATGCTTGCAATTTTTTTTAAAATATGTCTGGTATTAACATTAGCGATAATTTTAACTACGTGCCGTCTTCTTGTGTATACTTATTCTTGAAATTGTTGATCTATAAGCATCATATTACAATTTTAGCAAACTTGCAAATGATACTAAATCTGCTAACCTAGGTAAAACTTACTCCAAGTACATTCAACTAAGTACTTGCAGGTGTTCATTTACATTGATTGCAAAAAATTGACATTTTTTTTTAATATTAATGCGCGACAAAATTATTACACAGTTATCAAAACCTGATGTTAAAATATTTGGCAAAAACAAATTACACATCTAAAAATAATAACTTACGTGTTTGTTTAAAGATCATCAAAAATCCAAATAGGACCAAAATCGGGTTCATCTTGACGAAACAGTACAAAAACTTTCACAAAAATATCCTACCACATAAAAAAATTATCACTCAAATCAAACCCGAAAAGTTTTGATCCAAACATTATCGATATGAAAACGCCGATTTTAAGGTTATGTTCAGTTAAACAAGATCGCAACGCGCACTGCCTACTCTTCCAACGAACAGTAAAGACTGCTGAGCGCGGTTCGCGCCACGATGTGAAAAAACGCGATATGAAATATGGGTTGCATAGGTTATAAGTTATAAGGCGTTTTTGAGGAAGAGGTAGGTGCGGTATTTTCAGAGAGCTTTTATAATGATTGCAACGATGCGGGGCTTTTTCTAAATTATACGGCTACTTTATATTACGTCGAATTGGGCTATTTACATAGACGTACGCAAGGAAAACTTCCCTGAAACTGTTTTGTGCTTTAATATTCCATATGCGATTTTTTTTTATGTCTGTGTTGAAAAAATTTCACGATTCATTTATACCTGTGCTGGTTTTATTACTCGGGCCCAAAAGCAAAAAAATCCTGTCCGGACTTCTGGATGTCTGTTTGTCTGAATGTAAACACTGTAACTTTTTAACGAAAGCTCCGATCAAGTTCCGGTTTTCACTTTGGCCAGTTAGTTTTGCCCAAGGAAGAATCCCACTGAATTTGAGCAGGATCGGACCGGCCCTTCCACATATTAATGTGGTTTGCATGGGAAAATTTTTTTTCAATTCAAATTTTTGAACTTTTTCCACTTTACATCATGTACTTTTTTACCGTAACGAAGTTACGAATTTTGCCAATGTTTTTAATTCCCTATTATCCGAATTTATTACTTTTACTTAATAATAATAATTCTAATTCCGTCCTTTCGTTTTAAAAATAATTATTATAATTAATTCCCTCTTAAAATACTTATTAGCGACGACCCATTTGAAATCTTCGTAACTAAGCGAAAAAGGGCCATATTATCTTCGGGAGAAATAATCTACGTCGAATTCTGAGCAAATTAATTTTTTTCTGCGGTCCGTATGTCTGTCTGTCTGTATGTCTGCTTGTCGTCCGCAAAGCTTAAAAATGCCATAACTTTTGAATGCTTCAATGTATAGACATGAAATTTTCACCATTTTTTAAGACCCACGAGTACTACATTTTAATATAAAATGAACGGAATCGGAAAATGAATAAACGGGATTTTCTCACTTTTTTTCTAGTTTCACAGGAAACACGCTGCAGGTTGTAATTTTTGATCAAACCCCTTCAAATTTGGGAAAAAGATACCTTAAAGTACTCTTACCAAGTCTGTTTAAAATCGTAATAATCGAAAAATTACATGTGGGTTTTCCCGGGTCATTTTTCTGAAAATGTCAGCATTTTAAAAAATCGATATCTCTGAAACCGTGAAAGATATTCAAAAAAGAAAAATACGTAAATGTAAATGTAGGGCTGAAATTGTATTAAGTATTATTTGAAGTATTTTTCCGAAATTTATTGAGAAAGTTGGAAAAAAAATAATATTAAAAAAAAGAAATTTTTCGAAATTAACTTCCGAAAATCTCGGAAACGAGGGGGAATATCGAAAAATGTCAGGAAAACTTTTTTGATGTTCTTGAAAAGATCCTATGAAAAATAAAGAAAAGAACATTGGAAAATTGGAAAAAAAAAATAATAAAAAATAGGGAAACAAATAATATAAAATAGGAAAACCAATAATGAAATATAGGGAACAAAATAATGAAAAATAGTGAAAAAAATAATAAAAAAATTGGAAAAATATAATGAAAAATAGGAAAAACAATAATGAAAAATAGGGAAAACAATATTGGAAAATGGTGAAAAAATCATGAAAATAGGAAAATTATGATGAAAAATAATGAAAAAAAATGTTGAAAAATAGTAAAAAATAAAGAAAATTAGAGAAAAAATGAAAAATAGGGAAAAAAATAATGAAAAATAGAGAAAAAAAATTGATGAAAAACAGACAAGAAAAAATCAAAAAGAGGGAAAAACATAATGAAATTAAATTCCAAAAATCTCGTAAACGAGGGGGAATATTGAAAAATCTCAAGAGGACTTTTTTGCTGTACATGAAAAGCATTTATCCATACGTCGAGAATTTTCCAAAAATTACCAGTCCAATTGTCGAATTACGTTAGGAAAATTTTTTTGTCAGACTTAAATAATTCGACAGGAAAAAAATATGCATAGTCAACGACGTTTCAACATGTGTGCGAAAAATCTCTTTGCGAAAAAAACAGGACAAACGTGAATACATAAAATAATAAACACCGCGACCTTCCTTCGAATTCATCAAACGCGATCCGTTGTAAAAAGTTCACACTCCGTCCGAAAGTTGAGCCGTTACAATCATACATAAACGCGTATAAATACATACTCAACCAACCTCATGGTATACCACGGTTTGCGATTCATTGAGGACGTTCGATTAGAGACTCGAACAGCCAACAACCGTCCTGTTTGGATAGACGACTGACAGCCAGTCGACCATTGCCAGCCGTTCCAGTGCCGTACCAGACGAGGATTACCGGTGAGAAAATTCTATATGGTTATAATACAGAAAATTTCTAAAGAGTACTATTTATTTTAAAGTTGTTAGTTCATTTAATTTATATTCAGAGGAAAATTATTTATTATACCGGGGGTCAGCAAAAGATAGTATTGCAGGCGAGTTTTCTCGATTTACTTCTTGGTACACTTTTCTTTATAGGGATTCATATACCGGGGTCATTTAGTATGCCGGGGTTGAAAGAATAATAACTTTAAAATATATCTACTCTTTGACTAATAAAATTGCATATACTTCACTGGGCAACCTCATGCATTGTTTCACCAGCATTATTTTACCGTCTTTCACCCCCGCATGCGTTCATAAATTTAACATTTTTAGCTTATGTCTTGGGAATTATTTTGCACCGGAAAATTTATCACTGTCAGTTACACACGTTTTTCTCCTATCTGCAATAAGTTTTCCTTTGATTATTTATTTTGTTCCCTCTTTGTGGCTGATTTAAAACAATAAACTTGGTATTTTGAATTGATTTTATTTTTCTATCCTTGCGTTAACATCATAGCAGTAGATACTTCGGAACGCAGTCTAGGGGAGCAAGTAAAGTCTACTGACCGACACGGGATTGGTCGAGACCATAACTACTCCTGGAGTATTTCTTTCTTCACTGAAGCTGCCCGAGCAAGTGGCCTTCACATTATAAACGCAACGTGGCGCCCGAGACAATCCCAGACCTGATACAAAGCGATAAAAGTGACCCGTAACGACCGAAGCGGGTTACATTACAAACCACCGTTTGAGATTCTCTAGAATTTTCTAATTGGAATTCGTAAATAACACCGCAAAATAGCCCTCATTTAAAATGTTTGATACTCGGAAATATTATCCAAATATCGATGCTAATAAAGGTCTCCATGTGCGCGAGTTCCGAAAACGCGACACCCATGAGTTATAGACAATTGAAAATCGCTTTTTTCAAACGACATAAAATCAGATAAAACGGCTTACATGACCTTATCTTAACTCTATGAGTTCTTCTTGGTGCTATAAGAACAAAATATATACAGGGTAATCAACGTTTATAACTTCAAAACTATTTACTTTATAATACAGGTGTAATAGCTCAGGAGGGATCTAAAAACGTAAAAAATACGGGGTGTTCCATAAATAACAGCAACCTTTTCCTGGAATACCCTGTACATATGACATAGATGAAAGCAGAGGCGGCCGTTTTCATAAAAATTTTGTACCACAGGCTATGTACATTTTCTGCCCTGTAGTCTCCTCTCTATAGAGCCACCGAACAACCAGAAGGCTAACTCGTCAAAAATCCCATTAAACTTTTTAAGAAAATTTTTGGTGCCGTTGCGTCATTTTCTTGGCTACACTCTCAAAACTGGCTTTGCCCATACGTACTGTCCAGAGTCTGCTTTAGCACGCTGGTTTGTTTTAATAAAATTTGAAATTGTTTACGATATTTCAGATACTGGTTTTAAACAGCCCAAGTAACTAAGTTATGTTTTAATTGAATATTTTATGGCTTACAATTGTAATAATCCGGTAAATAGTTTCTACAAATCCGACTTTATTTCTTTATTTACGATCGAAGGAGGTTCGTTTCCCAGTTTCAAAACATGGTCATTAAAGTTACAACGAATTAAAATATTCCGAATGATGTCTAGAAAAATGTGCTAAATGTGCAATTGTTCGTATTTAAAACTTTTTCACTTGGAATCGAATTAAACCTCGACTATATTTTAATTTGCTGTAATTTTAATTAACATTTTTTAAACTTGTGAACAGAATATATAGAGGGTATAACGCACAATATAGAGTGTGTCCAATTAAGTCAGAACTATATGGGACACTTTTTATATAGTTGCTATAAATAAATAATCACTGAAGCTGAGGGTAACTAGGTTACCAAATAAATTTTCACTTCAAAGGTAGTGACAAATCTGGTAGGTTATCGACAAGTTTAGAAAATTCATGAATATAATCTGGTAGGTTAAAATACTGGGTGTCCAGGAACTCTTCTGCCAAACAGAAACTGCAGTTACTAAAGGTGATTTTAAGTCGATTTAGCTCAAATTACCTTAATACGAAAATGCTTCCTAAGGGAGCTACAGCCCTTTGAAGAAGACGTCCTTATATGAGTTTTCTTCAAATTATTCAAAAATGTCGTTACTTAAAAAATTCAAACTTGGTATAATCAATAAACAGTTACAAACCATTTAGATCCATCACAAGCGTGTCAGTCGGCGGGGACCAACAGGTATTTGGGGTTATTTAAAATCATTAGTCTATGCTGTTCCAATGGAAACCCGTAATCAGCTGTGGCAAAAGAATTCAAAACGCTTGTAATGCAATTAGAAATAATGCAGGAATTTTTGCAAAAATTAGTCGATCGTTAAGGAAAAGAATAAATTTGTGTATTGCGACAAATGGTCGTCATGTAGAGCATCTTTTGTAAAATTAATGCCCTTATTTCTGTTGGTAATTATCTTTAATTTTGTTTTTTTCAACGTTGATTGTCGTTTTATACCCTCACGAAATAAAATTAATTTAAAATGTTTAAAACAATGTAAGCAACTTAATACTTACGACTATTGTTACCAGTATCTGTACAATTTGTTGATTTTTCAAAGCCAACTTGATATTACAGGTACAATTTTATAATCCAACATGATTTTATGTAAGAAGCACAAAAAGTTTAAATTTATTTTTCTCGAAAACGGTTCATTATGTCGATTTGAAAGAAGAGAATGGTTTTTATGCAAATTATCTTGAATTTTTCAAATTTCGGATACATAAAAAACTTAAAAATAATTTTTTTTAATAAAAATACCTTGTGGTCCCCCTCGACTGACACGCTTGTGATGGATCTAAAAAAAGTTATTTAATAGCGACCGACGGGTTTGTAACTGTTTATTGATTATACCAAGTTTGAATTTTTTAAGTAACGGCATTTTTGAATAATTTGAAGAAAACTCTTATAAGGACTTCTTCTTTAAAGGGCTGTAGCTTCCTTAGGAAACATTTTTGGATTAAGGTAATTTGAGCTGAATCGACTTAAAATCACCTCTAGTAACTGCAGTTTCCGTTTGTCATATGCTTATTCATTTCTTAACATTCTTATTTTTTTTAATCGTTTATAATAATTTGAAAAAATTCTCTCTTATTTGACAATATCCATTTATTTCGTTTGTTGCAGGTCTACAGGTATGCGGTTTAGACACTTTGGGCCCAAGTAATCATAGCAACGTTGCCCGATAGTTTTTTCTTTCAGGTAAGTGATATGTATTATTTAAGTCTAGTACTATGAGTTTTACTTTTTTTTTGTCCGGGACCGTTCTTTGCAACCGGATTCACTGCAGCCTCGTGGGCTTATTGCGTTCTCTCCCGTCTTTTGTCTACTGCACCCAGTCCATCAACCTTGTTCCCTGTACTAGTTTGTACAGGTTCTTTAATGGCTGTTTGTAGTAGTCTTCTGGATCCATTTTTGGTTTTCCATAAATTCTTTGCCTTCTGTGATCCAGCGCCTCACAGTTGCATAGTATGTGGAGTGCATTCTCGGTCCCTTTATTGCATTGTCTTCATTTAAGGTCGCCGTTATATAGCCCCATTTTGTTTAGATGCTCTCTGGTGGGAAGGTGTCCCGTGAGGAGCCCTGTGGTAATTTGTAGTTGATTCCTACTCATTGAAAGCAGTTCTTCAGTTACGTTCTTTGTCGGTTCTTTTATAAATTTTTTCCCGTATAGAAGTCCGGGTACATTGTCCCAGTATAATTTGTGTTTTCGCTTGATCCAGTCTTTTATATGGTTCCTTAACGTACGTTTTGGTACTCCCATCGCTGGTTCTGGACCAATTAATGGGGTGGACGACCCGCTTCTTGCTAGCTCGTCAGCCTTTTCGTTTCCAGCGATACCTTTGTGACCTGGTACCCACGATAAAGTTACTTTATTGTGGGTCGCCAGTTCCCTAAGTTCTTCGCCACATTCCCATACCAGTCTAGATGTCACCTTTGGGCTTCTTATGGCCTTAAGGGCTGCTTGACCGTCTGAGTAGATTATGATTCTTTTATCATCGTGGAGCTCTCATAATACTATGTCTCGCACATTCGAGTATTGCATAGACCTCTGCCTGGAATACAGAGGTATATTTTCCAAGAGACAAACTCTCTTGGTACTTATTCTGTTCGCAGTATATACCAGCTCCAGTTCCCCCTTCGGTTTTTGACCCGTCTGTGTACCAGGTAATTCCGTTAGGGTTTGTCCTGAAATCTGTGCTTGCATTCAACTCATTCCGATTCTTAATTATTATTCTCAGATCTTTGTTGAAGCTGTATTTAGCAGTCATGTAGTCTGACCTCATGCCAAGCATGTTGCCTCCCACATGATCTAGCTTAGTGTGTCCGAGTCTATGATTTCCTTCATAGAATGGTAAGTCCTCTAGCCGTCGTAGAGCCATTCTAGCCTCCCCCATTATAACGTATTGTAATGGTGGGAGGTCAAGAAGAGTTTCCAAAGCAGCTGTGGGTGTTGTTTTTATGTTCCCCGCTATTCCCAAGCAGGCAAGTCTTTGTATCTTGCCCAGTTTGGAGACAGCGGTCCGTTGTTTTATCTTTGGCCACCAGACCTGAGATGCATATGTTACTATGGGCAGCACTACCATATTGTACAACCAATGTACCATTTTTGGATTGAGCCCCCATGTTTTTCCATACGTGAGTCTAGCTATCATTAGATGAGTAGCAACCGCTTTCGTATGTATTTTTTGAATCTGAAGGTTCCAGGTAAGTTTCGGGTCTAGCATTACCCCAAGATATTTTACCCCTCCCTTCAGATTTACTTCTTCACCACGAAGCCATAGTGGGCTGAGGCCCTCTAAATTCCTTCTGTTGGTGAATGCTATTATATTGGACTTGGAGGGGCTGAGTACTATGAGTACTAATATATGTTCATTTAAAAAAAAGCATAATTACAATATATTAAAATAACCTAATATTTCGTTGTATAAAAGTTTGTAAATTCTTTCGTTTTTCGTTCCCAATTTGGTAACGCCTATGTACATAAAATTATCTCAATTTGTTCTATTTTGAGGTGTGTAATGCAAGGCTGAAAATGCACGGCGGCGAAAATATTTGCAATTAATTAGACATCGAGTGCTTATGCTTCTCATAACCGACGAAGGCAAAATGTGAAATTAATTTACCAACCGAGGAGCATGCATAATCGATAAAAATATCACAACGAAAATTTTTCGAAGAAATTTAATTAGAACATATTTGCGGAACCGATCTACTGCATATTAAAGTCTCATCAACTGTATCTAGTGGCAAAATTTAAATAGTATATTTTAGTTGAACCACTTTTATAAATGCATATCATAGAAGATTAATGCAAATGTCAAAACGAGTCTGTACGCTTATTAAGGGCCACACTACAATTTATTTTTCTTCTCGCCTTGTATATTTTGAAATCCAAATTTACTTCTATAATTGGTCTGTTTCTATTCTCAGAGGTGGGTCGGGAAAGTAAAATTGAAAAATTCAGGAAATATTGGAAAAAATCGAAAACAAAAATCGAAAAAAATTGAAAAAGCAGAAATCAAAAAAATCCTCATTTCAAAAAAAATATCTAATAAATACGGGAAAAATGGGAAAGAAAAAATTTGAGAAATTCGGGAAAAATAGAAAGATCTAAAAAAATTGAAAAAAAATCGAAAAAACCCAAAAAATGGACTAAAATCGAAAAAATCGAGAAATCAAAATAAAAAATCTGAAAAATCCAGAAAAAATCGGAAAAATCGAAAAAAAAAACAATTGGAAAAAATTGGAAAAATACTGAAATTAGGAAAAATTAGAGGAAAATTGGAAAATATATGGGAAACTAGAGAAAAATTGGCAAAATGGAGGAAATACAAAAATTTCAAGCATTTCAAGAAAAAATCAGCAAATACCATTTTCACCGAAAAATTCCAACTTTTAGAGACGTTTACCCGACCCCATTTCGATCTCTTTTCTATTTTAGTATCTTAATTAATTACCTATCTGTCTTCGATACAGCTTTATATCGATTATTTTCCCAATGAAATTTTGGGCTTGGACAGCTATATTTACGCCACACGAATATTCACAACACCTGCTACGTTCATGGTACGTACCTACTATATTCACAGCATCTGTAATATTCATCAGCCGAAAAGATCTGGGACGTAACAACCACTTTTCAGAAGAAAGGGCAGTTCGTGCTCTCGCGGCGTTGAAGAGTCTTCACCTTACCGACAGGAATAGGAGATGAGGAAGGTTTTCTTTTATAACGTGAATATCAGTTACTTATTTAAAAATATTATTGATTCTTTTAGCTGGCTTCTTAGCACTTACATTCCCCCTTTGGGTGGAAGAAATTAAAATAGGCTAATGAAATTTTAAGCATGATTTAAATAAAAAAATAAAATATTGGAAGGAAAAAACTGAACAATCTAACAAAAAATGAGATTAAAGAATTTGACTGTGATTGATCAAAAATGAAAAAAAATGATTGACTCGAGATTTGACACCTACAAAACTATATAAAAACAAGGATATTATCTTTGACATTTATTCAAAAGGAACTTAACACACAAATTTGGCTATTTCTTTAGAGTCACGAACTTTTAATTTCACCTATAAAATGTACATTCGCATTATGGCACCCTAAAGACTAAAGACTCAATATATATCTCTGGCTTAAACTCAGCCCTATAATTTAACCCAAAAATAATATTTCTTATTACACAAATTTACGCTAAAGTAAATAGAGACTTTTCCCTTTTATTATTTATACAAAAAAACCAAAATTCCCATCTAGCAAAATGTTAGTAAAATAAATGGATAAGTAAGTCGAATTACCACGCGACAATCTCGCCTATAGCCTTTTGGCGGTGAGGCTTAAAAATTGCATTTTGAAATTAAAAAAATTCTGCTTCGGCAGAATCTAACCGAAACCTATTATGTCATTTCTTTTTCACAAAAAAAAACTGCCACACGCCGATACGATGGGCAGAATCTTCCTTTTTTTTGGTTTTTGACCAACGTAGCACGAATTACCAAAAAAAGGATGCGCCGTGTTTTTTCGTACTATTTTTTTTTTGTTGATTTGCATTGCGTTACGTGACACTGCCAAAACTGGATCACTATATTGTTATTAATTTATTATTAAAGGTTGCAGAAATGTGTTTATACCATAGTTTTTTTTCCTTGGTCTAGACTATTTTTTTGTATACTGATGGTATGAAAATGATTTATACCTGGTGGTTGGTTGTTTTATGCTAACAAAATTATATTTATATCTAGTTTATTTTTTCCTAATTTTCTATTTATGAAATTTTTAAATATGACTTTAGTCTTATTACACTTCTTGGACGAACAATAATATTGTGCACTGTTTTATAATCCATGTCCTATCATATGGATTCAAAACATGAGCAGACCATTCATTTTTTTTAAACTATTATCCCAGTATCTTCTTGGTGCCTATTGGTCTGCTACTTATAAGTAGCATATTTTTAACAATTTATAAAAACGGTTTTTTAAAAACAATTTTAAGACGTCAAAATGTCACTTATGACTTTTGCTTTTATACCTACACCACAAAGGACATCATAACTATCAAAATGGAGCTAATTACCAGCTACACTGCTGAAGAAGAACAACTGGTCATACAATCAGCCTTGCAAAAAAAACAGCTAAAACTCTACGCAGATCATGTATCGAATAAACATTTTGTCTTAAGAAATAGTTCGATCCAGCAGTACTTTATCAGATTATCGTATTTTAATAAGAAAAAATACGTTTTAAAATACGTCCAATTATTGAGATGTCCAGCAAATACTTTTCAAATATTAAGCAATATGTCTTTATCGCATACCAAGATGGAATCATATGCTACCGTTGATCCAAAAACCGATAATATCCATCACAAGCTCACCTGGGACCACGACAGAATGTTGGATGAAAACGTTTTAGAAGAAACTATGGCCAGCGACTTAGAATGGTTTGAGACTCTCGATGATGACAAGCAATTTAATCTACTGATGGGTCTAATTGAACTATGTAGTGGTTCCGTAAAAAGAAGTTTATACATGCCCTTGTATTACGTCTATAGTTCTACTATAAAATATTTATTGGATAGTCATTATGTAGGGAAAAAGAGTACGGAAACTTTATGGAATTTCGAACCGCGCTTCGAACCGTTAGAAGATGATCCCGAATTTGATCCTAAGCACCCTTCATCGATAGAAGTTTTAAAACAAAGAAAGAAATGGTAAGAGGGAATAATATTAGTAAATACATTAAGTAAAGGAGCTAGGAGAGCTTTCCACATGTTAAATCCAATAAAAAATGCCTACGATTCGTTCTGGTCAATTTTTGGATCTTTCAAGGTCATTTAGATACTGTAGAAACGGGTATGGGTTAGGTAAATGATGTTTCTAGGCTTGTTAAATGTAAATGATGTAGCTGAATCATGAATGACTTTAAAAGAGCCAAAAATTTCCTGTGGGATTTAATATGGGGATTGGTCCAGAACTCTGCTATTACGTCATACATTGTCCAACTAGATCTCTCAATCATGAAATGGATGAGACGGAATTATGAAGTCATTATCATATTTTTTAACTAGTGCCGACGTAAATGTTATATGGCGTTTTCCATTGACATGCACTAGCTTTCCACCGAGTTCTTGGGTACCTTGTACGAGTACAATGAAATGTTGTACTCAGTACATGGCCATTGGAACACGGAAAAGCTGTCATAATTTTGAAGAAAATCACATTTTCTCATCTGCTTTAGATTCATTTAATTTACTACATCATTATCGTAATTGTTAATTATAGCCAGAGATGACCGATTTTTTATTTTCTCTGCTAATATGTCTAAAATCACTATTATCTTTGGAAGAAGAAGATGATAATAAAAAATAATTTTGCACTATTGCACTACACTGGACATCAGCTTCTGAGCAGGTGCAGAAAAAACTGTACTCAGTGTAACTTTTTCTTGCATTAGTTTTCCAATGGAAAACGCCATTACTTTTGACAGCTCAATTAATTTTTCATTGTCAAAATGCCTTTCAGGTATAATGAGAAAGAGCAAAGTTTAATTTTGAAGTTGATTAATTACTTTTCAAGAGAAAGAGATGCTGGAATATCGATTTTACCGTTAAATGCAGTCTACAACGTTTGGGGTCACCCCAAAAATATAATTCGGCATTTAATCACACTCAGGGACGTTAAATACCCCCAAGCTAGAAATTTGAAACAAATCAGTTAAAAAAAACGGAGGTTTCAAGTTAAAAAAAAAAATACATTATGTAAAAAGCATAAAGCAAAATAAAATGTTTGGCTTTATCAATTTATTCATACAAACACACCTTAACATGTATCATGGAAAACAATCCTTAACATATGTCCTTAGTTATATTTTAACTTTGAGGTTAAGTGTAAAATTACACTCAAATAATATGTGACAAACGTAAAACAGCAGAATACGTCACCGATTATGACGTAACGGCAGAGGATGGTTAAACAAACTATCTCCTTCAGTGTTGCCAGGTGGGAAAACTTTTTAGTACCACAAACTCGATGAAAAAATACTAAATTTTACCTTAGCACCACTTTTTAATATTCCATCCCATATGACAGAAAAAACACATTATTTCGACATATTTGATTCACTAGCCAATAAGAAAACAGTACTCGAGTCTCAAATATAATAACTTCCCTTTGGCTAAATGCGTCCAATATAAGCAAAAGTTAAATAACTTGAGAGGGACAGAGAACTTTTAGTTTCAAGATCAAAAGATCAACAGCTAGAGGCAGCATGAAGCGTGATTTACTTCGTCGACACCATAGATAATCTAAATCTAGAATCAGACTTCTAGTACAAATTTTTGGAAGCATGCTTCTCTCTCTCAACCGCTAGAGGCGCCTTGTCGCAAGATTTACTTCGTCGACACCATAGAGAATCTAAACCTAGAATCACACTTCTAGTACAAATTTTTGGAAGCATGCTTCTCTTTCTATTCATAGTCATCTGCTATGGAAATTTTGATTTCTTGTTTGAAAAAATCGATAAAAAAGTTAATATTTTTCATTGTACCCAGAAACTAATTTAGGTACCACATTTATCAAAGGAGTACCAACCTTATTTTTAATAATCAAGAGTACCACATGTGGTACTATAGTACCACTCTGGCAACACTGATCTCCTTTATTATACCATAATTTTGTTTACAGGTATGATTTAATTGAAAAGTACAGACATGAAGTAATGCCTGAACTAACCAGCATACACAGTTATGAATTACGACCGAATGGTAAAAAAAGTGCGAAAAATAAATCGAAACCTATTTCAGCGAAAGAACTACAAGCACAAATAGACTGTCAAGTAGACTTGCTGCAACTTTTACCGATTTGGATAGTTAAAAAAATTCTAAGTTACTTTAATAACGAGGAACTGCAGCAGCTCAAAAAAATAAATAGTTACTGGGCTTTTGCTACGCAAGAGATAATAAAAGAGCGAAAAGCGAGGGACAAAATAAATGTATATTTGGAAAAAATGCGTGCTAATATTGACCCTAAATTGTTGGAAGAATTTACAGCAACGTCTAAAGAACATAGACCTAAAACGCGTTCTAAAAACATGAGTCCGCACTATGATCTAGCAGCTTTAGATAAAAAACTCATACCTAAAAAATTCAAAAACTTATGCAGCGTATCGCTAGAAACTAAAGCGAAGCAACTGAGACACAGCGATTACAATTTAGAGACCGGTGAAATGGTACCATTTCCGAGGATTATTAGAAAAGGAATGGAATTGTACAAGTTTCGTCCTTGTTCATTACAGGATCTTGGAGTTCGGTTTAATGTAGACGAAGAACTTAAGAAGCAGAAATCGTACTTGACTTACTCGCTAAGCAGCGTGCTCAGTAGCGTTCGTATTTCGGTTGATGAAAACGTTCTTACAGGATGGTGAACAATGTTCAAAGATAGTTTGGGCCCTAAAAATTAAAAGTGTGGATCGAGACATAAAAAAAGACGCCTTTGATATTTTTGAAAATTTATACCAAAATTGAATAAACTACTTTAGTAGTAAAAATTTTAAATTATTACAATGAAACTTTAAAGAGAAAACTGTTATAGATTAACTGTAACTTATTTTGTTGTTCCATTTCATGGAATATTTCTGTATTTTGGGATTTATTCTTGCCCAACTGCTTAATCGTAGCCTCACTGTAGCCTGGCGAAAATCCTAGGGCCTGTCTATATGCTTGGCTTTTTGCCTAGCTCTGTACTTAGCTCTTTGCCTAGCTCTTTTCCTACCATTCCGGTTAGATCTCTGCTTAGGTCTCTATCTAGCTCTTTATCTATGTTTCTGTCAAGTTATCTATGCCCTAACTCCCAAACCCAACCTAGAACAAAACGATACGAGCCGAAATATACATTATTAGCTTTGCTACGGAATATTTGCTTGTTTTCTTCTATTTTTCCCTATTTTTCCCATTTTTCCATATTTTTTTGTATCTTTTTATAATTATCTTTATTTTTCCCATTTTTTACCATTTCTCATTTTTAACCATTTTTTTCTATTTTATTCTATTTTAGGTAGATTTTCATATATGGAATCTACCTATTGTAATCGATTCAATGACGGGACCCAGAACCGGGAATAGGGGCGCTACGCCGTTTATGACCTTCTGAATAAGAATCAGTAAAAAAAAATTATATATATATTTATATGTGTAGACATTCCGTTCCGGCACGATAGAGGTCGCAATTTTTGTCCAATCGACACCAAATTTGGTACAAAAATTCTTTGGGGCCGTAATTCGTTGCGTATTGCAAATGGGCATTCTACCTCTAAGGGAGTGAGAATTGCAGGGGGTTGAAATCTCAAAAAATTCAGAACTCCGCCATTTTTGAAAATATTAAAAAAGATCATGAGACGTTTATTATGCCTTGATTATTATACAATTAATTTATTTGTAACTTTTTTTCATCCGACCCACGGGGGTGGACCTGGAGGGGGTTGAAATTTCAAAAAAATTACATCTCCCCCATTTCCAAAAATATCGAAACAGGTCATTAGACTTTTTTCATGTCCTAATTATTATAAAATTTATTTGTTTGAAACTTTTTTCGATCTGACCATATCGTGGAGTGGGGAATTATGAAACTCTCTTTAGACAATAGAAATCTACCTCCCCTGTCGACCCTACCGACAGGAATTTTTCTTTATTTTTCCATATTTTTTCCTATGTTGAAGAATATCGTCACCACTTTTTCTAACACTCTGTAGAGTGTAAAAAAGTGTAGTTTTGGTTAGTGGTGACGATATTCTTCAACATTGTTGAAAACCAAAAGTTCCAAATTCCCAATTCAAATATTTTTTTTGTTGTCCTTATTTTTTTTATATTTCTCACTATTTTTCCTAGTTTTTCTATTTTTCTGGTTTATCATTATTTTTTCCTGTTTTTCCCAATTTGTCCGTATTTGTCCCAATTATTATCTGTTTTTTCCTAGTTTCCTATTTTTCGCTATTAAATGCATTCTTACTCCATTTTTCCAAATTCGAGTGTGAAAAATGAATTGCTGCTTCTTTTTTTTAGAATCTGATATTGAAAAATACATTCTTCCTTTATTTTTATTCAAATATGCATTGCTACTTTGATTTTTAAAATTAGGTGAAAAAAAATACATCGTTTCTTTGTTTTCCTAAACCGAGTGGAGTGCTTAAATTTTCATTTTTTTCGAGTATAAATTTTTTTTTACCAATTTAAAGTTGTTGCTTATATTTTCCAAATTAGAAAGTGGAAAAATGCATTAGTATCTTTCTTTTTCAAAATTCGTGGGTAAAAAATGCATTGTTGGTTTGTTTTTGTGTATGGAAAAATACATTGCTGCTTTATTTTTCAGAATCGTGTGTTAAGAAATGCATTGTTGCTTTGCTTTCCTAATTTGGGTGGAGAAAAATGCATTGTTGGTTTATTTCAAGTTAAAAAAAATGTATTGATAGTTTATTTTACTAATTCGAGTGGAGAAAAATACATTGTTAGTTGTTAAATTTGTGTGTTTTTTCCTGTTTTCCCTGTTTTTCTTTATTTTTTCCTATTTTTTACCATTTCTCCTGATTTTTAACTATTTTTCCTAATTTTTACATATTTTTTCCTGTTTTTTTCTATTTTTTATATTTTTTCTACTTCTTCCTACTGTTGTCTAATTTTCCCATTTTTCATATTTCTACGTATTTTTCTTGTTGATCATTATTTTTTCCTGTTTTCATCATTTAACCGTATCTGCCTCTGTTATTTTCTATTTTTTCCCCATTTCCCTATTTTCATTATTTTCTCCTATTTTTCCCTATTTTCTTCTATTTTTCACCATTTTCCCTTGTGTTTCCTATTTTTCCAGATATTTTTCTAATTTCCCTTATTTTTCCCTATTTTCCCATTTGCTGTCCTAATTTTATCTCTATTTTTCTCTAATTTCTCTTTTCTCTCTTGTTCAATTTTTCCCTATTTCTCCCGTCTTCCCCATTTTTTCTATTTTTACTTTCTTCTGTTTTTCCTGTTTTACATAATTTTTTTCTATTTTCGTTGTTTTTCCCGATTTGTCCCGATTTGTACTTATTTTTACCTCTTTTGCCCCATTTTTCCATATTTTTTTAACTATTTTTCTTTATTTTTTCCTATTTCTTCATATTGTTCTTGTTATTCATTATTTTTTCCTGTTTGTCCGTATTTGTCCTTATTATTCTCTATTTTTTCCTACTTTCCTTTTTTTCCCTATTTTTCCCTATTTTCATTATTTTCACTATTTCCCATTTGATTTCCCATTTTTCCCTATTTTTTCTAATTTCCGTATTTTCCTTGTTTTTCCCAATTTTTCTCTATTATTCCCTATTTTTACAATTTTTTCAAAAAATTTCAAGTCTCTGGGTTATGTAGATTTTGCTGTGCGTTGATTCTATGTAGTCAGTCAGGACTTTACCGCATGCCGTGCTCGTAAAGAAAAATTTAGTTTTTTTTTCTTTCGCTCGAACTGATTATTCACTGATTGTTTATTCCAAGTTCACTTGCATTATCTTCAACCTCCTGGGGTAAGACTGTTTTTTGGCCGTACTTTTTCTTTGGATGGAAACTTGATCTCATCGATCAATTTTTGATTGCTTAAACTAGAATGGCCGCGACTTTAGTAAGCGTTTTATCTGCTGGCTAATACGTGTCGTGTTATGAATTTTGAAATTGAACATTTGGTTTGCTGAATGTGTGCTTTCGGAATAACAATTTAACCTTGCTCTAAATTCTAGTATTTCCATGCGATACGATTTTTTTTGAAATTACCGAATAATAATTATGTAGTACTTTTTTTCGTCACGATTAAAGTTTATTATTTTTTTGTAACGAATAAAAAAAAATAGCTGCTTGTTAGAAATATAATTTTTATTTTTATTAAAATAAATACTTCTCGGCAATTCAAATTACCTTGTATATTTACTCCACTCTCATACTCCCCATGTATGTACCCAATATCTATCAGCAATCTCATCAAAAACTAAAACATTTTTTTTGTCTCTCTTTCTCTCCGTATGGAATTTCCTCTCTCGGAGAGGAAATTGCAGTTGTCAGCAGGTGCCGTAAGAGGGCGCACGAGGTCAATCGTGCTTTTAAGTTGCGATATTCATCTGTCCGACTTGTAATTTCCAATTTAATGTTACATGGAGCATTAGATTTGTGCGGGGAAGCGGTTCTCGGATAAGGAAAAGGAATTATGATGTATGCGTTTCGTGCTCGCCGCGAAATTAGAAAGTGTCTATTTGAATAAAAGTTCGCCGTGATAAATGTAATCATTCGTTTTCTTACTGACACTACTACATTATTATGTTCTATGAAGCTACGGTAAAGAATATAAACTAAGAAATTTTTACATTATATAATGAAAAGGATATTTGTTGGGGATCGAACAATAATTGAAATGGCTAATTATTCACCTAATTTCCAAGCGCGGATTAAGTCTATTGACAGAAGAGGATTTATCGCTATATGGATTTTAACCGTTATCGCAAATTCATTGTTTACCGCGATAGAAGCACGAGAGTCGATTTCCGCAAACAAAATAACGTGCTTTTGAAATAGCGAATGCTCTCTGCACCGCAGGAATATATACCTTGAGTTGCGGCCAACTTAAAATAACAAGAAATTGAAAATGAAAATGTTGATTTGCTTACGATCAAATTGATTTTTGCCTAGAAGCGCTGATTGCGGTAAGAGCAATTTCGGTTCAGTTCTAATGAAATCAAGTGTTGCCAAATATAATTTATGTATTAGATACCAGGACCGGACTGTCATACTTTGAATTTAGTTATGGCATACACACCATAGGTTCTAACAGTTCGGATTTCGTTTTTTGGTTTGCTGCAGGGAACGCAAGATATTATCAGAGAATCCCACAAAAGACTCAATATTTATTTGGACCAACATCCAAGTTTCAGATTGGGTGCGATTGGAGTATCAATATGGAGGTTCAAAAGTGATGCCACTTTCAAAATTTTTGGCCGTTACATTAACTGGGTGAATTTAGCGAACAATGAAGCAAAACAACCAAAAGCCGTGTACCTCGAATCGGTTAATTCTGAACAATTCTGTCAAGTTCATGACAAATAGGCTGAATGTTAAAGTTGAGCAAACCCCACCCTTGGATAAATACTGCAATAACATTAAGATCGACAGTAAATTGGCTGTCAGAAGACAGATAAAAAGAAAGAGATTGTCAGGTGAAACAAATAATGGAGTTGAGGAAATTTTCTTGCGGGGTAAGGATAGTTTCAAAGTTAATAGTTTTTATGTTGTGTTTGAGCAAATTTACACAAGCTAGTAGACAATATTCACAGATCAAAACAGAGTGACCTGTTCGTCAAAGATTTCCTGAACTCAGAATTAATGGAGTTCCAGAAAATGCGTTAGAGAAAATAAGCCATCAACTATTGACAATAAAAAGCTCCTTTCATTCATTGAATAATGGCTAAAAATTAATATCACTTTAAAAGATCACTTTTAGGATCAGGAGAATTCTAAGTAAATTCAGACCGAAGATGGCATTGATATGCATTCAAGTTTAGAATCTGAAAATGAACAAATAAAAACAATCATGTGCAGTAACGACAAAAGTTGTCAATCTTGTGTCAAGTGAGAGTATAAGATGTTATACCAGTTCAATATGTACTCTCTAACGTACCCGCAACTTCACAAGGCCTACAAGTTTCAAAGTTGAAACTTATAAAGTCAAGAATTCGCTCATCCATGAGCAAAGAAAACTTACATGCCTTTCTCTTGATACAGTCGGAACGAGAATTTTTCACCAATATTAACAATGAAAGTATCATCAATTTAAATGTTATGGAACTGTAGTCGAAAGTTTAAAATTTGACAATTACCATTAATTTTATTAATTTTTAACTTAATAAGGATTAGTCAGATGTGTCGTGCAGTCTTTATGTCTATAGGCGCTCGGGCCATAGCGACATTCGACGCCAAAAAATTTTTGTTTACTAAAACCCCTTTTATATTTCGGTATAAGAATCTATCTTGCTTAGTGATTCGTGTTGTGCCTTACGGCATATTATTGTATCGTTATTTATAGGTTATTAAATGGTTCATAACATGTAAAATCTGTTTAGAAACCACAAAAAAATGTATTCAAAGTGACGGCCTTTTTAATTGTTATGCGTTAGAACCTATTGAGGTAATATCAAAAAAAATAAGAAGGACTATAAAGTCAAATATGACGTGTGACATACTGAATGCGAGGTTATAAGATAAAATTATCAGTGTTTATAATATAATATTAAAGACTTGTCAGTAAAATTTCGATTGGGAAATCATTTCCGATATACATTTCTTGCTTGATTAGATTTTTCACCTGTAGGACCATTCACCAGAGGTATATCAGTTAATTCAATGTTAGAAAACAATTTACTAGACAATAAAATCGCACTTCAAAAAAACTTTACAATTAACAATCTCACAACACCGTTTGAATGTCAACTGATCGACGTAAAAGCATAACCGATTGTTCACAAAATACTCGAACGTAAAAATTCACGTTCAGGGATAATAAATTCGGTGTATTCCGATTGAATCTAATACAGTGCCGTACTTTATTTCTTCAAGAAACTTTCAAAACTTTATTGTTTGTTTAATAAGGCGAATTGAAAAAATTAATAATTTTCATAGACTTGTTGCATCTATTAGTTTACTTAGTTTAAATATTTGTACACTTTTCAAGAATTCTAAACAACTTACAATCAAAACAGATTTAAATATTATGGAACCGTTATTGTTTGAAAATTTAAAATTTATCAATTACCGTTAATTTTATTAATTTTTGACTTACTAAGGATCAGTCAGATGTGTCGTGCAGTCTTTATGTCTGTAGGCGCTCGGTCCATAGCGACATTCGACGCCAAAAAGTTTTTGTTTATAAAAACCTATGAACACTGAAGGACGATCGATCCTTTTATACTTCGGTATTAAAAATCTATCTTCTTGATTCGTGTATCGGTTTAGAAAGACCAACGAAATATATTTAAAGTGACAATTCAACCATACAATTGATAAAACAGCACCAAAATTATGCATAAGAATATATTTTTTTGTTAAGTTTAGAAATTGGCAACTAGTTTCGGCTTCCGCCATCATCAGGCCATAAACATCATGGAGCAATCGGTGAGATAAATTTTTGTTAGGGAATAAAATTTAGTAACATTAAATTAAAAATTGTTTACATGGTACTGACATATTAAAAAATCTCGAATAGAACACAAAAATTGCACATAAAACGCACAAAATTATTAAAGATTGTGCTAACTTTATGTAATTAAACAAAAATGTGATTGATCAATTGTAGACCTTTGTAAATTCAAGTTTTTGTTCTTTTGAATAAATAAAATTGACGAAATTATTGTTTTTTGATTGTTGTTTATCTGTTTATCACACCAAATTTTTAAAAAAAGGAGGAATTTAATTATTATTATTATTAATAATGCAATTATTAAGTATTAAACACAAGGTGGGTTCTACCGACAAAAAAATAGACCATCACAGTAAGTATAAATTTTATTGTTACATAAATAACAAAGGTAAATAATTTCTTGTAAATACTAAAACTTTACACAGCATGGGGGTGGGAGGTCACACTTTTTTGATTATATTTGTGGGACATGAAAATGTGTAGTGTCAAGAACATTTATAAGAAAAAAAGATATCTCTAAATCAAATATTTTCTTTTCTTTTCCACATTATTTAAAGTTCACTCGGAGTGTATCAGATATAAATTTCACTTTCAAAGTATTTTCCAAAAGCTTCGAACTCGGTTGATTTCGATGAATACAAATTATACACTCGCATACACCTCCTGAAATGCTGAAAGCAATGATATGGAAATTTTCTTTTGCTGTTTTTTCTTTTCTTTTCTGGTCAGGATCCTAATTTATGTCAAAACTTTTTCTTTTCGAAATTAATAAAAAAAATGTGGATTTTATTACACAATCTGAATGTATGATGAATTTTAAATGGTTTATTTTGTTTTGGATTTGTATAGGAAATTGGGAAATAATAAATAAAGTTTAGAACGATAAAAATATATACATAAATTGTTAATATCAAAAATACCAAATTTTTACATAAATTATATTATGCGATCTATATTCATCAGACAACAAAAATCTTCATTCTCTTTATCGATATTTGCATATCCACAATTCTGTATTATAATAAAATAAACAATAGAAATCCTGTAAAATGATAATACTGAAAAATTCTATGAAAACAATCGCTCTAGCTTCACCGTTTTCCAGACGTTCTATGATGTTTTGATTTGGATGAATGGTTCAGAAAATAACCCAACATAGTTGAGTTTTCGAGGGATAATAACGTTTTGTCATAAAAATAAATAGAAAATACACGATAAAGTTTTAAAAATGGTTTTACCGCAGCTCGTTTTATTTCTGACATATACACGAATATTTGGAAAATAAAAATAATTATCCAAGTATTAAAAAAATCCTCAAATATCAAATTAGTTATCTATATAGACGGAAGTAAGGAAAAAGCACTCATCGGGTGTTTAGACAACAACATACAAAAAACTGGCATTGTCTCAGCTTCAAAATCCGTATTAGAAAGCATTAAACACGTTACAATGGAAAATTTTAAAATCTTCAACATTTATAAGATATAACATTTATTATATCAGATTGGGGAATTAAAATTATCGGTAAATTGGTAACTTCGTTACAATCAAAGTTATTGTTTTTTTAAATGGAATATCTTGTTAAGACCCTATTTGCATAAATAAAAAATACTAATATAAAATAAACCAGCGCTCAAAGTGGGCATTATAAATTATTACAATACATAAAATTTTCATTAAAATCGTCTCCTTATATTAAACGTCGGTACCGATTTGAGAAAATAACAAGATTTAAGCTTAACAAAATGAGCAGCCGACGTAATAGTGCCTCAGCATGGAAAACCATTTTCTCCTTGACCGCACTTTAATAAGAAGTATCGATTGGATAAACTAATTGCTTTGTAATCCCTTTATGGTCTTCTTCAACAATGCCTTGACACGTTAAGACCAGTTAGTTTAATACTAGTATGTGCAATGAAAGATTAAGCAACCATTCAATGGCACTTCCTATCGATCGAGGGATGCATGTTTGAATGTTTTTAAAATTAAGTTTAACGTAATAACAGAAAAGCGAAATATGAAATGGCAATTTTATTTTTAATAACCTAGAACGTATATTAAATCGTGTTTACATATATATACGGGAAATGCACCTTGGGTTTCGTTTTATTTTGCTAAACTCGTAAATTTTTAATTTACATGAATATTGCTAGCGCTGATATTACGTTTTATTTATATCATGGATATTATATGAAATTTAATTTCAAAATGAAACTGATTAGGTTGAATATTAAAAAAAATATTTGATGTGGATAAACCGATAAACCAGTAACTTAATCTTAAGTTTAAATAGCCCACTTTGTTATTTCTATATGCCGGAAACCGCGAAATTCATCAGTGCCCCAGCCCAAAATTTGTAACACACTTCAGAAATAGGTCTTTAAATTAAGGAGCGCCTCTAACATCTGTCTTAGTTTCTGCGGGTTCAGATTTTACCAGATGTTTCCGCGTCTCGATAACTTCTTCGGGGGTGTATCCATCGCTCGTTTTCATTAGTGCTTTTTCTCTTTGGACCGGCTTTTTAGGAACACTTTAAAAAATTGAGTAGCTTAGAGCGATAGGCTGAATGGTATCACGGAAATTGAATTGACGACACGGATTTTTCTTCAAATGAACAGTAAATTCTCATTATATTTAGTGCTTATTAATATAGTGTTTGTTAGCTATGATATGTAATTACTATGTAGTTGTATGGGCATATCAACTGCGATTCTTTTGGTATTAAATAAATAAACTTAACATTTATTAATTGTTAAATCTTTTCGTTTTGTCAAAGATGAGAAGCAGTTAATCCATTTCTTTACTAAAACATGGACCGATCAAATTTGTCAAATGTTGTAGAAGATTTTCTGGTTTAAATGATAATTTGCAAATGGAATCTGACAGATGACAACTATTAGATGACAATTGACAAATGTAGATGGATTGGTTTGGCAAATTAGTTAGGTAATATTAAAGGCTGATTTAGGTTAAAAAAATACACATATGTTTTTATGTTTCTTATAAAATTGGCTAAAAAACTAGACTTTTTAAATGTATATAAAAAAAAATACAAATATATTTCATTTCACAATGTTTCGTAGGCAAAATCTTAGAATCACTCATTAAAAACAAATTGGAATGGCACCTAGAGAACAATAATAATTTCAGTCTCTACAACTAGGCCTTAGAAGAGGAAGGCATAGACTTACTGATCTACTTAAATTCGTATAGGTTTCTCACAAAATTAACTAATTATTAGACTCTTTTTAGATATATCTTCTACTTGCGACACTGTCAATATTTTATTACTTTACTCCAAATTATTAGATGGACAAACCAAACAGCGCTCTTTATTAAGGATAATACCGGTCAAATATTTGCAAGCAAAGGTCTACCCCAAGGGTCTCCCAATAGCTCTGATTTCATTATTATTTATAGCGCTTCCCTTCATAGAACCTCACCAAAAGACATAAAACTGATCAAATATGCGGACTACTTTCTCTTTCTTATTAAGGGGGCCAATATCCATCAAATGGTTAAGGAACTAAACTCCTATCTAACAACATTTCGTCACATATGGTTTTGGTGAAAGAGAAAATTGGGGGATTCGAAACGACGATCCTTTGCTTTCAAATCCGTGTCTTAAACCGCATAACCATCGAACCAAAGCAAAAATGTACCTACATATTAATAATAATTATAATTTTTAGCGGTTCAATCAAGTCAAATTTTAAAATTTCGGCTTCGTCACAACCCGGTTTATGTGGTCAGCTAACTGCAGTAAAATTTTCATTGTCATAGAATCACTGGAAGGAGTTTAATTTCGCAGACAAAGTTTTCAAACCAAGTAACCACAAAGCTCACATAATTACCTACGGTTCGCTTTATCTTTATTCACATTTGTATGGACTTTAAGGAAACCGATAAAATTTTGTACTGGAACTGTTTAAACTATTATTCTGACAGCCCACGACACAATGTATTTCTGCTGGACTTCGGCGAGCTTTCCGTATTGTTGTTGACATTTTGGTCCGTCAAAAAATGTTCGGGACAAAAGTTCAGGTGCTGATCACGGCAAGCGCTAGCATCGGCAGTCAAAATGCTCCACCTTTTCGCACAGAGCGAATAGTAACTAGTTGCATGAAATCTACTCTTACCAACGCATTACTGGTAGAAACTTTGAACTTCCTTTAAAATATAAATGGAAATAGCTTGGACCAAAACCCTATCTCTCAATAATAACCCTATCTATCATCAGAGCACTAACATCTTAGAGAAAAAAGGAATTACTGGAAAAACAGAACAAGACCATTATTAGTTCAATTAATTCATCCCTTACAATCTCTTTCATCAAATGTGTACACCGGCCAGTTATTTCGCATGGAACTAGATTACCAACCTGCCAATATTACAGTAACCTTCACTCCATAAAAAACGAACCGCTTGATATAATTAAACATGAAAACATGCTCAATAAATTTCCATTTCATGTAAAGATGGATCAGTTGATACGTTGGAAGGGGTTGGTTTTATAGTATCAAGTCCTGACGTTGCGCATTCATGTGATTGCAAGTTAACCCCACTCACCCAGATCCAAATTATAGAAATCATTACCATTAATCATGATCGCCAAGTAATTTTAAGAGAAAACATTCCCCACTCATCTTTTCTGATCCCAAAGCAACTCTACAAAAAATAATTAAAAAACTATTTCCAAGGAGTTCATTCATGACTAAAAGAGGTATCTTAGAGGCTAAACCAAACAATATACATATCACTTTAACTTGGATCTCTGGTCCTGTAAGTATCAAAGGAAATCAAAAAGCTCATCTATAATGCCTAATATGTATGCATCCAAGAATACACTAGGAGCCTATTGACATTGACAAATGAGGTTAAGTAGTAGATTCTTGTCTGAATTTGATAAATAAGGTATGTTTTGTTTTTAGAGGTTATAGACTGAAATTAATTAATTAACCTGTGCATTTCAATGCATTTTATTAAAAGAAGTCTCGACTGTCTAAATCTAGCCTGTGTATTTAAAAAAAATAGTTTTCGTTTATTTTGTAAAATAAAATAAAAAAAAACCTCAGGAATCGAACAAAAGTTACCATTAGACCACACCATATTATAGTCCCGAATAATCAAACTTTCAAGTTAACGTACAACTGCACGGAATTGTTATTGCTAATTTCGGTAAATATTTCCAGTAGCTAAATATGACAAAGTAATTTCCAATTTTGTTCTGGCAGCTAAAGCCATTCTCATTGTGGTGTCCGATCGCTGTATAGCTGGCGATATTTTTTTCAGAAGTACGTCAAAGGAAGCAGGAGACGTTCTTATATAATTTCTGTATTCTTCAACGTCTTCAATGGCAAGTTTCTTCAAAAGCATGTTAGAGGCACCTGCGTACTTCTCCTTGCCAGCCATTTTCTCACCCACATTCTTTTCTTGGGATTTGTTATTAACTCCTCTATCAATATTGTTACACCTAATATTATACTTCTTTTAAGTAAAACACGTTTGTGCTTCGAAATTCTCATTTCCATTCAACCATTTTAAACGCGTCCGTAAACAACACTTTTGTTTTAGTACTGGATTTTAGTGACTTATACAAGTTACTGGCACTGTGTAACTCCGCCTTTAGGCATTAACGCTCACACAAAAAGTTTCAGCTATTTTAATAACAAAAAATATCCGATTACCGAGGAATATTCAATTGCCGAGAGCAGGACTCTGTTATTCTTACAGTTTATACTGGGATTGATCTATAGATCATAGCCCAATAAAAAAGTTAAAAAAAATTAGTTAGGTTAAAAAATACTAAATGTAAAAGGTAAATTATATTAAAAAAATCGGTTGTGTCGCCCCAAAACTTTTTCAGATATTTAATGTTAAAGTTTCAAGTTTGACATTTTTATTTTTGACAGGTGACAGTTGGAGAAATAATTTTGACTGTTCTAAATAGAGTTTTTCAAGGGCTTTCAAACGACATATTGCATGTCCAATTCCGTGACATATTTCACCTGTCATTTTTTGATAGTTTGGCAGATCTCGTACAAAAACTAATGGGTTCTTCCGACTGGTAACCCAAATCCCTATACCAAATTTCAGCTTAATCGGATTAAACGTGTGGCCGCTATCGTGGAAGAATACACACATACAGACACACACACAGACCGACAGACAGACTTCCATCTGGAATTGGTCTTATTCGTCTCAGGGGACCCAAAAATGGATATTTCCGTTTTTATCTCGAATTTTTTTTTTAGCTCGTTCACAATACTTTCCCTTCTAGGAGGTGGGTCGGGAAAGTAAAATACACATGTTATAAAATTGTCTATAAATCTACTTATAAATTAAACATACATTCTGCTTGACTTTTTAAATGTATACAGAGTATAACAAAAAAAAATACATATATTTTATTTCGCAACGTTTCGTCTCATAAATCAGAAAAAACGCACACACATACGAGGAATAAATTGTTCGCCAGACCAAATTACACGACTTGGGCAAGATAGGATTACATACACCAAAATAAATCTTGATTTCCAGGTAAATCCCCCATTTCAGTTAAAATCTATTCATCCCGTTCGGCCCCGGAATGAATTTAAATAATAAATGGCTGTCTTTCTAGAAGATCCAGGACCGATTTTGCCAGACTTGATAGTTTTTTCCAAATTTGAGCAAAATGGCTTTTTTCAAATCACCCTATATATTTTTTGGTTACAGGTAAGTATTTATCTGGCATGTTCTCATAGAAAAATGAATCGACCCGTTATTTCCGAGGATCTTTATTAAAAACATGCAGTTCTTCAATTTTGCATAATTAATAAAGTTGTAGGAAAATTAGTTTCTAAGAAGGCGAATAAAGACATTCAGAATTTTCGGAAAAAGCAAAACTTTCAATGTCTTTCCCCATTACCAGAATTAAAAGACTAAGTGCGATTAATTAAAAAGTTTCCACGAAGAAATATTAGGAAGATTCAACTTCCTTTTCTAAGGATTTTTCTTGTCCGCGAATTACTTCTTCTCGCCTCTAGACTTTAATAATATTTTTTTTTCATTTTTGTTTTAATTATCTACGGAAAACGGTGATGGATGAAAATTTACTGTCAGATAATTAATTAATAAAACTATTAATTTGGTACTGATATTTTATTATATTAATTATTTTCTCTAAACTCAAAGTATAGATACACTAATACCAACTAGATTAAGTTTGCTGTCTTGTCATTTTCAACACAAGATGTCGCCAGCTGTGTACCGAATAAAATTTGCATTTTAAACAGTCACTTCAGTAAAATACTCCTCTAGATAATTGTCTACACCTGGCTTTGTTTATGTTCTTTTAAGGTTCTAACTTTATTCTCGTCTTAAATGAGTTTGTAAATATTTTTAATACAAGCTAATAAAGATCAGATAGACTTTATAATTGTTTTTTCTTGCTAAATGTAAAAATTCCTTATAAATAAAGTCATAAAATATAATTAAGCTATTTAAGAATATAAAATTTACCATTTGTTCTAGTGGTAATTAATTATAATAAATAAAAGTGATAAAACAATATCTCAGTTCACAAAATAAAAATATTTTCACTAAGCAACCACATGGGTTTGGTTGCTGTAATTTATGTGAATAAAACAATAATATTTTTCTATTAATTAAATTGTAAATTCAAAAGTGAAAAAAATTGCAGATAATGCACGCTTGCCTTCTATATTTTGAATAAAAAATTCTAAACAAAGTCACCTACTTATAAATTTTATCTCTTTCTTAACTGTCAATTATATCATAATGAAAACATTCACCAAAATTTTAAAACCCATTTCTAAAATGTATTATGGTGAATGATACAATTCTACAAACCTTATTTATTTTCTTGTATACCAGTTGCATAGTTTTGCACAATTACATTTACTTTTTGCACAGTTCTCTAAAGAAAGATATAGATTTTTTTAAAGTGGGGGTACCAATTGGACACTGGCACCCTCACTTTTTTTTTCAAATTTTATTTACGGATTCTGATAGTACTCTTTTTGCACAGCTTTGCACACCCATTACCAATTTTTACACACTCTCGTACTTAGAATTATACGTATATCAAAGTTACAACTTACAATCCCCACAATTTTATTTTAATTTATTTTACAGGTTCTGAAAGTACTATTATTGTGCATATTTGCACATTTATTGCCATATTTTGCTTTTGTATCCAGAAGTACAGTGAAGGTCTAAATTACAAAAACGCGAAAACTGCACCTAAGGCATAAACTGCAGGTTGCTTTGCAGTGATATTTCCTGAATTTTACAGCTGTAACTCTGCATATTTTTTTAATTTTTCTAGATCTTGAGAGTCCATTTTTTGGATAGCATTGTACATTTGCACACAGTTGTAACTTTGACATCCGTATAATTCAGAGTACGAAGTTAAAAATGGGTATTTAAAGCTGTGCAAAAAGAGTATACTTTCAGAATCCGTAAATAAAATTTGAAAAAAAGCAGTGCGGGTGCCAATGTTCAATTTTCACCAACTGTGCAAAAATTAAATAAAGATGTGCAAAACTATGCAAAAGGTGTGCAATAAGATCATGTATTCAAACATAAAGAAAAATTAGTGGAGGGTGCTAACTTAGCCGACGTTTATTAATGACCCATAGAAAATATTATTTTCTACCTGTCCTCAAAGTTAAAAAAATATGGGTTGTGACCATCATTTTATTTGTTTAATAAGGATTTATTATAATTTATTTTGCCAATTTTTTGTTTAAAAATTTAAAAAAATGGTTGTGTCGCCCCAAAACATTCCCGACTAGTATATCCACGCATACTTTTTCAGATATTTAATATTAAAGATTGAAATTTTGACATTTTTCTATTTTTGACAGGTGACTTTTCTCAATAAAGTTTTTCAAGTGATTTTAAATGACATATTGCAAGATACCTATACCCATATACCAAATTTCAGCTCAATCGCATTAAACGTGTGCGGCCTCTATCGTGGAAGAATACATACAGACAGACAGGCAGACTACAAACTGGAAATGGTTTTAATCATCTGAGGTGACCTCAAAATGAATATTTCCATCTTTATCTCGAAAAATTTTTTAGCTCGTTCATAATACTTTAGCTTCTCGGAGGTGGGTCGGGAAAATAATAAGAAATGTCTATTGTTTGTCAGTGCTTGAAGGACAGTCGAGCTAGAGAACATCATTAAATCAAGAAAAATTGGACTGTCCGAAATTAATTTACTACAAGAAAAATGAATGTGAAATATACTGATCAGAAAAGTTCACATAAAGGAGTCAGATGTTAATTCTAAAATTACTGTATTATGGCAATTTGAAATTTAAATTAATCAAGTCTGCAAAAAAAATTGTAAATACCACTTAGAAACTATAGTTTAACAAATGCGAAGCTATTTACATAGGTAGAACCATAAGGCCTCTGGAGACACGTATTAAGGAGCACCTCTCTAGACCGGGTAAATCAAACTTTGGTCATCATAATAAATTTAATAATTACAGTTTTTTCCTACTTCTGACAGTAAAATTTTATACAGCGTTCCAGTCAACAATTATAGGAAAATGGACCTATTGGAGTACCTGGAGGTTCTTCGAGAGATGAACCTGATTTCTGGTAATTATTTAAATACTCAAATTAATTTAAACTATAACTGCTACACTCTGTTAAAAACATTATATGAATTACAACTTAATTAAACTTTGCATACGCCCACTAGTTAATAGTTAGTTAAGCAATAATCTAAGTTTTGAAAAAAAAATTTAATGTTTTAATTTATTAATATTATAATAGTATACATTTTTACTTCAAATGTATAATATTGGAATTGTAATTTGTTCTGCTAATTGTTCATGGCTTCCGTGTCTGCTCTATAGTGATCTTAATCACCGTGGGTGTAATAATTGGCTCCTCAGCAAATACTGTGTCGTAAAAGGTGACTACAGGTAGCTGTTCTCTCCTTTGTTGCTGCCTAATATGGAACTAGGTAGCAATTTGTCTTTACTATACCCTTTCACTTATCAAAACAATCTACATCTATTTTAGTTTTTTTTTTCCATTTTATCCTTCATCCTTCGACTAGGTGCCATGTGTGGGTCATGGTCTAGACATGTCTGTTGCCCTTATAGCTTCTGGCTTATTATTAATCTAGGGTCAGAGCCCTTCACTCTACTCTCAAAAATTTTCTATTATAGTTTAGTTTTCCAACTGCTCGAATCATGTGCCTGGTTACTGAGCAGAGTCCTTTTCCTCATTTACTCAATTTACTTAAAATGATGATTAGTTTGGCTCAGTCTGGTGTAGTTCGGAATTCTGGACGAACGCCCCCTATGGTACTGTCACTTGTCAACGCCAGTTTTATATGTCTATTGTCATTATTTATCAGTACAATCTTGTCACCGGCCATGCCGTGTGAACAAAAATTACTACGACCCGCCCATAATTCACCTTTGTTGAAGTAGGGCAAACCGTATTGCAAAAATTTTAAAAATTTCTTTTGCTCCAAATGACTTATTAAAATGTCATGAAACGTGGGGAAAATTGATTTTTCGCGAAAAAAAAGTCTGTCTGATAACTCGAGTAACGGTAACGGTAAGGCCGATCCGGAAAATTCTTTCGGCGATCGGTTTTTATTCAAAAATGAAAGGCTCTATCAGAAGATGAGCTATTTCGGGTAAGAGGATCCTGGTCCCCCAAGGTGTGTGCAAGTCATGACGCGTCGATTGATATCCATGTCGCATTGGGCTCGTTGAAAAAAAATTGAAAAATTAAAAAAAAAATTATTGGAAAAATTCCGATTTTTTCGAATCGGTCTTTCTTCCGCTGACCGAAACGGGCCGTAGTCTTGAAAAATCGAGCAGATATTATTCCTTTTACTAGTCTTTTACTGTCAGTAGATAGAACGTCCATTATCATTAAAGGTTCTGTAAGTAAAGGCAATGACGTTTAGAATAAAACTTTACAAGTTGACTTCTTGTACAGTTGTCACAATCTAAACGTCATTGTCATTAGTTACAGAACCGTTAAAGTTAATAAACGTTCTATCTACTGACAGTTAGATTTAAAATCAATTTCGAAATCATCTATTGGGTTTTCGTATAACTATGGATTTTTTAATCTGTTATATTTTATATTTTATTCTATATAATTGTATATTAACACCTTTTAGGAAGGCTTTGTAAGCCGAAAGCGCTCAGCTGAATTTTTAATAAATTATTAAATTTTACACACTGACGTATTTTTTCCACTCTTCGCCTTACATTCAGTGTGTACACTATCCTCAGTCTTTTATTTTTATAAATTCTATAAATTTTTTTGTCAATCCCAAATGAAACAAGTTAATTAGAGTTTCTAAAAAATATACATATACATTCCGTTCCAATTCCGTCTAACAAAAACTGAACAAACTTAGTTTTTTTTTCTAAAACTTCTCTCCATCCGGTCAAAACTTTATTCATTTATTCATTTAAATAAAACCAAATGACGTATGCGATACGAAACACGAACAAGCTTGTTCTCTATTTTATTGGATTAAAGTTTAACGGAGTGAACCGCATGTGGTATACATGCAAACTGCAAGCTGCAGTTGATACCCAACTTCTAATATTTATTATGAAACGATGGAGATGTTCGCTTTTCAAAATATCATTACAATTATTATTTCGTTGTTGAAATTAATTTTATTTATACATTCAAAACGCCCATTTTAACATTTGTAATGACGTAGTTCTAACCATTTTATAGTGAAATTGATAAAAATTAAAAATAAAAAACCGGATACTTACTTGTATTGTTACGAGGTATTTTGGATAAAAAAGGTTCAAAAAAGCCTGAAATATTAATGCTTTAACCCTTTACCTGCGGAAATATTTTGCAGCGCTGAATACTCTAGGAACAAAAATATTGAACAATATATTAAACGTTTTCCATTAGTTGAACTTTGAGTCAATTAAGATACACTTGATCGTAATAATTTTCAAAAATTTAAAAACAGTTTTAAGAAATTCAAAAATGTCGAAAATATATCAAAAAATTCAAAAATTTCAAAACACAACTAAATGTGTCTAAAAATTAAAAATTTAGGTAATTTCAAAAATATATCAAAAAAATCCAAAATTTCAAAAAAACAAATTAAATGTCTGGAAATTCAAAAATTTCATAATATTTCAAAAACTTGATTGTAATAATTTTCAAAAATTTAAAAAGAGTTTTAAGAAATTTAAAAATTTCGAAAATGTATCAAAAATTCCAAAATTTCTAAAAAAATAAATAAGTGTGTCTAGAAACTAAAAAAATTCGATGATTTCGAAAATGAATCAAAAAATTCAAAACTTTCAAAAAATAAATAAAAATGTGTAGAAATTTCGATAATTTTAAAAATATATCGAAAATTTAAAAAATAATAAAACACTAAAAAAATATTCGAAGATTTAAGAAATTATCAAAAACGAAATACAATTTTTTTCGAAAATTTCAAAATTTCTAAAATATATCGAAAATTTCAAAAAACAAAATTATTCGACTAATTAAAAATATTTCAAAAATTGAAAGAGTTTTAAAACATTCAAAAATTTCAAAAATGTTTCAAAAAATTATAAAATTTCAAAAAAAAATAAATAAGTGTGTCTAGAAATTAAAAAATTACATAATTTCGAAAATATATCAAAAAAATCCAAATTTTCAAAAAATAAATAAAAATGTCTAGAAATTCAAACATTTCGATATTTCAAAAATATATTGAAAATTTTAAAAATTAAAAAAACAATAATATTCCAAGATTTAAAAAATTATCGAAAACGAAATGCAATTTTTTTCGAAAATTTCAAAACGTCAAAATATTCCAATATTTCTAAAATATATCGAATATTTCAAAAAACAAAATTATACTACTAATTAAAAATATTTCAAAAATTGATTGTAATAATTTTCAAAAATTTAAAGATTATTAAAATATTCAAAAATTTCGAAAATGTATCAAAAAATTATAAAATTTCACAACAAATAAATAAGTGTGTCTAGAAATTAAAAAATTAACATAATTTCGAAAATATATCAAAAAAATCCAAATTTTCAAAAAATAAATAAAAATGTCTAGAAATTCAAAAAATTCGATATTTCAAAAATTTATTGAAAATTTTAAAAATAAAAAAAACATTAAAAAAATATTCGAAGATTAAAAAAATTATCAAAAACGAAATGCAATTGTTATCGAAAATTTCAAAATGTAAAAATGTCAAAATATCCCAAAATTTCTAAAATATATCGAATATTTCAAAAAACAAAATTATTCGATTAATTAAAAATATTTCAAAAAATTCAAAAATTTTAAACATTTCAAAAATGTCAAAATTTCAAAAAACATTAAAAAATTATTCGAAAATTAAGAAATTTCGAAAATTGTAATTGAATATCGGTGTAAACTAAATGAATGGACTTTATATAGATTTTTGCGAACAAAAATCGAACTATTGTCTATTATTTCGTTTTGTAATACTAAATCAAATTCCAAACCTTTTAATCCTGTATCCTCCAATTAAACCGGTTTTTTTTAAACATCTGTTTAGTGCAACAAAGTGCATGAAAGCTGAGCCCATTATTCTGCGCTGATGGCTTTATTTGCATTTTCTCTGTTTTCTCTGTCGGTCGTATGTTAACTGTAATGAGCGTTTTGTGTTTCTGGATATCCTTAAGGCGGTATATAAATTTACGGGTTTAGAGAGGAATAAGCTACTTTATGAGAAATAAGGATAGAAATGGATAGAGAAAAGTAATATTTGGTTCAAAGAGAAACTCTCTTTTTCAAAGGTTCTTTTATATCAGAACAAGGCGTTCGCTTGTATTTTCTTTAAAAATATTAAATATAGTTTTTATAATCTACAAAATAAACAAGTAACATCAATATTTTTTATAACTTATTTATTAATTTAATTACCGATTCTATTGACAAAAACGGCTTCTACAAAAGCTACAAAGTACGATAATCATTCACAAGACCAACCTTACACGTTCGAAATGTTCCATTGATGTCATTCGGCGGCTGCTCAATTTTGTCGACGATCTTTCACGGACCAACAACTCAATTAATTGTAATTTGGGTTCGGGCCTCGAGGCCCCAGATTGATTAATGATCATTTCTATCGGCCACGGTCCTGTGGTAATGCGTGTAGCCCTAGGACCGAGTGTCCCAAACAGCCCAAAACGCTGAATTTATAATAATATTCTTGCTGGACTTTGTTACCGCAAAACAAGCTTGAATTAATTTCACCTCGGAGCGAAATTGATGTTAGTAAATAATTAAATGGGCGAGGGGGCGGTAGTCGAACGTGATGTAGAGATTAAGCAAAAATGTGACATGTCAAAATTATATTATACCTTTAGGCCTGATTTTCGATTCTATTTTTAAGAATTAATTCTAAAAGAAATAAAAAAGATATTCAGATAATGTTTTTATTCAATTTGTACTTTATTAAACTTTAAGAATCTAATTTAAAATTAAAACGCTTTCCACAAGCTTGACCTTAGGGTGTCTTTGACTGAGTATCCGAGTACACAAAATTTTTAATTGTTATCACGTCAGCTATAGTTTTTTAGAATATCGAATTTTCTGAAAATTTTTTTGCCTATTTTTGTAGCTAATCAAAACTATAAAAATTGAACCAGACGTTATTTACAAAAAAGCTTCGGTAAAGCTATAGCGACGTTGAATAGTTCTTTCAAACTCTCGCAAGACTTAGAAATGAACCATTTAGAAATTTTTCTTCAAAAATTTTTAACATCTAGCAATAACTCATTAAATACTTTATGGAATGAATTTACGCCTGGAAAATCGGAGGTCAGCCCGACCGTCGCGGAGTCCCATGAATGGATCGCGCTTGGCCATGTTTGGGTCTCTATAAATTACGTAACATATTTCTAACGTCTTCTAGAATTTTTGAAATGCTGAAGATGCAATACCCCCTTAGCATAATTTACATAAAAAAGTTGGTTATTTTTATTAAAACTTTATATTTAAACTAGCTGAATACCCGTGCTTTGCTACGGAGTCTTTTTAGTATCTGGACAACTGAGCTTTTTTCTTTCCTATTTTTTCTTATTTTTTCATATTTTCCCAGTTTTTCATTATTTTTTCCTGATTTTTCCTATTTGTCCCTATTATTATCTATTTTGCCTATTTTTACTATTTTTTCATATTTTTTACTATTTCCCTATATGTTTCGCCGTTTTTTCTAATTTTCCTATTTTTTTTTTCTATTTTTTCCTGTTTTTTCCTATTTCTCCTATTTTTCCTATTTTTTTCATATTTTTACTGTTTTTTCCGTTTTTCCAAATTTGTCCGTATTATTTTCTGTTTTTTCCTATTTACCTTTTTTCTTTATGTTTTCCTATTTTTCCCCTATTTTTCACTATTTCCCACATGAATTCCTATATTTCTCTATTTTGTCTGTTTTTAACATTTTTTCCTGATTTTTCTATTTTTAACTATTGTTCATTAATTTTTCCCAAATTTCTAAATTTTTTGCTGTTTTACCCTCTTTTTCAATATTTTCACTATTTTTCCCTATTTTTCTATAATTTATCTATTTTTCTTTAATTATTACTATTCTTTTTTTCTATTTCCTATTTGTACTTATTTTTCTCTGAGTTCCCCATTTTCCCCTATTTTTCCTTTTTTCCTATTTTTTTTATTTCTTTCTATTTTTTCCTGTTTTCCATAATATTGTCCTGTTTTCTTTATTTTTCCTTAGTTTTCCCTATTTGTCTATATTTGTACTTATTTTTACCTATTTTGCTCTATTCTAAACATTTTTCCCTATTTTTCCTACTTCTCTATTTTTAACTATTTTCCCTATTTATTCATTTCTTTTTCCTGTTTCCAATTATTTTTTCCTGTTTTTCCCTATTTGCCCGTATTTGTCGCTATTATTCTTTATATTTTCCTATTTTGATTTTTTCCTCTATTTTTCCTTATTTTTCCATATTTCAACTATTTTCTCCATATGTTTACCCATTTTCCCTATTTCTTCTCTAATTTCCTTTTTTTCCCTATTTTGCACTGTTTTTTCCTATTTTTCTAGTTTTTTTTTGCCTCGTTTTCCTTCCTTTTTTTACAATTATTGTTTGTTGTCTCAATTTTTTTCCCCTTTTTTGCGGCTATTATTTTTTGATCCATTTTTGGTCCGTTTTTTCAAACTTATTTTTTGCCAAAGTATTTCCGCCTTTTTTTACAATTATTATTTTTTCCACCACTTTTTCACCTTTTGTATATAAATCTATTGTTTTATGTTCCTTTTTTCTATTTTTTTAAACTTGTGTTTTTTGTCTCATTTTTCCACCTTTTTACCACAAATAATGTCCTAATGCCCCATTATAAATCCATTTTTTTAACTATTATTTTCTGCGGGTTTCCTCCTATTTTGTGCTTCTCGTTTTTTCAAACTTGTGTTTTTTGGATCTTTTTTTGTACTCCAATAATTTACAACCGTCATTTTTATGTCCCATATTTTTGTTCCCCTTTTCTAAAACTATTGTTTTTTGGCCTATTTCCCCCTTATGCCCCCTATTATCCCGTTTTTACCCCTTTATTTTCTCCTATTTTTTTCTTTTTCCCCACTCTTTTCCCTTTTCTCCTTTTTTGTCCACTTTTTCGTTTGTTTTTCATTTATCGCCTCCTTTTTTCTACTTTATTCCCTTTTTTACTTTGCCATTTCTATATTTTTATTTTTTCCTGTTTTTCATTATCTTTTTCTTTTTTTTTATTTTTCCTTATTTTTCCCTATTTTTTCCTATTTTTAAATCAAATGTTGTATTATAAAAATTATATCCGTAAGGTTTTTTTATAGGTGAATAAAATGAGTTAATTTAAAGTAATTGGGTATATAAATAGGGAATGTCTTATGAAATTTTAATAGATATAAAAATCATTCGGTATGAAATATTTAAGAATCAAGTAATGATTTTTTTAGGTGTTTTAGAAAAAAAAGAAGAAAGTCGAAATTAATTAAATACGGGGAGCGAATAAGAAAAGTCAATTTTATATATAATTTGTCAGAGGTTTTAAAAATTTGTATATTTGACGTAAAAAACTGAATTATAAAATTTATATATTATATCCAATTAAAAAAAAAGTATATAAATTATGAAAAACAAGTAAAATTTTATTTAAAATTACAAAAAAAAATTTCCAATTAAAAAAAAAAGAGATTCGTAGACGATTAATGGCTATTGGGGAAAATGTAAATGGTATTATGTTTATGAAAAAGAAGTTAAAAGAAGTAGATTTAAAAATTATCATAGACGAAAGGAAAAAAGGAATTTAGCAGGAAACTGAAATTTCATTAATAAAAAATATTTTTTTTAACACACATATACAGAAACAAACCATGTTCCTGATAATCAACAATATTAAAATATTAAAAAAACTTTTCTCAACTTTTAAATACACAAAAACACCAATGTCTCTATAAATGTTGTTTGCTCCTTCATTAATATTCATTGTTTTGTCAAAAAAAAAAACTAAAATAAAAGTCCGTACATCGTTTGAAAAACTTTTCTTCTTTTCTCTAAAGTTTGTTCTTTGATGCCGTTACTTAAGAGGATATAAAAACTTTATCCTTCTTCGTATAAAAGAAAATTTAAAATAAGTGATAGTTTTGTTGGGTCATCAAGTAATTTATTTAAAATAAATCCTAATGTCAAGTAGAGAATTCCCAATAATCCTAGGAAAGTATCAATTAGACATTTAACCGAAACCCGCTCCATGTCCGTTGAATAGTTTAGTAAAACCAAAATCAATGCGGTCAGACGAAAGGAGAATTTGCGGTCATTGCGAATTGACAATCCATGAGAAGTATTGACCATTTTCGCCACATCAGGCCAATCAACCGATTCAATCCGCTTTACGGAATTGATAGTCGTAATTGAAATTGTTTAATTGCCAATTTCATTAATGAACAATTAGTGATAAACGTATAAGACAATTAGTTAATTACTATCATCCTATTCAAAAGTATCAAAATATATTGTAATGATTTAAGAAATCTCAATTTTGGGGTGGGTTCTATAAAAAAATAAAAGAATAACGAAAGAAAACCACTCATAAATATAAATTTTAAACCCTGTTCACCTCCTCTTCTTTATACCAAGCCAAACAAATCCAACTTCAACTCTTGCAACACTCTTCAATCTTCAAATCAACTTCGTCTATTTATTTCTTCAATCTTTATCCTATCTTCCCTAAAAAATTCTTCTTTAATTGCTTCTTTTAACACTACTTTATTTTAAACTATCTCCATCATATTCATATTAGTCAGCCTCGTTTATCTTTTTCAAAAAAAACTTCGTTTAAACGTTTGAAAATAGTTTTATTTTTAAAATTTTCGCTATTTTAACTTTAATAATAGTCCTATTTTTATTGGTACATAATTTCTTTTTTTATAATGTTTTATTAACAAATTCTTGTGATATTTTATTTTTTTAAAGATTTTCTTACATCCCTTGTTTCCAAAGATTTTTGAAAAAACAACAGAAGATTATCCATAGCTCAAATGTGGTAAGTAACATTATAAAAATATTATAAATTTTTTTTTTAAGACTCGTATTTATGTGTTTATAATTTAAAAATAAAATTATAATATTTTTACAATGTGACTTGTTTAATTTTCATACCAATTTTTAATATAATGTACAAGTTCTTCGATTTTTCTGTAAGTAACTCTTTTGTATAATATGTTATATTGTAATTTTATAATTGTATTGTAGGCCTGATGATGGCCATTGTTGTTGGTCGAAACATGTTGCCGAAAAGTTAAACTTGTTTAACCTTACAATAAATTTATGTAGTATGGCTTAGAGTTTTTATTATTCGTTGATTTTTATTTTCATAATAATAATAATAAACATAACACTTTCTCGATATTTATGTGTAGTATTTTATTTATTTAATATGATCTATACGTATTTTCTCGTGACGTTACTGAACGCACCTTATAACGTTTTTTTTTCTAGTATAACATTGCCTTCAGAGGATTTAGAATAATTATGTTAAATGTAGTAACATTTACAATAATTGATAAAATCTCTTGTAGCACTTTTTAGGGTTCCGTACCCCCAAAGGTTCAAAACGGAACCTTATTGTCCGTCCGTCCGTCCGTCCGTCTGTCACACCGATCTAGCAGCTAAACCCTTGGAGCTAGAGACCCAAGCCATATAAACTGTAAAAAATATTTTTAAAAGTTTTCAAGGGGGGCTCCCATACAACCAAAGGGGGGCGCTGAAAAAAAATTGCCCTACCCCATCGATTGAGGTATCGTTGAATAGAGATCATTCAGTAGATAAAAGGCATATTTTTTGTTTAAAAAAAATTGCAAAACATAGCCGCCAAAGTCAGAATTTTTTACAAAATTTTGTTCCGAAGAATTTTTTAACTTTCCATTGACCTATAAACCTGAAATTTGGTGATAATGTTTATTGTTACGTATATTTACCAACAAATTTTACCAACAAATACCAATATATTAATAAATATACATGCGCCTGGTTATTTTTATTTTCAGTTCTTTAAATCTTTTTACCAAGTATTTTTGGCTTATATTCTACATTTGGTACGGAACCCAAAATGTGCGAAGTCCGACACGCACTTGACCGATTTTTTTTTTAATATCGAAAGCTTTTTAATATTTATGAAATTAAATTCAATCCCTATTAGAAAGTATATCTATGTTACTTGAAAATAATAATAATAATCATAATAGATGACAACAGGTGACAATGTCTATAATTATCATACCAAGAATAGTTCGAGAAGATTTTTTACCAGAATGTATATGTAGGCAATATCAGTCTACTGAACGGATATAATTTTATTAGCGTTAGATATGAAATCCGCCAATCAGAGTTCACAATATCACTTCTGTAATAAGACTAAAAAAGTCATATGTACAATTTTCATTAATAGAAAATAAGGAAAAAAGAAACTACCTACAAATATAATTTTTTTAACATAAAACAACCAACCACTCTACATAAATTATTTTCATACTATCAGCATACGAAAAAAAAATAGTTGGCATGCAACTCTATAATCTAGGCCAAGGAAAAATAAATATGTATAAACATATTTTTGCAAACTTAAAGGTGTCGAAATTAATAACAATACAGTGATTAACAAAAAAAATGCTGAATCAACAAAGGTCCGAAAAAACACGGCGCATCCTTTTTTTGACACGAGAAAGATTCTTCAGTCGCTAACACGTGCTCCGGTGGTTAAGAACCAAAAAAAGGAGATTCGGAAAAATCTGAACATCCTATTGACGCGTGGGAGTTTGTTTTAGAAAAAAGAGATAAAAAGTTTTGGTTAGATTCTGCCAAAGCCTCCACCGCCAATGTACTCCATGCAAGATTTGCGCGTGGTAAGTTGATCTAACATTTCATTTTGTTATTACTAACCTTTTAACTATAGATATACAGAATATCTATATATCCATGTATGTGAATTGAATGTTGTTTTTTTTTATTGCAAAATTAACAAAAAAAGTCTCTAGTTTCTTTGTCGAGATCAAATTTGCAATAAGAGAAATTTCCTTCCTTCAAACTTATTATTTTAAGATTATAATTAGATTTTCGTGATTTTAACAATAGTCAACTTTGGAGGTAATTATTAATTCAGGGGTAAGCGGGATAATTGTAACATTGAATTTTACTGGTAGTTTATTTACTACGGCCAACCCATACTTTTGGTGAATTAGGGCAAACGTAGTAATGAAATCGTGCAAAAATCTCAAAAATTTTTTTTGCTCCAAATGACTTAAAATGTCATGAAACGTGGAGAAAATTGATTTTTCGCCAAAAAAAAAAATATCGATAAGCAAAGCAAATTTGTCGATACTGATTTCTATTAGGGTGTTGTGCAAGTCAAGACGCGTCGATTGATATCCATATCGCATGGGGCTCGTTAGAATAAAAATTGAAAAATTTGAAAAACATAATTATTGGAAAAATTCCCATTTTTTTGAATCGGACTTTCTTCGACTGACGGATTATTTCTTTTACTAGTTTTTGTTTGTTAACTTCCTTTTAATCATTTTTCTAAGTCAGTAACCTTTTTATATATTTTAATAGTCGTCACAAATTGTAATATCTATCAGTTCTTTTTTATTCATAAATTATTCATAGTGAAGTCACTTAATTCTATTTTTATTGTTTTTTTTTTGTTTCTTAATTGTTTGTAAATATTTTATTTTTCAATAAACCACAAATTATAACTTCACTACTAGCAAATTTTTTATTCTTCCACCCAAGGAGGAACGGAAAGGGGGAACGTAAAGCCAGCTGAAAGAATCAATAAATTTTTTGAACAAGTAACTAACATTCACCTATAAAGAGAAAACTTTCCTCGTCTCCTAATCTTGTCTGTAAGGTGAAGACTCTCTAACTCCGCAAGAGCACGAACCACCCTTCTCGTCTTAAGAGTGGCCGATTCAGTCCAGAGAGCTCTGCGCTAGAAACACAGCCTATCTTCAGAGCCTTGCCGCTGCTAGGAGAGTGGTGATAGTAAAGCTGTCGTTACATTTAATTGGGAATATGTTGGGTATAGTTTGGAATCGCCGGGTATATTTTTTTTACAAAAAATTACCTAACATTTACCGGTAATTACAGTGATGACACGGGTAAACAAATTTCTTTAGCGGGTTATTACACATTTTTTATTAAAACTTAGTACATTCAATTATTTAATTTTTTTTTAAATACACACATTTTACAAAAATGGCATATGTAGCGAGAAAATAGAAATTGTTATCTGCATACTACCTAAAAATCCGTGTATATCATTAAATGAAGCGATTATAGAAAATTTCTTTTACTGTATCCTAGTGACGATTGAAGGTAGAGAATTCGCTACAAAGTAATTCTTCCAAGTTCGAAATGAGTTAAATTATAGTTTACGAAACGGTTATCTCCCTTCGTTTCCATTATATGCTGAAAGTTTTCGTCAAACCAAGTAAACATCTATGTCTATTATCTCTGTTTCTTCCACGCCAGGAATACGTTTAATGGAAAATAAACAGGTAATGGAAGTATTCCCGCTTTGGCTATAAGTAACCGACAAGTTTGACACAGAGAAAAAGTGCATACTTTTACGTGAGTTTTTTAAATGGTTTGTTAATAGCCATATGTATCTTTTCCACTATATATACATATTGGAGGTAAAGGAGCTGCATAACTTAAGTTAACAAAATCCTCATTTATTATTAATTCATAAGAAATTTTAATTTCAGACCTTATCTGCTAAAATATAAAAACTGTTATACCATGGTCTTCTTTGGTTACTACTTCTAAACGTTTTGATTGCAACTATGCCAGCCATTTTCAGTGGCGTGGACGAAGTACTCTTCGCGATGTATTAACTGAAACTGAACCTTCTTTCGCTTCGAATGTGCCATTATGTGTGTGTGGCGGTTTTATTTTCTCGTTTTAGTGCTGTCTGCCACATCCTAGGTGGTGTTTTTGATTCTTCTGTTCTATTGAAGTTCTTTTTATATTTGTATATTTCTATTGCTTCCATGTTCAATTTAATCGAGTAATGTCTTGATGTTACTAGTAGGTCGATGTTTTCGAATATAGAAATATGGTTATAAATCTATCACAAAACTATTTCATCAAAAACCGTAAAAAAGTAGGAGAAAAAAGAGGTTGTGATGTGTAAAAACAAAGTTGGTAAAAATTTGAGACAAAAAAAAAACATTCAAAGGAAGGAGAAATTGCAGTAAAAAAGTAGAGGAAAAAGAAGAGGAGAAGTGTAAAAATAGTTGGAAAAAGTTTGAAACATAAAGAAATTAGTAAAGAATTATTGAAAAGCATGATTGATTTAATTTTTCGGATTCTCGGTTCGCTCGGCTCGAAGTGGATGGTGGGGAAAAAAAATGTTTCCCCAACCATCCGCCATCGAATCAATCAAATTTTTCGCGCATCTATTTTTTTTATGACTTTCCTCCTATGAGTGGATGGTGAGAGGGAAAATATCCCCCACTCCCCTGGAAGTCGAACTCAGTGAGGTTCGGAGAAAATAAATCAATCAAACTTTCCGGGCATCTATTCTTTTTTTGATATGACTGCAAATCGTCTCCTCACTTGTTTCCCGTTTAAAAAAAGTTGATACAATGAAATTAATAAAAAATGGGGGAAAAAAGAGGAAGGGATGTGTAAAAAGAAATGCGGAAAAAATGTTTGTAACATAATAAAAAAAACAAAAAATAGGGCAAATAACAGTAAAAATATTGAGGAACATGGAAGGCGTAGAAAAAAGTTTCAAACTTAAAAACCAAATAAAAAAGTAGGGGAAAAAAGGTAGGGAAAGTGTAAAAAAATTGAAACATAAAGAAATATTGAACAGCTTGATTGAGGTTCGGAGTAATCCAAACAATAAAATTTTTTGTGCATTTATTATTTTTATAATTTTCCTCCAACTATCTTTCCCTTACTTATTTCTCTTTAAAGAAAAAGTTGATACAATGAAATTGGTTAAAAATAGGGTAAAAAGGGGAAAAATAAAGAAATAGAAAAATGTTTCGAACTTAAAAACCTAATAAAAGAGTAGGGGAAAAAGGAAAGTGAAAGTGTAAAAAAACTTGGAATAAAAAGTTTAAAACAAAAAAAAAACAGTAGAAAAATAAAATTATCGAAGAGTTTGATTGATAATATTCTCGGAACTTCGCATTGCTCGGCTCGAAGTGGATGGTAGGAGAAAAATATGTTTCCCCCACCATCCACTTCGAAGCAATCGAATCCATCAAGTTTTCCGTGAATCAATTTATTTTTATCATTTTCCTCCAACCATCTTCCCTCGCTTATTTCCCCTTCTGAAAAAAAAATTGATACAATAAAATTAATAAAAAATAGGGGAAAAAAAGAGGAAGGGATGTGTAAAAAGAAAGGTGGAAAAAGAGTTTGTAACATAAAAAAGAAAAAAAAGGCAAAAAACAGTAAAAAAGTAGGGGAAAATGGGGGCGTAGAAAAATTTTTAAACTTAAAAACCAAATAAAAAGTAGAGAAAAAAGAGGAGGAAAAGTGTAAAAAAAATTGATAAAGAATTATTGAAGAGTTTGATTGAGGTTCGGAGTAATCCAAACAATAAAATTTTTTGTGCATTTATTATTTTTATAATTTTCCTCCAACTATATTTCCTTTACTTATTTCTCTTAAAAAAAAAAGTTGATACAATGAAATTAGTAAAAAATACGGTAAAAAGGGGAAAAATGGAGAAGTAGAAAATTGTTTCGAACTTAAAAACCTAATAAAAAAGTAGGGGAAAAAAGGAAAGGGTAAGTGTGAAAAAACTTTAAACCAAAAAAAAACAGAAACATAAAATTATTGAAGAGCTTAATTGATAATATTCTCCGAACTTCATTTCGCTCGGCTCGAAATGGATGGTAGGAGAAAAATATGTTTCCCCCACCATTCATTTCGGAGCAATTGAATCCATCAAATTTTCCGTGAATCAATTTTTTTTATCACTTTTCCCAACTACTGTCTCTCGCTTATTTCCCCTTGTGGAAAAAAAAGTTGATACAATAAAATTAGTAAAAAATTAGGTTAAAAGGGAAAAAAGGGGGGAGTGGCAAGAAGTTTCAAACTTAATAAAAAAGTAGGTGATTCATTTAATTGGTGGATGGTGAGATAAAAAATATTTCCTTCACCATCTAAGTAATTAAATGAATGAAACTTTCCGGGTGTCTATTTTTTTATGATTTCCCTCCAACTATCTTCTCCTCACTTATTTCTCCTTTTAAAAGCAGTAAAAAAATTGGAAAAATGGTTAAAACCTAAATAAAACAGTAAAAAGTGGTAGGAAAGTGAAAAAAGGTTTGAAAAGTGGAAAGAAGTTAGAAAAAAAGTAGGGGGAAAGTGGTAGGAGTGAGAAAAAGGTTTAAAACATAAAGAAAATATTAAAAATGTAAGGAAAAAAGTGGAAGAAAAAGTGGAAAATGTTTCAAATAAAATGAAATTAATAAAAGAATTATTGACGAGCTTATGGTCTAAGAGCTACATAAAACTACAAGGTATGAGGTACATGCAATATTAATAGCTAAAGATGTTACGTTAGCTCTCCCGAACATTGAGTGGCCAATCTGCCATCACGCTCAGGAAGATTAAAGCAGGGGCAGGTGATCAAAAAAATGATAAATAATAAAATGCGGAAAATTATTAGGAGACGATTTCGTAAAACAGAAAGGACCAGCAGACTGCAACAAAGTGGCATTAATATATGTGAGAAAAACGGATAAACCACATGATAAAAAATTATTGGAAATAATTACTGAGTTGTTAACTAAACTAAACCAGCTCTTCGTCTATTAATTGATTTGATTGTTGCTTCGGTCAGCTCAGAGTGGATGGTGGGGGAAACAAAGGTTTGCATCGCAAAGACTGATGGTATAATTTTTTTATTGACGTCACTGTTATGGATACCGAACACTCAATTGCGCTCATTTTTTTTATCGTTTTTTAATAAAAAAAAAACATTGATTTTAGTTTAAAAAAAATGTCGAACCTGCCTATTATCAATTCTACTGAAATTGTACCAAACACCCTCATTTTTCTTAAAAATCTATTAATTTAGTAGAAAATTTACTTAAAACGGTAACCCTGTAAAATGTGTGTGAATACAGCGCAGCAACGGGCAAGGGGCGAAGCGTTCATGGCTACTGACGTCACACAGTCTAGTCTCGTCGCGCACAGGTACGTTTTCCAGCCTCTCACCGACCTTGATTTTAAAATGCTTACAGCGGACGTAAATATTAATATTTTGGGCTCAAATTTTTTTTTGATCGTTTTTAAATAACAAAATCTCTAGATTTACGTTAAAATAAAAAAAATAAGAAAAATGTCTATTTACATCCTAATAAATTAAAAATATTTTCCATTGCAATGCGTTAAAAAGAAACGACCTTACAACGAAATAATTTTCATAACTTCATAAATTTATTTAATATTAATTAATATCTTGGGATTTTCTAAAATTATATTCAATAGAAAATCCAATATAATAAAAATATATTTTATTATAATTATTATTATAGTAATTAAATCGATAAAAATTTATTATTATTCTTGTAATTTAACTTAGCTATAATACGACAATTGATATCAGGTATTCAGCACCGCTTCCGGGAATTTTTCCTGTGGGAATGACTCGGCATATTCCCGGTATACCGAACGTAAACACGTATTAATTAGGGGCCATTTCTATGAATTAGGCATTTCCTTATGCCGCACACGTTCCTCTATTAGACACAAGCAGTTGCACCAACCGGATACTCTCCATTATATCCCGATCCCATAAAATAAAGATATATGTATATCGGGTTGAAGCAGATATTTAATATACGGAATATATATCTAAATATCGCTTAAATATAATTAACATAAAGTAAAAATATATTCGAAATAGCAAACAAAAGTTAATCGCTCCTCGGAGTGTTTCCGTCTGTCTGAGATCTCTTTGGGAAAGTAATCAAACTTCAAGTTGTGTGCACACTGCAAAGTTATACAACAACGGGAAATACTGTTGTTTGGTTGTGTCCCTTTGGGCATACCCCAAGAATGCTGTCTCTCTGTGTTCCCTCTTTCAGCCTTTCATCTTGATTTTCACAGAATAGATAAGTTTGGATCCGTTTCGCATAGCTCTTATTAAGGACTTATTTTACTTTTATTGTCACGCTTTGTGGAAGTTTGATAGTTAAAGCGCATATAGAATGAAAATCGCATTAATAATTTACTGATTAAAATAAATCAATTCTGTTACATTTCCCAATTTAATTTTAGAGTTTCAACGGATATGCTAAATGCGAACTATCAATAATAACAAAACTTTGTGTTACGTTAACAACTACATAAGCTTATGCAAACAAATTAGTTCTATTAGATTAGAACTTCGCCAAATCCCTAAAGTATTGTAATACAGGGACCAACTAATATAATATTTCGACGCCGAAATTCAGTTTGTCAGAGATGGACTAAATTAATTCAAGTACTACTAGCCAATTTTATAACTATCAAATTGATAGCAACAGTAGGGAATAAAATTATTAAGATTCGATAGGAAGACTAAATATCTATAATTAATCACATAAGTATTAAATACTTGTAAAATGTGAGAATTTGATTTATTTGCATCAGGCCGTATACCGGATAGCTGTTTCGTCCCTTAAGGACTCATCAGCGGCAATGTGTCCAGGTGCATATGTTTCAAATCTAATCTCGAAACACAATAGTGCTAATTTGGAGTAAAAAGTCCAAAATTATAAAATAAGATATTTCACAGTATTACCAGATTTTATATTTCGTAAATATATCGTAACCTACGCAGACCTTTTTTTATTATAAAAAAATTAAATGTTTATACTGCTTATTAGTTTATTTTTCTCTAAAATTCAGAAAAAAATTCTGAAGAAATACGAACGAAACCAGAAACGAGACTCTCCGTTCTCGGTTTATGTGATCTCAGTATCGCCTAAATAATTTTCAAAAAGGTCTCGTCTCGCTCTCGTGTCGGTTTTCCTAGACGAAACGAGACGAGAAAAGTATCGTTCTCGTGTAAAGCCCTATTAGACAATTAGCGCCATCTATCAATGAGACACGGTGTCACTTATTACTTGGGAAAATATTCCACATGTGTAATAATAGCCAGTACTAACTGAAACCGAAAGAAAGCCCAAGAGGTATGACACTCCAAACAAGTGGTAAATACTTGTAAAGTGTAAGAATTTTATATATATATATATATATATATATATATATATATATATATATATATATATATATATATATATGCATCAGACCGTATACAGGATCGTTGTTTCATCCCTTAAAGACTCATCAGCAACAATTTGCCCAGATGCGTAGGATTCAAATCTAACCTCAAAACACAATAGTGCTAATTTTGACTAAAAATGTAGTAAATATGATGGTAGACAATTAGCGCCATCTATCAGTGGGATACGGTGTTACTTATTACTTAGGAAAATATTCCACATTTGTAATAAGAGCTAGTACTAACTGGTACCGAAAGAAAGCCCAAGAGGTATGAAACCCCAAGCAAGTGTTAAATACTTGTAAAGTGTGAGAATTTGATTTCTAAATCAAACTATACATCAAACCGTATACAGGATAGTTGTTTCATCCCTTAGCAACAATTTGCCCAGATGCGTATATGTAATTTAATAATTTAACAAATTTTAATAAACGAATAAAAAATGCTTTTACTTGAAGTAAAAAATAAATAGCTAAGCAAATAATTATTATTCAAACAATAATGTAAAAATTGGGGGAAATATTGGTACCACAACCCACTGTAAAAAGCATTTTTTGGGTTAAAATTTTATTGAGTCTTTTAAAAATAATAACATTACATGCCAATTTTAAACACTCATATAAATTTCCATTTTTTCCTATTTTCTTTATTTTTCACTATTTTCTCCTATTTTTCTCTGTTTTCCGTATTTTTTCCTGTCTATCCTCATTTTTTTATATTGTTCCGTGTTTTTTCTATTTTTCTTTAATTTCTCTATTTTGATGTATTTTTGCCTATTTCTACCATTTTTACTATTTTCCCATATGTTTCCCTATTTTTCTCTATTTATCTCTTAATTTTCTCTTATTTTTGCTATTTTTCCCCTATTTTTCCCAAATTTTCATATTTTTCGTGTATTTCATTATTTTTTTCTGTTTTTACATATTTGTCTATATTATTTTCTATTTTTTCTGTTTTCCCTTTTCCGCTATTTTCCGCTATTTTTCCCTATTTTCCACTATTTTTCCATACGTTTCACTACATTCTCTGTTGACCTATTTTGCACAAATTTTCCTATTTTTCTCAGTTTTTCCCTATTTTTCCTGTAATTTCTGTTTTTCATTGTTTTCTTCTGTATTTCTGCATTTATCCCTATTATTTTCTATTTTTTCCTATTTTCAATATTTTTCTCTATTTTCCTTATTTTTTCTTTTTCTTCCTATTATTTCCTATTTTTCCTGTTTTTTCCCATTTCTACCAAAATTCCCCATTTTTCCTTGATTTGCCCTATTTTTTCCTAATTTTTCTATTTTTCGCAAATTTTCAGAATATTCTCTTTTTTCCCATGTTTCCCATTTTTTCACCATTTTCCCCGTTTTTCTCCAGTTTTTCTGCTATTTTTCAAATATTTCTCCGAAATTTTCGTATTTTGCACTGTTTTGCCCTATTTTCCCAATTTTCTCTATTTTTTCTATTTTTTCCTATATTACCCTATTTTTCAATATTTTTCAAAAAGTTTTCTGTTTGTCACTATTTTCCAGATTTTTCTCTATTTTTTCTGTTTTTCCCCTATTTTTCAATATTTTTCCCTATTTTTTAATATTTTTCCCAAGTTCTTCTATTTTCTACTATTTTGCTCTATTTTTCCAATTTTGCTCTATTTTGCCTTGGTTTTCTCCATTTCCCCTATTTTCTCTATTTTTCGCTATTTTTTCTATTTTTCCCTTTTTTCCAATTTTACTGAGGCTAAAAGCCTCGGTATTACTCAATTTTCTCGACGTTTCCGAGTTCCCTAAGTCCGACAAAGCAAAAAAAATCCTGTCGGGACGTCTGGATGTCTGTCTGTCTGTCTATCTGGATGTAAACACTGTGACTTTTGAAAGATAGCTCCGATCGAGTTCCGGTGTTCACTTTACCGAGTTAGTTTTGTCCAAGGAAGAACTATATAGAATTTGAGCAGGATCGGACCAGCCCTTCCGGTACTCACCATAAAATTGGCTGCATGGAAAAACTTTATCCAATTCAAATTTTTAGAACTTTTTTCACTTCATGTATAATATTCTTCTACATGTATATGAAAAGTTTACACTGCAAATTAAAAAAAAAAATTACTCCAGATCATGTATAATAGCTACATGTATTTAGCGCCAATGCCTCACAGCATAAAAAGAGTTAGCTCTATGGGCCGAAGTCCCAATACGGTGCACCACCACCGTTTGAGCGTCTCTAGAATTTCCTATTTCTTTCCTTTTTTCCATTATTTTTACTGTTTTTCCCTATTTTTCACAATCGATTTTTTCCCCTATTTTTCCTGTTTTCCTCAGTTTTTCCCTAATTTTTGTTTTTCCCTATTTTTCTCCATTTTCCATTCTTTCTCCTAATTTCCCTATTTTTTGCTACTTTCCCCATTTTGCTATGTTTATCCATTTTTTCTTTAGTTTATTATATTATTTCCTATTTTTTATAATTTTCCCTTCTCTCCCCTATTTTTCCCATTTTTTGTCTTTCTTTGTTTTCTTCCATTTTCCATGTTTTTCATATTTTTTCTATTTTTCGCTATTTTTCCTCATTTTTCCCTACTTTCCCTATTTTTTCCTATTTTCCCTATTTTACCCAATTATTTCTTATATTAGTAGGTATGCTTATTGTATGTAAGCCACCTTTTGTCTCCATTTTCTACCCCTTAAAATCAAAACTTCACAAAATCCTTTCTAAGTGGGTATCTATGTTATGAACAGAACATATTCTCGAAATTTCAAGTCTCTATGGGTTCAGTAGATTTTGCTGTGCGTTGATTCTATGTCAGTTAGTCAGTCAATCAGTCAGGATTTTGCCGCTTATATTCAAATTTTTCTTCTACCGTATAATATTACATAATTGCATTGGTAACTTCCAAACCATGTTAGTTAGAAGGTTGGTAAAATGGAGAAAAAGTTACGTATATGGAAGAATCATCTATAGTGGTGGAAAATAATCGAAAATATCAAAAACAAAATTTGGTCATTACGGTTATTTGGTTATCCTTCATTTATTTTCAGAACTGCCAAAAAATATTTCAGAACTTATTTTTTTTAAATACGGACCTGTATATTTTCTGATACTATTCTAAATACTTCTTTAACCTGAATCCAGCGTTGTATAATTCAAAGGAGCTTTTCGAGTAATCCAAATTTTATTACGAATTTGTATTGGGCCACCCTGTATATCGCTTCGTACTAGATGATTTTTTTAAATAAACTTCAAGTTTTATTCAAAATATTCAACCAAGCATTTTAAGTATGTCCAGACAACCGAAAAAAAAACGAATATAAAAAAATAATATACAGTCCAGCTAAACAGAAAATTAAAAAAAAGTCTCCACATATTCACATTTTCTGCCAAATCAAACATCCAGGCAGGCATCCTTAAATTTCCATCCGAGGCGCTACCACAGATGTCCAGTGGCATCACGGAGATTTTTGTTTGCATTATTTAAAAAAGATTGTAGGTAAATATTTGTTGAGTGAGGATTAGATTCTATATATGGATTAAACGTGAATATGTCTAATGGCAGATGACAAAAGGGAGTTCGTATCAAAATCTCTATTTTATAAAATAATTACTTAAAAATTTAATACCAGCATCATTGTAATAAATATCCAATTAGAATTTACTAGTTAATTGAAAATTATAATTTTGTCTATGGTGATCATTGTTAATCCAATCGGATTTTTCTGAGTACTTGACGACGATTGAGTACGATAATTTTCATTGAAGTGCAATTTAAACGAAATTTTCACAACTCAATTAAAAGCCTGTATTTTGTATCGTTACCATAGCAACTAACAAATTTCCGGCAGTTTTTCTCCTCTTTGGAGTAAAGGAGCATGAAATTATACTGGAAACTTTTTGACTTATATAGTAAAATTACATTTACATTTACCATTAAAAACCGTCATTGACCTAGTATTTTTTTAATATTTTGGTGTGAAATTTTCTCACCGAATTCCCCACGTGGCTTGAATTAATCGCGGGAAATTTGTCTCGTACATGAATTTTTAAAGAAAATTCATGTACTGAAAAAATGTCCGGCAATAATTCATGTCCTAGGTGAAAGTGAAAGTTAATCAAGATGACACAAATATTTTTTGGAAATAAGAAACTTCTTATTATCAAGGTCTCATATATACAGGGTGTTGAAAATTTCAATGTACACTATTGGGATTTTGTTAACCGTTATGGATACAAATGGGCATGTTATCAAGTAAAATTTACTGGATTTTGAAAAATTTTAATAGCAGGTCCGGTTTCCGAGATATTTGCTTAAAACCAAAATTGACGATTTTCGTTTTATTTAATTATCACCTTTATTTTTAAAGATAGAAGACAACTTTTTTAATCATTTTTGTTGAAGACCAAATACCGTTTAGTCAGTTTTTCGATACAACGTTTCGTCTTTAAAGAGCATTCCTCAATTTATTTTTTTTAAATAGAGACCTGTACTTTTTATTTTATTTTTGAAATCTCCATTTTGTTCTCTATCCAACCATGTATCACACTTAATTTTTTTTAAAAGTAAATTTCGACAATGAACTGTACATTAGTAAATTTTATAATTACTGTATTGTTTATTTTATTCCAGTATATTTTTAAACCATCTTGAATAACTTATCTTTTGACCATGTTTCCGAAAATTTTTTTTACAAAGTTGGATCCTAGGAAAAAGCGCAATTAATTTAATCACAAAAAACAAAAATGCATACACAAATCTACAATTATAACATTTATTTTTTATTTTATTACGTTCCTGTTACAATTCAATAGTTGAAGATTAAATTATATTTTTTATTCTCAGATTACTGTTATGTAAAAAAATGTAATTCAAATATTTAATAGTACCCAATAACTTAATGTTTAATTAATTTTATTCAAAAAGATTTATAAACATTCAAGATGAAAATGATCAGGACCGTACTTACAAAATGTCCTAAAGTACAGTTCATTGTCGAAATTAAATAAAAAAAATCGGCTGTGTCACCCCAGAACTTTCCCGGCTCGACCGTATAGAATAGGATTATTTTAATTACAAAACTGAGCATTACATTAATTTGTGGAACACATTAGGAATAGTAGCGAGCCGATGGTGATTGATATTTCAATGTTGATAATGACATAAGCTGCGCATGCGCACATTGTATATTACACTGCTACAATTATGATCTCCTAAAATCATGTGTGAAAACTATTGGGAATTCGGGAAAAATTGTCATACAATAGTTGTAGGGAATTTTATGCTTTACAACTTTGCACTGAAACATTTTACAGAGCATAATTTACCTCCAATTTTAAAAAAATGGAAAATCCTAAATGTGTATTTTTCTCGCCATCTAGCGGCGAAACTATGAGGAATTCGATAAAAAGTTAAAGACAAAAGTTAAAGAAAATTTGATGCTTTACAACTATGCACAAGAAAATTTAGCACTAAAATTATTTTTATTTATCTATGACTAAAATGCATTGTTTGTCCTCAAAATCAAGAAAAACTATAGAAAACCTACATGCACATTTTTTACGAGTCCTCTGGTGGCGCAACTATCGGAAATTCTGGTAAAAGTTTGAAACAAAAGTTATAGGGAATTTTATGCTCTAAAAATTTGTACTACAGAATTTTGCACTAAAGCGTATTATTTGTCCTCAAAATCAAGAAAAACTAGAGAAAACATACATGCACATTTTTTACGCGCCCTCTAGTGGCGCAACTATTGGAAATTCTGGAAAAAGCTTTAGACAAAATATGTGGGGAATTTTATGCTCTAAAACTCTGTACTATAGGATTTTGCACCAATGTGTATTTTTTGTCTCCGAAATCAAGAAAAACTAGAGAAAACATATATGCACATTTTTTACGCGCCATCTAGAGGCGCAACTATTGGAAATTCTGGAAAAAGTTTGAAACAAAAGATATAGGGAATTTTATGCTCTAAAAATTTGTACTACAATATTTTGCACTAAAGTATATTGTTTGTACTTAAAATTTAAAAAAAGTAAAAAATTGTTACATGTATATTTAATCAATGTCGGTCTTGAGGACCTTCTACTGTAAAAATTTAAACCAAAAACTAATGGTCGCATTCTAGGCACACACCGACCCTCCATACCAAATTTCAGCTTGATTGGTCAAACGGTTCGGCAGTTATCGTGGAAGATTACACACAGACACACAGACACACAGACACACAGACACACAGACACACAGACACACAGACACACAGGCACACAGACACACAGATATACCATACGCTGAAAATGGTTTCAATCTTCTTGGGGACCTCAAAATGGATATTTCCATCGATATCTCAATTTTTTTTTTGCTCGTTCACCTTACTTTCCCTTTGATGGGTCCGGGAAAGTAAAATTAAGTCTGATACATGGTTGAATAGAGAACAAAATGGAAAATGGAAAATTCTATAATAAAATAAAAAGTACAGGTACGTATTTATAAAAAAAAATTGAGGAATGCTCTTTAAAGGCGAAACGTCGTATAGAAAAACTGACTACGCTATGTTAAAAGGCATTTGGTCTTGAACAAAAAAGATTCAAAAAGTTTTCTTCTATCTTTAAAAATAAAGGTGATAATTAAATAAAACGAAAATTATCAATTTCGGTTTTATGCAAATATCTCTGAAACCGGACCTGATATTAAAATTTTTCAAAATCCGGTAAATTTGTCTTGATAATATGCAACTTTTTTCCCATTTTACCAACTTTGTATCTATAACGGTTAACGAAATCACAGTAGTGTATTGGAAAAGAACTATTCAGATTAAAGTTTAAGCTAATCACTGAAAATTGTTAATTTTAAACGTATAGTAGAAAAAGGTATCGGTAGAATACCAGAAAGTTTTGCACTTTCCCAAGTTTAACCTACTTTAATTTTTCTATGGTTTGTTCTCTCCTATGACTTATTCCTAAATAACCATCAGAGGTTGTGAAGGAGAGCTACAACACCGGGACTTTATCTGTTGTAATTTAAAATTGCTAAAGTCATTAAGTGCCTAGTGAGATACGGTCCTAAGCCTTTATCGTCAAGATATTTAAAAAAACGTGAGAGCGATGTCTTTTGCTATATATTTTCCATGTACCACTGAGAGAGGTCCAGCCATTTAGTACGACAAAATCAACCTTCTACATCATATATGTTTTTAATTGATAATGATAAAAAAACACGCACGAGATCCGAGACATCTCTCACGAGACTCGAGACGGGACCAATAAAAGTCTCGTTTTGACCCAACCGAATATAGTCTCGAGTCTCGTCTCGTTTTCGAGACGAGACCATGCGAGACTCTCGTGGGCACTAATACTAGATAGGATTTTTGCTATTTATTTTAGAACAACATTAGTAGATTAAAATAAAAACTATAATAATAATAAATTGCCTTTATTAGTATCGTATAATTTACAATACATTATACAAGAGGCGATGTCTAGCCATAGACTAATCAAACTTAACCTCTATAACATATTTTAAATGGCAAAATTAATTTTTAAGATAATAAAATAAATTCCAAAAGGTTATCAATATTCTCCAATGTGGTCAAATGTTGAGGTAGTAAAACTCGAAATCCTGTACCAGAATTTTAATGCATGAAATTATAAATTTTTCTGGTTACAATATAAATGATTTAGGGCGGCGACTAGTTTTGGACATAGGTTTGGACCTCGATCCTCTTCCCTAATTTACTCATTTTTAACCAAAATTGTACTATTACAAGTTACCATTGTTTCTGGTACCACGCAATCCTTTTATTCCCCCTTTTTGTATTTGTACCCGTGCGCACTTATTTTAACTAAATTTATTCTTTGTTAACTTATTCTCATACCCCGTTTATATTTAATTTGGCCTGATGATGGCGTATCGCCGAAACTAAGAAAGATTTATAATTTCATGCATTAAAATTATAGTACAGGATTTCGAGCTTTATATTTGCTGAAACCCTGTCGTATTTTCGAAGGCCGTAAATAAATCTACAACAATAATTTTGAATTTTTCTTTCTTTGGTAGATTGATAGAGGCAAGGAAAGTATAAAATTAAAACGTAACTAAAAATAGATAAATCTATTAAGTTCTAAATACGAGATATGATTTTTTCCTAAAAGTGACACATATTCTTCAAAACCAAGTCTGCAGTCATATATAAACCTCTCACTTTGTGAAACTTTCAAATTAGATTTCAGTACATTACAATGTATATGTAAGTCATTTTGTTTAATTATTTGTCGTTACGCCACTGATCGACATGCCAGAAACACGCTGCCTGTTCTGTTCTAATAAAGATGTATTATATGATTCTTGGGGCCAGAGACGACCACTGGAAAACGCAATACGACATAATAGAAAGTTAGAAGTCAGTTTATTACGAAATTCCATTCGCCTCCACGATAGTATTACGGTCGAATAAAATTTTCTGTACCAGAATTTCTGGATATTTCGGACTCGTACATGGCCACGACGGTTTTAATAATCTCTTTACTCAATGATTCGCGTTTTAAATGGTGTTTAATTGCATAAATACTTGGTAAGAATTATTTGTAGAAAAAAGAAAAAACTATTAATTTAAAAAATAGCAGCTAAAAAAAGTTTGGTCTTAAAAATGTGACAATTTATTTAATTGTTAGATGGGTAAACGAACCCAAAAACGAGGGATGTTTGATCTAAATCAATTATTCACAAGCTCGATCTTTTTACTTGCGATTCTCGATATTTTCATAAGCGATTAATCGGTGTATCGATTCTATCGCTCAACAAAGATCGGAAGTTCCCAAATTAATAGAATATTTAAATTTAGACAGAAAGAGGAAATTGCAGATGTCTTAAATTAATAATAATAAAGCAACTTGTTAGTGAGTGCTAATATTTAAGTTAAATCTATTGAAAATGTATCAATTGCACAAATAATGTAAAGTTAATCTTCATTATTAAAAATATTTAACAGCTGTTTCATTCATGTTTCGTTAACATCCAATAAAAGACCTAAATATAGACCACCTCAGTCTGAATAAAAACTTAGATTTCAAGAATTCCAAAAAATCGATGGGATATTATTTCGAAATTTTAAACAATAATGTAGCTTTAACTTTTCTCAATTATCAATAGTTTTTCCAAGAGGTTCGGAAAATATAATAATACAATTTTATTTTTACTATTTTGTGCGTTATTTTTAGAAAAAAATCTCTGCAGTCTTTATGACTCATTAGACGTCAGCCATCAAAAATCGCTGATGGCGTTCAACTTCCCAGTAATATTGCTAACAAATGACAAACGACAGTTATTATCAAGAAGGAACGAAAAAAGAATGAAAATGAACATTTTCCATCACATGTCGCCCTTCACTTAGTTTAATCTCACATGAAGTGACATCTCGTAATATGAAACTAAAACGATAAGTCACAGAGTAAAAGCATTTGTTTTTTTTATATATAAATTATGTTGACTTTTAATTTAATTCTTATTTTCCCATGCGTAATATCCGTAGTGAAAAGTATTTCATCCAAGACGAAATTTTAATATTTTTGGAGCTAAAAATGGTTATTTTTAATAATTAATCTTTTAATAAATAATAATGAATGATATTTTTGCGGACAGTTTCAACCAAATTTTTAAAATTTTCCAGTTAGTTTATTTAAAGTAAAATTTAGCTTCACTGAACAAATCGGTTTATGATTTTTCTTTTTGAGGAAATTTATTAGCAATTCAGGGCGCGATTCGCGAAAGTTAGGTCGCGCAGTAACGCTCTGATCAGGTCCTTATCATATGGAAAAGTTGTTCCTCAAGTCTTGGCAACTTTTCTTTAGCATATTATGTTAACCAGTTTTATCACGCGGTTTTCAGGCCGACCGCGACTACTTCGATGTTTTTTGATTGATGAATTGAACTTTTTTGTCAGTTTTATTCCGGTTGAAAAAGCTCTTTCCGATAAGCGATATATCGCCCGACCGAAGTTCCGCTCAAAGCAGGGACCTGTTAAATTTTTCATAGGTGTAGTAGGTGTGTTGACTTAGGACAGATTTGACGTTTTTTACTAAGTTAGAATCGGTGGAAAATTGGAAATCGTGAAAATGATTTTCTTTTCATAAATAAAAGTAAAAATCTGTATGAGAAAAATATTTCAACAGTGAATAATAATAATTACGCCACATTAGGCGATATAGCTGATAGTTGATTGCATTCAGAAAGAACCCCGCACAAACCTTATGGGAATTGGCTCCCGGTCAAATTGGCTGAAATTTGGATATGTTGTTCGTTTCGGCATCCTGAACAAAAGTCTCAATGGACACAAAGCTCAATTTTGCTTAGTTTGGCTGCTACGGAGCTCCAAGCTCCATGGATTCACCATTATTTACTACTTATAACTACTTCGACAGTTTAGTATTTGTTTTTGAGGTTGCTGAGTTCAAAACTGATGTTAAAAAGATGATATTGACAGTTGACAGCTGTCAACTAACTGTAAAACAACATGTGATCATCAAAATTGATAAAATCCACATGTAAATATATGTTTTTGAGGTTTCCGAGTTCAAAACTGATGTTAAAAAATCGATATTGACTGTTGACAGCTGTCAAATAACTGTCAAACAGTATATAACACTCAAAATTGATAAAATTGACATGTAAGCATATGTCTTTAAGGTTACGTAATTCTAATCTGATGCCAAAAAGACGATATTAACAGTTGAGTACTATCGTTAATTAAATATGTGACTGTGCATGATAATGTGTCAAGATAGATTATTGCCTGTTGTTTGACAGTCAATTGACAGCTGTCAACTGTTAATATCGTCTTTTTGACATCGGTCTTGAATTCAGCAACCTCTCAAAACATATATTTACATGTAGATTTTATCAATTTTGATTATTGCTTGTTGTTTGACAGCTAGTTGACAGCTGTCAACTGTCAATATTATTATATTGGCATTGGATTGAATATGCAGCGACCTTGAAAACATAAGAGGGTACTTTTTTTAACGCAGCAAATACTAAACCTTTGAAGATATTACCATTTTAAGTAGTAAATAATGGTGAAGTTCAATTATAACCGGAACCATCTATCTGCCGCATCACCAGCCTACAAGTCGTGTCTGTACCATCTGATACGTCACTGTTGTACATTCTTCTTCTCCAGATTTGGAAAATTGGTATTTAATAAACAGTTATTTTGATTTAACGAATTTTATTTAGCAGCTAATACCAGTAGGACAAGTAAAGCCCGCCCTTCTGGCCACCACTGATTTTGGTCGATACCATAACCACCTCTGGAGTATTTCTTCTCCACTGACGCTGCCCGTGCAGTGGCCTTCGCACTATAAACGGAGGGTGGCCCCCAAGCCAATCCGGAATGTCTACTAAGACACGGAAAGACTGCTTGACGACACAAAGAACGTTACAAATTCGAATCAATAGAATTAATTACAATTATATAAATAAATTATTGATAATTTTATAATATGACAATATATATTTTGTATTATCTATTTTGTATTATCTTAGGAAGTACAGTTATAAATTATCTAGAAATCCTGTAAACTATACAGCTTCCATTTTCTTTAAAACATAAAAAAAGGGCCACCATTTTCGCATAATCCTTTTAAAGTTAATTTAAGGAAATTTTCTATGACTGACTCGTGCCCAAACACTCCATTAAAATATTAGCTTCTGGCCTCAAAATACAATAGAAGGCGCTAAAAGCGTTTTCGTGTAACCTGCAGAAAGTAAATAGCAGATTTTGGATCCGTTCGTTGATTAATAAAGGTGAATATGAAAGGTAAATTTTTAGCACGAAAAATATTTTCAATGCTCTTTAATGTCGATCGCTGAAAGAGTAAAATTAAAATATTTGAAAACTTTACATACTCATTATTTTGTCATGAAGCGGTAATATTATACTTAAATATGTAAAATCTTGTAAAACCTTTCGGTTAAAAAGATAATGAAAGTGTTTGTTTGGTTTTAGAAATTTTAGGGATTTTCTTAGCTTACGGATAAAGATAAGCCTGAATTACAAAGTTTTATAATCAGGTTTTAACGAATTTCGTGGTTTGAATATTAAAATTTTGAAAAAGTTTTAAAGTTTTTTACAATACTTACGGAAATCGATCCAGTTTAAAGAAAACTTTATAAATTATAAATATTACACGGTGTAAAAACATATGATATTTTTCAAGAATTATACGGCAACACGAAAATTTTAAGAAGAAATTGATTTTATTATACATTTTTATTGAAATAAAATTTTTTAGGGTCTTTTTCTCATTTTTTTGTTTATTCCCAGATGGCGCAAACTATCGCCGAAGAGTGAAATTTCTTCCCAGATGCTGCAAATTATCTCCAAATAGTGAAATTTCGTCCCAGATTTTACAAATTATCACCACATAGTGAATTTATTCCCAAATACTGCAAATTATCGTCAAATAGTGAAAAATATATTCCCAGATTGTACAAAGTATCACCAGATAGTTAAATTTATTCCCTGATGGCGTAAATTATCATCAAATAATCAGATTTATTCTCAGATCCTGCAAATTATCGCCATATAGTGAAGATTATTCCCAGATGCTGCAAATTATCACCTAATAGTGAAATGTATTCCCAGATTGTACAAATTATTACCAGATAGTGAAATCTATTTCCAAATGGCACAAATTATCACAAAATAGTGAAATTTATTCTCAGATCCAGCAAATTATCGCCATATAGTGAAATTTATTCCCAGATGGCGCAAATTTTCACCAAATAGTGAAATTTATTCTCAGATCCAGCAAATTATCGCCTAATAGTGAAATGTATTCCCAGATTGTACAAATTATCACCAAATACTAAAAATGTATCCACAGAGAGAGAAATGTTTTGCCAGATGTTCCAAATTATCGCCAAATACTGAAACTTATTCACAGATGGTGCAAATTATCACCAAACAGTAAAAATGTATTCATAGAGAGAAATGTATTCTCAGTTGGTGCAAATTATCGCCAAATAGCGAAACTTTTCCCACCTTTCCCCATTTTTTCCGTCTTTTTTTCTGATTTTTTTTCGATTTTATTTTATTTTTTTTTTTTTAATTTACTGGCGTTTTTCGATCTTTCCCGATTTATCCCTTTTTTCCATTTGTTTCAGATTTTTCCAGTTTTTTTCGGTTTCTTACGGTTTATTGCTTTTTGTAGGATTTTTCACAATTTTTTATGATGTTTTACGATTATTTATCATTATTTACGAAATTTTACGACTCTTTACTAGTTTTGTACAATTTTATACTTTTTTTTACCATGTTTTACGATTTTTTAAAATTTTTTCATTTCTTTCTATCTTTCTAAATTTTTTAAATTATTTACGAAATTTTACGACTTTTTGCCTGTTTTTTACTGTTTTTTTTTACGATTCTTTTACGTTTTTTTACGATTTTTTCCACTTTTTTCTCTATCTTACTTTGTTAAATTATTTATGAAGTTTTACGATTTTTTTACTTTTTTTTTGCGTTTTTTCGGTTTTTTAAAATTTTTACGATTTTTCATTTCTTTCTATCTTTCTCAATTTTTTAAATTATTTACGAAATTTTACGACTGTTTTTTACGATTTTTTAAAGTTTTCTTTACAATTTTTTACGATTTTTCACAATTTTTTAGGTTTTTTTCCATTTTTTTGATCCCAACTTTTTTAAATCGTAAAAAATTTTATAAAAATTAGAACATGAAAAAAATCTAATGACCTGTTATGATATTTTTAAAAATAGTTTTTTGTGACATTTCAACCCCCTCCAGTTTCATCCCCGTAGGTCCGATAAAAAAAAGTTTCATACAAATTAATTTTATAATAATAATTAGGATATGAAAAAAGTATAAAGACCTAGTACAAAAATTTCAAAAATTGCGGATATCAATTTTTTGGAAATTTCAACCTCCTCCAGTTCCACCTATGAAGGTCAAATCGAAGAAAAGCTAAAAGCGTATTAATGTTCTAATAATTAGGACAGAAAAAAAGTCTTATGACCTGTTTCGACATTTTTTAAAATGGCGGAGATATCAATTTTTTGAAATTTCAACCCCCTCCAGTTCCACCCATGAAGGTCAAATCGAAAAAAGTTTGAAGTCAATTAATTTTCTAATAATTAGGGCATGAACAAATTCTTATGACCTGGATCGATATTTTTAAAAATGGCGGAGATACATCTATCCATCTATCCATCCATCCATCCAGATCGACGGACATGAATTTTTTTTTCACCTAATCATATTGTGAGTGGCTCAAAACGTTGAGAAATGTCATTTTAATAAAAAAAAAATTTCTAATTTTTTTTATGATTTTAATACTTCCGGTCCGGATCGAAGTAATTAAGTAACGTCAAACATTTTTATATGTAGTTAAATATCCACAAAGTTTGATAAATTTAACTATATATGATATAATATCCCTGTATCGGACATTTTATTGTTTAGCTTCTTCCTAAAAACAAACAGTGTTTTAAATTGACGTGCCCGTAACCAATCAAATTGTAATATCTGTAAGAAACTGTGTTGGTTTCGCCTGTTTCACTCCTAATCACGCCATCTGCCAACAAAATGATCATCGTCACGCCACCGTCTAATCAACCAAACTCTATTTTTCCCTTTTTACTGTGTATTCTTGTTTCCACCATGAAATATTACAGCTTGTTATGATCATTAATAATGGAGAAAAATTCATTCTAACAAGTAATTGTTTTAAAAGTTCATAAATGGGTAACTTCAAAGTAAAATTGTTTGTCGATTTTTCATTATTAAACCTACTTAGAAAAATAGTTTTTAACATTTATTAATTAAATTTTAACACACTTTGTTTGATCTACAAAGAATATTTTAATGTCGAACATTACAAGTTAAAACATGCCATATAACCGAGGGTCGGTGATGCGACAGTTCCCAGATGACCAAGGCGACTTCCGTCGTACTGAAATTGACCATCAGCTTGTACGGGTCAATGCGTTTCTCCACTATTAGAATTTCATCAGGGTAGGGAGGAAATCGTTATGGAAGAGGAAAATTGGAACGAATGGAGTAATAAATAATATTTATATAAAAATACCGGGTAAAGTGAAAAGTTACTTGCAACACAAGTTATATATTCTAAAATATGAGTTATTTTTTTATATATGCAGTAGATTAAGTCTGAGATATAAAAAAATGAGGGGTAATCTCGCACCCAACTTTCCGAACACTCCTAGTAAAGTAATTGTTTAATCGATTATCTTAGTTTTTCTGCATCAAAATACATTAATAAAATTAGTTTACAAAAATTAAAAAAAAATTAATTTTTCCTAACTTTTTATAATTTTGTATAATTTCTACAAGTATTCTTTTAAAATTATGAAATATTTCACACATAATCACATAATGGACTTTTTGATCCCTTTCGGATGTACTATTTACTTTTTAAGAACCAGAACCAAGAATAGGGGTGCTACACCATTAATGACCTGGAGAATAAGAATCAGTAAAAAAATTTTTACCGGTATATACCTTTATATTGTTATGATATTAACAATATCTCATATTTTGGGTTGGGTTCTAGTCAAAAAAAATAATAAACAATACAAAATTATCACAAAAAAAATCGGTCAAGTGCGTGTCGGACTTCGCACATTTAAGGTTCCGTACCAAATATAGAATATAAGCAAAAATATTTGGTAAAAAGATTTAAAGAACTAAAAGGAAAAGTAACCAGGCGCATGTGCGTTCGACGAAGAAAACAAAATTATGAGACGAAAAATGCATTTCTTAACAAAATTAATAATAGTACAGATAAAAATAATAAAATATAATATCACAATCCGCATATATACTTAGATATTTTGAAATGCTACGAACAAATTTGTTAATATCAGCCTAACCAACAAAGATAGAAAAAAAATTATAAGATAATAGAACTAATATGATTGCACACTTTTATCTACTCAGTGAGCTCTATTCAACGATACCTCACTCGATGGGGTAGGCCAAATTTTTTTTTCATCGCCCCCCCCCCCCATAAACTGTGAAAATTTGAAGTCTCTAGCTCCAACGGTTTAGCTGCTAGACCGGTGTGACAGACGGACGGACGGACGGACGGACGGACACGCGAGTGAGAGCAATAGGGTTCCGTTTTGACCCCCATCAAATATGCCTACAAAAAATATTTACAATTTTTATAAACCTATATTATATTTAAAAAAAAATAAATTAAAAATATCTACATTAATTGATAATACTGTCAAGAGATGGCAGTATATACGAATTGAATTCCTTACTGAATAGAGGCCAGATGTAAATATGAGAAAAGAAGAAAATTGTTGTTTTTTATTTTCGCCGTGACTAGCAGCACATTAGTTCGACTTGTTTATATCGTACATCGGAAATAAAATAAAGTATCTAATTTTTACATCTCCAACTTTGAGAAAAAAAAGTGAAAAAAAGACACTTTACTGTATAAATCAAACTGATTACCAGTCACTATTATTATGTAGTTTTCAAGAAGTTAAAAAAGCAAAATCAAATTATCATTAATTTTGGATAAAAAAAACTCTTTACTGTATAAATCAAACCCCGGTTAAATACCAATCAATATTTTTATATGATTTTTATAAATCTAAAAAAATTATCAAAAAATAAAAAAAGTTGGCCTTACCTACTGGGAATCAAACTCCGGCCCTTTTACACCGAAACCATATACTAACGCATTACGCCAAAACCAACGTTACAGATATATTATCAAACTTATCCATACTACCGTTGTGCTGCTAGTCACAGCGTTTTATTTTTGACTTTTCACTATAACATAACCTATTTGTGTGTTTCGCTTTTTTCTTCTTTTTTTTTAAATAGTACAAGCCACTAAGGCTATTTGGTTTAGTAATACTTAACAGATAACTATAAATTATGCGTTGTCATGCCATCTATATGACTTTAAACAAATTAATGTAGTTGACGTCACTTGGAAATATTGAAAATTTATATCTTAATAATCGTAGTGTTTCAAAGTTAACCAAGCCTATTTTTATGAATAATTTTAAGTAAATTTTCATATACTACAAATGAATTTGCTGTAGCTACCGCATCACACGTCCCCATTATAGATGCTTTCCCAAAATTTAATATTGATATCAATTAGTCTTCGTCCATTTTTTTTGGAATAACAAGCTTGGTTAAATTTCTAGGATTTGCTGGAATTGTTTCCTTTTTTTGGCGTGTTGAATGGAAGGTAAATACCCAGTTGCACTAAAAAAAAGTTCTTGTAAAATAGTAGCTAATATACGTAGTGTTGTTAGCTCAACTTGTTAAGCCATTTCTTTTATTCTATTCCAAGCTGTCTTTGCTTCTAATTTGGATTCATCTGTATTGTTCTAATTATTATCACAATGGCAATTGCATGGACACCCTCTGGTTGGTAAAGTAGCCACGGCCGATTTGCCAGTCTGTCATGCGCAAACCCAGGGTCTTGTAAGTAACATCTCAACGAGCACCGTACATGATTTTCTCATGCCGTTGTTGCTCATATTCATTCTCATATCATCACAAAATAAACCTTAATCTTAGTGCATCAATGTGCACATAACGATTTTTATAGTAAATTATTAATATATGTGTTATGTTGGATCAGTTAAGCATTTGATTTTACCACGACCTATGGATTAGTTTGCTAGTTTGCTAGCCCCCTTTAAGGTATGAGCCATTGCCAATTGGAGCAGCCGTATCACGTATGGTTGTAGTAAAGGAGCTATGACAGTTCTAGAATCAAAACCCTCGATTTTACATGTAAATCTCCATAAGAAAATCTAAGGTCAAAAATAGCAAAATTGGCTCAAAAAGTGGATTGGGTAAAATTCATGCAATATGCGCATTCGCTACGTCAACGCCTACAAAGGTATACAGAGGTCTACAGAAGACGTACTTCAGACGCCTACAAAGGTCTACAGATATCCACAGATCAGTACAGACGTCTACAGAAGACGTACTTAAGACGTCTGTGGTAATCTGTAGACCTTTGTAGGCGTTGACGTAGCGCATGCGCAGATTGCATGAATTTTACCCCCTCCACTTTTGAGCCAATTTTGCTAATTTTGACCTTAGATTTTCTTATGGAGATTTACATGTAAAAACGAGGGTTTTGATTCTAGAACGGTCATAGCTCTTTTACTGATTGTGGTTTATACTTTTAACTGTTTCGTCTCCCACTGGAATGAACTCTTCTAATACATTTACACTGATTGTATTGGTCACACTTCCAAATTGTCTTCTCACCAATCACTTTTTTCTATCTAAGGATAAATCCATTGTACACCAACATATTTATCTTATTGAAATAAATATTGGAACCTTTTTGGCATTTAGAAAAAGTTCATGACATCAATTAAAAGAAAACTAAACTAAAAATTCCTTAAACCAACCCTGCATTACATTCATGACATATTCTCAGCTACAAATTAAGACGAAAGTGGAAAGCATTGGATTAATAAAGGCAATATGGCACTCTTCGAATTATGTCTGATGATATTTATTGGCAGGGGAAAAAACGAAAAGGACCGCAGATTAAGATCTTGTTACGCAACTTTGACAAGCGTCTGCGTATAAAGACGGGTCCTTAGAGGAGTTTATTAGTTTCGGTTGATGAAAGATAAAAAGAATTGTGGTTTCCCTGACGTAATTAGGTCAGCGTTTTTTTTACTCTTTAATTATTAATAAAAACATCAGTACGTCTATGAGTGTTTCTATTAAATAGAAGACATAAATAAATTTAAGTTACGTGGTCTGCGCACACTTCGATAAATCAATTTCCGGAAAAGTGGAAACTGTCATCAATTGCGATGGATTTACCGTTGACGGCTTAATTTGAAAAGTAAAGCGAGAAAGAAAACAACACCAACAGACGAATCCAGTGCTACAAACAGAAAATTTATCGGTGTTTATTGAATGAAAAAAATAATAGAGCTTGTGGTACACTCACATAAATATCGTTTTTAATCTCATTTGGATTGAGTTAAATATGGTAAAAAAATGGAAAAAATGTATCCAATTTTTAAAATAATATTAATAATTTAATAATTGTCATGGAGGTAGAATTTAGAGCACCCAATTTATGCTGATGTTAGAGCAAGTGAAGAATTACCATAAAAGTGACCTTTTAAAATATTATTAGGGAAATAATTAATTATCAGCACATGAAAATGGTTTGAAAAACTAAAATTGATACAGCATATTAAGCATTTATTGGGGAATACTAATTAATATTTTAGTTGATTTCTGTTTTATATTTTTTGAGAAATTTAATTATTTTTGAAATAATGAATGTGCGCGATATTTTCTATCCTGTGGGGTAATAACGCGCATATTATGGGGTAATATCACGCTTATTAAAAAATCGAACATTCCTTTTAAAATTATTTACAAAATAATTGAAAGAAAACAGGCGCTTAAATAGTTATTTGTATGCCTAGGTCGCGAAATACCTTTTTGACGGACCGAAAGAAACACACTATTTTTCGTGCAATCGTTAAAATTTTGAAATTAGATCATTGCCAATCAATATATTATTGCTTTAAAATCAACAGTAGTTTAATCTAATTAACAAAATCACAGCTTATATGGAAATGACAGTATTTGAATATACAAAATATTTGGACAGTTCTTGACAAAACGCAAATATGGCTGACATTGATAAAATTCAGATCTCCGCCATTTTTGAAAATATTAAAAAGACCATGAGACTTTTTTATGCTCTAATTATTATAAAGTTAATTTAACTCAAACTTTTTTTTATCCTACCCACGGGGGTGGACCTGGATGGGGTTGAAATTTCAAAAAAACTATATCTCCGTCATTTTCAAAAATATTAAAACAGGTCATAACACTCTTTTTATGTTCTAATTATTATGAAATTAATTTGTCTGAAACTTTTTTTTAATCGGACCTATAAGGATGGAACTGGGTGGGGTTGAAATTTTAAAAAATTCATATCTCCGCTATTGTTAAAAATATTGAAACAGGTCATTAGACTTTTTTTATCGAATAATTATTATAAAATTTATTTGTTTGAAACTTTTTTCGATCTGACTATATCGTGGAGTGGGGAAGGATCAATGTCTCAAATTTAGACAATAGAAATCTACCTCCCCTGTCGACCCTACCGACAGGATTTTTTTTTCCTTTCTTCCGTAAATTTGTTTTTTAAAGGGGTGCTTATTAAAATTTGGGAGTGTTGTTTATTAGTTCCTCTTTTTATTATTTTTCGAAACCTTTTTTTTGGAATTGGCTACATCTTCAATGTTTACAACTGAGAAATTTAAATTGGACGAATTTTATATTATGGAACTAGGATTTGATGTACTTGGGCCTGCTAGTGCTAATGTCTTTGCTGGGTCGGCTGATGCTTATGTGTTTACTAGGGGTTCCACTTGATTATTATCTTCCAATTCACATTCAAAACTTACGGTTCTAAACTCCTCAGCTGAAGCAAAATCATCAGCTGTAAATATGTCTCCATTTAGGGGAAATATTCCAGTAGCTCTAAATCCAGCTACTCCTTTTTCCATTGTGGCCACCTTAACGTAAGCTCTATTACAAGTTCAAACATGTTTATCTTTTTAAATGGACATCGCACTCACGATAATATGCCTTTTTCAAGGCATCAAAAAAAAAAAACACATCCATTGATTGCGTCTTGTGGGATCTGTGGGGTAGTAGCGATGAACCTTCCCCTCGATATATAGGGTAAGTTTTTATTATATTATATTTTCATTTATGTCCCCTGTTAGCATTATTAATTATTTCGACGCTTTAACTTTTATTTCCTGTTATTTTTAATTCTTTTTTTATGCCGGTATATTTTTGTTATATTTACTTAAAAGTTCATATTTTATATTTTATAATAAATAATATAAATCATCTGATGTTTATAGTGCTCTTTCCGTCTCCATTACAAAAAGAGAATCTATTTTTAATTTGTTTTTACATATTATCTTAAAATTGAATGAAATTAAAATTTGATTATTTTATATTTCATATTTTGATCTAAAAATTCATGTATTTCATATTAATGTTATAATTGTCTTATATAATTTTTTTTCTAAAAACAGGAACCACGAAATCTGGTAATTTATAAGATATTTGTCTTATATTTACTTTATGTAAACTTTTAGGGTTTTTGGACTGAACATTTTTTATTTTTTTGGAAGGAGTCACTTTTTGGATGGAATAGTTTTTTCTGGGACTGAACGTCTGTTTTTGGAAGGAGCAAGTTTTTTTCTCCTTTGGAATCGAACTTTTTTATTTGGAAAAAGTCCTTTTTTCTTTTGGAATAAGTTTTTCCTTGGAACGTGACATCTTTTACAGCTGGATTCAGAAAAACAAGCCCAAAACCAAGTCACATTTTCCAAAGTCTCTGAAGGATTATTAAATTTTCTTATAAAATAAAACAAATATTACGTTTAATTTTAGTTTAATTTCCTCAAACCCTGAAAAAGAAAGAAAGGACGGATTTTGAAATATATCTTAGTTTTTTTGTCAATTATTTCTAAATACATCAAAAAATCAATTAGACTCACGTCCAATTTTTTTTTTAATTTAATTGTTTACTTTTTGATATATTTCGAATTCTATTCGTATAACAAGCCCGTGATACTATTTTTTAGTGCAGTTTTACCAAAAAAAAAAAAAATAGGTAAAAACTCTCTTTGTCGGGAATTGCGTTACGGATAGAGACAGAAAATTACTAAAATTTTTCATTATTCCTTCAAGTCCGTGTTATTAAAAACTAATGTTTAGTTGTTTATTTGTATTTTTTTGTGGTTTTTGTATTTGTATGTGTTTTTACCTCTCGCCCTTCAGATAAGAGAGGTATAGGAATCATGCTAAAAATTGGGTAGTGAGTTTTCAATTGATAAACACGTTTTGGGGTCCCTAGAATACGATTTTAATATTTTCGCGATGATGTCTGTGTGTGTGTGTGTGTTAGTGTGTGTGTTTGGATGGATGTTGTAGTAACGATAACTCAAAAACTACTGAATAAAAAAATTTGAAATTTTGCATACAGGATTCTGATACCCTAGATTAGATCTGATTAGATTTTGGTGCCAATCGCACAACCGAAAGTGGCAGTTGCTATGGGTGATGACGCCATTATTATACAAAACGGCAATAAAGATTTATACATATATTTTGTATACCCTATAGTTTATTTTCATCTCATTAAAATATAATTTTTTTTCATACTTTTTTGTGTCAACCTGTAAATTTTTGATTCAAAAATGGCGAGAGGTCATGTGCTGGCCACATCAGATTTTTTTTATAAACCGAAACAAATTAGGTTTATTTTATTGTATATTATTACCTAGTTGATGACGTTGATGTTGATTAAAGCAACGTTTGTTGATGTCTGCTTTCTTGTCAGTTGTCACACTTTCATTAAAAAATTATATTTTAATTGCACAAAGAGGAAAAATCTCAAAATATTTAGTGATAATATTTGTGGACTGAAAGTTTCGATAAATACTATAAATATATGCCAATATGTGCCCATTGTGCGATATTCCTCCACTCTCCCCTATTTAACTAAAAAATAAACCATGGAAATCACAAATAACTTTTTTTTTATTTTAATATTGTTTTATCTCGATATTCTTCTTTATTAATTATTTTAATGCCTATTGGCTGATTTTCCAAAATAGGTCTGATTTTAATTTTTGAAAATACCTCTTATACTGAAAATTTCACTATAGTTTTAGTTATCTTTGTAACTTTATTTTTCTTTCATTTCCAGTTCAATTGAATTCTATAGTTTCAAGTTTAAGAAAATCCTACAGTTCAAAGTAATTACATGAATTTAACGTGCAATCCGGTGAACTGGAATTAAGTGGCAAAATATGCCGTTTTATTATTGTTTTTAAGATTTTATAGACTATAAAAGAACTGCGGGTATTTTTATCTAAAGTTTTATCAGTTTAATGTGTTTTTAAAAACAAAAAACTAATTTCTATACAGGGTAAATAAATAATTTTAATAACAAACATAAAATGATGTACTAAATAATCTGTATGTTTTTCTTACATTATTACCTGAAATGAAAAGTTATTTTATAACGATAAATAAATCAATGAATATCATACTTGATAACCTTATTCATAGCTTGAAAATGATTTATAGCTCTTAGCTGTTGCTTTCAGCTTTAAACGAATTTTGAATGTAGGTGAGGGGTGACTCAATGAAAAGGAGGACGTTGATGTTTCAGGACCGGTTTTAAAATTAAAATATATTGTATTGGCCCAGAGATTTTTATACGTATATATTCGGTGTTTCTGAAATAAAAACAATTATGGCAGCTTCCTGAAATATGTTGCAATATGTGGAAAAATAGCGACAAATAGAAAAAAATATGAAAAAATATAGAAAATGGAAGGAAAAAGAGAAAACAAGGGAAAATTATAAAAAAAACAATAAAGACAAATAAAGAAAAACATGGACGAATAATGACAAATATAGAAAAATGGGGAAAAATATGGAAAACATGAAACAACGAAAAAAATAATGAAAACCAGCATAAAAATGGAATAAATAAGAAAAATAGAAAAAATAAAAAATATAGGGAAAAATGGAAAAAACGGAAAAATGGGAAAAACGAAGAAAAAGGGAAATTCGAAAAAGCAGGGAAAAATAGTGAAATTTGAAAACAATAAGGAATAATAAGAAAAAATAGTGAAACATGAAAAAAAAATATTGAAAAATTACTGAGAAATAAGGAAAAATAATAAGAAATTTGGAAAAAATAGTGAAAAAGAAGTAGAAACATGAAAAAATAGAGAAAATAAGAAAAGCAAAGAAAATCGGAAAAAAGTAGGGGGAATATTAGAGAAATATAGGGAAAAATACTCAAAAATTGGGAATAATTGGAACAAAACTGGGAAAAGTACGGGAACTATTTTTCCCGTACTTTTCCAAGTTTTTTTTCTATTTTGGATTTATTTTTCACTATTTTTTAGCATTTTTCAATATTTTTTCTGATTTCTACCTATTTTTGAAAAAAACGGAGAAAGAAGGGTGAAATAAAGTGAAATAGGAAAATATAATGAATAATCGGAAAAAATTCAGAAACACAATAAAAAAAATATATGAAAATAGGAAAAATAGTAAAAAAAAGGAAAATAGAGAAAAATAAAGAAAAACAGTAAAAAAATTAGAACAACTGCAAAAAAATAATATAAAATAAAAAAAATCAGAAGCATACAAAAAATTGGAAAAGTAGAAAAAATAATGAAAACCGGGCAAATATAGAAAAATTTGAAAAAAAAGTGAAAAATAAAGATAAAATAGGGAAAAAAACTGGGAAAAGTAGGGGAAAATAGAAAAAACATCGAAAAAAAAGGAGAAAAAGAGGGTAAAATAAAGTAAAATAGGAGAAAATAATAAAAATTGGAAAAAATAAAAAAACAGGAAAAATAGGAAAAATATGGGAACAAAGTTAAAATAGTGATAAAAAGGAAAATAGATAAAAACAAAGAAAAAGAGTAAAAAACTGGAACAAGTATGAAAAAATAATATGAAATAGAAAATAATCTGAAGCATACAAAAAATTGGAAAAATAGAAAAAATAATAAAAAACAGGCAAAAATAGGAAAAAATATAGAAAAATGCCAAAAAATAGTGAAAAAATATTACACATATGATGTGACGATTTTTCACGATTTTTTAGGATTTTTACCTTTTTTTATGATGTTCTATGATTATTTAGCATTATTTACAAAATTTTACGACTTATCAATTTTTACGATTTTCTTACGATTTTTTTACGATTTTTAAAAATCGGTAAACAACATAAAAAATCCTAAAAACTAGGGAATTAATTTTATAAAAAGTAGAACATGAAAAAAGCCACATGACTTGTTTCGATATTTTTAAAAATGGAGGAGAGATAATTTTTTTGATATTTCAACCCCCTCTAGTTTCACACCCGTAGATGGGATTAAAAATAGTTTTATACAAAATAATTTTATAATAATAATTAGGATATGAAAATATTTCCAAATATGGTGGATATGAATTTTTTGAAATTTAAACCCCCTCCTTTCCACCCATAATTGTCAAATGGAAAAAAGTTTGAAGCTAATTAATTTTATAATAATTAGGACATGAAAAAGTCTTATGACTTGTTTTGAATTTTTTAAAATGGCGGAGATATGAATTTTTTGAAATTTCAACCCCCTCCAGTTTCAACCCCCTTACAGGTAGAATGTTCAAAAATTCTTTCTCTCGTAGATCCATCCATCCATCCATCCAGAATCCAGACCGATGGACATGAAATTTTTTTTCACCTTATCGTGTTGTGGGTGGCTCAAAAAAATTTCAATTTTTTTTTATGATTTTAATACTTCCGGTCCGGACACCTACGTTTAATGTTTCAGTATAAACTAAAAGTAGATTTAACTAATATTAATACCAACCAAATTGTCTATACTACTAGTACTAAAATGATAATGAACGGTTCGATTTTCATCTTATATATGTCCAAAATTTTCACGACCCAAACCTGATAAAAAAGTGAATGTGACAGAAGCCCGAGGCAGGAAAACATTCTTGAACAAATTCAATAAGTTTAGCATAATAGCGATTGAGAATTTTTTCTTTGTGTATCTAGAGTCATTTCCATCAAGAAAAGTAAATGGAAGATGAACGAAAAATGAAAAATTGTATTAAAAAATTTAAAATGAATAACTATATAGATATAAAGATTATCCGTTTAATATTTATCATTTATACCGGGCCATTTAATTTAAAATCGATAGACAAGAGCTTTAAATCAATAAAAAATTGTTTTTTTTACAATTGCCCCATTTACAGGGTGATTTATTGGTAGATAATCTTTTTTTAAATTCCTATCTAAATTTACAAAGTGCACAAAAACAAAATTTAAAAAAAAATATCTACAGGGTGTTGTACGAAGGAATGGCAAATAAGTATATCTTTCGTAAAGCCGGACCTGCATTATCATTTTTTTACTGCATCGATATATACCAATAAAAAGCAAGAATCCGTATATGAAATAAAAAATTATTACAGAGGGAGGTTCCCTAGTTATGAATAAAATAAATTTTATTTCTTCTTGTGCAAAATCCTAAAAAAATTAAATATGAAATTAAAATTTTCATAGAAAAGTCATTAAACTCAGTTTTTTGCGCTCTTTTCAAATATGGAGATTAAATAAAAAAAATCAACTATACAGGGTGTTATTTGGAGGATGTAAGAATTGTGAATTTTTCGTAGATTCGGACCTGGATTATCAATCTTTTTGATACATCGTTATATCCCACGAGATATGAGGAACATATATACCAAATATTAAAAAAATCTACAGGGTGGTTCGTAAGTTATGAGTAAGAAAAGAAATGTTCAAAATTTATAAAACGCCCTGTAATTCGGATACAAAGGACGTAAGACCCATAATATGAGGGTTTTTTAGAGGCAGCTGGATGACTCCTATCCACAGTTAACGTATTTATCTTTACCAATGAATCACCCTGTATAATTCTGGTATACCGGCTGTAAATGGATCTTGGGCCACGACTATAATACAGCTATTTTTGTATTTTTCAAATAAAAATCCAAAAATTTCATAAAAATTGGAAATTAAAATGGAACCGCTAATGCATTTAAACATATTTGGATTCTACGACTGTCAAATGTCATTTGAGACACCATTTTTATTTTATTTTCAACTAGTTGAATACCCTAGAATTTTCTCTATTTTTGCCTATTTTATTTTATTTTTCCCAATTTTTCCATATTTTTTTCTGTTTTTTTCCAATTTTTTCTATTTTTCCTACTTTATTCTGTTTTTCCTGTTTTATTACTATTTTCTTGTTTTTTTTGTTTTTCTCTATTTGAAATTATTTTTCTCTATTTTTCCCATTTTTCTCTATTTTTTCCTATTCTCCCCCACTTTTTCGCTATTGTTAACAATTTTCAGTATTTTTCCTTATGTTTTGCCTATTTATTCTTCAATTTTTCCTATTGTCCATTTTTCCCTATTTTTTCCAATTTTTGCTATTTTTTTTTCACTTTACTAACTTTTTCTTATTTTGCCCTATTTTTTCTATTTTTCCCTGTTTTTCCCTACTTGTTCGTATTTATCCCTATTATTATCTATTTTTTCCTATTTCCCTATATTTCCCTTTTAAATCCATCTTAGTGGAAAAATACATTTCTTTTTTTTATTGATTGTTGCAAATGCATTCTTACTTTTTTTTTAGAATAAGATGTTGAAAAATTCATTCTCGCTTTCTTTTTATTCAAATGTGCATTATTACTTTGTTTTTTCAAGTCAAGTGAAAAAAATACACAGTTTCTTTGTTTTCATAAAACGAATGAAAAAATGCATTATTGCTTAAATTTTCATTTTTTTTTTCGAAGTCGAGTATAAAACATTTTGTAATTCTATTAAGAAACTATGAATTAATTTTAAATTCGGTAATGGAAAAATGCATCGTTGATATTTTTAACAATTTAACTGAAGTTGTTCTTTATTTTCCAAATTGGAAAGTGAAAAAATTCATTAATGTCTTGTTTTTCAAATTCGTGCTTAAAAAAAAGTATAAGTATTATTGGTTTATTTTTAAATTTGTGTATGGAAAAATGCACTCTTGCTTTATTTATCAAAAACGTATGTAAAGAGATGCATTGTTGCTTTGTTTTCCTAATTCGTGTCGAGAAAAATGCATGATTGGTTTGTTTTTAAATTTCAAAAATACTATTTTTTTTTCTAAAATTACTCTTTTTTTCGGAGTTTTGTTTCAAATTTCTCTTTTTTTCTCCAATTTTCAAAAATAACCATTTTTTTCTAATATTAGCCCTTTTTTCCTCATTTTTGCCCCAAATTCTCTCTGTTTTCTCTTAAATTTTTTCACCTTCTTTCAGAAATTTCCCCTTTTTTTTCTAAAATACCCCTTTTTCCTGAGTTTTATATCAAATTTCTCCTCTTTTCTCTCAAATTTTGTCACTTTTTTCAAAAATTACCATTTTTTTTCTCTGATTACTCTTTTTTCTGATTTTTGTCCCAAAACCCTCTATTTTCTCTCAATTTTTTTTTCCAGAAATTTCCCCGCTTTTTCTAAAATACTCCTTTATCCTCAGTTTTGTCGCTAATTCCTCCTCTTTTTTGTCAAATTTTCAAAAATCACCATTTTTGTCTAAAATTACTCCTTTTTCCTCATATTTGCCAAAAATTTTCTCTGTTTTCTCTCAAATTTTTTAACTCTCTTTAAGAAATTTCCCCTTTTTTCTAAAATACCCCTTTTTCCTGAGTTTTATCTTAAATTTCTCCTCTTTTATCTCAAATTTTGCCACTTTTCTCAAAATAATCATTTTTTTCTAAAATACCCCCTTTCCTCATTTTTGTCCCAAATTTCCTCTGTTTTCTATCAATTTTTTTCATTTTTTTTTAGAAATTTCACTTTTTTTTCTAAAATACCCCTTTTTCCTGAGTTTTGTCTCAAATTTCTCCTCTTTTCTTTAAAATTTTATCACTTTTTTCAATAATTATCATTTATTTTCTAAAATTACCCCTTTTTCCTCATTTTTTTCCCAAATTTCCTTTGTTTCCCTCAAATAATTTCACTTTTTCTTAGAAATTCCCCCGCTGTTTCTCAAATACCCCTTTTTCCTGAGTTTTGTCTCAAATTTCTCCTCTCTTTTTCAAATTTTCAAAAATAACCATTTTTTTCTAAAATTACCCCTTTTTACTCATTTTTGCCCAAAATTTCCACTGTTTTCTCACAAATTTTTTTATTTTTTTTCAGAAATGTCTCCTTTTTTCTAAAATACCATTTTTTCCTCACTTTTGTCTTAAATTTCTCCTCTTTTCTCATACTTTTGGTCACTTTTTTCAAAAATTATCATTTTTTTCTAAAATACCCCCTTCCCTCATTTTACCCCAAATTTCCTCTATTTTCTCTCAAATTTTTTTATTTTTTTGCAAAAATTTCTCCTTTTTTTCTAAAATGCCCCTTTTTCCTGAGTTTTGTCTCGAATGTCTCCTCTTTTCTCTAAAATTTTATCACTTTTTTCAATAATTATCATTTATTGTCTAAAATTACCCCTTTTTTCATTTTGTCTTAAATTTATCCTCTTTTCTTTTAAATTTTGTCACTTTTTCTCAAATTACCCCTTTTTCATAGTTTTTTTATCCAACTCACGGGGGTGGATCTGGAGGAGGTTGAAATAAAAAAAAATTAATATCTCCGCCATTTTAAAAAATTTGGAAGCGTGTCCTGATACTTTTTTCATGTCCCAATTTATTATACAATTAATTCGCTTAAAACTTTTTTTGATCCGACCATATCGATGGGGAAGAATGAAAAAGTCTTAAATTTAGACAACATAAATCTTCCTTCACCTGTCGACCATAGATAAATAAAACTGTCGACCCTACCGACAAGATTTTTTTTTAATTTTTTTATTTTAAACACAATATCAAGAATGTTCATAATTTAAAAGGCATTCACATTCTCAAAATTCTTGGTCATCTTTAATATTTTTCTTAAATAGTAAATGATATATTTGCCTATCATTAACTTATAAAAATATTAAACAAAAACAGCTTTGAAGAAATTGTGAATATATTAGATAAAGCTAATATAACAGTTATTATCCAAATTCTACTTAAATTTACTACACATAAAACAAACCTCGTATCTTAAACGTAAATGTCCCTTCTTTAATGCTATTTCCAGTAAAAGACGATTTGAGAGGCGCTAATGTATTTTAATATAAAGAAACGTGCGTGGTAAGCAAGAAATAAGTGACGGTGGGTTAAATTGTGCGTCCCAGATAGTCAGGAAATGGCGGGAAAAATGGGGAAAAGCGCCTCATCGCCGCTCTCATAAAACATTCGACTATCTGCAGGAGTGACGTCGACTCTTTTTTTTTTGCTTCGCTAACTGACAGTTTTTCACCGATAGGGAAGCTAAATCACTTTATCGGTTACATTTTATTTCAGACGAATCAATTTTTTAAAATATTAATTGTGTAGTTGAAAAAATGGATTTAAATAAAATCTTTTATTATTTTCCCAAGTAATTTAATTGTTTTTATTCTAATGTATATTACTGATACAAGCAGTATGTTAATTTTTAATATATATATATATATATAAGAAAGAACTCTGTGTCTAGTGAGGTTGTGGTCAACGACAATCACAAAAGAAAACTCTTCGTTAAAAAGTCAAAAAAAAGCTTTCGCTAATATTTATTAGCATTATCAAGACATCTAAAAGTGTACAAAAAAATTTAGAAAAAATACAAAATATTATTAGACACACTTACTAGCATGAGGATGTGTGGTACTGTGTTACATACTTCTTTAAAACAGACATAAGACATTAAAAAGACGGCACAACAAAGTCATAAAAACATAATAAAAATGCGTAATGCATTGTGCACACATAGAGGTGATACAAGTTACAAAATAAAAATTTTTTACAATTTAAAAAACATCTTAGAAAGAAATTTGTGTTAAGTGTGCAAGGGGATGACACACACAAGCGATAAGCTTGACGGCTGACAATCATGACAAGTGACTGATGACAAAGAACCAAAATCAGACTCAGACGTGTAAGCACAAACGCCACCGAATTATATGAGAGTACCGGAGGATGTATTCAAAAATCGAAAAAGAAGAAGAGTGTGAAATAGAAGACAGTGTCATTAGAGCGGGAAAATTTGAAAATTTTGAAAAGGATTAAGGACGTGACACAGGAAAGTGAAAAATTGCCATGAGGCAAAATACAAATGGAGCAGAAAAGTCAAAAACAATCTACACCATACGACGTGGTATTGGCCAAGTAAATGTGGGTCAAGTTTGTTAATGACAGAAGTATTAAAAATCAGACAGTTGGGAGTTAAACTCTGCGACATTGTTATTCTTAATTAATGCAAAAACAAAGTTGTATATGACACTAAGGTTGCTAATGTCAGTTCGTTTGTTCATAGAGTTTTCCTCCCTCATGATGTGAAACATCTCTAAGAATTGTCTCTTATAGGGGTTGCGTTCCGATGTTATAACTCTCGTTTGATCAAAGGCTATAACATGGTCTAGTGAGAGAGAGTGTTCTGCTAAAGCGCAAGATCTATATATATATATATATTTAAATAAAGTACAAAACGAAGTCGTATGTAATCCGAGCTAAAGATAATACAGAAGCTGGAAAAAAAATTCAGGTAGATTTATATGATATGAAGAGCCAAACGTGTCTATAGGCCATTCTTTAAAACTCCGAATTTGCATTTTCTTTTTCGCCAAGGCCTATAAATTTTCCCATTCGGGAAAATTATGGAGATCCGCCGCCTAGAAAATTATGCATGTATATATTTCCCTTCTCTCTGGTTAAATCAGCACCGGCTTTTGCCGAAACATTTCTAATTATGCTTGTTAAAATTTATATACGTATGTGGAAAATTGAATAAAAAGTAATAAGTGGAGTTTAATTGTTACCAAAAAGTATTTTCAAATGTATATAAATTCTTTTAATAAAGATTTTAAAGTGTTTCTAGTACTAGAAATCCCCAAAAAATATAGGTGTTACCCCCCTAATCTAGTGATCTGAGTGATAGCTCATTTGAAAGGGGGTTTTATTCTATATTCAACCGTGCAAAGGAATTGAAATTTGTTCCATTAAATCTCGAGTAAGTATTGTTTTATCCTTGGAATTAAAATTCAGCCCTGCATGATGTCGGTTTTGGTTCAGACGTGAAGTGAAACTTATTTGCAACTATGCTTTTATTTTTCAATTGCTGTGAGGAATTATTTGAATATTGTTTATGAAGGATGATGGATCGGGCGCCGAGTATCTGCGGAATGGCCTACAAGATCACCAGATTTAACCTTTTTAGATTTTTCTCTTTGGTTACCTAAAATCGAAAGTATACGATACTCAGTGTCACTCTGTACATGAGTTGCGAGTACGTATTACGAAAGTGTATGAAATAATTACTCGAGAAACTTTTCAAAGCTTCAGAGCTGAAAATAAAAATAGACTTTATTTTTTCCAAAATGTAACGGGGAGTTTACTAATAGTCCAACTAAAAAAAATCGGTATGTAGATAATTTAGATCACTTCAATTTGCATTGAAAAAAAATAATTTAAATTAATTTCCAATAAACATCAAAAATTAAAAAAAAAACCCTAATTTAAACAAATTTACTTCAATTTTTGCAACCATTTAAATACAACAGAAAATTGGAAATTCTTTGAACAATCATAATTAATTTTTAAAACCAAATTAATTTTTTTTTCTTGATCATGATCAGGTTATTAGTTCATATTTTAATGTTGTCAGGTAGTACCTGAAACACACTTTCAGTACAAAAATAATCAAAAATTATATATTATAAATTATAATAAACACTTGCCTCTGACACAACGTAAATACTTCAGCTAACTCAGGAGTTCCTCAAGGCTCTAATTTGAGACCTCTTTTATTCCTTACTTTAATCAATGACTTAACCTCTACATTGAAATACTCCGAATGTCTATTATTTGCGGATGATTGAAAAATTTTCAGATGGTTAGAGATTGCGTTTTATTACAGAAAGATTTAAATAGTATTTATGAGTGAAGTTGAATAAACAAATTATTCTTTAATCTTGATAAGGAACCATTAAAACGTTGTAAAGAGATTAAAATATTTGGACATCATTTATGACAGTTCACTATCATTTGCTAAACATATAATTAACATTGCAATGTCTGCAAATCGATGATTAGGATACATAATTAAACAAATTTTAAATTTTACCAACATTGATACCCTGAAAATCCTTTATTTTATCCTGTTAGATCTAAACAAGAATTTTCAAATCAAAGGACCATGCACTTTTCTTATGGCGATTGGTTAAAAAAATTGGTACACATATTTCTTGAGCCATACGGATCATTTTTGATCATTGCACCATGACTCTAAAAATACAGGGTGACTCAAAAAATTGGTTTTCAATATATTAACTGTGGTTTACACTCCTAATTAAATTGATAATTATCTATCCATAAAAACTATTATTTTAAAACGTGAAATATAATTAACGAAGCGTTTAAATTGAATTTCGTGGTAAATAGATAACTAGTGGATTATGTGAATCGGAAAAAACTCGAAAAGTGTAAATGTTTCAGAACCTAGAGATTAATTCTCCCCCTCCTTAGTTTTCGATAATGCTGAACACGATGGCGTTGTTTTAATCTCACTCCAAGTTAACCGCAGCCCACAAAAAGGCAAAAAGCTGCCCCGAAAGGACTAAAACGCGAATACGCCCTCTCATACCAACAAAATCTGTATCACTCCTAGTTTTCAAAGAAACTAAACACGATAATGATGGTTTAAATTCTCTCAGAGTTAACCGCACCCCCTAAACAGAGCAAAAACCGCCCCCGAAAGGGTTTAATGCGGATACGTCTCACACCAACACAACCTGCATCACCCCCCGTTTTAGAGGATGCTGAACACGATGGTGATCCTGGATCTTCTCCTCGAAACAAACTACTCCCTCAAATACCAAAGACTCTTCTCTAAGTGCACTTCATAAAACCGTGTAACAAAGGGCTATTTTTTGACCGATTGAAGGTTAGTTTGCTTCGGGGTGATGATCCAGGATCACCATCCTGTTCACCATCCTCGAAAACGGGGACTGACGCAGGTTTTGTCGGTATGAGACGGCGTATCGGCCTGAACCTTTGGGGGTGCATTCTGGAGGTTTTGGGGTGGGGTAATCTAAAAAGTTTAAACATCGTGCTCAACATCCTCGAAAAGGATGAATGACGCAGGTATTGTCGGTATGAGACGTCGTATCCTCGTTTTACCCCTTTTGGGGCGGTTTATCCTTTTTGGGGGGTGCGGTTAACTCGAAGAGAATTTAAACCACTGCCACAGCATCCTCGAAAACGGGGGAGGGGAGAATTAGTCTCGTTAAGCTCTGAAAGGTTTACATCTTTGTCCGACTCACAGAATCCACTAAATATAAAGGTGAATAAAATAGAATTATTTGTTTTCCTAATTTTTTTATACTTTGAATACATTTTAAAATTAAAATTATCAAAAAATGACTCTTTAAATATCGGTTGAAGGGAAGCGAGTTTAAATAAAATTGATTAACATAAAATAAGCATAAGAGTAACGCCTTATTTTCTTTAAGACAACCTTATTGTGTATTTTCACATAATTCAATTTTAACGTGTATCGTTTAATATATTTCATAATAATAAAAAAAATTTTAATAAGTATATATGAAAATTTATTTAAGAGAGTAAAGCACAGTATATATATTGAGTCACCCTGTATTTTTAGAGTCATGGTGAAATAAGCAAAAATGATCCATATGACTCAAGATATATGAGTACCAAATTTTAAAAAAGGTCGGACCGGTACCCAACCTCCATAAGAAAAGTGTATGGTCCTTTGGTTTATTGAATATCACTTGAAGTTATTTGTTGTAGAAAAAATTAAAAATAAATTTTAGAGGTATGTTTATTTTAATAAATATCATATACGACCAGATTTTAACTATTCAAGTACTTTAATGTATCTCTAATTATAACCTCCAGTATGGAGAAGTAACACTGTGGTTGTTAAACTTCATTAATTTCTTTTAATTATTTACAAAAAAATTTTTATTGCTTTTTTCAAATGTTTCCGTCAAATTGTATTTAATAATTTTCACTTTCATATCATTTATAATCATCCAATTTTCATTTTTATTATTTTTTGAAATAACCAACTTGTAAGTAATCATATTTAAGTGTTAGTTTTGTATTTTAACTATTATCATATTTGTATTATAGGCCTGATGATGGCCATCGATTGACTAAAACATGTCCCTTCCCCTTGTAAAAATATTTTTATAACCTTCATAAAATTATTGTGGTATGACCTAGTTTTTCATTATTCGTTCAATATTTTTTACCACATTTGAATATGGATAATCTTCTGTTTTTATTTTAAATGAGTTGATAGTTAGACTGGACATTCTCAGTAAGCGCTTTTCGAAGGATAATATTAAGGCAAATCATCAATCTACCAACTTAATCCAATTGATATAGACCTCAAACATGTATACTCAATTTACATATAAATATGTTTCTATGTTTTTATATATAATTAATGTAACTAGTCCTATTTAATTACACTTTATATATTACTATGTCCAACTTACTCTCTTATTTCCTTTTATTTTAAAAAAATACCTCCATTATGGATGTTGTCATTGTAATTAGGCCGTAAGATCTGTTGTGACATAAATAAATAAATAAATAAATAAATAAGTAAGGATATAATGGACCTTTTTATGAACCATGTGAGAACACTTTAATTAGAAGTTATAAGTGCTAATATCACTTGGGAATTTTTTTGGAATTTTCTAATAGCTAATTTTTCCATAATCAGGAAAAGAGAGGGTCCGTGACGTCACGTTTACTAAAATTAAATTTGGCATCGTTGTGTAAGGTGAGCACCATATAACCTCAATTTGCCGATATGTCTGAATTGTGACGTATGAGATTTGTCATTTAATACTTAATAGACTCGTTCATTTGCATCACGGAGTAGAATATTATCAATCGTTTTTCTCTCTTCGTCTCGTTTACTAGCAAATATCAAATACGGAAATTATTATTCAGTGCGATTCGCAATTACCCGATATAAAGGAATTCAACCCAAAATACAAGAAAAATCAAAGTTCAGTACTTGTCAAGCGATTCCTGAAATTATTTTACAATTTTAATAACTGAAAATATCTAAAAAATGATTTTTTAATACATTACATCATAATTTGGTTTAAGGAAGTTATAATTTTATTTAAGAAAGTGTCTTTAGGATTTGCAGCGTTGCCAATAATTGGTCTTCGTCAAAAGGAAAGGCCGTTCAAAAATTTTGAATGTTTTAAATAAAGAAAACAGGAGATAAAATGTAAATTTTTTTAAATGAGTCAATCAAATGACAGAGTTCAATTATATATCAATTGTGTATATCAAGCAGTGAGCTTTATTTTTGGGAAGAACAGAATAGATTTTCCAACAACTAAAACGACACTTCGAGCGTCCCCACTTCTCTAATTTTCCCTTTGTTCTTTCGTTCCCCACTTCTTTAGTTTTTAACCAAGCGATCGGTTTAGTAGTTGGACAAAGTTTAATGGGTGTTTCGGAAGGTAAATAATGGAGGGGAGTGTTTCCGATGTACGTGACGTCATGGGAACATTTTAAAACGCGATATTTTTTCGAAATGAAAAATCTATTGAATAGATTATACTTGATGAAGATCCATAATAAAACAATTTAATTTGTTTAAATCTTCATTCGAACTAAGTTCAATCTATATTGATATATGATATAGTGAAAAATCCACTGTGGAAATCTAAGTGAAATGGACGTTTCGTGTAAAATACAATCAACTTATATGAGTTTTAGAATTTATTTTCCGTAAATGAAAAGGTCGATTATGGGTGGAATACGACGAATTTTAGGATCTGTGCAACCTCATCGTAGCTGAAGCATGCTCTAATTTTCTTGGGTCGAATTTTATAAAGATTATATAAAACTGATTATTTATGTGATTAAGTCCCACCAATATTTGGTATTTGGAGATTATTTAACCCAAATTATTTCCATTCTTTCATTTAAAAAGTTTTAAGGCCTGTCCTGTAAGAATGTAGCACCAAAGTGGAAAAGCCGAAAGCAGAAACAACTTTAATTTGTCTTACAGAATTTTAGGTTGCCGGAATTTTTATATTACTCTGAATTGCTGTATGCTCACGAGGTATTTCACTAAGAATATTGTGCTTTACCCTAAATGTATCTATGTATCTTATAAATTTTAATAAAAATTTTGCCAAATGTGTCAGATTATGTTATAAAGAATATAATAAAATTTGTAGTTTAGTTGAGGTGGCGTTATATCATAAATAGATAGAAAACTTGATGCGGTTATATAATTTCATTAAATATTATTATTAGGGTTTAGAAAAAAAATTCTCTTTCCATATATCCGAAGAAACGTTTCATAAAAGTGTTAAAAGTTGGAATATTCATGCAGTTGAAATTGAAAAATTTGCAATTTGATATCGCCAGATGTTGCACTATATTTCATTGGAATTGTTTAATATGTATGACCAAAAAAAATGTACAAAATTTATGATAGTTAATTTTAAAATGCTAACGTTACTCCAACTAGAATATTTATTTTGATTTACAAGATGCATCGTTTGCGTATTATGAATTATATAAAACTAAAATTTAATATAAATCAGAATTACGAATTCATTTAAATTCCCATAGCTTAGTCCAACTTTGATCGACTGACATCTGCTTTATTTGCTATTTTTTCTCTCTGGGTAAAATGAAGCCTAAAGTCATCAAATACGTGCCCCCGTTGTTTCGTTTAAACTTAATAACAACATCCATTATTTTGACAGGAGGAAATTGTGACTTTTTATCGACGCCGCATAGCCCAGACTTTATAAACGGCAGTAGGAAAAATTCGATTTATTTATAGCCGGATTTTTACTTGACGTGCCATCCATCTGTTTCGCTTTTGTTTCAAATGGCGGTTTTTAAAATGACTCAAGAAACGCCATATTTAACCTGAGAAAGTGTGAATACATTAAATTTTTAATATAATACGTTTTTTGTAAGAACACCATCTAATATATTTTTTTATAAAATTAGATGTATTGCTTATAACAAACATATGCTTTTTTTTCAAAAAATATTAATTTGTTAGTACTTGTTTTTAAAATATTTAGTCGCTGTGTAGGATAATTTTTTCAAATAAGTCTAATCCTATATTAGTCATAAAACTCATCTTGTGTTAATCATTCAATTTATAAAAATATGGATGTATCAGATAATATATTCATTTCGCAGTTTGAGGCATTAAATAAAACGGGGTTATGTCAAAGCATAAATTTCCAACAAAGTATAGATAAAACTTGGATTTTACGCTCATTTATTCTTGTCAAGAATAAATTCATTCATACGTTACGTCGAAGGGCAAAACAGCAAAGATCATGTACCTTGCTATAATAAATATTCGAGAAAATTGAGAATCTGTCAAAAATAGATGGTAATATATTGACTACAAAATCTAATATTCAATAATAATATAATAAATAAGTTATGGTTTTTTTTTAGATGGAATTTAAATAAGTTTTGGTGCATATTTTATAATTAAGCCAGAAAATTATTCGTTGTTTTTACACGCAAAAAAGTATATTTTTGTAAAACAAAATCTAGATATAATTTTATATAAAAATAACCATTTCTCAGCGATTATCTTTAAATTACGTGTATTCAGCAAACTTTTCCACGGTAAGTGATTTTCTTGTGCAAACGTTAAAATTTCATTACCATATATCTTTTATGCAAACCTAATATTTGCTTTAAAACACGAACACTTTTCAGTTACTTTTATTACCATTTCGTATTTAATTGATTAAGGTGAACTAGAAATTGGACCCGGTTTTAATAGAGAAAAGAGAATTTTAAATAAGCAAAAAACAATTTACATTATCAAGAAAATTAATTATCAGATTATTATTTATCTGATAACACTGTTATAATAATCAGGCTATACCGCATCTTTACCGTTAATTTATTTGTATAAAAAAAATTAGAAAATATAAGTTTATAAGTAAAGTTAGTAGAAAATACATTTCAGTTATTTTTAAATGACCCCACATTAATTTTTTGCTCTCTGACGTATACTACTTAGTGCTAGTAGGTTGGTTGTTGAAATATGGATCTTCATAAAGGCACTTAATGAAATATTATATTACATCTCAAATTAACCAATAAGTAACGAAAATTGATTCAGTTAAATTAATATTTCTTAGTTATTATTTTACACTATAGCATCTTTTAGAATGAGCTATCATATTAATTTTTAAGTATAAGTTCTTACTACACTTTAACGTATATGAAGTACGAGCTGAATACCCTGCTTTGTTTGCTACAGAGTTTCTTTAAGATTAGAAAAGCGTCTAGATCCCAATTGCAACTCGAGTGCCCACCGCAGTGTTGCCAGAGTGGTACTATAGTACCTACCACATGTGGTACTCTTGATCTTCAAAAAGTACGATAAATGTGGTACCTAAATTTGTTTCTGGGAACAATGAAAAATATCAACTTTTTTTATCGATTTTTCAAACAAGAAATAAAACTACAAAATGTGTATTCCATTCGTTGCACTAGTCCGCTTATATTCCATTGGAAAACTAGTGCATACAAAGTTGCACTGAGTACAGTTTTTTCCGCACCTGCTCAGGAGCTGGTGTCCAGTGTAGTGCAAAATGGAAAATGGCGACGAATGATGAGCGCTGTTCTTCGGAAGAAAAAGTAGCTTATTTTTTATTATCATCATCTTCTTCGGATGATAATAGTGATTTAGACATTTAAGAAGATCGGTCATCTGTGCCAAAAATTAACAATTACGTTAATAATGTAGTAAATGAAATCAATGAAAAGCAGGTGATTTTCTTCAAAATAATGTCTTTGTTTAATTTCTGTTAGTTTAAGGATCGTTTCAGACTTTTACCAGAAACTGCTAATATGCTAATCAAAAAATTTGAAAATTTCAACTACACTAGATATGACAAATGACAGCTCTTCCGTGTTCCAGTGGCTGAGTTAAAAATGTCATTGCACTCGTACACAAGAACTCGGTGCAAAGCTAGTGTATGTTAATGGAAAACGCCATTGGATTCTCTGTGGTTGTCCACTGTGGCCACGAAATGAATCACGCATTACGCATACCTCTAGCGGTTGATCTTGAAACTGAATAAACTGAAAGTTCTCTTTCTCTCTGAAGTTATTTGACTTTTGCTTCTATTCGGCGCACACTCAACAACCAATCGTTTTTCTGCATCTTGGGCAGCTTCTTCTTCCCATAGTAAATATATATCGAAATAATGTGTTTTGTGCTTCATATGGAATGGAATTATCTTCTTATGGGGGGGAGGGGTTGCGACTGGGTGGTATGCTCCAGGGGTTCGTGGTTGTTCCACGACTGCTGAGTCACCAAGGGCTGACAAGCGCAGTCACCAGTTATGTCGAGGGTAACATAATCTATGTTCAAAGAATATAATCCATGTTCATAAAACATAATCCATATTCAAAGAAAGTAATAAAATAAATCACAATTTTGGTAACTAAAAATATGTAACGTTGCGTCTATCAGCCAAGAATAAAGTGACCACAAAGGTCGCGCGCATTATTTATTAGCCACCGTTCGACATCGAAAAGCCCCCCCCCCCCTGTAACGTCATGACATATTAAAAAGTGGTACACTAAGGCAAAATTTAGTACATTTTTATAGATTTTGTGGTACTGAAAATTTTTCCCACCTGGCAATACTGGCCCACCGCTTTTGCCATCGATTTGTACGTTAACCTGAAAGTTTGATTATATATTATTGTGATACGAAGTGGTCCAGTGCTAGAGTGTATGTTTTACACATAAAATTTCCTGGTTCGAATCCCGAGGAATTTTTTTTATACACAGGTTAGATTTAGATAGTCAAGACTTCTTTTAATAAAACAAATATTTTTTTACGTCAATAAAACGCTTAAACCTGGAAACAGCGGTGGGCACTCGAGTTGCAATTGGGATCTAAACGCTAGTTAAAATTAGTACCTGGACGACCGAGCTCTGTTTGTGTTTTCCTATTTTTTCCTATTTTTCCTGATTTTTCTTATTTTTTCCATTTCTTCCTATTTATCATTATTTTTTTTATATATTTTTTTTATTCTTCCCCATTTGTCTTTATTTTTCAATAGGTTTTCTCTATTTTTTGCCATTTTTTCCTATTTTTCAATATTTTTTCTTATTTATACCTATAATTTCTATTTTTACATTTTTCCTATTTCTTCCTATTTTCTCCTGTTTTTCATTATTTTTTCCTGTTTATCATAAGCTTTTCTCGTTTTTCATAAATTTCCATATTTTTAGCTATTTTTACTATTTCCTTTTTCCTATTTTTCCCAATATTTTCCTATTTCTTCCACTTTTTTTTAATATTTTCCCCAATTTTTCTTATGTCTTCCATATTTTTCCTGTTTTTCATAATTTGTCCTTATTTGTCTCCATTATTCGCCAATTTTTCATATTGTCAATTTTTCCCTATTTGTCCTTATTTTTCCATATTTTTTACTATTATCCAATGTTTTCCTATTTTTCTCTGATTTCCCTATTCTGAGCTATTTTTTACATTTTTCCTGATTTTTCCCTGTTTTGCTCAATTTTTCGCTGTATTTCTCCTTTTTTCCGTATTTTTTTCTATTTTTCTCTTATTTATTCCTGTTTTTCATTATTTATTCCTATTTTCCGTATTTTTCTGTATTTTTCCTGATTTGTCCCTTGTAGTCCCTATTTTTTCCTATTATTCACTATTTGTTCCCATTTTCCGCAATTTCCACCATTTTCTCTGCTTAAGGAGGCTGGAATAAGTACTTTTTTCATTTAAAGCTTTTTTAAAGTGTTGGACTCATGCTTCGTAGATGTCCCAAACAACTTAATTATTTTCATTTTATTACGGATCAGTTTGGCACTTCGGTTTATGTCTTAAGCGTCACTTTTCGTTTATAATGTAAAGGTAACTTACTCTGGGCAGCGTCAGTAGATATAAAATACTCCAGGGATCGTCACACATGGGTATTCGCTGCTAAAAACGTTAAAACTCAAACAAAAAAATAAAATCACCAAATAAAACAACTTTTTATTTAATACCAGTGCAAAAAGGTACTCAATAACGTGGAACGTTTGGTCGGACGGTGCAGGGGGCACAACTATCAGTCCGTCGTGGTGGTCAAATGGGTGGTTCCGGCATAATTGTGCTTTGCTAGCTTTCGTTTCCTCCGGGCAAGCGTCTTTCTGTCTTGTGAACTGGCTTGCGGTTGACTGAGCTTGGGTTCGCTCCTTCTCTCTCTCTGAACTGGTACTGGAGCTGGATCTAGGCCTGAATTGATGAGAATGAATTGGATCGTAGTATGAGGTACTGGTTGCTTCGTGTGCAAAAAAACCCGTGCGCGACTGTTTCCATCTGTTGGGCGGAGGTTTGGCCTTATATTCGAAGAAAGGCCGCGTATTCGCCATAATTTGAATTTCTATTTATCATCCGTTGTCGGACGCGACATATTATCAAATATTTAGTAAATCTAAAGTAACTTCGTTACAATTTATTACAACAATGTTTTTTCTGTTGTGTGCAATTATTATACTAATACCTCTACTAAAATTAATAGATTTAGAAAGGTATTAATTAGGATGAAATGCATTTATTTTAATGCATTATGCAACATTGACTTAACCTTATATTTTGTAAGATATAAGGAAACGAGATTTTGCTAAAAGTCGATGAACATATCCGGGTAGTGTTTCACGTTGCACACATCCATTCCAGCTCTGAAATATCAAATGGCTGCAACCCGTTTGGTGTATTTTATAAGAAGTCATGCAACTTTGATAGCCCATAATTTTTATTTCGAATTCAAAATGCAAACTTCTTTATGTCTGTGTCTGAGAACATTTTGATATAGTGTCGAGGGTTGGAATACGGAAGACTTTTTGTTCAAGTATGTGATTATGCTTTCTCTGGTTTTTCTGAGATAAATCATTTATGACTTACTGCGCGAGGGGAATCTGTAAAGGTATTCAAACAAAGGATTGTAAAAAAATATATATGTGTGGTTATTTTTATTTTTTCCATCTACGTATAAATTAACTTTTATTATAAATAATTTTCGAGACTTAAACTAAAATTTTTAAACCTTAATAAAATAACCGTTAAATAAATAAAAAGCTTTGACCTGTGAGACCATAAAAAATACCTTTCCGCAAATTTGTGTGAAACCATCATGCACAAGTGTTGTGACAACATAACTTTAGGATTAATACCTGAACATAAATTTTAGTGTGTCCCGACCGCCATTCGACCGGTGTCTAAAACGATAGAATGTGAGCATCAGCAAGCGCTGATAGCCGTTTTGTTTATGAAGTTTGCTTTATGATCCCATTCGTTCACGTGACTGAAAACTGAAATTCCAACCGCGAATTTTTACGATTTCCATTCCGGCAGATATTGCTGGCATTACAAAAAATATATATAACACGTACTGTAATAAACTTTAGAAATGAGTTTAAACATTTAATAATGCAGAGTTTTGCCTCTCCTTATTTATAAATATATAAAATAGTATAGTAAGTTACGTTGGAACTAAATTTGTCAATATAATAAAAAACAAATAGCCAATCACTGTGAAATATTAATAAAACCTAAAAATGAAAAAAATTATGGAGTGAAATGACATAGAATAAATATTATTTTAGAATCGGATTCAGCATAAACAAAACAATTGTGTCTGTTAAGGTGCGTTGACACGATTCGAGTTGACTGGAATGACAGCTGACATAAAAGTCAACTGGTATGTCAGTAATATATTATCAAAGAAAACCCCTCATGCAATTTTGGTATCTTAATCGTTTAAAAAATTGAAATCGTATCAACAATTGCTTCTCAATAATGTCAATTTTACAAGCTTTGTCTCCTAAGCTTCCGCATACGGCGCGTGTGCAAAAATTACCTGAATTTAATAAATAAGAGACGTTTTGTTTTCAGAGGTAATAAACTGAAATAAATTAATTAACCTGTCTATTTTAATTTATTTTATTAAAAGAAGTCTTGACTATCTGAATCTAACTTGTGTGTTTAAAAAGAAAGAAACAACTTCACTGGTTTCAGTCAACTTGCATCGTGTCAACGTTCCTTTACGACAAACAAGATATAGGAGCCTTAAGGATTAAAACTTGTGAATTAAAAGTGTTGGAAATGAGCTTACGCATTCTCAACTAATTTATATTAAAATAAAAGCTGGCAGCTACTTAAAGTGTTAACGACGAACAAGTATTATGATGGCAAAGTTTCCAGAAAGTGAACATATTTTCATACGTAAAATGATTGAAGCGACAAGAAGCATAAAAAGTTGGGCCCTTAACCCCGATTTCCTATATTTGAGTCCTTAATAGACGAGGGAAGTCATGACGTCACAAATGTCATTCTTGTTAAAAAGTGATTCAAAATAAATCTTTGTCAAATTTAAATCAGCTTATCAGATATTGATTGCGTTAAGGTTTTTGGTAGAATATTGTGTTCATCGTGTTATACATACATATATAAAATATTTGTAATAAAAAGAGTGGATCAGGAGTACACATTAAACGAATAAAAGTGGAGAGGAGAGTATATCAATGTGTAAAAATAATAAAGAAAATTATGAAAAATTGCTTTTTAATAGAATTTGGCTGAGCGCTTTCGGTCAATGACCATCATCCGAGACTTCGTCACTAGGAGGATACGTTCCCGTTTACTCCTGGGAAACAAATACCTGCTGGTAAAGATAGCCAGACATTACTAAAGACTCGTATGAACCCAAAAGTGTCATCAAGACCGGTATGGGAATGTCCCAAAAGATATTAGAACACAACAAAATAACTTTGGCGTGATTTCCAAGAAACGAAAAAGCCACGAACCAGTCAGAAAAGGTCCATCAACTTTACTCAAAACCCGCACTTGGAATTAGAAAATTTGCCATGCGAGGATTCATGGGACTGGGTCAAACGAAAATAAAGAGAGCGATGGAATAAATCCCCTCTCATGTACCACGGGAAAACATTCATTAACCGTCGACATAGAAAATTGAAAAACTACTTAAAATGAGTAGGAACCAAGTTAGAACTATATCGGACCTTCTCATAGATCACAGTCCAATAAGACGACACTTACATAAAATGGGGATGCAGAACGGAAAACTTTTCGGCAAAGGGACAGAAATGACCAAACACATATTGTTAGAATGTGAGGCATTAGATCGCAAAAGACAAGTTATATTCAAGCCCCCGAAGAAGACAATTTCCAACCGGGGAAGAACATGTATGTCGGGGACTGAGGTTATGGAGTGGATGGTGTAGAACAAAATTGGAATGCACAAAAAGCCCAAAAGGCTGAGGTGCCGCTAGTAGTAGGACCAGCATCAGGAAAAAACGGATGAGTAATCTTGATATGGACCAATTTTAAAATTAGGGAAATTTTCATGTAATGATCTTTCTTTACTCCTGGGAAACCAGTACTTGCTGTTAAAGATAGCTTGAAGTAGTTGCCCTATTTATAACAAGGAAGCTGAAATTATTTACTGAATATAAAGCAAATAGTAACGACTCCACTATTTTATTTCTAATCTGATAGGAACAATAAATTAAGTGAATATTACACAATTACCAAAATTTTTGAAGATCTAAGAAATAGGTTTACTTCTAAATGGGTTGATGAGGACCTGGGTATTTTGCTGCTAAGTCACAAGAAATTACCAAATCTGGAGGAGGGTGTGTAACAAGGTCCTTACTCGACGGTATCAGAATGTAAGGCATGTTCTCAATCTTGACCTATCTCTAAGGGATTGCCACTGCTACTCCAATTGGGTCTGCCATAGTAACTCTGATTTAAGGTTGCTACTGCAGCTACCGACAACGAATGTACATACTGTCTTCAAACGAATTAATGGAAGGAGCTATGAGTATTTAATGATAAACTAAGTCATTTTTATATGTAAACATCTGCAAGAAAATCTAAGCTCCATCCCAAAGATGTTTGTTCCTTTCAACGTTACTCGTTATTGGGCTTGTATGGCGGTTTAATAATATCAAGCTAAAAGCTAATGCCCTTTTGATAATGTTACTGAGTATGGTTTTCTTTAAATATTTCCATTTTTTTTTATAAATAATACGCTATTAAAATCATAAGCATGATGACAAGTGACCTTGAAAGGAACAAAAAATTACCAGAATAAACATTAAATTTTCTTACAGAGATTTAGATGGAAAAATGATCGATTTGTCACCGAATAATCACAGAAAGTCTTCTGTTCGTTCCAGCACCTTGTTCTGAACTGAATGATCATGCGCAGTGTAAAATTGACGTTCCAGCAACACAATGTTCCGTTATTGTGGGTTCCTGCATAACCGTAAATTGTTTGGAATATGTTTAGAGGTTGTTTTATTTGTTCTCAAAATAAATGAGAACTTTTGTTACAATTTATGTATTGAAACAGACTCGCCGTTCGGTTTCTTATGTTTAACCTCACTTTTAAATATACTTCTACTTTTAATTGGAAATTTTAAATTGTTCTAACGATCAAAATGAAATTTGTTCAATTAAGCAGCGATAGTGAGTAGCATTTGTGATTATTTTTCAGACTCCGATGATAACTTTGATTAACTTTTATTAAACAGACAAAGTGCAGCAATTTATAGAAAACTAAGTGCTGTGGAACATGTACTGATAAAATATCCATAATTCCATGAAGCTTAAAACAAACTCAAAATAATAAAATTTTATTAATAATAAGGGTATGTGAATAACCCAATTATATCTTCTTTGTATTGTGGTCTTAGACATTAAAGAAATCTAGCCACTACTTACAGCCACGTTTCTGTCGGAAATGTGAGGAACTAGAACCGAAGATGTTTATATTATAGCATGCGTAGATCAAAAATGATCAAAATAATACGCTGTTGGAACAAACCTATTATTTGGGACAAATGAATTTTATAGCTTGTCAATGAAATGTATATTTAATGTCATTGTTACTTTATTTTTGTAACGGATTAAAAAGAAAACGGTCGTAACAGTATGTTTAAATTATTTTGTGAATTCATGAAAATTTCAATTACCCAAAGAAAAAAAGAAAACGTTCAGTTTTTAGACAAAGACAAATGATACTTTTTTTGCAAGGAGTTATGATACCGGGACTAAATCGACTATAGGAGATAGGAACTTTTCTCCACGGACTGAAAACGAATAACAGACAATGGAAGAAAAGGCGATATATAGATGATGTTTGCCGAGGATTCCCGAAAGGTAAATTAACATCGGCGAGGGCTGTCGGTTAGGGTGAAAAATGAGAAGAAAAGGTGATTAAGGTCTGAATCAGCAAACGTGTTTCTTTTATTTTGATAGATTAACTTTTGTTTTTCCAGCTACAGCCGCGGCTGCCTATAACATTCATGTCATTTACTTTGTTTTTTTTTGTTCGCTCTGAGGTCGGATAAAGAGTAGCGAAAAATAATATCAAACGTTTTAAAATATTCGTAGAATCGTGATTAATCTTTTTTTAAATACAGATCAATGCATTAAAGCAGTGCTTCACAAAATGTGGCAAGATATTCTAAAAATTAAAAACATATTTTCTCGCGGTAGAGTAATGAAAAATGTAGCGGCTCTGGAGAAGGGCGTTCGATGGCTACACTGGGAGCACTCAATAGGCGATGAGTGTGGTTGATTTAATTTGATGATGTTCAAAAGTTTTAAATATTTTTGAACTGAAATATCTTTATTGATGTTTAATTTTCGTTAAGCGACGGTTTGGTATATAAAAAAAAATGATCGGAAAATATAACCTATAATTTAACATCTGTTTTTAATGTTTTTATGCCCAACCAGTTTTCCCATCGTTCTATCTGTGAAGTTCAATTGTGCGTTATATCAATACACATATTTTTGTTATGAAAATAGATTTCAGCTTTGATAATTCGTCATTTTCGAATTTTATTTCACAAGTAATTTGATTCAAATTCCGAATCGAAATTTTAGCTGGGTTTATATTACGTGTTGTGCGATTAAACGCAACGAAATATTTATATAAAACTGAATCTAATTTTATTTATTGTGTGTAAAATGTTCGATCTTTAAATGCACTTATTTTTAGCCATTTTCATTGGTTAATTCTCATTTCTATTTATGTATATAGAGATGTTATCTATGGATGGAATGGAAAAAAATATTTTTTTGTTGTTAAAAGCTTTTGGGGATATTTAAAATTAGGTGTATCATGATGAGTTTTGTTTGGAAAAAACAAAATGATTTTACATTTGTGAGAATAATTTCGACATAAATGTTTGAATTAGATCTTTTAATTGGAAATTATTAACATAAAAATTATGATTACACTGCGAAGTGTAAATAGTAAGCTCCATGTAGAAAATGTATTATTCCGACTATTATACATTTATACATTCCTCTTCCATATACAAATTACCATTGGGCTTTCATGTCAAAAAGCATTTAACGTTGCATTCACTAAATTACAGTGCATGACATTGATTTAAGAGATAAAATTGCTCTAACCACATGTCCGTACGAACATGTCAAGCGATATGTCCCATATTTGAATGGCCGCCCGCTCTATTTTCAAACGGCAAACAACTATGGGACGGTTATCTGATTTCTAATAAATTTTGACAAGCCCTCTTCTCGAATGATAACAAACAATAGATAATTTGAATACAGACTTTTAAATAACTATTATTTTACAACAGTTGCTATATCGTAAAATATTGGCGTAGAGTAGATAGGAAATGGGAACATAGAATAAGCCTATCACAAGGGCGTAGATAACTTTTTTCCCTGGGGAGGTACTTTTTTCCTTTTTAGACAAATATGTTTGTTCGTTTCTACATTTCATATATTTTATTTCTTCTTTTCGTCATATTTTTTGTTATCCCTCTTTACCTCTCTCATATCTAAGCATTCTTGCTCAGTTTTTTCAAATTTAACTGTGGAAAATGCATTCTTGCTTCTTTTTATTCAAATTAAACTGGTTTTTTTACAATTCATGTGTGATTTTTTTTGGCCTTTTTAGAGTTTTCTCCTAACTTTCGTGAAAAAATGTATTTATTTTTGTAAAAATTTCCAACAGTGATTCTATAATTATTGTATCTAAACTTTCATTTGCGAGAGTGATTATCTGATCGATTATTTTCTCCTAACCCCCGCGATGAAACGCTCTTGTGAAACAGGTTGTATACAAGGGCGTAGATAACTTTTTTCTTGGAGGCGGTGGTAATTTTTTCCTGGTGAGGGTCAATCAAACTTTTAAACAAATATATGTTTGTCTGTATATACATTTCATATGTTTTATTTGTTTTCGTGTTTTTTTTGGAACCCTGTTGGGGGTAATAACCCCCTTTACCCTCCCCATATATATGCCTATCATCGATCTTATTAAGTCCAATGTAAATCACATTAACTACAAATAATTATACTAAGACAAGTTTGTAATTTATGAAGAGAATAGAAAAAATAAAATAAATAGTTAATATCAAATTGTCATGATTATTTAATTTTAATTACTATTTTATTAATTACGATTTTGCAAGAAGTAGAAAAACGAAAAACGGACATACAAAATTATGAACTTAGTTCTCTTAAAACACGAACGAAAAATGTTCAATCGTTATGGCTTCTTATCTAACATCAATGACAAGAAAGCAACAGAAACAAATCAAAATAGTAACCAAGAAAAATACCAAAACATGTGGTGAGGTTTTCTGGGTTTTTTATACCTTGTAACGCTATTCGCTTCGTCAAGCGGTCTTTTGGCGCTTTAATTGCACGGGCAGCTTCAGTGGAGAAAAATACTCCAGGGGTCGTTATGGTATCGAACAAAATCAGTGGCGGCCTGAAGGGCGGTCTTTACTTGCCTACTTAATTGAGTACCTGAGTATTTGCTGCTGCTATCGAGGTCTCACAGAAAACTATCTTTGTTTAATCCACATTAATTTAACACTTGTCAAATTCGGAGGCAAAACATACGAACGGATCGCATTTACTTATGCACCACTTACGTAAGGAGTGGCCACGCATGCGCATAAAAATGATGATCTGTCTAAAGAACTTACATTCACTTCTGGTTGATCCTATGTTCTGTGGCTCGAGACAAAGTTTTACGTTTCAGCCTACAGGTGTCGCCACTTGACAAGATCAGTAGTACTTATTAATAAATCAACATTCTATCTACCAAACTAAAAAAGTTTAATCTACATGGAATTGCTTGCTTGCTATTAATTTGAACGTCTTTTTTCTGCTACCAGGGCTAATCTGGACGGGACCTACAGCTTATCGTGGGCTCCGAACCACGGCCCTCATTTACCCTAAACCCAGTATTATGCCTTTCTCATTCAGGTAATCTACTGATTAGTAAGTGTGTAATTGTACCACCAACCCCTATCAGTTCCAAGAGATATCCGATCTCTTACCGGCGTGAATGAAACTGTGCATGGCACAAATACCTTTTTGCACTTGCCCAAAGTCTTATCTGACTTTAATTCCACTTGAGATTCATGGGAATCGAACCCACGACCCAAACAATGACCAAGTATAAACTCCGATGCCCTAACCAACCTAGCCACCGTGTCCGGTGTTCCATGGAATTGAACATTACCGCTATTTACAGCTAACCAAAATTCACAGATGAATAGAAAGCATTATTTCAGATACTTTTGTCGTCACGTGGTCTTCGGGCGACTTACTCCAAGTAACGGGTTGCCTCGGGCGCCACCTTCTGTTTATAGCATGAATGCCACTTGCACCGGGAAGCGTCAGTGAAAAAAAACCCCTTAGCCTGCAGAAGACCGGGTTTTACTTACCCTACTTAATTAAATAAAATCAGAAAGTGAATATTGTCTGTCTGGAGCATTATTTGTTCGTTACATGTGCAAACACCGTACGCAACTGTCTCTATCTTTCGGGCGAAGTCCAAAATTATAAGACAAAAAACATCTAATACTACAACTGGAAACTAATCTCGAATAAACGACGAATAAGAATAATCTGTCAAAAATCAAGGAAAGTCCTTTTTTATTGACTTCATTTATAATAGTATATTATTCAAATAATGATCGCCATCATTTATGAGAGTTGCGTTTCGTCCCGAGCAAAGGACCCATTTGAATAAAAGCCTTCATATGCGAATATAATACTATACTTTATCCACGACTATTAAATAATTTTGGCTAAAACTACTATAAACTTTTATTTAATGAAATCGGTAAAATCAGTGAATAATGAAATCATTATTCACTACTGAATAATGGGTATTATTATTAAGTAAACTCATGTATAATGAACAAATAATAGATTATTCCAAGCTTTTGGAAAAAGATCTTAATTGTTATTTTTCTGTGTCAACTTGATTCAAACAAAAAATGACTTAAGAGCAGTAAAACAAACATTTCATGGTATATAAGCAATTAAAATCTTTGCAACATACAAAATGCGATTATCAGATCAGATTTTAGAAAAAATTTGACCAATAGACCTCCTATACTATTTTATTAGTAAGTAACTAACTATATAAAACGACCTGTGAAAAAAAAATCTTACGGTAAGTTTTTCTTGAAATCTAAGCACTTCAAAAAAAAAGAACATATTGATAACAATCCCTTTTTTACTTTTTTCTTTAGTTAAGGTCTAGGGGTTCATCCCGTATTAGAAATGGTCGAGATATTACCATGCAGGGCAAGAAACGTATAAAACGACGAACTCAGAACAGGCACTCCATTCACCCTCGTTTTTGCTGACGTCGTAGTCAACTTTCTGTCTGTTAAAGTTGATGATGTAATCCAACATTTGATCTAGAGGGCGGAAGGTTATCCAATAACATTTGTAAACAGCTTATCTCGTCGTTTTTCGCCAATATTGACGTACGGTGTTTACATCGAGAAAATTGAAAGAAAAAAAATGTATATCTTCCTGATATATAGCGAACGGAAAATAATTCTTTGTTGGGTTGTACACAATGTTGTTATTTAAATTGAAAGATTTCTTATCGAGTCAGAAATTTTTGTTCCAACATAGAGAAAAAAATTAATTGGGTAAGTCATGGAAAATTTTTCTACGTCGAATCCCAACTTAATATTCCAGATCTATACCGGATTATTTTGATGTATTTGGACATTAATCAAAATAAGTTATCATTTATATGAACGATAACGTCACTACAATTTATCAAGTATTAACGTAAATATAAATGGACTATCGTATTCCGAGATAACAGAGATGACATGTCTCGTAAAATTACTGTTACAAAATAGTAGTCAATATACGTAATAAAAAATATTTTTCTGCCTAGTTCAAATCATTCTAAACCTTAATAAAAATTAATATTTAATGGAAGGAGGATAAAGCGAAAAAAGATGATTTTTATTTTTTCCATTGTTCACATTGGAGGGGACGGTGACTTTTGACCTTTATCCTTTGAGTTTAATCTAACTCACAGACCAGACGTATCTGAAAGACATGAAGATCAGGCCAGATGTATTTGACAGACTTGAAGACCACACCAAAAGTAGAAACGTTGATAGGTTAGATCAATTTTGACGCGTCTAATCTAAATTAACCTATCACAGTCTAAACATCTGATCTGGTCTTCAGGATTGTCAGATATATTTGGTCTAGTCTTCAGGTCTGTCAGATACGTTTGGTTTGACTTTCATGCCTGGTCTTGTTTTAGGTCTGTCAAATAAGGTCAATATCAAGATCAAAGGCCTTTCTCTCCTCATTGTTTACTTACTCTAACTAATAGTTCTTGCTAGATATATTGTGTTTCAAGCGGTATCAAATTTTTAATATCTGCACCACTGTTTTTAAACATATTCAGTTCTTATAATAATATCCAAATTTTTGATGTTATAGCCATTAATTCTTTTGAAATTAGGCCATTTCAAAGCAGGCACGTAACCTGTTAACGAAATCGAGTCTAAAGTAAGCAAAACAACAATAAGTGGAAATCTACGACAAAGAAAACACCTCGAGATACGTAACTTCTTGAAAAGCGACAATGCAAAATAACTTTTCAGTTATATCCCACTAAATCGCCTGATATCAAGACAGGGGTCGGTTTTACGTAGGCCCGCCTTTTGTGTAATTTTCTCTAATTTCTGTCATAACTTAAGATTTCACACGGTTTCTTATCTATGCTTTAGCTTGGCTACCCTTTACAGAGTTTTTGTTTTAATGACTACAGTAAGGGGCGCTATTGCTTGCTTTCTTTTAAAGTACCACTCTTGGGAACAAGATTCTAAAACGGTTATTTGAGAAACAAATTAAAGTAAAACCACAAACAAGAATTATAATCTTAAGATAATCACAAAAGTTATAATGACACTTGGTAAAAATTTCCAGAACAAATAAATCAATCATTAAATAAATTCTTTACTCCAAAAAAATTAATTTATACACAATTAATATTTTTTGTTATAAAAACACCAATTTACCCATCAACCAGTTGAAATTTTTTTGTATAAAATATTAAACAGTGGTGTAAAGTCTCAAATATTATTGTGGAAAAATTAAAAATATTGCGGTGGTAAGTAAAATAAAATAGATTCAAAAGGGGGTAAGAAATGGAAGAACAAGCAGGTCATGGCAATGTTTTAGCTGAAGAGGTATAAAATTTAGATAAACTAGGAAATAAGAAAAAATAAAAAGAACAAGAAAATATTATGAAAATATAAGAAGATAAAGTAGAATTTGGAAAAATAATACAAAATATGAGTTAGAAAATGAATAACAATAGTAGGAAGATCAAAAATATGTGGGAAAGATAATTAGATATGTGAAAGAGGAAATAAAACAAAATAGATACAAACCACAGAAAAAAATGCAAGATTTCGGAAATAAAATGATATTTTACAGAGACGATTAACAGATTAGAACAAACAATAAAATAACGTGACCTGATTAATATAAGTAGAAATATTACAAGATAAAAAATTGCAATATTATAAGAAAAGGAAAGATAATTTAAAGAAGAAATCGAGAAAATAAAATTGTGGGTACAAGATATCGGAGAAAAATGACAGAATTGCAAGACAAATAGGTACAATCACAGGTATAGATGCAAATGTAGAACAAAATCTCAATAGAATAGGAAAGAAAGAAAAAATGGGCAAAAGAGGAGTTGTCAAAGGTGACATCATCATGGTACATAATCCTGGTAAAGGGAACACTTTTCCACAAAACTACAGACCAATCAATCTATTTTTAACAATGAGCAAATATTAAAACGCCTATTAACCAAAGTAGAAAAATTAAAGCTAGGCAATCCGGCTTTCGTGCTGAATACTCGACTAAAATGCAGATCCTAAGACTGGTAAATATGTAACCCAGGGTTTCTGCATATCAGTAAGGCATATGAGCCTAATTTTTAAAATGGTGGAGATCGGGTACACAAAACCTATAATCAAACTCATCCACTCATTCCTGTGTAAAAAATACTTCGGAATCAAATTGAGACAAGTCCTATATGATATTGAAGTACTGGAAGAAGGAGTACCCCAAGAAGCTGTACTTTCGCCATTTTTACCATTTTTATGTCAGATATCACCTGATCTTCATACAAAACGCTCAGCCTGTATGCAGACGATACTACCGTCGCGGCGCCCAAACTCATCTGGTCAAAGAACAGGTCCACTTAGACGAACCAGAAGATTACCTGTTTAGTAAAGCGTAGAGAAACTTCAGACGGGTGAATTAAAATACTAGGTACCAACAACCAGTGGCAAGATAAGGTAAAATATCTAAGGATAATACCCGACAAAGGTCTAACGTTGTTCACCAAACACACGAAGACAATTGTCAATAAATTCAAGCAAGCTCGAACACACCTTCAGCCTCTTATAGTTGACAACTAAAATTAAACTCAGATTAATGAATGCTATCATATTTCCACTCGTTACATACGTATCCCTAGCATGGGGACAAACATCCATTACAAATCCGAACAAAATCCAAAGCCAGCAAAATATTTGTTTACGGCAAGCTGCAAACCATTATTTGCAGGAATTTAAAATCAAGAACCATGCGGAACGGATATTCGGCGACATCCAGACACACCCTAAACCAACAACTTAGGGAACTATTAAACTACGAAGCTGATAATCGCAGAAAATACGCACCTAAAGAGCACAATAACAAACAGCGATTAATAACTTTTCTGTTTCCTTATATTCTAAAAACACAAAACGGACCTAGTCCATCAAAGGAAAAACAAAAATAGTAAAAAGGGGCTTGCCCCACAAACAAATCTTTTTCAGAAATCGACAAAAAGTTACCTTACAAACTTTTAGGTTGAGGTTTAGTTGAATTCTACAGCGAAGACGACACATGACAGAAAGACAACTACTCCATTCGAAACAGAACCACACAGACTTAACACCAAGGTATACAGGGTTCAGTTTTCCCCAAGATTACATCCAGGAATCTACCAATGGCCTTTGGGATGGAATATAGCAACAAAGGAGAAAGCAGACAATGAGCAACGGGCAACACCAGTCTGTAGACCGATGTTTATATAGATAACCCGTGGGAGGTGGCAGGGGAGTGGAGGATTTTACATCAAAATCACTAATGAATTATCCTTCGTATTCGGGCTCATTCTAATGGATGGATGGAAGGAGTTGCCTCAACAGAAGATAAATAAACAAAAGAAGAAATAGATAAGAAGGTACAACAAATAAAAATATATTTAACACAATTAAATTATAAAGTTAAATAAAGTAAAAAGTTAAATTAAGAAACTAATATTGGAATTCAAAAAAAAATAAATAAAAGGGGAACGGTTAAGATAAAAAATAAATTAACAAATTTTGAGGGTTTAATATGAATAAAATTTAAAAGTGAAGATGGACACTGGAAGTTAAATGTATAGAATTAAAAATTAAAATGCATGTCAAAAATATGAAGTGGAATCGTACTCTATGGAATACCACCAAATTATCAAATTACCATCTGTTAAAAATACTAATTTAACTTTTGATATTACAATCAAAATAGCTTTAATATTATTCTATTCACGGTAAACAAGAATACTAAATCAATAAATAAAATAAAGCGTTCCACTTTCTCATCGGTGACCCGTCACCATCGCTATAATCCTGAGCAAACATCTTAAGGACAAAGGACGCAAAGGACGAAACTTCGTTAGGCCGTTTGTTTTAAGGGGCCGTTAAACCCGTTCGAAAGCAATTAAAGGATTAAGACAGGTTTAACGCCAGTCTTATGACGACAAATGGGATTTGGCACGATCTATCTGGTTTTATTTGAGCCTCTAAGGTGAGCCGTGCGGTGATTTAAGGGCTCAGACATTGAGGCTGCGGCGAAAATACAAAAAAGGACTAATTAATCGGAGGGTTATTGATGAGAATGCCAGGAGAAAATTTACACTTCATTGCGTTATTTTACTAAGTTATGGTTAAACAGTTACGAGATAAACTTGGAATTAAAATTTTATTTTTATTTATATAATTTTACTACTATTTATTGCATGAAAATATTGTGAAATAATTTAATGCTTATTTGATAAAAGTGGCTGTTAAGAATCGATAGGGATTAATGTACAAAAGGTTTATTGACTTTTAGGATACGTCTGCTCATAAAATTCTTTATTAGCAGTCAATATCTTATTTTACTATCTGAACATTGAAAAATTTAGAAAGTTTATTATAGGCAATATTAAGTAATCTCTTGCCCCAAATAATTAAGCAGCTTTTAATATTAATTAAATACTAAAGACTTGATAATATAACGTATATTGGCAGCAAAAATTGTTATACCTATGCCTCTAAAATTTTGGTGAAAATTATTAATGTAGCTTAACTATCTTCTTTACAATTTCCATCAAGATTGGTATTTGCCTCAAAATTCCACCTTCCTCGTAAATCGAGTCTATAAAATATAGTGCACACCTGATCCCAATCCCTACCTATTTTTATCAGGTTATCTAAATATCTAACTGCGCTATATCGTTAATTTAACCTACAAGATCTTTGGGACTCACGGCATCCGCTATCTTCACGGCACCTGTTATATTAAAGGTAGCTGTTTAGTTCATGGCACCTGCTATATTCACTGCAGCTGTTTATTTCACGGCACGTGCTACATCTGTAATTGCAACTGCAACTGCTATATACACGGGATCCTGGAAATATTTGTCTTCAGCACCGGTCGTTTCAAATAAGAAGCTCGCTCTTTCTTTCTCTCTAAAAGTAAGCTAATTGATCACTTCGTCAATAATTTTTTTTAATAAATTTCATTGAAATATTAATTTGCGTCGAAAGGAATTTTTTCTTAATAAATTCTGATTCATTTTCATTAGAGTTCAAATCTTCTGTCCTTTTCACGACAACATCTAATAAGATGGACAGCAGAACAATTTTATTCATCAAAAATTACTTGAGAGACACCCATTACCCCTGGAATCGAAATTTTAATCAAATCAAGCTCAAATTTTTCAAGAGGTGTCTTGAAAGTTTTTCATTAAATTAGCATATTGGTGCAATTATACAGATCAAAGTAATAGCTATGTGTTTTAGATCCAAATGGTTTCAGGCAGACTATAAATTTCATTAAAATAAATGGATTTAATAAGATTAAAAGAAAACTGTTTAACTATAAATTGAAACCATAACAGTATCTATCATAAATTCCTGCACCTGCATTTCAGGAAAAGGTCTGTAATTTAAAAAAATCCCATCCCTTTAAAGTACACATTTTTACGATCTTTGGTATCCATGGCAAATATAACTTAATAAATGTTTTTATGGTTATTTATCTTGTTTTCAAACAGATAAGTTTATAATAATATGTTAATAATAAAATTGAATTTTAAATTTGGAACCTTTTTTTTAATTTAACGATGTTGAAGAACTACATTTTTTTATGCAACGCTCGATTTACATTTCGCTAACTTCCTCTAAACCCAGTCCTGTGTATCAGTAGTGGTTATCAATCGAGTTTGCCATGAAAAACGGATCAAATGGAATTCTAAACGAAGGTAATGAGAGAGTACGGATTTTTTGAAATAGGGACTTTCAAAGCAATATTTGTCTTTAGTAGAAGGCCACTAACTGCATATATGAAGTGAGTTGTAACACTACACAGAGAGAGAAGGAAAGAACTTTTTCATCCAGCATTATTTCTTCTGTTTGGTCATTTTGTCGATCCTTTATTTCAGCCGAACGTGTAATTCGTTTAAAAGCAAATTAAGCAAGTGACCATAAAGAAGGAGTTGAAATATTCTCTCTATATACAAAATTATGTTTGAGTTAAAATTCAGATAAATTTTTGTTTATTCGGAAGTTTTCTTTTTCTACAGTTGTCATACATACTACCACGTCTACATTTTAGGAAACTGGAGGGAAAAAAATTATTATTATCTAGCATGGATCATATGGTAAAAATATAGAAAAAATTATGTATGAGACATATAATACAGGATTCAAGTAAAAATTAATAAATTTAAAAATAAAAATAGTTAATAATGGTAAATGACTTGTTATATTTATTAAAACACATGTGTAATAATGTTATAGTAGAATCGGCAGAAAAATCATAAATGAACTATTTGGAAGAGAGAATCTTAAGAGAGAGTCAGAAGTGCAGCGTAATAATTTGTTGTATTAACATAAATTTATTTTTAGGAAAAAAAAGAAAAATTAAAAAAAAATTATTATTAATATACATTTAAAATACAACAAAGTAATGCATCCGAAAATTCTATACTTATAATTGTGCCACTTTCTAGTATTTTAGCTAACCATACTTTTTACTTTCCTGGTACCATATGTTCATGACAATGGCAATTTTCTTAAAATTGTAGAACTTCTCGCCTTATTTGATCTTTTAATGAATGAACATCTCGGGATGGTAGAAAACAAAGATAGAAGACATATTCACTATTTAGGCGATATTATTCAAGGTGAAGTAATCCAACTGCTATTAAACGCTATAAAAGGCAAAATAATTTATTTCGTTGGTAAAAAATGCAAGTATTTTTGATAACCATTATTGGACATTGTGCAACCTGCTGGAACAGAGTCATTTCAGTCTTATCTGTTTGTCATTGTTAATTAAAGACCTACGAGGTCAGGGCTTAGATAACCGAAGTAATATGAAGGGCAAGGAAATGGTCTGCAGAACAAAATCATAGATATTAATCCGCGTGTCTTTTATGTCCCTTGGAGTTCCCATACTCTTAACCTCGTAGCTAATAACGCAGGTTCGTATTGTAGAGAAGCAACAGCCTTTTTCATATCATACAAGGACTATGTGTATTCTTTTCTGCATCACCACGTCGATAGAATGTACTGCAACGTCACGATTAATGCCTTAACTCCCATTAGGTATCAGTTACATCATGTGTATGACGCTTTGTTTCAAATTTCTGAAGATTTAACTCTTAAAGGCTTTTCTGCTACCACAATTAAGGTAGAAGTTGAAGGTTTTCTAAACTGCATATTTTCATGTAAGTTTGTTGTAGGTATTGTAACATGGCACGGTATATTATTTCTAACGAAAGAAAACGGTAAATGAGCTTAAAAATACAGAAGAGTATTTAACAAAAATAAGTAGTGATGTGGAATTTGAGAGAGTTTTGGTTGATGTTCAAGAACTAGTTGAATCAATTAATATCGAGCCAATTTTTCAGTCAGAGATAAGAAAAGAAAACTGTTCACTTACAAATCAGAAGATGAATCCATCGCTGACCAAAATCCAGTTTTGCAATATTGGATACGGCAAGTTCTGCAAAAGAACGATTCACACAGTTGAATGAAATTGAAAAATTATTTGGTTTTCTGTACAAGTGACCTCAATGACCCGGCGTAGCAGTAGAGAATCTACATCTATTTTAAAGGACATTGACGAAGTAGAACTCAGCTCTAAACTTTCAGAAATAAGTCATCGAATACCCAAAAATGCGAGTCCTGAAAATGTGCTGAACTATTTGTACCAGTTGGAAAATGGGTTGCCTAATTTGGTTGTAGCTCTTCATATCCTTTTGACTTTTCCAATATCAGTGGAAAGTGCGGAGACGAGTTTTTCAAGATAGACTCGTGAGACTAGCTACAATTTCAATAGAAAAATACATGGCTTAACAGCTTGACTATAGAGTATAGAGACCTGCTAAAATAAAGGCAGGGAAAATACCATTGGATTAACAGGATGAACTGATGAACACAAAATAAATTTGCGCTTGTCTCCAGTCTCCTTAGTTTAATTATAATACGAGATTTGTAATGCGTTGTGTTTTGATGTTGGTGGTGGTAGAGAAGAGGATGTCGGGGAGACTAATGGTAGTAGGCTAGGAGAGTAAAAAAGAGGGGGTGTCATTTTTTCTTTCGCATAGGACGGCAAAACACCTAGAAACGATCCTGCTTAGGGTTAATGTGCTAAGGATAGAACATAATATCTTTGTGATGATTATGGAGATAATCCGAATCTACTTCGAGGATATATATTTTATCAGTATCAACAGCAATAGTGGTTACATCATTGTTTGCATCAACCAATTAAAAACCTCCATATGGTAAATACTGTGACATCACTCAACCGTTAATATCATTAAACATGAGGAAAGTCTATGGTTTACAGGGACTTATGGTTAGCTTTAGCTCGATGCTTAGCACAAATTTAGCGCTCCTACTCGTTGAGTTACATATTATCTGTCACTGTCAAAAATATAAGACATATTTAAAAAGTACACTGCCAGTTTAATTATTATGTAACCGTCTGGTATATAAGTTTCAGGGCAAAAAGAATAAAAGAATAAAATTGAAATCTGAATCAAAAGAAAAGTTAGACAATACTATAACGGTGCTAAATATAATCAAATTAATTTTGCTTGAGGACACAACTTTGTTTACTTGTTTACAGTTGAAGTAGAAAGGAAACTTTATTACAAAGTTAAAACAATGAAAGTAGTCTCGGTCTCCCGCTTTGATTATTGTCTAACCAATGCCGTAGATAAAAATCATTAAAAAAAACGGAAATATATCTCCGCCAATGCTTTAGAGTGTGTTTAATTTTTCAATTTATCTATTATTAGATTGGTACATTTTTCTTCTCTTATTATCAAATAAGGTGTAGCAATTTTCCAATTTTCTAAAAACCTTTCTTTTAGACTATGACAAGTAAATAATTGTATTACTCAACATTATTAAAAAGGAAGTCTTTTATCTAAATTAACGACTTTAATTAATCCTGTTTTAAAAATAGAAAATTAGTAAATAATTGGAGTCCCACAGGGATCAATTTTAAACTATTTATTTTATATATTAATGATTTATCGTTTATATCTGTATATATTGAAGAATAATAATTTAGTGACAAATAGTAGTTGTAAAAAAATCTGAAACACAATTTCTTAAAGTTTCCTTGAATTTAATATTTTTATTAATAATTGAGATATTTCTAAAAATAAAAAATCAAATTAAATTTTTTTAATGTTGTTTTTGTTTTTATAGTTATTGATTAAATTAAGCAAAAATAATGGAAAATGACAAAAATTACCTAAAATCTTAACTTTAAAAAAAACTGCAAATAGACTCTTTAAATATCAGAAATCAATAAAGAATCTATTTCATCAATCATATAATCTAAAAAAAAATTATTCTACATATAAATAACCTGGCATGAATTGCCAATTTCTGATATATGAGAGGTAATCGTTTATCTAAAACAGGAATAATAATGTTCAAAATATCCTTTTTGCCGGGTCAGTAACTTCTTACTTTTCCCAATTCCACATTGAGCTGACTAGACAAAATTTTAACGGGCTTAAATCCCACCAATATTTTGTCTTACATATACCATTTATAATATATAAATTAATGGGTACAGGTTTTTTTTAAATTAATTATAATTATTATTGACAAATAAGAGTTATACAAGACTTTGACTTAAAAGCAATTTAATATTAATTTTTACGCTGCTACTGACAATCTGTTATTTTTTTTATAATAATATTTTATTATTGGATAGATTGCACATAAATTTGCCCTAAATCAAACAAAGAAAATAAATTAAAATACTTTTCTGCATGTCTTAGCTTGCATATCTACGTCACTGTTACATTCCTAGTAACATCTAACATACTTGTCCAATAATATCTGTCTTATTTCTAACTCCTCCCTCTCTGTCGACGCATAACGACCTTTAAAAAAATCGTGCCACAAGTTGTCAGCCAATCAAATTAGGCCAACTTATCTTCAGACGCATCTTTTGCCTAAGATTCATGGCGCCAAATTTGTCTCACAAACTCTCATAGTGGACAGTCCGTGGTTTTTGATTAAGCACAGAAAACTACTTACCTTTAGCCCTTCTTCGTCGGAGTTGATTATTTGGTATTAATAAAAGTTCATTTTACTTAATGAATTTTATTTTACTTTTGGTTCTACTTTAACATCCCAGTAGTGAATACAAAGGTAATCAACCCAGTACGGCAACTAACGCCCCCACTTCTGGCCGGTAAAGGCATTAGTCGATACCATAAAGACACATGGAGTATTTTATCTCCTCTGAAGCTGCCCTGAACAAGTAGAATTTATCCCATTAATCGAAGATGGCGCCCAAGTGATTCCAAAACCTGGACTAATGCATTAAAAAACTGCGTGACGATGTAAAGAGCATTATAATTTTACTGATCTGACATTAGATGTTTTTGACGTTTTGATGTATTTTAAAGTTTCTAAACTGTTTAAAGATAAAATTATTGGTTGCTGCACAAACAATATTATACTCCGAAAGTCATTTAATTTATTGACACATAAATAACTATAACTAAATGTAGTTTCATAATTGTTAATGCCATCAGTATACACTACAAGTTGTTTTTAGTTTTTTTTTCGATTTTCATTATTAGCCCTCCATCTTTATTATATGTGAAGAATCAAGCGTGTCCCTACGTGTCCAGAAAGTCTGACCATGGTTCGAGTGGACTACATCTCTGTCATCCCGTTTCAGTGCAGCCACTCTATCACTCGAGACTTCGCCACCGCATCCCATGAATTTAAATTATATACTGGTCTAGGCGATGGCTAGTGAATTGGTAGTGACTAAGCGATCGACGGTTAGGATTGAATATCATAGAATCTGTTCTTTTTAAAATAACAAGCTTATCGTATCTTAAGATGATATTGATCTATCTTATATTATTATTATGACAGTAAATTGTGAGCGTTATTTGAATGGGTATTTTTAAGAGGAGGTAATTTTTTTTCGGAAAAAAGCGACGTATGAAAATTTTAGAAAATAAAATTGTTTACCAATGATATGTCTACGAAATGCAATTTATTATAGTAATCTGAATACATTTGACTATCGTACAAAATTTGTCAGACTTTTATAAAATATTTTAAAAATAAATAATATATAAATTTAATGAATATATATTAAAGTCATGATTTTAAGAAAATTTATATTTTATCATATTTTTTCTCTAATTAGGGATATACAAGCCTTTTCGAGTGCTTTTCGTTGCTTCGACAACACTTTTTATTTGAAGTAGCTATATTTGGAGTCAGTTATTAAAGGCCAAATTTCTGCTTCCCTATTTGTCAGAGATCAGCTGCGGGGGACTTCTTATTAGAGTCATTTTTTATTAGATTTTATTTTCTTTATGGGTAATAATTTATAGTGTTTCGCCAAGTATTTTTTTGGTTAATTATTTTGTCAAACATTGTATAGATCAGTTTATACAGGTATAACATTTTTATGATAAAATTTTGTTTTTAACAATCCAAAATTCTGGTTTGCTTACTTTTGAGAGAGTAGATAAGATATGAGAGTTCTGGCATACTCCTTATGGAAATTAACACAGAAAATCGCTAAGGTCCCTTCTGTTTTTTGTCATACTCAAGGACACTGCTGGTTCTGTACCACATCGTTTCGAACAGCTTTTAACAAGTCTCGAACATCTTTTAACAGCTCTCAAAAAGCTTTTAACAGTTCTCGCGCGCGCGCACGCCAAACCTAATAAGAAACTGTTAAAAGCTATTCGGAACCCCTTTAAAGCTGTTCAAGAACTGTTTAAAGCTGTTTGAAGCTGTTCAGGAGCTGTTTAAAGCTGTTCGAAAGCTGTTCCAGACCTGTTCAAAAGCTGTTAGAGACTTGTTCGAGACATATTCGAAAGATGTTCAAGAGCTGTTAAAAGCTGTTCGTGATCTGTTAAAAGCTGTTCGAGACCAGTTAAAATCTGTTCGAGACCTGATAAAAGCTGTTCGAGATGATGCGGTCCGGAACCGGCAGTGTCCTTGAGTGTACCAGAACTCTCATAGCTATTCTACTTACCTCTGTTGCAAAATTTAGTTGTGTTTTAAGAAGTTCTTGATGTTTTAGTTGCAGTACCTTTCTTTAAGATATATTTTTTTTATCGACGAACGCTCGGTTGGATAGTCACTACAGTTAACTATAAAACTGAGTGTAGATTACCAATATGACACGTAGACAGCATGCTACGACTATTGAAAAATTAGATTTCCCGTTGGGCAATACAAGTTCCTGTATTATACCATGACAGCTTGTTATTAAATTGAGGAAATAAGTGCCCTTTGCACGGTTTCAAAAGATTCGTGAAAAGGAAACCACACCGCGATTGGCTAGCTGCAATTGACAAATGAAATCACAAAAGAAAATAATTAATGAAAATAATCAATTTTTAAGAAATTTAGGATATTAATCATATTCGTTATTTACCTGTTGTTACTTTTGACTTAGACAAGATAGGATGACAAGTAAAATTTTCACCCATGAAATTTATTTTAAACTATCATTCTTTATTTTCACTAGTAATCTCCCTAGAGCTTGAATTATTACCGGAAATTTTTTTCGAGTACACGATTTTTTGAAAATTATCCCGAAGTCGCGAAGCGACGAGGGATAATTTTCTTAAAAAATCGTGTACGAGAAAAAGTTTCCGGTCATTAATTCAAGATCGTGTGGGAATCGGTAAGAAAATTTCACACCTAAAAAAATTAAAAGTAATTAATTATTTATATGACATTAAGATTAGATGGTAAGACTAGTTTTGGTCTAGTTAGTCATGAGTGTTTGTTGGTATGTTAAAAGTTAAGTAGTAATTGTTTAATTTTGATTTGCACAAAAAGTAAACAAAAAGTCTTATATGAATCAAGTGTCATTATTTTGACATAAAAATTTCCACTTATTAATTTCGTCCAGGGTACCCTAGAGGATGAAAATTTCCGGAAATTTTTGGGGTACCATGGTAACCAAACAAAAAAATAGACTCTGATTGGCTTAAAAATTGCGGTGTGAAATTTTCAATCAAATTCGGTACTCATTACGCCACCTACTAATACAAAACATTTACTGCACACTTTCCACTGATGTTTATTTAGCCGAAACTTATTTTTGAGCGCCGACGGTCTGATCAATACGTTTCAAATGTTTAGTGGTTTAATTAAATATGAAAACTTAGTTCCACTGAATAAATATTAATTTTTTTTCTTTTAATTATTTTCATTTTATTCTAATATAATTAATCAATAAACTTATTAATGTAAATCAAAAGTAAACGTTAACCATTGTCATTTATTGCTAACTGTTATGACGCCAATGCTTTAATACAGTTTCTATTAGCATATTTTCTTTCATATTACTTAAATCTTCTTCGCGAACGTAAAATTTCGTAAGAAACTTTCAACCGGAAATTCTATTATCATTATACAGTTATCAATATTTAGAGGAGCTGAAAACTTTCCTAGCCATGTTTTCCAGATAACTCCGTAATGGCGAAAGTTTTCGGCTTCCTGGAAATAAACGGGGTCAACTTTACAGGAAGTGGACCTCGGTCCGCTATCTGTAGGACCTCTGGAAAACAGTCCTTATTCCCATCACCTAAATGCACTTACTTTCCTTTCGGATTAAGTTAAACCAGACTCGGGTTATGTTTCACCGCAAATACATTAACTGCATTCCGTTTTTTTCTCAGTCTGTGTTTTATTACTTGCGGGATAACAACTTACCTCGTATAAATGGTGGTTTAATATATTCTTAATTTTGATGATAAACATGAGGTTAAAAGTCAAACAAAGTTGATAAACATCCTGAATCCGTGTGCGAGAACTTTGACTCGATGTTCTAACAAAAGGGAATTCATAATAAAATAAAAGTTAAAACGTCAAACGCCCAAGCCCTATTCTAATGAAACAAACAGTCATTCAAACAAAATTACACGTTTTCCCTAATTCCACCAACTTCATCAAAATTTCATTAACATATTTGCATAACTACATTCTAGGCGAAGCGGTATGTAGATAATTGTCTAGTGCAAGGATTTATTTTAATTTTCAAGAGAAACATGTTTGCTACTTTTTCTCATTATGTAAAATCAAACTTTTGTAAAATAAAGAGAATTTTGATTGGCTCTTTAACAGTTTTTCTATTAAATATTTTTATTTCCGGGGGGAGGGGTTTGTATTACAAATCTTTTCCTAAAATGTGGGGGCGGGAATCTTTTTTACACACCACATACTATGTTCAACGCTTGGGGTAGTGCCAGACTGACCCAGGCTTGCTCTGTTAATAGAGGTTTAGAGATACCTTGCCTGTCGTCTGTTTCCTTAACCTTAGTTATTGCTGGAACATAAAATAGTACAACTTAAAATATTATATTGAACTTAAGGTTCTGCTTCTATATTGTATTTGGTATTGTGTGGTAATTTCTTCAGAAGAGAAACCTCAGCGAGGCTTGGTGGGATCTTTGCGGTGGCATCTTTGGAAGGGCCAGACTCATCTGATGCTTAAAGTGGTTTCCTTGTTGATGTATGTTGTAGAATCCTTGTATTGGCTTAAGGGAATTCTTTCTTTGGTCTGATGCTAAAGGCTCTTCTGTCCAATTTACTTATATTCTTTCTTTAGCGTGTGCGTTATGGGAGGTTATTGGCCATAGTAAAAATAGAAGGAAAAATGATCGATTTTATATCCAAAAACGAAAATTGCCTATGTACTTTTGTCTTGCAATCTTCAGTGATTCAAACCCAATCTGAATTACCATTTTCGTGCGTGCACCGCTGCTGAAGCGGCTTAAAAGAAACATATGGAAAAAATAATGAAAAATATGGAAAAAAATAATGAAAATATGAAAAAAAATACTGAAAATTATGGAAAAAAAATGAAAAATATGGAAAAAAAAGAATGAAAAATATGGAAAAAATAAAGAAAATGTGTGCAGAAAATGTCTATGCGGAAGAAACGGAGCAGGGTGGGGGTTCGTAGTCGTCGCATTTACACCCTTGTGGTTAGTTGCTTGTTTAACAGATTTTAATATTATTTTTTTTTACGTAGAGATTTCTAAATTATTGTTAAAAATAAACAGATTCAATATTTAAAAAAATGGTGAAAGTGCCTCAAATTTTGACATACAAAATTTAAAAAAATAATTTCTTTCAAACTGCAAATTATTGCAGAAATAAATAAAATACACAAATATTAGTGGGCTTTTAGCTTGTTTAACAGATTTTTATATTATTTTTTTAATTACGTATAAATTGCTAAATTATTATTAAAAATAAACAGATTCAATATTTAAAAAAATGGTGAAAGCGCCTTAAATTTTGACATATACAACATTTAAAAAAATAATTTCTTTCAAACTGCAAATTATTGCGGAACTAAATATAATACACAAATGTTATTGGGCTTTTAGCTTGTTTAACAGATTTTAATTTTATTTTTTTAATAACGTAGAAATTTCTAAATTATTGTTAAAAATAAACAGATTCAATATTTAAAAAAATGGTGAAAGCGTCTCAAATTTTGACATATACAAAATTTAAAAAAATAATTTCTTTCAAACTGCAAATTATTGCGGAACTAAATATAATACACAAATGTTAGTGGGCTTTTAGCTTGTTTAACAGATTTTGATTTTATTTTTTTAATAACGTAGAAATTTCTAAATTATTGTTAAAAATAAACAGATTCAATATTTAAAAAAATGGTGAAAGTGCCTCAAATTTTGACATACAAAATTAAAAAAAAATAATTTCTTTCAAACTGCAAATTATTGCAGAACTAAATAAAATACACAAATATTAGTGGGCTTTTAGCTTGTTCTTATTGATTTTAATGTAACTGCTTGAAACGCAGTTTCATAAGTGAATAATAATTTAATAATAATTAAACAGCGTTTCAGCTGTTTTGGTCCTTCGATATTCAGTCGATGTTAACACGTCGACCACCGTAGTAAATTTTTCCAAACATTTATCGATTCGTAATCATATTTTTTCACATCTTATGTCCAAATTTTTAGTCAATATGTTATGTACAGCACTTTTTGAAATACCTATCATGGCTGCTACCTCATGCATATTCAGTATAATTGGTGGTCGACTACTACAAACTTCATCCTGGCAGCTAATACGACTTTGTTTAAATTCTGCCACCAAATACCTTACTGTTGTTGTAAATGGAAGAGCAGAGTCACCTTTCATTGATATTGGTAAGAGTAAAGCCTTTTAAATAAAACTTGACAAGTACCAACATAGCGTCTTTAAATTTTACTTCCTACCATAGTATTTTTTACCTTTCCGGTCCCATCGCAGGGAAAGTGAGAAATATCCATCTCGATGTCCCCTGAGAATATTCTGACCATTTCGAGAGTGAAGTGTGTTTGTATGTCTGTGTGGTTCTCTGTGTATCTGTCAGTGTGTCTATCTGTCTGTAATCTTCAACGATAGCTGCCGAACCGTTTGGGCAATCAAACTAAAATTTAGTATGAATGGTTAGTGTTGAATGCGACCATTAGTTTTTGGCTTAAATTGGTGAAGTAGAAGGTCTTCAAGTACGACATAGTTTCTTCTTTTTTAGACATAACTATTTAAGTATTAGAGATGTAGAACTGAATTTTGGTATTACGCCCTAAAACCCGTTCAGGAATTTTATATTTCGTAATTAAAATAACCCTATTCTCCACAGCCGAGTCGGAAAAGCTGTGGGGTGTTACAGCCAACTTTTTTTAAAATGCGTCCAGATGGTTAATTTTGGGACTAACCTCGTATATTAAACCTTTAATGCAAAAAAATACTTAACTCTGGGAACCCGAACTCAGTATAGGGGCATTGATCGGGTTGACAAGAAAAATACTAATTGTCTCCCATTTTCGGTAATTATTACCCATCGCTAATAAAAAAAAGTACAGATGTTAGAACCGAGACAGTAAGGGTTTCCCGGTCGACACACAAATCGGTCCCTGATTAAGATTTCGACTAAAATATATCTACTATAAAATTGCTATCATAAGAATTAATTTTTTATTTTCCAAGCTAAACGTAAATTTATCATCCTGTACAAGAGAAGTTACCTATCTTTCCAAAACGACCAGACATAATTACACAAAATATCCAGATAGCACGTCTATTTGATACCAGTTTATGTACTTTTAACGGTCTGGATTTGAAGGTATCAGGTAAGACGAAGATTGGAATTAGATGAGAATAATTCGGCTATATTACTCGGCGTTATTCAGTTAAGTATACAACCCGAATGTGTCCAGATCTGCACGTGAATCTGACAATCAATTTCAATTACTCCATGCGGAATTCAATTACTAATATACTGCAGCCATTGCAATTCTGAAGGTAGAGTCCTACGTTGCAGTAGAGTTAATTTAGATGAAATAATACAAAAATCAAAATTGGAATGTTTTTTTACAATTAATTTTCCCATTATTTTTTATGTATCGCTATCTAAAGTAAAATTATCAATATGAATATCAGAAATAAAAATGTTTTGATAGATGTAATTGAACCAATTGGATACTTTATTTAACGACCCGACAAATACTTTTTTTCTCTGTTCGGCATGAACTTTATTGAACTTTATTTAGTCGAAAAAATAATTTTTTATTGCAATAGTGTAATAGAACTTTTACTAAGGGCGTAGATTTCCAAAAATAGGGCAGGTTTTGTCTCAAAAAAGTATTTAATTAGTTATCGATTTTTTAAATATTGGACCGCGCTTTCGCCATTTTTTTAAAACACAATATTTTTAATAACTCCTAAATTGAAGTGGATCTAAACATTTCTTAGATCACGTCAATAACATGTTTTTTTTTAAATTATAAAGTTGATAACAAAGTATTAAATAAGTCCAAAATGTTATCAATATTCTCAAATGTGGTCTAATGGTGAGGTAGTAAAACCCAAAATCCTGTACCACAGGACCGGGATCCTCGTACCCGAAATTGCTCATCTTCTGACAGAGCCTTTCGTTTTTGAATAAAAACCGATAGCCGAAAGAATTTTCCGGATCGGCCGTACCGTTCTAGAGTTATCGTGCACACAGACATCCACACATCCACACAGACAGACTTTTTTTCGCGGAAAAACAATTTGTAGCACGTTTCATGACATTTTAAATCATTTGGAGCAAAAAAATTTTTTGAGATTTTTGCACGATTTCAATACTACGGTTTGCCGAACTTCATCAAAGGTGAAGTATGGGCGGGCGGTAGCAATAGTTAGAAATAAAACAGTCTGATTAAATAATTAACAATAATGTAATAAAAAAAGGAAAAATACAAAATAGAAATTATTCAGAGAAAATAAACAAAAATAAGAAAAAATTAGAAGAAATGAAAAAGTCAGGAAAATTGGAAAAAGTCCAAAAAATTTAAAAGGAAATCAAATAAAAAAGAAAAAAAATATTTATCATAAAAATCATAAAAATAAAAAATACAAAAATAAAAATTGAAGTAAAAAAAATAAAACATAAAAAACTTGAAATAAACAAATAAAAAATAAAAAATCTGAAATAAGCAAATAAAAAACAGAAAAATACAAAAATAGCAATCATTATAAAAATCAGAACAAGTAAACAAAAATATTTAAAAATAAGAAAAAATTAGAAAAAAATACCAGAAAAAATAGGAAAATTAGAAAAAGTCAAAAAAATTAAAAGTAAATCAAAGTAATAAGAAAAAATATTTATCATAAGAAATCATAAAAATAAAAAAAAAACAAAAATGAAAATGGAAAAAATAAAAATAAAAAAAATAAAAAATCTGAAATCATCAAATAAAAAACAGAAAAATAAACAAAAATATATAAAAATAAAAAAAATATAAAAAATTAGAATAGAAAAAAATTAGAAAAAACCAGAAAAATTAGAAAATGTCAAAAAGTTAAAAGTAAATAAAAAATAGAAAAAAAATTGTCATAAAAAATCATAAAAAAACAAGAATAAAAATTAATAAAACAAAAAATGGAAATCCAAAAAAATAAAAAATGAAAAACCTGAAATAATCAAATAAAAAATGTAAAATAATCAAATAAAAAACAGAAAAATACAAAAATACAAATAATTATAAAAAACAGAAAAAATAAAACAAAAATATACAAAAATAAGAAAAAAAATACCAGAAATGGAAGAAAATCAGAAAAAGTAGAAAAATTAGAAAAAGTCAAAAGTAAATCAAATAAAAAAGAAAAACTTATTTAATATAATATTAATATTATTATATTAAATCAAAAAAATAAAAAATAAAAGATCAGAAATAATCAAATAAAAAACAGAAAAATACACAATATAGAATTTATCAGTAAAAATAAGTAAAAAAATAAATAAATAAGACAAAATGCTGTAAAAAATAAAAAAATTAAAAAAAAAAACGAAAAGAATTTGTCGTAAAAAATAGAAACAATATAACAATAATATTACAATTTTGGATAATATGAAACAATTGGTTTATTGCGTAAAAAATCAATACAATAATTTTTTTCAACTTCATTGAAGTATCTAAAATATACCATATTTTTTTAAAGTCTTTAATTGCCATAAAGTAACATTTAAAGAAATATTTATATATCATAGTCAGATTTACGGCTGCGAATTACCGCGCGGAGAGCTATTTTCAATGTGAGATTAAAATACCTGATACCAATGAAAAATTAAAAAAATTCAACGTGTACAAAAAAATAATTGTTCTTCTCTATGTATGATTATAATTTCGTTAAAATCAGAGACAGAAAAAAATGTTTAAAAAAATCGAAATTTAAATTTTTAAAATAATACCATCACTTAGATTTGAACGAAAATAAGCACAAAAGTTTGTATCTCAAAAAATTATTTAATTATAGTAGGGTTGCGCTTTCGCCATTTTTTAACACAATAATTGTTAGGGTTGCGCTTTCGCTATTTTTAGACACAATAATTGATAGGGTCGCGCTTTCGCCATTTTTTAACACAATAATTGTTAGGGTTACGCTTTGGCCATTTTTAGACACAATAATTGATAGGGTCGCGCTTTCGCCATTATTTAAACACAATAATTGTTAATAGTTCCTCCTAGATGATGAATTAACAAACATAGACAGAATTTGGGAGTTCATGAATATTTATTAATGAGACATTTCTGATATTGTTTTGACTCTATAGACGTTGAAATTTTATTTTTTGCGCGCCGCTGGTGCATCTTTAAACCTGCGATATTTTTGTCGCTCGCAAAAAAGGGTGAAGGGACTTACGTAGAATGATATTTTATATAAATAGGCTGGCGAACAAAAGGAATTGAAGACACTTTTTGTCAACACTTAGATTTGAATGTAAGCCGTTAGGAGAAAAACAAAACGAATCCATGCAAAGCCCTGCTGTTAAATAAATCGAATAAACTGTTTAGACCACTTTTTTCATATTTGGCAATAAGATAAATATACAAGGTGTATCCTAAATATTCTTTTGATATAGGAAATTTCTGAAAAAGAAGAATACATTTAATATTTCAGTCCTGCATTTTCCTAGTAAATGAGATTTATTTATAGCTTTTGAAATGTGATGTGACACTATTTCCATCATTTAATTTAACTAGACTCCACGTGTATGTACTTAAACATACCACATTTCACCTTTATTGGCGGTAAATGTGAGAAAGCTGACAAACGTATTGCGAAGTTTATTTTGCGACCTTTGTAACGAGCTATTTAATTAACATTGCATCTTTGAACTTTGAGCGATGCAATATGAATAGTTGCTACTAGATTTTATGCAACAAACGAATTATAATCGGATTAGGTACTGCAAAAGAAGTTGATAATTTAATTAACTAGCTAAGAATAATTATTCTTTTCAATTGGTATTATTTTCAGTACTGAATTTGTAATTAATTTTCTAGTAGAGAATAATAAAAATATTTTAAGAAAAAAACATAAACGACTATTTACCTCTAATCTTTAGGCTTGCATATGCAAACTAGTTGAGTTCTTTAAGTCTATGTAGTTGGCAATTAAAAAACAACCACAAGAACATGATTTAGATTATCAATATTAAGAAGAAAAAAATTTTACAGAGGATCCAGTAATGTACACAGTAACGTGATGAAATTATACTCTTACACCGAAAAACAAAACTCTCATACATTACTATTTTCCATCTTATGTTTAACTCTTAATAAATACTAAAGATATGGATAACCTCTTCGATTTAAATACTAAAGCATCAAAATGCTTAGAAGAAACCATCCACAGAGAAACTCTCTCCAATATGTGTAACTGTCTGGCTTGGGCTTGAGCAAACTGTTACAACAAACCCATATGGAATACCATTTATACTCAGCAGACATCTTGAACCAAAAGCCCCAATACAAATACGACAACGATACACTTCTACGAACGGACCACTAAAACCCAGAAGAAAAAATCATTAAAGGCTACTATATAAAAAATGTTCAAAAATTTTTTATCTCACCAACTAGGTGGTGGACTTATTTGCTATACGAATTTCAAACCGGTTGACTGTGTATATGAGTGGGAGAACATTTTTTTTATGTCACAAATTTAACTTTTATCATAACTTTTCTGTTTAATTATTATTTGACTAGTCCTTTATTATATTCTTCAGTCTATTGAAAATTATATAGAAATACAGAATGCCTTACATAGTATCACGCAATAAAAACTGCCTACGCTATCTCAATAATTAAAAAAATTAACTCAGTTTGCTCTATGTTCAGTTTATCTACAAAAATCATCGCATAAATTGAAAACACGAACTAAAAATCGCGTTTTAAAACCGCACGTTACTTGTATGCATTTTCCATTGTACATCCTAATTGGACATATCTGATACAATACATCCATGTTTGTGTTCTTTTACAACTAACATTTCGCATCAACACGGCAATCAGTCAATGTCAAACGCCGCTACCGCAACCTTCATTCGCCACTCTACAATTCAATTTGCAAAAGCATGGCTTATAGAATCCCATTAGAAAATATAATAAGCGTAAGAGTGTAAAATCCATTTGCCAGATCAATGACAACAGTCAGAATATCTTCATTGTTATAATAAATACAGTAAGGATTTTTTTTTTCATTTTTATTATGAAATGACGTTCAGCATCCTCGAGGATATAGTCTATTTAGGATCTGAAATTGAAATACCCCTATTGAAAATACTGTTTTCTATTTCATCATTATCTTACTTCTCATCTAAAATTTTTTTTGTTGTTAATATCTGCCTCTGATATCAACACCTTCATGGAGAATAATTTTGACGTATTCAGTCAATAGAACGCCAATTTGGTCATCTTTCATCATACCCAACATCTTTTTATTCATCGGCGGAATTCCATGTTTATTCGGTTGCCGATAGCCTGAGGCAGTGTTGTTATGGAGGAACATTTGACTGTGCTAAAGTTGGTTACAAAATAGTGCCCAATGGTGCTTCTCGATACATTTGAAGGTTTTATCTTTATCCCTGTCTAGTTTATGACGCCATAAAATAGCAGATTCCATTTGGACTGAAGTAGTGACATGTATTTTTAGTTCGACTCACTTCAATTGCGCTTAATTTAAAACATTTTTGAAATTTTCTGAAGAATAAATTCATTTTTGGTCATTTTTGGACCAAAAAATACCAACAGGTATATTATTAATGGAAGATTCTAGAGAACTGGTCACCATTACATATAACACGCAACTCGCATAATCGTATACTCGTTTGCCATATTTAACTAGTGCATCATTCATTTTTCAAAATATAATTGAAAGAAATGTTAGTTTTCCCGGTCTTGCGTGTTTCCTTGATGATATTTTAGTAACCGGAAAGAATAATATGGAGCATTTAGATCGTTTAGAAAAAAAATTTATGGGTGCAAGAATGTTGACATTTAAAAATTCTGTCAAATATTTAGGAAACGTTATTGATAAAATCGGATTACATACTTAAGATGAGAGAGTTTTAGCAATAAAAAGAGCTGAATTTCCAGAAACGGTAACCGAATTAAATTCCTTTCTGGGAATGGTAAATTTTTATTGCAAGTTTAATACAAATGCTTCAGAAAGATTAAGATTACTTTATAATTTATTAAAAAAGGATTCCGTTTGGTCATGGATTAAACAGTGCGCAAGAAGTTTCGAGTAAGCAAAAATTAATCTCACCCATTAGCACTTTTTAACCTAGGAACAAAAATTAAACTAACAGTAGACTCGTCCAAATTTGCTATCGGGCTATAATTTCACAAGTATATGATGATAAATATAAATAAATATCAAACTCAGGCGAAAAATGTTATAGAACGAGATAGTGCCAGTTTATGTCTATTTTTCGATAATCTGTGCTCTAGTGCCACTTCGGAGCTGAAAGTGCTACTTTTGGCACAATTATGCTACATTTGACAACAGTGGCCTGAGGTATCAAAGTACCGGTATACAAAACTGAGGAAGCTGCAATACATGGATGAGCCACATATCCCTAATGCAAATCATATATAGTGGTTTTTGTCCAGAACTACTTGTCATATGTAACATAGCAACCATATTTATCCCTTTGTGTTTTTTTTGCACTGGGCGGTACAGTTGGAAGACACTTGCTACACTGCTACAAGATTCCGTTAAATCTTGTATTACGTATTTGCCAGGTATGTGTTTTATTTATATATTTTTAGGGTATATCTTAACGCAGTTGAACATTTGAATAATTGAAAAGTTTACATTTGATTTTTTTTTAATAAAACAACAATAAAGTTATCCATAACATGTTCCTATTTAGAGACACCATCCACCAACTTCTTTTTTTTCAAGAAGACCACAGAGAACACATTACTGTTGCGGCAGCAGCCACAATATCCTCTTTACTATAAAAAAATATATAAATAAAATTTTAAAAAAATAGGAAAATATTCAATACATAAGGTTTGTTCAGTGACCCCTGACCACAATGTTGCTATATTGTGAGAAATAACAACATTTTATATTGAAATTAGTTGATTTCCAATCGGAAAAGATGCCTATTTTTATGATGCTCTACGTATTTAGTGCTTATTAAATTATTTTCCATATAAATTACAATATATTAAAATGGATTGTTCTTATGTATAATTTTGGTGCTGTTTTATGTATTGCATGATTGAAAGGTGATAAGTAAGTGTCAAGTATGACAGGAATAAAAAATGAAAATAAAGTTATAAACATAAAATTTAAGGTGTTTATGCATGATAGATTTTATTTTGTTTTGACAAAAAAGGCAAAGTAGGTGTAAAAAAAAATTGTCTTTTTTAGATGATTGATTATTAATATTGAAGGGAGATTTTGATACAAAAAAAAAAATTAATATTTAAAAATATTTGAGAAATGTTTCAAAAAAAGGTTGGAAAATAAAGAAAATAGAAATTTACTAGAATTTTTAGACAAGAATATAAAGTTTATAAAATGGATGTATAAAAGTAAAAAGGATAACAAAAATATGAAGAAGGGGATTTATGGAATAAAGTATTATTTTTATTTATCAAAATTTAAGGAGTTATAATAAATAAAAAATAACAGATCTAGCATTTTTTTTCTTCAAAAGTTCCCAAAAATATTTTCGGTCATTATAAATGTTTTTTTTTGAATGATACTTAATGTGTTATTAATTAAAGGAATGAGAAAGATATTTAACTTGATTTATTTTTGGAATACGTTTTTTTTATTGAATTCACCCTTAGAAAATAGTACAAAAAAAAAACGAAAAAAAGGTAAATAAGTTGGTTTATTTAAAACATAAAAAATATACCAATTTAATATATAAATAATTTTCTTTTTAGATACGTATTAGATAAAAAAGTGTTTTTCTCTTTTTTGGTTCACCCAAGAATTCATCGTTATCCCTTTTTACCATTTTGGTCAATACATTTTGTTCTATTATTACATATTTTTTTATCTTTAAGTTTCCTTTAGCCCTTTGTTACAATTATTAAAATTCTAAAACATTTCACATTCCTCATAATTATTTAATTCAGTAGAAACTTAGCGGCAACACATTTTATTTGGTTTTCTACATTGTTAAAAAATTGCCTTGGTTTTAAATTACTGTGTTAATGTGTTTGTACATACAACTACAATAATTTAAAAATAAAATATAATTATGCTTTTTCATGTTACATTCTGACTTAAATTTAATTTTAATTATAGTTTAACTCAACAAAAGTCTAATTCAAGCTGGTCTCGAGCTCCATTGCAAAAATTTGGTAACAGGAAGGGTATTTTTCACGTAAATTAAAAAAAAAACGAAAGAAGTAGATATTACGAAGATTTTTTTTATTAAATAAAAGCAGAAGAAAATAAAGTAATTTTTCTACGACCACATAGGAAAGTAACAACATTTATAGCACCGTAGAGTACAATGGAATGTGGCTTTTATTCATACGCGGGTGGAAAGTAAATTTCGCACTTGTGCGGAAAATACTGTCAAAACTGTCAAACTAGATTTACCTGTCAAATCCATAATTCTTATTTATATTTACCTACCACATCGATATTTTTGGTATTATTTTATTAAAACAAAAATTATATTTTTTAACAATAAATAATAATTAATTTTTTCTCAGTTTTAGTTCCTAGTTGTTAATTTTTTAAATAAATGTTAATTACCAATATTTATGTTTATTTTAATACGAAAGTGATTGTTTATATAAACTAAAACCAAGCAAACATAGAACTTGCCGAAATCCTCAAAATGTACATTATTTGTTAAAATTATCGCGTGGCCCTAGGAAAGATAGTGTACGACCCTTGTGCGGAAAGTGACACTTTTCGAAATTCATTGCACGAGGCGTAAACCGAGTGCGACAATTCCACGAGTGTAATGTATACTATATCCGGCATTAATTAAGTTTAAGTATAAATTTATTCTTTATTAACAAGCTAAAATATGCATCAAAAGTATTTTTTTCATGCTTAAACATGTTCTTTAATTCTGAACTGATTTTTAGGTATGCAAGTTACTTTATGTGATTTAAAACAACAACTTTTTGAATATTTTCTAAACGAATTTTAAACCAGTTATGACAATTACAGATAGTGAAATAATAATTCTATGGTCAAAGATGATTATTATTTCTGTCCTGGAGAAACTCTTTCTCAATTGGGCTGGATTTAATGGGGCCTAAATAAAATGAAAAACACAATATTAAAAAAACCTAAAGATCTTTGTGTCTTTCTTCCATCTGCTACTTCTTAAGTTCACCTAATATTTTTTTCTGTCTCCACCTTTCTACTTCTGCTCCTTATTCACTTTTGAAATTGTTTATTGTATACCTCCTTTAAATAGTCACCTCTTTTTTTAATGTTTGTTCCTTTATTTTTATACATAATATTGCGTACTTTTTTTTAACTCTTATTTCTTCATTCAATAACCATTTTTTATACAAATATAATATTAATTTTTCCAGATTTATTTTTTAATGCATTTTAATAAAATTTTGACAACCTTCTATATTTTTGATTTATTACGAATCAATAATCTTCATTTTTTTTTAAACAAAATTTCAACATACTATCTTTTTTTATAATTTAAACTTGAATTTTGATTGACACCAACCCACCAACTTTTAATATCATTTACTAAAATTTTCTTTTTAATTTACATTTTTGTTTTTTTTATGTTACAAACAAGGAAATCTGTTAATTTTACTTCAAAATCATATTCACATCCATTTTATTCGACCAACCCCTACTTACTATAATATTTTATAACAAGTTAATTCTATACTGTACAGGGTTATAACACGTTTCATTCATTACAAATTCTATTTTGCATAATTTCTTTCAATGTGCTCAAATTCCAATAAATATGAAAGAAAAACTTGAAATATCAAGTGATGGAGTAGAATCTTAAAAGTGATAAATAGCCTGGAATTTGAAAATTATATCAGTATTGTCTGCGTATCAAATACAGAACCCGTATTCGAAAAACAAGAAACCTTTAAATAAGTGATTTTTGTTTTATTTTCGAAATCTTTTCACGACCCTTCCAGTTGCTTAGCGCGACTCCCCAGGGTGTCGCGACCTTTACTTTGGGAACCACTGCGTTAAAGAATCACGATAACGGACTTAAAAAATAAATCCTATCTATGATTTTTTTTTTGTATAATCCATATTTATAATATTAATATTACTCTTTTAGTTTTAATATAATAAAGATTATTTTTTAAAACTTTTCCTTAATCCATCCATTTTTCATACATTTTTAAATATTGTTGTCGTTTATGTTGCAGATGTTTTTACCGAGGATTTAGTCAACTCTAATTACATTAGCTTTTAGTATGAGGTGGGTTTTAATAAAATACGTTTAAATATTCTGCTACTAATATATTTTTTTACATATATTACATCTTGATTCATTTCATCTTATCGATTCGATGCTATTATGATTTCCATATTGCAAGTAATATTGCTAGATAAATTTCACTGGAATATTATCCAGAAAATACAAACTAATTCATATTTCATTTAAAATTAATAATATTAATCTTTCAGTTCATATTAATGTCCATTATTGTACCTTTTAATATTTTATAATTTAAAAATAGCTTTAAAATCAACACAATACTTTTTCCGTCACTTTATTTTTTTGGTCTGAATTATTTTAACTTAATACCGGGTGTCCCGAACTTGAAATTTTAAAATATGACAATTTTATAGTAGGTGGAATGTTTGTGTAATACCCAAAATAATTATATCGTCGCATTTAACATAAACAAAATAAGAAACTCGTTGACTAAATTCGAATAATAATTTCATTGTATTCAGAGTTAATATAATAGAAAGTAATTATAATAATACGACAAAACATTAAATCATAAAAGCATTATTTTGCTCAATAAGTCGATAAAAATTTATAGAATTTCAGTAAAATGGACCGAGTAAGCTACAATAAATTACAAAATAATAGATTCGAACAGAGAAAGCCAAGGTAAGCATTTAGTGAAAATTCTCATAGAGTTTTCGAAGTAAATCCCTATTGATTTCTTAAGCGGCGTAGTTGAAATTTCAATGGGCCATTGTTCCGCACATGGGATGAAATACAATATACTCTCTAGTCTCTTTTATATGGTTCAAAATTGGTTCCAATGTTCTTAGAAATTCTATTTAATCAGAGCCGGCATTCTATTTTCAATATTCATACTTACAGATTTCACAGTGCTTTCAATTCAATTTCAAACGGATTATGCACAAAGTTGTTTCTGATTTTATGTTTTGATTATTTGATTGATACTATGGTATGATCTTCGCAGAGTTGCCAATGTTTTTTAGTATATTTCAACCAATAGAAGAGTCGCAAAAGGTAGATTCGGAGCGAACTTTCACATCAATACAGAATAGATGTCCTACAGTTTCTAGTCATAACGAATGAAATACTTTGTAACGCATATTTTTCTTAGTTAATTTTTTATATAAAAAGTGTTTTAGCTCAAACATTTATGGATTCAATAAGAATAATAAAACTCCAAGTCATGTTAAATTAATTTTTTTGGTGGACTTAGTGACAAAAAAACTATAATATATTTCAAAATCTGTCCTTTCTTTTTTTATTGGAGTTTAAGGAAATTAAACTCTGACGAAAAATTAAACTTCGTTTATTTTCTTACAAATTGATTGATTATTTATGAAATTAACAATATCGAAAAAAAAAATAAAACTTAGCTTAACAAGCTTAAAGACAGAAAGAGATTTTTCCAGAGTTCCTCCATCAGACATCAACGTTCACAGGTAGCACATGGTCGTTGTTTTCTTAATTGGAGAAAGCTGGACTTAGCCTGATTGCCTCTGCATTCCAACTTGTTTCAAGTAAATCGGCAAAATTTATAGCGTGATCGGAAAACTTAGAGTGACAGAAAAATTCCAGCTTGATCAGGAAACTTGTAGCTTAATCGGAAAAATTCTAGCTTGATTAGAAAACTTTTATAGTGATCGGATAACTTAGAATGATAGGAAAAATTCTAGCTTTATCAGAAAAGTTGTAGCCTAATGGGAAAAATTCTAGCTTGATCAGAAAACTTCTAGCGGGATCGGAAAACTTATAGTAATAGGAAAAATTCTAGCTTGATGAGGAAACTTGTAGCTTAATGGGAAAAATTCTAGCTTGATCACAAAACGCCTAGACAGATCGGAAAACTTTGAATGATAGAAAAAATTCCGGCTTGATGGGAAAAATTCTAGCTTGATCAGAAAACTTCTAGCATGATTGGAAAACTTAGAGTGATAGGGAAAATTCTGGGTTGATCAGAAAACTTGTACCTTGATGGGAAAAATTCTAGCTTGATCAGAAAACTTCTAGCGTGATCGGAAAACTTAGAGTGATAGAGAAAATTCGGGGTTGATCAGAAAACTTGTAGCTTGATGAGAAAAATTCTAGCTTGATCCGAAAACTTCTACCGTAATCGGAAAACTTGGAGTGATAGGAAAAATTCTAGCTTGGTCAGAAAACTTGTAGCTTGATGTTAGACATTCTAGCTTGATCAGAAAACGTCCAGCGTGATCGAAAAACTTACGAGTAATAGGAAAAATTCTAGCTTGATCAGAAAATTTGTAGCTAGATGTGAAAAATTCTAGCATGATCAAAAAACTTCTAGTGTGATCGGAAAACTTAGAGTGATAGGAAAAATTCTAGCTTGATCAGAAAACTTGTAGCTTGATGTTAGACATTCTAGCTTGATCAGAAAACGTCTAGCGTGATTGGAAAACTTACGAGTAATAGGAAAAACTCTAGCTTGATCAAAAATTTGTAGCTAGATGTGAAAAATTCTAGCATGATCAAAAAACTTCTAGCGTGATCGGAAAACTTAGAGTAATAGGAAAAATTCTAGCTTGATCAGAAAATTTGTAGCTTGATGGGAAAAATAATAGCTTGATCAAAATACTTCTGGCTTGATCTGAAAACATCTAGCCTGATCGGGAAGATTGAAGCGTGGTCGAAATGATTGAAGCGTGGTCAGAAAAACTTTAGCGTGATTGGAAAAAAGTTTTGAAGCGAAAATAAACAATATAGCAGTGTGACAATAGAAGACAAATAGGTAAGATTTTTAAGATAATAAAATAAAATAAGCAAGAAATGGCAATTAGGTAGAAATGGTAATTGCTGAAAACAGACCAGAAATAAGTGAATTTATATTTTAAAATATACGAGTTGAGATGAAAAATGAATTATAGTGTGGCCCAAGAAAAAAAACGTTTTATAACTGGAAGTTTTTTAAATAAGGTTTTTTTAGTATTATAAGAAAATGAAATGTTCACTGAGTAAGTTTTATTGAACCTGAAATGATAATACGTTAATTATTTTTTATTCAAGCAGTATCTCCCCTTAATTTTTTCAGCTGAATTGCTATGTTTTGAGTATTGACTTTTTCTGACAACAAGGTCAACCGCGACTCTGACAGCTGATGCTTCGATTGCTCTGTATCTAGACTATCGACTACATAAAAAATTTAGCGATCTGAAATCACGATCAAAAATGCGACGATGTCTCCTGAACAAGAAATTTAGCGACCTGAAATTACTATCAAAAATGCAACGCTGCCTCCTGATTTAGAAAATATAAAATAAAAACAATTTCTTATCTCTTTTTAAAGTATTGGTACATAAAAAGTTTTGTTTCAAATTGAAACAAAACTAACAGATTATCAAGATTTACGATATAATAACCATGACAACAAAACTTTATATTGAAATTCGATAATTATTTAATGAATCGCATCATTTCCCAGTTAAAGATTTTTTCGTTTTTAACGATGCACGAAGAAATGATCGGCGCTATGAAAGAAAACGGGTATTTAATATTTGAGTGATATATTGTTAAGAACATGTCATTTTTATTTTGCTTCCAAGTTGAAGATACCTACTTCATTAAGTTTAAAAATTTCAAAAATAATTAGATACAAATTTTATTCAGTTCAGTTCTAACGCCCAAGCTAGTCGGCGAATTTGTTCTATTCATGCAGTAGTAAAAATCTTTGCAAAGCAAAACTTATAATACGCAGGAATTGGCGGTGAATGCGAAGAGAAGTAAAGTTGTTTTCGTAGCGTTGGAAAAACGAAACGAGTCAAAAGCTGGCTTTTAAATTCATTCTTGCTTTTGCTTTTGCTGGTCGCTGTTTAATTTGATTCCCGGTTTCGAACTTTCCTGAATTATAAATATTCTGATATTAGAAATGCATTTTAAAATAGCGGACCTATTTGAATTTCTGATAACTTTTAATGAAACGAATATTATAGGTCAGGTATTGGGAAATGGAAAATTTGTTGTATTTTATTTGTATTTTGATATAAAAAGCAATTTTAATGACAAAAAATCAAAAAAGCAGTAGATTTTAGAAATTTATAAGTTCCTTTGAAGTCGACAAACAAGTTGAGAATTTTCTTCAAAAACGCTCTATAGTTTTTTGAATCTTATAAATTATTTTTTTTTTTTATAAATGTTTTAATTAAACTTTTGTTCCTACTGAAATAAAACAATCATAAATTTCATTTTTGTAATTATTACTTAAACAATACTAAATATGAAGTAAATTGTTTCCATTATATTAAAATAAAATTCTCTTAAAATTATGACGTTTTCCCTATAAAAATCTGACAGTCATCTGGTGTCCAAACATTTTTTATGAGCAGTGGTGTAAAGCTGTCCGTGAATATGGTGGTACTATGGATGATTTGGATCAGCTATTACATTATCTGCCTTAAAGTGAAAAAAATATTTCTTATCACTTACACCCTCTTTGATTGATGTGTTTCTCATCCGATATGGACACATTATTTCCAGAATGGAATCTTCTCCAATTAGACCATCAGGGCTAGTCCCTACAAATCCAGATTCATAAAAATATGGACACTTTATTTCCAGAATGGAATCTTCTCAAATTAGACCATCAGGGCTAGTCCCCAAAAATCCAGATTCATAAAAATATGGACACTTTATTTCCAGAATGGAATCTTTTCCAATTAGACGATCAAGGTTAGATTCCAAAAACCCAGATTCATACAAACTAGTAGCAGTGACTTCAGATTCAGTATCCTCACAAAAATTTTGTAGTGCTGTTTTTTCATGCTGAACTCCTGGTGCACGATCCAAATTGTACCCTTATACCTGAGATTTATATAATGAGGGGGGAAACTTGTTACGCTTGCAAGCAGTCAATACAAGTCCAAACTTACTTGGCAGTAATTCAACCAGAATGCATTTTTCTCTTGGCATATTGTAGCTGTGCCAATATTCAATATTTTCTTTGTTGATACCATTTGGTGATTAGAAACATGCTTTTTTATCATATGCATTTATATACTCCTTAGTACATCTTGGATTGTTGTCACTAAGGAGGCAGACAGTTCATCAACTTCTGGTTTGAGGAGGCATAAATATTCTACAACATTTGTTACCCCAACATTTTTTTGAATCCATTTACATTCAATCCATGATGATTTATTAATGCTACAGACCCTTCCTTATGAGGAAATATTTCCTTAATTGTCTGAAGATGTTTTTCCTCAGTCGGTACTCCAAATTTTTGCCCTGTTAGTAGAACTTTTTGCAATTCATGACAAAATACATCAAAATCCTATCACTTGTCTTTTTCTCGCAATTCGCTCCAGCTGGTACCTTAATCCTCACAATGTGAGCATTTTTACTCGCACTGGCAACGGTGAGTTTGTGTCGGATTATTTTGTTCCCCCAAACCATAAAACCCAGACTAATGACGAGGCTAGTGAGAATTTGAACGAATCTCATTGGTTCAGATGTAGTGGTGTATTTTTATGTAACTGTTGATTTAACTCTTTTCAAAATAGAATAGTTTTAAGATAATATTTCTCGTCTCGCATTAGAGCGATCGAGAGGGAAGAGTTATAAATTAAGATAGCGTATTACTAACTTTTGTTGGATATTTCTAGGAATTGGAGTGACGTAGCTATGCAAGCTGTGACTTGAAAAAAATATTTCCAATCTATAAAAACGTAGTTGCTAAAAAATAACGATATTGGATATGATTTTTAAATATTTGTTATTGAATGTGATTTTCAATGAAATTCATTCAAAGTACTGCTTTGTGAAGTTTTTTCATTAGCTCTGACTAAAGTAGCTGCTACTCAGTTTACTGCTTTGTAGTGTGTGCCACATTTTTTAGATACTCAGCGAATTTTTCTGCTAAACCAGTGCCGGTTGCGAACTTTTAAAAAATGGGTTTTATTATTTATAAAATGATATTTGCTTTTTTCAAAATTTAAATTCTTATAGTAGATATAATTCATAGATATCAAAAATTAATTGATCAAAATTATTTTAATTCTATGAAAGGGTTTTTAATAATCATCACTACATAAATCAAATAATATGATAATGAGGGAGGCGAATTTAACCTCAATTCGCTAACAACAGATGCCTTAAAAAAGGACAGAATCGTTTCGGAAGATTAAAATTTCCCTCTGTCGTCGTTTTCAAATTATTTCATTTCCCAATTCCCGACATCGGATCGGATTCAATGAAATGTAATAATTAATTTTCGTGGAAATTCTAAGTGGGCTTCGAGAATTAATTGGACTCCAAATGAATTTAAGGTTTCTGTTGTCTTGTTTGGTGTAAAATTTATTAATCATAAGGTTTTGGAATGATTTCCACGTAGGTGACTAGAAAAAGTTTTAAGCGTGAAAAGCATAACTTTCGCGGAAATATCTCTGGAGAATAAACTTTATAGAACAGGTACCCATCTTCAAAACGGTTTCGTCAAGATCCGATTAAATTTAATTTAGTGTCAATAAATTTCGTAGGAACGGCGTGTAATTAGGAAGGGATTAAAATCTAATTATAATCAAAATTAAATTCTATGCACAGGCATATGTACATATAATAATAAAATTATGTGGAGATATTAATAAAATATTAAAAATTTGATTGTGTTTTAATTTCAATTTTAATATTATATCTATATACAAATATCAATTGTATATCTAATTTTTATATATTTTATTGTTTGGTGATTCCGAGAGAGTACCGAGGAAGTGGGAAAACACTCGAGTACCGGCAGACGGCAAGCGACAGGTAAACTATAGTATACATGTACAAAATATATGCGTAAAACTTTATTGCCATCTTGTTTAGTAATGACGTCATCACTCATAGCAACTGCCACTTTCGGTTATCCGATTAACACCAACATCTAATCATAATCTTGTGTGCAAAATTTTAAATTTTTTAATTCAGTAGTTTTTGGGTTATTTTTGGAGGTCTGGCGATCAGTGACTTGTGTTGTGAATTATGAACGTTTATGCGTATACAGTTGGTGGATTGAGTACCCATTTTTTTACGCTCTAGTAGAGTAAGTTAGTGTAGCGACAGGTACCTCTCGGGAATCGTGAGTTATATTTAGATTATTTTTATACGTAATAATCTTATATTCGCGCCATATTTGTTGCTTTGCTCTAAACCATAAAAATTTAATAACGTTCTATCTGATTTTTATTTGTACCTAACCCACAAATACATGAGAATATAAAAGAGGCACTCTTCAGACTATAAAATATAATAGATTGTAATCACCCTCTAATTTCATGTCAAATAAATGTAATAAATATGCTAAATTTCATAACTCTCTGTTGTTCACACGAATTAAATTTCATCAACAATATTACGTTTCCACGCAAGCGCGTGTTAAATTGCTACTATTGTAAATTTTACATTGAGGACATTTTATTGGCTGCTCAGCAGAAATTTTAAGTTCAAGGCACCGCAATAAGCCCTATTAAGCAGACAAACTCATGCGAGTCAATACGATATGCGAAATTTGTTGAAAATCGAACGGAATTAGAAAAACTATATTTTCAAACTAAATTCTCGAATGCCTTTTTTTACAACGCATGATCCGAACCAACCGAAAACGAATAAAAGTGTGCGAAATTATGACAGCTGTGTTTTGATTTAAATATTACCTACCTGCAATGGTTGTAAATTATTTAGTAAATTTAGTTGTTCTAGAAACTCTAGGGCAAGCCGAAATTTTGGCTAACAGGCCAGCGCGACATCGGCTGATGTGGACTGACCCTTTTGAGGAACTTGGTGAGAACAATTTTAGAAAACTTTATAGGCTGGACAAACAGACTATGGAAGAGTTGGTTGACCTTTTACAACCTCAATATCAGGGTTAAGTCTGACAATTAATGCTCTACAGAAATTCAAATAGAAGTTAACGCTATTCGTAATAATATGGTTCTATAGGTTCAAGTGGATATTTATTTCAGATATTGACAGCACTACGGTTCTTTGCTTCTGGTAGTTATCAAGCAATCGCTGAAGCCACAGATGCATTAAACATTTCAAATATTTTAAATAAGTCGAGCAAGATTCTTGCTGCAAGGAGCAAGCCAAGTGCCACAAAACCACCTACATAACCTCACTAGTTTAGTTATTTTTATTTTGTAACATAAACTACAGTCGTATGCCACGTTATCAAATTTATTCATATGTATGCGACTTTGTATTTCCGAATATATTTGGAAATGCCGATTTGAGTTAGTATTAAATCGTATTAGTATGAAAATAGCAGCCCTAATGTTATCGTGGACTTAGCTCGTCCATCTTGTCGCGAAGATGTTTTGATTCTGCCATATCCGTAATTTACACTGTTGTCCGATGGAATATAAATTATTTGATATCAGTGTTTGATCAAATAGCGATGTACACTTGGGTAGTTTTGATTTTTGGATAATTTGAGATCCATCAGTTTATTTAAGCGTCATTCATACCAAATTGAACGCACCCAGAGTTGCCCTGGTTATCAAGGGTTTCTTCTTATCAAACTTGTTTTAAAAAATTAATCACCAGGTGTGGACTGACTGTTATAGGTCATTAATAAATTATAATTCAGTAAATTAGATTCAGAGGGCCCATAAGACTTTTTTAGTTCAGTATCTAGACACATAGATAGGGCAAATATAGTTTGGCATATTTTTGTACTAAACCATGTGTACCCATATTCGAAGCATCAAAAATGACGTGACAAAAAATAAAAGTGGACAAAAACTACATTTAATTTAATAAATATTCAATTTTAAAAATGGTAACCGCGCGATTTATATACATAAAAAATATATTGTCGAAAAGGTAATCGTGCACTTTATAAATAGACTGTAACTGACAGAATGCCGCCGGCCGCCTGTTGTCCTAGTTGCTAACTACGGATCTGTTCCCTCCCTCTCTTTCTCTCTTTCAAACACATAGATTTCTCTATCCTAACCATCGCACCCACTTATTTTATCTACTATTTTACGGTAATTTTTATTATATTCATGATTTCTTTATTTTATTGCACACATATAAAAGTAACTTTACAACTCTGTATATAATTTGTTACCCCACTTCTATCATTAACCCGTAAAATTAGAAGGCGCTCATTAAGCCACTGATAAATGACATACATTAAAAGACAAGTTAAAGTGTAGCGTGAGAGTTATGGAGGTGAATTTGAGGAAGGTATTACGGTGTACCTTTTAAGTAAAACTATCCATGCCTTGTATGTGGTACGACACCGTATGTTACTCAAATAATATCTCACTAACAACGCGACATCTTAAACGCTTTTATTCTAATTACCGTTGAATAATGTAAAGTGCTTTATTTGCAAGACTGGCATTTTCATTTTCGTAAGTAAAGTTTAATTTGAAAAAGAAAAGATTATTCTCGAAACTTTTTAAACATAATTAGGTGCAGCGAGAGTAATAAGGATTATCAAAACTGTTTTATCTTGTCACTGCTTAAAACCATTAAATAAATGTATATTTTTTTCCGTATACGAGGGATATCTTGTTTAAACTAAATTTACATTTAATTACACAGCCACACACAAAAAAAGTTTATTACCACGAACCAAAATATATGGATATAGTGCATTTTACGATTCTAAATTTGAATCCGCAGTTAAAAAAAATTTATCGTGTCATTTTTTTTTGCTAAAATAGGGCAAACGTTTTAAATATCATTAATAAAAGACAGACTAGTATACTAGTACTCTTAGATTTTAGCAAAGCGTTCGACACAATAAATCACAGAGACATCTTATTTCCAAATGCTCTTATTTATAGATCCGATGATATTTCTTTAGGGTACGTACATAGTGGTATGTAACAATAGTCCAACAGTGGTCAATGTACCAGGGCACATTGGAGCCTGGCTTGTTACTTCGATAAGGTCAGGGAGCCTGGATGGTGGAAATATAATTGCTATCTCATTTGTTTATATAGCTCAAAGCTACGTATAGCAGCTAACGCAGCGCAGTATGCAGCCGTCATTACGCCTGTTGTACGTTTCCTTACCAGGAAAAAATTTGGCTTTATTTTAAGGCTTCTTGAGATTTGTCATCAAATGGTAAGCATGGTCTCTAAGTACAACCAGACGAGTTTGAATGTTTAATAAAAGTAGATATTTATCAGTAGGAAGCTTATAAATGTTGGATGTACGAAATGTTCCTTCGTCACTCTAATTTTCAAAATATCGTACGTCTATAGTAGTGAAACGATAGTTACTATTAGCCAAGCCTTGCAAAATAACAGAACCGAAGTGCATATATTTGTAGTATGATGTGCCTGAATAGAGGTGCAATAGTTTTCATATGTTTTCCATCTCTAAACCCGATACAGTTAGGATAATTCCATATTAGTTTAAAATGGTTGCAGTACGTCCCACAAAGAATCGACATTTTCTTCTTACCTATGGTAGACGCACGCATCCTAAATGAAAAAGATAAATGTTTAAAAGATGTACCCGTGTACAGGTAACGCAAGTTGTTCTTCTTGTGTAATGGGATTGGTGTTAAAATTATGTCAATTCTTCTTTAGTTTGGGAGATACTACAGCCTTGATGTAATCAAAGGTGTCAGTCTCCATACATAGATATTCACAAAAACTTACTAGGATAGTTTTTTCAATTTTTTGTATAATTGATGAAACTCACCGTAATATTCCCTTTCAAAGTTCACAGCATGAACAATAAACTCAAGGTCATTATTAAAAAATACAAACTAATAGCGGTACTTTCAAGCAACAACTCTTCATCAAGTCCTTCCATATCGAATAAGAACAAGCAACTAGAGGATCAACGTGTGCCCCCTAGTATTCATCTAGTAAGCAAGTAAGCTACCATTTCGTCTATCAGCGTACATCCCCGCTTCACTGTGTACTCACCCTTATAGGCTTCATAAAATCGTATCTACATAACAGATCACATAAAGTCATCATTAACAACTAAGTATCAACTACTGCTACAATTAATTCCGGTGTGTCTGAAGGTGCACTTCTGGGACCACTATTATTTTTGATTTATACACCAGATCTATACACTTAATTTTTTGCTGGCAATACAGAATTGTGTTTTAATTTTTTTCTTAGTAATTATGTTAGTACTGTAGATTTAATAAATCGTAACATGGAAGCAATTAAATCTTAATTTTCAACTTCTTTAAAACTAAGTACTCTATATACGTTAATTTTATCCGTCCGTCTGTCTGTCACACCAGTTTAGCAGCTAAACTGTTTGAGCTACAGTATTCAAATTTTGTCCCAAAAAATATTTTTTAATATTTTTAAGGTGCTCCCATACAGCTAAAGGGGGGCACTGGAAAAAAAAATTCCGTCAAGCAACAACTTTTGTTATGTCAGTAATTCTTCATTGATAATATGTATAATACTTGTTTATTGAGTTTATTCTTATTAGACTTGAAAGAGATTTTTTTCGTTCAAATATAGGCATTTATTTGTGTTTGAATAAATAAATTGGGAAAAAATTACAATTTTACAATCCTGTTTAAGCAGCGTCCATAAAAATAGCAAATCGGGTACACCAATCTTAGAGGGAAAGGTACGAATTGGATATGCACCTACGGTTCGATTTAAATTGCCTTGAATTACTCGTCTTTGTTTTTAAACTCGGGTCTAACTTTTATCATAATATCATCCAATTAAATAAATCACTTAGTTTGGTTAGGTGGACAGGGAATTAGAATTTGGCTTAACCCTTCAAAAATTATACGTTAAAGGTCTGTCAAACCCAAAACTTCGTCTTGTCTTTTGTTTTATAATTAGGGTCGTCTTTTTCACTCACTTATTTTGTTTCGCTAATATTATAATCTGTATCTTTCTTTTTATGGAACTACTAATTTTAATGTTTATAATTAAAATTCTAACAATATAAAATATGACACTTTAAATAGTTGGCAGGTATATGAAAATAATAAAATTCAGGAATTTAAAAAGCTGTTACTATATCAATCACAACACATTAAAATGTTAAAATAAACGAAAATATTTGTTTTACGCCAGCGAGTAATATAGTTAAAAAACGTAAAATTTATATTAAAAAAATGCATGGGTGGTCACTGGTCACTGGCAAACAAAAACAGTAAAAATTTTATAATACTCATAAAACTGATAATTCCGATTTTGAAATATTTAAATTCTTTGAAAATATAAATTCAATCTGAGGATTTAAATATTGAAACTAAGTTCCTCAACGCGAATTGCGGTAGGATTTAACAATCAGAAATTGTAACGTAACGAAAAATTGAGATGTTGGAAAAGTAACTATTCGTTGTTTAGTAACGATTATTAAGTTAAAATGTGAGTAGTTACGTTGATTACCATGGTTATTTTTGCGTGGGAGAGAGATAGTAAATAAAATAACGTTCCCGACCTCACAAACTTTTTTTGTATATTGTATCGAGATATAAAATCATATAAAGGCATACCAGACTTGATCAAACGCTTTTTGAACATCAAATAGGACGGCCGGGCCAAGGTTGAGGGTTTTCTGGACTTGGGTATGGAATCTCACTAGTGCATCATAGGTGGAATGTTCAGACCTAAATCCATGTTGGAATTGGAGGATGATTCCCCTTTCATTCAGAAAGCTCCAGAAACGATCTTTGATTAGGTTCTCAAAGAGCTTACCTAGAACATTGGTCAAGGATATATGCCTGTAGGAAAGTAAGTTATGTCATCATAGGTGAAGGGTAAGAGGCTGGGGTCATGGTTTTGTAATTTCACATGCAATATTGTAGGCCTTATTTCAGATCAGTTGTTTACTTTCCCGTTTTATACGTCAAAGATAATTTAAATAATTTTTGCACTAATTCTGACTTCCACAATTATCCCACTCGACATTCAAACGTATTATGAATTCCTAAACACAGAATACACAAATTCGAAAAATGCTCCATGTATCAAGGTTTGAAATTATATAATCATCTGTCATCCAGCAACCTTAAATTACAAGGCAAGCTTTTCAAAACGGAACTAAAATCTTTAGTAGTAGACAAAGCCTATTATAGGGGAGACCGGGGCTGGTTGGCCCACGGGATTGGTTGGCAATCGTAAATACTTTCTTCGTTTGCTGCAGTACTGCCCTATACCACCAAGTCTAGACGTTCAGTGGATTGAACTACACATTTCGTGTTAATTTTAGTATTGTGCAATTTTTTACATTTTGGAGACTGTATGTATTTTTGGTGTTCCTGGTTGCATATGTTTTGTAGTTAAAAAGGTAAGAGATATGTAATTTCTTAAAGAATACAAAATTTCTTACATTTTGGTTGATTTTATAATAATATTATTTGTGTTTTAATGTTATTACACCGGTATGTTTGTTAATTTATGCATCGGGGTTGATTGGCATATTTGAAACGGGGTTTTAATTTGTTTGGGAATTAATTGTATTAAAATGTTAACAGTAAAATCCAATCAGGATTTCGTACAACAGGAATAATGCCATTTAATCCCACAATCTTTTCAGATGCCCATTATTTACCCAACTATGGTACAGATAAACCAAACCCTTTAGAAACAAGTCCTGCTAACGATTTAGTTTCCAGAATTTCAAATTTGGACCAATCTATCAAATAACAGAAATATAGAATTAATTATTTCTGAACGCGACTTAAAAAAAGCTGGACCATCAAGTTCATACATACTATCTGAACTAGAACAACTTAGACCTTTGCCGAAAGTTGCAGCAAAATCCTTAGATAATAACAGAAAAGGAAAAAAGAAGAGAGTCACAGCAATTTTAACTGATACTCCGATAAAATATTACTTCATGTCAGAAAATGAGATAATTAAAAAGAAAGAAATGGAAATTGCTGAAAGAAAGGCAAAAATAGAATAGAAAAAGGGATAAAGAAACATGCAAAATCATAGAAAATTTAACAAAAATCGAACAAGTCAAAAGGCAAATATTTTCAAAGAAAAAAAAGGATGAAAGCGAAACTTCCGAAGAGGAAAAAGACTGCTGCTGCCTGATATGTTTAGTCAGTTTTAAAATTCTAACGCACATGATTATACATAATGGTAGCTGATACTATGTGCAATACTATGTTGTATAGATCATATTAATACTCATAAAACGAACGACAGCAAAAATTGAAGTATGAAAAGTGTGCCAACCAGCCCCGGTCTCCCCTACAGTTAATGATTATTTTTTATCTATTTATACATGTTTGTTTATTTTATTCTGTAACACTGACTTGTCCTATACATTTTATAAATGTTTAAAAGTATTAATAAAGCTTATTATTAATATTTGAACATTTTTTGATCTAATGGAATGATAGTCTGAATAATTTAATTTTTTTTCCCATTCGGATCCGATTCTTGCGCAAAATCTAACCGAGTGATGACACAAAATATACATTAAAATCAGTCATAAATGAAGTTAGTTTATCATCAGGGTTCAACACATTTTGTAATATTCCCATTTTACGTTTTACGGTCCAACTACAGACACGAGACTATTTCAACATGTAAAAGGGTTGTTTTTACTTTTTTTTAATTAGCTCAATGTAGCGTATATAATCTTTATCTTTGTGGAGACAGTAGCAAGTAGAAATAGAGTTTAACAATTTAAATACAGATTTGAAAACTTTAAATCGAAAAATACATTCAGGGATTTACTTTGAATTACAGAAGTAATAAAATTGTTTCTATACTACAATATATTAAAATCTAGTGCGAAAGTAATAAAGAAATTTCTTTATTTAACTTCTTATTCAAATCCAATTTATATGGAAACTCCGTCGCGTTTATAATAGTCCCAATTTTCATCCAATTACTTTCTCTGCCAAAAAATTTAATTTCCAAATTTAACTTCACAAAGAAGATGATCTTCATTAGCATCAGTATTACCCTTGTAATATATTCAGCGAGATTTTATTTTTTATTTGAAAATCCCAACCTGTCTGTTCCAATAATAGGCCAGAGAAAATTTATATTTTGAGAAATTACTTATCCCCTAAAGGGCTTAATTCAGAAAAATAATTTTCTTGAATATTAATTATTTAAATTTTAAAGAATTATGTTATATTAAAATAACAATTTTTATCCACATAAATAAATAAATTTAATTTAAAAGTCACCCTCGAACATCTTAAGGTACACATATGTTTTCTAACAGAAGAATAATGTGATTGTATTCTAAAAAATTAAGTGTAAAAATTATTTTTTAGTATTTTCTAGTTAAGTAATCCTACCCTCTAGCCCATTTTTTCCTGCGAATTGCTACAAAAACTAATTATTCGTTTTTGGCCGAGATTTCGCCTAATATAGCAACTAAAAATATGCAGCTTTTTTCATATTTAAAATATTTATTAAAAGAGCGCATCTGTGATACTTTTTTCAAAATCTAGAGAAAAAGGTAATAGTCGATACTTAAACTATTTTTAAAAAAAAACCCACAGACGCGCACGAATGAATTAAATACAAAATCGATTGATTAAAACCACAGCTTCCTATCTTTAGTATTAAAGGAGCGCGCATCTAAAAACCATTTTAGACAAAAACATAAAAATGAAAGAAGAATCGAATGAAATAAGACGGATTAAAATATATTTATTGTTTGATGTATTTCTTAAAAACAAGTTTTTGAGTGCAGAGTTACATTTTTACATGCACATACCTGTGAGTGATTTTTATTCATTTTTAGTGAATTTTCACTACTATTCATTTAATTATATAGTGCGGATCCCATATTTGGTATAATTTGTATTATTTTAGTAAAAATGTATTCAAATTGAAATACCGTATGAGTGGTTATGCAATAAAACAATTTTACATTCATTAAATATCATGAAGTAAATTGTAAAATTTAATAAATACCCATGACGGGAATTTAAACAATGCGAAATTTTGTTGCAAAATCCACATCGCCAATAATTTTCGATAATAATTCATTTACCAAAGTAAAAATATACGTTGAAATCGTTATTGATTTTAAACTGAAATGAAGGTAAAAACTTGTTTGTAATTTATTTAAATGAAATTACTAATTTGATTGGAATGAGCAACTACTTTATAATATAATTGGTTTATTTAAAAATATTAAAATTTACAGGTTAGGATAGGAAATCTCATAATTGCACCAACTGTAATCTACTTAAATAGGATAAAATAAGCCCAGTAAGTTAACAATATTCAAGTAGCTCAGCTACGGACAGGTGGACAGACAAGCAGTTGAATTTCACTAGGTCACTGAAAATAGTAGGTAGGCGAGGTAAGTAAACCAGCTATCGATTGGTGAAAAGAGAGTTCCAAAATTCGAATCCGTTAGAGAAGGACAGCTAGACAGTCAGACTTTGCAGCTGACTTAGGTCACTGAAAATAAGAGGTGGGCGAGCTAAAGTGACCAGCTATTGATTTCTAAAAAACAGAGTTCCAAAACTTAAAAACCTTCTCGAGTTATCGCTGTGACAAATAGACAGACAGAAGGACGGACGTACAGGGTGGACTAAAATTGGCGTCATAGTTGACTGAAGTAAAAATATGGTTTTAATGACATTTGTGTTAATTTCTCATGAGTTTGAAACGAGTGAAAAAATTGCCTCTCTGCACCGTATTATACGCTATAATTTTTCTACAACCACACTTTCGTTAAAAATAAAACTAACTTAAAAACATTAATTGACGACAGTGATATCCATGATTTATGTTTTCTGATGGTATTTTACAGAAAGAAACTTTCTGGCACAAAAATGTCAGTTTGCGGCACAATAATTTCATTTTTCGACACAGAAATGTTACTTTCGAGCACATTAATGTTATATTTCAGTTATTTTGAGAAAATATCTCTGCTACTATAACAAGATTATTACGACTGATCTATGGTAGACAGAGTTATGCTTCATTCCTCTGTCGATCTTATATGAATTATAAACAAGGAAAGGAATTTGGAGATGTCAAGAATGTCGTTCAACACTAAGGTTGGAAACGCCATCCCAGCTGAAATGGTCTGGTATATAGAAACCAACGAAAGAGTTGGAGCGGGCATTTACAATGCTAACACAAAGACAAAAGTCTCACTGAATCTTGGTAACCACGCAACAGTGTTACAAGCAGAATTAATTGCTATACAATATTGTACAAAAGAGATATTAAGGCAACAAGTTATATCAAAAGCTATAACCATATACTCAGACAGCCAAGCAGCATTAAAAACATTATGCCGTCGCAAGTTAAATCAAAACTCGTATGGGACTGCTTAGAGGCCCTAACAGAGCTTGGTAGTCGAAACAGACTAACAAAACGGGCAACACAATCTCTAATCTTACCGGAACCATTCTATGGCATTGAAATGAAAATAGTCAGGGCATCCATCAGTCGAGTGAAATTAAATATGTTTCAAGAGTGGTGTTAAACTCACCAGGGCAGAGACAAGCCAAATAATTCACCATAGGATAATCGACAAAACTCACAGGCCTTCTTACACAGGGCACTGTAGGCTCGACAAACATATAATTAGGAAGCCATTTGCAGGTTTTGCTAGGAAGAAGAGGAAACCGCAGTACATATACTTTGTTACTGTGAAGGGCTATGTAGGCTAAGGTTTCTACTATACGGCCTAACCTAACCTAAAGCAGAATGCTATACAGGAGATCTATGTACTAGATTATGGAGCCAAATAACTAGATCAAGTCTAGATAAGGTTCTCTAATCGAGAGGACAAACACAACAGATCTGAAAAGATCGCGGTGGAAGAGGTAATAGTACCCAAAGTCCCTTATTTTCTAATCTAATTTTATCTAAGGTCTGGAGCTGTTTCATTAATTTTTAAAAAAAAAATTAACTAAGTAATGCAAACTAGTCATTATAAACATGTTAGCGAAGAGTATCGATGTTTGGAACAAAATTGTATCTGCAAGTACAAAAGTTTAACGAAATTTTAAATAGGTAATAGGGGTTAATAATAACAAAGATACCGCATACGGTGACCAGATAGGTTAAGGCATTGGCCTTTATACTTGGTGGATCTCCGGGCTGTGGGATCAAATCCTTTTTTAAACTCAAGAAGACTAAGGTCGAATAAGACTTCGGGTAAATGCCAAAAGCTATTTGTGCCGCAGTTCTATTCAAGCCGACTGAGATCGGATATCTCGTGGAACTGATAGGGGTTGGTAGCACACGAACACACTTACTAGTCAGTAGATGACCTGAATGATTACGGCATAGTTCCGAGTTTAGGTTAATAGAAAATCCTGGTTCGGAGCTTACGATCAGTTCTAGGTTCCGTACAGATTAGTCCTGGTAGCAGAAAAGAGACATTAAAATAAAAAACAGCAGCAGCAATAACAGAGATTTCTTAATCAATATGCGGCAGTATTTCCTGCAATACTACCAATTTTTTTGAATTTATGTTTAATTAAAGAAGGTGGTTACTTTAAAACTTTTTGTAACATTCATAAAATTTTGTATTATTTATGGTTTGAAAAAAAATATTTGTTTTTGATTAAATAGCATATTTTCACAAATATGGTGCTGCATAAAATATTCGGAATATTATTTTTTAAATATTAACAATTCTGTAACTATCATTCATAATTTCTTTTTCTAAAATTACTTAAAGCGATTAGTTTAAAAAAAATAGCACAGCACTTAAACAGCGTAAGTAACTTGAAAAAAAAACGGTTAATCTTGCTAGATCTTTTTTCCACTTCCCTGAATCATTTATTTTCATTGTTTTGGAGACGAGGCTGCGGGATTTCGCGACTAAAGTAACTCGGGGGAGTAGTTAGTTTCAATCTGGCCAGTTTCAAATAAAATTCCGGTGCTCTTCCTTATCGTCTCGAGTTCGTATTGATTGCGCGCTTCAAATAAGGAGGTTTGTCCTATTTTAAATGATAAATCAACAATTAATATTTGTTCCGAAATTCGTCTATAAAAATTGAAGTTTAGAACTTACTCAGAGTAAAAAAAATATTTCAATTGACGGATTTTTAAATTCCATCACTCACAAATTTGTACGCCACTGTACGTAGCAATGTACAAAAGGAAGATATCAAAAAAAATGCTAATCGATATTTTAAAATGAACTACCAGTATTAATAGTGATGAAATGTGTCCAGAATGTCATAGAAAATGGGAATAAATATTGTATTTTACCTTCCATTGATCCCATTAGTATATCTCCAAATTCAGATTCAAGCTCTTAAAATTCAGATAATGAAACTTAACTTTTTTATTAAATTATCATGGCAGGACAAACTGGTATTTTTTGGCATATTACTAATTACAAAAATATTGAATGTATATGAAAAATAAAATTAATTGTGGAAATAAATTATATAACGCCGCCCATGCTTTTTACAAAGAATTCGCCGATGGTCGATAGGTATTTACTTTTTATGTCGTTCTAACTGACTTCGTATAGACTATACTTTCACAATTATTTTGGCTAAAGTTTTGAAAACTATTTAAGGATTAATTTTCAGGTGATTGATTTATTACTTATTAAAAGTTTTGTTAGGATTTTTTCAGCATGTCCTGAACACCTTTTTTATTAAATTTTCTGTGACTCGAAAAAAATTTACAAATAAAATAAAAATCTCAGACAAACCTTATAAAAACTAGACGGAGCAAGAAGACAAAATACAAACATCCCTCATAAATTTTTCATCCTCTCTATCGAGCCTTTGGAGTCCCGCAAAACCAGATTTATAGATATTAATCTGGGGCCCTGTGCGGTAACTGAAAACGAAAATCCAGCTTAAAAAAAAACACGGCACGTGCCATATGGGGAAACCAGGCGAAACCGACCGAAATGTTGATACAAACTTTTAACATTCTTCTACGAGAGATAAATAATGGCGATGGTTTTATTCCCTTTCATTATAGTCTTTTGTTTTCGGGCAGCGGAAAGCCCTTTTTTGGTAAAGGGATTTTCTTCGAAGCTTTTGCTGTTTTAGGATGTGTATCGATAAATGTCGGACAAAAATGTAAATTGAAATCCAACAGAGAGGGTGTTAATTTATTACATTTACTTTGGAAAATTATTTTCTCTTTTACACATAAATAGATACGATGGAATTTCTATTATTAACCTCTCCTTATATATATTGTAATGATTTTAACAAAGAGAACCATAATCCCTGTACTTAACGAGGCAAACTTCGCAACTACCCAAGTGCTATTGGGCGTTATAATTAAGTCTAACTCAAAGCCACACAGATAATCATGCAACTAATCATGTCTTAAAACAAACCTGCTCATGGTGTTAAGAAATAATGGATAATTTAATTTTAGCAAACCTATAAACATGTTATTTCACATAATGTTGAAGTAAAAAAAAATGCACCACAATAAAAATAAAAAGTATTGTTTAGGTTAAATTTTATAGATATTTTGGGAAAACTGATGCTAATTATGTCGAGTCAGCAGGAATTAACATTGTAGTTCTGTTATTATGCAATATTAGTATTATTCTAACTTTATAGTTAACACAAACATTCAAAATTTAATTGGGGCAATCATTGAATTAGTAGGAGAGCTTTTTAGAAGATTCACTATCCTGGATCACTGGAAATTCAACGATACGAGCAAATTTATTAAAAAAATATATAAACTTTTTTTGTTTCTTTTGAGAAAAATGAAGGACTTTTGTGGGATGGAACTAAAATACACTTTAACAAACTTCCCCATGGAGAAAACTGAACACAAAGGAGCTTAAGGAGTAAAGCTTTACATTCTGAAGTGCTAATTTAGCATACAAATAATAATTTCCTATCAAAGTTTTGATAACTTAAGTACCTATAAACAGGGCCGGATATTTTTACACATAATACTTGCTGCGAATTTGTATTATGTTATAGTTTTAGAAAATAAGCTACGTAGAAGGACTATTCTTAAATTAGTACGGAAAATATTATTAAAACCGGAAATACTTCATTTTAACTTTAAATTGCCAAACTTCCGGCCCTGAAAATTTGTCGCTCTAGTCTGCAGCATACTTAGCATATTTAGAAATACTGCTCTGCCTATAAATTGAATAACGTGACTGGATTCCATCTTTTTTGTTAAAATTTGATTAATAAATATGGTAAAAATATTTGTTCTTCTTATCGCTTCATCTTTTTCCAACCACAAGGAAACGTCCTATCGCCAATGCTCTACATCATCTACCTACACGAAAGATTCAATGACAGACTCCATCCAAAATTTCATCTATGCTGATGATAAGGCAATGGTCGCCCACGGTTCGAGTTTCGAAGAGATGAAACTGGCGCAGGCTCTGGATGAACTCTCTACCTGTTATAAGACTAACCATCTAAAGCTAAACCCTAGTGAAACACAAGTCTTAAATATGGAAGCTGCACATTATATGTAGAAACTACCTCGAACCAAAATACCCTAACCTTTAAACAGCATTGCATAAATACCAAGGGGAAAGTCAGTACAGGAAATAATATAATCAGGAAATTGATAATCCTGTAGTGCAGATCATCGAATTCTCAGAACCGCGGCTTTGGCGCTATATTTTTATGCAGCACCAGTACGAAACGCTTCCGCACATGCGAAGCAATTAACGTAATAGCGAATCTTTACTGGGTGACTGGAACTGAGTCCAATAGAGAAATTATATCCGCTAATCGGCATATCTCCACCAAATATACGTAGAGAAATGGCGGCAGACCTGGATAGAAAGGAGCAGGACATAGACACCTCCTGTATGGACAACAGTACGTGACGCCATGGCTTAAGTCTAGGAAAGCTTCATGAAAAGATCACGGCCTTTATAAGGAACACCAGAATCGAACCGAATCACTAAGTGGAGAAAGCAATTAAGTAACCTGGATACTCAAGCTAAGAAGGAATTACCCACAGATAGAGACCAACCTTATGTGTTTTGGAGAACTCCGAAGAGTATGAGAGTAGGAGTATAGCGATGCAAAATCAACATGTCGAAATGGGGTCTACTGCCGAAGGGGGCAAGCACCCGGTGTGATTGTGGCGCCATCCAGGACCCAAGTGATCTGCTAATCTGCCCCCAACTAGACACCAGACACATTTTTTTTACTATTGCAGATTTTCCAAAGCAGTCAATTATTAATTTACTGATTTTATTATATACATTAAAATTTGCAGAAGTTTAGGTTGCACTAGTTAAAAGCACTCAAATTCAATATCCTTTTGTTATCTTGATTTAAATTATTTTGTGTAAAATCTGGAACATTTCCTTTAGAAGAAATAAGATTATATTTTCTCATACATTTCAAACTTGCCATAGAAAACTCAAATCTAGGGAAAATAATTCCTTTAATTGGTTCCTGTTGCACTACAACTGGTTTTTCTTGTATTTTTAGTTGATCAGGTGGTAAGTATTCCATTAGAAGTTGAGCAGGTTATTTCAGATGGAGTGTAATTTTTGCTCTGTTCATTTTCAGTAGCTTCTAAATCTTCATCAATATAGGCTTTAATCGTATCCCAATACTGTTTAAATGTTTTAAAGTTGCTTAACCCTATTCAACATTTTGTTCCTTTTATTTTCATCATCGGTTATTTCTTCAGTTTCTAGCTTAGCTTTTTTAATATTATTTACTTGGCCCGTTATAAAATCTTGCCCCAATTTTTGAAGTACCTTCCTCATTATTTGGGCTTTCATAATCATTCATTGATGTTTATATTTGGTTGAGGACGTTGGCTGTGTTTCCTTACATCTAGAGGTTCTTGGAAGTGCATAGATGGTTCTAAAGTGTCAGTTTTTAATAAAAACTCTGATTCAGTAACTTCCTGGATTTTAGGTCCTTGGTTTACAAAATTCTGCTTGTGTCGAGATCTTATTGGCATCTCAAAGCTGGTGGTTAAATTCATATGGTTCTTTTGAGGTGTTGATATATTTTTTTGGATCATAGTTTGCTTTTTCAGTTTATCCACAAGGATTAATTTTTTTTTGGATAGTTTCTGTCTCTACCTAGTAACATTGTTGTGCTATAATTTTCAGTAAATCAGTATTAGAAGGGACATAATCTTTTGTACAATAAACGATATTATCCTAGCGAACGACAAGGTCATAACAGCTGCAAATTATTGGAAATTGGGTAAGTTTTTTAAAGTGTTTGAATTTATTTTAAACCGGGTTTAATTGATACATTTATTCTCTTTTCTTGTTTCCCTTTTTTTCAATATCTCCAAAAAAAGTTGAATGGCTAGCGCCTTTAATTTAAAATTAACGCCTTGTTTAATTAATGCTTGGTATATTTAGGTATTGTTGTGGTAGAACGAACGTTACTAAACAAACAAAAAAAATTTGAGCATTTTTTTTTAATAAAAGCGAGTTGCAAAATTTAATGTATTTTACTTTGCGGCTTTCTTATCTGAAATAGTTAATTCGATATTTTTTAATAATAAAAAAAAAACAATATTAATGAATATTTTTTGCTTTAAGTGTGTTGAGTAAAAACCAATTTTGTTGTGCATTAATTATAAGACAAAAAAAATAGTAGAACTTTGAATCGATTATCTGAAAGGCGGGTTGATTTATCCGGGCATCGACTCTGCGGCTTAACGTTGAAATGGAATATTAAAAGGACAATTTCCAGTAAAATCTAATGCGCTTCCGTGCGTATTACAGATTTAACCTCTATGCCTGTGCTCGCGCTGGTGCAAATTTAAAGATAATGCGATATAGTTAAATAAGGGAAAATGCATAGCAATTTAAGCAATTGTTTGTTATATGATTGTGTATGTATGTACAATTGTTCCATTCGGTTTACATGGCTTTTGTTCGAAATGGTTTATTTGTGTTAGTTTTGCTGTTTTATTATTTTTATTGTTTTTTTTTTAATAAAAGCAACGTTTTCATTTTTAAAGAAAGATAAAAATAGTCTTATGCATTTCTGTTCAGTTTTGTAATTATGTCAAACTTTGAGATTTGTTTTATGTATTTTATATACCGGGTAGACCAATTTATAACCGTAATACTGGGCTCTGAGATACTGGGTGGCCCAATAAGTACCTAGAATTGGTATTGATTGAATCACGTAGAAACTAAAGCAAAAATGATAAAATGGTCTTTACAAGTTTTGGATAACATATTTTCAGACTTGGTTACTGAAATATTTGGAGACAGCTTAGAATCAATATGAATCCTAAGCAGATTTACTGGATTTATCAAACAGTGATAAAACCAATGGTCACATATGGCGTAGTAGCCTGGTGGACGAAGGGGCTCCAGTCTATTGCGGTTGCCAAGTTGTCTGGACTTCAGCGACTAGCTTATGTGGCCATTACAGGCGCGAGGTCAACTACCTCGACCTCGAGGGAAGAGACTGTGGGATGACTCTGGACTGCTGCCAGAGATGAGTACTCACCACATTGTCGGAATGGTTTCAAATGTGTTCTTCTCTGTGTACAGCAGAAAATCGAGAGTTGGCATCACTGTAAGCCTCGGAAAGTATGGTGGAAGTCTTTAAAAGCACTGATCTCCAACCGGCTGGACTCATTGCTATCAGTCATAGTATGGGTACCTGGACAAGTAGGGATGGATGGTAACGAGAAAGCCAAATACTCTTGCGAGAAAAGGTGCAGAATCCGAGTGCATTGGATCGGAACTTGTCTTTAGAATATCCGCAAGCAGTACCAAAGAAGTGGAAATGGGCCGAGGGGAAAACTCTCCAGCACTAGAAAGATATTCTTGGGGTAGCTCACTCTAAAGCATTCATAGTCAACCCCTCAGGTAGCACCTTATAGAAGATGCTTGAATGGAGTAGGAGTGATTTACACACCTTATTTGGGGTGCTAACAGAGCACTAATGTTTGCGTTACCATCTGAAGAAGCTAGGTCTGAGTCAAACATCAGACTGTCGCTTTTGCAGTATGAAAGATGTAACAGCGGAGCATATTCTATGCTCCTGTCTTACCCTGGAAATGAATAGGCTCCGTACGTTTGGTTTCATAGAGCTGGAGCCTACGGATTTCAAGGAAGCTTCCCCTAAGTATGGTGAATTGCAACCCGTAGGGGTGAGCCATAATAGGCATCTGCTGGCCGAAGTGAAGGCGAGCTAACGCCCCACTCATATTGAACCTAACCCAGCATCAATAATTACTTGTTTTTCCAGCTGGAAACGATAGCCCGTGCGCTTCAAGCGCTTGTTTAATTTTTTTCTCGGAACCTCTGCGAACACAAAATTGGCCTAGTGGCTATGATAAATAACTTTTCTGACTAAGACCGCTCTTTTCATTATTTTTACGACATTGTAGGCTTCATTATCTCCTGGACTGTAATTTTTTTGGCCTCCTTGTTATGCTCTAACATATTTTATTGATTCGAGGAAATTGTGGAATCGAGTTATTTTGTAAAATCTGATATTTGTTGGATTTTGTGCTTAATACGAAAACATTTTTATTATAGTATAACCGAAACCTATTTAATAATTAATTAATAATTGGCAGTTTTTTATAGGGTGATTTTATATTTTGTTGTATTAATTTAGGTTTTCGTTTTAATGCTTTAATTTACATTTTAGAGAAAAAAAGAAAATAAATAACATACTTTTATTTTCTGAATGTAGATTTTCTTTAACTTTGGTCTGATTTCGTGAGAGTTAAAAATTGCAACATAGCAAAAAGGTGACGGTAACACACAAGTTCAGAGGAGAAAAGGAAAATCATCAATTTGCTTTGGAATTGTCTACTTTGGCAATTTAATCAAATACTCCCCATCGGCATATATATCTTTGAGTTAAAATAGCGGTTTCTTTTGCAAATCCACACGGCTTTTTGGCTTTAACTACAGTCCAAGAGTAATTCGGATAATGGTGGATTTCTGTTACGGCTTCCTTCTTGCTTTTGTTTAAATGCATTCGTGTATGCGCGGAACAGAAATCCAATTTGTATATAAAAAGTAGATATTATTTTCCAGCAGTGTAACTGGAGCAGAATCGACAATTTATATGCAATAAGTGATAAAAATTAAATCTTCCTAATTTAGCTGAAATTTTATTTTTCTCTGTTGAGCTTTGCATTCTGTCCGGTTCAGTGGCCTGACGTCATCTCTCCTAATGGACTCATCCAGTGATTTTTTTAAATATTTTTATTTTATAATTTTTTCCTACCATAACACATTGCACCGGGTCCAGCCCTTCTGAGACCGATCCTGCGGCTGTAATTAATTCTTAAAATTTGAATTTTGGGGATATAGTTTTAATCATTTGTTATGATTAAAAGAAGGAAAGAAGTATGTCAAATTTGTCTACAAACGAACAAAGCTAGAATCTTGGCAATGCTTTAGAAAGTAAAACGTTAATTATTGGTCAAGGAGCAGCGCCACTTTCAAAATATATTAATTACTTTTTATTGATTTTTATTAATTAATGAATAATATAAGAAAAATGAAAATCAACACAAGCAACTATGTTCTTTAAGCTATTCATTCATTAATATAAAACCAATAAATTCGTTCCTACTAAAAAATCCTCATTTTTGATAAAAGTCAGTTTCTAACATGTTAATTTTCCTTAAATCACATAATATTTTAAGGACCTAAATATTTTCGACAAATATTGACGAATCCTACTCCGCACTGTACGATGTACCGAAGGGGTAATTTTTTCTAAAACGGTACGTCACTGTTTGTTTGGTTAGTTTTGGGATATACAGTTACAACAGAGGCTATTTTGATAATCACCATTTAGGAAAACGGCCTGACCTTATTTGCCATATACGGAGGGACGAGTCGTATCGCATATTGCACGGTTTACGCCCTTAGGCTGAATAAATTTTCCCCAACATTTTTCCATTTCCTATCCCTTTGCTGTCACTTTTACATCGGACGGACAAGGAAAATCATTTTGTTCACAAAATAATTAGGCTCGTTGGAATTTTAATGTACAAAAATATTTTTAAAAATTAAAACTTGACCTAAATTCCATGTTTGTATTGGTTTAAAATTTTCTATGGGTGAATAATAATATAATTTGTTAATTAATAAAAATAATATTAGGATACTGACAGTAAAAAAAATCTCTAATCAGTCAGAATTATTTTATGTCATACTAGTTCATTATTGTGTTTTTATTGCTTAGTTACCAACTATATAAAGGTGTACTTTATGCCTATGCGGACATAAAGTGCATTTTATGGTCTGCAAAATGCGCGGGAATGAAGGCAAGAAACAATTTTTGTTTAACTAATTATTTTGATTAATAAAATAGAAATTATGAAATATATTTATGTAAAAATTAATAAACTAGTGTTATTGAAATCAAATTAAATTTTCACATTTTTTTTAATATTTATATTGTGGATGTATGACATATTTTGTATGCATAAACATGCATGAAATTTAAATATCTTGACCCTTTAATTATAAATTTTTATATTTCTTTTTTGTTATTTTTTTATGTATCCCTCAAATATATAAATTTATTTTTGATTAAATTCACTTTGTTAGGATGATTTGTACCTTATTTTTGTCAATATTAATGATACGGTGCGAATATTTCAAACCCAAATGTTGACTTATTGATTCAGTTATAATTGGAACCGTTGTCGACAAGGAAAATGGGCGGCAACAGAGGGAATATATCCTAGAATTATGTCTTACCAGAAGCTTGTTTGAGACGTCCTTGAAATATATTAAAATTGGGCTACCTACAAATATTGATTTACAAAATCGAAAAATTTTTTGAATAAATATAAATGAATAATAAAGAACCCCGCACAGAATGTTAAGAAATTGGCCGTCGGTGAAAGTTAATGAAAATTTTATATGCTGTTTGTGTTGCTAAAAGTAAAAAAATTAAATTTTCTACTGAGTGGTTTAGCCTCTACAGAGTGTTAAAAGTAATACTGTTTTCGTAATTTAAATGATACCAAGTTTAATTTATTTGTATTTCTGAGCTGAAACAAGAAAACAGGAAACAAACAGGAAAAATAGGAAAAAAATAGGAAAAAACAGAAGAAATTAAGAAAAAACAGGCGAAAATAGTGGAAAATATGGAGAAATAAGAAATTAGAAAGAAATAGAGAAAACAATGAGAAATTGGTAAAAATAGGGTAAAATATGGCAAAATAATAAAAAATGGGGAAAATATCAAAAATAGGAGAAAATAGTGGGAAATAGGAAAAAATAAAGAAAAATAGAAAAAATAGAAAAAATAGAAAAACAGAAAAAACGCAAAAAATTACAAAAAACAGAAACAAATATCAAATAAAATCGTAAAAAAGCGCAAAAAATCGAAGCAAAATCCCAAAAAAAAATCCGCAGAAAGTTTAAAAAAAAAATTCAAGATATTTCAGAAAATATAGCAGTAAAAATTTCAAAAAAAAAGGAAAAAAAAAACACAAAAAAAATACAAATACAAATAATTGGAAATAATCGCAAAAATGTCAAAAATTCTGAAAACAATCGCAAAAAACAACCAAAAAATCCCAAGCAATTGTAACCATCAAAAATTTTTTCTAAAAATGAAAAAATTCGAAAGATTTGAAATAGAGAAATAAGAAAAAAATGAAAAAAAATCAGAAAACAAAAGAAATAGAAAAAAAATGGAATAATGAAAAAAAAATTAGAAAAAATAAAAAAAATCAGAAAACAGAAAAAAAAAAGATTCAAAATCGGAAGAAATCGAAAAAATAGAAAACATTGCTAAAAGTTGAAAAAAGCAGAAAATATTGGAGAAAAATGAAACACAAAATTGTAAAATACAAAAAAAAAGAGAAAATCAAAAAAATTGTAAAAAACCGAAAAAACGAAAAAAAAAAGAACCGGAAAGAATAAAAAAAATTAAAAAATTTGGAAGACTTGAAACAAATCGCAAATAAATACAAAAAAATCTCAAACAAAAAATCGAAACAAAATAACTAAAAGCATGGCAAAAAGAACCGCAGAAAATAGCAAAAAAAAATTAAAAAATTGCAAAAGAGGAAAAAAAATCATAAAAAATTGCGCAAATAAAATAAACACATAAAATGGTAAAAAAATCTCAAAAAACAATCAAAAACCAATCAAAATTTTTTTTCGAAAAATGAAAAAATTCGAAAGATTTGAAATAAATAAAAAAAAAGCAGAGATATAAGACAAAAAAATGAGGAAAAAATAGATAACAAAAGAAATAGAAACAAAACAGAACAATGAAAGAAAAAATAAGAAAAAATAGAAAAAATCAGAAAACAGAAAATTTTTTTTGAAAAATGAGAAAAAACCGGAAAAAATCGAGAAAAATAGAAAACATTGGTAAAAGTTGAAAAACCAGACAATATGGCGAAAATGAAAAACAAAATTGTAAAATAAAAAGAAACCATGCAAAAACCGAAAAAAAAAACAAAAAAAAACGAAAAAAAATCACAAAAAATTTAAAATACAAATGCGCAAATAATCGGAAAAATTCAAAAAAATCGCAAAAATAAACGCAAAAAAATAGTAAAAAAATCGCAAAAAAAACCAAAAAACCGAAAACAAATTTTAACCATATAAAAGAATAAAAAAAAATCAGAAGATTTCAAATCAATCGAAAAAAATCAGAGGAATAAGAAAAAAATTCCGTTTTTCCAAATTTTGATGACAAACAAAACTGCCAAATGCTCTAGTATAGCATAAAATTCACTAAAACTTTTGTATAAAACTTTTTTCCGAATTCCCAAAAGTTGCTATATAATATGCGCATGCAGTTTATGTCATTATCAATAGTGAAATATCAATTCGGTAGGCGTATTCACTATCGACTTGCCATTTATTATTTTATAAATTAATGTAATGCTTAGTATTTTGTAATTAAAATAATCCTATTCTCTACATCCGAGCCGGTAAGTTCTGGGGTGACACAGCCAATTTAAATTAATTAAACTCATTTAAGTTACCAAGACAGTATTATTTTGAACATTCTGTAGAGGCTAAACCAGTCATAGCAAAAAAATTTAAATTTTACGATTTTTTTACTTTTAGTAACATAAACAACATATAAAATTTTCATTAACCAAGGGCCAATTTCTTAACATTCTGTGCGGGGTTTTTTAATGATAAAAGTGTAGAATATGTATTATTTATAATACACGTGAGGATTTTGACAAACCCTGCAATAAATCTGTCAAGAAAAAGAATCTCGTAAACTCAAAAAAAAACAATCAATCAAAAATTTTAAATTCTTATAATCCACTAAATTCCAATAATCATTCTTTTTATTAATTATGTGTTTAAATTAACAATTATTTCGTTATTGTTTTTCGTATTATAACCCTGTTATCACATCCTGAGATAATACTTGGTGAAGGAGGAAATACGACAATATTTATAACAAGTTTGAATTGGTATTATCAGAAAATAACACCTTTTCAATTTTAGTCGATTTCTCTTTTTGAAATAACACAGACTGTGTTTCTATTGTGTGTTTTGTGTTAAAAGTTATTAATGAATGTCGGTGAATATGAGTAACGAAATCGATAAAAACACCACTTCTAATGGTAAATATTGATTATATTTAATAATACTAAATTTTAATATTACGTGAAAAATAATAATGTTGGTTCTACACCAGAATTTTTTTATTTATTATTATAGAACCAGTATAGGTTTAAAATTTTCAATAATACATATAATTCCGGAGGAAAAAAGGTTACAATCCCTTAGAAATTTTTACCTACACCCCTACCTAAAAGGTACCCTTTTAATTTTTGCATGGTACAAAAGAATTCGTACCTGTCTGTAGATCAGAACAAAACTAGTAACGAACGTGAGTGCCAGTATTATAACCATTTTAAGTGCTTTCTAGGTAAGTTTATGTTATTTTTATACCTACTTATACTTTATTGATTTAAAAATAAAAATAAAATTTTATGAACGGTCTCCACCCTTTATTCTCCACCCTATTTCGGGGTACAGAGTTTTTCCAGATATGCACGATAACTCAGTTTTTTTCAGGGGCCTAAAAGGGGTAAATTTTAAGAAAATTCCTCGAGCTGTTTTCGAAATCGTATAGACAAGTAAATAAACAAAAAAAGAACAAAACTGTAGTAATAATTTACTTATTTTTGATTTATTAATGATTTAGTTCCCAGTATTTCTAATGCCTAAGTAGTCAACACCTTAAAAATATTAAAAAGATTTATAAACCCTGCTGGTAAAATTTTGCAGTGGTCAAAAATATTGAAAAATATATACATTAAAACATTTTTGCATTAGTTGAATTTTGAGTTAGTTTAAATAAAATATCAGTAGACTTGATTGTAATAATTTTCAAAAATTTTAATACAAAACTAAGTTTTAAGAAAGTCAAAAAAAAAACTAAGTAAAAATGTAAAAATATTCGAAAATTTATTGATAATTTCAAGACATAAAACTATTCGTAGCATAAAAAATATTTAAAACAGTTTCAAAAAACATTAAAAAATTATTTGAATATTTCAAAAATATATCAAAAATTTCGAAACATTTGAAATTGTTTAATTTTTTCCGAAAATTTCAAAAAGTAAAATGTCAAAATATTCAAAAATTTCTAAAATATATCGAAAATTTCAAAAAACGAAATTATTCGTATAATTAAAAATATTTCAAAAATGCCAAAAGTTTCAAAAAACATTAAAAAAATTATTTGAAAATTTCAAAAATATATCAGAAATTCCGAAGGATTTGAAATTGAGCAATTTGTTTCGAAAATTTCAAATAGAAAAAATGTCAAAATATTCGAAAATTTCTAAAATATATCAGAAATTCCGAAGGATTTGAAATTGAGCAATTTGTTTCGAAAATTTCAAATAGAAAAAATGTCAAAATATTCGAAAATTTCTAAAATATATCGAACATTTCAAAAAACAAAATTATTCGTATAATTAAAAATATTTCAAAAATGCCAAAAGTTTCAAAAAACATTAAAAAATAATTTGAAAATTTCAAAAATATATCAAAAATTTCGAAGGATTTGAAATTGAGCAATTTGTTTCGAAAATTTCAAATAGTAAAAATGTCAAAATATTCGAAAATTTCTAAAATATATCGAAAATTTCAAAAAACATAAAATTATTCGTGTAATTAAAAATATTTCAAACATTTCTAGAATTTTAAACATTTCAAAAATGTCAAAAGTTTCAAAAAACATTAAAAAATTATTTGAAAATTTCAAAAATTTGAAATTGTGCAATTTTTTTGAAAAATTCAAAAAGTAAAAATGTCAAAATATTAAAAAATTTCTAAAATATACCAAAAAAATTCAAAAAAAAAATTTTTAGTTTATTAAAAATATTTCAAAAATTTCAAAAATTCTAAAAACATTAAAAAATTATTCGAAAATTGTAAAATTTGTAAAAAATTGTAAAATTTGTTAATTTGTAAAAATTTTGTAAAATATGTAAAAATAATTTTTATGAATCATTTATATAAAACAGCCGCAATTAAAGGGTTAAATTTGTAATTAATTTCTTACCACCAGTGGCGTACAACATCCGTGAAGGGCAGCTTCCTTTTACTAAAACTGTACCTCACTGATAAAATTTTCATTACAGTAATTTTATTCCATTTATTAATATTTTTTTTATAAATAACATTAGCAGACATTTATACTTATAAATTTTGAAATTTGTGAAAAAAGCTTTTTAAAATAAAAAATTATGCGGTCATGGACTTTCGTCTGAATCGAAGTTCCTTATGTTATTTTTTTAAATTAGAAAAACCGAAAAAATCGGAAAAACGTAAAAACGGAAAAATGGAAAAAAACCGAGAAAAAAATCGGAAAAAATGAGAGAGAGGAAGATAAGAATTTAGAAAATAAGAAAAAAACGAGAAGAAAAATCAGAAAATATTGGAAAAATGACAATCAAAATGATAAAATACGGTAAAATGAGAAAAATTGTAAATATTCGAAAAATAAAATGCAAAATAACGCTAAAAATTGCAAGATATGAAAAAAAGTCGTTAAAAACTCAACCGTAAAAATAAAATAATCCAAACAAAAATCTCAAAAAAAAACGCAAATAAATACAAAGAATCCCAAAAAATCTCAAAAAAAACGCAAAAAATCGCAACAAATTAAAAGAAAATGCAATATAAATAATCGCAAAAAATCGGTAAACAATGCAAAAAAAATCCCAAAATGAACCAAAAAAAAATTGCAAAATAATCGCAAAAAAACAAAAAAAAATTGACGAAAAATTGCAAAAAATGCGAATAATTGCAAAAAATGAACAAAAATGCAAAAAAACCGCAAAAAAATATCAAAAAATCGGAATAAATTCCCAAAAAAAAACAACAAAAAAACCCGAAAATAATTATAACCATTTAAAACAAATGAAAAAAATTGAAAAAATTGAAATAAGTAGAAAAAATCAGAAAACGAAAACAAAGAAATGAGGAAAGATTATAAAAAAATCGAAAAACATCAGAAAAAACAAAAAATCAAAAAAAAAGGGGAAAAATAAATAAAATAATATTTCTCGCTCTCTTGTATTTGTAAAGCATGCGAGGGTTTAAATCAATTATATACAAAAAAATCTAAATAAGAAAAAATTGTTTTTAATCCTTATCATCATTGTAGACAGATATAGATAGAAAGAGAAAGAAGGGGATGGTAACCTCAAAGGGGCATAACGCTTTTTCCTTAAGTGACGCTTTTTGCTATTTAAATTCTGCCGGAAGCCGCGGTATGTAACTTCGTTTCAAATATAAATCAAAATAAATATTTGATCAACGGTGTACAATTTAGGGAGGAAGATATCACTCGTGTCGCCTGCCGTAAGCCCATGGCGATAATACAATGTCATTAAAAAAAAATTTAACGCCAAAACCTGTACCATTCTTTATGAGTTTAAAATCTACAATTAAATTTTATTTTTCAGATCATGTATACATCGCACATTATGATCACCTTTCTCGCAGCATTACCATTAGTATATGCTACCAGCACAGAAAAATCCGAGACATCAATACAAAATACACAATTTCAATTACCAAGAATATTTTTCCCAATTTCATGGATCACTTCTAGCACCTTAGCTATAACTACAACAGTATTTACTATAGGAATATTCCTAGTTGGTGTATTGACGTTTTTTTATCCCCTATTAGCTTACAAAATTTGTTTTGTATTAGGAGGATGCCAAAATACATTAGATTTTTATATAGATCAATTTATAAATGATACTATTAACGATAGAAATTTTAAGATAAATAGAAATAAAAGAGAAATAATTAATAATCATCCAATAATATTAGCTCTTGCTAAGACGCATAAGTTGTATGAAGAAAACGAAAAAAATGAAGAAGAGGTTAAAAAAAACTTCATCAGAAGACTGTTTTACTTGTAAAAATGTTGCCCATAATTTTTAATATTATAAATTTGATAAAATTTGTTGTTAAATGGTTGAAAATATTGTATAAAATTATAATAAGAGTGATTAGAATGTATCAAAGGCTTAAACAAATTGAAATATAATTTTTACATAAAAATAAATTATAAATAACAAATAATTGTTTTTGATTCGGTATATTTTTTTATTTATTTCATTTTGTTGTTAAATTATTTATTATTATTTTTCTATTTTGATATCATAAATCACAGACCTTCAATTTTCGTTTACAAAAAAATATCTAAATATACTCTAAATTTAGTCTACAAATTTCATTTCTACAACAATAAAATAACCAGATCTAATTACAATATATACCTTGCTATTAAAACAGTGGTAAAGTGTTGGAATAATAAATACAGTATGTCTAAGGTCCCAAATGACGCTCAATGTGGTGTATAATAAATTAAGGGACTAGCAATTTGTTGAGTAGAAAATATAGTATGAAATTTTGAAGAATACATATTTATTTCAAGAATTAAAACGAATTTGACTATTTTTATTAATAAAACTTTATAATATAAATATTGTATCACCTAATGTAACTAAGACGAAGCAGAGACAACAACAAGAAAATCTAAGAGTCATAAATAATATGATAGAAAATAAAAATGAAAATGATTAAAAAGTAAATCAAGAATAAAAATAAAAATCAAGGAGACGAAATACAAAATGTAAATAAAGAAAATAAGTCCGCTAAAGATTAATACCAAGGTTAGAAGATGAGGAGGGCAATCAAGTAGAAAATTAAGATGATGATGGAGCAGAAAATAACGAAGATAGAAGGATGGAATATTAAATGATAGTATTTCAAATAGAAATCAGAAGATTGCATACAGAAAAACATTCTAGAAGAGTGGAAAAAATCAACAAAAACAATAGTAAAAAATAGTCAAAAAAATTATTTATTATAATTTACAGGAATTTGAAATCTATTTAAAAGTAATAAATGATTCTTGACATTCGACCAAATATTACACGCGTAAATTCATATTAATATCCCGAATTATATTGCATTTACTAATAGTCAATATGCCAGAAACAATAAATTACGCATTCAATGATATTTACCTACAGGTAATTGTTAGTTATTGATTTTACAGCACACATTACATAACTAGCTGTAAAACATACTTTAAAGTATATTTACACGGCGTACCACAAGGTTTCCTTTTATTCCCGCTTAATAACAATACAAAAATATTAAAAAATGTACATTATGAATTAAGCAGTTACCAGACAGTCTCCTTTGTTGCATTTATAATTAATATTAATTATTATAATAATAATTGATGTTACCATTTCATTCCCTGTAGGTATAAGTAGGTAGGGGTTGGTTGAATTAAAAGAAAATGGATAGGAATTGGCAATAAAAATAACAGTTTTCCTTGTTTGTAACATAAAGAAGAAAAATTTGAATTAAAAAGAAATTTTAGTAAATGGTATTAAAAATATAAAATAATTTTGGTAATATGAAGTATAAAATTCCTTGTGACAGGTTGGATGGCATTTCCTATCAGGTGAAATAATTTGTCATTTGGTTGGAATCAATCAAAATTATAGTTTAAAAAAATAAAAATAAATAAATCGGTCAAGTGCGTGTCGGACTTCGCACGTTTAGGGTTCCGTACAAAATGTAGAATATAAGCCAGCTGTGCAGAGGTAGGATTCTTAAAGGAATTTAAAATTTTATTCGAACAGATGAGTCAAAAATAACCTGGCGTGTGTTCGACGAAGAAAAAAAAATATGAATATCACAATCCGCATATATACTTAGATATATTAACAAATTTTGAAATGCAACGAACAAATTTGTTAATATCAGCGTAACCGACAAAGATAAAAAAAATTATAATATAAAAAATGCGTTTTTTTAATAAAACTAATACGATTGCACAGATAAAAATAATAAAATATCGAATATCACAATTCGCAGGTACGGAACCCTAAAAATGGGGAAATAGTAATGAAAAAATCATATTTATTAATATATTGGTATTTGTTGGTAAAATATACTTAACAATAAACATCATCACCAAATTTCAAGTTCATAGGTCAATGGAAAGTTAAAAAATACTTCGGAAAAAATTTTTGTAAAAAATGCTGATTTTGGCGGCTTCTCATGCCTACATTTTGCAATATTTTTAAAAACAAAAATTATAGTTTTTATCTACTCAATGAGCTCTATTCAACGATACCTCACTTGATGGGGTTGGACAAATTTTTTTAAGCACCCCATTTAGCTGTATGGGAGCCCCCCTTGAAAACATTTAAAAATATTTTATATAATTTATATGGCTTTGGATCAACAAGATGCATATACTGTGAAAATTTGAAGACTCTAGCTCCAACCGTTTAGCTGCTAGACCGGTGTGACAGACGGACGGACGGACGGACGGACGGACGGATGGACGGACACGCGAGTGAATGCAATAGGGTTCCGTTTCGACCCTTTGGGGTACGGAACACTAAAAAAAACATTTTTTGGCTAAAAAAAAAAGAAAGATTATTGATTCTTAAAAAAAAAGTTTATTTAGGAGTGACCACTACAAAAAAATAATAATTGGATGAAGATATTTTGCAAAAAAATGCAATATTGAATGTTCGAATGTTGAATAAAGTTGAGTAAAATAAAAAAAAAAATTACATACCAATTAAAAAAGGTTTTATTGATACAATAAAATAAATTTTGGAATCAATAGATGACAATTTTAAAACAAAGGTGAAAAAGAAATATCGAGACAGAAATTCGAGTAATTGGAGTAAACAGAAGATATTGAAGGAATATTAAGAAAAATATTTATAAATATTATTTATTATATTGTAAATTTCATTTTTTAAAGCTTCTGAAACCAGTCCATTAAGAAAGAGTGCTACAGGGTAAGAAATGGGATTCCCTTGTCATCGAGAATTCTTATTTTTTTAAAGCTTATAACATCTTTAAAAGTCCAGATATTTTGAATTTTCCGCAAAAGCAAACAATATATAGTCGTTATAGTAAGCAAATCTAAGTTGACGCCGCCACTGTTCACTGTTCGGCGATTGTCAGAAACCAGAAGGGAGATATTTTGGTGGGGAAGCTGTTTATACACATCAGTGCCGTTTCAGTTCTGTATCAGTGATAATGGAAAATTTAATGTCGTTGCCTTAGTCTCAAATGAGCCTGTTCAGGCAAGTGACGTTTTTTACCATCAGTGCTGCTTCAGTGTACGTTTCGTGATTTTTATTCGCAACGATATTTTTGTGTACTTTACTGACGAACCGACAAAAACTCTATGAATTTGCGTTTGAATATGGATGAAAAACGAATCGTGTTGGTACTGAATTATCCAGAATTGTATGAGATATTAAAACAATTTTGCATTATAAAAAAATTTGTTTTATAGTCTACCAATTACTTATATAGAGTGATAATCACACTTTCTCTTTCATTCAAGATCAATACCCATTTTCGTTTATTTATTTGATTTTCTTTCTCTTTCTCTCTAGAGCTATGGCAATAATTAGTCATCTTGCACGAACTTCACTGAATGCACAGCACCTACTACGGATGTGTGTGAATTTATATTACTGATCGACACTAATTAGTACTGATACTTAACTGACACGGCACTGATGTGCGTACATGGACCTTTAGTAGTTGGGCAATCTTTACCTATTGAACGGCACTAAAAGACCCAGCTGTTAAATGAGGAGCAGACTTGCAAAACGCGACTTGTCCAAAATTGTAAATTTTCACAAAAGGCAAAAAACTGGTGCTCGGAAACAGACTTAGTTACAGAGTTGTGATTTTTAAAAATCAAAAATTTGGACAAACTGCGTTTTGCAAGTCTGCACCTCAAATATGTTATACCGACTAAGTGTCCGCCATATTCTAACATGTGAAACATATATAGAAGATAGACGAAATCACGACCTACCAAGCGAAATAAAAAACGCAAATGCACTTGTGGATAACAAGATCATAAAAATCCTAGCCTACCTAACGGACATGAATCTAATTAAAAAACTATATAAATAACTATAACTGAACAGAGTTATTATCAATATCTCATTTTTGTATACCGGGTGACAACGATGTTAGGGTACACGCACTAACTTCATTAATTTTAAAGGTAAAGGATTGAAATTTTGGATAATTATAATAGATCTAATTAATCGACATTTCTACCATCTTAGATCGAAAATATCACTTCCGGTTTTTATTTTCGTCCATTAATTGGACATATTTTAAGTTTTAAATTTCAATTAGCAACTTGCAATAGATAAAATAATGTAACAGGAAAAAAATACTTTTTTTAAAAAGTTAACGGTTTATTAAAATTAACGAAATTATGGGTGTAGCATAACATCGTTATCACCCGGTATTTTTAAATATTATAAAAACATAAAAATCAATCTTAAAATGGTTTTATTATAAACATATATGACCTTCTGAATTCATATTGTAAATAATATTTAAAATAACGAATAAAGTTGTTGAAAAAAGTTGATAAAATTATATAACAGGTAAATAATGGTAATGTTTTTGCATATTTCGTAGGGTCGAAGTACTTGTCATGTTTATCTAACATTGATTTTCTTACGACTGAATAATTAGTAATTTTTCTAAGAGCAACCACTAATATATCGGCACATAATTTTTTTTTGATACCAATTGCTAAAATAAGGATGTTTCTAATAATTGATAACAATTTAAAAATTATGTACAAGTTTTGGAAATAACTCAAAAAATATTAATTTTGCAGTTTATAATTGTCTAATTTTATTACCTATTGTTTTTGTTATATTTTTTTATTAATTATTGATATTTTATTTATTTTCCAATTATTGTATTTTCCTTATAATAAAAAAAAACTTCCGCTGATTTTAAAATATAAAGAATATAGCGCGCCCATGTTTTTTTATTAGTTTGTAGTTTATGATGATTTATTACTATTCTGAATATACTATAAAACCATATCGTACAATGCAAATCAGTTATTAATATTAATAAATTATTGTTAAATTTGAATTTCATTACATGAGTTCTAGAATTACATATTTTGATTCAGTTTTATTATCAAAACAATATCGCTATAGTGGTTTTGTGGTTTATACATTAATACATATTTTCGTTATTTTTTCACCATAATATTTATCAATTTTGTGGAATTTTATTTAAAATAGTTATAGTTGTCATGATTTAATTTGTCTAATGCCGAGAATATGTTGCCTAGTTGGATCTAAAAAGAACTATCATCGTCACTTTACACATTTATAATATACCGCAATTTATATTTTTATCTTTAATAATAAAAACTATAAGCGATAAAGTCGCTGAATTTTATTTTTAGGTATATTTCCAAATATGGAATCTATCTATTGTAATCGATTCAATAGTGGGACCTAGACCCGGGAATAGGGGTGCTACGCAGTTTATGACCTGGAGAATAAGAATCAGCAAAAAAAAATTATCCGTATATACCTATATATACCGATGATAACGGTATAACTTTGATTATGGAAAAAAAGTGGGAATATATGCAAATGGCAATAAACGAGGCAACCAAGACTTGTTTGGAAAATTCAAAGCAAAAAAAGAGATCTGACTCGTTTGATGAGGAATACAAAAAGCTTTTAGTAAAAATAAATAAAGCAAAAAATGAATTGGACAGAATTAGAACACAAGAAATAGTTAATATTTATAATGAAAACAGAAAAGCAGTAAAAAGAACTTGTCGATAGAAGAAAAGAGAGTATCTTGAACAGATAAAATAAATATAAAACCACTATGCTACTAAAGAAACCAGTTACTTTTACCAACAGATAAAAAAATCGAAACAAACTAGTACTACAGTGATAAGGGCGGATAAATTAAACAGATGGTCGCAATACGTTGAAGAACAGCTAAATGACGAAATATACCACGAACAGCAAGAAGAGAAAGAAATAATATATCAACAAGAAAATAATGACGAACAAGTTACAAAACCAACCTACGAAGAGTTCATAAAAATAATAAAGGCCCAGGCGAAAATGGTATCATAGTAGAGATTTAGAAATTGGGAGGAGAAAAACTTCCAAGGGGGATTTGGGGCTGGAAGAGCTACAATTGACCAGATTTTCACATGAAAAGATATTCAAGATAATAGCTATGAACAGATTTTAGGATTTAGAGATTTTAAGTTGGCTTACGATATTATCATTCGAGAAAAACTATACCAAGCATTAATGGAATTGGGAATTCCAACGAAATTGATTAACCTATTAAAAATGACACTTTCGGAAAATAGAATTTTATTTGAAGGAAGCACATCAAATCAATTCCTAATAAAAAGAGGCCTAAGATAAAGAGACGCAATAGCCACAGACTAATTCAATCTCTAGTACTGGAGCAAATAATTTAAAAAAAAAACAAAATACACAGATTTGGATTAATTTTTCAACATAAAGAGCAGTGCATTGCATACACCGATAATGTCGTATTACTGACAAGGTTAAGAAATTAGTTAAGAATAATATTTACAAGATTAGAAGAGGAGGCGAAAAAATTTGGGCTAATAGTAAATGAAGGTAAAACCAAATATATGGAAATAAGAGTAGAAAATTTTGAGTATTTAGGAGTGAGCATTACAAATAAAAGTCAAGAAAAACATGAAATAGAAAAAAGAATTTTGAAACGAAATAAACCGATTGGGTCGCTGACAATAATCTGATAAGAATAACATTATATGTATGTGAAACATGGACCATGATAAAAAAAAACGAAAAAAAGCTTGAGAGATGAAAGAGAAAGGTATTGAGAAAAAAAATTGGAGGAATCAAAACAGCAGAGAGGGAATGGAGAAGATGTACAAATAAACAAAAAATGAACCTATATGGAAAATCGACAATAACAAGAAAAATCCGAGCACTAAGAGCCAGATGGTTGGGCCGGTAAGTAGAATGCCACAAAAAAGAAGAGGTAGCAAGGAAGTACAAAACGATCTGAAAGGTGTAAATGTAAATGACTGGAGAAAGAGTGCCACAAATAGAAAGAACTGGAAACATATAGTAGAGAAGAAGGAAGCCAAGGACACCAAATGTGGTACAAAAATTCTTTGGGGCAGCAATTGATTGTGTATTGTAAATGGGCATTCTACTCTAAGAGGGTGGAAACTGGAGGGGATTGAAATTTAAAAAAATCATATTCCCACCATTTTAAAAAATACTGAAACAAATTAATTTGTCTCAAACTTTTTTTCATCCGACCTACGGGGGAGAAACTGGAGGGAGTTAAAATCTCAAAAAATCTTATATCCACCATTTTTAAAACTATTGAAACAGGTCATGAAACTATTTTTCATGTAATAATTATTATAAAATTAATTTGCATGAAGCATTTTTTCATCCGACCATATCGTGGGGTGTTGAAGGACGAAAAATCTAAAATTTAGACGACAGAAATCTACTTTCACCTGCCGACTTTACCGACAGGTTTTTTTTATATTATATTCAATTCCCACTTTAATTTTCACCTTGTACATTTTTCATTTTATGAAATATAAAATATTTATAAAAAGCGTATTCAAACAGGAAACCAGACAATAAAAAACAAGCAGAGATTTATTTTTTGCAAGAGCTTACGTCTCCTTGTCAATCATCTTATGTGCGATAAAATTGGAAACTACTTCTGGGAGCATATAGGGACCAGATCCTTTTTTCAACTTAGGCTACCTCATTATTATTTTGTTGACTCTTCGTGGATGACCTAAAAGGTTTTCTTTCGGTCACCGATAACTAAATTGCTTTTATAGGTGATTTTCGAGATTTATTTTAAAGATGAGTTAAACATATATTTAAATATAGACTTTTTACAGTCTAGATTGTTTTATTAATATTTTTTCTTGTCGCAAAATATTTAAGAAATTAAAAATAACTATTTTCTATAACTTTAAAATTCGTGTAATTTTTTAGTAATATTGGCAAGTAATGAAACACCCTGTATAGAAATAAAAAAGCAGCAATAATTTTATGTATTCTAATCGTATAAAATATTACATATTTTGTTAAACCAATAGTTACATCCATTTACATTATTGCTGAATTACAGATAAAACAAAAGTGTCTGATTTTTAATTCTACAATTGTTTATTTTATTTCATTTAATTTAAATCATCAAACGTAACACATTTTGTATAATTATTTTTTGATTATAAAACACAATATGAAATTGAATTAATGTTAACCACTAAATTGTTAATTGACATTGTAATGAAATAAACCTGTAATAAATTTATAAAATTAGTATTTTTTTGATTGGTCTGACTTTGATCTATTATTTCAGTAATTCCTGATGAAGACAAAGACACAGTGAAACAGAAAGTTAAAATAACAAAAAAGAAAACGACGAAAGTAACAGTAGAAGAAAATGAAGTAGAGGAAAGTAACCCAGATGAAGAAAATAAAGATAACGATGAAGAAATTGAGGAAGATGAAACCGATGGAAGAAGGAAAAAACGTTCAGTACTGATCGAGGAAGAACACGATGTAGAAACCGCTGTAGACCAAGAAATTAAGAAACCAGCGAATAGTCTTGCTGCAAAAAAAACAGTCGCACAAGGTAAAAATGCTTTAATTGGAAAATCCTTAACTGGAAATCGGTATCATAATATGCTATGGCATAAAAGTTTTGACCCTTGGTTCATCCCTCTTCAATTATTTTAATGAGATTCTGCCTATTTTTTAAATTAAATTTAAGAATCCAATTGTGTTTATGAAATCAGCATTCAAATGAGGTGTCATACTTTCTCATAGAGTATTTTACTTATTTTTCTAAAATAGTCTAGTTATTAATAGAGCTATTGTGTTATTTATTTTACTCTTTTTACTACTATTAGCAGATGATAATTCTCCAAATCAAACTGTTAGATCCGAGAGGAAAAAACGTTACTAATCCAAAAAGTAGGTTCTGGCTTTGGGAGAAAAGAAAACCAATAAATGTTGAGGGCAAGAAAAGAAATTTTTAAAACACGATACAGACTTGTAGAAGTTGTTTTTTCTGACTGGAAAGATTTTTAGCATGGGAATGCCATTTTATAGTCAGTATAAAAAGGAGAGGGAAATCAAGAGAAGTTGAGAACAAGACACGACACGAGGGAATTAAGAAGGGATATCAAGCGATCCGAAATTAAAATATACTGCTCAGAAGAAAAATGAAAATATAGGATGGCACGGGAAAAAAACATAACAGATTGTTTGCATTTTTTAAATTTTAAGGAGAAATAATACGCTCACGTGCAAAATGTTTTATTGTAAAGTTTTGTATTTTTTGTATCAAAATTTCTCCGGAATTTCCAAAAGTTGGCGCAACTAGAGGGTGCGCAAAAAATGTGCATGTAGGGTTTTCCTAGTTTTTCCAGATTTTAATGACAAACAGTGCACTTTAGTGCAAAATGTTATAGTGCAAAGTTATAGAACCCCAAATTTCCTTTAACTTTTTTCATTAACTTTTTTTCGAATTCCCCATATTTCCGCCGCTAGAAAGCGAAAAAAATACACATTTAGGATTTTTGCCTTTTTTTTAATTTTGGAGATAAACGATGCGATTTAGTGCATAGTTGTAGCGCATAAAATTCACTACAATTTATGTATATTAAAGATTTTCCCGAATTCCGATTAGTTTTCACCTATGATTTTAGTAGATCATAATTGTAGCAGTACAATGTGCGCATGCGCCCGCTTATATCAGTATCAACATTGAAATATGAATTCGGTATTTTGTACCTACATTAATTCAATTCTCTACAGCCGAGCCGTGAAAGTTCTGAAGTGACACAGCCGATTTTTTTCCTACATAAAAACTCAAAAATTCAAAAAAAAAAACGGTTTTTCGCCATTATCTCTGAAAATTTGAGGTTATGTTGAATAATGGACTGAAACAAAATTGGAGATTTATATATTATCAACAACTTTATTTTTGACCATTTTTTGATTGTCACACTTCGCTGAAAAGTGCAAAAAATGATTTTCAACACTTAAAAATCTTCGAAACCGCATTTTTTCCCTCCAATATGAATGTTGTATGTGCGTCTGTCTATGCACGAAATAGTAACCTTATTAAATGAACACGGTCTTCATTATCATATACAAACATATCAACAATGCGGAATCAAATTATTGGCTGCTGAGATGGAGGATTCCAGAAACTCCGTTACGAGTTATATCGTTAAGATAATTAATACAACTCACACATTGTAGATAATATTCGGTTTGGGTATTAATTTCGAATCTACTATCAACTTTCGTTTCTCGAATTTAATGGGCTGTCGGATATAAGATATTGGTGTTCATTTTAATTGTTTCAAGTCTAGATTAATAGTTACCTATATAGATTAGAAATTATTATTAAAATATTTTTTATAATACAACTTTGAAAGCCTTAACGACTTAATTTTCTCAATTTTTTTTTAACAATATTTACTTTTCTCTAAAAATAATTAAACAAGCCCGATTCCAAGTCTGAGCGAAATACGTTATAATTAAATTTCACAAAAAGTTAATTTACTTAATTGGAGAGACTTTTTTTGAGTTTACAAAAAAATCCGTAATGTTATTTCAATTTAATATTTACTCGTCTGAAGTCGAAACATTTTTTTTTAAATTATATAATAATTTTACTAAATGAAATGATACTCAAAATCATGTACCACAAAGACTTTAATAAAGTTGTAATGAACGGCCAAGTAGTTTCGACTACTTAGCAATCTTCAGGTCTAAAAATCTTAACAATTTTCGAAAATTCTAAGAGCAAATACAAAAACAAATTGAATTACCATATAAAAATAGGTTTACAATTCTAAATAAATTATTAATAGGGAATAAGCATAACTAGTAGGTAATGGAAAACTACAGAGGGGAAAAGGAGAATATGAATACGTGAACTTAATTATGTTATGATGATATGAAATTTTAAATTAAGCGATTTAACAATTGTGAGTTAAAATTATAAACAGGATATAATAAACATTTAGATACAACCATAGGAAGGTAAATCCAAACAGAGAAGAGGAGAAATAGGGGGTCTGAGGAGAGTCCCATGATGGTCGGAAGTGATGGTCGGAAGTGTTGACACCAGAAAGAATAAGGAAAACTGTCCGCTCTGGGACAACGCCAAAACTGGTGGACCCATCAAGTACTTGAAATTAAAAATTAACAAAAAAAAATATCTGTGCAACCAAATTTTCAACACAAAATTCTTTTTTATGCTCGTTATGTGGACAATTACTTTGTTTTATTTCAAGAACTTGTTTAAGAAGCCTTATCTTTATTAAACACGATTCACCCTCGAATAAAATTTACCATTAAATTAGAATATGATTATAAATTACCCTTTTTAGAGTTACTTATCATTAGAAACCCTCTTATTCGTCACTTTCTTTTGAAATCTATAGGAACCACAACAGATACTATAAGCAATTTATATCCTAACCACCCCCTTTCCCATAAACTCGCCTCCTTCAATAGTTTTGTATTCCATTTATTTTCGATCCCCCTATCACATTCGGTCTTTGTATCAGAACTTGTTATCAAACAAATAGCTGTCAATAATAATTTTTTCCTAGACATTATCAATAACTTATACACTAGATTTTTTATGAAATTCAAACAAAACCTTCCACAAGATTCTATAGCATTACACTTTATTGGCATTATCTGCTATAAATTATCAAATTTTTTTCTCAAACACAATATCAAAGTTGCCTTTAAAACAAATCATCATCTCCACTCCTTACAATTCCTTATAAAACTGGTGTTAATAAATTATGTTGTTAAATGCAGTAATGCAGTTTACAAAGAATACATTAGATATATTAATAAATTTAAAAATACAGACATCACTAGTACCCCGTCCCAAATAACCGCTCCTTTTCTATGTCAGATGTGGCTCTCTTACATAACTGCTACAAAGGCAACATACTTAATCTGCTAGCAATATTGGAGATACATTCTTGTGTTAAGAATGCAACTTCTACTTGTCTTAACAAACAATTAAGACCATATCCTTTTATACGATCAGTTTAACCAATTCCTCTGATAACTTTTACTGCCAATTAAAGCACAAAACCAAGAAGTTTTAAGCAATGATCACAAAGGAAGAAAACAGTCATAGAGAGGGTAGATATATGAGAGAATCGTTTTCTCCTTTGTGATCATTGCTTAAAACTTCTTGGATTGTTCTTTAAGTTCGATTTAACCTCAAATTCTTTTCGTCTTCTTCTTTTTATCATTTACTTTCCCGACCCACCTCCGAGAAGGGAAAGTATTGTAAACGAGCTAAAAAAAAATTTCGAGATAAAAATTGGAAATATTCATTTTGAGGTCATCTGAGATGATTAAGACCATTTCCAGATGGAAGTCTGTCTGTCTGTATTCTTTCACGATAGAGGACACACGTTTAATCCCATTGAGCTGAAATTTAGTATATGGGTTTGGGTTATCCGTTGGAAGAGCCCATTAGTTTTTATACGTCATCTATCAAACGGAAGTGTCACTATCAAAAAATGACAGATGCAATATGTCACGGAATTTGACTTGCAATATGTCATTTGAAAGCTCTTGAAAAACTCTATTCAGAACAGTCAAAATTATTTCTTCAACTGTCCCTGTCAAAAATAAAAAAATGTCAAAGTTTGAAATACATTTTTGTTATATCAAATTTTTTTGCTTTTTTTTTAGTTTTCCTGTGAGGATAAATACCTGCTCGCTTTTTCTCAATTTATGTGTAAAAAACGAATTTTTGCTGTTTTTTTTCTGATTTTTTTTTTGTGGGAAAATGTATTCTTATTTTTTTACCTATTTATATTTTATTTGCATGTTTCGGGTTAATTTTACTTTTTTTTAAATTGATATATCAGCACCAGTATCAACTATAAAAGTACATACAGAGCTTGTCATTTTGGTATAAAGAATTACAAAATTCGAAAGCGATAAGTCAAAATTAAATATTTTAGCATTTATATTTCCCCCAACTAAAAATGGATTTTTGCTGTATTTTTTTTTTTGGAAAAATACATTTTTGCGGTTTTTTCCAAATTCGAGTGTGCATTCGTGCTTCTGTTTTTTTTCGAATTTGTTGAAAAAAAAAATGTGTTTTTGCTGATTTCAATTTTTTGTGTGGAAAAATGCATTCTTACTTTTTCCAAATTCATGTATAAAAAATGCATTTCTGCTGTTTTTCTAGTTTTTCTTGTAGAAAAATGCATTGTTGCTTGTTTCGTTTTAAATTTGTATGGGATAAAATGCATTTTGCATTTTTTCAAATTTGAATAAGGAAAAATGTCTTCTTGCTTTTGTTTTTTTTTCAAATTTGTGTAAATAAAAGTATGCTGTTTTTTCCAATTTTTATGTAGAAAATTCATTCTTGCTTTTTTCCCAATGTATGTGTGAAAAAACACATTTTTGCTGGGTTTTTTTCTGATTTTTTATGCATTCTTGCTTTTACCAATTTATATATGAAAATATGCATTTTCGCTTATCCACATTCATCTGTGAAAAAAATACTTTTGAATTTTTTTCCAGTTTTTTTGTGGAAAAATGTGTTTTTTATGTCAATTTTTGCAAATTCGTGTGCAAGAAAACGCGTTCTTGCTTCTGTTGTCTTTTAAATTTTTGTAAAAAAAAACGCAGTCTTGATGTTTTTCAAGTTCGAGTGTGGAAAAAACGTATTGTGAATGAGTTAAAAAAGTTTTTCGAAAATGATGGAAATATACATTTTAAGATCCTTGAGAGGATTAAGACCATTTAGTCTGTCTGTCTGTGTATTTGTCTGTGTGTATGCTTCCACCATAGAGCCCACACGTTTAATTCGATTGAGCTGAAGTTGGGTATATGGGTTTGGGTTATGCATCGGAAGAACCCATTAATTTTTGTACGACATCTGTCAAACGAAAATGTCACTGTCAAAAAATGACAGAAGCAATATGTCACGGAATTTGACTTGTAATATGTCTGTAAAAATATTTGTCTCTGGATATTCGTCGGGAAAGTTTTTGGGTGACCCAAACCGTTTTTATTAATTGGTCATTGCTAATTTTTCTTCTTTTTCTATAACGTCCTGTTGGCATGCACTTCTCTACTTTTTGTTAAATTTAATTGTGTTAATTAAATACTATTTGTAATCAATTTCTCTAGGTACATACTTTTGGTTAATTAGTTCACGTTCCGGGTCATATACAATGGGTTATTTTAATTCAAAACATTTTTACGATATTGTTTATTTTCCCCTTTCCTCTACAAACCTTCCTTCTTCCTGTCAATTGTATTGTATTTGTTAAAATTTCGTCTCTTCATAACATAATTAAGTTCATGTACCCATATTCTTTTAATTTTTATTAATGATATATTTACTTTTGTAAACCTATTTTTATATGGTAAGTCAGTTTGTTTTTTGTGTTTACTCTTAGAATTTTCGAACATTGTTAAAACTTTTGGGCTTGATGATGGCTAAGCCGAAACTAGTTGCCGTTCATTACAACTTTATTAAAGTCTTTGTGGTACATGATTTTGAGTTTCATTTCATTTAATAAACATTGGACCACATAAAGATAACTTTTGTAATAATAATTTTAGGTATGATGGATATAGCTTTGATAACAGCAAACGCCAACCAACTTCGTTACATGGTGGAATACAATCAACACAGTTCTACTTTTTACATCAACGTCATTCTCATCATTGTTTCGTTGGTTCTTCAACTCGTTATGGGAATGACTTTAATTTATAAAACTTGGTTGTATATGCAAGGAAAATCTAAACAACCAGCCGCTAAGAAACTCAACGTTTTCGTTACAGCTGGAGTATTTACTATTACTATTATTAATGTTTTTATTGCTAGTTTTACTGTTACTGGACCAGCGCCTGCTACTGATGATAAAAAACGCTAAATAAAATTATTTTCAATAGTAAAATGTAAAGGATAATAAAATCTAATAATTCTTACTACCTAGTCATACAATTTTAATTTACATAATAAATAATTGTCATTGAATTTTAATAACGAAAATGTCCGAATACAAAGTTACATAATTAGTACATAGAGAATTATTATAAAGTAAGAACCAAAAATATTGCCCTTTCACCCTCCGCTCTAACTATTCTGCGAATAAATTTTCGAAAAATGTCTCGAATTTTAATTTTATCAAAGTAAGATTATAAAAAAAAATCATGTCTAGAGGAAGAAAGCTACATCCTTAAAAATTTTAATTAGCATGGACATTCAAGCGATAGCACTTTAAATTACCTATTTGGCATTGTAAAAAAAATAAAATTTTCTTCTTTAGCACAAAAGAAAAATATCTTTAAACATTAAATAAATTAAATAAATCAAAAAGTCACGGTAATGTTATTTTTGTTTACTTAAAGGAGTCGAGCATTTTTCAAATAACGCGTTATTTTTAGTTTTGTTGTTGTGGAAAATGTTGTGAATTTTTTTCAGAAAAATTGCCTAACAAGTAGTGCATTTTTAGTGAAAAAGAAAACCCTTTCAATAGTAAATTTTTCATGTAAAATATGCCTGTCGTTGTGCATTTTTCGACGATAAAGGAGTCTTTAAGCTTCCTTTTATTTTAACTGTTACTCTAAGTTTAGTTTTGTTATCGTGGAAAATATTTTGAATTTTTTTCAGAGAAAATACCCAGTTAGTACTGTATTTTTCGTGAAAGAAAAAACCCTGTCCGTTGTACATTTTTCATGGAAAATATGCCTGCTACTTTAAGCTTCCTTTTATTCCAAATTATGCTTTATTTTTAGTTTTGTTATCGGGGAAAATATTGTGAATTTTTCTCAGAAAAAATGTTTAGTTAGTAGTGCATTTTTCGTGTTAAAGAAAACCCTGCCAGCTGTATATAAGTTTCATGGAAAATATGCCTGCCAGTCGTGTATTTTTTTGACAATAAAATGCTCTTCTAAGTTTCTTTTTATGTTGTCGTGGAAAATATTGTGAATTTTTCTCAGGGAAAATTCTTGACTTAGTAATGTATTTTTGTTAAAAAAATAAATAAATGCCAATTGTGCATTTTTCAGCGAATAAAATACACTTTATATTACTGTGAATTATTGTATTGTAGTTTGTTTACATTATTTTTTTTACACTCTCATTTGCCTACCTGATATTTATAAATAATATTATTGGCAGATTTCTATATCCATAAACAAACTGTGTCTCTTTTAATCAATTAATCAAAATTTATTATAATGTAATTAAATCAAAAAACAATTTAAAAATTAATGTAAATTTATGTATTTTACATTTTTTTTATTAATAAAACAAATCATCTTATATTAAATAATTAACCTTCCGTAATTTAAAAAAGTCATTTGCTCTGAATTACACGAAGCAATTTTAACAAACCAAAATAAAATATTAAACGACTAATAAAAACAATATTTTTTAACAATAAAAAAATAATTTCCGAAAGGTATATTGTGCTTTTAACTATTTCAAGATAATTAAATTTCTTGTTTATAACGAACGACAAATAAAAGACAACACGACTTTGTTTTCCAATTAACTTTGTCATTTCTTTTAATTGCATCGTCGTATTCCAAATGTTGATTTTATAACTTTTATATTCTTTTTTGATTGATCAATTCTTCAGTCTTTAAACAAATCATAAATTTATTATAGTAAGTTGCCCCCGAGCGCCATGGGAAGTAATAATAATAGATTTGGTTTCCAGGGTCATTCGTAGGGGGGTGAAATATATATGGCTAGGATTTTTAGAAAATATAATTCCAAAAAAATAAATAAGTTTTGGGCAATAACCCTAATTTGCAGTCACCTGGGATATGAAATAATTATGTACGTACATTTCTCTCGGATGTCCGTTATTTTAGTAAAAAAAAATAACCTGAATAAAACATTTTTCCAGCGGATGCGTTCGTCAAATTTAATCCTACTAATTTTTTCTAACGCCAGAACGCGCCGCCCGAAAAACTAATCAAACTTTATAATGAACGCAGCCATATCTTTCCTAAAAATAAATGAAACAGACTTGAAATATAGTCAAGTGCCAAATTATAGTAATTTCAATCTGTTAATTTTAACTATTTTAATTATTGTTTTGCTGTGCCTGTCAAATATTTTATTCTACTCTCTCTCACCTTTTCTCCCCTCGTTTTAGCATTAAAATTGAATCAAAAAAGCGAGCCGGATAATTCATAATGCAAGAAGCTGCTTAGCTTTGAAAATTATGAGAAGTTCGTGACATTTAATGCATTTTTTGCAAACGACGTGAGGGTCCCTTTACCGTGATTCTCACTCTGAGTGAATTTTAATAATTTATTTCTGATGTGCTGAATCGAGAAATTCCACCGATTTTATATCTACTATATATAGGGTCACCCGTGGGACGACATTACATTGCGAAATTTATATTTCCGTGGATTACTTGCTACCGGAGTTTTAAATCTCTACCTTGGAATAAAACAAAACTAGGACAAACTAAAATAAAAGTTTACTACTTTCAAATTGATTTGAATTAAGAGGATTTATCTTCATTGTATATATAAACGTTCCTGGATTTTTACATTTTTGTATCATTTAAACCAGCGATTCCAAACCTATAGAAAAAAAAACAGGATACAATTTAATCACGCAGAAAACAGTATTAGAAATAAGGAATATATAATAAATTGTTGTGAGTAAAAATTATTTGATAAAAAAATATTAACCTCTAATTAGAAAGAAAATACAAAACTAAAGAAATCCAAGCTGCATATGTAACCGTCAAAACCAAAAATGAGGAAGTAACAGTCATAGCATTATATAGTCCACCAAGAAATATCATTATCTTCAGTTTTTGAAAAGTCAATGTAAAAGATTCATCATCGGTAGAGATTTTAATGCTAAAAATACACATTGGGGATCAAAGTTAACTATTACCAAAGGAAAAGAATTGCTTGAAACAATTAAAGAATACAGAAGTGAATCCTTATCAACAGGAAATCCAACTTACTGGTCTACAGATCCACAAAAGGTTCCAGATCTGTTAGACTTCTTTGTTATAATGAACTTAGCTGTAAACTATTTACACGTAGAAGAGAGTTGGGACATAAGTTCAGACCATTTGTCAATTGTTCTAACTGCTATGTGACCACGTCGTGTTGCACATTCGTCGAGACGCACCGTGAGCCTGTCTTTTTTGACGTGTACATTCGCTGATTGGCTGGTTATCTCTATTTCAGACCATTTCCCGCGACTTTTTGACCAGTTATGGGATTCGGAGCAACCACGGCCGCGCGCTCCCGCTTTCCCATTGGTCATCGATCTGACGCAGAACCACACGTTGAGGGCATCAGTTGTAATGTTTTTTTCAACTGTCTTTCGCTGGTTTAGCGCTTTTTCTGTCTACTGGCAGTTCGTGTCTTAGCACGAAATTCAACTCGATATGTTTTGCAAATTGCGACATGATGTGACTTTGTTTAAAATAAAGAATTTTGTTATATCCGGTGGATTAAATATCATACCTTCGGGTTCCGTGACCTGACCTTGTTAATTTAATAATTTAGAATATTACGAAATATATTTTTCTCTGTGTTTCTTGTCTTTATTACAATATTATAAAAAAAGAATAATCTAACAGACTGGCAAAGTTTTAAATAAGATTTAGACGAGAAAATCAATTTAACAGTATCACTACAAAATAGAGAACAACTAGATGAAGAAGTTGAACTACTCGTAAAATAAATACAGCAAACTGAATACTCCTACCATTCGGCAAAATACTGCAGGGAATAATTACTTAAAGGAAATTAGAGACTTAATTGAAGAAAAAAGAAATAGCAAGAATCTAGAGCGCCTGTGGACAAGACCATTATATTAAAAATGAATCAATTAGCCGTTATCTGAGTCAATTGATAAAAGATTCCAACAGTAATTTTTGTTAGTTTTAGTATTGTGTTGTCATTTTTTTATTGTTTTAGTTTCTTTTGCGATGTTTGTCCATTTTTCGTGATTTTTTCCACTTAAACCATCAATTTTACAAACTTTACGTAATTTATAAAAAAGCTCAGTTCCAATTTCAAAAATGGCACAAAAATTTCAAATTTCATAAATTAAAAAATGTTGCAAAAACCGAAAAATTAAAAATTTAACCAACAATTTTAAGTTTCCAAAATTTCATTTTATTTACATATTTTTGAGAAAATTTGTCTTTTGTCTATTAGTATCATTTTGTTTGTTTTTAACAATTTTTTACTTAATTTCAGTTATTTTTGTTAGTTTTAGTATTGTGTTGTCATTTTTTTATTTTTTTAGTTTCTTTTGCGATGTTTATCTATTTTTCGTATTTTTTTACACTTAAAGCAACAATTTCACAAACTTTAAGAAATTTAGGAAAAAGTTCAGTTCCAATTTCAAAAATTTTAGAAAAATTTCAAATTTCCCAAATTTAAAAATTTTACAAAAACTGAAAAATTAAAAATTTAACGAACAATTTTAAGTTTCGAAAATCTCATTTTATTTGCTTATTTTTGGGAAAATTTCAAATTTTAACATTTTTTTATTTTTGACAGGTTACAGTTGGAGAAATAATTTTGACTGTTCTGAATAGAGTTTTTCAAGGGCTTTCAAATAACATATTGCAAGTCAAATTCCGTGACATATTGCATCTGCCATTTTTTGATAGTGACACTTCCGTTTGACAGATGTCGTACAACGGGTAAGCCAAACCCATATACGAAATTTCAGCTCAATCGGATTAAATGTTGGCCTCTATAGTGGAAGAATACACACAGGCAGACAGACAGACATTCAAACTTCCATCTGGAAATGGTTTTAATCATCTCAGGTGACCTCAAAATAGATATTTCCATCTTTATCTCAAAAATTTTTTTTGGCTCGTTCACAATACTTCTAGGAGTTAGGTCGGAAAAGTAGAACAAAAAGTAGAAAATAGTCACGATAATTTAAAAAAAATACAAGAGACGTTGCTAAAACGTACCATAATTAGTTACACAAAAAATTTTTGTAAAATTTAGATGAAGAAAGATAAAACGTGGAATGCTAAAAATATCCAAAAGTCGTAGAAAATAGTCACGATGAATAAAAAAAATAGAGTGACGTTGCAAAAATGCACCAAAATTTTGGAGATTCTCGGGCCTAGTTTCCACTTTTTTATTTTTTATCGAAGCGCTAAGTTTTAGTATTTGGACAATCTTTATATGTCAACGCCTGGAACTGATTGATTTGTGACTAGTAGCGCCATACTACTATTCAATCATAAAGGTTAGTACTCGGTTACTGATTAATGTTACTAACCAGTTTCTTTCTAGTAGATCCGTGTGTATGCGGTATCTACCTACATACCAAATTTGACTCAAATCCGTTCAATCTGGTCTACTTCTTATAAAATAAATAATCCTTTTATATTAATGTATTATTTTTTATATACAACCAAATTCGTAGTGAATTTAATATTCCAAACAATCTATAGGCTAAAAAATAATAAAAAACTAGTTATTGAAAATGTATTTATCGTTTTTCTCAAAAACCGAGCATTTGCTGCATCCACTGCAGGCGGGTAGGAATTGTTCAATTGTTTTGTGGAATTACGGTGCTTTGCCTGTGAGGGTATATGCGGGAGGCAATTTTACGCCAACTAGTTTCGAACAATCCATGAACTATAAATAATTGATAGTGGTAAATAGAACAGAATTTGATAATTGAATATCATTGTTGATGTTCGAAATATCGAAAGGTATACAAAATTTTAATAATTAATATTTCCATACAATGTCTTTTGTGGTAAAGAATCTCTAACAAAAGAATTTAATTTCACGATAAGGAACAACGGTGTTAACTTATCCCTTTTTTGTACTGAATACGAAGAAGATAATCATCCTTAATCCGCTTTGATCTTTACGACTAATTCCATAAAAAAAAAGATCTCCCTGTTAAGATTATACAGCCGTAAAAGTTACTATAGTGATAACCATTAAACCGAGAACATCACTATTAAATAAGTTACATTGGAGGAAGATTCGCCCTCGCCATCTTTATTATTAAGCCGTTGTAAAAGTGATTCAAATCATTTGCTTTATGTTTAGGGATCAAATAAAGTTTATATTTGCTAATTAGGTTGGAATGAAATGCTGTTTGTTTCTAAAAGAATATTAAATTTCGTATTTTTGTATCTTGTATAATATTCAGGCAACACGATACCAATTTCACGCACAAACTAACTATAATATGACAGACAATGCTCACACAACGTGACAGGATTTCATCTTGACACAACATTGTAATATTAAACTAATAATATAGAATGTCAGGTTACAACTTGGCTGAACTAGTAAATTATAATCCTAAAAAATAAATGCGAAGTTACATGGACGAAAATTGCTTAACCTAAATACAATAAATTCTCTGGTTTTGTTCACAACACAATTGTGTTAAATTCCCAACTTCATGTTTGAATAAAATTGAAAGAAATCCGATAATTCGATTAGATTAATCGATACGGAAAGAATTCAAAGGAAGTTTTACGTGATTTGGATGAATAAACTTTGTTGTTGAAGCAATTTATATTTATTTTTTTTACTTAACAAATAAGAAAATGTAACAAAAAATCTAATAGATTAATAGTAAACAAAATTTAATATATTTCTAACAAATACGACAGAAAAAAATTAAGTTTAGTTGAAAATATCATTAATCATTTTATGTAAAAATATAGTTTGTAGCCAATATAACACGTTGCTGAAAATTTTAACAATAAATGTCAGCCTTCATCTTCTAGTTAACTATGGCCATTTTATTATTTTTATTTAAAATGAAGTTTGGTGATATATCTCCAATACAACATTCCATAAATGTTAAAAACGCTTTTTATTAAAATTTGATTCATTAAATATTGTTTTGCGATTTTTTTAAAATTTCCATAGTTTTTGTAACGAAGTTACTTAATTCCGGCAAATAATAATAATAATCCTCCAAATTTCATTCTTTTTTCAAAAATCTCTTTAAGTCCGCCAAATCATTTTCGTAATTAAATATAAATCTTGTAAGACCATCAAGATTTTCTTTTCACGCAGAAGTAAAAAGTAAATAAGTGAAGAATAACGTAGATTCGGTAACGCGCCTCTCCGACTCCTTCCAGATCCAAGATTAAGAGTGAGAATCAGAGCTGGGGAGTTACTAAAAAAGAAGTAACGCGTTTCTTTACCGTTATTTTTGCTAAAAAGTAACGCGTTAGATAAACGTTATCGTTACTTTAAAAAAAAGTAACGATTTATTCGTTACTTTCCAAAAGTAACGCGTTACTTTATAGTAACGAAGTTACAATAACGCGTTACTTTTCTATATATTCTTGTTCCATGTCTTCTCGTTCCTTTATTGTCCATCTCACCATTTATCGCCGTTATTATGGCATACAAAAAAAATTTCAAATAAAAGTTGTATAATTAAATTTGATTTTTTAAAATGCTATCCAGAACACAGTGGCGTGCGAAATCGACGAGGTACAATTAATAATAAACAGTAACGAAGTAACGATTTCGCGTTACTTTTACAAAGTAATGCAATTACCACTTTAAAAAGTAACTAAATTACTAGTAACGCGTTACTAAATCTAACGCGTTACTAAAAAGTAATGTTTTGGTTACGTTACTCCCAGCTCTGGCGAGAATGGGAGATTAGAGACTTGGAATAAGACCGGACACTGACATTACCCTTTGTAAAAACACCCGCCGCCTCATTGACCTTGAATGCTATTTATGAAACACGAGGAGCACCAGTTTTGTCTACAATAAATCCTAAAATTGTTGTTTTAAAAATAATATAACAGATCCTCTTATATATTCCTGAAACGGACTGACTTTACTTTAAGTCGACCAGAATAGTAGATTCTGTAACAAGGTTAGAATGAAAAATTCGACACGAGTGGAAAATTCCGAACGCGAGCGTCAGCGAGTGTGAGGAACCACGAGTGTCGAATTTTTTCATTCTAACCGAGTAACAGACTATATTTTCTCCACGATCAAAAAGTATGAATCAAAATTAAATTAAATCTGAATACAAGTTATTTTTTGACATATTTGAATTACATTGTAGTAATATTTATAGTGTTATGGTACACTTACCGAAATTAAAATCTGGTGCATTGATGTTTTTTCATAATTTGCAATTTTATATATTATTAAATTCTATATCTATATTTTTCACTCATTATTTTGTTTAAATTAAAACTTGTTTGAAAATAATTATTATCGTCGCTATTTTGTATCTGACACTGACACTTTTGAAGTCCAAGGCAATCCCACATATCGTTTATTTCGATTACAGAAAATCCATTCTTTACCTTGGTAAAGAATGAAAATACATGCAAAATACATAAGAAGCAAGTGTTTTAGAATAAATATTCAGACTCTAGGGGGTGAATGTTTACATTCTATTATTAAAAATGATTTCGGAATTCATACATTCAATAATGGTCGTGGAGAAATATATTTTATTATTTTATAGATCGAATTCCACGTACCAACCTTTGACAGAAACATAGGCGTACACTTGAGACTGTTCATTAAATACTTCTCTCGGGCGAACAAAACAAATAACAAATGTTTTTATGTTTTGTGACCGTAAGGGCCAAAATTATTTTATGCCGTTTTATCTACGTCATCTAATCTTTTCTTAAGTTATAATATAAGGTCCAGTTGTACCAGCCAGCACCGCGTTTCGAACAACCACGCCAGACCAGAACACCGGTGATCAATGTATTGGTAAAGCCCAGGTCTCTGGTAAATTTTACAAAGTTCTATTTTTCGTCAACGTACTAATTGAATTATTATTATTTCAGCGTTGTTCCTGCCTGAGTGCCGTACTTGTATTTTAATCGGGATAATCGACAGAAAGTGGCCTGGCCTGAGTAGTTATTTCACAGGGCCAGCAATCTGTCGACGTACTATCAAATATATTATTTTCAGCATTGTTACTGTCGGAGAAAGCCGTATTTGTAGCAGAAAGCGGCCTGGGCTGAGTAGTTACTTCACATGGCTGGCTAGCCATCTGTCGACGTACTGTTAGGATATTTTATTTGTATATAAATTTATTAAGCGGAAAATAGAACTTTGTCTCGTGGAACTATTGTGTACATTTCTAGCTTATCATATACACGCCACATTCTTTTACAAATTTTTGACATTCATACGAGTTATAGGGCATATTATCTGCAACAACTTCAAGAGTTATGCCTTATGTACTTTTTCAATGCACTTACCACTGCATGTGACATTTTTCTCTCCGGCTCTAAGACTTCTAACCATTTGGAAAAATAGTCAATGATAACTAGATAGAACTTTCTTTTCTTTAGTATTTTTGCTATTATATTTCTAACACTTAAAACTATTTCGTACTTTTTGTTTGATGTCTTTATTGATCTGTGGCCAATATAATAACTGTTTTGCTTTTAGTTGAGTCCTATATATCCCATAATGATTAACATGCAATAATGACAATATTTTTGGTATCAGAACTCTTCCACCGAAAAATATTAACCCGTCAAGAATGAATAACTCATTTCTCATGTAATAATAAGTTTTAATTGTTACAATTTAGTCATTATAAAGCTGTCTGCGTGTTGTGTATTTTGGACCACTTAGGCGTAAAAAATCAAAGTTAGGCGCCGATTAATTATTGTAAATGAAACGTGAATACAACATTATACCACAGAAACAAAAATACGACCAAAACAGCGGTCTACAGAAGGGGAATTGGCTCCAAAAAACGAATGGGATAGTCATGGACTTATTTAATCGATTATCTTTAAAGGGACATTCGCAGATTCTAATTTTTTTTCAATTTTTTAGATTTTTCCAAATTTTTGATTTTTGATTTTTTTAAGTCCAAAGGACTAATATTTAGTGTATGGGTGCGGAATTCAATGTGAATGAAATGTACGTGCGTGTTAATTCTAATTGGCTCTTTTATGTAAATAATTTTCAATCTCACAAAGATCAATCAATGTGATAACATTTATTCCCGCTGCTACGTTTTAGTAAATTATTTATGTACCGCCTAGGAAAAACACAATGAGTTTTAGATACAAAAATAAAAAAATCTTGGTTAATTAACTTTTATCACAATGTATATACTAAATTAAAAAAATATACATTTCAAGTGTTGTACTGCCTTTGGCAATATAAATCTTCCCTTTAATTCTAATCAAGTAATTCAGTATATTCCCATTCAACTAATTAGTATGTAAAACAACAGCAAACATTCCTATAACAAATACAAGTAGGAATATCTAAATTTCAGTAACATACAAATTACCTTTTATCCGGAGCCCGGAGGCTAACAGACTTGTGCCTTTTTTGACCCCTCTAATATACCTGAACCGTCCGTTTGGCGAGGGTCTCCTGAACATGTAAACTGTTTCAAATTTTAATCAAGCACACGCTCCCAAAGGTGGTGGCATAACCACAAAAGGATTTAAAAGCGTTTTAGTGCCCGTACAGTGTCGTACCAGAAGTCATATAGATCTACAAAAAGGCAATACTATTAATATTTCACATTCAAATTCCAAAATACAAAGAATCTTTCCTTATAGATAATTTATTATCAAGCGGTATTACATTCTCACTATTAATTATTTACAGTTATAAACCCGTTAAGAGTGAAATATCTTCACCCGCAATTCGACACGACAATCGAGAACAATTCCTGGAAGTGCGCCATGTTTTTGAGAAAACAGAACCAATACGTATTCAATAATGTTTATTGTACAACTTGGGAGAATTAGTTCGGATTAAATAGCTTCTCGAGTACATAAAGGATGAGAGTATGTTCGTCTGAAGGTACACGAGATTAGATTAGAGAAGTTTATAGTTTGAACTTCCCTACTAACAAAACTTATTTGACGTTGATATCATTAGGAGTGTTACTACTGCAAATATATGTGCTTTGCATAAGGCTCGACTCAATGGAGTACGAATATTTCATATGTATCTAAGGAATATAATAACTCATTTTTTACTGAAACAATAATTAATAATTTTAATGGTAATCTCACAAAACTTATGGCTGACAGCCTACTTAAGTATAATTACGAAATACCAAAATTTATAAGGACCATTTTAGTAGAGCGTATCTAAAATAAATATATAAATCGATTTGAAGGACCTAAAATGATTACTAGATTTGTAATATTTTTATTAAAATAATTTTGTAAAAACAATTTGTGTTTTATGTCTTTCCTAATTCCTTCTTCAGTACTGATTCTTCGGAAGATATTTTTTCTACTTCTTCTATTTTATCATCTCATTTTCTTAATAAATAAACTCAAAAATTGACCCAATAATAATAAAAGCCGAGCTTGCTGAACATGGTTGAGAATTGGATGGGGACTCGCCGAAGAATGTATTTCATTTTTCAGTTCCGGCAAGCAAGGGAATGGCCCCGAAAGTCATTTTCTGTCGTTGCGAGTGCATATTTGAAAAATAATCAAGTGAGCAAAGATAAAGGCAAAGTAAAGAAGATTCTTATGAGGATATCCCGAGAAGATAGTCGAACCCTAGGGGACGCTTGTTAACCGGTACGTGCAAGACTTCATAAAGCTGCGAAACAGAGGCGTATACAGGGAAATTTTATATAACAATTAGAGTGTTATTACAAAGATAAAAAAATTTAATAAAAGGAAAGTATTATTAATTTTAACCGCAAACAATTGTAATTAAAACAAAAAAACTGCTTTCATTAACTTACTTTTTTCTCGAAGTAAACTTTGGAGGAGTTGAATTTTTAATATCTAGTACAAAAATAAAATCGAATACTGAACGAATATTATTTTACCTGTTTCCGGGCATAATTATTTTAGACGGTTTAATATTATTAAAATACTCTTTCAACCTGACCAATCTAAATTTTTCGACATAAATTTAAACTAATCTTAGAATAAATTTTGTTTTTTAAGAAACCGTTATCACTGAGAACAGACAAACTACATTAGACTTTTAGTTAAAATCAGCAAATAATAGCCTAAAAAGAGTTTTTTAAGAAAATCTCCTTTTTACGATAAAAATAGGTATATAATAAGTTAAACTAGAAATTTTTTGTATATTTTATGTCAAAACATTTTTTGTACAATCAATAGTTTTAGCGTAGGATTGCCGCAAAGTCTACTTCAATATTCGATTTGACTAAAAAAACTCATTTCCACACCACCATGAGGCGCTAACAGTGCTTGGTAAAATGAATAAAGAATTGGCGCCTTAAGTATAACTATTAAAAACTTACCTACTACTGTAAATATATTTCTCCACGACCATTACTGAATGTATCAATTCTGAAATCATTTTTAATAATAGAATGTAAACATTCACACTCTAGAGTCTGAATATTTATTCTATAATACTTGCATCTTATGCATTTTGCATGTATTTTCATTCTTTATCAACTTAAAGAATGGATTTTCTGTAATAGAATTAAACAATATCGATTGCCATGGACTTCAAAAGTGTCAGTGTCAGATATAAAATGGTGACGGTAATAGTTATTTTCAAACAAGTTTTAATTTAAACAAAATAATGAGTGAAAAATCAAGTGAAGTAGATATAGAATTTAATAATATCTGAAATTGCAAATTATGAAAAAACACCAATGCACCAGATTTTAATATCGGTAAGTGTACCACAGCACTATAAATATCAATACAATGTAATACAAATATGTCAACAAATAACTTGTGTTCAGATTTAATTTAATTTTGATTTATAATTTTTGATCGTGGAGAAAATATAGTCTGTTACTCGGTTAGAATGAAAAAATTCGACACTCGTGTCGAATTTTTCATTCTAACCTTGTTACAGAATCTACTATTCCGTTTTAGTATAATATAATAAAATTTTGTTGTGAAATTATATATGTTTTATTTTATTTTACTTCAAACGTAACCGAAAAAGTAATATATGAGATGACCATGTTCATCAGCAAGTGACTAACGTAACGTCAGATCAATTCCCTGGTTCATTGTTAAATTAAAGTAATAGTGTAAAATGGTCTGCTAGAATTGTGAATTGAAGAGTGGTATAATCACTGCTAAAAAGAACAGTGATTGTCAAACGATCGCAACAGTGACATGAAAATCGCCGTTTCCCCCATCTCTAATCCTAGTAGGTCTAATCTACATGCAATGTACTATTCTAAAATTCAGCGCATTCTCCTTCGCTTCGCTTTTGTTGATGGATCAGGTGTTGCGAGTTTATCGTCTTCAGTACATATCGAAACGTCTCACATAGAAGTTTCCTTCATTTCATCCGCGACAGGATTATCAGTTTATTAGGATTGTTTATTTCAATTCCTCGTTTCTTCCTCTTCATCGCTATCTTGTGATTGAACTTGCAAATTATTAGAGGTACCACAACAATGCGTGCGTATAATAGTGGATAAGCCCTACTGGGGATACACCAATGAAATAACACGCCACTTACTCTACCTCATGGTGGTGTGGAAATGAGTTTTTTTGACCAAAACGCAATGATTTTACAAAAAAATGGTAATGGCATAAAATATAGGAATTTTTTTCTAGTTTAATTTGTTATATGTATACCTGTTTTAGGTAAAGATGTCAAAGTAGAAATTCGGAATGGACAGATCAAAATCTATAAAAATTTTAATTTTCAAAACTTCCTGAGAAAGTAACACCTGTTTTTTGAGAGAAGCGTCTAGATCCCAATTGCAACTCGAGTGCCCACCGCTGTTGCCATCGTTTTGTAGGTTAACTTGAAAGTTTGATTATATATTATTGTGATATAAGAAGTGGTCCAGTGCTAGAGTGTATGCTTTACACATAAAACTTCCTGGTTCGAATCCCGAGGAATTTTTTTTTTATTTATTTTTTTTTAATACACAGGTAGATTTAGATAGTCAAGACTTTTTTAATAAAATAAATATTTTTCTTTTCGTCAATGAAACACTTAAACCTGGCAACAGCGATGGGCACTCGAGCAATTGGGATCTAGACGCTAGTTGCAATTGGGATCTAGACGCTAGTTTTTTTGAGCACCAAATGACTGTATTATATCAAATTAAAGGATTTCTCAGCAGTTTCTTGTAAAATATTTCGTTGGATATCTACTAACTTCTTGCTGGTTGGAGAAATAAATGTATGTAAAAGTAATAAAACAGTATTTAAATAAACATTAAAATTATTATTATATACAAACAACATTAATTACCTAATGAAGAAAAATAGCTGGATTTCATTTAAAATTGTCCAAATCTTTAATAAAAATAGATTACTCACCTTTCATTTAAATTTAATAATTTTTCTTAAAATAATAAAATACCGTAATTTAAATAAATAAAACAATTTTTATTGATTACATGCTCTCCCAGAAAGAAATCCGAACTACATATTTATGATACAATTACTTTAAACATAATTCTGTTAGGTCCTAGTAGTATTGTCACAAATGTACACAAATTTGGATAGCAGTCACGAATAGCATTTAAACTAGTATGAAGCCGGATTTGGCTGAAATAACGTCCCATTGTCCACATCGTAAGCATCTCGACACCACTCGTCACTGTTCAGTTTATTAGTATTATTATTTTTATTATGTCTCGCGAGTTAATTGGGCGACCAAGATCTCTTCGTGGCTTTAATTTTCCTTCGCATCTTTTACCACGGCGTTCCACAAATCTGTAACAAAAGAAAAGCATTATAAAAACTATAATTCAATAATATATAACACAAAATAAAAAACAATTTTAAATTATTTTCATCTACACAGCTGCGTGTATACATCGTATCATTTCTATAAAAAAAAACGTTACCCTAATCATCAACTAAATTCTTGAATATAAAATAGTCGATTATCATTTCGGTTCCTTTCATCCCATTTTTCTCTTATTTTCATATACCTACATGCATCAAAAGTCACGTAGGCAATTGCTCTAGATTATTCGAAAACATTCCTACTTCAAGAATGACCGCATCATCATATACGTTATAACCAATAAAAAGATGATAAAATCCCGATCATTAGATCAATACCTTCTTATGGAAATACACAAATTCGAATTCCGAATAAAGTGACAACAAGTACATATTTTATGTTTTGTTTACATCTAAATATCGCTTGTACATGAATACAAAAAATTATTTCGTTTGTTTTGTGTTAATGCTATTTTATTTAATATATCCTCTGATCTCAAAAAGCTATAGACAGAAGAAGCTAATTGACAAAATAGAAACGCCTACGAAACCAGTTTTAGTCCTTAATGGAGAAGTATCCAAAGATATCGCTGTCTCTACAATACCCCAAGAACCTTTTCCTATCGAGGAACCCAAGTAATCTATATTTGAGGAACTGAAAGTTGAGAAACTTAAAATTGATCATTCCAAAGTGGAAGAAGTAGTAGAGACATCTAGTATTTCTTAAGCTACAGAATTTGATTAAATTTGATCAAATCACCTGCAAAGGAAATGAATCCACCAAGGTCGACTTTTTGAATACAGACAAAAGTTACTACTGTAGTGAGAAAGAAATATTTGAATAAGTCAAAAAAAATTATTGCAAATAACCCTTTTTCCGATTCCTTTCTCGTTTTATTTTTAAAATTTAAAGTTGAAGGAAGAAGAAGTAAACTTTTAAAGTTAAGGGATGGTTTGTACATTTTCAGAGTTTGTAATTTTATGATTTTCTTCACTTCATTTTTAGGTTAAAGAGCAAAGTTCGAAGGACCAGAAGCAACAAATATTATTGTAATAAATAGTTACAGTTACTTTTCACAAAAAGAGATCAATTGTTACGTCGATACGTGTTATATAAAAAACATGGTTCGGGACGCTTGAATTTGTTGAAGTGAGAAATCCATAGCCGATCTTGATAATCGCCAAAACTTCAAAAGTCTGATGCTGCAATAGATTTTCCATCTAAAGATAATTCCGTACTCATGGAATCTAAAACGTTTGTAGTACAATCCGAGATATTATAAGCGCCAATCAGGAAGAGATAGAGCTGTGCATTATTGGGAGGAGTACGACGAATTTCGAATCTTGCATGATGTAAAGTCGCGCATTATGGGTAAAGTAAGACGAATTTCAGGATCTGCGCAATCTTTTCATAGTTGGCGCTTGAACCGACATCCGACTCGAAGGACCATGTAGGCTATTTTTTATTTACTTCTACCATTTTATCTCTTGGACTGTATTTTTGTACGATCAAAAAGGAATTGGGTGTCATTTCTCGAGGATGCGATTGTCATCGAACTCTGTTCTTCTCTATTTTGTATTTTTCTCGCAGGTCAAGTTATACTGTATTAGAATTAAAATGAATCCTTTAAATCCTTTTTAAAACCATTAACATATTAACGAATAATTTCTACTATTATGCGTAAAGTATAATTTTTTATAGTGCGACAAGTAAAAAAAATACATGAAGAAGGTTGTGATTAAACGAAACGTCATATAATATGGAATTTAAAAAATTTTATTATTTGATTAGTATTTGTAGATTGTTTCGTATTACTTGAATGTTTATATGATTCTCTACAATGGAATATTATCCCTTTAGATATCGGGTCTGAAAATTAATATCGAGATTGAATAGGCTAAACTGCTGCGGTCATGATTATAATCACCGCAAATACACATTAACAATATATGAAAATTTAAAACAGAATATATACAGGGTGTAAATTAATGTGAAAGGATAATTAATCAAACAAACTTTTTCGTATACTTGTTATAATAAGCGAAGTTGAAAGTTGAATATCAAAACGGCTTTTCCAGGTGAAATAATGCTTTGAAACACTTTTAGCGCCGCTTCTAAGGCCTATTGTGTTTTCTCTTCTCACTTCGGCTAGGTATTATTTTAGGCAGAGAAATTTCCGAGGTGTTGTTTTAACAGAATGATTCAATTAACGTAGAATCTTTTGTTTTCTTTTTTGCCTAGGCTCCGCATAAAGTTGTAAGCCGTATTATTTCATAAAACAAAATAGAACGCCGTTTTACAAAGACTGTACAAGGTAAAGGAAACTTTTTATATTAAAAACTTGTACTTTATATGAATTTATTGCCAAGGAAATATGTATACATAATGTCAACAAAGAGATATTAAATATTAGTATAAAAATTTAAATTGTTTTAAGAAAAAAAAGGTACTAAAATAATGTCTAGTATAGTGGGTTCACAGTAGAAATCACTGTGAATATTTCTGAATGTCAGAGTTTGAAAACATCAATTAAAATTAACGTGTAAATTTTGATTGCATAGAACATAATTTTGTTAAAATGTTATAAAATGTGAAAAATAGGAAGTTGAAATAAAAATACAATTTTATTTGGATAATGGCTTCCGGATCCTGGAAATAGTAATGTGGTGAAATTAAACAGCAATGGTGCGAAAAATAGCAGTGTAGATTAAATAAAAAAAAATTGTATTGCAGTGTATATTAGTGTCCATAAAGAGTCTTAATGGTAAGAAAAATAAAATGGATTTGAGAGGAGGAGGAGGGAAAATTGAATAGATGGAGGAAAAAGGAGAAGAAAAAGTAGGTGTAATAGAAGTTCAAGAACAAAATGTAGGTGGAACGTTATTAGAAGAGAATGATTGATGGAAACACAAATCCAGGTACAGAAGAAAGAAAAAATAAAGATATCCTATCCCCTCTACAAGTAGGCTCTTCCGCAGCACTTGGGCCCTATTAGGCCCATTGTGAACCTTCCGTTGTAAGTGAGGCCTTACTTAGCCTGTCATGCAGCGTACGGTTTTTATGTAGTTGACAACGTCTCCAAGAGGTGTCGAGACAGGCAATTATGGTAGATGTGATCGATTGTCTCGTCTTCTTGTGTACACTCCCTGCAGAGTACTGAATCTAACAGCCCCATATTTTAAAGTATTTTTGTACTGGACAGTGACCAGTCAGAACGCCTGTTAATAGACGCAAAATCTGCCTAGTATCTGTCGGCTATTTTGTTATCAGGGTAACCTAGAGGTCCCCCGTAACTGTGCAGCTTCCTGTTTTATCTCATCTTTCCTTGAATTTTACAAGGGAGTGATCCTTAAGTAGGTTTGTCACGATCGATGTCGTTAGTCCAATAGAGCAGTTAGGTTCAAATATTTTTTACCTTTTGATGTGACGAGGCCCTTGATCCATCTTAAGGTGACCACATTGTCGATGGATGCTTGAGTCCCATATTAGCACATGACAAAAAAGTTCTGAATAGACAGATTAAATTCTAGCAGTACGGAAGGAAATTTTATGAATTTTATCAAAAAAATTCCAGGATTGTTACAGGATTTTTCAACTAGTTTTGTTAAAAGAAATTTTCAAGGACTTTTTAAAAAAATTTTAACGATTTTTTGAGATTTTTTAAAGGATTTTCATTTTTAAGGTTATCAAGGAAGTTTTGTGAATTTTATCAAATTTTTCAAGTAGTTTGGATAAAGGACTTTTTAAAGCAATTTTCAAAAATTGGACATTTTCATTTAGACAATAAGGTATAGTGATAAAATATAGCGAGCAAGGGCAGAATAAGTATGGGATTAACCGAATCTCGGGAATTCACATTTTCAATTTACCGAGGAAAAAATATTCTTTTTTTAATTAACTACTATAGTGATAAATAATGTAAGTGAAACACTAATAATAAAAATACATTACGGCTAGTTCCAAGCAGATTCCTTGATATATTTGCCTTCCTCAAAAAATCTAAATATTTAATGTGGGTAGTTAACTAAATATTTATTTTGTACTTGATTATTGTTAAGCTACTTAACGTGGATAGTCGTTAGATTTTGGTTTGTACTTAATCGTTTTTTTCTTCCATTACCACTTCAGGCTACTTATTGAGCCACCTGCTACCGTAGGAGCGCCGTTTTAGTCGTCTATCTCTCTCTCTCTCTCAGACGCTGCCGTAACATAAATTATATATTGTATATTTGATCAAATCTGGACTACCCGGTATACATAAAGTTTTAAATTATATCTAGAAATATATTATATATTATAAAAATGTGCCAGTGACAATTACATTTAGAGAAAATTAATTGTAATTAAAACGACTTTGTCTAGGAGTAAACCTAAGCTTTATATTGTAGCTTATATCCAAAGCAATAATGAGGTTACATTGTGGATCCGACTACAAAGGGATTTTTTTTAGTATACATTCAGTTCCGTTTCAGTACGTGAAGCCAACGTGGCGTCGGTGTCGGCGTTGGTTCGTGTGACAAAGCCAATTTTCCTCTTGTGTGTGTTCTTTACAAGGAGGTCTATTAATTAACTGTTGGAAAGTTCATTAATTTTCGAGTGAGGAAGAACTTTATGTTCCTTAATAGTTTCAAATAGTCCGGGCAACTTGATTTTCTAACGACTCGTTTTAAGAGGATAATAAGGTAATTTGTTCTCGTTCAAAATTCTAAAGCTTTAGCTTCTATTCACCAACTTTTAGAGTTTTAGATGTACAGTTCATGCAAAATTAAAATATGCATGTACTTTCACACAATGTTTTTAGGTGCTTTGCAAAAGAAAGAAATATTGCCTGGCCAAAGTACGCACGATTTAATATTTTTACAACGTCATATATGCAGCAGCGGTAAAGTGGAGTAAAATGCATCCCGCAATTCTACACAATATTATATACCAACGGCTCTGAAAGTATGCTGAATAGTAAATGGATAAGGGACTTTAAGAAAACAGAAAAATGTCAACGACAGAACGTGCTGCATGCATTTCGGTTCTAGCGACAAATTTGATATTTCCCTTAAACGCCTCACTAAACCTGCCGATGTCCCGTCTCTCCGGGACGGACTCGCCTTTATGAAACTTTAATAATATTCTAAAATATGATGACAAAAGTTAAGCTCAAAATAAATTGATATGAATTATGAATGATGCCCCACGTTGAGTGCCATTTTTTAATCGTTTATTTGCTATTATAACTTTTTTACATATAAGAAACTAATATTATCAAAAATTTCAAAAAAGAATACTCAGAGAAAGAAGTTTGTGCGCCATGAGAAAATTTAGTGAAAAACCTCAGAAAAGTAAAAAAAATAGTTTTCCAAATATCGGCTTGTAGTCTAGTCAAGTGCTTTTTGGGTCAAACTTTTTTCTCCGCCTCCGAAAAACATGCATGAGGTGTCATTCGATTCGGAATAGCGTGTAGATGATTTTTGAAAAAATTCAAGAGCCGCTTGCAAAAATTGCAAAAGGTATAAACAATTAACTGAAAAATAAAAATGGGGTTTGTTTTTTTGCAAATATCTCAAAAACTATTTGACATTTTTCAAATTTGAAAAAAGATTCAGAAAGAGAAGGAAATTTAACAAAAAAATCTATACCTCCCAGAACTAGAGGACTAATATTTATAATTTTCACAGAGTGTTGAAAATAGGACCGAAAACACTTTGGACCGTTAATGAATAAATATTATTTAAACTTATTAAATATAAAAATTAAAAATTGAAAAAATTCAGGCATCTACTAGATGGATTTATGAGCAATAATCCGTGGTCAAAAAATTTTATCGCGATTTTTTTATTAATTATGCCATAGTTAATTAACAATTTTTTACTACTTGAACATGAATATTATAATTGCGATAATTGTGAAAAAACAAATCTGATTTTTTTTCTTTTGGACCTACTTTAGAAAGGTCTCAGAAGAGATTCCCGTTGGAAAAATTAAAAAATTGTTATTAACAATTTACTTTGGTTAAAAATTAAAAAGTTTGATTAATCATTTTTTTTTCATATTACTATTGATCCGTTTTTTTATGATTAGAAGTCATATGAAAATGATTTTTAAAAGTTTTTATTTTCTATTGTTTACTAAATTGTTAGACACAAATGCGTTGTTTATGAGATAATTAAAATTTTTTTTGGAAACATAATCTTTGATGCAAAAAATAAAAAAATCGTTCCTTAAAAAATGTTTTTATTCCTTAAAAATGTATTTGTTAATTAACAATTTTTTTTCTACTATATAAATATTTTTTCTCAAAAAATAACACATAGTTGTTTTTGTTTCATTATGTAGGAAAAGGGAAAATATATATAGAAAAAATGTAATTGTTTATAACAGTTTTTTTTATTAAATAAACAATGAAAATTTAAATAAAAAAGATTTTTTTATTAGTTATCAAACAAGATAAATTATGATTGAAAAAAAATGCTTCCTTAATAATAATCACAGGTGATAGAAAAAAAATTGTTAATTAACAAATACGTTTTTAAGAAAAAAAAAATTTAAGGGACGATTTTTTAAAAAAAGATCATAATTAGCATCAAAGACCATTTTTCGCACTTTGGACCTTTAATGAATAAATATTATTTAAACTTATTGAATATGAAAATTAAGAATTGAAAAAATTCAGGCATCTTTTACTATATACATAGAACAAATAGATTTTTAATGCACCAAACATAGACTAATAAATGCCAGACTCTATTCTGCCCGAAAAAAAAGCGTTTCAGGTAAAATTTTCTTTATGCAAGACATGCGATCCCGAACAAATTTTAGACGTCGCGACGCTAATATAATTAAGATTATTAAAGAGAAAATTTTAAAGATTTTTAAGTAATAGGAGAAGAAGCTAATTGTTTTATGATTTTTGTTACATTTTTCAAATTTACTTTGCATTATCCAGATATCCGATGACACAGAGTGGTCATATGGTCTCTCGGGCTAAAATAATAATTGAAGATTTGCGGATATTTCTTGGTATTTTCTAAAAATGAAAAAAAATAACATTGTCGACATTTTTTAATTTTTTTTCAACAGTAAAAACACAAGAGCTTTTTTATCGGATAAATTTCTCTTTATAACGAAAAATGTTAATTTTTCGAGGAAAATTACTGAAGGAAAAATTTTGAGTTTAAAAGAAATTTATCCTTAAAAAAAAGCTTGAGTGTTTTTTGGCAAGATAAATTAACGACAAAATATAGAATGAACAGCAATAATCTATATTGATACAATTAAATTATTTCATTTTATTTCATTATTACTATTTTTTATTATTTTATTATTCATCTTCCATATTTCAATATCAATCAAACAAATAATTTTAACTGACAGAACTAAGGTTGAAGTGACGTGTCGACGCGATTCACAGCTACTAGATATAGTCTGATTACGAGGAACATGCATTTTTATCGCGAGGAACAGGCATTTTTATCGCGATTAAAATGGATGTACCTTTTTTATCGCTGACAAACTGACAAAACTGTCATCATTAAATGACACATTTTATATAGGAGTTAATTTATCATTAATAATATCATTGAATACTAATTGCGGCATACAGTCTACGTAAAACCAATAAAAATCTAGTATATCAGTATTTAGTAGCCATCCATTTTTGTCCAGTGTTAAAGAACTTGGAAATCGCAAATATTCCTAACACACCACTTAATCCACAACCAGTAGTGATAAGATAGGAAACGGTTAGAAGCTGTATTTTTTACGCCGATCATTTTAAAGACATTAAAAGTTTAATTTTTGAATTTTCTGATGACGAACTTCTAGCAACTTCATAAAAATAAAATCCTTAAACAACAAATTCATTTTCTGAAAGCAAATTATGGTTTTATACCTGTAACTCTCAATAAATTACAAAAATCGCAAATTCCGCTTTCAGAAAGTGTTGCTGTAGTGGAAACATTTATTTATTTTTCTAAAAACATTAAGTTAATAATTGGAGCACAAATTTTATGAAAATTAAATATTACCATTGACAAAAATGTAAGATTTGCCACGGTCCTACAAGTGGCAAATATTTTCCGTTGAAAATTTTCGGAAGAAACCAATGTGGACCAATGCCTCTTAGCCAAACTAAAATATGCTCCTATCACATCAGTTGATGTCGAAAGAAGTTTTTCTATTTATAAACATTTTGAAAAACATTCAACTATCCACTGTTTTATGAGAAATATGAATTATTGTAAAGTTTGGTTATACTTATTTAATATAATAAATATACTTAAAAATATCAACTAGTGTGTTTTGGTGCATGTTATGTTGAATTTTTTCTGCATATTATTGACAAAAATCGTGCATATTTATGCGCATGTACTTCACGTCTGAATATTCACATTTGCCAAAGTCTGCTCATGAGGATTATGGGTGCTTCGTCCTGAATACGTTAATGAAAATTATCTTTGGAAATTATCAAAAACGAAAACGGTCATTACAAAGAAACTACAAAATGAATAGCTGAATACTTGAAACTTGGAAATCTAGAACTATACATTGGTCATTGCTTTAGAAGATCATCAGCAACAATTCTTATAGATATCACCCCACTTAAGCGATATGGAGAAATGAGATAGAGATAAGAGTTCCGGGAATAAGGAATTTTTTATTGGAAATATCTTCTTCTTCAAGAATCTTTTTTTTATTTCTTAAATAGCATATCGACGCCTCCAAATAGAACTAGGCGTAGATCATTCGTCTATTTGGAGATAAATTGATGGACTCAGAAAAGTTCAAAAATGTCGTGATGTCTACATGGAACAACTAATGACCGGGCAACTTCCTCCTTCAAAATTAAAAAAAATCGGGACGCCGACAACAGAATTTTAAGAATTTTGAGGGATTTGGCTGACAGAAAAAATATAGAATACTTGCGCTCCATAGCACATAATTACAAATTTCGTTAATTAGGTTCTAATTTGTTTTATTTTAACTAATTTTAGTTTTTCAATAAAAAATTATTGAAGGTTCTAATTTGTTTTATTTATTAGTTATTAACTAAAGAGATAAAAAATAAAATTTTTGTCACATAGATAACATTTAATCATTTTAACAATATAAGTGTGAATATTGTAAAAAAGTTAATTAATTTTTTATTAATTGTAAATAGAAATGTTCAATATAATTAAAATTGAAATTCAAGTTTCTGTTGTAAAATTATTTCCCTATTTTATGTAATAGCTTGCAAACATCATACTCGAGGAAAATGAGTATCATTCAGTGCTCGTTAAACAATATACTATAAATGAATTATAGCTAATAGGAAATAATTCTTTACAAACTGGAAATAATAATTTTACAATAAAAACATATTTATCTTCATCGACAGTCCTGCTCTGAACATGTCATAAAATACGATATACCGCACGGAAAAAGAAGAATAGATAAATTCGGTAAAATGATTTGTCTGGCTTTGAAAACGAATATTTGAGATATTGTTCGTTTTTTTGTTCACGTGACTGTGTCTCGAAGGTAGGAGGATTTCGTGAAATTATTATTGGTAGAATTTTTTTTTAGCAGATTTGTGTTCGGGTAATATATTCTTTGTCTGAAAACAGGAGATATAAGACAGAAACAATATCGTGCGGGGGAATTTATTGAATTTTTTTGTGTTTCCCTTCTGACTTTATCATGAGATTAAAGGTGAGAAAATATAAAAATATCACTTTTTGCCTTTAACAAAAATCGATATTTAATTATTTTTTGTAGGTTAGAGAACGAACGTAGAGAAGATTAGTGATGTGAATATTTTCGCTATATTTCTTTTTTTTTCTCTTCGAAATCGAACGACATGGCATACGATGGATGTATTAATGAATTGGATTTCAATTGGCAACTCTCCTGTCCGTTCGTTTTTTTCCTTTCTGACATTTGATGGAATTTATGACCATTCCGGAAGCGTATCTACTTGTAACGAGAAAAAATATAGTAGACAAATTAGTTTTAGTTAGACACGGATGGTCCATAAACTTTCCAGGTTTTTTTGTTTGCTTTTTTAATGGCCATTAACATGGATCGGTATTAGTCACACACGTCATTCAGTTAGAGTGCCAAATATTGTTTCTGATGTCACGGAATACATAAACACGCGAAATATTACTATTTGAAATAGAGGAATGTGTATAGAGGGTGTTTCGACCTTTGATTTCGTATATATTTTTAGTCCAATTTTTTTTTGCATACACTGGGTGGGTCAAGAGGTAGAGCTAAGTTTATATTTTCAGAATGGCAGTTTTTTAGTTTCTTTCAAATTGGTGTAAAAGTTGAATTTTCAATAAAACCAAAAAAATTTTTAAAGTAGATCTAGTATTATCACAGAAAATTTCAAAATATTCTGAAGGTATTACTTTCTGTGCCTCCCCGTATGTTTATAGAATACACTGAACTATATATAATAAATAGAAAAACGTTGTGTTTTCTTTTTTATACAAAACAATTATTTTTTAATACATATTTTGTACGTGGCTACCGTTTAATAAAAAAATTTTATTATCACCTTCTGGCTATGTATATAATCAATTATATTTTCAGTACTATAATTTTCTAAATGTAATTTAAAAATGAATTAAATTGTCATAGTAATTTCCGTAATTATGATTTATTATATAAACTTTAGATATTTTCATTTTGCTAAAAATACTCTGTTCGACTAGTTCGAAATATCATTTAATTAAAATTGCTAAACCCCAACACGTAAAACAATAATAAAAAAACCACCATAAAAGCGGTTATAAAAGTTCACTAACAAAATTAATTTATTTTACCTAGAACTATTGAAAACTTTATAGGTATTACAGAATTCCAATAATATATTTGTAACTGTGCGGTAGAACATTAGTTGGTGCACTAGAAAATTGTTTTAATGTGGTTTAAACAGAAAATATTATACCTCATAATTCTTCTGTAACAATTCAAATATTGATCATTTATGCAAATGTCCGCAGACTGTTAACCAAAACGAACATGCACATTATAATGAAAACGAACCTTTTATATGTGCCGAGGAAAATGTATTCAAATATTAAATTTTCATACAGGCTCGTATGTTGTTCAATTATTTCCTAATCGAATCAATCAACCGATATTATCAACAGCAAGCCACTATTTATAACTCATATTAAAAAATTCATTTCTAGTATACCTAGAATAGAGCCTCTAAAAAAATAAAAAATACTTAGTACAATTTTTATCTTATATGTTAGAAGATGTATGTTATGTCATACGTTTTTCATTTTGGTATATATTTATAAATTTAAAAATAGTGTATTACATAATATGACCAATAATACAACAATTTCATTTTAAATAGATTTTATTTTTATTTTTATTCGCACGTAGAGACTTGCTCTTATGTATGAAGTAAGTACTGTTATTCCCATGCATATAGACTTGCTTTTCTGTGGTTTTGTAACGAAGCTACTTTAATTTCCGTAATAATTAAAATTCTTATCGAGGAGGACGATTCCATCCGTTATCAGCAGTTGCTGTGGCAGACAAAATTGGAGTTTCTGTGGCAGTCCGAGATCTAGTGGAAGTCCCAGCCGAGCTCGAGCCGACAACCAGTTCCAGCTGCAGTACCGGTTTAGCGAGTCAACGATCTTTAGAAATAGGTCAAGATGAAGCCAAGTTCAATTGTACTAGAGCCGTCAATCCGACCACACCACGCCAGCCTAGAAGACGTGTCTGTAGCTTCCGACCCATCACCGATATAGAACCATGTTGCACACCCGTTCTTTCTCGCCGTATTTGATATACATATAAGTTATTATTTATTCAATCTTAATTTTGTTTTTACTGCCCGGTGCAATTGGCCTTCATACTATATATGGAAGATGGCTCCTGGGGCAATCCGAAACCTGGACTGAGGTTCCAAAAATACCGTTTGACGATGCAAACAGCGTTCCAGTAACTAAGTACTGTTATTACCATGCACAGACTTGCTCTTCGTGGGACTAAGTACTATGATTCACATACATATACTAGCTCTTCTGTGGGAACTAAGTACTGTTACTCCCTTGCAAAGACTTGCTGTTCTTTGGGAACTAAGTACATTAATTCTCACGTACAGACTTGCCTTTCTGTGGGAAAATAGTACTTTTATTCCCACGTATACACTTGCTAATCTGTGGGAACTAACTACATTAATTCCCAAGTAGAGACTTACTCTTCTGCAGGAACTAAGTACAGTACATTCATAATTCTTACGTATAGACTTTCTCTTCTGTGGGAGGTTAATACTGTTAATCCAGGTTAAATTTGATTTCATTTAACCAGAAATAATCTTTAAAACTAAGTAGTACATTTTAGTACATTTCAATTTTAACATAAAATATAATTTAATTGCATATTGTACCAAGTTAGTGGAATGCTTTCTATAAACAATCCAAAATTAAATTTACAGAAACACTGCGTCTCTATGTTAACATTTATTTCTTTCACTCTAACAGCTGCAACAAACCTTATATCTAAATTTATTCATATTACGAAGTGTAGCCTACACAATGCCTCTAAAAAATATATCTCACCACTTTTGTTGATCAATCAAATTAAGACACATATCTCCAACGGGTTTTCTGGACGCGGTGGTTCACACAGACGACTGTGCCTAAAAGTTTCATTTCATCAAAAACTCTCAAAGAGATATGGGCTAAAAATAAATCAATGCTTACTGAATACACCAATAATAAGTTAAATAAAAAAATATATTGTGAAAATGATATTCATTTTAATAATATTGTGTTGGAAGTTAAAATGTGCAGTGGTAAAACACGTCTAATGCATGTAAATTAAGTAAAATTGGTACCGTTGATTGGTCAAATACATTTTATCAAAATAAAGAATAAATGAACATAAAAAAGCTCTTCAGAATAAAACTAGTAGCATATTCCTATATTAATACAATCTCAGTTCTGTAAATAACTAAGTGGTTCTTCGACGCAAAATATCTATTTGAGATAAACAAAATATAATTCTTGGCTGTTAATCCATGAAGAATTATAATTTTCAGGTACAGACTTGTTTTTATGTGGGAACTAAGTACTTTTTTACCCATGTACCTATATACTTCCTCTTCTATGGGATTGCCAGATTTATTTATCTATTTTAATTTTATTGTTATATCTTATTTAATTTTGTCTGTTAAATATTGTTACGCCTTTTCTTTGCTTTTTTTACGAAAATAATAAGAATATTGAATGTATTTTCAAAATTAATGGTAACATTTCTTAAATAAATTTCCCAACGTAAAACTTCCTCATTGTTCTTAAAACTTTTTCCGAAACTACTCCCTAAGGATGGGGATTCATAAAAATCCCAAGACCCAATTTATCTTTCGTACATTGGCGTCGAAAATTTACTTTAGTTAACTGAATCAATATAAAATAGTATTATTATCTTCTTTTTATAGAAGTTATGATAAAAATTCAGTGAACCGACTGAAGATGATACCGCAAGTTCCAATTTGTAATAAATGGGCATACAGAAGCAATCAAAATATTGTATAAGCAGAAATAAAATTAAAACTATATCAATTAATAAATAGTGGACTTCCTTACTAGTAAAGTAAATGTACTAAGGCATGTAAATTAATTATAAAGAAATTTTATTTATAGTACGAGAGTCTACAACTAAAACTTTTGCTTCATATCAATACGGTCAAAGCCGTATAAAACTGATTGATATTATCGTGTAGTACCTGGGCTGACCGAATTTTCAAAAATGTCAAAAAAATTCCGTCTGATTTTCGAAATGTAGTTGAAAATTTAAAAATAAAATGAAAAAAAAATTAGAGTTAGTAAATAAATGTCAGGTAATGCGAATCATTTTTCAAAAAAAAAAATCCAGAACATTAAATTTTGACGATTTGAAAATGTTAAAAAATTTACCGATCGGTAACAAATCAATTCGTCTGAAAACTGTTTGACATGATAAAAAAAGTTGTCCAGATGTAGAATACATTGATACCAGACAAAAATCGCATTGAGACGTATTAACCCTTTAAGGGCCAATCCTCTTTCGTATTGACCAAAATTATTTTTCTTAACTGCTTTCAAAATATGTAAAAAATTCAGTTTCACTAAAAGAAAATAATAACACAATGAAATTCTGATCGAAAAACTTTCTTTCCAATGCATTACTATTCATAAAAAAAATTTTAAATTTGTAAATTTTTTTCACTTTCGCATTTACTTTTTTTTCTGCAAAACGTACAATTCGGACATCTTTCATAACTGCATAGCACAATAATGGCGGCCTGACTGAGCGTCGTTTAACAGTCAGAGTCAGAAAAGCCTGTTGAGCCTTGTTGCCTAGTATAGATTGTCCATCAACAAAAACGACACCTTAAGCGTCCCCACTTCTCTCATTTTTCTTTTGTTCTTTGGTTCCCCACTTCTCTAATTTTTAACGTAATGGTGGGATTAGTTGTTGCACAAACTTTATAAGCGAGGGCCCCTAAGGGTGGGGTAACAACCGTTCTTGACATAGGACATAGGGGCGTAACAAGCGCCCGGACGTCTGACGGGCGGCTCCGAAATGTTCTTTTCATTTTGGGACTGAAAATTTCTAAAAACAGTATTCTTAGGATCCCGACAGTTATAAAAAACACATCAGAAATGGCCTCCCACGCAGCTGATATTTCTGACCGTTACTGCGTACCTAGTCGAGTTCATGGCCGTAGAACCTAAATATTTTATACGGTTTTGCCTGGAAAACGATCATATATCATTTTGGTCGTGGGCGCTCGTACTATTAAGACTATATACCATAGCTTGATTTCTTTTCTCTTAGAAAGTAAGAAAAAAAGAAAGTAAGGGTCAAAACTTTTTTTAAATGTCGAGTTTTTAATGTTAAAAGTCAATTTTAATTGTCATAAGTTTGTTTAATGTCAAGACAAATTTTCATATCAAGTTAATTTTTATAATTTTAAATGTCAAGTATAAACATATGGGAAAGCTATTCTATACCGCACAAGCTCCTGTTTTGGATCTATTCATCTTTCTGTCGATCTGTCAGTGAAGTAAGATTTTTGTTTTATTTAGATTATTTCTGAATGGACAAAGTTGTCATAAACTTTGTCATATTTTTATTCTACGAGGTGACCTAAATACTACAATACAATTTATCCTACCAAAATCAACAGACTAATAACTAAGATAGATTTTAATGCCCTTTTGTCATTGCTCTTGCACATGCATTTTCTTTACGTATTTATTCTACGTAATATTTGAAATATAGTACCATTTGTTTTGCTCAAAACTTACACTACTAACCAAGTCAGAATTAACATAGTCAAACGGCTTCTTGAGATCAATTGCGTATTTCCTATATTTAATATGAATCAGGAAGAAAAGACCCCAAAAATTTGAAAAAGTACAATGTAGATGTAAGATAAGTGTTTTAATAAAAGAAGATTGCAAAGCAAAGAAATCTATAAGAAAATAGGTTAAATAGATTAAAGAAAATTTTAATATTCAGCAGATGCGGAAATTGTTTCCTTCAATCCAAAAAGAAGAATAAAAAGTAAAAAATGTTACAGATAGGCTCTGGCCCGAATAACTTACGCCATTAGCTGCGTCATAACATATTTCATGATATAAATTATGAATAAGTCAGAAAATATCCAACAAAGAGGAAGATTATCTTCCGTTTCAACATTATACGTACTCGTAACACTTGTTGACCCCATTCTTTTTATCTCAGTCTGTAGTATAAGAAAGACCTCTCACCATCGCAGAGGTACAAATAAGAAAGGCCTCTCACCACCACAGAGGTACAAACTTACCCTTTCGAGGCGGAAACGTCCATTTTTGGGCCCCACCCGATATCACGCTAGCCTTTGAAACTCGTTCCTAATCGACATAATTTCTCAGTAAATGAAATATTATCAAATCTGGGTAAATTTTGGTACTTGGAACCTGTTTACCTTTATTTTCATTTCTGGGACGGTGCTAATAGACTCTGCCTCACGGGGAGTAGCCGCACGCTACAGGTGTCGGTTAAGTTTGTCAATATTAAAAATCTAATACTTGGGTAATATTTATTTTCACCCGGTAGAGAAAACCAACTTACTAAAAGACACACACTGGCTATATTAAATAACACACATACATTTTAAGTAAGGGGAATTTCATTGGGTTATAATTGTAATTTAGGGTATTACAATTTGTAAATCGCTCATTAATAGCAATTCTGTGTACACAAAATAAAACGATCATTATTTTCTTCTCTAAACTCCGCCTATGGGCACTCACATTACAAACATTTGTAGGAATCATGGGACCCGACCTGTGACGGCCCTTTTTTCCGCGAGAACAGAAAAAATGGGATGCAGGATGATCGTTATTTTTAAAGGTCATTCGACTCAAAAAGCTGAGGGCAACGAATATATGAGATCAATTTGTTTTCTCTACGTTTGGCCCGTAGATGCTGGTTTAAGAAGAGAAAAAAACTCTACATTATTGGATAGGCAGTAGTTCATTCCTTGTGGAATTGAGTAGTCTTTTACTTTTTTTAACATAATAAATTTTTTAAGAATCTAGTCAAATTTATTTTATATTTAATGCCAGCAATATAGTAGCTAATATATCTCCCACACAAAGGTCGATGTGAAATCAGCTTGTGGCTGCTTTCATTTGAAAGACATTAGCTTATGGTATTAATTTCCTGTTTTATCCCACAATTGTAATTCAGATTCTGACAGAATCGAATTGTTTACAGCATGATAACTAAGGAAAATCCACTATATTCCCCAAAGATTATTTCATTTTCTACCTTAAACAAATACATCAAAGGAGGGTATCGTTTTTTGGATTATTGCGACACCGTACGAAATTTTTTCCACTAAAAGATATTAAAAAAAATGTATTTCGCAAAAAAAAATTTTTAAGGAACACATTTTTTTTATTTTGAAATCTCTTATTCGACAAAATTAAGGACTGACAAGAAGGATTTGGCAGGATATTTGACTGGTGGCACGTGTTAGTCAAATGATTATGTTAGTTAATACGTCTTTCACGATTAGTACATGTAAGCCACAGAAAAATGTAAACTTATTAACAAAAAAATACAATTCGTCCTAAATCTAGAGTTCAATAATATATATATTTGAAAAAGATAATTATGTTAGCTCAATAAAAACAATAAATAAAGTCTGTTCTTTATCTGCAAATGAAAACTGATTTCCTGAATTTGCAGTTTTATATTGTAAATTCAATTCAACTCATTTATTTTTCAGGCATATTTAAAGTAGTTTTTCTCTTTCAGTAGGGTCTGGGTATCATACTTTTTTTGTTATTCTCATTGATGAAACTTACAGGTTTAATTTAATATCACCATACCGCTCGCTAATACCTTGAAAGATCCCTTTCTACAGATATTGTCCATATTATCACAGTAAATTCTAGAGCCAGTAAAAAAATTTTAATATGATTTAAAATCGTTAATCAGTTTTAAATTTAAATGAAAATGAGTTACAATGACACTAAAAATTTTAAACCCCATTAAAAATATTGATTATAGACGACAATGGAACCTATAATATCAATTATAAATATATGTGCGATCAAATAAAATCTTTCAGCGGTACGTGTTGCACGTTAAAAGGAATATGCAAAAATACCAATTGAAAAGGATGTAACCCTTTCATAACAGCAAGCGCGGCATAGAACTAACTCCTTCATTGAGCACATCTTCTGGTATTACATAAAGGCGCAGAAACTTTTATTGATAGAAGTCTGTTGATAAGCGTTTGAACGGAGCGAAGTTGAATGGCAATATTGCGTGGTATTCTATTGAATTTGTCGCTGCATTTGAATATATAAGACGGAAATAGTATAAAGGAGATTCCTACAGGAGCGTACCAAAACGTGGTTTAAATTAAAAAATTGAAGGATATAGCAGCAAAATTAATACAGTTGACATTTAGGTCAGAGTATTAACACCAATATTAAGTCACCTTCAAGAAGAAAAACCGATAAGACATCTTACAAAATTTCAGTGATTCCAGCGACAAGTTAAATATCTGAAATGAAAGCACCGATAAGGATTTTAATCCTGGTTGGGATGAAAGTAAAGTTATTAAAAGGTCGACAGCAGGATGAAGAATAAAAGGAGATCCCGAGAAAAAAAACCAAAAAAAAAAAGACAAAAAAAGTATCCGATAAATCTCGTCCAATATTCGAAAAGAAAGACTAACACGGGAAACCAATTTATGCGATTGTTCAATAAAAACAATGAGAAAATCAAGGAAAAAGATAAGGATATTTTAGGGACGGAAGTCGCAAACAAAAGCGAAAAAATCCTCATAAATCCATTTGAAAAAAAGAAGCAAGAACAAGGAGCGATATAAGAAGTAAATGGAAATACACAAAGCGTTAGTGGTGATGCTTTTAAAAGACGAAAAAACTAGCAAAAAATGGAAAAGTACGATACATCTGCTGGTTGTGATGCTTCACAGTCTAAGATATCAAGAAGAAAAAGATTAGCGCTAAAAAATCTCAAGTGGCTTCCTCCAAATCGAATGAAAATTCGGTTTATTAAATAGCAAAGAATATAACAAAGATCCATTTTTAAGCAGTAACGAAGGCGAAATCAAAAGAAAAACAAAAACTTGAGGTAAAGCACAAAAAAAAATTAAACGAAGTGGATGATGAGAAGTCTGTTATGAGAATAACAAGAAATCAAATAATGCGAATAATAAAAAATTAGATGATGATGACGATAAAAAATTGGAAAAGCATGAAGATAAATCTGAAAGTATTTGTTGTTTTTAATTGTTGATAACTTAAATATTTTTTTTTGCTTATGATGTCAACTCTTCTATATTAATAACGTCACTATAAGTAGGCACCATTATCCAGTATAACGTAATAACTTTTGTTTCTTAATTTTAAATATTTTAGGAGTTCTCGATTTTTAAATTAGGAATTAACGAGAGCACTTTCGCTATTTTTTTAAAAAGTACAAAATCAAAATAATTGTTTTGAGAAAAAATTTTCCAGTTCAAATTTTTTGAACCTATTCCATGTATAATATTTACACAACATTTATGTAACAAGTGTGGCCAGGATCGCATTAACCTTTCCGGTAACCGATGGGCCGAAGTCCCGAAACGGTATCCTTAGAATTTCTTAATTTTTTGTTTATGACGTCATGTTTTCCACATTAATAATGTTAGTATAAGTTTTATAGGCGCGTCTAGATCTTGTATCATCTAGTATAAACGTGACAGATTTTCTTCCTCAATTTTAACTACTTTAGGAGTCATCGATTTTTAAATAATGTATGTAGGATAGCGCTTTCGCCATTTATTTAAGTATAAAATGATATAATTAACTCTTGAAGGAACGCTCCGATCGAGTTCTAGTTTTCATTTCATTAGTTTGTTTTTTTTTTTCAAGAAAAAAATCTGGTTGAATTTGAGTAGGATCGGACAGGCCTTTTCCGTACCCACCATACAAATTGGGTATTTTACAAGAAAACTTTTTTGGAGGTCAAATTTTTAGAACTTTTACATGTTAGATCATATATAATATTATGTATGTGAAAAGTTTGGGCCAGGATTTCACTTACCATTTCGGTAACCGATGGGCCGGAGTCCTGAAACGGTGAACTATCGTTTAAGCGTTCCTAGAATTTCTTAATTTTTTTGTTTATGATGTTATGTCTTCTACATTATGGACGTCCCTATGTTTCATAGACGCATATTATAATCGGTATCGTTTAGTATAGATGTGAGAAAATTTGTTCCATAATTTTAAATAATTTAGGAGTTATCGATTTTTAAATAATGAATGTAGGATGTCGCTTTCGCCATTTTTTAAAGGTACAAAATAAATTATTGTTATTAACTCTCAAACGAAAGCTAAGACCGATTTGTATTGTTCCCTTTACTAATTAATTTTCTCCAGGAAAGAATTCTGTAAAATTCGAGCTGGATCGGGCAGGCCCTATCGGTACCCATTATACAAATTAGGTGTTTTACAAAGAACTTTTTTCCAGTTCAAATTTTTTTAATTTTTTCCACGTTACACCATATATGTGAATGTACCTCATCCACAATATTGAAGCTACTATACGTTTCATAGGTGCATTTTTTATCCTGTATCATTATTATAGACGTGAAAAAATGTGTTCCTTAATTTTAAATATTGAATGTGGGATAGCGCTTTCACCTTTTTTAAAAGAAATTTAATAATTGTAATAACTGTTAATTAAGGTTAAAATTAGTAAATAAAGCATCTTTCAAAGCATAGTACTTCATTTAAAGTAAATTTTAAATAAAAATCGATCATTAGGTGCTTTTGGAGAGTTAAATTTTTATAATCATTTAGATATAAACAAAAAAAAAGTTCTGTTAAGGGAGAATTATTAGCGAAGTACAGATTTGATCTAATATATGAAATGATATGCTAAAATAGAGGCTAAAAGTTGAAAATAATAAAAAAATAATCTACTTATAATTAATTTTATTGTTCAGTTTGGATGTTTTCTGACAAATTAAAAATAAAAAAACGCGCTCTCCCGACCCCTACCTGTTTTTTTTTCTAGACTATTATAATAAGGAATGTTAATTAAAAAGAAACAGATTTGCACTGTCCAACTCTTTTCTTCTTGACCACCCAGTTATACATAAAACCAAGTATTTTAAAGATAAAAAAGTGAAAATAAACTATTGTTTTTAAAACATTTAGTAGATAATAGAGAATTACTACGCCACTGTTCTAAATATATACATATAGTATTACCTATAGCTTTGCAGGATCAGATTAGCTGATGGGATTTTCATCGACATACTGATATGCCATGAACTCTATTATGCAATGTAAATTTGAAGCGATTACAAAAACCGTATCCAAACCAGGATATCCCGAAGGGCATGGCGTGAAATAAGCTTGAGAAAATGAAATTTGGAAATAACTTTTATTTTATGTTCACGCCAAAAATATAAAAATGTAGCTAATATTTTACTTTTCTTGATTCGCTCTTTTTCAACCGTATCTGATATTTCTATATAACAAAACCATTTGTTCCCCGGAATAAGATTTCGTTAAAATTTTAGAAAAAAAAGTTCAAATATGAAATAAAATTAGCAAAAATTAATTTTTAATTTTTTTTTGCTTAACCATTTCTAAGAAATGGGGAACCGGGACGTGCAAGTCCCATCATGGACGAAACTGGTGAGAACTAATATTACATATTGTTACATACTAGTTTATTGCTTAATAACATCGTCAGAAACATTGTAGTTATATTTCCTGCTTTTTGCACACTCTAAAGAATTTTATGGGCTATTTCGAGGATTTGCTGAAGATGTTTTTTATAAAGGATGAAACTCTTCACAAAAGCAATATCAATAATTCCAAAAAATAGGCGATGCCACCATTTTTTGGACCGCATATTCACACAATATGCTTGAACTACGTCACCCATATGTTTATTATAGTCATCGATAATTTGAGCACAATTTATGTCGATGTTGGTACCGTCATTTTGTTGTCGTTTGACTCTAGTCAATTCTGTGCCATGAAAGTTGGATAAAAAACGTACAATCCTGTTGTCACACCATTTGAAAAATAATATATCCATATTTGATACTCTAAAGGTTTTATCATTAATATTTGATGGTAATCTTATAAATTTTATCTTTATTGTTAGTAGGTATTGTGGAATTGTCGTTTATATGAAGGTATTGCAAAAACTATTGAAAGCGACTTCTAGGCATTACTATTTTCACAATTGCTATTCCAAGATCTTCAGAATATGACCAGTTATGTGTATAACTTGGTATTGTATGGTAGCCCATGAAAAAGTTAAGTCCTAGAAAAGTTAACAGTTCGTTGTAGTTCATTGCCCTCCCACGTTCAGTAGCAAACAAATTTGACTGGTACACAATACCTTTTACAATATTTGGAAACTGTTATTCAATCAGATTTTCATCCAAGCTGTATGAAGAAATATTGATAGTAATCTCCACGTTTTTCCACTTCCTCTTTTGCCTTCCTTCCCCTTTTATTTTTTTTTTTGATTTTTAAACCTGGGGAACTTCAGTGGGAGTGTTATTTTCCACTTCAGTGGTTGCTTCCAGTTCATTATATTAATTTTCTTCGTACAAAAGCTTTATTTCATTATTTATTTGGGAACATTCATCTTCTTCATCACTTTGATCTTCGTCCGTTATCATTTCGTTGTCCATTGGTAGATTTTTTAATTCAGCTGCTGCTTCTTCAGCTGCAGCCAGAAGTTTACCATCATTGAGTGGCTATCTGAGCCGCCAGTTATTCATTTTTGTACAAAAAATAAAAAAGCAGCATCAGGAAAGTTGATTTACAGGTCGTTTACATTTTCCTGTCCTTATTTATTATAACGCATAACAAAAATCGTGCCCAAGTTTTTTTTTCGTTATTTTAGGCAGATATGCTCAATATTTAATAAATAACACATGAACTATAAAATATCTGACTGGACTTAAAAAAATACGTCGGTAATGTCTCCTTTTACAATTTCTCTATGTGGTTGAAACTGCAATAAGTTAAATTTTACAATAATTTGTTTTACCAGAAAACAACACTAACAAAATACACAACACATACAGTTAACCGAGAGAAACATTTGACGAGTATTCTTGGTTGCATAAGCCGTAGAAAACTATGTACTGGAGAGTCCCAAGGGGAACTTATTGATAATTATGAAGTATTAAAATTAACTATGCATTTTAGATTACATGGCACTTTAAAGTCCCGTCGGAGAACAAAGTGTTATTAAAGGGTGTAAATAATCCCACCAAACATGTTGGATATTTAATGCACTATTTTCTTTCATGAATATAATTATAATATAAAATATTTGGATCTATAGATTTATTTATAAAATAATGTAATACTTACATGAAATTAAAAAGTGAAAAACTATATTTCACGTGTCCTCGTGGTTGTCGAAAATAATTGGTCTGCATAATCCTTCACTAGGAGATGGTCCAGGTTGTTGACATGATAGTCCGGGCTCGCAGGTTCCACTGAAACCTAGATCTCCGCCACAAGGCTCTCCTTCAGTCTTTGCACATTCTTGACAGCATCTGAAACAAAAAATTGAATTCATATAAAAAATTTCTATTTTTATAAAATGAATGAATGCCCTATTTAAAATTAATGAAAGTCTTTGTCTGAAAGATCTTTTCATTCGTTTTGCTCTTAGCGTTTACTTTAATGGAGGTAGTGCAAAAATAGAGAAATTTTCTATAGATAAATGAAAGTTCCCTCGGGGATATGATCGATATAATCATTCCCAGTTCGGTCTATTCCTAACTTTTATTAAAACCATTTTTTTTTATTATAATAAAGAACCAACTTTAAATTATTTGCGTTTAAGAATTAAGAAAGTGTTCCTTTCTTATTCACAAAGGATCAAAAAATATATCCTTTAGTAAATTCGCCATGTTTTAAGTATTTTTGGGGTTAAAAGAGGGATTTAATTTTATGACTTTTTCCGGTACATTTCTCTTCAAGGCAAACAACGGTCCTCTTAAGCTGTTAATCTCATTCCAAGTCAGCCTCGCTTTTAAAATCCCCTTTAATATTTTCTTTAGACAAATTTAATAGTAACTTTCATTACATTCCATAAGGAATAAGTACTGAATTTTTAAATGGTAAACTTAATTTTTATTAAATCATTAATATAAAATATTTATGGAAATTATATTGTATTACCTAAAAAAAATTGTGAGGTCGCTAATCACGAATATGATGTCGAAAAATTACCAGGGCGACCTGCGTAAAGTGCTCATCTACATGTTTTTCTATAAGATTTTTATTGTTTTGTACAAAAATTGTAAAATGGGTATTTTCGAGGTCGCTTAACATGAATATAATGTCGTAAATGATGACCAGGACGATACCATGAAATTAAAAATTGCATAAAATAAATTTTTGCACAACACTAAAAATAAAAGTAATTTTATAATAATGTTAACACAGAAATTACAACTCATGTTTGGGCGATGCCGATGGCGATACAAAATGAGTGACAGATGCGGAAAATAACTACATCATTATACTGATTACTGCATTAACTCTTCCTGAATTAGAAGATTTTTTCTTAAAAGCATGCAAGCACAATAAAAAATCTGATGTGGCCAGCACATGACCTCTCGCCATTTTTGAATCAAAAATTTACAGGTTGACACAAAAAAGTATGAAAAAAAATTATTTTTTTGTAAATCCGGCAACAATGGCAAAAGTTTCGAAAATTTTAATGAGATGAAAATAAACTATAGGGTATACAAAATATATGTGTAAAACTTTATTGCCGTTTTGTATAATAATGGCGTCATCACCCATAACAACTGCCACTTCCGGTTGTGCGATGGGCACCAAAATCTAATCAGATCTAATCTAGGGTATCAGAATCCTGTATGCAAAATTTCAAATTTTTTCATTCAGTAGTTTTTGAGTTATCGTTACTACAACATCCATCCAAACACACACACTAACACACACACACACAGACATCATCGCGAAAATATTAAAATCGTATTCTAGGGACCCTAAAACGTGTTTATCCATTGAAAACTCACTACCCAATTTTTAGCATGATTCCTATACCTCTCTTATCTGAAGGGCGAGAGGTAAAAATCTTCAAAAAGTTTGTTTCATGCACTAGATTTTGGAGAAAATATACTTTTATCATCTTATCAAAATCCTTAAAAAATTCCGATTTAGTATTGCATGCAAGGAAATTTAAGTAAATTGGTCTATCAATTGAAAATATTATAATCATCAACAAGAAGTCATACTTCAATTAGTTTAAATTTTCCACATTAACCCCAAAATATTTTTCACAGTTTTGACATACCATATGACTGTCAAATCATTTAATACAAAATTTAATAATCAACCATGAAGTGCTACATTTAACCATGACGCACAGTAAAACCTTCATACAAATCATAATAAATCAAAATGAATATAAAACAGGAGGTATCAAAACCACAAGAAGAATTAATTGAACAACAAATGCATCGGACACCACGAGCAATCAAATATATAACTAAAACAGTAAAAACAATTTGTTTAGATATGCCAGTTTTAGGATTAGAACGTGCCGTAATTTATCCCAACAGGATAAAACCAAATGTAGTACAAAAAGAGAATCGTTCAACTAAAAATAAAGCTAAAAATAATCAAATAAATAAAGCAGAAGAAACTAAAAATGTAAATGATGAAGTAACCATTAATTCAACACCTCTAAAAACCGAAAATGAAGTCATCGCAGAATTACTACCAGAGTTAAAACAAATGCAAAATCTTCTACAAGATATTTTAGTTAAAGATAAACCTGATCCACGTTATGTAAGACCTACATTATCCAGTAAATTAAAAGAAACTAAAGTCATGAAACCGCATCAATCGATTCTTCGTTTTAGTAACAGTCACATCCAAAGAATGCAAAAAATAAGAGAAATGCTAGAACTATCTGAAAATTATAAAGATATTAAATAAAATCCCATATTTGTTTCTATTCATTTTAATATAAGAAAAGCTAATAAAAATTAGTCTACAAATCTTGTTACTGCAAAATAAATTTCCGTAGAAAGTTTAAAAATTCTTTAAGAGGAAAATTTCGCGTCCAATCTAATTTAAACCATTAAAAAAAAATCGAGTCTAACGAGGTCATTTGCGCGCTTTTCCTGCACGTGATGAGCGTAAGAAAGCAAAAGAGGAGGGTAAATTAAATGGGAGAGTGAAGAGACGACTCGTGATGCTTATATCAATTTTCGCTGCATCCTAATATACTTAATGGTAAAACGGTATACGTGCAGTCCATCCAAGATTCTTTATTAAGATCCCAAAAGGACAAAATTATGGGAACTGGAAAATTTTAAAAATAATTTTCAATTTATGCGAGTTAGAATAGTGTTGCCAAAAGTAGGAATATATGATAGTGGTGATGTTTTTCAATTTTTTCTACACCTGTAGATAAATGACACCTTCATCTCTGAGCTTCACGTAAAGTAATAACAATGTTAAGATAATTTCATGTTTTCTATTTGGTTCTTAAGTAAGAGACCAATCAAGCTGTTAGGTTAGCTAAGATTAAGACAATACGTTTTTCATTTTCATGACGGCTAGATTTGTCACTAAGTTTCACTTTAATAAATAATTCTCAATGTTAGAGACTCATGTGATACCATCAGCGATCAGGGACCCGGACCGGACTCTTTAGAACTGAAAACCGAACCGGAACAGAAATTTTTTTCTAGCCCCGAACTGCAACCGAACCATATTTTCGTCCAAAATTATTTTAGGTACCGAATCCGAACGCTTTAAAAAATACCGGTTTTTTCTAAGCTTTGTCTTGATGAATTTAAGTTTTAAGTTCATTTTTTTTACCGTGGACTCAGGCCCGGATACAGAAGGTTGATTTGGGGGATGCCATTTTGGGTCATTTTTAATGAAAAAGGGTAATTGTAATATACAGGGTTGACTACAAAAAGTGCTATATAGTTGTAATGGGTCTCTTGACATATGACGGCGTAAAACCGTTGACTGTTCTTAGTATAATAATTTTTACGGCCACCAAATCTTTTTCTAACCATGTATGTATGTTTTTTTATTTTTCTTTGCCATAAAGGATAAAATATAGTGTTTATGTACTTTCGGTAATCCCGCCGCTATTTTTCCTGTCAACAGTCTTTTCCCGTCATTTGCCATAGACCAAATAGCTCAGGTAGCTGAGGACTTAAAATAAGAAGAAGTAATTTGCCATTTCTTCTTTCCCAGTCATTTATAACTTATCACTTATAATTTTATCGCGATATATGTCGTAGCTACCGTCAGTCATTCTTCTTTTCATAAATGGCGTTGGTTATTAGTCGACTTTGTGTTGACTTATTATTAAAAACATTGATTATTTATTCGAAATTGTAGTTTATATATAAATTATTAAAAGTTTAATTATATATTATTATAGACGCTGCTTTTAGAGAGTTAAAGAACTAATTTATTTACTATTGAATTATTATTATTAGCAGTTGTCGATTTTACAAATTTTATTTTTTTTTAATAATTATAACATGATTATTTTTTTCAAAAAAAGTTATACATTTAGGAGTAGAATTAAAGATCTCGGTTAAACCAGCCCTCTTAGTTAGCCACTGGCTATGGGGTACATTTAGATGATGTTTAACATTGATCTTATGGAGGTTTTAGCAAATGTACACCCTTCTACTGGGGTATATTTTCAATCAATTATCGGATTTGACTTATTGTTGATTATACCGATTATTGATTATTAGTAATTATATTTTTCACAAAAAAAAGTTAAGAATCGTTCATTTCTCAATTCTCTTTCGCGCCATCCCTCCTTATTTTCGCGCGCTGTCAATGGCATGGCGCCATCCCCCTCTCAGCGCGCCAATACACCGACCAATAGGAGCTGTCAATGGTTTCGCAAACTGTCATGTGTCGTGAGGCCCCATTTCGCGCGCTGCCACGGCTGCTAATGACATCGCTCCCCAGAAACGCTTCCCTATCTACTAATATGTAGCAGCGTCTCATGCTACTTAAGAAGCAATGTGGCTTAAACTACTCTTTGTAGATAGTACTTGGAGAGGGCAATTACTATTTGTATAGATAATCAAAGTGCAATACGTCTAATTTGAAATCCAGAATTTCATAAACGTACGAAGCACATAGATGCCCGCAACTATATTGTGCGAGAGAAGTACAAAAATATCTCTCAGAAATGTTGCAACTGATGACCAATTTTCTGACAAAAATCTTACCCCGTAGCAAGTTTGAAAAACAAATGCTTGAAATTGGGATGAAGTGGATGGAAGAAATAAAACAAATGAAAGAGACTTTCTATGTTGTTTATTGTTTTACTTTCCAATATTGTTCGTGTTTCCAATTTAGTTTTCACATTAATTTTTAGTATTTAACAGAACATTCAATTATATTGAGAGATTAAGATGAGACGAATTAGTTCAATAAATTTTTCATTATCAAAATACCTTCCCGGTATAATGAGAAAGAGCAAAGTTTAATTATGAGGTTGATTAATTACTTTTCAAGAGAAAGAGATGTTGGAATACCGCTTTTACCGTTAAATGCAGTCTACAACGTTTGGGTTCACCCCAAAAATATAATCGTATAATACATTTTTTTCGCCATTTAATCACGATTCGATCATCCCTAATTTTTTTAATTTAGTCAAAAATCATGCTCAGGGTTGTTAAACATCCCCAAGCTAAAAATTTGAAACAAATCAGTTAAAAAAACGGAGTTTTTAACTTAAATAAAATACTAAATTATATAAAAAGGTGCGCAACGAATAAACCAAAATTTAATTTTTGGTATTATTAATTTATTCATTTCATTCAAATACATCTTAACATGCGTCAATGAAAATAATCCTTAACATATGTCATTGATTATGTTTTAATTTTAAGGTCCAGTGAAAAATAACGGCAGATGATTTCTTTAGAATATGAAGTTACACTAAATCCTTAAAATAATACAGGAAGAGTATTATAATTATACACAGCGTAAGCATAAATTAATTATAAGAGTTTCAGCTTACTCTACACACAGCAAATTATCCCCTTGTTCTACCTTCCAGTTTAAAGGGTATATCTACACTGAATTTTAATTGGTTTATACAATCACACGTAAAGAAAATTTAACGAATCCGTAATAAGAATTTTGAACGTGCTTCGATATCGTGACTTACAAATATTTTTATAAGTAACCTAAGTAACACAACGACATTATTATCATGGATTTATTTTCCAAAGTATCATATAAAATTTTAAACATGTCCCTTATTTATAATCATAGTCGAACTTTCATTGGTAATACTACTCCTTAAAATTTCCCTTCTCTTCAGCCAATTCCTAACTTGTTCGATTTTTTCCAATCCGATTTCCTTCCTCAAGAATTGAATAATCGGCGTAGTCGGTCGACCGTTAAATTCTTCTAAAGTCGGTGTCTGTTCCACCTTCACCATATCTGTATTCATTAAATTTTTAATAAAATCCTTCATTTGCACCAACTCTGGCATCAGCCCTTTAATCTCCTCCAATACATTCTCTTTCGTTCTTTCAGGTTTGGTCTTTTCCGGTGCAAAAGCGGAAACAAAATCGTTAGATTTCGCCAAATACTCCAGACGTTCTTTTTCTGGAAAAAGTCCTGGGAAATCTGGTTCATTATCAGGATACAAAAATGAATCTTCCGCAGTTTTTTTCGATGTAAATTTTTTCGATTTTTGAAGAATAGCTCTGTGTAAATCGTCCTGATTCGGAACAGTCAGGTTCGTTCTAAAACGTGGTAAAAACTTCTTTAATAGTTCATCTCCTGGTTTTTTAGATTGTACTCGTTGTTTTCCATCTATAGATAAAGCCGATTTTAATTGTAGTAGATCTTTAATATCATTTATAACATCGTCTCTAGTCCTTTCATTTTTGATTGGTGGTAATTCTGGTAAAGGAATATTATTATTAGATATATCTTTTCTTGGAGAAAATGAATTGATATCAGGTAAAATATCTTTTATATCCTTTAACATTTCTTCTGTACATTTATTTTGTGTCGATTCAAAAAGACTTGCAGTACTATTTGTTGTAAGTTCAGTCATTAAATTCTGTATATCTCCATTGATTTCCTCTTTTATTTTTTCGCTCTTAGATAATTGTAATCCAGAAGAAAATATAAAAGATTTTAAATTTTCAGGGATTCTTTTATCGTTTAGGAAAGGTGCAGCTAGGGCTGCTGTTTTATAGTCTGACGTGGGACATAGTAACATATGCGGCATATATTTATGGTAAAACTTTCTTTTAGTTTCTCTTATTTTTTCTTTTATTTTTTCGTTATCTAAAATATTGTCGAATAAAGGTATTTCAATATCATCTTCGTTATCAAACTTATTTATTATAGGATACGGTTCTCTAACGTCTTGAGCAAAACTTATCACTGGCTCTTTAAATATTTTAGTCGGTTTTAACTTTTTTTTACACGCTTTTGGTTTTTTCCTCAACATTTTAAATATGGGTGTAATGATACTGATAATTTTAACACAAATTAATTATTTTAATGCATTATTTCGTAGATACGGATATTTCATACTGACATGATATCAAAGTCATGTCACAGAATGCAGAACAAAGAAGTGTGAGTACTTTAAACTTTTAGTTTCTAAATGTAGATGTATTTTTAATGTCAAAAATTTGTCAAAATATTTTAAAGTTAGTGTAAAAAGTAAGTAGTAGTAGTTGTAATAAAGACTAAGGAAACACAGAGAAATTAAAAATAAAATAAGAGACAAGGAAATACATATACATATAAAATTTGAATTGAACACTCAGTATTAGGCTGAAAGATTTCAGGCCAAAGAAATAAAACAAAGCTAGCCAATTTTTAAAAATGTAACCAAATCATAACACTTCTATGAAAAATAACCATATAAACACGTACTAACAAAAATATAGCTAACTCAACACACTCCGGCATGTGAAATAAAAGAGAAAACTACCATAGGCGGCCAATTGTGGTTACAAAACGTGCAACCAATCGAAGTCTCGAAAAAAAAATAGTACCTACAATCAGCGAATCAGTACGTCACCAACGGACTTCTTGGCATGAAAATTTGTTTTATTGTTAAAAAGAAAATTGTGTAGCAATACTCAATTTATTTTGTACATGTAACTAATCACAGTAATATCAGTAAGAAAAAATACTTGTTTTAAATAAAGTTAATTAAAAATAGTACAAAATTTCCAACTTATAACCTTAAATTTCTAAGAGCTAAAACATACTAAACCCTTGAGAAATTTCGTATTTAATCACAAACTTCGTACCCATGAAAATGTAATAAATCAGACTCGATAACACTAACCCGAGTAACAAGTCAATTCAAATTCGCAACTCTAGCACCAGAGGCCAGTCTAATCACATCTAAATATTAAATATGTTATTATTTCTCGGCGTCCCGACGCCAAACGTATCAAGTTCTCGTTTGAGGCGACCCTGTCCACCAGGATTCACTTTTGAAATTCTAATTTGATCTCGCGACAGTGCAGTGTAAAGTAAATCTTTCATAAAGGTTTACTTATTATTCACTCATGTGAAATATTACAAATTTATAAAATCAACCACACTCAGTTTAAACTAAATTAATGACAGTGATAAAGGAATATAAATAAAACGTCAAAATTATAAATAATTTAAGCACTAATGTTTAAAAACAATGAAAGATATATAACAAGTTCCGAAAATGATATTTCACGGGACAAATAAAATCGTGCTGAAAATCGTCTCGAAAGTACAAAAAAAACTTTCCGAAAGTAAAAAAAAATATACCAAAAATTTTATTTTCGGCACAATTTGTGTAAAGTTGTTGTAAGGTTTGTCATCGTTACGCGATCTGTTTGGCACCTTACCAGGTCTAAGATTGCCTCGGGAATCACCTTATGTTTACAGTGTGAAGGTCACTTGCACCGGGCAGTGCCAGTTGTGAAAAAATACTCCAAAGATCGTACGGCATCGACAAAATCAGTAGCGGCCTGAAGAGCGGTATTTACTTGCCCTAATGGGTTGAGCACCTAAGTATTAGCTGCTGGGATAACAATAAATAAAAAGTTCAAAATAACTGTCTATTAAATTTCAATTCCAGTAAAGAATAAAAAGTTGTGAAACACGCTTCTTTTCTGGGTAAAATGTTGGACGGTACAAGCACTACTTTCAGGTCTAAAAGGCCGCTAGATCTGGTTTTCGGCTCGAGCTCCTACTCGAACTCGGACTGCAACTTTATTAAGTAAAAATAATAAAAGAATATCAATATTTAAGTAACTTCGTTACTTTGTACATTCACTTTAATAAATCATAGCAAAAGTTTAATTTTCATGACGGCTCACAGTGGGACCAAATTAAAAAACCGGTCAAAAGCGAAAAATAGAGTCCAAGTTCCGGTAATTTTTAGTCGTGTGTTAGGTTGGGTAAGAGTGGAGAGGTCGAATTCCAGCCCGTATACCTACTATTTTAAGAAAGAAAACCCTTAATCGATCTGGACGCGTTGTGCAGTAAGCAAATAAGTGGACGCCAAATCTCTAAAAATCAATCGATTTCAATTTTTTTAAATGGAATCAGCAGCTGCAAATAAGTAGAAAATAATTATGTCGACTGCAGAAAATATATTTTATAAGAATATGCCTAGTGATAATAACCGGTCGTCTTGTGAATGTGAAGTTATTAGATGTTGAGAACTCTCAGAAAGGATTGTCCCGCAGTAATGTAACCATGTTTTTACTTAAAAGTCAGACAAAAATACTTCCAAGTTACCATAATTTTTTTTAATCTGAGGATATGAGTTTTTCCTTAAATTGCAATTTTCTGTTTTAACTGGTGAGGAAGAAAGTATTAGGTCATATGGAGAGATGCAAATGGGCTCCAGTTTATTTTTTAATTCGTCAAAGCTCTTAAAATAATAAACAAAAATATAAAAGATTTTGTTTAATGAAAGAAATATGATTATTAATTTCTTAAATTTATCAAAAAATATAATTTTTTAAATAAAAGTTACCACAAATTATATATTGACACGTAAACATTTTTACATTTAAAGTTGTTCATAAAATATAAAAGCATTGCCAAATAGGATAGATTTCCGAATATAAAGTGTAATATAGGTTCTCAAACACGATGGGTAATTCCAAAATTATAATTTCCGTTACTAAATTTCGATTCCACAATTTAATGGACTCAAAATTTACGATAATCTCCAAATTGCGATGGGAAACTTCAAATTACAGTGTTGTACTAAGAACTGAATAAAATATAAATTGAACTCAAATATTAATGCTTATCTGCATGGTGGCCAATGTACAAAAAACCCATAATTAAGCCAGAGAAATTATGACCGCTCTCTAATTTACAAAAATCAAAATTACCCCAGTGTACATTAATTACTAAGACGAGTACGTGAAGGGTCGAGCTTTGAGATACAAGCTCTTTTTTGAATGACAAATCAGTATGAGCCTATTCATTTCCAGGGCAGGACAGGAGCATAGAATATGCTCCGCCGTTTCGTTTGGCTCAGGTCTAGCTTATTCAGCCCATTTCCAGATAGTGTCTTTGGCAGTGATTTTGGCTATTCCAAAGAATGGTTCCAGTCCAATGAACTCGGACTCAACACCTTTTCTCGCTGCCCTCTCTTAAGTCCAGACAAAATAGCAGCCGTAATAAACTGGATCCTCTTCATCCACCAGAGTACGGCGCCATATGTGACCATTGGTTTTATCACTGTTTGATAAATCCAGTAAATCTGCTTATTGCTCATTCCCCACAACTTGCCGTACACCCTTCTAATATTCCAGAGGGATGCCCTGGCTTTATTTATTTTTCTTTCAGATGGGAGTTCCAGGTAAGTTTTCTACCTAGGATTTTACCGTCTCTGGAAATGGAATGATTACGCGTTCCAAAATTGGATGACGTAGCTTATCAAGATTCCTCCTATTTGTAAAAGGAACTACTACCGTTTTGTGGGTGTTTACAGATATCTGTTTCTCTTCAAACCAACTGGATACAATGTTAAGAGCTTCCTGAAGGATATTAAATGTAATCTCTTCAAACAAACCTCTAACCATTATTAAAAGGTTATCGGCATAGCATTGAGAGTCTGTTCAGAAGCGGGTCGACTAAGAGTGACCACTTTCCTGATAAAACTAGTCAGTGAAATTATTTCGCCTTGTGGTTAACCAAAATCTACTTGTCGGCCAAGTGGCCGAAATACGACCATGTTTCTCGGCCTCGACAGTCTAGATTAAAACTTGTTTTTCAACCAAACTAAGACTGATTCTTAATATTTTTTTCATTGTTTTATTTGTATTCATTGCTGCCTTAGTATTCTTCTTTTTACTAAACCAACGGTTTAAATGCCCCATGTGGAACTGTTGGATCTGCGTTCACACACGAGCTTGGATTTTCTGAACCTTGATATTGTTTTTTATTTTTTCCTGCGAAACTTAATACTTTTTAGATTTTGGGTATTATTTCCTTTCTAACCAATTTATTACTTATTTATTGATTGATAAAATATATTTAGTGTACATTTTTTTAATTAGTTATTAAATTATAATATGATTATTTTCTTTGTTTCTCTTTATTAACTAAAGTATAATACTACATTTTTCATCTTTAAAATCTAAAACTTATTCTAAAATAACGAAAATAATTAATTTAACATTAAAACGTACTGCACTGTCGATAGAGCACTTCGATTCACACTACTAACTAGTGAAGACAAGTTGGAGGTGAGTTCTACATAACGCAAACCCTTGTCAATTATACTATTCAAACTTTGAATTGGGGTAGGTTCTGAGGTATAAGTGACAAGGGTCATTTTAATTTAATCAGGATTGTTTCAGACAAATACTGGTCCTGCGGGCTCTGGGCTATTGCAAACAGCGTCATATCAGATAAAAATTTATGAACCATATCTGTTTATATAACATAGAAATATTATACCATATATATTAATATATACAGTGTGTTATTAAAGTAATTTTTTATAAAATTTGTATATACTATCAGATATCAAAATTTATCAATCATCTGGAGTTTGTTGCAAAATATGGTGCGATAAAAATATTTCCCATTACACAGTATATGTATACTGTGTGTTTTTTTATTTTTATAAAACAGATATAATAAGAAAATCGCCGTTTACAATAGTTGGAATATATACGATTCAATTTTATCTGTGGCACTTTAGATTCTTTCCAAACTGAATTTGAAGCACTTGAAATCGATTTCAAATCGCAGTAACTTTTACTTTGAATTACTATGACAAGTTTAATATCAATCTGTAGGAAGTTTTCTGTACTCAAGATACAGTATTCTTGAAATTAAATTGATGCATATGTATTTGGTATTAGTTTATGAAAAAAGTGATATGTTGGTAACCACACAGGCGGTCATAATGCTGTAAAACTGGTTTCGCTTTAAGTCTATTAGCTGGAGAGCTCGGGAACCCTCCGGATAACTGTTTTATTGTAAGGATGGAAATTCTTTTCATGGCGAGTCATAGCTTACTCAATCCTGCAAGTCATCAATCCTTATATTTTTTAAAAATGATTTAAAAATAGTTAGTTTTAATCATATTTTTTACTATCCTGGCCCCTACTATCCGGAGCGGAAAGTACTGATTTATGGACTGTTATAAAATAACATAAAATCATGTTTGGATTATTTTCTCTTTCTAATAATATTAATGATAAAGATGTTCCCTTAAAAATCATACTGTATATTAGCGACTAAGTTGAGCCTTTTTAATAAATTCTAGCGAGCTCTTGGTAAATATATTTCCACTTATTATTAACCACTTTAACGTTATGGAAGCTTATCGAAACTATTATGATAACATAACGCCTTTTTGGGGTTTATCTATAGTGTTATATATATAATGGCGCAATTTCATCTCTGTACTTATCCCTGGGGATATTGAACTAATATCTCGCTTTTCCCTTTATGAACTTTCCAATTAAATTGAATTATTTCAAAAAGTAAAGAAAAATTAAATAGAAAAATCATTGTTGGAGAATGTAAAATAAATAATTTTCTCTCTTTCTAAAATAAAGTACTTCCACATGGTAGTATATTAGGACCACTACTTTATATCATGTATACAATAGACTTAGGAAATTGATTAACGAACACAAAAGCAATCCAATTCGTGGATGATATAGTTTTGTATTATAGCGATAAAACCATAGCAGCTTGTCAAAATAAACTACATAATGACTTTCAAAATATACACAACTGGTTCAGCTCAATTTGACTATATCAGAACAAAAATCTGAGCTACGTATATTTACAAAAAAAAGACAAATTCCCCATGGAAATTTACACTCAGGACCATATCAACTACAAATTAAGAACCCTATCACTAGAGCTCTAAATACAAAAACCGAACAACTTCTTTCAGTGGTGTAGTAAATGGAGAGTTACTATAAATCCCCAAAAAACCCAACTCATCACTTTCAAACATCCTAGCTACACCCTAAAAGCAAATCAATCTCTCCACAACATCACCCTGAGACTCTGGGTAGAGAGGCTCGTTCACTTGGAAGAAGTTACCTATTTGGAAGTATGCTTCACGCGTACTCTAAACTGGGAGTCTGAAGTCCAAAGAACGCATGACAGATTTATGAGAGGAGTCTCCCTCATCAAAGCTTTGGGTGGTAAATTTGGGAGATGTAACCCCCAAAACCTACATTCGTCCAATCAAGGACTATAGAGCTCTAAACTTCTCCACCCTCTATCCTCATCTCTTGCACGCAACCGAGAGGAGAATTCTCAGGAAATGCTCCTACCTCCCCTGGCTCTGCCCATCCAACGAAATCCACGAACACATTAATATGACACCAATTACTTTCAAATTAAAGGACCTACACACACCCCCACGAAACACTACTGATAAAAAGGACAGTTGACTGGAAAAGAAGAGCACTACCAAGAAGACCACTGAAGAGATTCACTCAACCGAATCTAAGATCTCATAGAGGATGCACCCCTTTGCATCAGCTGAGCTTGTCCCCTACCGACGCCCATGGACTCCTCACTCTCAGAGCTTTTCCTCCCGGGAGGCTAGTAAGTATCAATGAAATAAGAACATAAGTTTTTCTAATAATTTTCCTTTTCAGACCAACATCCACCCACTGTATCCCTGAAAAGGAGTAATTCTACTCCTACAGCAGGTTACAAGGACCAAATACTATACCAGGACAAATTACCGAGGAGGGATTAGCAGGTATACTCCTGACTCTGCATGCAGAGTAATCAGTGGCGAGTTCTCCACTGCCTCACGCATAGAACCTAGCGTGATGTGTCTTTAAAAGATTTCCGCCTCCACAACTCCGTACAGTAGTTGTAATAAAAAAAACCGCTCTTCATTCGTCCGTCGGACTTTATCTGCTGTCCTTTGGTTGTTGTAATGATTCCTATATACTACATTTCCACGCGTGATGTTATCTAGCTAAAAATTTATTAGATCTTTTATTTTCTTCTTACAAGGGTTACCAACTGTTTTTTAGCTTGTTTTCTGTTGCCCACTTGTATGTTTTCTTTAAGATTTCATCTATACTATGAGCTTGTTTATTCTGGTACTAACGTATTTTTTATTTTTTATTACCATAATAAAATTGTGGAAAGTTCAGTATATTTATAGTTATTAGAATCACAGTAATAAAGTATTAAAAAAAATTTAACGGCATCAATGTTTTTCCCCTTTTTCTTTTATCTGAACTTGTAACGACATTTTTAATATTTCCAACTTTAACGAAAAAGTACGGGGATAATCGTCGGGCGATTATTAACTTCGGATTTTATGACGGACTCGATCGACTATGAAAAATGAAAAATGGGCAAACAGAGGGCGCGATATTATCTATTAGCTGGAGACTCTTGACGTACGAGCCTCTTCAATGTCCAAGCGCGCCGCCGATACGATATGGACCTATAAATTATTTATATCTACTAATCGATATATTGGTATATGGTGTTTAGCGTTCGTATACAACGTTTGGTACATTAATTTACTTATGAAAAGAAATAATAACAGCTAGACGTAAATTATTGAATAGAAATCAAAAATAATATATAAGTAAGAATTAAAATATTTTGACGGAATTATCGACTACGAAATTCTAAAATACGTGGTCTTCCATTATGTTGTAAGTGTCGGTCTGCTTCAGTCTAGTTCTATATTTTGTGTCAATTTGTTTAGAAATGAATCTTTTGCTCGATGAAGAAGAAGATGACGACTTTATAAGAATGTTAGTGATGACGAAGACTAAGAACAAAATTGAAATAACTCGATTTGGCAATGTGGAACTGCTGCGCTTTTCTGGGATTGGATATTCAGGAAGGCGGGTTCTTAACATATTTTAAAATAAAAAAGGCAATATTTTGAAATATCCTTATTATTGACAGCAACGAGAATAATTATTTGTAAATATGCTCTTCATTTAATGAGTTGTATATAGCAAAATTTCGATCTGTGAATGTAGCCCATTCCCAAATTTTGTCATTTTTTTCATAACGCATTTCCGATATTTCAAAGTGAGCAACTTCGTAACTAAGCATTTTCACAAATTTGGACTTGATCAGTAAACATTCAGCTGTCACTAAATATAAAGTTTCTAAAAATTAGGTTTAATTTAATTTAAACTTGCTATGTAAACTGTTCATTAATTAAAAATTTGAAAAAAGCGATATTTTTTACAAAAATGACGTTTGGACTATTTAAAACTAGACGCGTATAATTCAAAATTATTCCTAGAGTGGGCGCACCTTGAAACATGTGCACCGCTCATGTAAAATGCAACATTCTGGTACATACATCTCTCCGCTTTACTTTGATCACAATTGCTTCAATGCTACAAAATCTGGACCGGCGTAAGGACCATTCCTTTAAATTTATTAAAAATTCCTAATATAGCAATAAACTTGTTATCGAAATAAAATATCTGATCTGGTTATTTTGTATTAACAATAAATGGCATTAAACTTTCCCTAAATTCTAATAGACACAGTCTAATTCGACCCGTTTAGAGAAGAACCCATTACGTAACGATGCGTACCATGATAATATTCAAAATTTTAATGCTGGGTACGCTTCTCTTTCATTTCCAGTGGTGAAGACGAAGTGTGCTGTTATGTGTTACAAAATCTTTTTAATCTTCTTTGATAGTATTTGTTGAATATAGAACGAGACAGTTTTTTAATTTTTTTTTTGACATTATTATATCAATTAAAATCAAAATCAAGGTAATTTAATAAAGTAATAACAAATGGTCGAACCGATTATCCAATAGCAGTTTTTACTTTGCTCACTCGGTTTATGTTATTTTTTACTTGGTAAACTTCCACTATTCTACCTATAGGCCACTGAGTTATTTTTGTAATGTCGCCAACCTTCAAGGGCTTAATTTTTAAACTTTGACAACATCCATCAGTTATTAGAGATATTTACTTTTAATCTTTTTCTTAAAGATTCCCTTAAAGTTTGTAAATAACAGAATCTACCTCTTAAAATTTGCGAATCAATAACGTCTAAATCCATTTAGTTACTAGAGGCCATCTCAAATATTGTGTTTACCTTGGTATTTATTTTTTATTTTTTTTTTTAGTTTTATTAATTTTTTTTTTGTGCAGTTGATATTAATAAATAAGATATGGATAACCTTTGGGATTTAGTAATAAATAATTTACTTTTTAGAACCAGGTTTAATTTTCTACTAAATTCTGCACGGCACTGGTTGGAGGCGTTGTCGATGCGTGAAGTATGATGTAATGGGTTCTTCTCTAAACGGGCCGACTCTACCATCGTGCCTTTTCAATGTATTAGAATTACAGGATAATAGTGTAGGAAACAAATTGTAAAAATAGATTATATACTTCCCTGGAAGGATTATTAGATCGCTGATTATTCCTTTAATTATTCTCTTAATTCTGTAATATTTAACAATTATTTAATGCTAAATCTCCTTGAAGCAAAACAATCCCAAGAGGTGAATTGGTCCAAAAAATATCTAACTACTGATTCATGATTTAGTAGACTACTTAGGGCCGGTTGCTTAATGGAAGTTTAAGTGAACCGAATTCAATATTTAACTATAGATTAGAGCATTATAATGAAGTTACTTTTTTCCGTAATAATTAAAATATATAAATAAAATCGTTCACGGCACTGGAGTAGAATTAACATAAAGTTATGGAAATGTGAGATGCTGTAGGGCAAGTAAGGACCGCCCTTCTGGCCGCCAGTGATTTTGATTGATACCATAACGTATTTCTTTCTCCACTGACGCTGCCCGTGCAGTGGCCTTCACACTATAAACGGAAGCTGGAGCCCGAGGCAATCCGAGACCTGGACTAAGGCGCCAAAGTGACCCGTAACGACTGAAGAGCATTACAGCATCGTGCATTTTTCAATTAAATTAATGAAGGATCAATCAATTCTCCATTATTTTCATATGTTGGCAACTCATTCACCCACATTCGGATTATATTCGGACTCATTCGGAATGTTTCGTGCTGAAAGCTGTCAATATAAATTCTGAATTCTTATATTCTTCATGAAATGAAGCCCCTAAAGAAAAAAGAACTGATAAATGGCATGGAGTTTTTTCTGGTGTCAGGAAATAATTACTAAAAAAATACATTTAAATCTGTATGAAAATTTGAAAACAGAATAAATATTACCGATGTGTCTGGTTACTAATATCTTTGGATATTAAATCAACAATATTACAGGTGATTTCTTTTGGCAACCCAAAACGATTTAAAAATTCTGTTTCTGACTAATCTTCCAAATAATTTCGACGTTGTCTGAATACTGGTCTCCTTGTTCTTGGGGCAATAATATCTATCATTTCATAAAAACCTTCATCATCAGTTATATCTTCCATAATTTATATAGTAAGTAATATAAAAACTTACAAACGATAATGAACAATGTTCTATAGAATTTATAGGTTGGAATCAGTCAATTATCTCTTTTAAACCACCGAATTCCTAAGATTAGTTTGAACCACAGTTAAACTAAATTTATCGCATGAACCTTTATTGAAAAACTGAAACAGAATTTTTAAATTTGGTTTAGCCAATATCGCTGGATCATCTACGATTGAACAACCGGCCGTTAGTAATATCATTATGAAAATAGAAATAAAACATAACTGGTTGTACGTATTAAAATAGATTATTTTAACCGTTTCAGTGAGAGATTTATCTTTATTCCAGTCACATGCCAGTGTCGCCAATAGGCGTTTTACTTCGCTTTTTCCTGGTGCCGGTATCGCCTTCAGGCATTGACAAAATGGAATTCAAACAGGTTACTTTTTTTAAAAGTGATTATACAGTTTAAAAATTTCCTATTGGCCTCCTATTATTAAATATATAATTGGCACTAATACTGAGTAACTAAAATCTTGCTGCCATTGAACGTATTAATCTGATCTTAAAATTTAAATTCTATTACAAAAATAAACTTGGCAATTACACTTCTACTTCCCTATGAGAAAATATCTATTGAAGCCACTCCTGCGTCCAACTCCTGCATTTTCATGAAGAAACGTCGGTCGCTTTACGAAAAAATCCCTTGTTCATTTAAATTCTATGTGAATTTGGTGTTAAAACCTAAGTAGAGCAGAACAAATGGCTCATATGTGCACTAGGTTAGCACTGTGGATGACATTTAAGTTGGTATGCACGCCATTATTTCACTATTCTTCTTTATAAACGAATAAATGTTCTCATAAAGTTCGTTTTTATTACTTGTACCTCCTAAAATGCACCAGTGTACATTTATATAATGGACTTCAGAGAAATCGTCTTCCTTGTAACATTCATTTTATATATGAAGTTTCATTATAAAACTAAACGATACAGTTTAAGTTTTAATTCTTTTAGAAAAAAGCACAAGGTTAATAAAGGAAGTTTTAAAAAAAATTGTATGTTAGAAGACAGTGACATTTAAATTATTTAAATCCTTGAAATTTTTATGCCACAGAAAGTAACTCGTTTTTTCCATATCTTAGTACAATATTTAATAAATCGCTATTCTCAGTTCATATACAGTTAAAAAATATTTATTACTAAACACTTGATGGATTTATATTATATAACTATTAACCATTGTAGTACATAATAGTGACTAATGATCTCGTCATTCGTACTCTTGTGCGCGATAATAAAGTTCGCAAAGTAGATAGTCTACATTGGTCCGACCAAGGTATAGGGAAGTCAACGTGTTAGAGAGAGAGGTATAGGAAATTCAGGACGTCAGAAAGAGAGAGCGCTATGACGTCACTCTGATCTATCAGCTCTGGTCTTCAGGTACTTCAGATCCGTCTGGTCCGATAGCAGACATACCTGCCAGAGCAGAGTGACGTCATAGCGCTCTCTCTTTCTGAAACGTTGAATTTCCTATACCTCTCTCTAACACGTTGAATTCCCTATACCTAACGTACACTATCTACTTAGTTGGGATTTTTTGCTTATTTGTCTCTTAATCTACATAAAGACCCATTCAACGATGTGTCACATGATACACTTTATTATTTTTTCCGTAAATACGGGTGGTTGGAGGTTGAAGAAGGTTGATATAGTTTTTTTCATTATTTTTTCTTACTCCTTGTGGTATTAGCTATTCAATATCGTAGCGCATGAGCAGATTGTATGAATTTTACAACCGCCGCTTTTAGATCCAATTTTATATAGACCAATTGTACAAATTGATGAATTTGTTATTCGTAAGAAAGTGTATGAAATTTACTCGGCATGATTTGTTTATTATATAATAATAATACTAATCTAAAGTGACCCCTACACGGTCAATAATATTGCGCAATATTATTGACAGTATTTGCACTTCGTGGTGAGTTGCTTAAAATCATGATCATTTAACAATAGCTAAAGACAATTAATGTTCAAAAAAAAGTATTTTTAATCTTGTGCAAACTGAAAAATTATAAAATTGCACCTTATCCTACACCAATGTTTGGCGTGGCTAAACGATATATATCTGATTCCATAATATTCGACATTCGTGATTAAGGGCTTGTGGGCCCCAAGGAACCGATTAAGAAGTATCGTGCCTAAGGGCACAAAACTTTTATACGTGCGTGCTTCAAGGACGAACACTCATTACAGGGTGAATTCCAATATGTTTTAATCGAGAAATAAGTTATATTACGTAAAAATTTTTTTACAATGGCATCACTCGTGTGACGATTTTCCGACAGAAAAGTTGTTAGTTTTGAATGGCTGAGGTTTTTGCTTATGGCCCATAAAAGTCAGGGATACGTTTGAACCTTTCCTTTAGCAAAAATGTCCTTATCATGGAAAGTAGATTGCTTGTAAGAAAAGGAAAAAAATGTAGTGTCAGCATGGGTTATCGTCAGCACGGGGCACGGCGCACCGTCTGGATGTGCAGTATTTAAAATAAATGTTCCGAATGTGATGTTTTATTATACTTGAAGGAAGTCGGATAAAAGCGACATATTTTTTAAAGAGGATCGGAATAAAGGATAAATGGATTTTTAAGAAGTTAAGTAGATACGTAAATTATTATTAGGTTTAATTTTTATATCTACTTTAGTTCGTTTTATCCCTTAAAATTGATCATTATACAAAGTTATTATTGACCAAAATAATTGTCAAACCAATGCCGTAGACATTAAATAAATGTGTGAAAAAAATGCTAATAAAGTTCTATCAAATTATAATATTTTCATCTGTTATTGAGTTATATGAAAATAATGTAGAAAGTATTATAAAAAATAATTATCTTTGAATACCCATAGTAAAACGAAATTAATTTTGTAAAATTATAATATTATTAAATATATAGTAACGAAGGGAAAGTAATATGTTGGTATATTTTAGAGAAATTGGTTAATATCGGAATGTATAAGAACAAAGCTGTAATAATTATAGTTTTTATATTAAAGGATCAACGCACTAATTACTTAATTACCGATGAGAAAGTATTAAGTTGATAGAATACTGAGAAAGTCAAAATTATAGTCATTTAGTTTATTCAGTATAAAATAGTTAAAAGTTGTAATGATAAAAAAACTAATATGTTGGTAAAGTATCGGAAAAGTACTATTACCCATAGCTTGTGTGAATATTTGACAATTTAGTTTTATTATTTTATTCAAATTTCAAAAACCAAATGTATTTATTGTATTTAATAAACAAATTAATTTTGGTCGAGGTAAATTGAACATGAATGTGCAGAATCATCAAAATTTTAAGTTTGATAAAATCGAAAAAGATTGTAAAGTCAATTTCTGTGCTGCAACTTCAGAAAATGCGTTTTTCTGATTAATTTTTAGCTCTGAAAATGCCTCTATTGGTCTAGGCCGGAAAATCGCCCCTCAACCATGGCGGTTTTGCTGTGACAGTGTTTATCTAAACCTATGTACTCGGGCCCAATCGGATTCATTTTTGTGCCCCACCGCTGCTACTATCTTAGATCCTCTAGGACGACTTGTGCAATCAAAGATAAGCGTTTTTGAGGCTTGTTTACTTCGGTTCATTTTTACTGTTTATAACCAGCCCTTTGGTAGTTTTACATTCATTCAAATTCTAATAAACCTTTGTTAATGGGCCATCTTACGGTACTTCATTGGTGGAATCTTTTCCCTGAAATAAGTGACAGTGTGGTTCCATAATTATTATATTAGATCTATATATCGCTTTTAAATTGTTTTTGGTTATATCTGTAAATTATTGTTTGGTTTATATATTGGGTAATATTTTCTTTCTAACCAATACTCCATTTATTATTTATTTATTAATTTGTACAATTTTTGCCAGATTTTTTTATTTTCAATTTTATTTTTATATAATTATTTTCATTGTTTCCCTCATTATTATTACAGATTGTTTAATGACGGACATTATAAGTCTTTGTTATTTTATTATTTACATTACACTATAATTAATAAAAACCTTGACGCGTTGATATAATTTCCATTATTTCTACCTCATCTAAAACTAAAATTTTTTACGGTCCCTGCTTCATCTCAAAAGGTAAAAATATCAGCGAGCATTCAATTTCCAAGCGTTGTAACACCGCATAAATAATGAGTTCCCCTTTTTTTGCGAGCCCTACAACTTTTATGATAATATACCTTCAGTGGTAGATTTTAAAACGCGATATCTACCAACTCAACTCCCTTTTCGTGTCTCTGATGGTTCGAGCCTCAGCTCTTCCATCTTCCATCCCCTTTTCCGCGTTTTAATCTTGAAAAAAACAAGCGAGAGTGCATTTTAGTGGAAACTGAAGAATTACAGAGTGTCTCGCATAACTAATTCAAACAAAGCAAAAAAAAACCGATCTGAACTCTTTTACGCATATAGTTGGGTTATCCTGTATTTGTATATTATTATTGATCCCAATTTATATAATTTAATTTTTTTTTAAATCACTATAGTTACGTTGTTATGCAATATATAAAATACTAGTCCCATACTTATTTATCTATGATATTCTTGGTATTTATTTTTTGATTCATAATATGAAGTATTAATTAAAAATACTATACGTTTTGTCTTTTTTATGATACTACAAATTGTCAAATGATTCTTAACTATTTTTGACAAACATATCATTCCTGTATTAAAATTCAATGCCAATCAAGTACAAATCTAAATTTTAACAAAATGTAATATTCGTGAATAATTAACTTAAAAATGGAGATAGATAACCAAAAATTGGTAGCAAATATTCTAAGAAAACAGAAAAAATACAGGAAACTAAAATATAAACCAAAATTCTCAGAAGATTTTTTATTAAATAAACATGAAGTGCGACTTGAAGATAATGTGATAAAAATGCCGTCGTTTCATAGTTTAAAAGAAAACGAATCAGATGAAGATTATAAAAATATTAATGGTATATTTAAAATAAAAGTTTCTGTGCATTTACCAAAAAAAGAAAACCATGTAAACCCTAGAAAATTAAACTCATCTAATATATCTCTAAGAACGCAATCTAATTTGATTTGCCAACAAGAATTAATAGAAGATTTGATACCAGAAATTAATGAAATGAAAAATGTTATTACCCAAATACAAAAAAGACAGTCTCAGCCTCAAGAATTACTTCTTAATAATATAAAGAGAGAAAGTACTAAACCAGAAATCAAAAAGGATAAATTACAAAAGACATTCCGACAAAATATCCTTCAAGAACGTCTTGTTACACCCATATTAGAAATTAAACAACCTAAAAAGCCTGTTCGTTCATATTCAGTTAATTATTTTCTTCTAAATCACAAAATGCATAAGAAAAATTTGAAAAAAGCTGGAGCCATTTGCAACAAAATCAGAGGAAAGAAACGAGTTAGATTTATATTACCAGATGCGGATGATCCAAAAGGTATTAATCAGATCGAAAAAGAATAATAGATGTAAAAACTGTTGTATATTAGAAATAAACTTCAATAAAATATTTGTCACTATAATTTTTTTTTTTTTTAGAAAAAACATTTTTTAGGTTAGCCAAGAAATGCCTAATGCGCTTTCATCGGATCTATTAAAATCAACAATTTTGATGAAGAACAAGAAATGTCAAAGATATTATGGTTAATATTATAAAAATATAAACTTAAAGCTTAGGAGAATATTTCTTTCAATATTTAATTATACTATACTGTAAAAAAAAATCTATAATAAAACGCTAAGATCTTACTTGGACATTTTTCTTCACTTAGTTGCTAAAATCTTACTTCTGCACAAATAAAATGAAAGATAAAGAAGTTTACTACTCAATGCAAACCGACACTATAGTGAAATATATTATAATAGGGGGGGCAACTTATTAGTTAATTTGTATTCCTGGTGTGGCCTGTATAAATGAGTTCTAATATAATTTTGGAAATTTAAAAGAAAATTTTAGTTATAGATTAAGTAAATGATAAGACATAATTAAGTAAGAAAAAATTTTATTTTGGGGAAAAAACAGATGAAATATAAAAAGAATTTGAGAAGTCAATTCTTTAAAAAGTTAATTAAGAGAAGGAATTTATATGAGATATTATAAAAACGATGAAACGTAAAATTATACTACCAATTAAAAAAAAAATTTGGACTTTTATTAATAGAAGCAAAACTTTATTAAAAAAACTACAGGAGGAAATAATTTATTCTAATGAAATAAACGAAATAAGAAGAAATATATAGAGGGGTGAAAATATACTCGTAGGAGTTAAATCCAATCAAAATTTGAAAGAAGTAAGAAGAAAGAAAAAAGTCAATTTTGAAAGTTTTAAAGTCAGAAGTGGATCCGTTAATATAAAATTAATTAATAATTATTTTGTATTTGTAATTTCGTTTATTATTTTTCTATAGTAACACCAAATTGAGATCAGAAATCATTACAAATGGCTTCACAATTTGGAGCACCACAGAACCATTACAATATATTTATTACTATACCAGGTGACCTAAAAAGATAGTGTACTATATGCTTAGAATTTTAAATCTAAAGTTATGCTTCTGAGTAACTCAGAAATATTTATTAATTATAACCAAAAATATATAATTCCTTGTCCGGGCAAGATAACTTGTGTATGGAAAACAATTTGGTACTATTTGAAATCCACTTTATAATTTATTTTCCATCTCAAATTTCTGCTGTCATTTTCGTAATTTTATTTAACGAAAATATTCTATTGACGTCAAATTTACCTTCCCATCTACGGAAATCCATATCGATTATTCATTAACCCGAATAAACAGGTTGGAATTCGCAAAATCTTCATTAAAAAGGTCGACAAAAGTAAAGGAGAAAATATTTTCTCTCTTATTTAATGAAACAGGCACTCGGATATTAAAATAATCACGAATGAGAAGAACAATTAGAAATTTTAACGATGTCGTCAAACGTTTTTTTTTTCGGGCATCGGCATCGTTTATTGTCACGGCTCACGGCCGTAAACTCTGAGTATTGTGAACTGAAGCTAATAAACCTTTTTGGTGCGTTTGATTATCAAAATAATGATAACGCTTAATTTAGTTTGAGTAAACAAGATAAGAAGAGACGTATTATAAAAAATCGCTTGCTATACGCAATTTTTATAAACTGGGTGACTTGGTATAATTTGGAATAACGAGAGAGGTGTAAACGTCTGTAGGGAAACTTACTCAGAGTACTGTGCAGTAAAGATGAAGATGAAGTAAGTTAAGAGTATCAACCATCAAAAATTTTGCTATTTGAAATGCATGTGATCTTGTGACCCCGTATCTCCGATCGACTTTGACCTCGATCGAGGTATGACCCTAAGGTATCAACATACCAATTTTGAAGCGATCTAGTGAAACGGCCATGAGAGCTCTGGCAGACAGACACACTAAAACACTAACAGACTGATCTCATTAATACTAAGCTCTGAAGTAAGTTAATAAGATTAAAAAAATAAATTAATTATACTGAAATTATTTTGATTTAGCTATTAAAAACCTATTTAAATTAGTTTAAAATATAATAATAACTGTGCGTTACATATTTTATTAATATCTTGTAGAATTGGCAACCGCGAGTTCTAAAAATATGTCCACAGCTATCCGCAACCGTTTTTTATTAATAACACTTTACTACCATATTTTTTATATCTCCCTCTCTCCCCAAACTGTGATTTTTCTATAGATGAATTTAGTTTCATATTTTTGGGACACTATATGCTACTCATACTATACTTACTATTTATCTACGTCATTGCTTTCATTACTATTGGATAAATTTCAGTGGAATGTTATCCAGAATTCACAAAACAAACTTATATTTCATTTAAATTTAATAAGATTCATTTTTAATTTATACTTTTGGCCAGTACTGTATATTTTACCCTTCCATAATCTAAAAATAGGTTTAATTATTCTTTTCGTGCGTCATTGCGTTTGAGCTGTGTGCAAAAATATTGTTTGTACAAAATAATTCACCATATCTCCTTCTCCCACTATGCGATATAATATTAATCAGAGCGAATTGTTTCATCATATATATCAGAGTTCAGTCGACATAACATGTCTCGGAATTATAAAAAGCGGTTGACCGCACCCTAATAATTATCACTATATTTTCTGAGGTTTCTAAATGTACATAAATATGTTTTGTATAAGAGAGCAGTTGCTCTATAATAATAATAATAAATTGTAATAAAAATGTAATATTAATAATTTTGGTTTTGTAATAAATGTGTGAGTAAATAGCACTTACAGTTCACTTAAATGATTTATTTGATCATCTGTGTTAATATACTAAATCCTTGATACTCTGTATTAAGGTTGGTCCTTCGAACTGATACAGTTATATTACAAATAGTATAATTTTTCCAAACTTATATCGATTCTTAATCATATTTGTTCAACTATCAACAAATAACTGTGATTGAACTACACTACTTTTCACAAATACAACCTGATAAAATTAATTCACAGCCGCTTAGGATGAGAAAATGTGACTGGTTGTCATTATATTGACATTTTGTTAGATTGCTTTCATATCACTTTCATGCTCATCATACAAAATTTCAGTTTAAAATATAAAAAACCAAATACATGCATTGTGACGGAAGAATATCATTTAATTCATACCATGTAAAATCATTTTAACACTGAGAAATTCAAAATGGACTTGAGAAGGAAGTTAACAGATCTAGATGTATTGAGACAGAAAAAAGCTTCAGATTACGCTTTACTAATAAATAGACCGAATACACATTCAGGAAGAAAGCTCACTGTAATGGAAGTTTTACAACATGAAAAAGTACGGTTGGAAAATAAAACAATTACAGATTTAAAAAAACAGTATGTGCAATTTAACCCGGTAACAAATACAGCGAAACCAAAACATACAATACCAAACACAATTAAGGAAGAAACTGTTAATAACGAATCCAATAAAACAAAAATTAAAACACCAACTAAACCAGGATCAAAGAGATCGATCCTAACTGTAGGATCCAAATTTTTAAACTTGGAAATATCTCCTTCCTCCAATTATAAAATAAATTTTTCTGTGGTTTTTCCAACCGAAAAATCCAATATAGAACCCAAAGATACGCAAAGCTCAGATTTACTAATAGCACAATCAAATATTGTATATCAAGATGAACTCATTGAAGAATTAATACCAAAATTAAACGAAATGAAAGATATAATAGGAGATATACTAAAAAAAGATGAACCAGAAAATCCATGTAAAACTTCTAACCATCGTTGTATTCCTGACATTCCTAAAGATAGATTATTAGAAATTTTATTAAATAATACTGAGACCGCACAGTCTAAATCTATAAACGAGAAGGATGTCTCTGTAAACTTCCTTATCAAAAACATATTGAAGAACGAAGAACTCAGAAAATGTAGCGTACCTTTTAAAAAGAAAAAATCACATCCTTTAGCACTCGAAAAAATCGATCAAATTCGAAATCTTCTAGATAGAATGGAAAACAAAGATCAATAAAATTGTTTTCGTATATTGTATCTGTGATAGAGGCGGTGATTTTGTCTTTAAATAGTGTCTATTAAAATAAAATAATAATAATAATAATAAAATATTAAAAATACACATCTAGTTTATATAATCTTACAAAAAAATAGCTCATTTTATTGTAAGCAAATATAATGTGAAGTTTTTTCACACTTCAAAATACTGAACGTTAAAAAACGTCGTAAACGTCGTGAAATGTGACGTTTTATGCATATTTTCGAGTAAAAAAGTGGTAGAAAAAGGGAATTATCTGCCATACTTAACACGGTATACATACGGTGCGCTGTTGTCAGATCTAGTCTATAAGTTTCCCCAAATCTGGGGAAAAACCGGGGTGTATCTTTCCTTCTACTGAATTCAGTTAACTATAATGTTGGATTGCATTAATTAGTAAATCTTGCTTTTATTTTATTTTATTTTCGACACTATATATAAATGAATTATATTGCACTGGAACAAATTGGACTGTGCACGTGCAAAAGAGTGGAACAGAGGTCAGAGTTTAGCTGCTCGTGTTCACATTTACAAATACTGTCAATTTTTTAAGATATGTCAAGTCAAAATTAAATTTGTGTAGTTGTGCCATTAAAAGCACAAAAATCATGTGAATTCCATATTCATTAATAATTCAAATTTCTAATAAGATGATAAGGACTTAATAAATCATTGAAAAATGGACTTAGAAGAATCGCAATACATTCCGGCGAGTTTCTTTAAAACTTTAAAAGTAACCAGACAGTCAAAAGCATACAATATTACTCCAGATGTATCAAATTCTAGAAAAGCTAAACTAAAATTGGTACGTTTTGCTAAGAACATTGCTGAAGAAAAAAAATTAAATCATAACAAATCGTTACTTAAACGAAATTTATTGCCTTCTATTTATGATCCGAGAAATAAACATGGATTACCCGATATGCGGATTTGTCCATCATCTGAATTTAAAACGACATTATCTGTTCTTTTTCCAAGAGAAAAGCGCAAGGAAGTTCCGGAAGAATTAAAAAAAAACATTACATTGTTTACGGCAACATCCAATCTCGGGTGCGAACAAGAAATAATACAAGAATTGACTCCTGAGTTAGGACAAGTCCGAAACCTTATTGGAGAAATTTTAAGAAAAAAAAATCGTCAATTACCAGCAATTATAAATTAGTTTCCTGTTTAATTTATGTCAAAATAAATTTCATTATTAGTTGTACTTTTTATCATAGAACAGATTTAATAAATAGAAGAATAAATTGACATAATACTTTGGCAGCTGTATGAAATTACATCCAAATTTTTGAAAAATTATAATATGAAACTGAAACAGAAAGTACCATCAAAATATAAAAACCCAGAATTCTTAAACTATGCTCAAGAAATACTTATGGCCGAAGAAGAACCATTGATTAACACTTTAACTGCGTTATCAACTCACGGTTATATGGAAGGAACGCAATTTAATAAACATAACAATAAGAAATTGTCTAAAACCAAAACTAAAATATGTTTAACACCAGAAGAAGATTCTTTTATTAAAAAGAATAAAAAAAAGACTGTATCGAATTTATCTTTAGATGGATATTTATATAAAAACGATATCGTTCCGGAGGAATTTATTAAAGCAATTATTAAAAATAAGAACAAAACCGTGCAAGAATCTTTAGAAAGTGATAAATATATAAAAAATGTAATTAGGAAGATTTTGAAAAAAGAAATACTACCAAAATTCCCTAACTCGAAGAAGAAGAAATATGAGAATATAAATCCACCATCCACGCCTTTAGAAAATGTCGATCAAATAAAAATGATGATCGAAAAAAACGAAAAAAGACTTATGTCCGAGTATTTTGGGAAACCTTTTGAAATGTGATTGACGTGTTTGTTTTTTTGAAATTGTACTTAATAAAATGTAGCACAGTGATATATTTTGATTCTTACTTATATTTAAAAATATAGATTTATTTCGATATAAGTATCCATTCGTGAATACAGGTGGCGTTGCTGAGGGAAGTTGGCATTACCGTCGTGTACTGTCATCTGTCACATAACACCATACTAAATTCAAAGACCATCTATTAATTTCAGACTGATTCATGCAAAGAAATAAAATCGAAGTTGGATGAGAACTCTTCATAATCTATGACAACCGTAAGATATTGGTTCAACTTAATTGAAACGTGGTCGTACACCTGTTTTGATGAAGAGCGCCAGGTAGACGTGGTTACCGAAGAAATCGTTGAAAAGTTCTAAAAGAAAGTGCGTGAAGCATCAGAAGTCGTAGGCTTATCGTATGAAACGGCAATTAATATTTTACATCATAAATTAAAAATGAAGAAGGTGGGTGCCGCGATTGCTTGCTGTGTACAACAAGCGGATACGGCAGTAAATGTAGAAGCAGTATTTGGACCCCTTTAAGCAGGAGTTTTTGCATCGATTCGCTACCTTTGATCACAGAACACCTAAACTATACAGAAGCAAAAGTACAATGCGGCACTTTGATCTTCAAGATGCGAGTTTTCGTGACCTTCATCCTCTACTAAGTATTAGATCTGTCATTTTTGAGCGGCAAATTCGAAAGTTAGTTTAGGGCACACTTTTAGTATATTTTTTAGTGTATCGATTCGATTAAAAAATATGTTTTCTTCGCAATTGAGTTTTTGCTTTTATAAATTTACTGATATTCTTCAAGTTTCCTTTTCAACGAATAGGGAAAAATAGTGGGGACAGCATACTGAATCCTCAATCACTTTTCATAATAAACACAGAATCATCGAACAAGTGTTCACATAATCGATAACTTGTAATTAATATGCTTCGAGAGTTAAATTCCTGAAGACATCGCTCTTGCAAGCCTCTATCCATTTTTGAGCTCCGAAAAGAGTAATTAAGTTTCTAGCACAGCGGAAAAATAATAAAAATACCTTTCTACATTTATTGGAAAACTCAAATTAAATCAATATAGGTATAACACAAGAATAACAAAAAGTTCAAAAAAGTAAAGCATACAGAGTCGTTCGATTTATTTCACAATCACTTGCGAGAGCGAAATAAAAATGGACACTTCTAAAACAAAAAAAAAATCGAATAAAGTTTGAATTTCAACGTTGACAATTGTAATACTTAGCCACAGAACACAAAATAATACTAAAGCGCATCCAATCAATACAAAATCCATAAAACTCTGGTTTGCGGCAGTGAGACCAAGATGATACACATAGGGTCGATTCCAAGTTTAAATCAGATAAAAGTCGTTCTACAAAATATGTGAAGTTAAGGTGTTCTGTTCTTTGATTGAACCTGGATCAATTATTATACGCAATAAATCAAGCGATAGTCAAAATAATGGATTTTTCGTGGTGAATCTGCTCCAAAGAAGATAAAGGCGGGTTTTTTGGGAATAATCCTCATGGAAATTTTGGCATAAAAAAAGAATGATCATCACATTGAATTATTGGACAGGTTCTATACAAAATTGAAGCAGACTCGGCATTTGGCTAAGAAAAAAAGTGCTGTTTCACCACGATAAGGCATTACCATATTCATCCAGTGTTGCGAGTTGCGTAAACACTCCCGACGGTAATAACTCAACTTTTGTTTTAACAAGAATTTATTATTATAATATTTAAACAACGTGATGTGGACTGTATGACTTACAATAATGCAGTGAAGAAATAGAACATTGAAAAGTATAAAACTTAAAATATAAAAATTAACGCTGAGCACCAACAAGTGCCAGTGGCGGAGTAGAAAGTTTAATTTCAACATTTGCCGCCCACCTTGAAAGCATGGCTTTCAAAAAAGAAAATATAGTATATAAGCAAATAACTTCATTGAATAAACAAGAATATAAAATCTAAAAATCTTGTCAAAGGTTTGTTCACAACGTTTATTATGTTCCGTTACATGGTAGAACACAGATTTTCGACAAAGAACGTCGAAACACACTACCGTTTGGAACCTTAACTGACACAACACGAGTCACTTGATCCAGCCCTGGGTGAAGCTGAATAACTCTGGCCATCGGCCATTTTAGCGGTGGTTGATTATCTTCCATCAGGATTACGAGATCTCCAAGGGTTACTACGTTGCCTTGGATCTTCCATTTGGATCTTCGTTGAAGTTCTGTTAAGTATTCAGTAGACCAACGTGTCCAAAATTGTTGAAAAAGTTGTGTACGTCCTTGAAAGTTGGTTAATCGTTTGATCGATGTTTCCTGAAAGTCTCTTTCTGGTAGGGCTACTAGTGCGTCCCCTATCAGGAAATGAAAAAGTATAGGTCGTTGTTTCATATCCGGCTCGAAGGACCAATGTTGCGAGTTGCGTAAACATCCAGAATTGTCGCCGCTGAATTTCATGAACTGCACTACGAATTGCTGCCGCCTCTAGCATACTTGCCCGATTTGGCTCCCTGTGACTTTTTTGTATTTCCCAACATTAAAACGTGGATCGGAGGAAAAATTCAGCTCAAACGAGAAGGTTATCGTCGAGACCGTTGCGTATTTTGAAGAGTTTAACAAATCGTATTTTTTGGATGGGTTAAAGAAATGGTAGAAATATTGGGATAAGTACTAAAAGGAGATTAAATTGAAAAAATAGTAAAAAAAAAACGTGTGATAAACTTGCCTTCTCATTTCTTAACACGTGTACTTATTGTGGAAGAATATCGTCACCAATAACCAAAACTACACTTTTTAACACTATGTTAGCATCATCTGGAGTTGATGATCAACTCGTGATGATACTAACATAGTTCGCGAAAAGGTTAGAAATTTCCAATTTAACGTGTACTCATTGTCCAACCGTCTAAACCATATAAATATTTAGGTAACATATTTTAACATAAGGAAAGAATCATTCTAGCAAAATTTGCCCATAAATTCTGGTTTTGATAATGTAATAATTATAAAAATTGAATATCAGAGCTCGGTTTCAGGGCTAAAGGACTCAAATATTTTTACATGGATATCCGTCTTATATGCTATCCATATCTTCTTATTATTGATAGAAAATGAACTATAGTATAACTTATGACATAAAACAAGTATGTCGTTGAAATTTCCTAAATACCAACTTCATACAGTAAACTAAGAGTGGAAGAAAGGATATCATGCATTATTAATTCCTGCTGTATCATTCAGAATATTTAAAAATGGTATTTACAATTATTTTCATAACTACAATTACAAGAATTTTTGGGCACACAATTTCGTGAAACATTTCGAGGTAAACATACCTGAGAGGAATACAAAAAGTGAGATGCCACCGATTAACCGAATTCCTTCAGGAAAGCGTAACCACGCTCATATTTATCGGTTTAATAATTTCTTTATTTTCAGGAAATTGATAATTTATTTAATGTTGCTTATATATGTATTATGGGAAAATAGAACTCTGTCGATATAAAATTTGGTTAAGGTATGATTTGTATTTTTATTTTCACAAATTCACCGCGTTCCGATCATTGTCGGGTAACACGTTACACACCCTTCCCTCTTCCACACCGGAAGTACCTTTTTTTATAAACATTATTTTCTACTTGGTGATTTTTATTTACTAATTGGTAGTGAGCATTAACATCCTAGCGGTAAATACTCCGGTACCCAACCTATTGGACTAAGTAAAGTTTGCACTACTGGTCGACAATAGATTGGTCAAAACCATAGCGACCACTGGATTATTTTTACCTCCACTGACGCTGCCCGGAACCATTGGCTTCATACTATAAACGAAAGGTGGTGCCCGAGGCAACTCCTCACCTCGATTAAGGCGCCAAATCGATCGGGAGACGACGAAAGGGAGTTACAAGTCTCACTATGGGAAGTTTCAGTTTCAGTTAAAATTAAAAAATCAGATTGCATTTCAATTTCTGTTTCTTTAAATTTCATCGAAAATAATAAGATGTCTTAATTTAATATTTAGGTCGTTTATCTTATTCATAAAATTACTCTCCAATCTCTATAATAATCCGAAAATATTGACGCGTAGATATCTGGGTATTAAATTGTCAGGCAATATTCAACACAATGTTTTTACAATCTTCTTCGATATACTTTCGTAAAGATAAAGAAAAAGCTTTCCGCTTGATGAATGGCGTCTAATGTGGCGATGAAAAGAAAGAAAAACCCAAATGAAAAGAAATAAAGCGCCCCAGCTACACACAATTGATCCAAAAATCCATCACTAATGGTTTAAATTTTCCTTCTGAACTAGTTTTGTATGTTTTTTTTCTTTCTTCATAATTAAATATTTCAACTAAATTATATTTGTTTACGATATGTGTACTAAGCCAAAATGTCGATAGTTGTGTTGATTTTGTTTCGACTCTTGTAATGCCTATATAAACGAGTAATGTAATGTAATAAAAAAGAAGACGAGCGCTCGATGGCTGCACTGGGAGCATTCAGTAGGTGACGCATAGTGTTAGTGTGGTTTGTTATTTATGAAATTTCAACGTGAGTGAAATAAAAGGAAAATTCAAAAAAAATCAGAAAATTTTTTTTTTAGTTGGAGGTTAGTTCTATCACAATGAGACCTGAATGACCTGGTAACACTGGAAAAAATAAATAGTAATATAAACCGAAATTAACTTTTTGTATAATTCAGTTTTCTTTTTTTTTCGATTATAAGAAATTAAAATAGATTTAATAATTTAGTATTTAAAAGTGGAAAGGGGAGCCAATTGTTCAGAATTTAACGTTTTTCCTACGTCAAAACTAAAAAGAATAGTACTGATCCTTAGTGTATTATATTCCAAATATGCATGGAATGTGTTAAATTTTTATAATTTTACACTGTTCAAAGGCACCTTAAAGACAGGCATGAGCCGGATCTGTGCGCAGCTAGATTTAATTTCTACCTATATCGTAATAATCATTGATCTGATTACAAGGATAATGCAATTTAATAATTCAATGAATATTAAATGTCAATTAAATATGATGAATAATTGTACCTATAGGGAAAATAACATTTATGTAGATTTAATGTATATACCTAAACTCGATCCCATATTTAAATTTAGGCTAATGTATTGATAATCTATAATAAAAATCAGTCTCACAACTTTTAAAGTGGCAAATAATTGTGATGGCTTATTCATTTTTTTTCTGGGAGCCAAAACAGATGTTCTTTTTGAACGACGAGGATAAGTTGTTTTAATATTGTAATGTAGGAAAAAGTTGACGAGCGACGTCAGCATGCAAGACAAAGCGGTCTTGTCATTTTTATGGAAAACTCATCTGATAAATTTTAAATATTTTGACAGGAGGAACACATAAAAACGTACATGACACTTTAAACATAAATATTTAAAGTGGAAAAATTGTTTTCTTTTTTTATAAAATATTCCAGAAATAAATGTAGTGTTTTGTTTGGTTTTATCATAGTTTCTTAAAAATCGATATTATCCTCATTTTTCGGTAACTTTAAAATTTTTTTTTATACTACTTTCGAGTTTATTTAAATTGTGGGTTACACGACGCCTATTTTTTTACCCCCGCTCAAAAACTAAATAATTAATATAAAAAATACACTGGAACATGTAGAACATGTTTGTATGATTATACTAAATTATTATCTTTTTATCAAATTTATCCCAATTTAAAAAATATTTTCCAAATCTGTTAATTCATCAAATCGTGCCACCATCTGAAATTTATTTATTTTGTAATTTCTAATCTCAAAAACCTTCACATGCGAATTTTGAATAGAATCAGATTATAATCACATTTCTGGCGCCATCTTGGAATCGCCATCTTGTATTTAAAATTCAAAATTGGTTTCCTGCACATCTATATAGATACCATAAACAAGCTTTTCAAATTTTTAAATTTTTTTAACAACATTACAAATCGCTACAAACGTAACAAACAAAATCCAAACATACATACAAAAAAGCGAACTCAACGAAAATATATGATAAGGATGCAAAAGTGCAAGAATTCATCGAAAGCAAAAACAAAATTCTTCAAAAACAAAATGGAAATTTTTTTCAAAAACAAAATACTAAAATGTTCCAAATACAAAATGTAAAAATGCCTCAAATGTAAAAGTGCAAACATTTTTAAAAGCAAAAGTACAAAAATTCTTTAAAAGCAAAAGTGCAAAAATTCTTCAAAAACAAAGTGGAAAAATTCTTCAAAAACAAATTGCTAAATTGTTTCAAATACAAAAGTGCAAACATTTTTCAATAGCAAAAGTACAAAAGTTCTTCAAAGCAAAAGTGCAAAAATTCTTCAAAAACAGAATGGAAACATTTTTCACAAACAAAATACTAAAATGTCTCAAATACAAAATGTAAAAATGCCTCAAATGCAAAAATGCAAACATTTTTAAATGCGAAAGTACAAAAATTCTTTAATAACAAAATGTAACAATTCTCATAAACAATTATTTCAAATACAAAAGTGCAAAAATTCTTCAAGAGCAAAAGTACAAAAATTCTTCAAAAGCAAAGTGCAAAAATTCTTCAAAAACAAAATGGAAAAAAAATTCAAAAACAAAATATTAAATTGTTTCAAATATAAAATGTAAAAATGCCTTAAATGCAAAAGTACAAAAATTATTCAAAAACAAAATGCAAAAATTCTTATAAACAATTGTTTCAAATACAAAAGTGCAAAAATTCTTCAAAAGCAAAAATGTTAAAATTCTTCGAGAGTTTATGTCAAAAAATAATTGGACAACAAAAATTATCGATAATTCACACAAATTCACGATTTATTTAAAGTGCAAAAAAATTATCAATAATTCATCGAGTACAAAAAATTATTGATATTCTTCCCAGAACAAAAAGATCGATAATTCATCGAGTGCTAAAATTATTAAATTTCCTTCCCTAATCACATGACTTTGTGACGTATTTCCGCGGACAAGAGATTGAATACGATGGGAAGAAGCATTCTTATCATTTCAATCATCAGCTTCAGTAGGTCTTGGTCGAGGTATTCAGGTATTAACATTTTTATTTATTATCTTCGTATTTATTAGACGATTCTTTTATCAATATCCACGTATTTTGTATAGTTAATTCATTGAAAGTTTTCTATTAAACTTTAAATAAAATTAAGCTGAAATTTCTTTTTTAAATAAACTTATAATAAATACCAGCATGTAAAATCTAAACTTATATTTATTCATTTTTCATTTTCTCTTGATTAATAAATTTCCACCACGTGGAAAGTTACTGTTGTAAAAATCATTTAAATTAAATTGAACCTTTTCCTATTTTTTCTATAGAAATATAAGCAAAGTTCACGTTTATGTTCAAGTTTGGTTCACGTTCAAGTTCAAATTAAAATTCCAGTTTAGTTTGGTTCCCTTTTAAGTTCAAGCTAAAGTTTCAGTTTAGTTTGGTTTTTTTTTCTTAATTTTTTATCTTCTTATTTATTCTTCATATACTTTTTTTATTATAACCATTATCTCCCAAACTATATTTCTTCTTAACGAATTTCCTTTCTATGGTAATTAATTTTATTTATTTTAAATAAAATTGTTAAATTTTAAATGTTTGTTTATTTCTTCATTTATCTTTTTCTTCTTTTTTTATACCAAAAACAAAAAAAAATCGTTACTTGATAGTAAATTTTATTCCAAATCTTTAATACTGAATGATTTTAAAATTTTAAATTACTTTCGAATTGTAAACAAATTTTATTGCCATTAAAATTTCATAATACCTCCTTAATATATCCATTTATTTTAAATTATTTATAATAATAACAATAATAAATTAACTTCTATAAATCATACAAAATTATTTCATTATAATAAATTTTCATTCGAAACATTAATTTTGTTTCTTTATAAAATTTTATGAATTAAATACAGTTAACCCTTTACCAGCTGACCATAACAACATTACATTTTCAACAACATTAACCAATATTTCCCTCGTTGTATTATGAACTCAAAGTCCGTAAAGTACTTTGCTAAAACTTCGTATTATTCAATTCAAATCCGTGGAACGAGAAAAACAAAGTTAGCCCTAAAACACCCTTGAAATCTACTTAAAAACATCTGATTCCTTAAAACTTTCTGCCAATGGATGTTTGCATCCGAGAGGATTTTTCAATTTAAATTCATTTATATTTAAAATCGAGGACGTCTTGTCTGACATGTCAGAATTCATCCTATATAATCTGTTGAAGATGAGCTAAAATCGAACTTTGTTCTTGATTTATTTTTAACGTAAATGAATAGAAAAAATAAGGCATTAATAAGAAGGCGAACACTGTCACTTTAGTTTAAGAAAAAATTGATTTATATTATATACTTTCGTGTGTGACGCTAATATAAGAAAAGTATCATGCTTTATTTTTATGATATGTATATGAACATGACAAATCTAAATATTTTTTATTTTCTAGGCCAACATTCGCGTGATCTTAACGAGGTAGTTTTAGAGTTATAAAACCCAATGAAACCCCATTAACCATATACGGTTTCGTATACATAATTATTTATTATTTTCTATCATTTGCCTGTGAAAAATTACTTCGCCTTTTAGTTAATCGCTAACCGATTTATACTCCCAAAATTGAACATGTAATAAGTATTGTTCCATACATATATCAACTCGGATAAATGAGAAAAATCTCATTATTGTTAATCAATGTACCCATGTAAACCATAAATATACCTATTTTCTAGATAAAGATGGAAATATCCATTTGACGTCCCATGAGAAGATTAAGACCATTTCCAGATAGAAGTGTAGTGGTGGTATGTCGCCTCGTTAGGGGTAGAATTGTTATAGGGTCGATTCAGTGGTCAACATAATGCTGATTCGGAAGAAAAACGTCACAGGACCAAAATTATTATTTTTTGAAAATGGGGCTCCCTTTGTTCTAGAAAAGTGACATAAGTCTGATTCATGTGCACGCCAGACAGAGGGGGTAAGTGTCGTTTTTCTACTGGTGTTAGGTGCCTGCACATTTTGCAGTTGTGCTCCAGCTACTGCCCAGGTCACGAAAAACGTCACAACTCGGTAAGTGGTCACTATTCATTTTAATTTCCAGTGGTATTATCATAAAGACACAACTCGAAATGAAAATGTCCCTCCTGAAAAAAGACTTTTCTTCCAAATCACTTAACTAATTTATTAATTTCAATTAACTGAACGGGTATAACAAACACAATGATAAATATACATTATATTAGATTACTTGAAATCTATGAAACGCTCTCTCTCTTTTTGGTTGGGTTCCTTCAATAACAACATAATAAGCATTACAAAAAAAAATTATAATTTACTGATATATCTTCATTTAATCTGTTTCTTTCTTTTTTACAATCTCTCTCTATTTCTCTCTTTCCGTCTAATCTAAACTACCTTGTTTCCCTATATAGATCCATTTGTTCTCTGTCTTCTTTGATATGCTTTTTGTATTCTTTTAATATTTTTTTTTACTAATAAACTTTTTTTATATATTTTTTTTATTTTTCTTGAGTTTAATAAAAACCATTCAATAAACCTTTTTAAACATGTATCATTTTTTTTTAAATATCTCAAACCAAACTGTTTTTCCATTTTTTTTTTGTTTATTATTTTTTTATCGAAGAAACCCAACCAGAAAGAGAGATAGATTTCAAGTAATCTAATATAATATATACGACATAATCTATTTCATAATCAAGAACCGACTCCCTGTTGATGAAGAGCCAACTCTAGAATTACGATTAAGCCCTTCTGTCTGGAATTATTTATATTTCTTAACATTAAACAATTATATGTTATACATTGGCTAACATGGTATTTCGGGGTTATCGAAGACACTTTGTACGTGCCAGGTCAGTGTCACATATATTTTTATTTTATTAAACTTTGGCCTTGATTTACGTTCTAGTTATAAACTGCTTACTCGTTTAATTTAATCAATTAAAATATTTAATTTATTTTCGAAATTTATTTGTCAGCTAAAAAGCCGACACAGAAGTCTGTCTATGTATTTGTGTGTATTCTTCCAGGATAGAAGCCATACGCTTAATCCGATTAAGCTAAAATTTGGTATATGGGTTTCGATTATCTATCGGAACAACTTCCAAAGTTTGAAACTTTAACATTAAATATCTGAAAAAGTGCTTATTAGTTTTATATGATTTTATAATAAATCCGTGACAGCCCGTGATAGTCCAGTGCTAACGCTCTCGCTTTCGGATACGAAGGTCATCGGTTCAAACCTGGTGACTGTAATCTTTTTTTTATAATATTTTTTAGTTTCAGTGGGTTGTAGAAAAAATATACTGTACTCGTGTAAATTGTCCATATCGCACTCGGACGACTGAGCACTCCGCCTACGGAGTCTTGCTCAGAATTCGTCCACGTCCGATATGGCCATCATATCCACACCTATTGCACAAACTACTATGCCACTCTTTTTGTTCAAATTCATGAACATTAAAAACCATTTTTCGTCCAATTATTAAGTCGCGAACCGAAGCGATGGTACTTAGATTTTACAATATCCAAGCGATAACCCGAGACCAGTTTTGCCCATCTACTATTTTCAGTGACTAAGTCAACTACAACCGTTCAAAAATCACCCCGAGACCGGTTTTGCCCATCTACTATTTTCAGTGACTAAGTCAACCACAACCGGTCAAAAATCGCAACGAAGTATCTGAGCTTCTTGGATACTGTTAGCTTGCTGGATTTATTCTTATTTCAGAGTCTTCAGAGTAAGTGTGTTAGTGTGTCTGTCTGTGAGAGCTCTTACAGCCGTTCCACTGAACCGATTTGTATCAAACTGGGTATGTAGGGACATACCTCGGTCGAGTTTAAATTTGAGTCCTAAAGGTCGAAGTGGGCCAGATATAATCTTAAAATATTCTTTCATTGCGCAGTTTAAACAAGTCGTATCTTGATCTGATTCTCCGCCACATTTTGGACATTTGTAACGAATTGGAATAGGCATATTGTGCAAAGTATAATTGATATATGACTGATTTTTAAATTTTTCAACGTAGTCGAACAATCTGTCATTTTAACTGCTAGACTTATGGAATAAAAGACACAAATATAGGAATTAGTAGACTCAATTTTTTGCATAAAAATCTCTTACTCAGACTATATACTATATATGGGGGGTTACTCTAAGTAACATTACTTTAGAGGTTTACACCTTTCCAGTATTTTTATCAAATACTCCAGTTGCAACATCTAGATTATATTAATACTAATTATAAGTCTTTTAATTTTAAAATTGTAGAGAAAATTCCGAATAAAATTTACGTAATAGAACGGAAATACTTCAAATGAGTTATGGATTTTTAAAAAAAAAACCGTTACTGCATTAAACATTTTTTGTTGAAAAATCCTTAAAGCAATTTCTATGTCGTAAATGAAACCAATAAATCGCAGCAAAATAAAAAGAACAGTCGAATTCAGTGAGTGAGATCAAAGTTGAAAGGCGAGAAAACCTGGTTTCAACCAGAAATAACGAGGTAAATGAAAAGTTGTGCGAAGGTGAGCTTTAAAACTCCAATTAAAAGATTTCGCTGATTCCTGGAATGTCGCAAAAGTTTTTGAGGTTAAATCTCTACCTCTTCCAGGTCTGGACTAACCATAGACGCGTTAAGCTACTTTCTAATTAGTCGAGTTGGAAATACTTCGTTAATGTTAACTTTTGATATTTATTTCTCGCTGATAAAAGTATTTCTAAAATATCTGTTTTAATAAACCTTACAAATAGGTACTTAGTTAAAAAACTAGAACGTCTTATGTGTCATATTTCTTACATAAATTATGTTAAAAGAAAAATTCCTGAAAACCATCATTCATTCTGTCATGGAGTGCATTTTCGGAAACACTTCATTTTATTATTACGAAAAGCAATGTACCCTTCCAAACGGTATTGTGTATATATCATAAAAGTTCGGTAGAGAACTCAGACCCTCCCCCACGCCCGAGGGTAGTGGAAAATTCCATTTTTATCCCTGCTACATAAAAGGGAAAGTTTCAATAGCCCTTTGAGAATAATTAATTACCCCCGATGGGTCGTTAGGGGCTTTGGGGGAAGCGGGGATGAACTTTTCTCCCAGGTTAGAGTTCAAAGAGATTTAGACAGTACGTAATAGCATTTACTTAATTACAAATGCTTAATTTTAACGGTCTGTTATAATGGCCTATGCTTTGTTTGTCGTTAAGTGCCGGACATTTTTTTCTTTCTTAAATAATATATTTGTTTCATTACTTTTTTTATTTTACTTTGAGTGCTTCACTAACAAAACCCATAAAAATACATGAACTTTTATATTTAGCTTATGACACCCTTCAATTAACAAAATATTAAGGCAATTGCTCATAAGAGTAATATTTTATTATATTGTCAATAATTGTTATGTATTCTGAAATGTTAGTTATTCTTTGTTTCAATTTAATCGATTAGAATAAAAAAATAGGTTAATATTTGTTCTTAGAGTTAATAGAAAAGTTATCATTAAACAAAAGTCATCATTGCAATGAATAATAAATAGTTGATGGATGATAAATGTAAAGTAAAAAGCTTATTGTATATCGATAGAGGCGATGTCTAATAAATATACCCTACTTTTTGATAAATTACTATTAATATAAACTTCTACATTTTATTGAATGCAGTCCTATTAATTTAAAAAATTGAAATAAATAAATATAAATACTAGTTATGAGTCAATAATAAAAATAATAATTGTGACTATTCGATTTGTGGAAACGTATTCAAGAATGACGAATCCGAAAGGTATTTTATCGTCATTAAATATTAGACAAAAAAAGGTTGTTTTGCTTAGACGAAAAGCGGTTGGGATCGGTTTGAAGAAACTGATAAGACAGTATAGAATTTATATGTTAGCGACAGGTTGAATTAAAATATTGAAATGTGTTTAAAGTGTTAATAAATAAGTTACTTATGTAGAGTAGTTAATATAGTGTTTTTGTGCATAAACAGTTGTTTGATTTGTTACATACCAGTTGAAGGCAGCACACGATTTTCTACTAAAACTTTTGGTTGCGTGCCTAAATGTAAACGATAAACAATTATTCATTTTTTCTTGAAGCAGGATCAATAAGAATATTTTATATATATTACATACTTTAGTTTTAGTATTTCGAGAATTTTTATTTGTGTTTGTATCAATTTATATAATTTCAGTTTCTTGGAATGATATGACACATGGAAAGTTTATAAATTACAAATTCTTTTTTTTAATGGTTTTTTTTAACTTCCTTCTCAAAAATTTTGATACGGAGGAAATTTACTAGAAACTGGTTTCATATTAATTTTATTTTTTAGGCTCTATATGTGTCAAAATTGTATTATCTCGTTATATCACAGAATTTAGACAAATGTATTATACAGAGTGTCCTAACCAAAATTTGCACTTCCAAATGTTTCGAGTTTTGTTCAAATTTTAAAAAAAATGGCAAAACAGGTCAATTTTAACTTACAGGGAACTGAATTTTTATCGTAGATTCAAACTTCTTTTTTCGTCCCTCTAGCGCCCAGAACCACCCCTTGAGTAACCTTAAACAGAGGAATTAAGTCAATCTAGCTCATTTAATTGTTTTATCACTATTTTTCAACTATCTTCTTGACTCCCTTCCCAAAACAAAAGCCTAAAGTAATTCTAAAAATTATGACAGCTGAATATTGATTTTCAATGGTGTTTTTTGAGCATAACGTTTATTCTATGTAGAGTAGACATGCATTAGATAAAAATACGGCGTCCATGAGTGTTCGCTGGTGTCTAAATGTTAAGTGAGGTGCAAACTAGAGCTATAGCGGGCGAGGTGACGGACGCGGTGGCGATGCGGTCACATGGCGAACAAACAATTGCGTACACCAACGCGTTCAATTGAACTATTTAAAATTAGTTAATTAGAGGAACCGCAGAGGTAAGTGTTAAAGTAAATTGTTTTACCCCACGTTAATGTAACTAAAATATACAATATCCATACAACAGAGAGATTTTTCCTTTATTTTAGAATGACGCACTTTTTCGAAGAGTTTCTCTATATCACACATGTTTCCCATTACGGCAGATCGCGCGTATACCAGACGAGAAAATGGTGCTTGCAGAGTTCTACCATTGGCCGCAAGGTGGTATGCGATAGTACTTTTCAAGGAAGGCGGGCGGCGTTAGATAGATCGCGTTCTTTCATTCAGTTGCACAAATTTACAATCTATATATCTAGTGTTGAAAAGTTTTTAACTTTAAGGCAGATGTCAAAACTTTGAACTGATTTCGTAAATAACCTCATTTTTTTCAACTAACATATTTTAAATATGTGCTACATACAACAGCAGTTTAGATATTTAATGGTTGGAATAAATTTGCGCAAAGATTGAAAAACAACTGGATTAATTTGATATGAATAGAAACTGGTAGTAAATAAAATACTGTAAACAGTTTCGAGAAAGGATGGATTCATTGTCAGGAGGCGGATTTTTTTAGAATGGGCTTGTGACCCATATTAATTTTCGTTATTTTTTTAATGGTATTCAATAGAATTCGATCAATTAAATAGGTTGTTCAAATATCAACTTCATAAGTACATCCAATCGTTAGATATTCAATATTAAACATTATTCTCCTCTAAAAAGCTTTCGCCGACTCGTGACGTCATTCTGCATATACGGTACAGTCTATTATAATTCGTAAGAAAGTGGTGTTTGTTTCCAATTTAAAATTATTATTATTGCCATTATTATTTCGACTATTGGTGTTTTTTGTTTGCAATATTTTCATTGAATATTGGTTTTCTTAAAGCAGATTCAGGAAATTAACCCGAACTGGTGTTTGACTATTTTAATTATAAAACTAATATAAGTACAGAAATCCGAGGAATAAAATTACTTAAATAAGTAAAAAATAATATTACTTTTATGAGAATTGTAAACAGATGGTACCTGCCAAGATTTAATTTATATTAAAAAAATGTGTTGTGGCCAACACACTTTTCTGCTCTTTAGCAGTTTTTTTACACTCATTCTAAACCAACAAGAAGATATATAATATTTAATATTAAAACACGGTTTTTATACAGGAACAAGAAGCGCCTCACATTTATCCCGACTGTCGCCCGATAAGCATATGCAAAGTGACGTCACGGAAGCGCCGCCCCGTTTTCGCGAGGTCCAACTTCGGTAATTTATTTAGTCCGAATAAAAATCTAAAAAATTGGAAATTGCCTGAAACATTGTTCCACTTTCGATTTCTAAAATAAAAAAAAATTTTGAAAGGAGCCATTGTAGAATGCCATCATTTAATAATAAAAGCCTTTAATACGGAGCATACGATTTTTTTTGAAAAAATATTTACACTATTTTCGCGTATTAAGCCCAATCGTACATAAAAATAATGAAGAATAGTTAAAAATACCATGAGTGTGAGTGAAGTTTTAGTAAAAATAAATTGAAAGATTAAAAAAATAAAAAATATTTAATGAAATTTTGAAACATATTTGGTTAATTTATTGTTCTAGGAAATTATAAAATAAAAAATAAAATGAAGATCAATAAAATAGAAAAAGTATATTTCCTTTTACTTCCAAAATAAATTTTAAAATATTTTGTAAAACTGTGCAAACTAAACTTTCTTAATATATCTGTGACCCAAAAAAAATAATGAATGTAAACAAACTTTTGAATATAACATTAATAAGGACGAATCCAATTTGTTTTGAAACCTCGTATTCGAAAGTAGATCGACAAAATTAAAATAAAAATCCAATTTAAGTTTAATTAGAAAAGGTATGGGCTTATCGCACGCTTGGCGCGAATCTAGAATTGATGGCGGTTTTAAAAGTGTAAAACAAGCCTGATTGCAGATAAAAATGTCGATAAATTGAATTTAATTTAATGCTTGCCCGGTTTGTGATGCAATTAACAATTTTTTTTATTTGGATTTTTGTATCGATATAATTTTTCATCATTTTCAATAATAAGTTTTTTTGGTGCCATTTCAAATACTAATAATAGCCGTCCCTTTCCCGTACAGGCTTTGATTTCTGAATTCATTCGTTAGGGGTAAAATATGTATTATATTTTTTTGACGTCATGGTTAAAAGGGGGTTAATTGTTAATATTTATTTAATATTTTTATCTCCCTATTGTCATTTGTTCAAAAATTAGGATTAAAAATATTCCCTTTATTACGATAAAAACATTGTTAAAAGGTAATCAAGTAAAATGACTCTTTGAGCTTGTCAAAAAACCGAGTGACCGAACCACCACCAGCATGTTATGCAATGAACTATGAAAAGGTTAATTCAACCGGACTACATTTGGATTAGATAAAACATAACTGAAAATGTAAACTTTACAAATTTCCTCGTACTGGTTGGTAAGCTCGATGAGCAAAGTTAAAAATAATAGCAGACAAACTCAAATATTTTCCTAGCAAAATAGTTTCCGTTGTCTGCGGGAGCGTAGCCCCGAGGATTTTTCCAGAATAATGTTCCGTGTTCCGGAAACTTCCGGAAGGAAGTTTGTTTAGAAAACACTTGCATTATAACATTATTTACTTAACATTGTTTTCAACATATGACGGTGTTTTTTAACAAAAAAGTTGTTATTGATGCATTTCGACAAAGATTAATCGTCCGTCGAAATTGTTTTCCACCATAACTAAAAATAAAGCGTCTAATATCTGTCACATAATCAATACATATAAACGTTCAAGATTGTTGATCTGTTTAAGTACAGATATTTCATTATTCAAAAAAAATAAATCTTGCTAATTAATAATAAAAACATTATCCAAAAACGTAAATCTTGCTAATTAATAAAAAAAAACATTTTTATCGAAAAGGAGATATTGTCAAGAAACTGATTTTAGGCGCCATTTTTCCAATATGGCGCCGTGAGCAGCAAAGATACGAGGTGGCAAAGTAAAAATTCGGAAAGAGCTCATCAAAATCTATAAAATCACCAATTTTCAAAATTTCCAGAAAACTTTCCAGAAACCCTCTTTTTAAACACCATTATATACAGTGAGAATGTAAAGGGTTACATAGTAAGTGAAGATTTATACAGTATGTCCAAAAAAAAATTGTTGTTCATATTTATTGATTTTTTATTATGGTACACATTTTGTATGTGGCATAAGCCAAAAGTACAACATTTTTTCTGCTACCAAAAAATTTATAAATATAAGTGTAAAATACTTCTACTCCTTTATTAATAAGTGGATCCTTACACATAGTTTACTTAATCATTAAATCTATCGTTACACATATTACACCAAATAGCCGTTCGTAATAGTATATTACGTAAGAGTTGCAAGTAGACCATTACGCACGAAGTGAAAAAGTTTACTTTTCACGAATGCGTAATGTACTTACAATTCGAGTTACGTACTGTACTTTTTCCACTTACATTTTATTATTCGCGTAAAAAGTATTGCCTACATTTAGGGGCAACATAATTTAGTCAAATTAGATGTCGTATAAAGTATTGCCTACATTTAGGGGCAACATGCTTTCAATTCAAACTTTTTTTAATAAAAATACATTGTTTTAGGTTGTTTACTGAATTACAATTATGTACATAGACTAGATAGCATAATACATAAATAATAATTATACTGCAATTTGAATAAAGTATGAATTTTTGCAGGGCTTATTCCTTCACATATAGATTTTTTAAATATAATTGAAATGCTAGTAATAACAAGATAATTAGATTGAATAACATTTGTTTAATTATGAAGTATGTTTATAATTTTAAACTAATTATTTTTTAACAGTCGTAGGAAAAGTATAATACACTACTAGTGTGGTAAGCCTATAACACACTTTTTCGAATTACGGCAATCGCTGACGCTCGTACCGTAACTTTCGAAATCGTATGTAATAGGCTTCTTACCACACTTGTTATGTAACATACTAATGCTAAACTCAAATAACAAAAATTTTTGAAAATTTCCGAAATATTTTTGAAATAGAGCTACTTGCTTGAGCATTAAATCTTTCTACTAGTAAAATACCAACTGGGTAAACATTTCTAATTGTAAATTGAGTACTATTGTCGCTAGAAATAATTTGAGGGTTTTAGGAAAATTTACCGCCATCAATTCATCGCCGTCAGTTCATCACCATTAATTCACCTCCTCAGCAATTCATCGCCTCATCAATTCACAGCCTAATCAATTCACCGCCGAATTTTTTTTTAATCTTTAAAGAAGAAAAAGACATTAGATTCAAACAAAATTTTGAAAAAATAAGTAGTCGAACAACTAATATTATTTCCCAAAATATTAAACTCATTGGCTTACACTGAGGGGTTTTTGAGTGGGTTGGAAATTTAATTAAATCGTAAAAATTAACTAATGATCTTATTTCAGAAGAAGCTTTTTTATTACACACACAAAATAATAAACCCAGTGAAATACATTAAGTGGGGTTTTAGATGGGTCGAAAATTTAATAAAATCGTAACTTGAATATGCCGAAAAATTTAATACTTTCCTCCCGAAACAACCTGTATATTATTTCAAGTATTAAATTTTTCAGCAGTGAATTGATTAGGCGGTGAATTGATTAGGCGGTGAATTAATGGCGGTAAATTGATGAGGCGATGAATTGCTGAGACGGTGAATTGATGGCGATGAACTAATGGCGGTGAATTTACCGGACACTCAATTTGAAGTGTGATAAAAACAAGAGAAACATGAAATCGAGTCATTTTACAAGCGTTAGGGATTACATATACTCTTTAAATGAATTAATTTTGGCCTATATTAGATCTGAGAAATTCTAACGGAATCCTTAAAAAAATTAAATTGCCCCGTATAGACAACTGAACTTCACTTAACCAAAATTGATAGTAAAATCATACTGAAATAATGTGTTAGTTAAAAAAATGTACAATTTTATTTCTTTATAATAACGAGTTTAAACCAGTAGAAAATAAACAACTCTTTATTTGAAAATTTAGTAGTAAGACCATATCATGATGAGCTCAATAGTACAAAAAGTGGACGTTAGATGGCTCTGGTTATGGCACTAGTAGCGTTACTGTAGTTGGCGGTAATTTAAATTTTTATTCGGACTAAATTATTTATTATTTAATTTTAGATTGTTGCACGAGTCGTCCAATGTTTTAATAAAAAAGGATCGGACTTGGCTATCAAATTCGCTAACTTCAATGTGTTGAAACTGTAGAAAATAAACGTATTTAAAACTTGCTAAATAATTGTTTTAAGCTCACTTTGGATATTCAAGTCCCCATTTTGATTATGATAAGTCTATTGTATTGTAAATATTTCTTATCTTATTTAATCTGAATACCATGTATCAAATTCTTTATCAATTGCTATTATCGTTTAGTCGTCGATTATTTTATACCGCTATCCCATCGCTACAATATTTATTTGCAACAACATTTCTATCTCAGCTATCGTCAGATTCACAAGAGCTCTGAACACCTTAAATCAATAGCTTGTAGACTAGATCTATTCTGCCAATGGTGTAGTAACTGGACGATTACTCTGAATTACCCAAAAACACAACTTATCATCTTTTAGCACCCAAATCTATCTAAAAACCCCAGTCAACATCTCCAGGAAATCAACCTTAGCCTTTGGGGAGAGAAACTCATTCCCCCGGAAGAAGCTTTAAGCGCACTTTAAATTGGCCGACTGAAGTCAAAAAAACTCTGGACAAAGTTAGGAGACGAACCTCCTTACCACCCTATCTGGATAAACGATTTGGGAGATGTTATTCTCAAACACTGATTTACACATAAAAATATACATTTTCCCCATAATCGATTACAGAACTCTCAACTTCTTGTCCTTGATTCCTCGTCTCATGCACACCATTTTGGCAACTGAGAGGAGGATTTTCTGGAAATTCCCCTACCTCGACTGTCCAAGAAACTCTTAGGACCAACAGGACAAGTTGATAGGAACCAAAGAGTCAAAGATATTTCGGACGAGCTCCTAGATCTCATAGAGGACGCCCCTCTAGGCGAATTGTTGCAGTCCAAGGATAATATATCAAGGGTGCCGCTGACTTGGTATATAGATCCGTTAGGGTCATAAACCTGTTGAGTTTAAATTTGAGCATTGTAGGTCAAAGTGGACCAGAGATATGGGGGTTACTCTGAAGTAAGTTTTCCTTCGCAGGTATACACCTCTCTAGTTACAATATCGATTATTTAAATTATTTATTGAATATTTTTGACTTTATCATCATAATACTTTCATATCGCTTCTTTTAATTTTAACGTAGTGTAACGATTGTTTTTGTTGTATTATATTTTGTGATTTAGCTCAAATATTTATGGGTTCGTTACCACGAATAGAATTTGAAATATACCAAAAAGTAGGATAATTAAATTTAGTAAAATTTATAAGCGCTAGTCAATTAAGTTTTTGCAGGAATTAGAAATAAATGACAAAAAAACTTTGGTAGGTATATTGCAAAAATCTTTTCTTTTCTTTAGGTTGGAGGAAAAGTAAACTAAAATGCAAATTAAACTGAATTTATTAATATGCAAAAACAGATTATTTATGAAATCAAAAAAAGTTAAATAAATAAAAATTAGCTCATTTTTGTTTAAAAGACACAATGAGAGAAAGAGGACTTTCCCAAGGATTCCTCTGGTTCCTCTACAAGACCCCGGCGTCGTTGAACAACACGTGGTCGTTGATGTTTGTTTCTTGAAACTTGAGATATTGTTGCAAATCACAGTCTCGTGAGAAGCCAAAAATGCGTGAAACACCAAATTATTATAGTGTGGCCATGAAAAGCAAAATTGTAATGTGGTAGTGAAAATCCCAAAATTTTAGTGTGGCCGGGAACCTCAAAATTTTAAGGGAAAATAACCATTATATCACTGTGTCAGCAGAAAATAAGTATAGATTGTTATTAAGATAACAAATTAGAAAGAGGAAGAAATTAAGTCAGACAAACAATATATTAGGTAGAAATGGTAATTGCTGAAAACAGCAAATGAATTATAGTGTGGCCCAAGAAAGAAGAAACGTAACAGTAGTATTTTCATTAAAGGACTTGGCATGTAATTTCTGGGTCTTTGTTAAAAAATCTTTGATTAAATGCTCAAATGTTTTTTAGAAGGCTTAAAAACATGTGGAATATCGATTATTTAAGCTAACCATAATTTTTATTTTGTCTCTACAAAATCGAATATTTAATACTTTAACGTAGTTTATATTATTTTTGTGTAATATTTTTATTAATTATTAATTTCGGGGTTTCTGTATAACAAAATCCATTATTATTTAAAAGAAAAATATTTTTAAGTAGTAATGGATCCAAATATTTTATTTTTTAGTTAACTAATAGGTTTAAGTCGACACCATTGGAATATTATAAAATCACATACAATAAATCATTTTCTTGCTTTAAATTAAAACTTGAACGGGACTATTAATATTTCATTAAACGTTAAAAACTAAAAATGAACCAAACCGCTAGTAAAGCAAGGTTCAAAGTGAGGATATCAACTTAAAACTTGGATACAAGATAAGATACTTCATGAAATATGTTACTTGTTTGAGAAAGTTCAGATTCCTAGAACTTATCGCCGAGTTTTGGAGGATTACGGCCCATACGAGGTAAACACCGAAAGTTTTCGCTTCAAATTCGGAAGTTGCAAGAGCTTACGACATCAACGTTATAACGTATCGTCTTTCTCTATGACGTAAATCGCTTTTTGACGAAAACTGTTATAGAACAGAACATATTTATAAATTTGACGCTAATGGTAGCGTCAAATTTATAAATATTTATTGATTTTATATAATTTCAGTTAAAATATATCCGATGGAAAAAATGAAAAAACACAAAGCAAACAAATGAAAGCAAAGCGTGCCATTTATTATTGCTCTTTCCGCGTTCCAAACGTATCTCTTCTTGTCCCACAGGAGCAAATGGAGGTCGACAAATATCCTCAAGAAAATAAATTCGTTTCTAGAGAAAACGTTTCCCCAAATAAAATGAGAACTATTGACTCTATTTTTATAAGAGTAACAGCACAGAACCGGTCTCAATAAATGATTATTAATATAATTACTATCCCATCAATAAAAATAGTGATTAACAACATTAAAATTCAGTTAGTAAATTTTTAATAAAGTTGCACTTTCACAAATTAAATTCGAACCTAAAAGTGGCGCAGTCAAAATTCCATAGTTTTCCAAATACAGGAAGTTTATAATTTGTTTTTTAAGCTCATTTGAAGTTAGTATCCTCAAACGAGTTTTTAATTTAATATGTCATTAACTTGTGATAAATATGCGAAATGTTAATCACTCAAAACATAAATATAGAGTAAAGGTTAAAGAGAGAGACAAAGATTAATAACTTATTTAACTATTTGAGTGAAACAAAGCACCTCTTTGATTATTTATTAGCTCATTAGCTCGATTCTATAGTTCGAAATGAAACCACAATATTATGTCATCCATAGCTCGCGTATAACGACTTTAAAATCTCAGTAGAGAGAACAGAACATCCATTTGGAGAGACAAGCGTGAATATCGTTCCAAGTTAATGCGAGTATTTCATTTTAACGCTGATTTATAGGTGTATGCAGATGAAATAGTCATTTATCAAAAGAAAAGACAATTGACTCGAGGCAATCCGAGGAAGAACTTCTTGAATAATGAACTACTTGGAATGGTAAAATAGTTTAAGGAGAATTTCCATCTTGGAAAAATTACTTTAAATGTATCTTTAATATCGTTTTACGCTCAAAGGCTAATTTAAAAATTTCAAAATATAGGGTAATTGGACGAAAGATGAACCGATAGATAAGATCGACCATTTGCAATTTTTATAAAATAACATTAACAATGCACAGTCGACGCGTTAGGTATCTTAGTTACTATGCTTATTTTTGCATGGTAGGTAGAATCATAGCTTGGATATACTGGATGAATATTGAATACGAAGCAGTTTTATAATGGAAAAGTAAGCAAAAATATGAAAAAATAAAGAAAAATAGGGAAAAATTGAGAAATATAGGAAAAACGGAAAACTAGTGACAATTTGGAAATGTAGACAAAGTATAGAAGAATAAAGTGAAATAGTGAAAATAAAGCAAAATAGGGACAAACAGGGAAAATAGGGAAAAATTAGAGAAAAATAACAAAAAACAAAAAAGTGGGGAAATAATAGGAAAAATGGGAAAAAATAATAAAAACTGGTACAAAATAGGAAAAAACGGAATAATTGGAAAACATACTAAAAAAAATGAAATGTAAAGAAAGATAGGGCAAAATAGAGAAAATAGGGAAAAATAGGGGGAAATACTGAAAAGGGGCAATTCAGAAAAATGGGAAAAATAGTAAAAAGTAGTAAAAAAATAATGAAAAATAGAAAAAATATGGAACATATGGAAAAATACGGAAAAATAGGAATAAATACAGAAAAATAGGGGAAATGAGAAAAAATATTGAAAATAATAAAAAAAAGAAAAAAGCAGGAAAACAGAGAAATTAGAAAAAATACGGAAATATAGGGAAAAATAGGAAAAAAATTGGGAAAATTATAAAAAAAATAGAAACAAAGAGACAGAAATATTACATCACGTAAGGAATGCATAAGCTTTTTTTTCTGTTTTTTGAAATTTCTTGTACCCTATTTTTTTTTTGTTAATTTCAATTTTTTTAATTTTGATAAATTTTTATAACCTATGAAAGTTTTCTATATTTTTTGAAATATTTGTCTTTTTTAAATTTGTCATTTTTTTAATTTTATGATTTTTTTAATCTATTCTTTACTGATTTTCCACATTTTTATTCTGATTTTTGAATTTCTTATTATTTTTTTATTTTCATCTGCCAATTTTTTTATATTCTTTTGATGTTTAATTATTTTTTTACAATTTTTTTTGGTTTCTTTTTTTTACTTATCTAATCCTTAAAATTTTTTAATTTTCTGAAATTTTCTTTTTTAATTTGATTTTTGAAGTTTTGCAGCTTTCTTCTCGATTTTTATTTGGTTACATTTTTCAGAGTTTTGATTTTTTTTATTATACTTTTGATATTAGATACAAAATTCTAGTAACCTTCTGTTTTTAATTTTGCAATTTTGTGGTAGAATTAAAAGTCTCTGCGGTAGAACAGTAGATAGAATGTGAAAACGGTAAATCTACCGTAAAAATGGTAGACCTGGCATCACTGTATGTCAGTGTATCGATGAATGTAAGCGGTGTGATTTTAAAGGTATTTGCTGACTGTAGTCCAACAACAACGAAAGTTCATGCTGCCTGCAGAATCATCAAGTAATCAACGCCAACGACAGACTACTCCGCCTGTGGGACCATCAGGTATCCAACATCAACGACTTTTTATTCCACAACCAGGAACATCTTGCAACAAAATTACTTTAATTTCCGTAATAATTAAAATATTTAAATAAAACCGCGCACGGCACTGGACTATAATTAACTTCGAATATATGGCCAGTCGTAACAGTTGTAACCCCCGCCTCAAAATGGAGTCACTCGCGAACTTGTTTTTGCATACTCAACCGACTTTATGGTATTTCAAAGATGGAGTTGATCTAGTCAGTTTCTGTGGTCGCCTCAATTGGAGTACCAGTGGTAATCTGAGGCAGTCCCTTTAGAGATAGGTCAAGCTAAAGGGACGAAGCCAATTCCAATTGTACCAGAGTCCATAACCGTCATCCGACCACCACGCCAGTCCGGAATACGTGCCTGTGTAAAGAATGTTGCACACCTTTTCTTTTTCACCGTCGCAGAATTTTGGCACAAATAGAATTTGTTGTTTATTCAATGAATTTTACTTTATCTCTACAGCAAATACCCAGCATAGTACAACCTAGTAAAGCGACTCTCGATTGGCGCCAAAGTTCGCGTTTTTTCTTCGCGCAGGCATCGTCGCCATCTTCTCTGTACTGATCATGTACTCTGCAATGGTATGACCGATCAGAGTCACATGATTTTAGTTGACACTTGACAGTCAGCTGTTGTGCATTTGTGTTATTGTCATATATATTATAAGGTGTAAGTTATAGTTTATAGTTAATTCATTTTCACCATTGCTATATCCAATAAATATTTATTTACAATTTGTTAAACTTACAACTTTATTTTTATTCATTCATAGAATAAACGAGGCATGGTTTATGACGTTAAAAAATAGCAGATTCCATTTGACTGTAGTAACTTGCATTTTATGTTCGACCCATAGATAGTGCGACATCAATGGCGATTAATTTTACAAATTTGAGAGTTTTGTTTTTAAATAAATAATTTTCTGGATATACTCAGATCATGAAATATATTCGATAACAAAACAAAATGTTTTAGAACTAAATAGTGCTCGATTTATTTATTTTTCAATAGTGTGTGCGCTAGTGCCACTTTAGGCACAATTGTGCTACATTTGTCAACCCTAAAAACAGTAGTACGGGCAAAATGGTGTCAAGGTTAAATTTCTGTGCCTAAAAAGATCAAACGGACCGCCTGACAGTCGCCATACTGATAGAATATATGTACTGTGTACCCAGGTACCTAGTAAGGTAAGTAAAGCCCGCCCTTCTGGCCGCTAAGGGTCTTGTCGATGTCATACGACTCCTGGATTATTTTTCTACACTGCAGGTGCAGGTGCAGGTGGATTTTACACTATAAACAGAAGGCGCCAAAAGGCTGCTTGACAACGCAAAGAGCATGACAATCTGGTATACAGAATAAACTATAGGCGCCACAAGTCCCAAGGTTACCCCAGGAAAAGCTCTAGATAGTATTTCCCCGGAGCTAATTAGTACTCCTTCGACTTAAAGAAGCTTGTAACATAACCAGAATACATTTGCTACCGAAGAGAAAAAGATTTAAAAAAAATCAGTTTTTACGCCAATTTCAAAGAAACCAAAAATCCGGCAATTTGGATTTTTATGTAACTTAATTCAAAATTAGATCTAGAATGACCACCCCAAATTTTAAAAGAATCCGTTCATTTGTTCTCATATGAACATGGCCCGACCTCCTGAGCTACGCAGCACGGGCCAAGTAAGCCGCACCAAAGAATCATATTATAGTAATTTGAAAGATATTTGGACATAAAAAAATATTGATTGTGTTCATCATAACACTTTCCCGCTATTTATGTGTAGTATTTTATTTTTTTAAGATATCCTAAGAAACAGTAAAAAATAAAATAAAATTTTTCTTATATTAATAATTATAAAATGTATAAATAATAAATTAGCTATGGCTATAGTTAAATACTTTGATACGACACTGTTTTATAGGACAAGCCGCCACTGTTTGTATTGTTAATAAGACCGTGCTAACAATTCCCAGCAATTACTTATCGATGATCAAAAGTTATAACTACACACTAGAAATTCTCGTTTGATGTTCTTCTTCCGTAAATGTCTACCTTTACCTTCGAATTCAACTGAAAATAAAATTTCAAATCCTTTGATCGTTCATACGAAAATACAAGTAAGCCAAAGATCCTGTTCATAAATTTTCTTTTGTGATTTTTCATCGATAATAAACAGAAAATCGATACTGAGAAAATTACATATATTTATATAGTTTAAAGCTTAAATGAACTTAATATATCTCAAATTATTCATTTTCTTCTTATTCTTTTATATCTTAACAATTCTCCATCAAAACTTTGTGGTAAAGCACCAAATAGATCTTCATCAGACATATCGATTAATTGTCTAGGTTCTAGATTATTTTCTTCTTTATAAATTCGACGTCTTCGTCTTGCATGCGGTTGTTTTATATTATCAAAATTATTTCTCTTTTCCCGATAATTATCTGCTGGAGATAACTCATAAATATCAGGTTGTAAATCAAGTAAATATTCTCCATTTTCTAATTGATTATTAACAGCAGATTTCCTCGGTTTTATTGCTCGTTTTTGAAATTTATCATCATCAGAATAATCGTAATTATCATCATCATTCCAAGAACTAATATAATCATCTTCAGTATAATCTGTATCACTAATAGAAGGAATACTGTCTTTCAAATCATTCTCACACTTGCAATTATTACCATCTTTATCACAACTACAAAATTGTTTAAAAGCTTTTTTGTTTATAAATTTATCATTGTTATCACACTTACAATTGCTATCACCTTTGTTACATGTACATTCGTATTTTTGTTGGTTTCCTGCGAAACCGCTAACATCGAACCCATCATCGACTTTCTCGTCATCTTCGTAATAATCCAAATCAGAATTTCTCTTTCTACGTATATGCGGTTTCTCATTCTCATCAATATTATAAGTAGGATCTATAGCTTTAGTTTCTTCATCCATCAACGTAGTACCAACCTGTCTCTTTTTCCTGATCGAATCATCCTCATTATTAGCAAGTGTACTAATTTCTTTTTTAACTTCTTCCTTTAATTGTTGTATTTTATCACGAATTTCACGTTCTACCCTTTGTTCGTAATCCCCTACGTTTAAATTAACGGTGGTACAATCCAACACCGGCATATCGTTTTCGCCGGCGCTTCGTTTTCTTTTTTCGGTTTTTACTTCTTTTATTAGATTAATTTTATTAGTGCCGAGCTCCAAGTTTTCGTCTTCTATTTCGCGTTTTACTTCTTGATTGGGATATTCGTCGATTAAGCCCATATCATCTAGGATATTTTTTAGTTTTTCGTCTACGTTAACGTTTTCTTGTTCTCGTTTGAACATTGATTTTTTCTTAACTAAATCCGGTTTGGTAGATTTATCTAGTCTGCTGTCGATTTTAAATTTAGCAAATACTGAAGGGTATCTATCGTCCGAGAATTTTACTATATTTGAAAGTTTATCTTCGGTATAATCATCGCTAAACTCATTTGGGTATAGAACGTCTAAGACAGATTTTCTTTTTGCAGGTATTGGATTGATATCGACTAAAGTCGATTCTCCTTGTACCGGAAGAAAACGATAAGACTCTTCAAAAGGTTGAAGAATACCTACTGGTTCGTTGTTTTTGTACATAATTGCACATTGAGGATCTTTCCCGATGTCTGCAAATCGTTTTCTAAACTCCTGGTGACCAGTTCCAATTTTATATTTATGCCTTGGTCTATAACTTTCGTGCAAAGGGATATTTTCATTGGCATCCATTTCGTTTTCACTATTTTCATTTAATTTGGAAATTATCGTAGCAGAGCAAAATGTAATTAAAAAAAATAAATTCGTAAAATCAATCATTGTAAAAATGTAAAAATGTTCGTATATTTATACGTCAATTTGAAGTTAACAGTGACATTATTTTGAAGTGATGTTAATTTAAAGATATGTTCCAATATTAATTGTTAAAAATTATCTCATCTTTTATTTTATTTTTTATAACAATTTTTAAAATATATTTATAAAAATATATCGTTGAAATTGTTGTTGATATATTACTCAGAATCTTTGAACCAGTTTTGAAAAAATAGTTGCATGTCAAAGTGACGTAGTTTTAGGGACAACGTATTCCTGACTTCATGTATTTCCGACTTCAAACCAACAAAAAATACTTATCAAGATGTTTTAGAAATTTTAATGAGAAATTTAAAAATTCTATTGGTGCAACCTAACCTAACCATATAATTTTTTTTTGTCATTCGAGATCGATTTTCGAATTCATTTGTATTTGTTTCAGTTTGAACAGGTTGAAATACTTTTACACCAACAATAAATAAAGAATTGCGCTAACGAGACATTTGTAGGTTAAGTTTTTCTTATTTTTTAAAAATGTGGGTTATTTATCCGACTGTCAATGGTTTATAAAGTGGTCCATTAAAAATTAATATTTTGACATTAAATATGTTAATTACATAAAATGAAATATTTTAACGAACAGATGTCTTACAGAATAAATATTTTACTCTAGAAAATTGATATATTGTTGTATTTTGAGTTTTAGACCATGCATAACATTTTATAAATAATTTTTTTCATAGAACTAATAATAAAAATGTTTTCCATATGGTAGCGACTTATGTAGACACACTGTATAAAACCTGCATTCTAAAAATAAAATATGATTTATTGCCTAAAGACACATTTGATTTTAAATATTCGGTTCATTTGATTTGAAAATTGCAATAAAAATATAAAAGTTCTGTAGCCTTTCAAAAGTTATATATAAGATCTCAAAACATTTTAACTACAGTTATGCAGGATAAAAATTTTAACTTTTAAACGCTTTGTAAATCACCAAAGTTACTAATGCTACAGGTATAGGAAAATCAATATGAGAAAGAGAATAGGATGGAGCACAAAGTGTAGGAGCGAGAAAACGCTATGATGTCATAATCATCAAATTAAAGCGTTAGAACGATAACAAAACGTAAAAATAAGAAAAATCTTAGTCAGAACAGACTGACATACGTTGATGAGCGTTACATCTGTATTCTCTCTTTCTATCACATTAATTTCTCTATACTTGAAGCAGAAGTTACGTTACTGATTTATTTTGACATGTTTGTAAAATTCAACTGTGGCTACCGTTTATAACTGATTCGTAAAAGTATGCTAAATGTTTTGAAATTTTTGAATTTTTTTGAATTTTTTTGTTTTTCTGTCTTTTGAAATGCTTGGTTTTCTTTGAACTATTTAAATTTTCTAAGAATTTTTAAAATTCTAGACTTTTTTGTAATTTTTAAAAATCTTGAAATTTTTTTGAAATTTTAGAATAATCTTTTTTACTGAATTTTGACATTTTTAATACTTTTTCTTCAAGTTTTCGATATATTTTTGAAATTTCTGATTTTCTTGATTTTGACAGTTTCAAAATTGTTAATATATTTTCGAAACTTTGGATATATTTTTGAAATTTTTAAAGTTCTTAAATTTTTATTCTTTTTATTTTTGATATATGAGTTTATCATCAACTCCTGATGATGCTAACATGGTTAGCGAAACAAAAGTAGAGTGATAAAAATGTATAGTTTTGGTTAGTGGTGACGGTATTCTTCAACATTTTTGACATAGTTTTAAATTGTTTAAAAATTTTAAAAAATATAAAATTTTTGAAATTTTAAAATTTTTGAAATTTTAAAATTATTGAAATTTTAAAATTTTTGAAATGTTTGAATAATTTTTTAATGTTTTTTTGACATTTTTATTTAATTACAAATCTGATGTTTTTTATTTTTGATTTTTTCTTAAATTGTTGATATATTTTAAAAATTCAAATTATTTTAAATTGTTGATTTTTTTAAATTTTTAAAATCATATTTTTTTAAATTCTCACAATTTTCAAAATTTTTGAATAATTTCTTACAGTTTTTTAAAATTTTTGATATATTTATCATTGATATATTATATATTATCTAAAAATATGCTTGAAGCATTTTTCTTTACATGCCGAAGGGATTTTTTTTATTATAAACGAAAAAAAAATTGTTGTTTCAAAAAGATTTAGTTCCTGTTTCGAAAATATTTAGCACACCACTGCAAGTGCGTAGATATGTGGAGGGTAAAGTGGGTTATAACCCCCCAGGATACTAAAAAATAGCCCGAAATGAAATAAAATTTATGGAAATGTAGAAACGGACAAACATATTTGTTTAAATGTTTGATTACCCTCTCCAGGAATAAGAGTACCCCCCCCAGGAAAAAAGTAACCCATTCCCCCCGAGGAAAAATTTATCTACGCTCTTGCACCATTGATTACAAAATAAATATCTTTTTCAAATTATTATATTATTGATGTTTTAGTTTAATTGATTTAAAATTCAGTTAATGCCAAAATTTTTTACTGCATTTTTTCAATACTTTTTATCCCTATAGTGTTCAGCACTGTAATATATTGCCCGCAGTTAATGGGTTAACTAACTTATTGCCAGAATAATATTAATAACTTGATTATTGAACAAATATAAATTGGGAACTCATAAATATTTGAAAATATTACTAGACGGTAGACATTTTGACATCAACCATCATTAGATCGAAGGACCAACCTGAATACAGCGTCTCAGTATCTTAACACAAATGTATTATTTAAGTGAACAGTAAGGGCTATTTATTCACCCGTTTAATATTAAACAAAATCATTAATTTTACATTTTTTACAATTTATTATTTTTATAGAGCAATTTCTTTCACTATTACTGTTAAAACATAATATTCAAAAATTTAATACATTTAAAACTTTAGAAAATCTACTTTTATAATTTCAGGGTGTAGTTACATTGAAAAGCTCTCGTTGACACTATTCTACTTAACGATCAAGTTAATGATTCACATTTCACAAATATCTGAATTGGCGTTCATAAAGCTTATTGTAAGTGGGGGTTTGTAAACGCTTTTTATTTTCTCGCTTTAAAATCGACTGTTCTAGGTATTAGATGTATCTGCACTTGTCACTCTTAATAATAATAATGGAGAGACAGAGAGACAGGTGTCCTTAGCAACAGTAGTATTGAGTAAATTATTTTTTACTAGCTATACTTTTTGCACACGTCTCTGAAGCAAATTCTGAACGACAAGAACTAAGATGAATTTAAGTTTAAATCTATTTTTAGATTATGGCATGGTAAAAAATACTGTATTGGCCAAAAGTATAAACCGAATGATGAATATTTTTAATTTTAAACAAATATATTTTGTTTGGTAAATTCTGGATAATATTTCAGTGAAATTTATCCACTTATATTGGTTCTATTTATACAACAATAAAAAAGACTTACTTGCAGGGATCCCAAACGACGATTCCTAATCCAGGACAATCGATTTCATTAATGATTTCGCACTCTCTGGTATCGCAGACGCACGCTGGGGCTGTCAGACCACCACAAAAAGCTATAATAGCCACAAAAGCCAAAGCAAAAACACTATTCATCTTGTCCAGGTAAAAGGGAGAGTCCCAAATAAAAGTTACATAATTTTTAACAGGTCCAGACGGTTCACTTTAAATTAGATTAGATATAAGTGGATGTTTTCAATTATTTTTTACACTAAGCACTTAAGTTTTTTGTGACATAAATTTTTACAGATTTATGTAGATAACTTGTTTTGAAGTTGTTGTCTGAAAATAAAAAAAAAGATTGTTAATACATGTTTAAATAATTCATAAGTATCTTTTTTTTCATTTTAATATAAAGCTTTTTATTCATTCATGTATTAATCCAATAAAAATAAAAATCCACTCAACATTTACGTTCCGCGTGAGCTATTACATTATGATTAATTAGCAAAAGTAATTAACTATTCTGCATTATTTATGATGTCTACTATACGCTTGATTAAATTATTTCAACAGTATTTTATTTGTATGCCATAATTTATAATACATTGATTTTCGAAATTGATTGATTTTGGTATAATTTTTTTAAATATTTAATCTATATTCACTATATTCAATATGACATTGATATTTCGTTAATTTAGTTTTGTCCTCTCTTTAGAATCCTCAAAATCATCCACATCTTCATTAGCTGGATTTGACTTACTAATTAAGACATCAGTAGGAGAAGTACTGGAGGAGCAATGTCAGTTTATTGATCAAATAAACTGTAAAAATTAATAATACTGAGGTAATAATTTCCTCCTTCCACTTTTTCTGTTTTTTTTCTTTTTATTTTTACTAACTTTATCCTAAAATATTTTAATCCCAAGAGACTAAAAGTCGCACTTTAGTCCCTAACATGAGGGAGTAAAATACATGTTTTGGTCTCTGAGGTGCAAAAAATATTTTTTTGTTTTTGTTCCTATGATGTCATCATAAATTTCAACCCTTGGCTGTTTTAAGTGGTTCTTAATATTTAAACGTATAAAATATTTCTATGATAGTAAATTTTCTTGTCTTTTAATTAGTAAAAACCTCGATTTTTTTCCTGTTTCTATTTTTCAGATATACTTAATGTAAATGTCATATGTTTCTGTTTTTATGATTCTTTCTAGTTTCAATATCTAATTTTAATCGTTTTTAAAATTTTAAGTATAAAATATTCTGAAAATGTAAAATTGCGTCGTCTTTTAAATGATGGAAACTTCGTTTATATATCTCTTTCTGTTTTTCATATATAAATATTTTTGTTGTCATATGTCTGTTCCGATTTACGATTTCTTCTATTTCAACCCCCGGCTATTTGTTGTGGATTTCAATATTTTTATTAAAAAAATATTTTCGTAATGGCAAATTTTCTACTTTTTCAAATGGTGGAAAATTCTTTTATCTGTCTTTCTCTATAGTTCAGGTCTAAATATTTTTGTAATCATATGTTTCTATTTCCACGATTTCTTAATAAATTTCAACCCTTGGTTATTTCAGTTCAGTGGTTTTCAATATTTTAAAATAAAAAAATTTCTGGTAATGGCAAATTTTCTCCTCTTTTAAAAGGTGAAAACCTCATTTTTCTATCTCTTTCTGTTTTTCACATATAAATATTTTTGTTGTTATATAATTCTGTTCCGATTTACGATTTCTTCATAAATTTTAACTCCCGGATATTTTTGCTGGTTTTCAATATTTTTAATTAAAAAATATTTTCGTAACGGTAAATTTTCTACTTTTTTAAATGGTGGAAAATTCCATTTTGTATCTTTATAGTGCAGATATAAATATTTTTGTAATCCCACGATTCCCACGATTTCTTAATAAATTTCAACACCTGGCTATTTACAGTGGTTTTCAATATTTTTAAACAAAAAAATCTAGTAACGGCAAATTTCCTCCTCTTTTAAAAGGTGAAAACCTCACTTTTTCTATCTCTTTCTGTTTTTCACATATAAATATTTTTGTTATGTTGTGTTTTGTGTTGTTTTGCGATTTTTTCATAAATTTCAACTCCCCTTTATTTTTAGTGATTTTCAATATTTTTAATTAAAAAATAATTGCGTAGTAGTAAATTTGTTTCTTTTTCAAATGGTGGAAAATTCGTTTTTCTATCTGTCTCTATAATTCAGATATAAATATTTTTGTTATCATATATTTCTATTCCTACGATTTCTTAATTTTCAACCCGTAACTATTTTCAGTGGTTTTTAAAATATTAAAAAAAATTTTTTGGTAATGACAAATTTCCCCCTCTTTTAAATGGCGTAAACATCGTTTTTGTATCTCTTTCTGTTTTTCAGATATATAATATTTTTGTTGTAAAATATTTCTGTTCCTACAATTTTTTCATAAATTTCAGTCTCTGGTTATTTTTAGTAGTTTTTAATATTTTAAAGTAAAAAAATCCGTATGGGAGTAAATTTTCTCTTCTATTCAATGGTAAAAATCTTTTTTTTTGTATCTAATATATTTACTACTAAGATATATTTTGTCATTTATTTTAAAATTCCTTCATAATTTTAATCTTCAATATTTTAATGCAGAAAATATTTCTATTGTAGCAAATTTTTCTTTTTAAAAAATTGAGTTAAAGATAAACAAATTGGGTTTAATCCAGATGAATAAAAAATTTTTTTAACCCAAAATAGATACTTGTTAGTATGTTTTTATTATGAAGAAAATATATTGGGGTTATGACACCTTTATCTGCTCCGTTTTTTGTTCGATAAAATTCAGTTATAACCCAAATTATACATGTTTTAGTTTACTACATTTATTAATGGTATATATGATGTATATACGTATATATAGAAAATTTAATGATAATTTATTTTAAACCTACCCAAATAACAAAATAAATAATAAATCCACAACAACTAACACAAAATTATTTATGTTCAGTCATAAAAATAAATATTAATATTATCTGCAGGGCAAAGCGAATAATTATTATATTTGTACCAAAACAGGGGCGGATCCAGAAATTTTTTATGGAAAAAGTATCTTCCACATACTTACCAAATTATACCTAAATGAATTATTTTATTTGTGATTTGCCTCCCCCTACTAGATCCGTTAATGCTTCAAAATAAATGAATATTGTAGTAATATTCGACAAATGTTAACAATAGGACTATAAATAATAAATAATGTTATTACAAGTATTCCACATAACAGCATAAAGGTTGTCCAATGCCGTAATTAACAATTATAGAAATATTTATTTTGTTCTTGGTATCATTATATATAAAAATCGATATAAAGTCGTTAATAAAAGATAAACGATAAAGGAAAATTGTTATTCTGAAAATGGGAGAAATGAATTGTAAAAAGTACTTCAATGAGCCACAATTTACATTTACTTTATTATCGAATAGTACGACTAGTGAAAAGTGGCCCGCTAGAAGTGTTTAGCTTGACTGTATCGTACTGTATCAATTTATTTTATATAACAATAGGGGTGTTTACTTTTAATATTTAGGTCCAAATTAATATTTGAATCGACAAATTAGTTCAATAAATGTGCAGAAATATTCAATATTTGTTTCTGACATTTGACCCCAATTTTGAACCCCTTAATGAGCGAATTTTCAATATTCCTTTCCTAGTGCTCCTCTATACTACCAAAGGAAGCTTAGACTAAACTTGAAAAAGAAAATAAATTCTGTATATATTTTGTACGATTGCTCTTAATTTTTGTAATATGACATTTTAAATGAAGACCTTGTCAGGTTCAGGTTTACCAACATAAATTTTTGTCCGAGAAAAAAATATTACCAAACAGCTGATCTGAAATCGGTAATGGGGAAGCTAAAAGACATTATGAATCATCAATATTTGCTTATTTATGTGCATAGTTAGGTCTTTCAATTAATACAATAAAAACTATATCATTTAAAATAGTAAACAACTGTATGAAAAGGGATATTGCGAAAAAGAAGGTCTCTAGTAGTGCAAAATAGCCTAACTGGATGAACATGGAGATCCTCCAGACTCCTGCAAGTTCCTTAGGACCAAAAGCTCCTCTCCTGATTTTAATTTAATTCTACCAAAGAATTCTCATGTTTATTATTATTTTCCCTCACTTTTCTTATCAAACCCTTTAATTTAATTTAAATTTTTCCCCTTCCTGTCACCATCCATTTAATTATTTTATCCACATGGATTTATTGTACTAAAAACTACCATTAATATTACTTATATATGGTAAGTTTGTTTAAATTTGTAAATAAAACCCTCCTCCCATTATCGATTAATGTACTTCTAGGCCTGAAGATGGATGTTTAACCGAAACTAGTCTCCGCTTTTCCCCCCAATAAGATTAAAAAAATATATTTGTGTGGTACATGACTTGGAGTTTTATTCAATATACGGTTTTTTACAATATAGTTTTTTTTGTAGATATGGCAAAAAAGTAAAAAGTTTTTTTCAATTTTTAGGCCATGTATGTTAAATTTTGTTTTATTTTCAGGTTATTGGTAATGATAAAAATCATCAATATTATCATTACCCAAGAAACGAACATGCCTGATTTTGCACAAAAAAATTTATTACCCATTAATCCATATGATTTAATTTTAAATTACTATAGGAAAAATTAATATTTAAATAAATACTTATATTAAGTAGATTTTTTAATTACTACTTTACAGCATTTTTGTAATAATTTTGAAGACAACTTTTCACCCTGTATTTTAATTTGAGACACTAGTTTCATTTATCATTTTAATTTTTTTTTAAATTTTTACCGTTATCAAAACATATTTATTTGAAAAAAATCATATCAAATATTACATAAATGTAGATTAAGGGATGATAAAAATATATTTAAAAAAATGATATTGTATTCTGTATTTTAAAAATGTTACTACTGCAATAACGAAATAAAAAATTGGGCGAAATAATAATTTTGTTTTAAATAAATTTTCACGCATTAATAAAAAATTTAGTGATATATTCCCTCACCTATAAAACCCCAACACTGTCCCAAACAGAAAATCTAAAAACGCATTCCCGCTAAATCACATCTCAAGCACTCACACGATACGTCACACGAGAGAGGCGCTTTTCCTCGAGGAGTTTTCACGTGTTTTCTCCCAGAACGCGAACTTGCACGCCACCTGAAGCGCTTGTTGAGAAAAACGGTGCTCTACTGGGTTTTCCACGATCGCCACTTCTTGTTCCATGAAACGGTCCGAGAGGCGCATGCGTCGTGCAATGGGTTAATGTACTGTTTTATAGTTTATTGCTTTTTTTTAAATATGTATAGGTCGTAATAGAGAACGGTTTACCTCCGGTTTTATTATTATTATTTTTGTGTTTAGTTATATCCTAGGTTAATTTATCCGCAGTGTTTTTTGGTATGCGTGTCTCTTGTTCATTATTCACTAGCCCTACATGGGTTTTTTTAAGGTTTTATAATGATTATGGGGATCATATTTTTCTATCAATATATCTAGTTATATATTAGTTTCAATATATCGCAAAGCTCTGTAATAGACCTTGTTGTGTAATATATAATATGTCACCTAAATGATAATTTTAACGACCGTCGAAAATTTGTTACCGCTGGCAATCGTCCTTTCTGTCCTGGTATAACGTATTTATAAGTTATATAAAGTTAGCACAACAATTATAGCACAATAGACCTTTTTTCATAATTTTGTGCGTTATATGTGCAATTTTTGTGCACTATTCGCGATTTTTGTGCATTTCTACTTTTGTTATATTAAAAGTTGTGCCAGCTTAATTTTTATGTTTAATGAGACGCATTAAAAAAATAATAATTTTCATAAGCTTGTTGCATCTACTAGTTTACATAGTTTAAATATTTGTACACATTTCAAGACATTTCAAAACAGATTTAAATATTATGGAACCGTTATCGTTCTAAAAATTAAAATTTGGCAATTACCGTTAATTTTATTAATTTTTGACTTAACAAGGATCAGTCAGATGTGTCGTGCAGTCTTTATGACTCTAAGCGCTCAGTCCATAGCGACATTCGTAGCCCAAAAGTTTTTGTTTACAAAAACCTATGAACACTGAAGGACGATCGATCCTTTTATATTTCGGTATAAAAAAATCATTCTTGGTGATTCGTGTAGTTCCTAACGGCATGAGATTATATTGTTATTTATCAGTTATTAAATGGTCTATAATATTTAGAATCTGGTTAGAAAGACCAACAAAATATATTTAAAGCGACAAATTTTTGGTTAGTTTTTTGGAAGATATTAAACATAATATCTGTAAAGTTAGCCATGTTGAAGTCTTATCCATATATCCTAATTTGTTCGCATTCATAATTTATATTATACTGATAGTCGGGGGTGAGAGGTGGGTTCTCCTTTTCTCTTTCCTTTTCATTTTCCCTTTTATTTTCTCAAATATCACATGCGATTTACTGCATAATAAAACATTGAATTCGAGGTTGTATGATAAATTATCAATAGGTATAATATTTGATACTCATTAAAGACTTACCAGTAAAATGGGGATTGAGAAATAATTCCCGATATAAATTTCTTGCTTGATTAGATTTTTCACCTGTAGGACCATACACCAGAACCATATCAGTTAATTCAGTGTAAGAAAACATTTTATGAAACAGTGAAATCGCATTTCAAAAACGCTTTACAATTAACAATCTCATAATACCGCTTGAATGTCAACTGATTGATGTAAATTTATTACCGATTCTTCAAAGAAATACTCAAAACATACTTTTAAGGCTAAACAATACTTTGTACTGTAGTGTAAAAACGTCTTGTTTTTAATTTATGAGTTCGGATGTTTATTCGACATATTTTGGACGTTTCTTTATGCCCATTTTAAAAACGTTCTTTTAGAAACGTTTTATTTTATTTCTCGCACCTTCTGACGTTAAATGAACCACAAAAAACGTCAATCGGACCTTTGTGTTATTAGGGTTGAACAATTAATAGTATCCAGAAGCAGTGTACATTTTTTCCGTGTGAGTTATACTAACTCCCTGTAGTGAGTTATGGAAAGTAATGTATATTTACAAACCGAATACAAATGTAGTAAATTCGATATGTAAATAGTATGCATCAAATTCTTGGAAATTTTAAAGCCGATAAATACATTCAATTGGCGTAGAAATTTTACAAAGATTTTATAACAACTGGACAGGAATGTATAATTAAAAGATTTTAAAATTATTAAATTGGCGGTCTCCAAACGTAAAAGATTCTTGAAATTGACTATACACTATTTACGAAACGAATACCAAGGTGGCTCTGTAATGTCACTTAATATTTTGTTATTTCTCTATACTTGAATATTAGTTTTTATTGTTATAGTCGTAAATAAAGTATAATATTCAACTTGCGGTAATTACCGCTCGTTAAATTATACACTATTAAACCCAAAAGTTTACGAAAATGCATTTTTAATTGATATATGCAGAGAAATTGTACCTACTAGTTTAAACAAATATTCAAAATTAAAATATTTGAGCTTAATTTTCGTAGAGCTAACCACTGCCTAAAAATTTAGGAATTGTAAGAAAAATATTAGTTTTAATAGATATAAAAATTTTTAAAGATAAATGTAATATTTTATAGATGATTTACTTAATTCTGGGTACCTAAGTATTTTATTCAATTAATAAATTTCATGTAAATAATATGGTGTTCAAACACGTAAAAGTTTAGTAGTTAATTGCAAGGATGCTTGCAAGAGGATGTAATGGATTATTTATCTACTAAACCCCTCTAAGATACCGAGGAAAACGAGAACACAAACTTTTGATGGGTAACTTGCTCGTTAAAATTTCGAAAACTTTTTTGCCAAAGAGGTTAGACGCCTAACACGAAAGAAAGCGAGGTAATTTTCTAATTTTTGAATTACCGTTAAACCTTCATTATGAACGAGGGTGAAAATTGCTGGTGATTTAATTAATTGTTCGTATCACGTATAATACAGGGTATAATCGAAATATATGGCTTTAGAATAAATTTTTACATACATCTTTGACGTCTGTTTATTATTTTTATTGTTTCTATTTCTATTCATCTGTTTCTATTCAAAAATAAAAAAATTCTTACTTGATTTATTTACGAAAAAATTATTTTAATAACTTTTAACCATTAAATTACAAAATTCAATAATTCATGCAATTTTTTCATATATACTGTTTTTATTCCATTTTTGGATATGACAAATTGTTGTAAGGCACGTCTGAAAGTGTAAAATGAATGTTGACAGAAGTGAACTATTTTAGACTTCTTAACCCTAAAGTTTAGAGAGAAGTCTTATAATACGGATCTGTCTATCTGTCCGACTGTCCGCAATTATAACTCAAAAACGATAAGAGTTAGAGACAAACGGTCAACGGTAATAAACTCAGCATACTTTGAATAGAGTTCTCTTGGAAGATTACATACAGAAACACAGACAGACCTTACTCTGGAAATGGTTTTAATCTTCTTGGGGGACCTTTAAATGGATATTTCTATCGATATCTCGAGTTTTTTTGCTCGTTCACTATCCTTTCCATCCAACTCGCGGATCTTTATAAAATATGTTAAAGGTCCGAGACTCGCGGATCTTTATCCATTCCCATAATATTAACATAACTGATTTGTATATTTATATATTGCCAATTTAAAATCTAATTCAAATTAATCAAAGATTTCTACTTATCCAAAGACTCTTAAACTAATCACTTATCGAATGATTTTTTTACATTTAATACCTATAAGAATTATGCAATTTAGGTGAAACATAATTGAATAGAATAGAACAAAACTAGTTTTAAACTACAATCAATATTTTATAAAAGAAATATTAGTCCTGATTTTGTACGTATGAAATCAAAATTCCATTCAAGTACGTTTATCAAACTTGACTGGATTTTAATATTAATTTTAGTGTGAACATACCTTTAAAATCGTTGACTGCATTCTGCATAACAACCTAAAAGCTCCTGGAATTTGTAACACCTGAAACAACGAATCAAAATTGAAATAATTTCTCATAACTACCAAAAATTAACAAACCTTCACTACTGTAGCAACAAATTTATGAATATTCAGATTTAAATACACTTTAAGGTTAATCACAGTTTTGTAAATCATCCAAGAATTTAGAGTGAAACGCCATTGCACAACAAGTCAAGTGATAGAAAGAAATATATAACGAATTTTTTGACAGCTAGTTAGAGTTGAAGTGACATGCAGTGCTACCAACTCTTTATAACTAGATAAATTACTAGAAAATATTTTTATTCTGATTAACGAAGTAGTAAAACAGGCCCGGATTAATTATAATTTGAGTTTATAAAATTGTATTTTTGATTTGCTCCAAGAATAGGATTTAAGCAAGAACTAAATTATTTTTCAATATGTTTCGTGTTTTTGAAAATTCAGACCCTAAGGGGGGAGGGGACATGGGGGCAAACTTTTTTATGAGAATACCTATATCTCATACAGCGACGATGTTACAGACTTGAAAATTAGCCCAAAACATTCCGAACTCGGCTGTAGAGAATATGATTATTCTAATTACAAAATATTAAGCATTACATTAATTAAATAAAGAAAGGATTAATTATACATTAATTTATGGACTACATTTAAAATAGCAAGTCGATGGTGAATACGTCTACCGAATTGATTTTTAAATGTTGATAATGACATAAGCGGGCGCATGCGCACATTGCTACAATTATGATCTATAAAATCATGATTGAAAACTATTGGGAATTCAGGAAAAAGCTTGATACAAAAGTACTAGAACATTTTGCACTAAAGCGCATTGTTTGTCTTCAAAATTAAAAAAAAGGCAAAACCTAAACATTTATTTTATTTCGCCCTCTAACGGCGAAACTATGGGGAATTCTAAAAAAAGTTGAACATAAAAGTTAAATAAATTTGGTGCTCTACAACTTTGCACTAGAACATTTTGCACTAAGGTGAATTACTAGTTCTGGAAAAACTAGGAAAACCTACAAGCACATTTTTTGCGCTTCCTCTAGTGGTTCAACTATTGAAAATTCTAGATAAAGTTTAATACAAAAATTGTACGAAATGTTCTGCTCTAAAAAAAACTGTGCACTAAAATATTTTGCAGTAAATTAGTGTATTGTTTCTCCTTAAAATTTAAAAAAAGGCAAAAATCGTGCACGTGTATTCAATAAATGTCGTTCTTGACGACCTTATACGGAACCAATTTAAACCAAAAACTAATGGTCCCATTTCCAGGTACACACCAACCCTTCATACCAAATTTCAACTTGATAAGTCAAACGGTTCGGCAGTTATTGTGTAAGATTACACACAGACACACAGACACATAGACAGAACTTGCTTTGGAAATGATTTCAATCTTCTCGGGGGATCTTTAAATGGATATTTCCATCGAGATTTCGATTTTTTTTTGCTCGTTCATTAAGCTTTCTCTTTGATGGGACCGAGAAAATAAAATTTAAATTCAGCTATAGCCAAGGCATAGAATATCACCCAGTAAACACAACAACGTTGATTTAACGTTTTTTATAACCAGAAACCATCCAATGAAAACGTTTATTTGGACGTTGAAGTCACGTAGAATTGTCGCCCAAAACAACGTTAGAAATAACGTGTTAATAAACGTTATTTCAACTAGATGTCAAAACCGGTAGTAAACGTTGTAATGTCAATGATATAATTAATTAAGCAAAAAATTGAACGTTTTCTATACTAAGTAAAAACAGGTTTTTCATTAGGTTGATATAACCTTACTGGAAGAGAGGGAGTCACAATTGCGTTTTTAACGTTTTTTTTTTACGTTAAAATTCAAAATTGCAGCAACTTTAAATAAAATCTTGTAGCCAACGTTACCGAAAGGTGTACAGTAAACGTCAAAAAGACTGTTAATTTTCATTTGAATACAACGTTGCAAGTCGACGATATAAACAATTATAAATAAAATTTAACGTATTATCTAAGTTTTCAGAACGAAATAAAAACACGTTTTTTTAACGTTTCCATTTCAACCGTTATGGAACAAATATTTATCAACTGTTGAAAACATAACGTAAAACGTTTTTTCAACGGCGCCAACGTTAAATCAACGTTTTTTCAACGTATGTGTGTTTACTGGGCAATTTTTCTTTAGTTTAGCTTATCAGATTTATCGATTATTAAAGTAATATCCAAGTTCTGTGCTAAGACAAATAAATCTAAATAAAACATGGTTGCTCGTATATGGTAATTTGAGAATGCGGAAACTACAGATATAGTATACTTTTTTATGGGTTTCTTAATTCCAAGTTTTCGAGTCCACAAGTTGTTTTTTACGGTCTCCTCTTTAAAACCCACACAGACCAAAAGAAGGAGGAAAAGAAGGTTTCTTATTTATACCCATATGTCAAAGATATTTTTATATTTTTCAAACCAATATAATGGATTCCTCCTTAAAAGCCACACAAACCAAAAAAAGGGGTGGAGAAGACAGAATAAAAAAGAGAGAAAACCAATAGGGCAACAGCTAATGAGACTATAAAACTTATTTGGGTCAGGGGACAAGGTGTACAGCTGATGAAACTGTATACGTCCTTATTGGGAGGAGGCCATGTTGTTTGATAGTTAAAAAAGAGTCATCAAAATTAACCTCAATACCTATATGTCAATAAAAAATAAAATTTGTATATTAATAAATTTCCAAATCTACAGATAACATATTTTTTATTGGAATATCTGGGTGCTGGTTTACCCGTCTAAACCCCGAACTTAACACTGGATGATCGATTTTAATGTGAATTTATTTAAAAAAAGTAGTTCTACAACTTTATACCTTATTAACATTTAAAATAATTCCCTATGTTTTACATTCTGGTGGAGACTGTTCTTGTTTGTGTCTTTTTTCCCTTAGTCTTCTCTCGCGTTCATACTCCTTCATCCTTATAATAAAATCTTCGTTCTGACAATTCAGGTATTCGTGTTTCTCGTGTTGACACATAATCACGAAAGGAAAATTCTCTTTCCTACAATCTCGAAATTTTAATAAAAAATGAGCACAATAATCTCTGGCTTCTAAAGGAATCTTTGCTGATCTCATTTCGGCATCAGTGGCGATCATAACTCTTTTTTTGCGACCATGTAGGAAACCGTCTAAAGGAGGAAACGTAGGATCGTCGTAAGGACTTGGTGTTATTTCGGGTTTCATGTATAAGTCTATACCGGATTTAAAATGCGTGTATAAACCACCCATTTTTGAAATATCGAAATTGTCAATGTCAAAATTTTACCCCACTTCCAATTTGAAGTGTTTCTCAGTTAGTTATAACGTTTTTTTTTAATGTATATAACAGATTACAACACAAATTGCAACATGTAAATGCAACACAAACAACAGTTTAAATTGAGAATAAATATTCTTCTTCTTTTTATTCCTCTTTGAGACCTCATGGAGCTCGTGCTGAAAATGTTGCACTGAGTTCGAAATCCAATGCACCAGTTCCCCAATGGAATTCAAAACCCACCACCAATTTTCCCAATAGAATACAAATTATGCACTCAGTGTGCACCAGTTTTACCAATGGAATCTATAAGAAATGAAAGAATTATTGTAAAATAATGATCGATCGATGTACGGAATCCCACTGTTAGGAATCGATTCCAAGAGAAAACCTAGATGGTAAAAATTTTCTCAGAAAAACAATTTATGTGTTGTATAAATATTATTAGTATGAAAAAATATTTGATGCTTTGGCGTTGTTAGCTAACAGTAAATAAGATAATTATTAATAATTTTGAGGATCGAAAAAACCGAAAATTAGAGAAGTGGGGACGTTGAATACGTCGGTTTAGTAGTCGGAAAATCTATACGACATAGTCATATTCGCTTATAAAATAGCTCATTTTATTGTCTTTCAAACTATATAATCATCAAATAAGGATAAACAATGGTTAGCCCTGAATAATTTTTGCCATCTACTGGTTATCTGTTTAACCTTCTACCTGACTAGAATAAAGATGGTGCAACTAATCAAAGTAACTTCACGTATCGATTAATCGAATACTTATTCGATATTTTTATATGCTTATTTAAGTACAAAACCTAATAAAGTCTTCATCGACAGATTTACAAATATCAAATTAAATATATTACTTTATAATGAACCACATTTTGCACTAAAAAATAATTTATATTTATTTAAGTTCCATAATTACGAACTTCAATCTGGATCGTAATCTACTCTAATCTATATAAAAAACGAACGGTGTTCGGTCAGTGTAATTTTGATCACACCTTAGGTTGGTTACACTGACAATGTTTATATCTGTAACGTCAAACGTCAAGGCAATATTTGTTTAGGTTTGAGTTTGACGTTTACAAGACCAACGTGGTGGTATATTTTAAATAATTTGTTCTATTGACATGTATTTTTAAAGGACCCACTCAGTTACCAAGTGAAACTATATCAGTATTATTAAAATCGCTAATCGGATAACTCACAAATTATTTTAAATTATTATAATTTCAAACTTTATTTTAAGAAGGGATAAGTACTTGAATAATTTCAGTTTGAAATTCAACCTACTTTTAAGTGAAAGCAGGTAGTGAAACCAAGTGTGATATAATAAAAAGATGGCATCTAGAGAAGAGATTTACAAAAAGCAAAAAACTTGCTTACAAGTAGCAACTAATGTTACTGAACAAAAACACCATGTCTCCAGGGCGAAACGGGGTCAAATTTTAGGTCACCTTAGAGGATTTAGAGGTTGTACAGTTTGGTTTACAGGATTATCAGGAGCAGGTAATGATTATTATATTAAAAAACAAATATGTGGTTAATTTAACATTTTTAAAGGTAAAACTTCAATTGCTTTCGAGCTTGAAGCCTACCTAGTCTCTCACGGAATGCCAGCTTATGGTTTAGATGGAGATAACTTAAGAACAGGCTTGAATAAAGATCTCGGGTTTTCTAAGCAAGATAGGGAAGAAAATATACGTAGAGTAGCAGAAGTTGCGAAATTATTCGCAGATGCTGGACAAATTTGTTTATGCAGCTTTATATCTCCAAATGCTGAAGATCGTGATGTTGCCCGTAGGATTCATAGAGACAATGATCTTATGTTTTTTGAGATTTTTATTGATACTCCATTAGAAATATGTGAACAAAGGGATACCAAAGGGCTGTATTTAAAAGCTAGAAAAGGTACTAATATATTTTTGTTTAATATTATTTATTTGTATTTGTACTTTTTTAGGTATAATTAAGGGTTTTACTGGAATTGATCAGCCGTATGAAATTCCAGAACACCCGGAACTAGTAGTTAAAACAGTAGATTGCTCAATAGAACAAAGTACCATGCAGGTAGTTGAAATGTTACAAGAAAATGGGGTAATACCATTTGTTCAAGAAAATAAAGGACATATTCCCGAATTATTTGTTCCCAAACATAGATTGGCGAGTGCAGTAGAAGAATCAGAAAGTTTACCAAGATTACAGATTACTGTTTTAGATTTGCAGTGGTTACAGGTAATTTCACATTTTATTTATCGAAATAACCTTGAAAAATGTTAATGTTTTTATTTGCTATTGTCTTTTTATAATTACTGTTGTTTATGTCTTATCTGTTTCCTATTTAGTGGTTTTTTAATTATTAAAAATAATTTTGTTATCGTAAATATGCAATCCAATATAAATAAAATAAATTATTCAAATATTTTTTAATCTAATTCAAATATTTTTATTATTATTTTTGTCTATGCATTATAATCCTTAAAATTTGTTGAAATTTTAATAAAAACAATATTTTTTTGTACACTGACTATTATGCTATACTACAAACATATATATTTTCCAACAGATTCACATTTATTTATATAGGCTTTAAACTTCAGTTATTGAGTTATATACGGTTTCTTCATACACTAAATGGTAATTGTAAATTATTTACCTGAAATGTATATTCTTTTATTTTATTTGTACAAGGTATATCTTAAGTAAAACTAATTTGGTGAAAATTAAAACTTTCCCATTTTCTTATATTTTAACATTAAAACTAACTTTTCAAATATCAAATGTGGTCTTTTGTTACTTTTTTTTTAACCAAATTATCGGCTTCATAAATTTTATCTATGTTAATCCTCCTTTTCTAACTTTTTTTAAATAAAAGATCCTCAGTGAAGGTTGGGCCTATCCACTGAAGGGTTTCATGCGTGAAGATCAATTTCTGCAAACAATACATTTCAATTGTCTCCAAAATGAGGGAAACCCTTTTAGTCAAAGTGTTCCAATCGTTTTACCTCTAACAACAATGGATATGGAACGTTTAAAGGACGCTTCGGCTGTTTCTTTGGTGTACAACCACGAGTGCTTAGCTATCCTTAGAAAACCGGAATTTTTCTACGCCAGAAAAGAAGAAAGATCTGCCAGACAATTCGGTACCACCAATAAGGATCATCCTTATATTAAAATGATTTACGAGTCAGGAGATTGGTTGGTGGGAGGTGAATTAGAAGTGTTAAAAAGGATCAAATGGAATGATGGACTAGATAAATATAGATTGACACCGAATGAACTTAGAGCTAAATTTAAGGCCATCGGTGCCGATGCTGTGTTTGCTTTTCAATTGAGAAATCCGATTCATAATGGACACGCGCTTTTGATGACTGATACTAAGAGACAGCTACAAGAAAGAGGGTACAAGAAGCCAGTGCTACTACTTCATCCATTAGGTATGAATTCATTTCTATACACATGTAATGTTTTTAAAATTGTCTGAAATTTTACACTTCCCGAATTTCCATAAACTTTCTTATATAATTCTTCTGGAAATTGTCAATGCTAAATGACCCATATTTTATGATTTTATTTCTAAAATTTTGGTTTTTTGTCAAGTCTCTGTCAAAATATCGTTTTATTTCTTAAAAACATGTAGTCTTTATTAAGTACTCGGTTTTCTTTGTCAAAAATACCACTTTCTCTGTTAAAATTTCACTCCTTTATCAAAACGACATTTTGCGTCAAAATTCCGTTTTATTTATCAAAAAATCGCTTTATTTATCAAGAACTTACTTGCTTTGTTAAAATCTGGGTTTCAAATTTTCGCTTTTCTCATTAATAATTTTTTCCCTTATTCTTTGTCAAAATCCCTCTTTCTTTTTTAAAACTTGTTTCCTTTCGCAAAATTGTGTCTGCTTCTTAAAACCTCGCATTCTTTCTTTAAAATTTAGCTTTTTCGTAAAATCCTGCTTGCTTTGTCAAAAACTTGCTTTCCTTTGTTAAAATATCGCTCTCTTTCCAAAAATTTTACTTTATTCATCCTAACTCCACGTTTTTTTTATCAAAACTCGTTTTTTTGTCTAATATCTGTTTTCCTTCTTAAAATCCCTCTTTCTCTGTCAAACATTTGCTTTCTTTCTCAGAATCTCACTTTTCTTATCAAAACTTGACTTTTTTTATGAGAATCTTGCTCTTTGTCAAAATCCGTTTTTGTAGACAACTCGCTTTCTTTGTAAACATTTTACTCTTAAAATATCTCTGTTTTTCTTAAAACGTCGTTTTTTTCATCATAATCCTGTTATGTTTATCAAAATTTCCCTTTTTTTGGCTAAATTTCGCCGTTTTTTTTGCCGAAATTCCGCATTTTTCTCAAGATTTCTCTTTCATCGTCTAAATTTGGCTTTAAACTTCCAAATTCTTTATTCAAAATTGATAAACTCTTGGTTAAATATTTTGGAACCATGATTTTTTTTGCGTCTAATTGTTTATAATGTTTTTCTGTAGCAAGGAGTATTTATAATATGTCGAATATAGCTTTGCATTTCTCCATTTGTGACTTTATCTATTTATGGGATCTTAAATATCCTTCATTCCAAATGAATCCAAGTTTTTGTGTTCATATTTTCCCTATAAACAATCCTTTTAGCCACATCATTAACTCTAATCTAAAAATTTCTATTTATATAATTTCCCAAATCATCAGGTGGTTGGATCAAAGACGATGATGTCCCACTTCCCACCAGAATGCTTCAACATCAAGCGGTACTAGACGAAGGTCTTCTAGACCGACATTCCACAGTTTTGGCTATTTTTCCTAGTCCCATGATGTATGCAGGACCAACGGAAGTCCAATGGCATGCCAAAGCCAGAATGAATGCAGGCGCTAATTTTTATATTGTAGGTAGAGACCCAGCTGGGATGGCCCATCCCGCTGGAAAGGATGCAACTCCTGACGGGAATTTATACGATCCTGCGCATGGAGGAAAAGTGCTTAAAATGGCTCCAGGTTAGTCATAAATCACTTTTCGTTAATTTACAATAATAATTTCGAGTATCATTTTGCATTGTCTTTTACAAAAATATAATAGTAGGAACAAAGCTTTTTGATGGGCTTCGTTTGGTTTGATTATTTTTTTAAAGTTAAAGTTATTGATGATAAAAAACCTTAAATAACTATTTTTTTAGGGTTAAATTCATTGGAGATTATCCCATTCCGAGTGGCAGCTTATGACAAGAGAAACAAAAAAATGGACTTTTTTGACAATACAAGAAAAGAGGATTTTGAATTCATATCCGGAACGAAAATGAGAACTCTGGCTAGAAACGGTGATAACCCTCCGGATGGTTTTATGGCTCCAAAAGCTTGGGAAGTACTAGCTGGATACTACCAGTCATTAAATAAATTTTAATGTGAATTTTAAAGAGGAGTAAACTCCTAGGAAATTAAATTTGTTGCATTTTTACGAGTTATAAAATTCCAGTTTTTATTTTTCTTTATTTTGTAGACCAGTGGAATTAGCTTTAGTATTACCAAAAAAGTTTTTAGTAAATTTGACGAAGACCAAAGGATTTTTTTTAATAGTATGTTTTCAAATTTAACAATAAATGAGATTCTTTTTATCATTGAAATATTCCAAGGCAGCTTTATTGAAATTACCAGTAAATTAAGATGCACAAAATCCAATTATAATAATTTTTAAGGTAATTTAAGAAAAAGCTTATCATATTAAAAAATTTATTTTGTGTAGATTATGTAATTCTACCAGTATTGACAAATTAATATTTTTTACAAATTTATTACTCCTCTATTATAGGTATATTATATATATATATGTTCTGTTTTAAATATATTTTATTCATTAAAATATCTAATTTTATTTATCCTCAGTATTATAAAAATTGTATTAACAGGTTCACAACCGCTGACTAATTGACAGAATAATATATATTTATTTTGCCAGAGATCGTAAATAGAGCGGTTTTCACTATGTTATTCGACCGCTAGGCATGGAAATTAATGAAAAAAAAATATTTTTTATCTTTTTTTATTCAGAATATCCACAATGAAACTAATTGAAGTAAATAATTAATTATTTACTTTCTACCAAGTGTTGATATATTGTATTCCCACAATATTTAAATTTATATACCAATTAACTTCAATCAACTTTAATAATGATTAAATTCCAACATTCTATTATAACATTACAAATTATGTTCAAAATTAAATGATAATTTTTTCTAATAATAATAATAATAAACTTTTTAATAAGCCAAAATGTTTCGATAAGTAAATTCCTAAATTAACTTTTAAAATTCTCTATTTATGAAAATTTAAAAAGACAGAAATTGATGATCAATTACATGGATGTATTTACAACCAGGCGGACTAGTCGCGCAGCTTGAGCGGCAAAATTTAGGAAGCAGAAAACTAAATACGTATGGAAAATGAAAATTTTTAAAACTTGTGTTCCATTATTGTTGCATTACAATAAAACCGATCCCGTTTAAGTTGGAGCAACTTGTTTTCTATGGTTACTTTAAGCGATTTAAAATAGTTATTTTAAGTAATTTGATTTTAAAAAGTATAACAAACTATTATAGATAGTTTGTGTTGAAAAAATCAAATTAAACTGATTTTTGAATGTGTAAGTGCCTGTAAAAAGTCAAGATGCAGATGTATCGAGCGTAAAGAGGGCGGCAGACGTCTAAATCCGGCCCTGATCAAATAATGTATTAATATATTATGAACATAATATTCCTTTAATTCATTAATCGATTGGATGTCCTGGTATATAATAATTAAAATATCAGTCGGATAGTCACGGTATTAGTAGACATATGTTGATGGTATAGATGTCGACACTTGTGCCGACGCCGGTTAGATGCAAGAGTGCATATTATATAAATATTATACAACTCATAATGCAAACTATTATAAGACCACGCCAGAAATAATGCATGCGAATCTCAACAAAAGCAGTTAGCTTTTATGTGAGTTCACAGAGACTTTGATATGATCAGTAAATAAGAATTTCCCAAAGTACTCGCTACAAAATTTCGTAGAGAACTTGCCACAAGATTTCGCAGAGAACTTGGCCAGAGTGCACTGTTCGAGAATTTCTATGTGAGATATCGCTAAGACCTCGCCGAAAATATTCCGGCGGAGGAGTTACAAAAATTGTCACAATTGCCTAAAAACAGCTCGCCGAGCTATGTTTAGGCCCTCTTTGTGTTCCCTGGGTTAGAGTGTAAATTGAAACAGCCACTTTTTTACTTGATTTTTGGAAGACCCCCTGCGTTTTTTTTGCAGTAGTACTTCCTGACTTTATTGAAAAGTCCTTCTTTTCTGAGTAAATTATGTGCTACTTTTTCTTGTTAGAGTTTCTACTTGCAGAGTTCTTTTTTGATTGTATTCTTCATAAGTTAGAAAGGATCTGACTACATGTTCTCTAAAATGGGTAATTATTATTTTTTTGTCGGCTAGCTGGTTAAATAAACTCAAATGATATGCTCAAATGCATTTTTACCGATAAATCTCCAGTATGCTAAACTAGTAAAAACTCGAATTAATCGCCCGCTATAATAGTCACAAATACACTCCTTCGGTGTCACAGCGGGCGTATACGAGCAAAAAATTTTATTAAAAAAAAAAAATCTAAAATTGTATAGTGGGATTCTTTTAAAATATAATTTGATTGCATAATTTGTACTTGGCACCATGAGGTATTTCTTAAAGCTTAGACATGGCAGTTAACTTGTAGAACAAAATTATTTTCTGATTAGGTTAAAGTTTAGAATTCCATATTCGATAAGTAAAAGGTACGAGCATTTATCACAGTATGAATTTTAATCCATAATTTTGCGGGTCAGCGGCCACGAAATGACTCTGATTTTTCATCTAGAGGTAAGTACTCACCATGTATATATAGGTACGCCTCTTGACATTTTGTTTAAAATTTTTCAAAAATTCTCATTATACCAATTAGTTTATCTATTTGTATTCGTGTCTATTATCAACATGGTCAAATCGCAAACAGAGTAAAAGAGGCATTACAACTCGGATTAGATTCTATCTATGCCAGTTCCATTACTTTTCCATAAAACTTTTAAGTGATTTTTATTTATATGTCTGTTTCACCACAGATCCGTACCAATAAAATTTGGTTTACGGTCTATATTACCAGAAAATCGTCTTTAAATGGGATATCGTTTAATACAACGCTGTGAGGGACGAAAAGGTATTTCGAATAAAGTTATAAAATATCCAGCTCTGTATATAAAAGAGATAAGTTGAGGGTGGCCCGGAGAAACGTTGGATGCAAACTAAAAAGACTTTATTTTCGAATGAAAAACGGTCGAAATATTTTTTACTAATACTGAAAATAAATGAAGGATAACCAAATATCCCTAATGATCAAATTTCGTGTTTTCGTCATACCTCAAGAAACGGCCTTGATATTTTTGAGTTTCCACAGCAATATGATGCTTCCAGATACGCAACATTTTCTTCATTTAACCGACCTTACAAATAGTATGGTTTAGATATTAATTTTCTTAGAACTTTCGTTCTGCTTTTTTTTTATTTTCATATATTCTGCAGTAAGATTTTTTCTATTTAATTTGGATTTTGGTATTATATGACTTCAGTATCGTCCTCATTTTCTTTTTTTACACCAATGTTCTGCTTGGACTAAATACATTTAAAGTGACGTGGGTTGCACACACATATATACACGAACTATCATGAAAGGGCAATCGGTTTTGAAGTAGAACTATTATACTTTAGATGGGATAAAGGGCGAAATAAAGGTAAACTAATGAAATATTTGTTTGCTTTTACAGGTTTATTAAATTGTTCTCATTTATAATATACTATATGTACAATTTTCCAGCACTTAAACTTCAGTCAACTTATGTAGAGAAAATTTAGATAATTTTCCTTTAATATAATGTGTTTTTTTATAAGGAAGCGGAAGTTTTCTAATTCACTACTGTTTTGGTACCTTAAAATAAAGAATACTTTAATTCGTATTTTAGATAAAAACTACATAATCAAAAATTATTTATAAAGCAAAGAAATTTAGATTAACATTGTTAAAATTCTCATTTCCTTATCATACATTATAAATTTAATAAAAAATTGCCTCTAAATAATACAAGAGATGAATGTTTAATATAATTATCAACAATTTTTTTAAATAAAAATAATTTAAATTCAAATAGTATTAAAATTTATCTTGTAATCTTATATTCATTTGGTTTTTGATTCTCTTTTCCTACATTCTTTATTTTTTTGAATAACAAATGCAATTGGTATAGAAATACCAAACATAAAGAGAGGTACAAAATATTGCACATATTTCAGATGCGAAAAAGCGCTTCGTTCAATTAATTCATAATCCACGTGGATTAATGGGCAAGCCATAACAGCGGTTTCTCTAATGGAGTTTAATCTTTTTTTTTATATTTGCGGCTTGTTGACAGGGGCGATTTCCGAATGCTCATAGAGGCCATAAATAAAAGTGAGAATTTAAATAAGCTGCGAATGTATAAGGTTACTGAATAAGAACTGTTGGTTTCCCGATCGATTTAAAGGAACAGAAAAAATGATTAAAAATGAAAGGAAACTCCTTTAAAATGATTTTTAATTATAAAATAATAGGGCTTATTCCGTCCTTGATCAAAAAATTTCGTAAAACCGGATACCCTTTATAAAAGAAATAACCTAAATAATTATTTTTTGTCATTTCAAATTTCGATAAAAAATATATATTAATTTAAGGGCATAAATCCATAATAGATTAGTTTTCTTATAGATATAGAGTGTATATTCGTTTAACTAGGCGGTCCAAACAAGTAGGTATAGATAAAAATCTACATTCTAAAGCAATTTTAATTAATAAATAATATGTTTATGTTAAAAATTCAAATTAAGACATTTTTCTAAAGTTGTTTTAATTCTTAGTACAAGAATATCAATAGAACCCAAAAATAACTTCTAAATATTTTTTAACTATCGAGTAAATAACTATCAAAACCCTGATCGAATATACACTTCTTTTTTTCAGTCATTTTACCAACAAATAATTAAACAATAAACTATATCATTATCTGCTACTGATTCAATAAATATACAACACAAACTTCAAATTTACGTATGGAATAAATAATTTACAAATAGTATTTATATTATTTTATAGATTTCTTTGAGAATTTATGTCATTTTATATTTGGAAAAATCAAACTGTAGATAATTATCCAGCTTGTTGTTTTTCTTCTGTTCTAAAAGCTTAGTTTTAGCTTTCTCTTTATATTCGTATAAATCCCTTAAACTGGTGTCGTCTAGAGTTGACTGCAAAACTTTTCTGATAAAATTATGACCCTGGTCAGTCGTGGCTGTTGGATCCATGCTGTCCTGAGCTGAAGCCAGAAGCTCCGGATGCTCGTTCAGAGTGTCTGATAACGATGCAATTAATACATCTAAAAACATAAGTAATTAACAGGAAAATTTATAGTTATAATAATAAATATCTAGTTATGCTTACCAAGTACTTTTTTCTCCAGTGATCTTGATATGTGACCCTGTGCGGCTTCCGCTTCTAAGAAATTGGTAAATTTCTGTAGAGCTTGCTGCGCTTCGGCGCTTCCTCTAGTCAAGCTTTGCGTGAACATTACTTTGGCCAATTGATATATGACTTCTTCGAGTGAGTACTCCGTATACAAAAAATCCGCCATCCTTAAACGTTCCATAAGTTCGTCGTAGTCTTCGACTGCAGTTTTATCATTGCGTGCAAGATCTGGAAAAAATATCGAGTCAAGGTACCAAACATTTTTTTGTAGGCTTATTTCAAAATTTAAAACATTTTTAAAGTTTTGTTTTTATCTTCTTTAGTTATATGCAATTGCAATATTTTTTTATATTATTTAAACAAAATTAATAACAATAAAAAACAATAATTCTTAGAATTTTATAAATATATATTTCCCATATTTGATTAATACTAAAGTAACGATTATTGCTATAAAATGTTATTTTAATACTTAAAAACTGATTATTATTATTGCTATGTTATGAATAAATAAAATAAAAAATATGATAAATTTACTAAATTTAATAAAAGAATTAGGTAAATTCAAGGTTTATTTAAATTTTATTTTGCAAGTTACTTTTAAGATACTTCCGTTAACATATACAGGAGAAAAAACATGATGAATATTCGTTATATTTGAAGAAAAAGTAAACAAATAGGATCAGTTTTAATGAAATGACCGATTCAAACTAAAACACATACCCATAGTATTTCGCGCAGCCGATTGAGAAGCGTCCATTTCCTTCCGTAGTTGTTTGATGTTGAAATTGCTCCTTAATTCGGGTTTGTTGTAAACGGCCGTCTTCAAATTGATTCCTAATTCCGGTGGTGAGTCATCTGTAACCTGATGGAAATTGATTTTTCCAATAATTTTATTAAAGGTCAAAGTCAATAATTGAATACAAGTTCAAGGGTATATCGGGATTTTATTTTTTTCTAATAACTAACTTACTTTTGAATGTTGTAGAGAATTTAATCCAATCTGAGTGTAATGATTTTTGAGTTTATCCAAATCGTATTTTATTTCTTGTAGAAAAGATAATGCTTCTTCTCCTGTCATCTAAAATTATAAACGGTTAATTCTGGATAATTAAATTTAAAATCTATCGAATTCAGTTTAGATCTATATCAGGTCTATAATCCTTTCTTTTATCTTAATTTTATATTTTGTATATTTTACATTTTTTATTTGATCAAAGAAAATGCTAGTTATAGTTTTATACCATCGACATGGTACAAATTTGGCCAATCTTTTATGGAACAAAGGCTATTTGACGCAACAAACAACATCTGAGGAGTAAGAATAAAATATTTTTTTTAAATGCATCGAAAATACGTCTGCGGCGTTTGGTAGTTGGGGTCAATAAAAAGAAGTTTAAATTCCCTATCGAACCATGTGTATTGAATAACCAATTAATCCATTATTTAAACAATTATAAGTATTTTAGTGGATTGAAATGGAATTTTCCACTTTCAAACTACTCTATACCATTTATCAAAAAATATAATGTAACTAAAAAAATAGACCTTGAAAATCCCTATAACTTTTATACTAAAAAATTTTACGTATCACTACCTATTTCCGCAATGCAGTGCTCTAAAGTAGCGCGTTTTCGCCCCCAAACTCCTGAGAGTCGAGTTCGGTATGGAGCTAGTGATAATTGACTCATAAGGCCGCTGCAGTCGGGGACAATAGAGGCGACCAGTACTGTCGGCCAGAAGTGGCGTCTACTTTAGTGTCCGGATAGTAAGCCCACACACGGGGACAGTACTAGATTCCATTAAAATTGTTTTAGTGGCGGCTAGTGCTCTAGTTCTTTTCGAGACGTGGTGATAGCTCCAACATTAGAGATTTAGGTGTTCGATGAAGAGTGCGTGGAAGTAGTCAATAAAACAGTTCAGGAGGCTGTTGGAGAAATGTGCATCAGTGAGAAATTGAATGCAGTATTAAATAAAAATCGGTCGTGCTAAGTCAAGGACGTAAAAATGAACTAGGAGCTTGATCAACATTATTCAGGGAACTTGCCGAAGACGACCCAGTTGAATACAAAATAATATTGAGAATGACTGTGGTGTAGTTTAATGAACTGTTTAATTGAGGTTAAAATATCAAAAAAAAAACGTCATATTTAAAAGTTCGGATAACTAAGCTAGAACAAAGAACACTTTAAAAAATACGACAGGAGTTGCCTCAACAGAGTCCAGTGCTCTACAAGCAGCCAGAACCTTTTAGGACAACAATGTCTGCCACTAGGTCACGTGATCCGCTACTGGACCTTGAGCGTCCGTTAATCTCACACTAGATGCTGGACGTAGAAGCCGCAAGTAACTCAACACATGTGGACAGTAGAGAGATAATTACTGCCAGCCATTAATGGCTATATGTATACTGACCGCCACTATTGTCCCAGTTTGCAGCGGCCTTTTATTGAATTATTTTGGAATAAGAGAGGACAGAATAAAACATAAAAGTTTTAATTATACTTTCATCCCCTCAGATTTTCCCGTCATTTTAGATTTAGGGGTGCATTTATTTTTTACGATTTGCGGTTTTACTACGCAATTTGTCAAAAAGTGTCACCGGTTATTTATTGAAGATAATAAAATTCCTTATCACACCATGCATTATTACGAGTATTTTAGTAGCAAATTAGGTGGTTGAAATGAAATATCAATTGCAGTTATATACATTCTATTATATCTGATAACATTGGATGGGGAGGGGGTTAGAACGATGATCTGGTCAAGTCTAAAACTTGGATTTAATGCCCTAACTACCCTTAACATCCTGGCCCTCTTCGAATTCGAACTAAAATTCTAGATTGCTTGGACTACAGACTGAATTGAACTTTAGTCCAGTGTTGAGACAGCTTGTAAATCTTTTTGCTGTTCATAGGAAATCTGTTGTGCGAAGAACAAACGTCGTAAGATAGCTGAATATTGATTTTCTATGGTGTGGTGCCATGTTTATCGTTTATGGCGTTTATTCTATAAGCAGGGTAGATATGCATTATAGAAATTCCGTGGTATTTGAATGTGCTTATTGAAGGGGATTTCTTGATCGTCGACAGTTTCAAAAAACAAAGCACAGTATAAAGACTTACATTCCTTTCATTACAAAGTTCCGTAAAAAATTCGTTAAACCTGTATATGACGTTTATTTTTAAATCTATAAAAATAATTATCGTAATTAATCCGTTTATTAATAACTTTGCTTTGTGAAGTGAAAAAGTACCTAACCCTTTTTCCACGGAATCATTTAAAACATTTTGAAAACTGTGAAAGTTTAAAACACCCACATTTCATTTTAACTTATTATTTTAATGATGCACAAGGCTACGGAAGGTAAATAATTAATACTTAATTAACCAAAAAAACAAACGAAAAAGGAAAATAATATATCATGACAATAAATAGTTTTTTTATTAAAAAAACGCCAACCCAGTTGATTATTGTGTATTATTTTATAATACAATCGATCAGTATATTGTAGGCTTTCGTCATAAATTATTTATAGAATTCTATAAAAGCATTTCGTATGAATGGAGAATGAAAGAAGGTTTTTATAAGATGTCCATTATATTCTTGCTTTGCAAATAAGGGCTTGTTACAAATCAAAGTTGAGATACGAAGGCCATATTAATATTTTTATATATATAAAAGTCACTTAAAAATTACGCATACAAATTCGAAAATAAACATTATCATACTGGAAAAGGAGTAAAATATAATTGGAGAAATCTTGAAATACTTTTTTCATTTTTGTTCTCATTTTTCCAACAGCATGGAAGCGTCTAATCAAACAATAATTAAAACTTTATAGTCTGAAAGACAATCGTAAAAAGTTATTTTCAACATTAAAATAAAGGTATTAAAACAGAACCGGGGTATATTGTTAATATTACTTTTATATTAGAAATTTTCAATATACTTTTTTAATACAAGAATAGTTCAAAAACTTACTCAAAACAAGACAATAAGATTAATTATAATTTAAACGTAAAAATTGTATGATTTAACTTACTATATCTTCGCGTAAAAATTCTTCAATTGCTGAAGTAACTCCTTTCTCATCTCCAGTCCAAAAAATATATTTGGCAACGTCTAGAGGGGAATATCTTATGCTGTTAGCAGCTTGCTCTTTCTCCAACTAAAAAATAAGAAAATAAAACAGATTTATTGCCACGACTAGTATTTCATTGCCGAGGCGAAGCCAATACTCCAGCAAAGGCGTTAATTTGTTTCTCGCAAAAGCTGTTAAACCAAAACCAACTTCCCCCAAAGGTAAGTACTTCTAGTTCAAGATAAACCGTTCGTTTTTAAAAGATTTGTAAAATCATCAGAAAAAGCGCAATGCTACAAATATAGAAAATCATAAATCACCAACTATACGAAGAAGATCAGTGATCTTTATAGCACCAGTATCGCAAATCCAGCAACAGAAGTCAGTATTTGAAAATTTAAATTCCTCAGAGGAGCAAAATCTAGTTTACAAGAAAAGTTATCAGTAGACTCAGGGAGGTAATTTTGGTACTACAACGGAACTGGTGATAAATCAATAAGAGAATATGAGTTTGTTCAATAACGCTTAAGGTTCATCCACGGAAGCTTTTCTCCAAATTAATGGAGAGAAGATGATTTAACAGGGTCAAAAACCACTTCGGAATTTCTGGATTTATTGCCACGACCAGTATTTTATTACCGAGGTAAAGCCGAGTCACTAGTACTAGTTAATTTGTTTCTCTTATATAATTTTACTTATAACTCTCTAGTGCATATTACTAGAAATTCGATTAAAAGCTTTTAGTTTTGTTAATTTTCTGTGGCATTTTACTTTCCATGAGCATTGAGGCAGCTTTACAAAACAAATTCCAAATATAATGTAGAGTTAAACTTAATTAATATAGAACATAAACAAGATTCGTGAACAACTTCATAATTAAAACCATTGCCTTAGGACTAATTAGTGTTGCATAAATGTATTATTTTTTTATTTTAAAATCGTGTTGTAACATTAGACAAAAAATACTTTAAATGAAAGTTACAACTAGGAACATTTCATAAGTAATATATAACTAAAACGTAATTATATGCATAATTTGGCCTAGGCATTTCCATAGAAATTTAATTAATAGATTCCATGTACTTAAATTAGTTGTTTTTAATGAAATTAGGAGGACCGTGAATATAGAATATCACTTAGCATAAATTTCATCCACGGTTTGAATATAAACAGGGTAAAATAAATTTTACTTACTAAATTTTCGTCGTTAGCAGCATTAAAATTTACACCTGAACGACGCGTTTCTACTTTTTTCTCATCATCCTCATTAATAGTTTTTTCTATAGTTTTGTGGATTCCTTCTGTAGGCACTTCTAGTTCTGATTTAATTTTTGTTTTAGGCTTATCTTTGTCGTAATTAGTTTCTATTTGATGAGTGACTTTTGCGATCGTTTCGCCATCTTGTTGAACTAAAAGAAAAAACAAAAACGTTGGGTTTGGATGTACATATATAATCGGATTTATTTGCCTAAAATTATAAAAGTAAAATCTAACAAACTGACTTTATTTGTTGTGAAATAACGAGGTACAATTTCTAATATTTTTCAAATAATTATAATTTTAGATTGATATAAGGTGGTTTCTATTAATTTCATACGGCATTACAATTTTGATGATTTTTAACATGCCATTATTTTTTTTTGCTATTTTAAATACTAAAATTTTATTACATATAATTAACAGTACTTTGTCATATATTTAGAGTTATTATTTTGTTTTCGTGCATTTAAATCTTTTTTATTTTTATATTTTTTTGTACCTCAATTTAGGCTTATAATATACATTTTTTTCCATTACTTTTTTATACCACTTTATGTTTTTTAATTTTAATATTTAATAATTAAAAGTTCTTGTTTGATTATTATGGTATAAATATTTCCTATTTTTCTATTAATCTTAATCTCATTTCGCCACCTTGAATCATATTTTTTGGCACCTAAAGTAATTCGAGTTTCGATCGATAGTGAATCCAGTTTTTTAACAGGTAATTTTTAACCACAAATTTGTGTAAATGGCTTTGTTTTAAGGACTTTTTAAATCCTGGATACAAGTGGATAAAATTCACTGAAAAATTATCCAGAATTTATTATAATATATAAATATTATTTCCTATATAATATTTAGCAATAATTTTTTCTAAATTTCCAAAATATAGATAAAGTCCTGATGATGCTAACATAGTTAGCGAAACGTACGTAGATTGATAAAAAAGTGTAGTTTTGGTTAGTGGTGACGATATTCTTTAACATTAATAAACCTATAATTAATAGATCTAGTTCTCCTTCAGTTAATAAAATTAATTTTTTTCAGAGTGCCAATATGAGAATATTATTTCTGGGCTACGTCAATATATAATTCAATAATTTGTCCAAATAAACGGGAAATTTCATTAGAAATTTCCATCCATAGCTGGGCACTAAACGGATATTGCATATTAGCGACGAAAATCCATTGTTTCCACTAGGAAGCGACAGAGATTTCGTAGTGCATCGTGTAAAATAAATTGGGCACTCGTGCATAAGGATGTATTAGGATTTTATAGTTGAATGATCCCATAATTCAATTTTTTAATTGCTTTAGTGAAAAATGTTTTATCATATTGTTTTTTTATAGTTTTAATTTATCACTCCTATCTTTATCTCCTTAGCCATAATTTTAGAAAAATTATGTAACAAAATCTTATGCTAATTGTCTTATAATAAGATTTTAGCTTGGACGCAACTTGGGGATATAAAAGTACTCGCACAAAATTAAATTTTAATACAATTACTAAGTTTCTTAGTTGAGCGCATATAATATGTTTTTGTTAAATTGACAGATGCTTTTTACATTAATTATTTAAAGTGAATTTATTTTTTCATTTTCCGCTTCACCGAACAGAAAATAATAATACTCCTATATTTCTTTCTTATATTTACTACAAGTAATTGACAACTTGACAAGTCTTTGTAATACTTTTAACATTTTCATTCATATTTTTAAATTTTGTAAAATATATTAAATTAACGATATGTTTATTATTCTTGGTTTTTAATGAGCTTTCTCCAAATTTTTATGATTGTTGAACAATAAAGCATTCCTCTTAATCATAGACAAATGAAACTTAACAACCTTTCTGTAAATTTCAAAATTTCTTTAGAGTTACATCGCAATGATAACTCGTGTGCTGGATTTCTCTGTGTGCCTTATAATTTTTAATTTTTCTTTTGATTTGTGGCCTGCGCGGAGTACGTCTACCCCATACCAAAAATTGTTTACTTTGATTACTAAGATCAAATTCCACAAATTTTTCTTTCCCAAAATGGTTTCATTAATGTTGGGCAAACACAAACCTGTTTTCTCTTTACCACCAATTTTTTAATGTTACTTAACGTCTCCCTTCTTTTCCAGTACCACACCTAAATTCCAAACTTCCTTTAATTTTAAGTGCTCACATGTAACCATGTTTGTTTAACATATTGTATTGTTTAAATTTTAACAACCTTTGTAATTTTAGTTGGTAAGTCTCATTTTACTGATTTTTTTTTCTCTTAATTTATTACAACTTTTGTATTATAGGCCCGATGATGACATATATTTTGTTACGTTTTTTTTTCACACTGTATTCCTCTGCTTCGTATAGTTTAATTTCAGACTCGCTTGATATCCCTTCTTGATTTCCTCGCATGTTGTCCCTTCTCAACTTCTCTTGATTTCCCTCTCCTTTTGATATGACTATAAAATGTCTTTCCCTTGTTAATAATTCTTCTAAATCACATTTATTACTAAATCATTTTTATCAACAAATAAAATATAACGTTTCAATTTACCAAAAATAGTTGCCAGTTTCAAGTAAAGAAATGCTATTTTTATTTTAACTTTATTTATATACATAATTATTATTATCAGAAAAGTTCATAGTTTTCTTTAAAAAAAACTTAATAAACATGGTATAGTTAAATGTGTGTTAAAACAAGCTTTTAACAAATATAATAATACACAGGTTGTCTGAATTTGCTACGTTTTATATTGGGTCAATCTGTATAACTTCGATTAAATATATCTACTTACTCTCTTCTTTTGTTTCCGATCGTGATTGTTTTTCTCCATCAACGTTCGTGAATTCGGACGATTGAGATTTAATCAAATCCAGAGTTTTTCCAATCTTGCCTGTAAAAAAACAAACTATGTGACATTTCTAATCTTAATTGCTCCAGATTTACAATCCATTTGCGAGTTTCTAATGGTTATTTTGTGATCGCATGTTTTGTTTTAATGCTTTTTGTGTAATCATGCAATGAAAATAATTTTCACATTTTGTGATATAGAGTCAAGGTATTAAATTTAATTTTAATTTGAAATATAGAGCGTATTAAATAATATTAAGGGGTTACTCTATATTTTTTGACACTGTTGTCAAAAAAAAAACGAATCATCATTTATGAACTCTGAAATAAAACTAATGTTTATTTTTACTTACCGAATGATTTTTTGAGACTTTCCAGTTCTTTAACATTTTCATCCTGAAATAAATATAAAACTAAATTTATGTACGTCTAATTTTTTAGAAATATTTTCCATTGAAGATGAAACATAAAATCATTGAGCTTTTAAAGTTAGATAAGATTTTAAATTTGGGAAAAGTAAATTCTGTAAAACTTACCAATATTGATATGCTGTCTTCTTTTATTGAATCTAGAATAAAAAATATATAAATTAAATATTGGTACTACTAAAAATAATATATAGACGAGAGTAATAGAAAATAATTTGTGAACTGAAAACCGGTGTATTAACATATTTTTAATTGTATTATGTCATTTATTGTTTAATTTGAATACTTCTTTCAGTAAATTATTCTGCAAAATATTTTATTTTCTAAATACTCATATTCTTGTTCATCATATTCTTTGGAGAAAAATCGCATATTTTTCCTAAATTAAATAAATACATATTCAAACAAATATCTTCAAATAAAAAATGTGTATTTAGGCAAAGCTGTACATTCTTTTATGCTGATGAGCAAAATAAATACAGAGGCAAAAAGTATGCACAGTACAAAACAATAAAATGATATTAGTCTTGAGTGTTCCCTATTTAAGCGTATAAAACAAATTAATACATAATTATAAATAATCGAATTATTAATAATTATTTCGATTCTGTACTTAAAAAAATGGCGAAAGCGCTTTAAAATATGAATTACTTAAAAATCGATAACTCCTAAAATATTTAAAATTAGAGAAAAATATTTTTCACGTGTATACCAGACGATGCAGTCTACAACAAACGCCAATGATATTAATATTTATGTCATCAATGCAAAATATATGACGTCATAAGAACAAAAATTAAAAAAATCAAAAAATTATGAGTCAATTAGATATCAATGAATTTTCTTTATTTAATTGCAGTAGATAGTAGATAAATTAATTCATCATTATACATAACTGAGTCACAGTTAATTAAATATTTCGATTTTGTAATTTAAAAATTGGTGAAAGCGCAATCCTATACGTATTATTTAAAAATCGATATCTTCTAAATGATGTAAAATTAAGGAAAAATATTTTTCAACTTTATACCAGTTGGTGTAAGCTACAACAGACGCCTATGAAATTAAAAGAAGATACGACGTCATAAACAAAAAAACTAAAAGAAACAAATAAATTATATAAGTCAATTACAAAGCCAAGAATTTTCTCTATTTAATTATAGTAGATAAATTAATTTATTTTTATACATAACCGATTTAATAACAATTAGGTATTTTGATTTTGTACTTATCAAAAAAATGGCGAAAGACCTTTCATCTGTGCATTATTCAAACATCTGGGAATGCTATTCTAGCATGTACGGCACAAACTCCTGTTTTGAAATCTGTATGTCTGTCTGTCAGTAGTGTACTTTTTTTTATTATAATAGTGAACGGATATGCTTATTAGTTGTAGTCACATTTCAATATATATTACCGTTTACAAGATCAATTTTTTTAACTTTGGCCGCGCAATTCGTTCGACCTCAAAATTAAAAACACTTTATTAATATACTTTTTCGTCCTAAATAAGAATCTGAAGACAGATTTTAAATATCTTGATGTTACACACACATACAGAATTATAGATTCCAATACTTAACTCCCATGGAGTTTTTAAAAATCGATAACTTATAAATTATTTAAAATGAAGGAGAAACATTCTAACAGTTTATACCAGACGATACAAGCTACAACAGACGTCTATGAAATTTATAATGACGTCATCAATGTAGATATGACGTCAGAAATTCAATTACAAATGCCATGAATTTTCTTTAGTTGCATTATATAAATTAATTTATTTTTACACATAAGCTCTTTAAGAACAATTAAGTGTTTCGACTTTGCAATTTAAAAAATTGGCGAAAGCGTTTTCCCATTTGCATTACTTAAAAATCTATAACCCCTAACTTATTTAAAATTAAGAAAAAAATTTTGTCACGTTTATACAAGATGATACAGACTATAATAGACGCCTTTGACATTAATAGTGACGTTTTCAATGTAAATGAAATATTTAATTTTGTACTTTAAAAAATGGTGTAAGCGCTTTTACATATTCATTATTTAAAAATTAAATCGATAACTCGTAAAATATTTAAAATTAAGCAACTAAATTTTTCAAACTTAAACCAGACGTTACAAACTACAACAAGCGTCTATAGAACTTATAGTTACGCTACTAATATAGAAGAGATGACGTCATAAGCAAAAAAATTAAAGGAAACAATATTAGTTAATTATTCGATGTTTCAAGATAATACAGATAAATTTGGCTTATTTTGTATCGATTTGAAGGTGTCAATTTTATAAATATGAATATGAGTCTCCTGAAATACATTTTTCGTTTTCTAAATAAAAAATATATATATTTATCTAAAAAGGTCTCGTAAAACGTGGTTTAGGAAAACCTTCAATGTGAGACAATATTACCAGAAATAATGGACGACAAAGTAGATACTCTTTATATTTATACGGGAATCGATACGAATTTCAGATGTATTCATAAATATAAAGGATGTCAATGTTTGAAGAAGTTTTAGAAGTAGTCAGAGAAGAAACATTCTTGAATTATGGGCTAATATATTTATTTCTCAAATATGGCAAAACCGTGTTAGGTTTTTGAATAAAAAGAAAGGGACAATACTACATTATTTATATTTATAATATTGAACTTATAAGGTATAAATATTTAAAAAAAAACTGAAGCTTTCTATTATATAATACAAGATTTTTTTAATACTATCCAAATCATAATCCTGATTGGAAACATTTTCCCTAGATTAAATTTCCACAATTAAAATAAATGTTTTAAATATCAAATATGATTTTATGTAAAACTGTACCATTTCGCTATTTTAATTATACACTTGAATACTAGTGAATATCTCATTTTAACATATTTTTCTTTGCACAAAAAGTTTTTTAAGTTCTTACATAGTAAAAACGCATCCCTCTTCTACAACTAATAACGGTATTTTCCGGCTAGCTTCATCTTCTCATATCTATAATACTGTATAAAAATAAGACTAACACAATAAAACTTTTCGCTTGATTATTCAAGTCTCGTTGTGATCAAAACACGAACCATAAAGAACAAACAAAAATTGAGCTTAAACTCGTTCTAGAAAAAAACCTCAAATAAATATTAATAAGTCAAAGTTTGTTATATTCAAATAGTAGGTTAGTATTTTGTCCGTCAAAGGATTTTTCAATGTTTATGGAATTTTTAATAAAAGTTCCTAAAAGATTTTATAGTTTTGCATCTTTTCCTAAAACTTTTGTGGTGTACCACAAACCTAAAAAACTTTTAATCTTCTATTTAAAAGTTATAATAACCTTTTTTGTTTTGAGCTTAGACTTTCATGTAGCTTTTCATTTTCTCTCATTAAGTCACTAAACTTTGAACTTTGCGTTGGAAAATCGTTTAAGGCGGGAAGGAAACGAAATCCTTGAACTTCTGATTACACGAACTTTGTACTTGTATGTAGCACGTTTACACTATTCCTCGCTATTAATATGCCTATAATAATAACGATCGATTTAAATTGCAATGTTACATTTATAGTGTTACGTAAATATCAAGCAATTTTTCTAAAAATATAGAGTGAAATAGAAATCTTCTATTAAGTTAACTAATTCCTAATAATAAATTTACATATGGTTAATTTTTTTAGTTCTCAATTTTCATTTTACTATTTTTTTTTGTTTTCATCCGTTTATCGTTCCCATTAATAATTCAATTTGTGGATCATTCATTGTTTATTATTTTTATTTTTCCTAATATTCTTCCCAGAATGTTTGTTATTCTTTCAGGCTCTTTGTTATTATTATTTATTCTAACCTGTTAAATTTCAGTACAAATACTAATTTACTACCTATATTGTAGAGCACAAAGATAATGTTATTTCAGACTATAATTTGGACTGTTTTTGCTGGATTCTTAAATTAAGAATGTTTCTTATTGCCTCTTTCATTGACGTCATAGTTGCCATGGTTACAGGCAGAATACTAATAATAAAAATAGCATAGATAATATTGATCATTACAATGGTTTGAAAAGAGAAGTATCTGTAAGTAAGGGTAGAAAAATCAGACATAATTTTTTTGCAAATTCGCGATAAAAGAATATTGTATCTATAAATAGATAAGATATAATTATAAAGAAATGTACCATTTTCTCTTAAGTTTTTTGTATGAAATTTGATGAATTTATTCGAGAGAAAATTAATTGGGGTAAATAATGGATTTTTACCTCGATCCAGGATAACCTTTATTTTTCGTGGGGGTTTCACCGCACAGAAGATGAGAAAAACAAAAGATTAGATTCATCGGTTTCCTATGAAAAAAATCTGATGTGGCCAGCACATGACCTCTCGCCATTTTTTAATCAAAAATTTACAGGTTGACACAAAAAAGTATGAAAAAAAATTATTTTTTTGTAAATCTGGCAACAATGGCAAAAGTTTCGAAAATTTTAATAAGATGAAAATAAACTATAGGGTATACAAAATATATGTGTAAAACTTTATTGCCGTTTTGTATAATAATGGCGTCATCACCCATAGTAACTGCCACTTCCGGTTGTGCGATTGGCACCAAAATCTAATCAGATCTAATCTAGGGTATCAGAATCCAGTATGCAAAATTTCAAAATTTTTTATTCAGTAGTTTTTGAGTTATCGTTACTACAACATCCATCCAAACACACACACTAACACACACACACACACACTAACACACACACACACACACTAACACACACACACACAGACATCATCGCGAAAATATTAAAATCGTATTCTAGGGACCCTAAAACGTGTTTATCCATTGAAAACTCACTACCCAATTTTTAGCATGATTCCTATACCTCTCTTACCTGTAGGGCGAGAGGTAAAACTATAGAAAAAAATCTGATGTGGCCAGCACATGACCTCTCGCCATTTTTGAATCAAAAATTTACAGGTTGACACAAAAAAGTATGAAAAAAAATTATTTTTTTGTAAATCTGGCAACAATGGCAAAAGTTTCGAAAATTTTAATGAGATGAAAATAAACTATATGGTCTACAAAATATATGTGTAAAACTTTATTGCCGTTTTGTATAATAATGGCGTCATCACCCATAGCAACTGCCACTTCCGGTTGTGCGATTGGCACCAAAATCTAATCAGATCTAATCTAGGGTATCAGAATCCAGTATGCAAAATTTCAAATTTTTTTATTCAGTAGTTTTTGAGTTATCGTTACTACAACATCCATCCAAACACACACACACACTAACACACACACACACACACTAACACACACACACACACACTAACACACACACAGACATCATCGCGAAAATATTAAAATCGTATTCTAGGGACCCTAAAACGTGTTTATTCATTGAAAACTCACTACCCAATTTTTAGCATGATTCCTATACCTCTCTTACCTGAAGGGCGAGAGGTAAAAATACCTAATCATAAACAACAGATATTTTGGATATGTAACTTATATCAAATATCTTATGAATTAACAGGGTGGTAACAGCATTTACCTTACATAAATATTAAGAATCTTATCGTATTGGGTAATTTAGATTCACTTAGCATACAACAATATCCCTTATTTCTTAGGATTAACAAACAACATTAATTAAATTTTTAGACGTTGTTAATATATTAGTAACTTTCATTGTTTTTAAATCTAGCTTGGTGAATTTTTTCACTCTATAAAATAATTATATAATTCCTGTAGCTCTAATGGAATCGACGACTATGTTCATTACCCTTGATATTTTTCTAAAACGAACTAATATTGATGTTTATACTTTTATCGAAAGAGATTATTGGTTCGCTGTGAAGTGTACACATTTTTATATTTTTAGAAATATCGATAAAGAATCACTCTAATACAAATATTGATATTTTCGTGTATCACTTTTAATAATACATCATAGGATTAAACCGACACGTGAACGTTGAAATAGCGACCAAGGTGACACTCGCATTTCCCTTAAAGCGTATTTACTAATAATAATACAGTATCTTTGATATTATTTATTGAAGCAAAAATTTGAATTATTATTACAATTTATTGTTCTAATACTTTATAACTAAACTAATTTTTATTTTTTAGGATACCCAAAAAGAAGAAGACAAAATATTGTTATGAAATTTGTTATACCCTGTAATTTTGGATAATTGTTATGAAAATTGTTATACCCTGTATAATATTTGTTATAAAATATTATAGTAAATAGCGATTGGTTTAAATAAAAGAAAATGGATAGGAATGGGAAATAAAATCAACAGTTTTTTTTTATTTTTTTTCTTTTTTGTAACATAAAAAAGAAAAATGTGAATTAAAAAGAAATTTTAGTAGATGGTATTAAAAATATAAATTAATTTTGATAATATGAATAGGGCTTAAGCCATTTGAAGTAATACATTCATTGTGACAAGTTAACTGGGGTTGGTGTAAAGTCAAAATTAAAATTGTTTAAAAAAAAGCAGTAGGTAGAAATTTTTTGGGTATTAAAAAAAAAAGAAGGTTGTTAAAAAAAACTTCAAAAAAAAATAACGATCAAAATAATTTTGATTGTCCCAGAATAGAAAAGAATTTGTTAGTAGATATTAGATGGATTGGAATTGGAATGTTGTAAAATAAGAATGAAGGAGTAATAAAAATAAAAAAAAGGTAAAATTTAAGTATTTTCATTTCCTCAATAAAATTATAAGACACTGAGAATAATTTAAAAAGAGAAGCATGGTTATGAGAAAGTAGCAGAACCAAAGTAGTACAAGTTGAAAATAAAAGATATTGGTTAAATATTTAGAAGAAAGCAGTGAAGGCGTTGAAGTTAAAAAAAAATAAATTGTATATTTTAACTTATTTTGTGATCTAGGTCCTTTATGAACCCTGTGAACCCAACCCTAATGAGATGACTTCTATCTACTCAGAAAGGTAAACTACAATTTAATGAGGAGTTTACTATTTCAATATATATTATTAGATGAAAGAATAAAAAAGACAGTTAATGATTATGTTAATAATCAAATTTCTATCGGTATGTGTTTAAGAAATTTATCATATATTGTAAAAATATAATAATCTTTTGTCAAAGAAGAAATGCGAGAAAAAAATCAATCCCTATGACCAATACTCATCCCAAAAAGTAATACTCACTCTTGCAAATGACTTACTTGATAAGGGACGTAAAATTTTCACTAATAATTATTATACAAGTATGACTTTGGCATATTATTTACTTGACAGGAACACTCACTTCGTTGGATCAAATCGAAAAATGAATACTAAGCAAGTTGTGAACAAAAATCTCAAGAAAGGAGAGATACAGGCAGCTAAAAGCAACTCAGGTGTAATTGTCCAGAAATCGAAGGACAAAAGAGACATTCTGACTTTATCCATAAAACACACCGATGAGTTACTGACAATCAGAGCTGGTCATGATAAAGAATTAGGAAAAGTTGCTGATGTTATTGACGATAATAAACATAAAGTCTACATCTACCTTTCAGATCAAATGAAATCTTTCACCACATCATAACGCAGAGGGATGGATGACGTGGTATCGCAAACTGATCATTGAGCTTCTTAAAGATGTCTATCACAAAATTCAAGCAGGAAATCATAACATGTCTTTTGAAGGATATTAATATTATTAGGAAAATGTTGGTAGAAACGATGCGTTCTTTATTATAAAAAACTTCAAAGAGAATCTGGATGAGTTCAAGCCTAAGGTATAGCTCCTCGAATAAAACTAAAGTGCACTGAATATGAGAAATATTTCTGTTTTGGGTATTTTTTTCAGGTGAAAAACTTTTGTTCATCGTTTCTGAGGATATTAAATGATGTGTATACAACAACCCCACTTCATCTCCTCTCACCTATAATTGATTGGATGTACCCGAAGCCTTCTTTGCCTTTTCGGTGTCGATAAGATAATAATGAGGCAATAATTTACACTTTACATAGATAGTCTTCAGAGAACTGAACCACAAAGCATACAATATTTAATCGTACGTTTTTTAATAGTTGAGCAAAATCGTGTAATGTGAAAAGAGCGTTACAGCCAAACTCTTTCAGTCTAATATAACTTATATAGGATAGGATTTCCGATTTTGATTAGGTCTTATCGAGAATCGATCTTTTGTGACTCGATATTCGATTTTTTGAACCTGAGATCGATCTAAAAATCGGAGAAAATAGTTGAGATCGGAGATCGATTCTTTTATGTAGGTATTTCCAAATTTGACTAAAATCTGATATATCGTTATTGATTACATATAAAATATTTAATTTTTAAACTATCTAATTTTACTTAAATTATTTCTGTCAACCATTGAATATCAATTTTGATGTGACAGAAGGCATTTGGACTTTTTTGATTTTGTTAAATTTTCAAGGAAGAACAGTCAGTGGAAAATGTGGTCGGGCTTTAATATGAAGAAAAGTTTAATTGAATTGAGTTTTCTATTCATGGAATTATCTTTTAAGTTTCTTTCTCGTATTTATTTTCATTGGAAATTTAACTCGATCTATGAGTCAAATAGATCTCATTAAATTGTCAATGAAAATAACTATTCGAAATGAAACTTATAAAAAATATCCGGCCAAATCTAAGCTCTAGTGGTATTACTCCCGATTAATTTTGATATATTTTTCTGATTTGCATGAATTTTAATTAGTAGTACCACACATACTTGATAAATAATGTTTGTATTATTTAAATAGGTTCAATCAAAATATCACAATAAAAATTAAACAGAATTTGCTTGTTTTAATAAAAAATAAATTCAAGTTTCACATTTTTTGGCTAGTTTCATTTAAGATTGTGAATTGAATCAATTTTCATGAGATAGATTTTTTCTCCATCCGATTTTTCCAAGATTGATCTTTGACTCGACGATTCAAATTGATCTTTTTGACAAAGATCGGAAACCCTAATATAGGACCGCATACACGCGGTTATAGTGCAGAATTACAGCCGAGACACGTGTGTGTGTCACGCGGCTGTTATCGAAAATGACCTGAGGTGCTGAATTATTTTACCTGAAATTATAAGAGTATATCATCCAATCCTGCCCGTCCAGATTAGCCCTTGCTTGCAGAAAATAGGCGTTAAAATAAAAAGCAAGTAAATAAGCGACTTGGATGGATTTTTATTTCTGATGATGCAATAAAAACTTTATCCTAATTTCAACCCCTTGCGCAGGGTAGCTAACCCCTTGAAAACCTTAAATTCCAACAGCATTTAACTGTTCACTTTTTAATTTTTGTTTTTAAATGAAGAATATCTTGAGCATTTGATTATTTAAATATCAGTTTAAAATGATGTAATCCAATTATTAAATCACTGGTCGTGTTGTTCTGTCTGTTTAATTTATTGCACATTTAAAATTTACTTAAGTCAAAAAGTAATTAATCAAATTTAAAATTATTTAAACCCTTAAATAGAGAATTATAAAACCCTTTCAAAAAAGTCGGCTCCTGTTGCCTGTAACATTTTACGGTCGCTCCGCATGATATAAAAATGTTACTGCAATATGAGGTTGGGATAAAAATAAGCTCTACTAAAATTACTTTCAACAATAAATTATTGTCGAACACATAGAAGCCATCTCGGAAACGGATAACTATATGTTTACGACAAACATTCACTAATTACATAGTGAACAAGATAGAAAATAATTAGTAGGTTCTAATTTTAAAACAAAAGCATCTCATTAAAAGGTTTAATTAAGGTCAACCTAACACATAAAAATATGATTTAACGGTTTGGTATAACTGAAGTAGACATTTAATTGTATTTTAAATATTCTGTATATAAAAGCGTCAAGCTACGCAGTAGAACAATAATTAATGAATGAAACCACGGTAATGAATTTTCCCGGTCTTGTTCACGATTTTCCACTTTATATTTTATCAAAAGCTTTTCGTTCCAGCTAATAATTCCTTGGAGGTCAATGATTTCCCCGGTTGACTCGACGTTTGTAGAAGCTTAAGTCGTAAATTCGAGAGCGAAATTAATGATCAATCTTAGGAAGATTTTAATTGACTAATTAAAGTATTATTCTTGAAGATTTTCGGCATCATAAATTTAATTAAGGATTATTAAGAATAGAAATTGGTTTTAGGTATGTATTTGTCTGTCGATTTGTAGTATACCGAGTTGTCATGTGTAATGAAGTTACTTAATATCACGCACGGCACTGGATTAGAATTAACTTATTATGGGAAGGGCAACCTCCTTGAACGAATAGAGACACTCTCGTCCATGCTTCTTAGACGCCGAAATTCATATCGAATAACACTATTCAATCCATTGTCATCAGTTACAGTGGCAGTTCGAGTTCTAGTTCCAGTCCCAGTTCGAGTAGGAACTCGAGCCGATAACTAGATATAGCTGCAGTTTCTTTAGTGATAGGTTGAGCTGAAGCCAAGTTCAATTGGACTGGAACCCGAAGTCGTCAATCCGACCACCACGCCAGTCTGAAAGTATTAACTGCGTACTGTCTGACACGTCACCGAGTAAAGGACCTTATGTTACATACCTTTTTCCTTTCAGGCTGATATTGGTAATTGGTATAATATTATCAATAAAAATTCTATTTTTTACCCAACGAATTTTATTTATTCCAAGTTTTTGAATTATAGCACTGAATACTCATGTAGTCAACCCAGTGGGGCAAGTAAAGTTCCGCACTTCTGGCCGCTAGCGATTTTGACAATTCCATAATCACCCCCTGAAGTATTTATTTATCCACTGACACTACCCAGCGCTAGTGGCCTTCACATTATAAACGGAAGGTGGCGCTCGACGCAATCCGAAATCTGAACTAAAAGAAGCCAAAAGACCGCTTGACGACGCAAACACAGTAAAGCCCAAAAATTACACCAACTGTAATCTAATGACAGTAATAACTAATGACAGGTAGAATTTGGTTTTAAACCAATTTCGCAGACTTCTATGAACTAAACGCTCGTCTTTTTATAACGAAGCGAATAATTTCCACAAAATTATGTAACTCTGGGTGAGTTCGGGTTGAAGCTCGGATTGATCGGAGCATATATTTACGTTTTAGTAGAAACCCTGAGTTTGACCGTTTGCGTTCGAGCCGTCACAGAGCGAGTTATCCGAGGACGCTCTCTTTTCTCCGAATTAACAGATGGATATCGTAGAGATGAGACACTTAACCTCACTTTTTGTATTAATTTGTTGTTATCACGATGCGTCGTTTCCCCAAAATTTATAACTTCGTTTTTATTAGCAAATTTTTCTTTTACTATTTACTATGGATACGGTAGTATCCATTACAAATGGCCAATGTGGTATTTGCTACATAACTGGGCCATTAACGGAGATTCAAAACCATTTTCTATTAGAACATGTTGATCTAGAAGAGCAAGCTAAAACCATACTCTCTGCTGAAACTTTGAATCAAATTCAGGACTTGGAAAAGACAATTATTGCCCAACAGTCTCCCATTTATAGTATTTGAAAGATATAAAATGGCAGCAAGTAATTACAAGAAGTGCATCAGTTAGTAATTGCTTTTGAAAATTTGTTTCTGGATATTCAGAGGGTTTTGTGATCGCATTAAGCATGTTATGCAATTTTACAGAAAATTTTCAAATGTTGTAGAATTAAGGCGAAAATGATACTGAAATAGCTGATCAGTAAAATTTTTAACAGTTTCTTCAACAAAATTGCAAATTTTGATAGTAATTTCTGTTTCTTCTTTACTATCATCATAAAAAACATATTTAACGTAAAATGTAGGGGAAGAAGTCTGTTTATGTTCATTTTTAAAAATTAAAATATAAATAGTTTTTCGAGGTTATAAATTATTGCTCTTGAGCGTTCGAGCGTTCTGCTTTAACTCTGTTATGACGTTACGTTCTCTTTATCTATCCCGCTCGCTCTATCGAGCGTCAACCCGAACTCACCCTCTGTTAATGAAAAATATCTACGTTAAAATAAAAACAATTACGTTTAATTGCCTAAGAAGTAAGAACAATCAAAATATATAGTCCACGTAAATATGCATCATCTAGTAAGAAAATTATAAAGCAGATGATCAATATCTTGCAATTTGTCCAGGATATCTGAAACTTAGTTAAAAGAACTTTTCTCTAATTACTTTGAAAACTAATTGAGATTATATTAAAACGTCTTATAGCTCAGAATTTCCAATCTTCTGTTCATTACATTTGTATTTAGGCAAATAGAATTTATATGTACCTTTTTCTATCAAAATATGATTTAAGTGTCTAATAACCGGTTCAATTAAAATTTTTCTTGTTATCAAAAGAGGTTTTCAATTAATACTGATTTATGATAACGATGATTGTAAGTGGATTTTTTATTTTATATGTTTTTTTCTGGATAGTGATTATCAAGTCGTTTTTTATTTATTTTCGTTTGTACCGTACCTAACCCTCCGTAGTGCAAACAAATGTGCTGAAATTGATGCGAATCATTAAATAATGTAAACACAAAGTCCCTGAAGATTCTAAAAGCTCCATTGTGGAAGTTCTAGTCAGACGCCGAGCATCGTGTCTGTTGTTCGATAAGGAATTAAAACGCTGAATTGCTTCTACAAACACTACTATGCTGTTAAGAATGAAATAACAAATGGTAAAAACGTTAATGACATTTTATAGCGTGACTATTAAAAAGACACTAAGAAAAAATATTTAAATATAATCATTTAGATAGATGAGTTACTAAATATTTTAAGGTGCAAGAAGCTGTTATAAATAGAAGCTGAGAGTAAAGGACAATTCTTTAAAATTTAGAGGTATATAAATAACTATTGTTATGATATATAACAAAATTTTTTAATTTGAATTTGAATTTTAATTTTGCTGAAATGTAAAATTTTTTATATGTTCTGTTTTATATATTTATATATATATATATATATATTTTTTTTATTATTATCAAGCAATTAATACTCTTGAGAAATCACAGAGGGTTCATTGATAAAAAAAAATTAATTTTGTATATAATTTTTGGTTTTATAATTTAATTTTTAATTTGAATTTAGTTTTTTGAAGTATTAATTTTATTCCTTTTGATGAAAAACAAATATTCTACATTTATTTTTATACTGCCAAAATATTAAACACAAACGAACAAAATTTTCTTATAACTCTTATTTTGTTGCGTTGGTACTAAAAATTATCTTAAAACTATAAATTTTTTTACTGTATAATTAATTTTGTTTACAACAATTGAGGTTTTGTTTAGAGAAAATATTTCTTAACTTCAAAAAATATTTTTTGTTAATTTGTTTCAAGACTTGTTTAAGAAAGTCGTAAGCACACAATTATTTACAAAAAAATATTTACAAATTTTACTGTAATGATTATATTTTTTTTATTGGTATTATTACTGTATTTTATTATTTTAATTTTCTTTCTTTATTAAGGTGAATTTTTTTTCAAGCGGTCTATAAATTATTTTTTTCAAGTCTCACAACAAAATCCCTAGCAACTGATGATAAAAAATTACTTGATATTTGAAACTAATAGATTTGACCAATTAAATTAATGGATTATGATTATGTTACAAAAAGAATTTTATTGTATGGAAAAAATTAATTTGGACTAGATTATTTAATCTAACTATTAATTGACTTTTGGGAATTATTTTTGATTTTTCAAAATACATTTTATTTTATTTGCTAAATTGAAGGGTAAATTATTTAATTTTTTCTTTTCACCAATCGTGGTATAAATAAATTTTTACATTTTTTAATTACTTAATTATTAACGTATGCTGATTCATATACAGAGTGTTTTTGTTTAAAGATTTATTTTTCCGTGTACTTATTAATTTTCATAACACTATGTATTGATTAAAAAATAATTTAATAACAGATCCAAGTATTATGACGGTTTCTTCCGATACTTCGTCATATAAACTTTTTGCGGTCCTGGATTTTACCGAAATTGTGTTTGTGGTGGGACCGTATGGAAGATGTCAGTTGAAAGACGTCCAGGTGCTCCGGAACTTAGCTGAATTTTCTAGGAAACGAACATTGGAAGGTAAGAGTTCTTCTAATCGAATTCTATCTAATACAAAGCTAAAAAAAAATGTTTATAATTTATTTGCTTATTATTGGGCGAATGTGTTCATATTTTCGGATTACAAAAAAATAACAAAAAAATATACTCTCTACGAATTTCATCATAATCACTTTATTATCACTTTTTCTTCTTTAATATATTTTTTGGTTATTTTTTCAAGTTCTTCAACCTATTAAATATATTCTGGTTATTATTATGATTATACCTTTCAATTTACAGTCTCTTTAAAATTACAAATTATCAGTAAAGATTTTTTTGTTCTCTAACAATAAAAAATACTTTCTTTTTGAAAATTGTTTTTTTTTATTTTATTTGACACAGAAAAAACCAATTTCTCTCTAATCATTTATTGAAGAGAGAAACTGATTAATTATTAACTCTTCGGAATAACGTCCGATACTTGATTGCTGCTTTTATTAGATCAATTTTTGTAACTGAAAATCAGTATTATAACTCCTCTCTCACCTTCCATAAAGAACCAATTTTTTTTATTGCTGGAGATTTTGTAGCAAAAAATGACAAATTGTAGGTTTGGGTTTTCCAAACACCGTATAATTTTACTGAAACGAAATATACTTATAATGAGTGGATTTTCAGTGCCTCTGAAATATTGTATTCTCTCGTGTGATCCGTAACAGCCCACGGGGATAACAAGTAATTACCTTGACTTTGACATAAATAACTAGCTTGACCGGATTTCAGAAAATTAGAGTTAATTTTCTTCCTCATAGTCACATATTGTAATAATTAGAACGAAAAGTAAATGCAGTAATAAACATGAGTGATAATAATGGGTGTTGTTCACTTGGTCTTAGCGGCCAATTTTGTCAGCGGGGTTCCGTAATCCCACCTCTGTCATTTAGTCTTAAGATTTAAAAATCTATCTAGAATGAAGATTGCTCTAACTACCATTATGTGGCCACCTTGTAAATATGTTATTTATAAATAAATGTAAAAATTTTACTATTGTAGTCGTTATATTATTTTATATTCCACAATTCTTTCAAAAATTATTTAAACTTTTATACTTTTCTAGTTAGTTATTTAATGCAGCTCATTTTTGACTCATATATTTATCATTTTGTTATGCTTACCTGTAGATAGTGGTGCTGTGTCAACAAAACTCCTGTGTGAGGTCAGAAACAAGAGAAATAACGACAAGAACAAAACCTGTCGCATGATGATGATATTCTGAAACAAAAAACATGTTTTATTTTACCCTGGAGATAAACTACTTCTAATTACATTTCAGCATAGCTCCCGTTTAATATGTTTCAGTATCGTTCTAAAACCCGGATTATAATTAAAAAAAAACTAATACATATATACTCAAGTTTTTGATAGCAGTTTATAAAATTTCATAAGATAAAAATTAAAGCAGTGCTAAAATATTCTGGAAAGTATCTGGAATATAATTACCATCCAAGTAATTAAAAGCGCCTAACGTGGAATGTATAACAAAGGCATACAGCAATTAAAATTTAATTTTCCGGACTTGATTATTGTAAATTTTGAGTATCAATGGTACGGTACTGATACCAGACAATGAAAATTTTATTATGACTCGAAAATGTCTACGTTTTTGTTTTATGTAATAAAGTTACAATATTTTTCATTTTAAGTATATGAAATATTTCTACAATTACAAAATACTATATTAAATAATTTCAAAAGTTTATCCTTTGTGTCAAATATTGTCGTATGATGAGGTAATAAAATTCAATATCCAGTACCACACAAATTATATCTAAAATCGTAGTTAAGTAGAAAAAGATGGAACGGCAACTAGTTTCGGAGTAACTGCCATCATCAGGCCAAAATTAATAAATTTAAGAGCAAGTACTCGTGCATGAAGGTAAAAATTATTTGACTTAAATAACCAGGTAAGGAAACATAAGTGGTACTTAATTGGGTTATTTGTGATTAAAAATTTAGAAATTAGAAACATATTAAAGTATTGTATAGGTGAAATGATAAAGGGGTATCAAAGATAAAAGAGCGGTAATCTAAACAGATCTAATCCAATAAGAATATTTCAAATAATCTGCGTTAATCCCTTATTGGAAATTTCTTTATTGGGTTGGATCTGTTCAGATCAACCCTCTTTTATCTGTGATACCCTTTTGTCGTTGGAAACTCAGTTTTCACCTATACAGGGAGGCGAAACATAAGTTTCTCAGTTTGAAAACTAATCGACTAATCCACAGACATCAGGGACGGTTTTCATAATAATTGATAAATCCAAAATTACTCATTTTCTATTTAATGGTCCAGTGCTTTTATTTTAACAATAGAAAAAAGTGTATAAACCTTTTTTGTTTGAAAACGTGTTACCCACAGTCTGATAATATTAAATTTTGAATCTGACGTTTAGTTTTCGCCCAGTCACCCTCAACTTTTTTTTCTCAAATATGGACCTGCCCTTTTTATGCGATTTTTGTATAGCATTTTATTTCCTGAATTCATCCATGATTTACACCTAGTTCATTTTTGATTATTTAAATGCATGTTTAACTACTTAGTATAAAAGCTTATACGGTCCTGTACATTATCTGCAATCAATAATACAAAATAATATAAAGGAAACAAATAATTTTATTTCATAATAAATTTATTAATTCACATTAACTGTTATGCATAACTCATTTCTATTGGTCATTTGGGATATTGCTGAGTTCTAACACTCCGACGTAACCCATCAACATTTTGAAGAACTCCTGTATCTTAAATTGGCCCTACAAGTAAAAATCCATCGGATTAAACTCTTGAGTTCTTTGTGGCCAATGTTCAAGATGGATATTTTTTCTTGCATAGAAACATTTGTTTTTACTGCTAAATAGTCCATAATTCGTAAATGTGGTCCCGATAGTTGTTCTTTGTTTTTAGGATGTACTTTTTGTACTCTTTGGAATTTGTAAACTCGGTAGATTTTAAGTAGGATATGAAGAAATCCAGAAAGTGACAGAATTAGCTGGTGGGTAACACATTTTCAGTTTTATGTACTTTTTTAATTGTTCAAAATAAAAGAACTGGAGCATTAAATAGAAAATGTGCAATTTTGGTTTTTATCAATTATTATGAAAATTGTCCCTGATATCTGCGGTTGAGAAACTTTGTTCCATTTAACTGACTTAGTATCTCTTACGGTCTCCGAGATTACAATACATTGCAATGAAATTTTCGCCACCCTGTATACAGTGCTTTAATGTGTTTCTCATTTGTAAATTTTCATAACTTTACAATCACAAACAATCCAAGTACCACTTAGTTTTCCTAATCTAGAATTTTTATCTTTATATACCAGTACGCGTAAATGTACTGACCATGTTTCAAGCACTTGCTCTTAAATTTAATAATTCTGGCCTGATGATGGAGTTATGATGAAACTAGTTGCCATTCCATTTTTTCCATTTAACTACGATTTTACAAATAATTTATGTGGTACTTGATATTGAATTTTATTACCTCACTATATAATTCCAAATGGATGAACTATAAACCGAACATAGATTTTACCTTATCGCTAAGACAACCTTACAAACAACCCGTTAATAATGAATATGCTGATATTAGTAGGAAAGCCAAACAGAAACACTAATTAGTGTGGGGTGTTTGCTATTTCAAGCACAATAACGCGGTATTATACAACCATCCTTGAGTAGTTATGTAATACACAAATCTCGGCATTTCTTGTTACAAAGCATTAGATTTAACACCCTTACAAAATATCAAATTATTAAATATTGCTATTATGGAATGAAAATATGGAATATGAATCATAATTAGTCTTTAACTATATATTTTTAGCTTAATGAATCATTTATAATTACATAATTTTTTATGTACGCGTTAGCTATATTACAGTTGTAGAAAACTCGAACAAACTTTAAAACTTTGTAATTTAAAAAATAAACAAGAGTCCTTGTTACGTCTTTCGTATTTACTCTAATTGTACTCTATTTTATCTAAAACAGTTTTTAAGAAATGGAATGAAGATATTCTTAATGCAGAACATTTTATTTTTAAATGAGTATATTTAAGTCGGTAATTGTTAAAATAATGTAATATATGATTTTTGTGTAAATTTAAATAAAATTCATAATGGTAAATTACTAATCGCTTCAACTCCTTAATTATCTGTAAGAAAGGCAAATTTTGAGATGGTTTTTTTAATTAATTTACAATTTTTTGTGGCAAAACTTATACCTAATACATGATACAATTAATTTTATGGCAGCGATTACTATCATATCCCTTCTAAGAGGGATTTCTAACTAATATTTTATGCTAAATGACAAGTTTGCTCCAACTTTGTTGTAAATTTAATTCATATGTTTTATTCATACATTGAAATCATGTCTACGGTGAAATTTAGTGAAAATCTAGGATTAGATAGATTAAATCATGCTGAACAAGAAATTTCCTTTGGTTATAAGCTCTTGAAGACAAACAAGATAACCTCTACCAGAACAGAAGAAATTCTAGAGGTTATGATTGTATGTGTGAGTGTAAAAATTGCTAACCATAAAAAATCTGATTTCTGTTAAATATTTGAGTAGCCTTTAGTGGTTTTAGATTCTTTTTGAAAGTTTTAGTGACTTCTCAGTGCATTTCATAAGAGTGTTGAGGTCAGTAATTACCTGATTATATTTTGGTACTTCCATGGGTACTTCTGCCCATGGACCATTGGAACCTTGAGAAATTCACATCTACCGTGATTTTTGCATTGCAAGGCTACTCAAATATTCAACAGATATCAAATTTTTTATGGATAACAATTTTTACACTTACACATACAATTATAATCTATAGGTACAAAGCTCCTCTAGAATTTTTTCTGTTCTGGTAGAGGTTATCTCGCTTTTGGTAACGATCATGATGGGCCTTGGACAAAAGGACATTTCTTGTTCAGCATAATTTAATCTATCTAATCCTAGATTTTCACTACATTTCACCGTAGACAAGATTTCAATGTAAATGGTACGGGGTCATTTAGCCAAAAGAATTTTAGCAATTGTACATCTGTCTTATAGTACATATTTCCCAGTCAATGTGATATAATATCTAGAATAAACGTAATTCTATGTTGTCAATAGTTATAATTCAGTTTATATGTTTGATGCTAAAAAAATTAATAATAGTTTTTTACTTCTTATAAAACAATATGTCTTTTCTTAGAGAAAATTGTTTCAACTGCTTCAAAAAATTCAAATTACTTTATTCGATATGTGGATCTGTTTTTCCATCTTATAATAAACCATTAAACTTTAACTTTATTCAACTTTAAACTGGTAAATATTATATTAATACAATAATAAATGTAAATACCTAAATAAATTAATATACCTTACACAAACAAACTATTCAACACTCTCGGGGTAAACAAGAAACGATTCTCTGTATGTAAATTTTCATTCACTAGGGATGAAAATATATCGGCCATTAGAATTATATATCGTCGTCTGAAGGTCAAGGCATATTGGTATTAAAAGTACACTCGGTAGTCATTTATTATCATTACTTTCTTCGCTCCAATAATTAAAATTTAATTTCTATTATTTAGGAAAAGATTTGTACTTATTATGGGAGCTTGCTAAAGAAGGATAATTAAGCTTTACTGGAATATCTTCCAAATTTTTAAAGGAATCTTTTAGTTCTATTTATGTTAGTTGATTAGATCAAAGTAAAAAAAGTAGGAAACATAAAAAGAAAAACCAAATCTAATCAAGTTTGTTCAAAAAAATGCTTTTATTCCGAACGTGTCAAAAGTCCGTTTAAAGATCAAAGAAAATGTGCCGCCTGGAAGTGCCAATACTGATTTTTAAATATAATGGGATAAAACGTTATTCTGAAAAAAAAATTCCGCAATAAATTCACAAGAAAATAAAAACTTTTTGGCATTGGAAAGACGATGCTCGGAAATTAGTTTTGTTACAATATAAAAAACGTAATTCGAAGCGACCTAGATTGTTAATCAAAGTATATATCTTGAATGTATCACTTAATTATTTTTTTATAAAAGAATCGATTACAATCATGATTGCGAAGAGGAAAAAATTATTATCAGTGTCGTGTCCTATATTTCTAATAAATTACGATCTTGACCTATTTATTATTTGTAGGATGATGATATGCTATTATAATAAATATTCATCAGATGATTTATTACATTTTGGGTTAAAAACATTCTTGGATTTTTTTTGTACTTTTGTATGGACTACATTTTTTAATTATGTTTATTCATTATTATTTTTAGGAATATTAAAATAAACATTTCATTTAACATTTATATTAAAAACCACTATAAATTGAAGAGATTTGTTTATTTAGCATATGGCATTAAAACACAATAATAATAATAATTATAATAATACAGTTAATTAATTAATAAGCTATGGATTCTGGTGTCGTCATCAGAAAATTTTCACATGTTCCCTCGTAATCTGTTCTCGGACATTTACTGTGATATGCTTTACAATTCGATTTTCGTCACACTCGTAAAGGGGGTTGGTGTTTTGCTCCATTTATGCAGGGAGTAAGCGCTTCTACCATACTGGGTTCGAATCCTGTTTGGAGTAGATCATGTTTTAATTTTTAAATCATTTGATGGTCCATTTGATGGTCCATTTTTCGTGCCAAACATTGGTAATGCTGAAATTCTCTGCTATGGCAGATTGTGTGGTTTTGGTAGCTGGCTTTCCAGATCGGAGGGTATATTCAATGTCTTCGCGTATCGGTTTCTGTTGGCTAAATTCCATGATAACTTGAAATGTTCTGACCGCCAGTATTTGCTAGTTCATGTTTATAGTTGACAAAATGTGTTTTATTATGAATTAAATATTCTGTGGTTCTGATAATTTCGGTACATGACACTTTAAATTGATTTAAAAACCAATAACAGTTGGTAATAAAGTTTTATGCGTTTGTTACTAAAACTTATTTATATTATGTACAAATAAAAATGTAATTTTTTACTTTCCCGACCCACCTCCTAGAAGGGAAAGTATTGTGAACGAGCAAAAAAAATTCGAGATAAAAACGGAAATATCCATTTTCGAGTGCCCTGAGACGATTAAGACCATTTCCAGATGGAAGTCTGTCTGTCGGTCTGTGTGTGTATTCTTCCACGATAGAGGCCACACGTTTAATCCAATTGAGATGAAATTTGGTATTGGGAATTTTGTTACCCCTCAGAAGAACCCATTAGTTTTTGTACGACATTTGTCAAACGGAAGTATCACTATCAAAAAATGACAGATCAAATATGTCACGGAATTGGACATGCAATATGTCATTTGAAAGCACTTAAAAAACTCTATTCAGAACAGTTAAAATTATTTCTCCAACTGTCACTTGTCAAAAATAAAAAAATGTCAAAATGTGAAATTTTAGCATTAAATATCTTAAAAAGTATTAATCCTATTGAACTGAAATATGGAACAGGGTTTTGGGTTACCCGTTAGAAGAAATCATTAGTTTTTGTATGTCATGTGTCAAACGGAAGTATCACTATCAAAAAACGACAGATGCAATATATCACGGAATTCGACTTGCAATATGTCATTTGAAAGCCCATAAAAAACTCTATACAGGACAGTCAAAATTATTTCTCCAACTGTCACCTGTCAAAAATAAAAAAATGTCAAAATTTGAAACTTTAACATTAAATATATGAAAAAGAATTCGTGGATTTTTTTCAATTTTTGCAATTTTTTTACAATCTTTTCAAGTTTTTGTATATTTTTGAGTTTTTTTGAGATTTTTTGAGATTAGTTGAGATTGTTGGAGATTCTTTGGGACTTTTCAGATTTTTTAAAAAATTGTAGATTTTTTTGAGAATGTTTTGAAAGTGTTTTAAGATTTTTTGAGATTTTTTAGTTTTTTCAGATTTTTTAATATTTTTTAAGATTCTTTGAAATTTTTTTGAAATTCATTCGAGTTTTTTAAGACTCTTTGAATCTTTTGAGAGTTTTTAGAGATTTTATGAGATTTTTAAAGAGTTTTTGAGATTTGTTAAGCTTGAGTTTTTAGGTTTTTTGAAACTTTTTTATATTTTTTGATTTTTTGACGTTTTTTAAGATATTTCAGATTTATTTGTTGAAATTTTTTAAAGTTTTTTGAGCTTTTGAGATTTTTTGACTTCTTCGAATTCTTAGAGATTTCTTGATCAAATTTTTGAGTTTCTGAGACATTTACTATTTTGAATTTTTTGAGATTTGACGTTTTAAATTTTTTGAGATTCTTTGTGAATTTTTATGTTTTAAAGAATTTTTGGAGATTTTTGAGATGTTTGTGAACCGTCTAAAAATTTTTTGAGATTTTTTTTGAAAATATTTTGAAGATTTTTTGATTTTTGAAATTTTTTGTGGTTTTGAGGTATTTTACCTATTTTGAGATTTTTTTATTTTTGAGATTTTTGAAATTTTTTGCGATTTGAGATTTTTTGACATTTGAGATTTTTTGAGTTTTTACTTCCGAGAAGGCAAAGTATTGTGAACGAGCTAAAAAAAAATTCGAGATAAAGATGGAAATATCCATTTTGAGGTCCCTTCAAATGTTTAAGACCATTTCCAGATGAAAGTCTGTCTGTGTGTCTGTGTGTATTCTTACACGATAGAGGCCACAGGTTTAAACCGATTAAGCTGAAATTTGGTAAATGGGTTTGAGTTACCCGTCGGAAGAACTCATTAATTTTTGTACGACATCTGTCACTATCAAAAAATGATAGATGCAATGTAAATGCAACGAAATTTGACGGGAAAGTTTTGGAGCGACACAACCGATTTTTTTAACTGGAATGACGCTATAAAAATCCAATAGTTATCATTGTCTAGTTGCAATATAAAATCGTTTTTTTTAGATATATGGTGGAACTTAAATATTAGATTCGAGCCAATTTGTAATTTTGATTGGTTATGACATGAAAGTTCGTTACATTTATGACAGAGGTAAGAAGTGGAGTATTAGATACGAAATGACTTGATGAAATGAAATTAATGCATTTAAAAAAATCAATACCTATATCAAACATTAATTTATTTGCTTATTATATGAGAAAATTATTACATGCTAGCCTATGTTTGATTTTGTAATTTCTATTCGAACAACTGAACTACGCAGAATATAAAACGGAATAGGGATAATAAAATGAAATTAATAACTGAGGGTAGATTGTCTGTTAATATTTTAAACACGTAACATACATAACACGTGCATTTAATTCCTGATTTAAATAAACCAAAACAAACATTATTAAATCTAAATATTTTAATAGAAAACTACATGTATCACATATAAATATGAATTTCATGAATTGATGAAAATATATAGAAAAAAATCGGAAATATATTTTTCTTTATAAATACCAAAAATACCCGTTTAGCTAAATAATAATTTAACATATTTGGTCCCTAAATCTGAAATAATTCAAGTTCCTTAAATTACGGTTAGAGAAAGTTATAGAAATGAAATTTTAAGAACAAAAAAAATAAACCATTAAAATTATTAGAATTAAAAATCATATTAAAATTTATGATAAATAAGATTACCTGAAAAATTTTATCTGTTATTATTTTTAATTCTATCCAGTTCAGATTTTGAAAATATTGATTTAAAAAAATTAGTAATGTTTAAATATTAAAGTTAATATATATTTTAACTATAATTTTTGTTTGTTTTCGCCGATTTTACAAAAGTTTTATTAGTGATTTAATAAGAAGAGCAAACTTATTAAATTTTAAAATTTGACGCTGTTTACTTTTGCCTATTTTTTCTAAAATTTTGACTATTAATTTAGAAGAGAGGCAATTATTTATATTGGTGGTCGTCCAGTGGTCTAAATTTGACCGTAATTTATTAAATTTTGAAGTTTATGTTCGTACCTATTTATTTTTCCTATTTTTGTCTATTTTTTTCTGTTTTTATCTATTTTATCTATTTTCTTCTGCTTTTACCTATTTGTCTCTATTTGTCTCTATTTTTTCTCCATTTTTGTTTATTTTTTCATATTTTTTTACTATTTTCTTTTTTTCCTATTTTGCACTATTTTTCTATTATATCCTCATTTTGCTAAATTCTTAATATTTTTATTAAGAGCCCTAGAGAGACCACCCAGACGAGCAATTAAGAAATAAATCAAAATCGTTCATGCGGCAAAAAGCTATTTGTACATCTCTCGTTGTCAGTGATAAAATTCATCCAAGCTACTAGAGTAAGCGCAAAATTTCAAACGTTTAGGATTTTTGGAAGATTAATCTTGACTTTAATTTCATGTATGAACACCCAACCGTCTGACCCTTGGCAAAAATTACGTATAAATCAACAGTGTGTAAAAATAAATTTCCAAGAGTAAAACTTTGCATTCCGAAATAATTTAATAATTAATAACAAAAAAACACAAAATCAAGCAAACTTTTCTAGATTTTTTGCTAGACGCCTATAAGTAATTTAAAAGTTTTCTAATAGTATTAACAGTAATGGGAAAAGTTTTATACATAATTTCACTCAAAACTTCAATTACTTTCCTTTTGAAGGGAATAAATTATAAACAGATTTGCTTTAAAACCTTCTAACTCACCTACACCGAAATCCATTGAATTATAAATTCAATTGTAATAAGAATAATGGAGACTAAAATTTTATTGGTATTAAAAATCGATAAAACATATTCGTGGAATTCCTTAAATGGAAATTGAATCATTAAAAATTTTATTGTTTCACTAATAATGATAAAAACATAAGTTTAACCTAAAAAATTCTGAAATAATTCCAAGTGAGGATTAAATTTATATTATTCAATATGATTTTTCTTTTTATTATATCAAATCCTCAAAATGTTGATAAATGATAAAAAAAAATTTAACGAGTCTTATATAGTAGTCGCCATAATGTGTAACATCTGTTCTATAATTATATCGGAATGAATGGTAATGGTTTCAGATTTTCAATTTTCTCCGAGTTGTTCTATTTTTCCGATTTGTTATAATTTTTTTTAGTGTTTTCCGATTTTTTTGTCGATTAAATTCTATCGATCTTATTCCGGGGTTCATTCGCCATAATTTTAAGCGCATCCACCAAATTTTGAAATTTTACATTAACCGTCAAATTTTGGAGGAAAGGTTTAATATTAATCATTAATTCCTATAGATTAAAATAATTTCACTTAATCTTTATGTTTCTTGAAGATTAAACCTTTCATTACTCTGACGTTAGAGGCTTTATCAAATCCAATTATAATACGTTACTAAAGCTTCGAGAATTTCAACTTATTCCAATTTTCACGGAAATATAAACACATTGTTATACACAATAGAAACGATCTTCCTTTGGATGTAGGCGTATTTATTGATCGACATAATGCTTGATTAATTTTTTAGTTCGACAGACAGTTTTAGTTAACTTAAGTCAGTGAAAATAATAAAATTCTAAACCGTTCTATCTATTGCTGAAAACAGAAATCCAAAATTCGGAACCGTTCTCGAGTTATCGCTGAGATAGACGGTCAAACGGACAGACAGACGGTTGCAGTTGACTTAGGTCATTGTAGGTGAGCGAGTTATTATGACCAGTTATCGATTGCTGAAAACCGAGTTAAAATTGTGACAAATGATCTTTAAAATACCAGCGCAAAAGTCGAAAATGTAGGTGATAGAAATGAAAACTGCAACAATAGCAAAACTCAAAAATTGTAACAAATGACAGAAAAAAGAAAAAAATTCTGTTAACAGAAATAACATTTTTTTAAAAATGACATTAAAAGCTCTAAAATAGTGACATAAAATAAAAAAATTACGATAAGCGAAAGGAAAATTTTAAAATTATGACAAATGTCATAAAGGGTACTTAAAAATAGTGGGAAATGTCAGAAATTACTGACAAATGACTGTAAAGGTTTATGATAAATTATAGCGAAAAAAGTTTGTGATAAGTGACAGAAAAAACATCAAAACTATGACGAATAACACTAAAAATGTCAAAATTGGGTAAAAGTCAGAAAAAACTATATTTTATAAATGACATTAGAAGCTTTAAAATAGTGATAAATAATAAAAAAAATCGTCAAGCATTTCGACAAAGGACAGAAAAATTTTAAAATCATGACAAATGACGGATGTCATAAAATACTTTACAGTTATGAGAAATGTTTATAAAATTGTGGTAATTTGCAGAAAAAAACACTAAAAATGTCAAAATTGTGATAAAAGTCACAAAAAATTTGAACAAATATTAGATGAAACGTCAAAATTGCAATAACAGCAATATTACATAAAAATTATGTACTTTTGTGTGTTAAGTGAGCGTGGGAAACAAATGTCAGCTATTTCTTAGGAAAAAGTGCAATGTCGATTTTATTTTTACATCATCTTTAGCGTTTTACATCTTATAAATAAAAGATTTGATTTATTTCAATTAATTTTAAATTAAATTTTTCTATTTTAAGAGAAAAATTTTTAACATATTTCTCTTCCGAAATTCCCAATTCAATATCCCCTTAGTTACTTCCTGGAAACAAAGAAAAGCAAATTAAAAATTATTTCAATGGACCAATTATAATGGACCAATTATAATGCTTTATTATAAAATGTCTGCAAATTTGAATTTTTAAACATTAAATTAAATTTATCTGGATGAGTTTATTAAGATTTTGTATTGAATTTACTTAGTCGAATTATTTTAAAATTTCTACTTTTTATTCGAAATGCTCCATTAATAAGTAAGTTTTTTCATTTTTAATTACCACCAATCGTGATACTTCAATTTTTACATTTCTTAATTTGAACCAAATTATTAAGGTGGCAGTTTACCATTAAGGTAGTGTAATTTGTGTACAGGGTGTTATTTTCTTTACTGTTAACAAAAAGACAAAGTGTCACTGATGATTGCTATAAGGATGAAACATGTATAGTAATAGTCGGAGTGTATTTAATTTTTTTTTTCTGTTTTGGTGGAATTTTTCGACCATGGCCTAGTTCCAAGTTTGTCTTTGAAGAATTAAAGATTTTTCAATTTTTCATATTTGGAAGGATATTCTGGGATACGCTTGTTGAAAAAAAAAACATATATTATGCATTAATAGCATTCCGTGATTTTTATATATTTTTTGAAGTTGAAAGCAGGACAGTAATATTAAGTCGAATTGAATTTTTGACGTAACACGTAAAAGCTCTTACGGCAACCGCTAAGTAGCAAAAAAAGATTTAACGTTTTCCGTTACACGAACAACCGAAAAGCAATTGCATTTAAATTTTTAGTCCATTAAAAAAACTTGGAAAAAGTTTCTAACATAAATTTCATAAATGTATCAGTTAATGGGAAAATATTTTTTTAATGAAAAACTACTTTAAATTCTGCTTTCTAGTAAAAGTATAAACGTTATCCCAAATAATAAAATAATAATAAGTTTATTATTTACTAAAAAGTTAACAAAATTTTCTTTATCAGGCCCAAAAAAGTTGCTCTTCTTTTTATTAAAATTGTCATCTGTCTAATCATCTACCTTTTCATTAACTGTATGTATCTTACTCTATCTAACTTTAATTATTTCTTTTTTGAATTTAACGGCTTAAATTGTAAAATTTAATTTTTAGGTACTAGTTTTTGTAATTTTTTAGCGTTCGGGTGATACATAATTGTTAATATTTAATTTTTTTAACACATATTTTATTAATCTTTCCCTACCTTTAAAATCCCCACCCCGACTTTCTTTTAGTTGTTATTGTACACAGATACACAGACAGACCTTACTCTAGAAATGGTTTCAATCTTCTCAAAATGGATATTTTCTTCAATACCTCAATTTTTTTTTCTCGTTAACTATACTTTCCCTTTGATAGGACCGGGAAAGTAAAAGCGTGCACTACAACATTAACCATAATCTCTAAAACAATGATTCTTGAGGGTTTTCCTAGTTGGTGATAGAACTAATTTAAAAAAGATATATTTTAAGGGTTGATATCCGCTTTGTTCGATTTACTTCTTTTACAAAAATAAATTATGGAAATCTACGCAGTTCAAAGCCATGAAACAAGATTTTTACGTAATCGGATTTCTTTGTATCTCACTTCCGGGTTTATCGGAAGTAATATCTTTTTTTAACAGCAAACCCTATTAAGCTTTTAGGATTTGTTAAATCTTAGACGTATCACTTTCAGGATGTAAACTCAATAGAAAAACCTGTTTTAAGAGAAGAGTTTCAAATTATACCAACGTAAAAGTATTTCAATGGAAAAACAAAGTTATGGACTAAAACACATTTTTATATTTCTTTTAATTAAGAGAAATAAAATCCATTAATGGTAAATGCGATTTCCCATTAATTGTTTTTCGCTATAGTTCCTCCATTTCATTTCTAAATGTTTTACGTGTTAGAATTGAATGTATGTTGCTTGTCTCGCGATTCATATCACAGCGAGCTGTTTGTTAGATACATTTAAAAGCTATGGATAAAAAAATCAACTGTATTTAAGTGGATTTTACTGTCACAAAAGTTGATTTATTTATAAGAGAAACGCCATCTTAAATCGTATAAATCGGACAAGCTACACATTTAATATATATTAAAGAGAGAGAGAGGGACAGAGAGCACTGTAATGTTGTCACAAGCCCATCGGTGGATTCTATAATCAGTTTTGTTATAATAAAATAAAATAAATTTTATACTGTTTTATATCCGTAGAGAGAAAAAGATAGAATTCAGAGGTTCAATGTGTAAGAGAAGTAAAACTCTATCACGTCACACGTGTTTTATTTGCGTCTCATACTAAATATCAAGATCCGTTATAAAGATAAAAAATTCAAAATTATACCTAAAATAAATTTTTATAAGTTTTTCCATTTTTCCAATTATTTTTATTAAACTAAACCAACCATTAAGCGTCGCTTACTGAGCGTTCAATTTTTTTTTGGATCTTGTTTTAATATATAATTTTTTTCTAATTATTTCAGAAATAATAAAAAGTAAAATTATTATTATTTTATTTTTTAATTTTAACCAGTATCGCTATAAATCGTGATGTAATATAGTTTATTTAACATACAATTTATTTTTCACTGGTATATTATTTGTTTATTTTACCCAATAGGAGAAAAGAAGCAAAAACAAAAACGAAACTTCTTGTCGTGCAAGTGTCTGGATTTCTTCGGCAATAAATTTTTGGTTCCTTTGGCTGCATTTTGTTTGATATCATGACATTCAATAAATATAATGAAACACAAACAACAATATTCAGCAAACGCCAAAATGTCAACTAATGCAATTTAAAAATCGATTTTTCATTAAAATAAAATAAATCGGGCAACATTCATCCCCCGAGCTAAATATTACCCTCCGGGCGTTATGATCTATATAACACACTTGCTGAATAAATAACTATTTCAACACTATTTTCGCGTTAATAATGACTAAAGATATTTTCGATATTTTCGAGATTTTTTCAATTATATTTTTATGTCTAAACAATTGAGTTCAAAAATTTGAACACAATCTTTTGTCGAATTACCTACAAATGTGTACCAATAGCTGGATAATTAATTTAAAAAAAAAATTAAGTGAAAAGTTAGGAAGCATTGATCTGAATGAACACATACAGAAGTAAAAAGCTCAAAGCGCTTTGAATCGTATATTTTCAGACTACTTTATTATTTTTATAGCAAAATTCAAATACGAGTGAAACGAACACAATAATTAATGATCAAAGAGCACTTTTATTTAACAGAAGAAATATAATAAGTTTATATCTAAATGCTTTTCCTTTATCAAGTCGCAATTGCCTCAAAAACCAATTTTCTCGTTCAAGAGGTTTCGCGTGTCGTTCGATTCGTATATAAAATGAATTCCTTATAGAAAAAATTCGGAATTGAAAATGCTCGTGCAACTAACATAAACATTCCAATATCACGGACTATTTGTTATTATTGTTGAATTCTTTACATTATTTGTGAATTGAAATTCAATTGGTGTAAATATTAAATTTTAAGAATAAAAAGTTCTTGAAAGTCATTATATTATTGTAATATTTTTGTCTATGTGGGTTCGCTTTCTATTTAAGCACTCTGTCGAATTATTTGAGAAATACAACTTCTAATTTATATCAAACACGACTTACAAAATATATTAATTTATATAACACAACATACAAAATTCAACTAACTCTTATCCGTCCTTAAGGATTATTTATCTATTCATTTTGCGTGATCTCAATTGATCGCTTCGTGTTCAGAACAGTCCAGGGATTTCGCGTGGTAGTCATGAGTCATTCTACGTACATTCCATCAGGGCTGGCCTCGTTACTAAAGCTTAAAGATTTCCAGTAATTTTAATTATTTTTGTTATAGTAGCATCAATTGCTATGATTATTTACTGCTTTTTATGTGTATTTAGTAAAAAGAGGAAGATTAATTTTCTAATTACTTCATAAGTGGAGTGGTAATTACAGGGGAACGTTGCTAAGTCTGAATTAAATTTTTGACAAGATATTAATTCTTCTTAAGTATTCTAGGATTCTACTATGGTCTTCATTTACACCTAATGGGATATCATCATCTAGTAGAGCTGATGATCTTATAATAATTAAATATTCAGTACAGGTAAAGATATGTTCTATATTTAAACGTGCATTACATAGGTCTATTGGCTCCAATTAATAGATGAGAGTGTGCGTAAGTTGGGTGTGACCTAAACGGAGTCTGTATATAATGACTTGTTTACTTCTGATCATCGATTTTAGGTAGATCCATCCAAGTACTTGATTTCTACCTCTCAAACGGTCATTCCATTCGTTTTTCCGATTTGCATATATTTAAAGGTATGTCTTCACATATTTGAGAGGCCGCTTTTGCTCCATTATCCACATGAAGTGCACAGTTTTATTATTATTAAGTCGGTTATTAGTTTCAATATTTGTTTAATCATGACATTTTTACTAAATGGGTTCCTTATTCCACGAAATGCACTTAACGAGTTAGTACATATTAGGCATTTTTGGATTAACGCAAACGAGAAATAGAGTACACCTATGTAGTGAGAACAGTAAGCGCCAACTAGTAAGAGATTGACAGCTCCTGAAATTCGTCGTACTCCGCCCAGAACTGCGAGGCTTTATTTCATGCTAGATACAATGATGAGGTTGCGCAGATCCCGAAATTCGTCGTACTCCGCCCAATACTGCGCGATTTAATCTCTTCCTAGTTGGCGAATATTATACGAATGATACACCTACACCATTTGGTATTTTTATGTACTACTCTTCGTTATTTGGCGAAGAAAAGATCTCTAAGGGGGAGGTAAGTTGCTTGTTCTAATTAGCCAGTGTGGTGTTGATATTTGGGACTTTGATACACCAGGGTGGACCATTTGTGATGTCAGGTAGGATATTGTGCAGTTCTATCTCATATCTTACGGTTGCATCAACGAACCGTGATGGGGACGGTTTGGCAGTTGATATGGTTTTTGGGAGAATTTGTTGTCCTTACTGGGCAGGTTATTATTGATATGTCTTGGTAATGATGCTACCATACAGAAATATGTCATATTCTGCAAATCCCTACTTTAGTGGCATGACTGAAGTATCTGCATCAAGAGCAACTATGAGTCTGGTTCTATAAATGCACCAGTTTTTGTTTTAGTGCTGTATTTTGGATTTTATCCAGTACTTTGAGTTTCGATGGTCTGGATGATCCATAAACCAAACTACTATAATCAATTTTTGATAATATTAAAGTTTTGTTAGCGCTCCACTTATGCAATGCAACTCATTATGTTAAGCGTTTTTTGGAATCTTGTAATAATGTAATCTATCTGGTCTCCCCAGTACAGTGATCTATCAAAAATTAATCCTAATAACTTTATAGAGCCTCTCTTGGATATATTATTTATTTGGTTCATTATGTTCAGCCCGTAACCTACAAAAGTGGATGAAATTTGTTTTTCGTTGAGAAAAGCAGAAACAACATGATTTTGCCCTTTCCTTTAGTCTACTTACTTCGATTTGCCGGTTATCAGTTAGCTAGTCGATGTCATAATCCCTCATATAAATTGTTAAATCATCAACGTACAGTAAGCGTTCAACCTAAATAATTGATGGCCACTGCAAATAATGTAACGCTGCATGAGAACAGACCCTTGAGGTATGCTATTTTCAAGATGGCGGATGGAAGATTCCTCGTTTGTTACTCTAACCCGGGAAAATCGCATTTTAATGGACAAGATTTTACTTACATTTTATTTATATTTTATCATTCTTTTGTTGCCATTGTAAACTAAATAAATTTATTTTTGAGAATAGAAGATGAATATAAATGTAGATACATAATTAATTGTAATTAAATTCAAGATGAAATGGCAAATTCGTTTTTATTAACATAAAAAAGCAAAACTTATATTATAAAATACCAAACTGAAGTCATAACTTTGAATAACTCTCGCATATAATATAGAAACGTATGAATAAGTAAAATCGTATGCAGATCACGTAATTTCTGAATTATACTTTGAAGCTAATGCTTCTTTTATGTACTACGACGCAATTCTATCATTTTCACCTCTAATTATTGAATAAATTAGTTGAAATTCCTTTAAAAAATGTAGGTACTGAGGCTGTTGAAGTAATATGCTATTTTTTTTTATATTCTTCAATAGACAAACCTGATGGATCGAATCGATATTTATGATGTAGATGATATACGAGTAAAATTTCATTATTGCATACATTATATCGATGACAACGGAAAATTAATTATACAGCTATTATTTATCTTTAACGTAGATATGAAATACGAAATATTCTGTTGGACATAATTTTAATTAGACAAAAGTTTGGGTTGGAAGTATTGCACTAATTTGGTTAGGCATAACGATATAATTGAAAATGTTATTAGTCAATTTTAACAATAATTTAACTTTTTATTACTTCTTAAAAAAAATTACTTTTTCTTAATTAACCTTTTTTAGCTTTTACAAATTTTTCCGAGCATATTTTTAAAATTATACGACAACTTTTATACTTATAAGTTATAAGAAAAGTGTTATAAAAATTATCTGCTATACGTCATTATATCTTATTGAGATTAATAATCAGTTAAACTACACATTTATCTCTCTTTGTGTGAATTTTAGACAATTTATTATTTTACAATCTTAAACGATCAAAATTCGCCAAAAACTAAAAATAAAAATCAAAAAGTATCTAGATATTTGGAAATCTCGTAAAATGCTCGTAACACTAAAGTATAGAAATAATCAGCTCGACAGTTTCTAATAAAATGAACTTTTCGAACTGTGCTTGAATTTTGCCACGGGGTATTTGATACTCATAGTTAAAAGGCGGGTTCTCATTAATCGATTTTATAGATCAATAACATTGAATCTTTGCCATTGAAGTGAAATAGTAAGAAAACCCTTAAAATAGTAAAGATTTAAAAAAAAATTGTTTAAAATTGAATATTCCTGATATATGTAAATGTTTTATAAATCCAGAGCTTAGGTAAAAATGTCTTCTTGAAAAATATCTAATTAATTGTGAAATATAAAATATTCCGTTTCCCAATGAAATCTGTTAAATGTTGTTGTTTTAATCATAAACTAAAGTAAATGGATCTTTGAGTATATCTTTCAATAAATGGCGCCATATTACCCTCATTATTTTTAAAAATACGCATTTAAACGTCTACTGAAGAAGAAATGAAAAAGTATTATTCAAGGAAAACCTTTTGTGAAGTATTTTCATTTGCATAAAAAGGAAACGCTAGAAGTCATTAATTTTAGATCTCAAATTTAGAACGATATTTCAAAACATGCATAAGAGAAGAATTTTTTAAGGATAAAATGAAGCACTTTATACATTTTCTTTTATTAATAACAAACCTGTTATAATTATTGCATAAATTATTAGTGCATATTTATCAACTTACTTCAGAGATCTTCATAGTTAAGTAAGTTATTGAGATCACCCTGTTAGTGTGTTTGTCTGTGTGTTAGTGTGCGTGTCTGTGAGAGCTCTCACGGCCGATCCACTGGACCGATTTGCTTCAAACTTGGTATGGGTATGGGGTCATACCTTTAAATTTGAGCCCTATTTACTCTGAGGTAAATTTTCCTTCAGGGATTTACACCGCTCTGGTTTTATTTAATCTTAAAATGCGGAAATAAAACAACCAAATTTTTTATTGTCAAAGTTTGTCGCTTTTTCAAAAAAAATTTTTTTTCAGAAGAGGGTGATCATAATAACAAATAATTTTTTGTTCTGGAATTTTTGTTGCAAAACTAGTTGGGATATAAATTATTGAAATTCAAATACATAAATCTCGAGTATACCACATGGTCTTTCATGATGTAATCGTCCATATCTGTCAAAATACTCGTAATATCGTTCTATGCAAAACAACATTGCTTTAGCGTTAAATAAATCGTGTAATATTTTGCAAAAAAAATTCACGAGATGGTGTTTTGTACCATTGCGCCAAAATGTCGAGTTAAAAAAAATAAAACCGGTATATGCCCGCGAATCGGAAATCAGCGGCATAGAAATCTTGTTATTATTGTGGCGAAAAAAATTATGCCCATTATCAACCCGTCAATACCTATTGGAACAATAAATATACCTAGTTAGTTGAATTAAAGTTACTGCCAGTCAAAATATATATTTTTGTAATAACAAAACAAAACGAACGATGGATTGTGAAATTCTAAAAACTGTTCTATAAAATTGTAACAAAAATAAAAAACATCAAATTGACAGACATACACACATGTACACACGAACATTTTTTAATAAAAGCCACATAAGATTATTTATCAATGTTGAAAAATACATTATATTATTCGAAAATGTTTGTCAATATTTCATGAATTTTTTCGTCTTAAAACACTCTCCATAGTTAAAAGGTTGATAACAGAAATATAATATTAACTGTAAAAATGTTAATAACAATCAAATCATGTTCTAAATATTTAATATATTGCATTGTTATCGGAAATACAAACATAATAAATATTTTAGAACTGTAACTTGGTGAAAAATAAATGAATAAAAAAAATTTAAAGAAAAGTAAGAAGTGTGTAATAATAGTTATTTATATACCAAGGGTATATTTAGTACTTTATGTCCGGCTCAAGTGTTTATAATAAGTCGCCCGAGGGCATACACCTCTATTTCTTTTCGCGGTGCATACAAACTTTTATGTCATAATAGTTCGTTATTGTATCCCTAATATAAATAAGTATTTAAAAAACTGTTTTTTTGTCTTTATGCCCACGTGGGCCATAATCAACACCTTTATGTAATTTTTAACTAAGCAATAATGAACTAGAATGGCATAAAAAAATATTACCGCAATTGTCTCATTTCTCTAAAGATGTCGTTAGTAATTAGTCTCGCTGACTATTATAGTTATTTTATTCCTTCATATTTCGTAACAGGTAAATATATTGGCAAATATTTATTCTTATTTTTTTGTTGCTATCCTGTATTATTTAAATAGTTCAATGGCGAATTAAAAGACCTTTAAAAAAATGGACATCGATGATAAGATACAGCTTTAAAATTAAAAATTTACCGGTCCTAAGATTTTTGTCAATTACTGTCTGTTTACAAGACATAAAATAGTAATTAAGTACATATTTAAAATATTACGATAATAGGAATAATAGTAGAACTAGTTTTATAAATTTGTTAGTGAAAATATATATAAAAAAAGAAATATGTACGCGTATGTCTGTAAAAAAGTGTAATCCTAGAAAGTTATACCAAACAGTTATTACATTTTTAGTCTTTAATTATAACCTTTTTTGCTATGAGATTATAAAAAATATCAGTAATTAAAAATTTTTTTAACTATAAATATATGGATGACATTATTTTACTTATTATTTGAAATTAAATAATTAAAAAAATAACAATTTCCATTTCTATAAAACTTAATTAGGATAATGACCAAACAAATATTTTTTAGTGGTGTTAAAGCAAAAAAAAAACAATTTTACTAATTGATAAACACATTTTCCGCACCACATAAATAGCAGAAAAGTGTCGTATTAACCACCATCCAAAAACTATTTCATATTTTAATAATTCCAAAAAATATTATTACGTACTTTGCCCCAAAAAAAAATTCGACTTACTTTCGTCAGCAGCTGTCAGAAAACACGCGGGCGATTGACCTGCTTTTTGGTCGCTTCACACTACTGCACTCTGTAACGCGTCGATTCGAAATGTTCCGTCGTGACGCCTTTAAACACCGACGCATCGATATTTTCTGTTACCGTCTACTTAGTTGCTCCATCTGGTGACGTCAGTCACCAACTATAAAAGATGTAGAGAAAAGTGTCCAATATGGTAGATTAATTTGAAGGACTACCAGAAAGCTTTACTTGTCTATTAAAAATAATTTTATTTCATTTAGAACCGTTTAAGACAAACCTTGTTTATTATTTTTATAGAGTTCTGTACCTCAAAAGGAAAAAAGTAAAACCCTTTTTGGGTCACTTCGTTGTATATCTGTCGTTCTCTCTAATACCCTTTTTCTCAGAAACGCAGAATATGAAGTTCAGATTAATATTAAATATTTAGATCTACGGTTCTTTTGGAACTGTAAAAAATCAAACCATTTATGACGCAAATAAAACAAAACCAATATAGTGTACTTATTCCCGTTGGCAATAATACTAAATATACTTAACATCAACGCAAGCTCCGCCTGCATCCATAGGTCATACACAAGTAACGAAAATATACCTGGCCCCAGCGGACGCGCTCTAAATATACGCGGCGTCAACAAACTTTGTAGTGCAAAACGGAGGTTGTTAAGATATTTAAGAAAACAAGTACCTTTGCAAAAAAATAAACAAAACAGTTGCTATTGCGTCATTTGAGAAAGAACATAATGCATTTTAGCATTTGGTCAATTTTTTATTATCACACAAAGAATATTTGGCTTTTCATCTTTCTCGCTTTTAACCTTAACTTGTATAGGCGTCCTGCTTGACAGTCTCTACCGTTGAAGCTTTATCTTTTTTTCGCCGACTTATCGTTGTAGGCTGGACTTTAATTATTTTACATCGTGCTAAAGTTGGTTTAAATGCATAAAAATTCAACATTGACTGCAGTGTCTTAATATATTTCAGTATAACGTTTTTGTTGTTCATTTTATTCTTTGTAACATCGGTATTATTATCTTGGACAATAACTGGAAAATCCGAAGGGACTGACACTTTTTTGTACTGCGAGATGTTTGACACATGGTGTTTTTTGTGGCAACATATTTGTAAAAAACCATCAGATGCATTTGCTAGTACGAGCTCATAAATTACAAATATATAAATGATCTTGGCAATATCAAAACTTAAAATTAAATTAACAAGAACTAAGAAGCGTTGACACCGCGTATATTTAGTAGAGCGCGCTGAGGCTGTTTTTGGTTACTAGAGTATGACGTATGCGTTAAGTATATTTAGTAATATCGCTTCCCGATCTACAATCATGAAATTTGTCAAGCAACGGCTCACAGCACAAGGAAAAATTTCGAAAATCGTAAATTTGCAGTTATATCACATAAAAAAATGTACAACTTTAATTATTGGTTTGTTTTGTTAGTTATTTATAGAGTTAAATAAGCACCTAAAATATATTAGGGCTGGGAAGGGTAATGAAAATTTGAAATATATTTTGCCGTTAAAATTTTAATAGAAGACTGCATGGTGTTCAAATTAAAGTAATCTTTCTGTATATTTTTAATACCTGTTTTCTAATTTTTTTAACTTTTACCAAGAGTGAAATTTTCTGTCAAGTTAATACTAGTAGAAACTAAAGAATTATTAATTATCTGTAAGTTGTGAGAATTTAATTTCTATGCATCAGGGCGTATACCGGGCAGCTGTTAATACTATGGTAGACAGCTAACGCCATCTACCAATGAATAGAGTTATAGTTTAATCATAATTTACATCCTCTTGTTTATTTTTGAAATTTGATTTCCTAGTTTTATGGTATTTAGAAACTTTTATGTAAATTAAATATACTAAAATTCTAAATTTTTAAATGAAAATTATGCAAAATCTCTAACTAAAATAGCTGTTATGTTCCTCATAAATTTGTACTTCAAAAGAGATAAATCTGGCTCTAGACCAGTTTCCTGATTCTGGGTCTGGTCAAATTTCATTTAACAATTAGATTATTATAAAACTTTTTATTTTACATTTAAACCTTAAAGACACTTGATTTATTTCTTAAATGATTTCTTTTCCCTCCAATCTAAGAACTCTTCAAAGTCTTCCACTAATTCATCATCATTATCATCATTATTAGTTTGGTTTCTGGATTCATTTGTTTGTGCCACAACTTCTTCCTTCTTTTTCTCTAAAACAAGTACCCTAAAAACAAACTTACTATAAATATATCAGGTCAAATTAAATTAAATACAAAATGCTTGCCTTGAGAGCTTTTTCATTTGTTCATCAATTTCATCAATCTGTCTTTCAGTTGTGGATTCTTCTTGATCTTCAGCAATGATTGCATTACTTTCATTATCTGCTTCTTTTATAACTTTTAGGAATTTTTCCCATTCTTCTTCTACAGGATCCTTATATTCTTGGTGTCTAGCCTAAATTGAAGAATTGAGAATGAAACAAAAAAAACTTTGGAAATAATCATACCTTTGCATCCTGTTTTGGATCATCAAAAAATCCTTCAGGCAATGCATCCGAAGGATCTTCTTCCATTTTTTCTATCTCTTCTTGTTTTTTAGACTGGACAAAAGTTTGCGGTTTCTGTGTTTTTGAATCAAAAAAATCATTAGGCAACTCATTCTTACTGTCTGCATTAGAACTATTTTGAATTTTATCTGTTGTACTTGGTTTTGCATTTTTTAAAATACTCTTTATTTTCTTTTCTGGAACTTCCGGCAATGGTGGTGTCAGTGGTCTTTTTAATGGCGTAGTAAAATTGTTAGTTCTTTCTTTTAATTTTTTTGCTACTTCTATATTTTCTTTATGTTTTTTAGAATTAATATGTAATGTCCATACAGCTTCCGATCTTACGACCCATTTACATAAGACACATGTTAATTGACCCTGTTCGTTATATGTACACAGTGTTAAGGAATAATAACATATTAAAAAAATAATTAATTCCGCTGGAGCAAATTTATAAAGAAAATACTTATATCTCCTAATATTATTATAGATACAATTTTTATTACATTAAAAAAATTATTTGGAATAACTATGCATTTATGTAACTAATTTATTACTTCAGTAAAATTAAAAAATAAAATTAAAGCTGCAGAAATAAAATCTCCTATATTTTAATCTATTTAAAAGGATATTTTGCTAGAGGTGAATCAATTTTCTTCACATCTTTTGGTTTACTTTTATGGTCACTCATTAACTTTCTTAATTCAGACTGGTTTAATTTCTTCTTTGCATTTTTAAATATTGCTGACATTTTGATTTATTAATACTTTTAGAATATAAATTTTAAACTTTAATGTTGTTTTAATATTTTGACATAATTTAACTCTCAATAACCTCACTTCTTCTTTTTCCTTAAAAGAAAAAACTTCGCCATAAGTGCGTTCGGAATTGCTTGTCGAACAGAGCTAAAATGTCGATACATGTGATACAGAGTATTTATTATTTTCCTGAGTGCGCCCGTTCAATCTGCTATCTATATAAATACATGAATATAATTTTTGCCGTATATTATCTTTAGGAACTTTCATAAATTGTCATTAATGAAGTTAAAAAATTGCTGTTTGTCAAAAATATTTGAATAGTGTCAAACATAGAGTATATGGGATAAGAATACTGAACGTATCTTCTATAATAATATTTTTTAATTTTATAGTTTATATGTTATGTATAAATAAATCTATAAAAAGTGAAAATAAATATAAAAAACATAAATATAGATTTACAGGATTGTTATAATAGAATTTATAAATTTATTAACAAAAATAACCTAATACCCACACATGCTTAGACCACTTCTCGTATAAAGAGAACAATAAGAAGAAAATAACCTGAAATATATATATTCTTGACAGCGGTAAATCTACTGGTTAGGCGTCTTGAAAAATGGTTTTTATTTGATGTGTTTGTAGTTTCAGTGTTACTAAAATAGAAAAATAATGGTGAGTTTTTGTTACTCTTTAAAGTGATATATGTATTTTTATTATAACTTTTTAGTATTCAGTTTTACATAAAAAAGAAAATGCTCACGAAGAATGCATTTGGAGTTGTTTTTGGGGAAGATATGCTCCAGATAAAAAGAAAAAATCTAATGACGATAATCAAGGAGATGACGAAAAATCGAGGTATTAATTTTATCAATAAAAATAATTTAGTTATTACACATTGATTTATACTGTTAAAACGTATAATATTTTTTTAGCTTTAAATATTCATAAACTTGTTTATTTTTTTAATAAATTATATTGAAAATGTATTTTTTCTCTGTTTAGCCTAATGTAGACTTTGCATATGTGATCAAATAAACTTTCTATTAATTGTTCATTTTTACAGAGATTCTATAATGTCTGATGAACCACCTATTGACTATATTGTTACTGGAGGAGTAGATGATCTAGTCAAAGTTTGGGAACTTCATGACGATCGTTTAATTCTTAAACATAATCTTGAGGGCCACTCTCTTGGTGTTGTCTCAGTTGCAGTAAGCAATAATGGAAAATGTAAAAAACCAAATTTAATGTATTTTAGTTTTATTTTTTATTTATTAAATATTTTAGTATGTGCATCCAGTTCTTTAGATTCAAGTATGAGAATATGGGATTTGGAAAAAGGGGAAAAAATTGCTAATGTAGATGTTGGTCCAGTTGATTTGTGGACTGTGGCATTCAGTCCAGATGATAAGACCATTATTTCTGGATCTCATTCTGGAAAAATTACTTGTTATAGTGTAGAAACTGCTAAAGCTGAACAGACGTTTGAAACACGAGGAAAATTTACTCTAAGCATTGCATATGTAAGTAATTATAAAATTATGTTTATGTCTAAGAAAATAGTTTTTGAAAAATGAAAAAATTCTTATCCATTATTTATTTAAAAAAAATATATAATGTACTAAAACTAAACAAAAATAAAATAAAATGGTATTTCATTTTTAAGTAAAAGAAAAATTACTAATACTAATATGTCCATACTTGGCGCCATTATCTTTTCCAGCCATCCAATCTTCAATTTCATCAACAGTTCTAGGTACTTTTGTTAGATTCATCATTTCCGTTTCAGTAACTAAGGCATCGTCTTCTATGCGCACCCCACCAAACCCTCTAAATCTTTGTAGAGTTTCTGGTACAATAAACTTTGATAAATTAAAATCTTTTAACGCTTTATCCAATAAAGCATCTATAAAGTAGCAACCAGGTTCAACAGTAATAAACATATTTTGCTCCAGTTTTCTTGATGTTCTTAAGTTTTTTAAACCAGGTGTAGAAAGTCTTTCGGGATATCCTTCCAAATATCCTCCAACGTCGTGAACATCCATGCCTAACAAATGTCCTATCCCATGTGGTTGGAACACTGCTGCTAAATTTGAATCTACCATATCATCTATTGATCCCTGCAAAAGCCCACCTTTTTTTAACTGTTCCAAAAGTACTCTGTTTGCTAATAAATGCATAGCCACCCATGATACTCCCGGTTTTGCAGCTTTAAAAACTGATCTGTTTGCCATTAAAACTGCTTCATATATAAATTTTTGATCTGCAGTAAATTTTCCACCTACAGGAAAAGTAACTGATATATCAGCAGAATAACCAAAATAATTTGCACCCATATCGAATAAACACAATGTGTTATTTTTTAGTTTTGAATTATTTGGATGGCCTGCGTGTCCATAATGCAAAATTGCAGAATTAGCTCCCGATCCACATGCACAGGTATACGACATGTGTCTACAACCGCCGTTTTTGTAGCAAAAGTTTAAAAATTCTGCTTCGCATTGGTACTCAAATAGCCCCCCTTTTGCTATTCTCATAATATGTCTGTGAGCTGCAGATGACACATCTATTACATATTTCATAACTTCAATTTCGTGAACTGTTTTAATAGTTCTGAGATTAGTTATTATTGGAAAGAGAATATCCCTGTCAACATTAAATTTGTCGATTCCTTCAAAATTAGCTTCCTTTGTTTTCAGTTGACTATCAGAATTTACACCATTTAGAGTCAATAGCACGCTTCTGTTCAGTTCTTTAATCGTTTGACTGATATGTTCTACATAATTGATGTAATTTACTTTATATTTCTTTTTAAATTCTTCTAAAGTTGGTAGAGGACCATTCCAAACTGAATATTCTACAGGATATTGAGGAACGAATAAGTATGAATCTCCCGATATAACGTCTATTAATCCATAACAATCGGGTTCATTAACTCCAAAACACCATTGAAAATATGAATCTTGCTTAAACGGATATGTACAATCGCTATCATAAATCGGAACTTCTGAGCCCCCTTCAAGTATAACAACACTATCTTCTTTTACTTTCTTCAGTTCTGCTACTAGTCTTTTTCTGTTTGTTTCGTACAATATAGGAGGTATTTGTAAGGTATGTGGTCCCATACTGATTTTTCCTACCAAGTTATTATGCTCTTCATACATTTTATGTAATACTTTATTATTATTTGTATATTTACTTTGATGCTGGCAATGACATTGAAGTTTGGAAATATTTATCTTATTACCAACATTTTGATTTAAAATTAAAATTGACATGGTTCCGATTAGTTGGTAGGCGGTAAACGTAAAATAAAATGTATTGGTAGATATTTGTCTTTGTAATGGGTAATTCCATGTCAACTCAGAAGGACGGGAAAGCAGAAAAAATTTTTTTTCGCTCGCCATTGTTTTTTCTTTACTTTTAATGATAATTCTGTGTCTGGAAACTATAAAGTCAGTTTATATTTTTAGGAAGCAATTTTCATTTTTTCTCATTTTATTGCGATTTCCGGATATCTGCCGAAATTTTATTTAAAATGTGATTTTGAATAACAGATATATATCAATTTTTGTGTAAATTATCTAAAGAAAAAAGATTTTGGGTAATTAGAAGTGAATTTGTTGCAATTTCGGTAATTTAAGATTTCTCAAGTTGAATATGATATTTCTAAAATTGTCTAGTTAGTCTTACAAGATTTGTTTTAATACAATACATTTTTTGAAAGGAAAATCGTAAGTTTTTACTATTTTATTGGATAATCTTTATTAGAATCGACTTTCTACAAGTCTAGGATTTTTCGCAGGCTTTGGATTAGAAAAAAATTGTATTCAAACGAGGCTTGTGAATATTAATTTTTTATTGCAGAGTCCTGACGGAAAGTACATAGCTAGCGGTGCTATCGATGGCATTATTAATATATTTGATGTAGCAGCAAATAAATTGTGGCATACATTGGAAGGTCATGCTATGCCTATTAGATCTCTTTGTTTTTCTCCAGATTCCCAATTACTATTAACCGCATCTGACGACGGGCATATGAAACTCTATGACGTGTAAGTATACAGTATCTTATACATTTTTAAATCCAAGAGGATCTTAAATGTGGTCCAATTTTCAATAAATGAAATTAAACTCACAAGTCATGTATAACACAAATATATTTCTTATAATAGGGGGGTGGAAACGGCAACTAGGCCTAGAAATACATTAAATGATGAAGGTAGAAGGGGGTTTCTATAAAAGTGAAATAAAACAAACTTACCATATATAAGTGGTAATTAAATAGTACAATAGTACAATCAAATTTAACAAATTCCTGATGATGCTAACGTAGTTAGCGAAACGTAGGTAGAGTGATAAAAAGTGTAGTTTTCGTTAGTGGTGATGATATTATTCAACATTGTTGAAAATAAAAGTTTCCAAATACCCAATTCATGAACATAGTTAGTTTACATAGTTTCCTATACATTTTTGTTAGTGATTGGTTTTTCTTCTAATAGGCAACACACCAGTCTAGTTGGAACTTTGTCTGGTCATGCATCCTGGGTCCTAAGTGTAGCATTTTCTCCTGACGGTAAAAATTTCGTATCTGGGAGTTCTGATAAGGCTGTTAAAGTTTGGGATGTCGGTTCGAGGCAATGCCTTCATACTTTTAATGAACACGAGGATCAGGTAATTATTTTAATTTTTTATTAATGGAAAAATGTTTATATGTACTTACTTTTTTAGGTTTGGGGAGTTCAATATAATCCAGATAGTAATAAAATTGTTTCTGTATCAGAAGATAAGGGTATAAATGTTTATAGTTGTCCAATTTAGTTTTAAATAAAAATGACATTTTTAATTAACATATTCTTGATTATTTATAAAACCTTTATATTTTTCGTATCTAATAAAACAACAGATTCAACTTGTTAGCATTTTATTAAAAGTATTGGCAAGTAGGTGAAACATAGGTATACAGTACAAGAGTATAAAGATATAAGCTATAGTATAAATTTGTTTATTTTTGCAATATCAAACACACGATATACCTAGTTAACTCGTAATACCAGTAAGCAGAGCTAAGCTCGTGTTTATTAATATTTCACTGATTATTATTGGTGTTTGAACATCTAAATGCTTAAGACTCTACTTCCATAAAGTATAATTTATTATGTAACGAGAAAGAGTTATTAAAAAATAAATATGAATGAGTTACTGTATTTTGTATGTATATGAACGTAGCTTTGCTTTTTAACATACAAGTTAATTGATTCGATGATATTTTACAGAAAGATACACATTCTTTTTCGAAAATGTGTGCCAAACTGCCTTTCTTTTTTAATTTTATAAACTGACTTGGGCAAAAAGTTTTCCCAACACTTTCTGTCCAGACCAGTTCCTATAAGCTACTGACATACAATCACAGCTTTTATTTGGTAGTATCACAAAATATTCCCAGTATTTTCGTTACCACCAAACTTAATTTTTTGATAAAATTAAGTGAAGCGGAATAAATGTCAAATACGACCTAAATCTAAGCTCGTGCTACTAGATAAAAATTGTGCATTATTCACTATAAAGAACTCGACTACAGTATATTTGTACGATTATATTATTGTGAACTTCGAATGAAGAATGAGAAAATTTACAGGTATTGTACAGAGATAATTTTGATTTAAGAGGATGTGATGACTGGGCAAATTGGTTACCTTTCTGGTCCCTAACATCACTTGTTACTACCGAAGTAATAATGAAATAAAAAGAATTTCAAGTATTTAGTACTGTGATGTACTCTAATTATTAAAAACCAAGTACGATCATTAACAATACAACATCATAAGGAACAACTGCCCAAAAAATCACTCTTCAATATTCCTCGATATTTTACTATTTATGAAATTACTTAGTTCCTTTTTTTAATGTAAGGACTACCAAACTCTTAACTAAACTATAATATAGATTCGCGAAGCCTAGTCGTTATGCTTTGGGTTCTTGAATTTCGACTGTTACGCTTTCCAACATCGGCGTGGTAGCGGAATTCATATTCGGTGGATGCGGAGGGCTCTTGTTCGATTTCATCGATGTTCCTGAAACATTGCTGCTTCCTCTCGATCCACGACGTGAACCTAGAAACAAACGCCCTATGGAGGGATGCCACGATAATTTTTTTGTGCAAAAATTTACGTGCTAGCTACAACTAAAACATGAAATATTTGCAATATCCTAGTTTTGTAGTGAACAGAATAAGTTTAATTTGATAAAAAAAACTAGTTCATTGCAAGTTGTTTAACATTGATGTTTAGTAGAAAGCAAATTTTTGTGCAATAGTTAGAAGCTGAAGCCGTGAAACAATTTATTTAAAATTGTGCAACATTGAGAATATTTACTTATATTAACCTTCTGATATGCCATCAGGCAGCGTTAAATAAGTAAATCAAAATTATAATTAAATGTTACATTAAATATTTAGACAAATATATTGTAAAGGTGTAAAAAATTATTTGTAATAAAGATTTTATGTTGCTTTATTTTGGCATGCATTTTTTAATACTAATTATTTTATAAATATATACAAAATAGTTACTAAATAAATTTATTTATTATGGAGGAATATCGAGATATGCCTATTGCTTCTAAAAAAGAAAACTAAAAATTAAACGCGCTAAATAAATACTTGTATTAGCGAATCTAATTAACACGACATTAGCAGATAATTTGAAACCATTGTAAGGACGATAAACATTTAATGTACATTAGTTCTGTTTTAATCTGATCTGAATCTATGTTGGACTAAGATTTGCATACCGGTACTTTTAATGTTACTATAAATTCAATCATGGTTGTGTAGAGTCAGATTAAGGTATCAATTATATAACAGAGGATTGTAGGATAAAAAATAATAAAATCAATCTAAAAAAACTTGATAACGACATTTAATGATTATTCGTAAGATGCCAAATGTAGAGCTATAAAAACGTTTAACCCTTTAGCTGCGGCTGTCGTATATGAATGATTCGTAAAAACCCATCCCAAAAGAACAATTTTGTATATTTTGTTATTTTCCTGAAAAATTTGCAAATTTTTACAAAGTTACATTTTTTACAAATTTTTCACAAATATAAATTTTTACGAATTTTACAATTTTCGAAATTTTTGAAATTTCCAAATAATTTTATAATGGGTTTTGAAACTTTTGACATGTTTGAAATATTTTTAATTAATCGAATAATTTTGTTTTTTTGAAATTTTTTAAATTATCAAAAAAATTCCATAATTTCAAATTTTTTGAAATTTCTGATATATTTTAGATATTTTTGAATATTTTGACATTTTAACTATTTGAAATTTTCAAAAAAATTGCATAATTTCAATTTTTTTTTAAATTATTATATATTTTAGAAATTTTTGAATATATTGTCATTTTTACCATTTGAAATTTTTGAAATTTTCGAAAAAATTTCATAATTTTAAATTTTTTTTAATTTTTGATATATTTTAGAAATTTTTGAATATCGTGGTATTTTTACTATTTGAAACTTTTCAAATTTTCGATAAATTTTTGAATTTCTGGACATTTTTATTTATTTATTTTGGGATTTTAAATTTTTTTGATAAATTTTCGAAATTTTTGAATTTCTAAAAACTCAGCTTTGTTTTTAAATTTTTCAAAATTATTACAATCAAGATTATTGATGTTTTATTTATGTTTTTCAATATTTTTGTATCTACAGCGTTTATCGCTAGAAAATTTTGCCTGCAGTCAAAGGGTTAAAGAATGTAACTTTTTGACTTTTTCTGAAAACATACTTTTTAAACGTTTTTACTGGTGTATTTAAAAACGACTCAAATAAAACATTTTAATAACGTCCCTATACTGTGACTTTATAAAAACATTCTGACATGGACGTTCAAAAAAGGTTTAGTAGTCGTTTTTAACGTACGTAGCGTACAATACGTTTTGTTTTTAATTTATGAGGTCGGACGTTTTTCGACATGTTTTGGACGTTTCTTTATGTCCATTTTAAAAAACGTTCTTGCCGAAACGTTTTATTTTGGTCCTCGGACGTTCTGACGTGAAATGTACCATAAAAAAACGTCAATCGAACCATTTGTGCTATTAGGGTTATTCAAAAGTAGAAAAAGATATACTTCAATTAATAGTTCCGAATGTTTTGGAAAATTTCACCTAAGGGGAACAGAATAGTTAAGATTTGTTAATTTTGATGTTGGATATATTTTTGAATAGTCACCGGTAAAGAAAGAATTTTATTAAAGATACTGGAATATTGATTATTAATTGTTGATAAAAAAGAATAACTAATTTAAACAAAAAAGGTGAGCGAAATATAAAGAATATACCGGAAGGTGAAAGAGGATGAACGAATATTCGAGCCAGCAAACAAAGCATTTCTGGCTATAACTCCTAGGGAAAAGGACGGGATAGTTTGAAACTTTGATGACATCTTCAACGCATTCTCCAACGCTTTCCCGGAGCGCAGAGAGAAGTTTTCCGGCGATAAATCCTAGCCGAAACAACGGGACTTGGGTAACATCTTCAAAAGTGGTCAATAAATACACTGACCAATTTTCAGCGCGTTCCGCGTTTTCCAACGCTTTCTTCAGAACTACTGTTATCTTTTTATTAATATATATTGAAAACAAGAGTGAGACTCGCATTTTTCTGTGCCTTCCCAGGCAGAACTTTGAGACGAGAAGACGGAACGCTCAAATCTGTGGTGATTGTTTGATTATTGTATAATAAACAGATATCAACCAAGTCTGGGTACGGAAGGTAATTTTTACTGCTATTGGAATTAGCGTGACACGCTGAAAATTGGTAACTGTGTATATTGACTACTTTTCAATATGTCATCCAAGTTTTAAGGTGTCTTTTGCTTTCGTTGGGAGTTATCGCCTCACATTTCCTCTCTGTATGTATATTGAATACTTTTGACGGTTTTAACCAAGTTTAAAACCGTTCTATCTTTTCCTCCACTAGTTAAAAGCCGGTTCTCGTATAAGCTTATGTAACGGTTCTCACTTATACGACGCGCCGCTGAACTTCAAGTAGCTTAACGCCGTCGAATTGTCGTCAGGCTTTAAAAACTAATGAAGTGCAGCGTCGCTCGATAAGTATAAATGTGAATCCCTGAAGCAATACTATGCGCACGAATGGCAATGATACTTTTATTATTTTATTTGTTATATGAAGACATTCTGAAATATTTATAAAATTTGTTTCAGTCGGTTTAAAAAGTTATCAAATTTTTCTTCTGATATTCCAGCTCGTGAACTCAATATCTACGCCGTTTTCTTTTCTTGCGTTTTTCGTAATCACACATTACTAATACAAATGCGTTATCTGATGATGTACTGTTATATCTGATTTTCCTAAATATTGTTTTACTCAAGTAATCACAAAAATAAATCAGTAAACTTTTTACATTGCTGGTTTGGCAAAAACTGACACGCTCTAACGCTTCGATTTGAAGCCTATATGTGAATTTTACTGCCAATTTTGATGCTTTCTCGCGACGCAACGTGAAGCCCAACGAATTACGGTAAAAGCCTATATGAGAGCCATCCTTTGTGCCAAGAAAAGCATCGTTTGCTGAATATACGTTTGTGAAAGAGGTAGAGAACCAATAGCATTAGAGACAGATACAGAGGAGGCAGTGCAGATAGACGATAAATAAGGGAGCAAATACATAGTAGAATATTCAGAGGAAGAGGAGACAGAAAAAACTAGGAGGTGAGATAGAGAGGCTAAAATAGGAAATTAACAGAGCAACAGAAGACACACTTGTGAAAGAGCAGAACAGAAGAAAGGGAAGAGGAGAGAGGAAACATTACAGGGTGATTCGTATCAGTTGATCTCCTTTATCCTGGTTTCCAATATCAACATTAGAGGTCGTATTTCTTTCACGATTCGCCAATAAAGTCTAATTATGGTAATTATGATACTTGATATAACCAATTAATCTATGTACAATTAATTTAGTACACTCGAAACCTTTTATTAGATTTATTACAAATGCCACAATTTAATTTGTAGTCAACACTTAATCCGGTTTGTAAAAGAAACATTAGATAAACGTGTTAGAGTAGTGAAAATCTATTCATATTTCAAATGCCAGTTTTAGTATAATTTATTGTCTATTCTGTCTGTTGTTATTATCGTTTCTGTCGCTAAAATTATGTTTAATAAAGCCTTTTAGTTCGGGAGGTATTTTTAGTATAGGTAGTTATGGTTATTATACAAGATGATTTATATAGATACCGAAACATTTACATAACAAAGCGTAGAAAATAATATAGAATTGATAATTAATTGGTCAAAGAGGGTATGATTTTATATTTCCACTTTAGACAAAGTAAACTGTGGCAGCTGTACTCAATTTTGTGTATAATAAGGATTAGCAATTCCGGTCATATTATATTTCAAATTAAGCAAGTTGAAAGGATATTAATTATTCACGAAGATATTATTTATTCACGAATTTGTAGAGTATAATAAAAAACATAAAATCGCCTCTATCAACGTATACCTTGTGAGTTTGGAGAATGGGCCCTTAACGAGGCGACACTCGGTTGTCTGCTGGGTCCTCGACTATTTCTAGAACCCCTTCTTTCATGGAGGTGTTTATTTTCCTTCAAAAGGGAGACGTTCATTAATCGTGGATTTGGAGTGTTGAAAATTGTTCGATTTTCTCTCCATCTTGCCCTAAAAATGTAAATTATTTTTTATCAATAAAATTTAGATTCTTGAATACTACTTCACATTACCAGTTGAGTTATAGTTTATTCTGTAGAAGAAAACATTCGAATATAAATTAGATTGGAAACGATTTGTCGGGAAATATATTGGATAAGTTGTAAATTTTGAGCATTGATTTTAACTCTGTCGGAATTAAGAATTTAATGCATTATATGTTGGGGTTTTTATTTGTCCATTTCGTGTGATTTACTTCACAATAACTTAATATTGTATTTATAAATATTCTTTTATAGTCGTTTCATTATATTTTTTATTTGTATTAGAATTGAATTTCCTGTTTACTAACCCGCCTGTGTCGATTTTGAGAATTTCACTTTCAATTTTCCGTTTAAAAATCGTGTACCCGAATTCTTCGTAAACGATTTTTTTGAAAGTACTAAAACCAAATTTTAATAAACATGTATTTATGTGTTTACTTTAAATACATTTTGAAACACTATTTTTTGTTCTAAAAACGCTGAAACAACTTAAACATTAAACATAAAAATATACTACAAGTTAATATATCTAATAAACCACCTTTAACACATTGAATTTGTGATATTCCTCTTTTACGAACCTCAGTATTATATAGTAACATGCTTATATTTTTATGCTTAAAGATGGCTTTAGAAAGATTTTGAGTGTTATTACAATAAGTGATAATACCTAACTGTAAATACGTCTCTAGTAAATTTTTTACATGACCCAATAAATAAAAATCTAAAGGATTTAAATCTGGAAAAAATGCAAGCCATGATATTGGACCTCTAGGTCCAGATTGGAAAAATGTTAATTAAATGTTGAGCAGTTATAAGAAAATGAGAAGGCGCCTCATTATGTATAAACCACAACTAAAATCTATCTCTAAATATTCGATCCTATCCAGCGGATTAGGTAACACAATAAATAATTACAGATTATTTCTGCCCATTGCTTAATTTGGAATCAATTTTGATTTTCTGTAGATTTTCTATCAAAAAAGAGCTCTGCTTTGGCCTCTATACCGTAGTTGGATTGAAGGACACAAATTATTTTCGCCTTATTTAGAGAATAGTAATAATTTATCAAAATTTAAATGAGATATAAAATATAAATATAATTATAATATAATCCCGTCTGTCTGTGTGTCTGTCGACACGATATCTTCCGTTCCTAGACATCCGATTAATTTCATATTTGGCACACAAACACCTCAGGTCAAGGTAATCTATGTGATTTTCAGTCCCAAGGTTCACCCAGACTAGACAGGGTTATAAGATCATAATGTTTAAATGGCAAATGTTTTTTATTGTCTTTTCTGTTGATAATTTCTATCGAAAGTTTTCTCTAAGATTTTAGGTCTACTATGATTTTTTTTTATCATTATAACGGATCTCTACATCCAGTGTGCGGTAGGGATCAAACGAATGTCACGTCATAGCGTTCGCTCGCTTTTACATTCTATCTCTTTTTCTGGATTTTCTTAAACTTTTAATCACAGCTCTAATGGTGATCTACTGACGTTAAAATTGTTTCGTTATTAACATGTTTTTTCTCTTCTAAATTTAACATTTTTTATCTAATGCGCTGTTTTTTGCTAAGTTTTTATGTCTGCCAAGTACTGACATTTATTAACAATTTGTTAATTGCCTGGATATTATTTATGATAAAAGTAAGTTATTTTTTAAATTAAATTAAAATAAATTAATTTGAATTAAATTATTTAAAAATTGATTTTCCGTGATTTTACATGATTCTTCTATATCCTGTCTGATTTTTTAATATATATGTTAATTTTTTCATAATATTTTTCCTACATTTGCTGTCGTTACCATTTGGCCGAACGAATGTAAAATAAATGAAATTTTAGGTTTGCATTAACAAGAATTTTCATTTATACTAGTCAACGTCATATCCAAGATTAAATACGTCATAATTTTCATAATTTAAAAAATGTATAGGGTGTTGTATTTAACTAAAATCTGTCTGTCAATGAAAATAAAAATAAGTGTCTTTGGAATGGGTCGATTTATATCAATAAAAGTGAAACTAGGAACTTCAACCTGTATATTTTGTGAATATTTTTTTTGTTTGGATAAAATCATTTCTTATAATAAAAATATTATCTCAATATGATCTTTTAGACTTATTTATATTGCTTCTTGTTATTTATGGGTCTTTAAATAATTCAAATTTTGCTATTCAGGCTACTTAAAATAAGTTGTTGTTTTGGCATGATTTTCCGAACTGGCGGACAACCACAATTTCTGCTCAACACGAAGTTTGAAGTACAAGCTTGCTAAATTACTCGCTCATGTTTGAAATATGGATACACTAAACCATGGAACGTGATATCAGGGATAAATAAATGAAAACTAAAGGGTACTTACTTGCTAAATAATCGTAGAACAACGCAAATAGTGATGAACATAAGAAACATCGCAACCAAAATTCCTATCATAGCCGGATCTATATATTTTTCGGAGGTGTACTTGGTTTGGATTACTAGAACATAAAATATGTTAAAAAATTTTGATCTCATAATATTTAACTCTCGAATATATATTTTTTACTTTTACTACTATTAAATTAATATTTTATTAATGACCAACATTAATCCTAAATTACAATGATGGAAAATACGGTCTCAAAGAACAAATTAAAAACTTTTAAGAAGTTATACAAAAACCGATGTTAAAGTAATAATGAATGAATGGTGATGAACGAGGCTGCGGTGAATATGTCGTTGATTAATCGCTTTGATAAAAAGTGGGTCACAGGGAGGTGGATTAAAAAGGACAACATGATGAAGTGACGACTATCCTCGTCAATAGATATCTGATGCTGGGTATATGTGACGAATAAATTTTATAGATAAAAAAGTTAATGTTAAAGAATTTTGTAAATTACGTCGTTGCTCTCTTATATGATCTCGTCAGGTCAAAAGCGAAATAATGGATAAATAATTAGACAACAAAATGGATAGGTCTTATGATACTTAATTTGAAAGGTCTTATTGAATAGAACACTCTTTTTCTTCAACTATCAGGACTTCATAATTATTAAATTAGCCCTCGATATCTTTTCTCTTTGTCTTATATTTATTGATATTTTTGATCATTTTTATTTTGTTTCATTTCTTCATTATCTTTACTCAAAATTTCTTTTTTTTTTCGTAAACTCTTTGCACTTTGCACTGTATTATTTATTTCTCCTTAATATTATTCATCATATTTTTAATTTTTTTAAATTTCTATTAATTTGCCACATTCATTTTTTTGTAAGATTTGTAGTCGTTTCTCTGCATTTAAATGATATATTTGTTTCCAGTACATTTCTTTATTTAAACTTTGATTTTCTTCTTCTATATTATTTTCTTCAAAACTAATTTTTTGAAAGTTCGCTTGCCTCTCTCTTTATTTTTGTCTGTATTTCCTATTCTTCTATTAATTTTTAATTAATCTCTTATATGGATCATATTTCCGTAAATGTTTTTTTATAGTTGGTTCTTCTCATTACTATTTTCTCTTCTTTCTTCGGATAATTAGTGTTTCTTCTGCAATAATAATTATTACTTTCCTTATATTTATTATGCCTCTATTCTTTTCTTTCTTCAATCCTCTTTTACCTTCTTATTTAATTTTTTTAAATCTCTTCTCTGTTCTTCTTCACTTTCTTTTTCAAATTTTTCTTTACCATTTTCTGTATCTTTCCATTCATCTTAGTTGCTATTTATTATTCTTTGGTACTTTATTTGTAAAAAAAGTATAAAAGGCTTTTATTTTTTTGCTTCTTATTAATTATATTATTACTGATTATTGTCTTTTCATTTTAATTTACTTCTGTATTATATTCTGCTTTATCTTATCTTTCATTTACATCGTCTTTTTAACTACTTTTCTAGGATGTCTTTAGTTTCTTCCAGAGTAGGTGGGAATAAACACGAAGGCAAAAATTAAAAGAGTGTCGGAGTCATGTTATGAGCAAGGTAAAATGCTTAAACATAATCAACTAATGATAGATTACAGATTGTAAGGAGTTATTTTTCTTAGTCCTAACGAATGCTTCAACTCAAAAAATAAATCATTATAATTTTAAAGAATAAATTTGTTTAGGATTTAAATTATATCAAGTCTGAAAAGTGCTATTGATACAGGAGCTTCCTAAATTTGTTTTTGGAGAATATTCTAAAAATAAATTAAATTGGAAAAATAAATTACCTTCGCATTCTATCCGTCCATCAGCTTTTATCACAGCCTGTTTTTCATATCGGCAAACACATATCCCCTCTTTGCATTCCGTTTGATAGTTAACTGCTTCACATTGTCCCGTAAACAAACATGTTTCGTTCACACGAGCAGCTAAAACAAAGAATCGATAAATGTTTATTATATTTTTAAAAAGATGTAAAACGCATATCAAGTGCTTATTTATTAGTGATTAAAAACACTAGGTTTATTTTTTACTTATAGAAACCATTTTTAGTTGGCAGCAATATTTGTCATCTGGCATTGTAAAAGTGTAACAGAGTGAAAAAACATTCAATAGAAATATTGTTGTAATGGTTACCAGAAATATATCTTCATGTATAGAAATATAATCAACTCAATCCAAAGAATGAAGTAAAATCTATTAAGTTAGGTCATCATATGTTATATAAGATTTGGGGAAGACACAAGGATAACCTCTAGCAAGATTGTTGAGTTTTAGCAGATTTTTTAGAACTCACATGTGCCTCGCTTGGCCGAAAGTAAAATGTATATATTAATATAAAAATAGTAATAATAAGTAAAGAAGAAGAAATTACTCAGAAAATATAACTTATTTTGTTGTTCGCTTGTTCCTAACTAAAAACTTAATTTTGAGCTTCAAGTTGAGTTTGTTTTATTTTTCTGTTTTATCAAATTCACTTTAGTAAACGTACTTTTATGTCAGTTAAATCTGTTGTAACATTTTAATTAAAATATCACGATTTGGTTTTCAGAATCAAACGCTTCACACAAGTTCTAGTAACACAATATGTTTTTATTCCTATGGACGATAAATCAAACTAATAAAATCAGTAACGCACGTACAAATATAATTATTATATAACATAGTATTTGATATTAACATAAATGTAGGTTATTTAATGCATTCATTTTCATATAATTATGATAAATGGAAATGTAAGCCAATATATACTTGATTAATCGATATAGTATTTCTATTTTGTATAGGGAAATTGATGTAATATTATTTATTTAATGCCCGAATTTTAAAATATTAAAACCCAACATTAGGTTGAATTTTGATGCCAAATCTAAATAGGATAAATAAAAAAACTCTTATCAATACATAATTAAAATTAGGCATTTTGTGGCAACATTTCGCGTAATTTTCTAAAATTTAAAAATAGATTCACAGCTATAAACATATTTTTTTAAATGTAAAAAAAAACAAATTTGAAGGAAACCAACAGCTATTCTCCATTCGAATCATCTTTTTCTATCCAGAAATAAAATTTCATTTAAATCGGAGGAAAAAAATATCTGACCCGAAAAAATGGCAAGGCCTTCAAAAATCTTCAAAATTTTTCAAAAATTATATTTGGAAAATATAAGGTGTGGGGATGGTTTAAGGGGCGTCGATTCCAAAAAAAAGTATCCATTCTGCTCTAGCTCTTTTGTTTCTGAGATAATTCAGTTTTCAAAAAAATGATGAAAGCGCCACTTCTCAATAATTCTTTGAAAAAATGTAAAAAAGAACAAATTTGAAGGAAACCAACAGCTATTCTCAATTCGAATCACCTTTCTCTATCTATAAATAAAATTTCATTTAAATCGGAGTAAAAAAATATCTGACCGGAAGAAATGGCAAGGTTGCCTTCAAAAATCTTCAAAATTTTTCAAAAATTAGATTTGGAAAATATAAGGTGTGGGGATGGTTTAAGGGGCGTCGATTCCAAAAAAAAGTATCCATTCTGCTCTAGCTCTTTTGTTTCTGAGATAATTCAGTTTTTAAAAAAATGGTGAAAGCGCAACTTCTCAATAATTCTTTGAAAAAATGTAAAAAAAAACAAATTTGAAGGAAACCAACAGCTATTCTCCATTCGAATCATCTTTCTCTATCTATAAATAAAATTTCATTTAAATCGGAGTAAAAAAATATCTGGCCCGAAAAAAATGGCAAGGCCTTCAAAAATCTTCAAAAATTTTCAAAAATTAGATTTGGAAAATATAAGGTGTGGGGATGGTTTAAGGGGCGTCGATTCCAAAAAAAAGTATCCATTCTGCTCTAGCTCTTTTAGTTTCTGAGATAATTCAGTTTTTAAAAAAAATGGTGAAAGCGCCACTTCTCAATAATTCGATGAAAAAATGTAAAAAAATAACAAATTTGAAGAAAACCAACAGCTATCCTCCATTCGAATCATCTTTCTCTATCCAGAAATAAAATTTCATTTAAATCGGAGTAAAAAATATCTGACCCGAAAAAAATGGCAAGGCCTTCAAAAATCTTCAAAATTTTTCAAAAATTAGACTTGGAAAATATATGGTGTGGGGAGGGTTTCACGGGCGTTGATTCCAAAAAAAGTATCCATTCTGCTCTAGCTCTCTTAGTTTCTGAGATAATTCAGTTTTTTAAAAAATGATGAAAGCGCCACTTCTCAATAATTCGATGAAAAAATGTAAAAAAAAAACAAATTTGAAGGAAACCAACAGCTCCATTCGAATCATCTTTCTCTATCTAGAAATAAAATTTCATAAAAAATGAAAAATATCTGACCCGAAAAAAATGGCAAGGTTACCGGTAAAAAATAAATACATTTAAAATATTCTTCTATTATTACTGAATCAATTTAAATTATCAAAACATAATTACCCTTTTATATATTCCAATAAATATTAAGCCTAGATATGCAAATAAACAATGTTAAACGACAATTTCCCTAGTATTTTTTTCACGACTTTTCCTAAAATATTGAATAACGCTTAGAGGTAATTAATAGTCGATTAGTTACACCAACGGAAATCTTTCAATCAACAAACAGTTATAATATAGATGCCATTATCGTGAATATTATGCAAGACATAAAAGCGCTTAACAGTTGTCAAGTAAAATCCAAAATTGTCTTAGAATGCTTAGAAATCCTCAAAAACCTAAGTGCCACCAATAAAGTCAAACTTGGATGGGTACCGGGACACAAAGGCATTGATTTTTACGAAAAAGCAGATGCCCTTACATGAGAAAGATCGTCAACCAGATATACCGCCCCCGAGCCGATAATTGATAAGAACTACAACTAACCAGTAGGAGCATAAACAACACCTAACATACTGGCAGACACTTCCGAAGCTTAAATACAGTAAGCTAATGGTCAAAAAACCTTTACCAAAACCTACTGAAGAAATCCTGAAACTAAACAGAAAAAATCAGGCTAATAACCGGGGCACTGTGGCCTGAGAAAACACCTTCACACAATGAGGCTCTTCCATATATGCAGATTGTGTGACGAGGAGGATGAAACAGCCACCCACGTGATATTTGATTGTGAGGCTCGGCACTACTTCTTATATCACCAGATGAAGAAGCTCTTAAACATTAACAAGATCATTAATCTGTTCCCAGATTAAAAGATGACCAGGACAATAAAATAAGCCAATGGTTGCAGTATTTGGGCACTCATTAGCATCTCAACCAACCAACCAAACATCACATTTCTATTATATATAGAAAAAAAATTATTAAATTTTAAGAATTTTGATTAAAAATTTCCAGAATTTTGATCATTTTCAAGAATTTTGATGAAAAATTAAAAATATTTTAATGAGAAAATTCAAAAATTTCAATCAACATATTTAATTTCAAGAAATTTCATAAAAAAACCTTCAAGAACATTTTAAAAATTTTGATTTTCTGTCTGTCACAAATTTCAATTAAAAAATTTCATAAATTTCATTTAATTTTTTTTTTGGCAAAAATGACCTTTTTCATTTTGATCAATGTAATTACCGGTTCATTTTTTGTTAATATTGATAAAATATTAACAGAAAACTTCCTACTGAATTAGAACTATAATATTACAGTGATTTTAGTGCAACTCAACATTTGTTACGCGATTCAAAATCCTTAATCAATATTATCATTAAAGTCTAGTACTAAAATCTATTGCACAACTACTGTAATAATTAATCGTCGATGTTATATTCAATAGTTACTTTTTAATGAACTATTTCTAGTAGATAGAAAAATACAAAAACAATATAAATACAGCCCACATCAAAATCTGAAAAAACAATCAAATTATTATTGTCTTTCTTCTCTACAAAATATGGGGTAGCAAAATTACTATTAGCTACGACGTTTAACAACTTAAAACAAAGATAATAGACAAAGACAAAGTTTATAATGAGGGAAAATTAAGGTGAATACAGCACCGAGCCGTGAATTCAACATACTTCGAAAAGAGATGAACTGCAGCCTTTATAATACCGACGTAGATTAAAAACTATCACGGGTAACGAATGTAGACTGAGCATGTACGATACACCAATTACAAGCGCATTACACCAGGAGGCAGCACTTAACGAGGTGTTTTAACTATTAATTTTGGCCAATTTTAAAAAATCATTAAAAAGACATTAAGAGCTCCAATAATCACCTTAAAAGATATATGTCTAGAAATAAAACTAAACATCAAAGATATATATTTTTCTTCTTTCTTCAACATCAAAGATATAGAGCAAATAGAGAGATACTTAAAACATTTTAAAGATAAATTAAGGGAATCTGGATAATCAGAGTATGTTTTTTTGCCGGAATCGATCAATCAATATCAATATTAATATAAATTTAATATACAATAAAGGAGTATGGAGGATATTTTCTTGATTTTATCGTTAATCAATAATCTTTTGGGAACAAATAAGTTTAATGTCTGTCCTACTCGTTTTTTGAATTTCTATTTGAATTAAATGAATCATACATCAAACAAAATGGAAAACATTTCTTTGCTTTTTTCTTATACCTTATACTCGATGCGGCTGAATAATCATTATTTTGACTATTTTTTGTCTTTGATCTATAGTTGTTTTCATAAAATACATTTCGATTAGATTTCCGACGAGGGGAATGAAAAAAATTATTTTCCATAGCTTCAAGTCTAGATTCTAAACGTTCTTGTCTACCCGGAAAATTTTTTATCATGGATTTAATGATCTACTTAAATCATTAATTGAACCTGCTACATCTGATTATGGATTTATATTTTCATTTGAATTCTCTAATTTAAATAATTCTCTATTATTTATATTAGACGACTCCCACTCTAAAGTGACTGACAATATGTAGAGGAAAAGTCCCTACAAGGAGTTCATCTGAAAATATTATACTTAGCATTTTGACGTTATACTTTGTATTTATTAACTTAAAATTTAGCTTTAAAATTAGCAAATTTAAAATCTCAGTAATGAAGTTAAATTCTCATTTATACCGCAACTAAAGCTAAGCTTTAATCTACTAGTCTAAGCATGCAAGTCATCGATTATAAACCCAGAATCAACTAATAAATTTGAGAGGCATAGCCGCAAATGTCGTGTTAGTTAATTTGCAGGTTTGCTGCCGCTAGTTGTCTCCGTTCCGAACATATAATGAGTTATGACCTAGTTGAATTTTACATACCTACTACAATTTCTCTGTTCCGTGTTAAGCAACAAAAAAGTTGCTCGTTTTGGATTTTAGCGTACTCAATGAATAGGAGTAAAAGGAAAGTTAATAAACCAATTGGGATTAGTGGGAGAGAATATTTTAACGAAAGTTCGGAAAAGTACAGTAATGTTAAAATTGTATCTAGTGACATAGGCGCCGAATTTTTAAAATTATTTTTTTGGATGTTATAATCGTCATGAAAATGTTAAATCTGTAATTGATTCTTATATGTTTTTATTTTATTTATGTGATAAAAAGTCGTTGGGGAAATCAAAAAAAAAAAGAATCACTCTGTAATAAGCAAAATTTTGTAACTCTCTCAATAAATATTAAAAATGTTTGTGTTTTATATGAATTACCAATGAAATACATTATAAAAAAATACCCTTTAATAGCACATATATGTAAAAATAAGAATATAGCACGACTACTTTGTCAGCGGAATTTTCAAGGAAATTTAAATAATAAGTTAGCAGAATGAGTATTTGAACTTAAAACAATGAAAAATAAAGTTACCAAAAATTCTCGTTACTTGTGAGTCCATGTCAGTTTTGTAATAACTACTTTTACTGATTTTCCATATATGGAGATGAAACCGACAAAACTCATGGGGTTATAGGGACTGACAAAACCTCTTCGTTACTGATATACAGAATGACTTTCATGAATTTTAAATAATTTTATTTTGATTGATTAGTTTCTATTTATATAAGGATGTGATTTTCTATTTTGAATTAAATTCCTAAGGGTGCATTATTAATCCCAATAAATCGTAAAGGCAATGCTATCCAATAACTCAAAAGGAAATATTGCTTTTAGCTAGAGCTTTGAGAAGTTGATGAAGGCGGAAACTGAACTTTACGATAGTATTGAATTGAGAATACAGATATAAAAATATTAATATTTTATTGGTATATATTTTGAATTAGTATGAATTGTATTCATGCAAAAAATTTAAATAACTTTTCTGGACCTATATACGTTTTATAACTTTTTTTTTAGTAAAAATAAATCATATCAGAGGCCTGCAAAACAATTTTGTATTTTGCTAGCTGATTTCTATGTATTTTTCAGTCCTGATTTCCAAAATAAAGTCCGTTTTTTTCTATACAACAGCATATTGAAAAATGTGTAAACTCATTAGTAAAAAGTCCTTATAGAACTGCTTTCGTTTACCATCAATACTTCTTTAGTGGCGTTCCTGCTGTAGACACGTTAAGAATCGACCATTTTTAACATTCAGCAGAAATCAGTTATCATGTTGACATTTCATCTTTCTTGGTACCTTCTTTCTATTTCCTTTATGTCTTGATGAAGAGTGGAGAAAATTGGTTACAACTGGTTTGAAAGATAACCAGGCTGTTTTTTCTTGATATCAGGTCCAACGAACACTCCTTTTTAAGGTTTATCTCGGATAAACCAGGAAACTGCTCACAAACATTATCCTTCTTTTGTTAATGCCTTTACAAATTGCTTCATCAAACTCAATTTAATATGAAGTGATATGAGTTATACAGTTTTAGGATCTACAAGACGCTCTCTCCCTCTCTGAACACTTTTAACGCCAACCTGCAAGGTTTTTCTCAGTGGCCATTCTTTTTTGTCATGGTGTTGCTTCATGTTGTAGAGAAAGCAAAGAAACTTAGTGTGACCACTCTGTTAACCGAACAACATGGAAATCACTTTCAAATTGCCACATATTGTCCCTTTATAATCTGAATACAAAATGTTGTTCAAGATCAGCTCAAAACTTTTACGGAATTCTTTATAATCGACTGGGTGTCCAACAGATACAGAAGCGTACTTATTTCCGTTGTTTAGAAGAACTGCTTTTAGGCTTATTTTCGATTAATAAATAAAAATACTCCATTCTTATTTGTTACAAAACTGTACGTGATGGAATTATTTCACTATTTTTCCCTTAATTAGCGCTAATATTACTAAAGAAATCAGTTATTTAAGACAATTTTATGTCCCAGGCCTGTGATAATTATTCCTAAAAAAAAAACATAATAATAAATGTTTTTTGCTCAAAGTTTACGTTTTTTAATGAACTTTTTACCTTATTTTGATTAACTACTTGATTCTGATATATGAAGTTTAGAAAATTTTATAAATATTGAAAATTTTAATATATCTTACCTACACCGCACTTATCTATGTGATTGGTTACTGGTAGCTCGGGTATACAAAGACACTTGTGGGTTATGTCATCGCAAACAGCTCCATCGAACGTACATTGTTTCGTATACCTACATTTATCTCCAAATTTTTGATTGTTTCCACCATCTGAAAATAAAATATCACAATTTTAAAATTCATTCATGTTAATATAACTATACGTATAAATAATTTTACATTCCATTAAAATTAATGGAATATTGATTTAACAATAATACTTTTATTTCGTATGAATAAACCACATATAGCTTTTTAGTTGCATTAAATATTAATGTGATATTGATTATACCTTGTTGATTCAGACACTTTTGGCATAATAGCCATTAAGTGGTATAGTCACGTTAGAATTGTTAAATTATAAGGCCATTAAAATGACACGTACTTAACAAAATTGAATAGAAACGAAAAAATTCATCACAAAAGCAGTACGAGTAAACGAAAAATATGTAAGTAGTCATTTTACTCTAGAAGTAAAAGCGGATGTAGCAAACTGGTCTAGGTCTACAAGGCCGTCGCGTGAGTTGTCAGCGCCCGGGGCGAGATTTTAACAAAGGCCCCTCCTACAGTACGTTTTTTCTAATGTTATTCTTTGCTGAAGGCCGTGGTGTACTGACTGCCTAACCTCCTATACCAAAGTTGTGAGACCCACCGTGACTTACGCTTCTAGCATATGAACTCAGGTAGAACATGCATTCTAAATCTGATATCTATATGACAACTTACATAAAAGCATCCCTTAAAGTGATAAAAAGGGTGGAAATACAGTCCAAACTAGTGTTAGACTGTCACAAAAACCTAAGTTTCCTGGCAGAACATATCAAGATAAAAAGGAGCCTAAAAATCACTAATTTAACCACAATCCACATGTGATATTTCCACCATCATGTAAAAGGTATGCTGGAAAAACACTGGGATGGAACTAAGACAGTCCAAAACACTCATATACGGTCCACCCAAGAGCAGAGATAATTTGCTGTTATGTCTAAATTGTCAGTAACTTAAAACTGCACTAGGTAACCTGACAGGATACTACGAGCTCAGAAGACAATTATTTTATTTTTAACTTAAGGATTCTTTTGATACAAAGTTTGATTTTTTCGTAAGATCAAATGATGGACTAAGACCACTTAACATGATAATTCCAATATATTCATCGTCAACTGGTGCGTTCTTGAATTTTATATGCTACTAGTTGTCTTTTAAGACTTAACCGTCCTACTACTCTAGATGGTTCAAAAATGATCTTCAAGTTTCTTTAGCAGTGATAGCTCCAATAATATGCACGTAAAGTTAAAGGTTCTATCATCAAACCGATTTTTCCTCTTACCTTACTGTGGTGCTCTGATTTGAGTCACAACCACATAGTGTTTTTGCGGAAGCAATTTAATTTTCAATTTTTGAGGTGTTAAGTTTGACACCATTTTTTATATATGACAGAACTGACAGATTGGTACTAAATTTCTACCATTATAAAGAGACCTTCACCGAAATCTGAAGGTTGTGTCTTTCACCAATTTTGGGAAGGATTTCTTTTGGTTCGTCCTGAGTGGAAGATTTTTATATGGATAAAAATCTAGGACGGTTAGAAAAAAATAAGAAACAGAACAAATCGTTCCCAAAATTAGTCAAAGACGCAACCTTGTGATTTCGGTGAAGATCCCTTAATAACAGCAGAAAGTTACTAAAAATCTGTCAGTTCTGTCTAAGATGTCTTAAAACCCAGGGTCTTTAGACATCTTAGTTCTGTAATATATATAAAAACATAACCACCAAAAAAATGGTGTCAAACTTAACAGCTCAAAATTTGAATATTAAATTGCTTCCGCAAAATCACTATGTAACTATGACTCAAATTAGAGCACCACACTTACGATCTTTATCATAATTTAAAGAGTTTTCTTCGAATGTAACATCAACAAATTGGAAACAATCATTAGGAGACAGGTACATCTCGCTTCCTTTTAATTTTTCAAAAACAAGGATAAGGACTTACGACTTATGCTGTAGCCATGTTTAAGTACGCACTTGCTAAAGATTTCCAAATATTTTACAGAAAAGATTTATTACAAGAATTCTGAAAGTATACCTTTTTGAAAAATGTAGCTAGATTCTTTTCATAATGCTGCTGGACCCATAACCTGATGAAACTTGAGGTTTAATTGAAATTTTTCTCCTCTTTAAAAAAAATCTTCATCAATTGCCGGAACCTCAACAATACAATATCCTAAACCCAAAGATATAACGAAAGCTAACATCACAACCATTCTGGACTTTGTCAAGAGTACTGGTCTGATGTGAAAATTGGCGAAGCACATGAGGCCTCTACCCTCAATACAGATGGGCTCTCCCACGCTCAATTCAGCTAGAACCTTCATGAAAATGTTAGTAAATTAATATCGATCGACTCTCACGCTCACCATTACTGATACTTAACGCATAATTATTTTCATTTAACGGTTTTCGGTTATAAAAATCGTTTCATTGATTTGTTTTAGTACAGTACAGTACAGTAGTATGCTTTAATATTAATGGTAACAACATTTCACGATGTTCTGTCTTCTAATTTTTACTATTTGAAATTAGGTACCTCGGAATTAAACAAGTACAAAAATTTTATTTATAAGATTCAAAATTTACAATAAATTTTCTTTTTCATGTAGCGGCACTCCCTTGGCCTCGGCGTCCAGGGCCGTCGCCCGACGGCCCTATCTAGTACTAGCCAAGTTGTTTCTATCGACATTATGATTTTCTAGAAAAGTTAGATCATTGGTAAGTACAGATTTTATATTGTCATACAGAATCATATTTAAAACCTAAGAAATATTTATTTAGAAGATGAATCTTACGATCATTCAACTGATACTAAAGAAAGATTAGATATATTTGGGTAAAAATCCATTTTTCAATTCTTTGAAAAAAAATGAAAGTAAATCAACAAAAATAAAGTTTTGATAGTAATTCTCGGCTACTCAATTATATTCCTTCTGAATTTTGTCAACAGGAATCCTTAGAATTTGAATCTAAAGAAGAACATGTTATTAAAATATTAGGTATAATTTAGTCTACATGCACATTTAGATGTATTTTTGTATAAAGCCGATGTATTAAACAGGCTCTGTACCAAACGAAATATTCTTTCCGATTTAGCCCGAATCTTTGATCCTTTGGGATTGCTTACTCCTACATCGTTTTTGGCTAAATATTATATGAAATGGATGATTGCAAGTAGCTACATAAGAAGAATGATTCGTTAATTAGTAAGTCCTAGAATTCCAATATTCGTATATAAATCATCATTTGGTCCTTCCAGCCGGATTTTAATCTTTATTATTTTGCTTAGTTAATAAAAATATTATGGCCATAATTAGTAATAATTTCGATGGTTAATACTCATATAAGTGTCGTATACAATTAAAACCTAGACAAAGGAATAAATAAAACCAATTTACGAAAAATTTGCAATTATCACTTTGTCTAGGTTTTAATTGTATACCACACTTATATGAGCTTGAACCATCGAAATTGTTACTAATTATGGCCATAACATTTTAATTAGCTAAGCCAAATAATAAAGATTAAAATCCGGCTCGAAGGACCAAATGATGATTTATATATGAATATTGGAATTCTAGGACTTACCAATTAACTGATCGTTATTCTTATGTAGCTACTTGCAATCATCCATTTCATATAAAAATCACAATCGACAGGTATCGAAAGTATTTAAATTAATATTAGGGCCACAAATAGACAACTAAAAATACACGAATATTCCCATAACAAAAATAGGAAATAATATATTATTAGGGATTATTTTCTGAGTTAGAGTTATAAAATATGTCAATCATACGTAGGTTGACGTTTACTTGTAAATAGATAGAAAATTCATTCCAAAGACGAAAATTCACTTCTAGAATGAACCTGTCCTTTGAGGAACGTCAACGCCTCTCAGTCGGCCGGAAATCCTATTTGTATTCATGAACAACTTGTCATACAGCCTCTGTTAGATAATTCAGGAAGTTAATCCCTAAAATGGGTCGGAATTCGGCGCAACAGTTGCCGCCATTCTGTCACAATTATGATCATCATAAATTGTTAACTGTCTCGGTATACAGAATTTTATAGGGACATTTTTAAAACACGCGAAAACGTGGTTATGTTTCCATTAAATTAAATTAATGCCCAAATTATTCATTAAAAAAAAATTAATCCTATAGGAAATTACGAGGAATTACAAATGAACATTATAATTAAATTTTCGACATATTTTAGACTCTAAATATTCTTTTATTTCTACTTGTCACCAAAATAACCAATCAGCTGTTATAACAATGGAAAATAGGAAAAAAAATTAAAAAGTCATTTTTAATTTCACCAGCGGTCGAGATAGTCGAAATTCGTCGTCCACTTGGATGGACGAAATTTCGAAATCAATTTTCTGTATAAATAGTGAACTAATAAAAATTAAATAAATTCATTGGCAGTCACTAAAAATCAACGAATTCGTTGGATTATTCTTCGAGATCATCACCATGGGATAGTTCAATGAAATTGTTATTATTAACCAATATGTCAAGAAAATTTTGTTATTTGTGCCTTAAATATATACTGGATATTTCTAATTCCTTTATAAAACTTGCTAATTGATTGATGATTTGATTGATTTTACTGACTGAGGTTCAGGTCTGCAGCCATAAGATTTATTGTATTATGTCAATCACATCGTTGTTATCAGATGAAAAGTTTTGGTACCTTTAGCAGGTTTAGCAACCTCTTTACCAGATTTTCTCTGGAAAAGGCCTCCTGTGAGTTTTCTGTCTGCAGGAGGTTGTACCTTCTGCGCATAAGTGCTTGATACTCTAATATAATGTGAGAGGCTCTTTCCTCATCCTCATTACATAATATACAGATGGGTTCGTCTTGGTAGATACCCAGTTATTAGTCCCGTGATATGACATTCCCCCTCCTTGCCTGTTATCCCCTTGTGTCCAGGAATCCATTTAAGTGTTACATAATTTTGGTTTGCCAGAACAAGTAGGATTTGTAGATGAATTTCTTGGGGTATTCTTCGAGATCTTCGTCATGGCTGGGTTCAATGAAATTAAACCATTAACCAATATGTGTGAAGGAAATTTATTTTGTTATTTGTGCCTTACGTACTAAAGATATACTGAATATCTCTATTTCCTTTATTTAAGTACAACAACTATCACGTGGTGTAATCTTAAGTAATTTCACATCCACGAGACAATTTTATTTCAAATATATTTCTAATATAGAAAAAAACATTTTCGTCAAAAAATTATAAAAACACTCCAATAACAATTTTCAATATCTACGAACATTTGTGGCAATAATAAAATAAAATTTGTACTCGTAAAACAACATGTATAACCGCAACCAATTCTGGCAAGAAATAATTCTTCGATCTTGTTTTTAGTACGGTATAAATCCTAAACAAGTTGGGAAACTAAACTCGTAACAAACAATACTTTTCTATTTTCCACTAGCCAAAGATGCAATCCATTTTCAGAGTTGTTAGAAAAGATTGAATTTGACTGCAATAAGTGAATATAGAAGTTTTCTTATGAATCCATTTTTTATCTTACAAAAAAAATTATAATTTTATTTGGAAATTTATGTTATTATAAATCGTTTAGTACTGCTTTTCGTAGTTTTGTGGTAACATCCTGCGCTAGGCACGAAATAATCATATTTCCTTTTATTATATAATCTGTCCTTATAATGGATATAAAGGAATATTATTAAAACGCATCTTAAAATTTCCAAAAATTGCTAGTCTATAAGATATCGATAAATTATATAATGTCGACAAGAATAACGGCCTCAATAGATACAAAAAACCGTTGATTATTTGGAAACAGCTCAACTTCGGTGGAAGAGCAGTTTGGCAAAGCCAGTGTATTTCTACTTGAAACCGGAATACGTTGATAATACCTCACATACCGAGTCCACAATCGCTTCATTATTCCGGCAGCGTTTTTATTGTCGTGTCAGCAACACAAAAGCTCGTATTATAGGTTCTCAGAAAATGATTTATTGTAGAGACATGAACTCTTTTCGTAATTATTCGGAAGTGACTGAAAGCTCCATTCTGCTTTCACTATAACTATGTGTGTACGTGCTTAACGAAGTATTCGGTTATTCAGAAAAATGTAAATTAATTTTGATGTTCAGTGAATAAACAAAAAAATATGCTCTGAAATTGTATAAATTAACAACCAAGATGAAATTTATGCAGATTTGATTTTAATAACAATCAAATTTTTAACGAATAATGTACATTTAGGAAGGTAGTTAGCATCAATTAAAAAAAAACTAATTTTGTTGAGATACATTTATTTATAAAATACTTGTAAGTTGTGTTGTGTTGGGATTTACTCAAAGTTGCACTGTTATGTTTCGAGGTCAGATTTTGATTTCTAAGCATCTGGGCACATTGCCGCTGATGCGTCCTTAAGGGATGAAACAGCTCTCCGGTATACGACCTGGATGTATAGAAATCAAATTCTTACAACTTATAAGTATTTTAAAACTTGTTTGGGGTTACATATCCTTTGGATATATTGGCTGTGGGCCCCCTGTCGGTTCCAGTGTATACTCGCACTTATTACACAGGTGGTATCTTTTTCCCAAGTAATAAGTGATACCGTGTCCCATTGGGACCTTAGCATTACATCATTTTTATGTTTTATGATTATGTTATTTTGCACTTAATTTGAAGGCAGTATAACACCTTTATGTTTTTCTCGTGCTCACTAAAGTCATTTTCAAAATCATCTGAATATTCCAATTAATTTAACAATTGTTCTTGTGATAAGGCAGTTTCACCATGTACGCTCAGACTTGGAAGAGCTTGGAATGTCGTTACCATTGATTTTGCAACAGTGCTGCCAAAAAAGCGCAAAAAGTAGCGCAGTAATTGCGCTTTTTAACCCTGTTTTGCGCCATTGCGTTATTTTGTGTATTTTTGCGCTTTTTCTAGATAAGCTCAAACAAACATGCTTCAAACCATAATTTTGAAATTTTGAGATCACAAAACCAATGAAGATCAGAAGTAGAAACCTCACTTTATAGTAAAATTTGATATTTGACAATAGGGTACTGTCAGTGACAGAACTGTCAGTTGTCAAACAGCTGATCGGAGAACAAACAGACGAATAGCCCAGACATCTTATCCCTCAAAAAAAGAAGAAATAAGATGAAATCTGAAACATTAAATGGCCTTCTTTAACCTTGCCAAGAGTTAACTAATCTAGTTACCTATGAATCAAGTAAAGCTATTCTGAATAGTAAACTTTACAGTTAATCAAATGTTGGTGTTCAATATGTGATTTGGTTATAAAGAAACCACTTTTAGTTTTTAACAGTAAAACCGTTTATTAGACCTTTTTATATTATTATTATTTATAATATGATTTCTGCTCACATCGAATAAAATATCAGATAATACGCAAGCGCAAATATACATCATGTCAGTCATTGCCATATGTCAGTGGCGTAAATTGACGTTTGAATTATTCGACATATTTTGCGCTTTTTAAGCGAATATTGCGCTTTTATGTTAGCTGCATTGCGCTATTTATCTCTTCAACATTGGCAACACTGTTGACGAGACATATGCGTACTGGGCTCTACAGTGGGAAGTACCAAGACGCATGTGTTGCCTCATGGCGCTGAAGATGTTAATATCTTTCTATAAATCTTTTGGTTTTACAGTTTCCTTATTATTTAAACTAGTTGTATAATATTTGTTTCTAACATTACTTTCATGTAACTTTCGTTACATATATCATATACAGGATGTTTACAAATAGGTGAGAAAGTTTTTATGGGACAATTTATTGTTGAAAATTAAAGGGTGTCTTTCATGCAAACAAAAGCTCTTTGAAAAGTTAAAAAATGGAATAGGAGTTGCATGGTTCAACCTTGAAAAGATCACAACAAATTTAAAACAATATTCATAGGTTGAATTTTTATTGGTAAAACACGCCCACAGAATGCCATTTTTTTAACTCTTCAACAATTTTACAAAAGCAAATAAAAACAAATTTTTTTCTCATTTTTAGAAGCGTATAACTTTTCAAGAGCTTTTGATTACATGAAAGACCCTCTTTAATTTTCGACAAGAAATCATCTAAAAATTTTCGCACTTGTTTGGTAACACCCTGTATGTTTTAAATGATTATGCACCCCATGACTTTCCTATCCGTCTGTCTGTCTGTATAGTTTCACTTTTAAATTGCGTTAAACTCATTTTTTTGATACATGAGAACTGAAACTAAGTATTAAAGAAACAGCCATATAATCATGGATATTTGTTGAATTTTCATCAATTATGTAATCGTATAATTTAAATAACGATTGAATCATTTTAAATTATTAATATATTCTTTGAAACAAGGTTTATCCTTCATAATGTTGAAATAAAACGTCAAATAATAATACTATAAATTAATAATGTTTTAATACAATTATAGCGTTATTATTAAAATTACTCATGCATGTAGTAGACAAAGTGTGCCCATTATTTGACATGCACGCTTGTTAAACTTTCATGACGGTGCAATATAGAGATAAATCGATTATGTCAGACATCGAATCAATTGACTTGTAACTAATGTGATAAACCAGAAAAACTGAATTTCCTCTATGGAATCAAATTAATTGGATTAGCTTCCGTCTACTCTTTATTTATGGAAACGGTGTTATTTAGATAGTAGATAATAGTGGATGAATATGTGTTTACTTTGCTTGACGTAAACAGTAAATTATTTCCAAACGGATGAATGAAAGTTTATAGAGTTGGGATTAATAAATTCAAGCTCATATGGTTTGTCTTTTTTTTATCTTAGGAAGAAAAACAGTTTGAATTAGTCAGTTAATGGTGCAGAAATAAGGTTAGGACTAGTTTATGTTAAAAAGAAAAAAAGAATCTCTCATTCTGACATAAACTAAGGAGCGCCTTTTAGTGAACTCTTAAACTAAATTACATTTGGTATTTTAAGTTAGAAGAGATAGAATTATTTCAATTTATTAACTGAAAGTAAAGGAAAGGAGATAATTTGAAACAATTAATCTATATAGATACACCAGAATATATGAATTACATCTACACAGTTTATATGGGACAATTGAAGAGTTATTTAAAAAGTTATTCCAAATCTTTATTACGGAAAATAAAAGACAATAGAATTCCTCACCTACGAAAATACTGGAAATGATATGATAATTTCGATGCAACCCTTCCGGTACCCCTTTTTGCACCCTCAATTGACTCAAAATACAGAAAACAATGGGAGAATAAATTCCTGAATACCAAAAACATGCGAAATGATGTCACTCAATGTTATCTATTTCATTCCCTTCAACCCTTATTTTCACCCCTTCAGCACTTACTTTTTCACTTTCTTTACCATTTATTCTTAAAATACTAAAATATACTTAAAATGAAGTTTTCATTTATAAACATCATCAACTGTGCAAAATTTGAACTCGATACATTCAGGCCTTCAACAGTTATCGGGGTACATTCATCCAAACAGACAGACAGACGGACAGACACAAAAATTTGTTTGGCTGAAAATCACTTTTCTCGACGCTTTGGGCCATTTTAAGTCATATAAGCCAAAAATTGTTTACCGTCACAATACTTTCCCATCGGGAGATGACAAAGTAAAATACAAAGCAAGCTTACATTAGACGCTAAAAAATGATGCCATCGCATTTTCGTTTTAACGTGTACGGACAATACATTCAACAGGCGCACGCTAAAAAATGACGTCATAGCTTTGATGACGTTTCGCGTGTACAAGTTTCTGATTTACATACAAGTTAGCGTGTACCTACATACAGCGTTTAAAAAAATGAGGGGGTAATCCCACCCAACTTTCCGAACACTCCTAGTAAAGTAATTGTTTAATCGATTATTTTAGTTTTTCTGCATCAAAACACATTAATAAAATAAGTTTACAAAAATTAAAAAAAAAATTAATTTTTTCTAAAAATTTTTTTTAACTTTTTATAATTTTGTATAATTTCTACAAGTATTATTTTAAAATTATGAAATATTTCACACATATTGCACTTTTTGATCCCTTTCGGGTGTACTAGTTACTGTTTGCATTTGTTTTACCATTTTCGATAAAACAAAAGGACAACAAAATTTAATTTTTGTTTTATTTTGGTTATAATAATTACAATGTTAAATTCGAAGAGACTAAATTATTTTTTAAATTTAGAGTTTTATATTACCTATCGAATGGTATAAATCCCATTTTAATATCTTTAATATTTTTAAAGTTATTCAATTTTTTTTTAAACTTATATTAAATTTCAAAAAAAAATGAGGAATTCTACAATTTTTTGAATAAAATTTTGAAAAAAAAACACAATTATAGAGTTTTTTACTACAAATTTAAGGATAATTTTTTAAAATTTTTAATATTAATTTTAACCTTAAAACAAAACAAACCTATTTTTGAATAATTTTAAAATCATTAAATAATTAATATCTCATTCAATTTTATTCAAAATGGGAAACAAACCTTTTTTTTAGGTTTTTTGGATCAAAATGTATTAATAAAGAAAGTTTAAAAAACTAAAAAAAAAAAATTTTTTCTTAAAAATTCATGGGTAAACCCATTGAATTGTTTTAACTTTTTTCATTTTTTTCTATAACTTTTACAAATACTATGTTAAAATTATGAAATAATTTACACACATAGTACTTTTGGATCTTTTTCGGATATGCTATTTAATTTTTTCATTTATTTTAGACTTATTGATAAAACGAAATTACAAAAAATTTTAAAAAATTTCTTAATTTTGTGTATAATAATTACAATTCTAAATTTTAAGAAACTGAAATACATTTTAAATTTAGAGTTTTATTTTATCTTTAGATTAGTGCAAATCCCATTTCAATAACTTTAATATTTTAGAAGTTATTCAATTTAGTTTAAAATCATAATATAATTTTAAATGTTTCTTAGCCAATTTTTAAAAAAAATCACAATTTTTGTAATAAAATTTTGAAAAAAATTATAATAATAAAATTAATTATTACAAATTTAAAGATATTTTTTTAAAATTTTTAATATTAAAATTTAAGTAAAAAATAATAATTTAATAAGGATAAAAATTGCTTAAAAATTAAAATAAAAACTAGCGGCGAAACTATGCGGAACTCGAAAAAAAATTAAAGACAAAATTTGTAGAAAATTTTATATTCTACAATTTTGATTTTTTGTAAATTTTCATAAAAATCCATAATTTTGTCTCAAAATCTAAAAAAAGTCGCAAATGTCTATATACATTATTTTTCACGCCCTCTAGCGACGAAACTATGAGGAAATCAAAAAAACGGTAAAAACAAAATGTGTAGAAAATTTTATGTTCTACAACTTTCATATCCTGTAATTTTTCATAAAAATGCATTATTTTGGTTTTTTAAGAAAAATATGAAAAAAAATTACTTTTTGATAAATCTGGCAACAATGGCAAAAGTTTTTGAAAATTTTAATTAGTCGAAATTAAACTATAACGTATAAAAAATATATGTGTAAAACTTTATTGTCATCTTGTTAGGTAATGACGTCATCACTTATAGCAACTGTCACTTCCGGTTGTCCGATTAACTCCAAAATCTATACAGGTCGTCTCCTTGTTACCCTAAATATGTATATAAAATTTCATCTAAATCGGTTCAGCCGTTTAGACGCTATCGTGTTCACACACACACACACACACACAGACACACAGACACACAGACACACACACACACAGACACACAGACACACAGACAGACATCATGCTAAAAATGGTATAAATGGATTCAGGTGACCTCAAAACGTAAAGATCCGTTAAAATCTGGGTATGGTCAAAATATCATGATCGCAATACTTTCCTTCTATACAACTCTGTTGTTCGGAAAGTAAAAAGGGATTTTGAAGAATTTAATGTGAATTAGAAAATGACAATCGGACAAATATAGTGAGTACAAGAAATTCGTTAAAATGTCAGTTTTAAGAGTTATAACAAAAATCGGTTCAAATTTTATTTCATGTGATAAAATAATTGAGAATTTATTACGGAAAATTAATCTTCATTGTTTTACTATTATTTTCATCCACCCTCTGACATATTTTCCTAGTGATTAATGATATTCTGTCTAAGCTCTCAGAAAATTAGAAGTAAGTAGCCCCAAGAAACCATTTAATGCAGGAAAAAAAATATTTTAATACATGACTTTTAAAAATAGATTTTATTTAAAAACCTACATTTATTTAATTGCAAATTTTTGTTATTTATTCAACGATTTATCACACACGATTTTAAACATATTTTTTTTTTGGGATTATGCTTTATTCAAATGATCATTTCACTGAATTTTACGAGACAAGCTAGATAGGTATTAAAAAATTGTGTAAACAAAAAAACGAATCGTAAAACCCGAATTAAAATGCGATCTGCCAACATTTTTGTCATGCATTGCACGTAAAACGCCAACAATAAAAGTGTATAAATAGACCTAATTACTCCAATCGGTACAAGTTAGTAAAACAAAAAATATTGCGTGATATTCCGCCATATGAGTAAAGTATAACCAACAAGTAGCGTAATGCAGATCCGTGTATCAAACTAAATAATGTCAATATTAACAGTTTGTTAGTATTAAAATAACAGTTCTGTAATAAATAATTGAAAGTCAAAGACCTGTACTACAATAATATACAGGGTGATTTATAAACTCACTGACAAACTAATGTAATTTTTAATGGTTCAATTATCCTTTATTAAATAACTTTCACATAAATGTCCTCCTTTTTCTAGAATGTTTTCTTCACAGTGATGAACTAAAGTTTTACACTCGAATGAAAATTTCAGGTCAGTTTCTTATTTAGTTAGTAACCATCTGTATTCTCGGTAACATTTAATTAATTTGCTCATGAAACACAATTTGTTTCATAAATAGTCCAAATGAGTTATATCGGGGGATTACGATGACCATGCAATTGGGCCTGCATTACCAATCCATCTATTTCCAAAATGTTTACTTAACCATCAGAAACTACTATTCCGCGATGGGATGGGGCACCATCGTACTGATAGCACATATTTTGAGGTAGTGTATCTTCGAGTAATACAAAAAAAGTGCTATCCAAAAAACGTTCATTAAGTACATACAAGCCTAGAATGTGCTTTTCTTAAATATTTCCCTCCAAACGTTGATGCTAAAACATTGGAATTTCCTTGGTCTAAGCGCATGCGTATTTTATATGCCCAGACAAGTTCATTATGGCAATAGTTTATATTATTTCGTATAAAACACGATTCTTCACACCAAATAACGTGAAATAATAGTATATTATTCAACGAGCTGTAATGTATGTCATAACTCACGCAGATGAAGTTTGCAGCACGAGCCGTAGGCGAGTGCTGTAATTCATCAAGTGAGTTATGACCATTACCGCAAGTTGAATACTATACTTTATCTACGACTATAACAATAAATACTAAACTGCAAGTACAGAGAAAGAACTTTATTCACAATTTATGTTGAGTGTGTTTTTTTAGGATGGAGTAGAAAGTCCACAGAGATGTTGCTTTATATTTATTGCTAAGCTCCTTAAAATAAGCCAAAAGTACATTTTCTGTAAACGATTTAACGTTCTTACTGCTACACCAATCTTGAAAATTTTTATATACACCTTTATATTTGTTTTGTGATTATTTGGGTCAAAATTTCTGTATTGTAGAATCTATTTGTCTTATTTCTGGAGGTGTACCTTATTCATCTTCATTTTCTAAATTTAAAAATAAGAAAAATGCAGATAATATCAAAAAACAAAAAAAAATCAGAAAAGTGAGGAAAAAAAAGGAAAAAAATAGTGAAACATTGAGAAAATAGGAAAAATATTGAATACGGAGAAATGGGGAAAAATAGGAAAAAAAAAGAAAAAAACAGGAGAAATAGTGAAAAATGGGGGAAAATAGGAAAAAATGGGGAGAAATGGAAAAAATAAAAAAACAGGAAAAACCCGGAAAACAGAAAAATAGGGAGAAATGAGGAAAATATGGAGAATTGGAAAAATAGGTTACAACGCGAAAAAGAAGGGGAAAAACAAGAAACAATATAAAAAAATAGGGATAAATAATAAAATATAGAAAAAATGGAGAAAAGAGAAAAAGAGGAAAAAATAGTGAAACATGGAGAAAAATGTTTAAAAACAGGGAAAATCGGGTAAAAGTGAAAGAATTCGAAAAAAGCAAAAAATAACAAAAAAAATGAAAAAAACAAGAAAAAATCGAAAAGGCGAAAAATTGAAAAAAAAATCAAAGGAATAAGAAAAAAATCAGAAAACAAAAGAAATAAATGGAAAAAACAGAACAATGAGGAAAATTGGAAAAAACAAAAAATCAAAAAGATGGGAAATACGAAAAAAAATTAGAGACAATTTAAAAAAAATCAGAAAAATGAGGAAAAAAATCGAAAAAATTGGAAAAGAAAATGAAAAATCAGAATATTGGAAATAATGAAAAAATAAAATAACCAAAAAAAAAACGAAAAAAAAGACGCAAAAAATCACAAAAAAAAAAAAACCAGAGGAATAAGAAAAAAAAATAAAAGCAAAAGACAGAAATAAAAAAAATATCCATAACTCACTATAGTGAGTTATGGAAAGTCATAACTCACGCCATTTGTTTATGGATACTATTAATTGCTCAAAAGCAGTTGAATAATTAATATATAACTTAATAGAAGTAGATAAAATTATTATTTTGATCATGTTGCTGCAAAAATGCTGCAAAATGTTAGTCGTTGCTGCGCATTTCCTGGCTGTAAATAGATTATTAATTTGTCTCATAATCCAATAAGAAGTGACTTTTAGAGCCATAAATAATTGTATATATTAATATATTTATTATCGAAAAAGACGGTTAATTTGAAATTTGTAACGTAACAGTTTTATTCACAAATTGATATTAGGTTTGTTCGCGGAGACGATCCTAGATCAAAACGCTTGGAAGGAAATGAGAACTAATCCAGCCATGATTAGAAAATCAGTTCTAAATATTATTCAAACAACAAGATTATGTATTCAAAAAAATGGTTCACAATTTGAACAACTTCTTTAGTTAATTCTTAATTGAACAATAAATTACATTAATTTTTTTTTGGTTATTTTATTTTATTATTTCTCCATTTGAGTTAAAAATTACGCTTAACTATTATCGTTTCAGGCAAAATTGAGATTTTACCACTTTATGTCTAAAAACGATCCGTTTATATTAGAATCCAATTTCAAAAGGACATATTTTAGTCAGAAACTTGATATTGATTGGTTTCTTTAAACTTAAATGTGTTATTTTTTTTAAAAATGTAGACTACTGTCTTGCAGATTGTTTTTGTGGATCTTAAATTTGTTCTGTATTTGTCAACGATTATTTTACACTTGTTATAATATTTAATCAATGTTTTATTAAGCAAAAATCTAAAATACAGTTTGCTTTGATATCATAAAAGAATTATGTTGAAAACTATGAGAATTATCACTAAAAAACAATTCCTAATGATGAACACAATATTCCACGAAAACTAATAAATCTGAAGCTTCCTTTTTTTGAATGTATAATTCAATTAATAAAATTTTGATATACAGGGTGTTGTTCTAGATCAAAATGATTTCAATAATTCTTTTGAAGCCCCGACCTTTATTTTAAATTTTGTCACTATGTTCGTTGCTTTTTCTAATAGACTACAACAAGCTTGTCAAATATCTGAAAATATACGGGATTGTTCCAAATAAGCAAAATTGAAAAAACACCCTGTAACTTATCAAGCGAGCTAGACCCATAATATATGGTTTTTTATCCTCAGTTAGCATATGTATCTTTACCCCTAAAACACTCTGTATAATTATCAATTATTAAAAAACCGATATCCATTCATCTATTTTGTCTAAAGACATAAATCCCAACTTCCTATTTAAATTTCCATTAATTCTCATATGCCGCCCTTAATCACGTACCGTCAATTATAAATTAGACAGGTATTTGAGTAAAAGCCTTGCACCAGTCAAGTCATACATTTTATTCAACGTTTTCACTATAAATATTTCAACAGGAAAAGGTGAAAGGAAGGAGTAACTGCTCTGTATTTGCCTTGCAACATCCAATTTTGTGGATTTCATCCCTAGTGGAAAATATTCGGTTTACTGTTTCTGTGGTTTGATTAACATTTTGAATAAATCATGGATAGTTATGTTTTACGTTAAATTAAATATGTAGGTACTAAACGATTAAAGTTTTAGAGTACAGAATAGGGTTATAGAAGCAATAAAGATTAGATATATTATACTACAAAAAGGTACAAGATACTAAAACACTTTTTTTTCGAATTATATAATATTAATTTGTACATTTTAAATAAAACTCACTGTATCTAAGTCATAAATTGAGTCACGAATTTTTCAATTACAATAAGGGTAATTTTTATTAAAACACATCGTATATACAATTAAGAGAACTTTTAAATTATTAAAAATAACTTCCTCAACACGACTTGCGGTAGGATTTAACAATCAGAAATTGTAACGTAACGAAAAATAGAGATGTTAAAAAAGTAACTATTCATTCTTTAGTAACGATTATTAATTTAAAATGTGAGTAGTTTGATTACTATGATTGGATAAACTGGATGAATATTAAATTCGACGAAAAATAAGAAAAAAATGGAAAAAAAATAGAGAAAATATTGAAAAATATGGAAAAATGAAGAAAAGTGGGGAAAATAGATAAAAACAGTGAAAAATAATGAAAAACATTGAAAAATTGGAAACACTAGGAATAAATAATGAAAAATAGGAAAAAATCAGAAAAAATTTTTAAAATAGGAAAAAATTGGGGAAAGTATAGAATAGGGTAAAATACATAGAAATAGAGACAAATAGGAAATGATAATAAAAAATCTGATGTGGCCACCACATGACCTCTCGCCATGTTTGAATCAAAAATTTACACGGTGGCACAAAAAAGTATGAAAAAAATTTACTTTTTTGTAAATCTGGCAACAATGGCAAAAGTTTCGAAAATTTTAATGCGATGAAAATAAACTATAGGGTATACAAAATATATGTGTAAAACTTTATTGCCGTTTTGTATAATAATGGCGTCATCACCCATAGCAACTGCCACTTCCGGTTGTGCGATTGGCACCAAAATCTAATCAGATCTAATCTAGGGTATCAGAATCCTGTATGCAAAATTTCAAATTTTTTTATTCAGTAGTTTTTGAGTTATCGTTACTACAACATCCATCCAAACACACACACTAACACACACACACACTAACACACACACACACACACACATACACGCTTAATAATAATTGTGGAGACCGTGCATGGAGCGTAATTGTGGTGTCAACTAAAATATTGAAAGATGTAAATAGATATTTGAAAAAGAAAAATTTGAATTTGATTCATTTAGTTTTACACTCCAAAATAAAAAAGATATTAAAATTTTTTTATTGTGGCGACCGTCGTCATAAATATAGAAATTCCTTTCTTTTACACTCGATTACCAGTATTATTATTTTACCAACCATTTACCCATGTACTCCATTATTATTGATGTATAATATTTTACACACGTATGCCATTAATATTAAATTGTAGTATTTTACACATGTACGCCATTATTATTAATGTATAAATACTTTACCCATGTATGACTGTATTATCAATTTTTAAATATTTTACACAGTTATGTTTTTATTATTATTATTGTATATTTACATCTAGTTATTTCTCAGAATAACAGTCAGATTTGATTTAAAATATATATATTTTTAATTGTTTAATAGTATATTATTCAACAAGCATATAATGATGGCTATTATTCACAAGGGTGTAGTTTACGACACGAGCCGCAGGCGAGTTTCGTAAATCACCCGTGTGAATAATAGCCATTATATGCGAGTAGAATACTGTACTTTGTCCACGACTGTTAGGAATTTATTAACAAACTTTTATTGATTCAAACATTGATGGAACATTATTATTAATGTTTATAACATAACTAGATAGAATATTAATATTATATAACTACAATTTAACATCAATTAGTTATGTTAATAGTTACATTTAAAAATTTAAGTTAATTGCAGGAATATAGGATTAACGTCAACATTAATATTCTGATTATTTGTTGAAATTTTTGATTGCTGGCATAAGAATTAGAATCATTAACTTGTATGGAGCTTGATATTTACTTCTGGCGGTGCAGGTGTTAAGCACATTTCATTTTCACTTTCTCAATCCATTATTTTATTACAATTTAGTACAAATTTTAATAAAATTTTCTGCAGCCAAAAGTTTGACATTTCAATTTAAATTATTAATTTGACTTTTAGATGACAGTCGCGGCTTACTAATAAAATGGATAAAATTTATAATCGTTATATCTCATTGGCTAAGCATAGGAAGAGCGGTGATAAAAAGTAGTGAATAATGATTATTCACTGCTAATAGTGTATAATATATACCATTTTAAGTTAGAAAATTCTTCAAAAATGGCTTCATTATAAAACAGTCGTGGACAAAATTATTTTTTTCTTTGAAACTTGAAAGTCAATTAAATTTACTGGCCAAGTTTGATTAATTTTATATGCGGTTAATGCGACTTTCAATGTAATTTAATCAATATCAATATATACAAATTTTACACACTTAAGAGTTTTTCAATACTAATAGTAAAATACTGAAATGAAACAAAATCTATAAATAAACCGACAAATTCATTCATTATTAAATTTTAAAGTTGCGGTTAATTAAAGAGTTATATGATCGCTGATTTTAAGAGAAAAAAATGTAAAATATTCACCAAAAATTACAACTTATACATTTTGAAAATATTTGGTTTTTAAGCAGTATATTCTATTAAAGGTCACAGGAAACGATTTTCCAAATTTCAAGAGTGCACATTTTATAAATAAAATGACCGATTTCCGGTTCTTCCAAAAATTCTACTAAATTTCATTTTTTAATGGGCAACCCTGTATATTTTGTTTTTTGAATCTCCAGTTCAAATTAAACATGACAACTTGTAGCTATGGACACTTCTACGATGGCGTGACTATTATGAAAGTGGGCTGTGCGAACAAATAAATGACATAGCGTGGGGTTTGTGAACAAGTTAATGGATCCATCACTTCTTTTGTAAAAAATGTCTTTTGGTCAATTTTTCTTAAATGTTATTATTTTGTCCATCTGAACGTTATGATTAAATGTCTCCATGTACTCAACTCAATCCTGCTACCAGTTTAAGAGATATTGGTGGTCAAAGTTGGATAATTGTGTATATAGGTCATTTTGTTTTAATTTCAATTTCTTGAATTAAAAAAAAAAATTATCAGAGTATATTGAATTTGTTTTGTCATAAAATTGGTATTTAAAAAAGTAAGTTAATTGTATACAGGGTGTTGAAAATTTAAATGTACACTATTGGAATTTCGTTAACCGTTAGATACAAAGTTGGTTAAATAGGATAAAATTTGCACAGTATCAAGGCAAATTGACTGGATTTTGAAAAATTTTAGTATCAGGTTAGGTTTCCGAGATATTTGCTTAAAATGAAAATTGACGATTTTCGTTTTATTTAATTATCACGTTTATTTTGTATCCAACCATACCAAAATACAATCAAAACCGTTTAAGAACAAAGTGCTTTTCACCGAAAGTAAAATAAACGGCACACTGCTTTTTTTTAAAGATATGCATTATACTTCCAATATTAATACAACTAAGTACTAATTTTACTAATTTTAAGTAAAACAAAACGCTTTTGTAAACCGTCTCTGATTTTATTAATTTTAAAACGTCACTAAAGTCTTAAAAATATGCAACTTTTGTCTAATTTAAACGACCTCGTACCTATCTCTTTGTTGTAATTATAGATTTGTGTAGGTATACATTTTTGTGATTAAATTGTGCTTTTTCCTAGATGCTAACTTTAAAAAAAGCTAAGTTATTCAAGACGACTTAAAAATATTCTAGAATAAAATGAACAGGACCGTACTTACAAAATTTCCCAAAGTACAGTCCATTGCCGAAATTTAATAAAAAAAAATTAAGTGTAATACATGGTTGGGTAGAGAAAAAAATGGATATTTCAATAAAATAAAAAGGACAGGTCCGTATTTAAAAAAAAATTAAACGGTATTTGGTCTTCAACAAAAAAGATTCATAAAGTTTTCTTTCAAATTTAAAAATCAAGGTGATAATTAAATAAAACTAAAATCGTCAATTTTGGATTTTATCTAATATCTCGGAAACCGGACCTGATATTAAAATTTTTCAAAATCCAGTAAATTTGTTTTGGTAATATGCAACTTTTTTCCCATTTAACCAACTTTGTATCTATAACGGTTAACGAAATCCCAATAGTGTATTTCTATAGCCTGAGTTTTGATAAATTTCTAATAACCTTAAAACAAACGGCCAGATTTATTAAAAAAAAGTATACCGGGTCATTCAGGAGGTCGGACCAAGTTCATATCTTCAGAGCAAATAAACGGATTATTTTAAAATTTTGGTTGGTCAGTTTAGATTTAATTTAGAATTAAGTGACATAAAAATCCAAAATGGCGGACTTCCGGATTCTTTGAAATTGGCGTAAAACTGAATTTTTACATATTTGGATTCTACAAGTCGACTTACGTATTATTCATATTGAATTGGAAATTTGGAACGTTCGGTTTTCAACAATGTTGAATAATATCGATACCACTAACCAAAACTAGTTGATCAACTCCTGATGATGCTAACATAGTTAGCGAAACGTACGTAGAGTGTTTTAAAAATATTTGAAACACCCTGTAGACATATAAAAATAATGCTTCTCAGACACAATATCTTTTACATCAAATTATAATAGTCAATGCGTTACTATTTTTAATTACAAGTTTGTTACAACTACTGTTAAAGCATCGTATTTTAGGCGATTTTGAACAAAAAATAGATTTGGAAAGCCAGTTTTCGGTCTGTCGGTAAGTTTTTAAAACTAACTTAATGCAGTTTTTCTTTGAATAATGACCTGTAAGCATATAATTTTTTTATAAAATCTGACGGAGTATGTAAACTCAGCACTAAATCATTTTATGACATGTAATCTGAGGACCATTTGAAACAGGGATTAATAATCCGACATGTAAACTGAGAACCAAATAAAAACAGGTAAAAATTACGAAATTTCCCAATATTAGAAATTTCTTGAAATTATTATAACATTTTAATAGTATAAAGGGTTTTTAGGCTTACCTTATGTTTGCAAACATATAGAATTTAGTATATTACGAAAAATTACGAAATTTCCCAATATTTCAAATTTCTTGAAATTATTACTTTTAAATTGGTATACATATTCAAAAAAAAGTTATGAAAAGTGATGAAACATTTTTTACTTGCACAAATAGTAAATGCAGTGCGAAGATTTTAGAAGCACTACCTATACATTTTTTATCATTGTACACGAAATATTTTTTCTTGAATTTTATTATTTTTTAAATAACTCTGTATAAGTAATATGCTGTGGTGATAAAAATGAAAAAAATAAATAAATGGTCAATCTTTTTCTTAAATAAATCTGAATTTTGGTCCTCAGATTACATGCACCCAAATCTGACCGTTTGTTTTACAGTTATTCGGAATTTATCAAAACTCAGGTTTAATGGTTATAGTAATTTTAAATATAAATTAACTCCACTGACTTTTTGTTAAACCCTGCATAATTAATATATATTTTTAAATATCTAATTTATGACTAAATTCTTCCATAAATAAATTCAATATACTATACGACGAAGACGAAACTAAATTTTTAGTTTTACACTGACTTAAAGGCAAAAGGTTCAAACCAAAGACAAAGAGTGAATCAGTTTCCTAGGGATGAAGCGATGTTGCCGCCTTTAAATTAAAATAAATAGTACAAAAGCTATATGTAATATACGCAGTTTTTCTCACTCGCAATTAATGTACTTTCTTGTAATACTTATTTCAGACACATATTTTTTATTTATTATGGTTTATTTATTTAATAAAGAAAATTTTTGTAATATTTTAAATACCTAAGGTCAGACCGACTCTAGGTATCTTCAATTCAATCGTTTACAGGGCTGCAGCATATGACAACACTGCTTAAATTATCAAATGCTCGGAAACTACTGGTTATAAACCATTTTAAAACCGAGCAATGGGATTTTTAAGTCGAAATGTTTAATTTACCTGCTCCTTTGGACTTATAGTCAGTCTTTTTCTTAAATAAAAAACGAAGCAACCAGACTTTAAAAAATATATTTTTTTTGCTGTAAAACCTTAGATATTTTTAATCACAGGAATAAAAATTTAATATAAGAGAAAATAAATAAAAAAATATGTGACAATCTGTAATTCTATATGCTGTTAATTTTTTTTATCTATAATAAGTAAATTATTCACACAATATGTTGTAATATTCGACCGATAACCCTCTTTAGTTAAGAGTTTTCTTAAGAGGCGACAATACCATAGGTTATCTTGCCAGAAATCGTTTTTGGACGAGCGCTCCGTTAATATTAAAGATAGGAAGCTGCGGTTTTCACCAATCGATTCTGTAGTTAATTCTTTAGAGCGCGTCTGTGGCAGTTTTTTTAGAATAATTTTAGTAAAAGTGATACGACTATCAACTTTTTTCTCTAGACAAATTTAAAAAATGTAGCACAGACGCGCTCTTCTCATAAATATTTTAAATATCATGAAAAACCGCATATTTTTAGTTGCTGTATTAGGCGAGTTCTCGTCCAAATATGAATAATTATGTTTTATGGCGCTCTACCCTGTTCTGCGCAGAAAAAGTTGGACTAGAAGGTAGGATTATTTAACATTAACCGGAAAAACCAAAAAAAAATTTGACATACAATTTATTAGAATACAAGTACATTTTCCTTGGGTAAATTTCTAACCGGCAAATACAAAATTCACGTAGTGAGTGGGCCTCTTAAATCTATAAAAGTTAATATAGGAACATGAGGCTTACTTTAAAAGGACGCACACCACGTGACTTTTGTGGTTGCCGGTTAGATAATTACCTAAGAAAAATGTGCTTGTATTGTAATAAATTGGGTATTACAATAACTTTTTTTAGTATTTTCCGGTTAATGTTAAGTAATCCTACCCTCTAGCCCAATTTCTTCTACCCAGAACAGGGTAGAGCGTCACAAAACGTAATTATTCGTTTTTGGAATAGTTCTCGCCTAATATAGCAACTAAAAATATGCGGGTTTTTCTCATGATATTTAAAATGTTTATTAGAAGAGCGCACCTGTGCTACTTTTTTAAATTTATTTAGATAAAAAAGTTGATAGTCGTATCTCTTTTCCTAAAAAAAAATTTAAAAAAGCCACATACGCGCTCTTAACAATTAAATACAGAAATTATTAGTGAAAACCGCAGCTTCCTATCTATAATATTAAGGGACTGCTCGTCCAAAAACCATTACAGGCAAGATAACATTTTATATTGGCGTCTCTTAAGAGAGAAAAAACAACTTTATGAATTATTTTAAGTTGGGTGGATAATTAATTTTTTAAAAGGTAGCATTTTGGCAAAAAGAAAGTTATGAAAACTTCATAAAGGTGCATGCCATTAGAGATGGTACCGACAACATTTACCACTCTAATTTTTTTGACCCATAAAAAAATTAATGGAAGTGCCAAAATGAATGATTTTGCAATTAAATGATTGTTTTCTTAACCATTCGTTAAATTAATTAAAATTTATTTATGGTAACGCTTTTAGTTTAAATCAGAAAACAGTGCAAATATTTAAATAAAATAGTACAATGATTGAAAAACGTCTGAAAATTAATTTTTATCTAATGTAAAAAGTTTAAGAATCTAAGTTTTTAAAAATAAATATGGACGTTATATGGGGATACAACATATATACTCTCTAAAACATTTGTTTAAAAACTTAGCAGCTCTAGCAATAGAACAGATGTGTACTTAATTTATTTTAATAAATTAAATAAAGAAATAATTGTATTTGACTTATTACAATAGTTAATGTTGGTATTCAAAAATAGTACACCATCCAAAAAAAAATAAAAAATTAAAATACAACAAATCACTATGAAGCTCATTTCCCATTAAATTTATTATTTGTAAGATATTTTTATCGAAAGAGAAACTAATTTTCATTGATTTTCCAACATTAAAATATTTTTTAAATTTTGAATCTGTAGCGAACTATAATTTCAAATCCCATAAATTATTTTTAATTATTAATTTTGTTTTGCTAAAATATTTCTCCAGATAATTTCCAATTAATTGCACTTTATTGAGAAAAAAGGTTAAGAAAACAAGCAGATAATTTGAATCTAAACAAATTAAAAAAATTTGTACACTTGTTCAAAGGCAATATCTTCTAACTTGGCTATTAAAGGTATACTTGTTAATATGGTTGGAGAAACAATAATAATAATAATAATAATAATACTCGCCCTACTTTTCACCCCTTGCGAGTGAACCCCAGAGCCAATGGATTGGACGGGGAAGGGACGGCTAGTATTATTATTTGTCGTGGGGCTCCGGAGCGACTTACTGAGGATTGATGGCGCCATTTAACTATAGGTGTAGGAAAACCCGGATACCTCACCACCATCATCGGCACAGTGACACAGGGGGAAAGAAAATCTACGCTCCGCATTAGACATTAATTAAATTAATATTCAATGCGGTTTACATATTCGAGCAAAGTAGCTAACACTGTAACTTTTTAAATTAAAATTTCATTATCAGATACGAGGCACGAACCCACTTTGGCTCTAGCAGATAAACAGCCATAATATAACCGAAAGCCAACGATCTGTGTTACCGACACTTTTAAAAAAGGTACCGCACGACATACATTTCCATTAAAAAAATCATCGGTAACGTTATGACGCTTACGTATAAAAAATATCTCACAAATCGCGTGTTTAAATATAAAAATCAACGTGTTTCAGGATTATCCTCCACAGTTATCGATTCACAAAATAAAAAATCTGACATACTGTGATATGCCAATCTAATATTTTTATATAATTTGTTCACATTGTTACCATAATTATTAGTTGTGACACCCTGTAACTATTTATTAACAAGCAATGGGACGCCTCCGTGGGACATGCGAACGTGGGCTTTGCGAAAATAACCTGTTACGTGGGGCTTGCGAACACGCGTACCTGCTTTAATCCAAGGGCTGACCATCGGTGGAACTTGTAAACAAGACCAAAATTATAACTATAAAACTATTATTATATGATATTTCTAAATTATTATTTGAAAATGTTAAAAGACCAAATGATAAATATTAATAATTGATTGAATGGCTAAAATGGCAATAAATAAAATGATTTTTTATTTACCTAAATGATTCACAAACTTTACAACAAATGTGATTGAAATAAAATTTTTACAATCTTAACAGCTGTACCCTATAAATATAATTTATCATTGAAATAATAAGAACATAATCAAATTCAAAGAAAGATTAAAATTTCTTCATTATGTTTACATATAAGAAAATAGGAAATAAATGAATATATTCAAATTAATTAACACATGACAGTTAATCTTTGAAATTGTTGCTGCTTTAATAAAATATTAAAATAAAGCGCACATAAACTTATTAAAAAAAAATTACTTGCAGTGTTCTAAACCCCATGGTTCCATAAATTAACCGATGGTATATCAGGTACATGTTAAAACCTTAACTTAACCTCTGAAAAGGTCACCTAGCTCCGCATTTTTCCTCTTTTCCTTTTTTCTGATATTTCCCTATTTTTCCCTAGTTTTCCTTACTTTTTCTATTTTTTAGAGTTTTTCCTGTTTTTTCTCAATTTTCCCTATTTTGTGATTTATTGTTAGGCCTGGTTTAGCTTTCATGACGCATACTCAAGTTAACAGAGGTATTGTATAAGGAGCATAAATCATTGTTTAAAAGCAATAAATACGTCATAATATCTAATAGTACATAATAAGAATTTAGTTTTGACTTAAATATAACATCAAATTTAAAATGATCTGTTTAATTTTTGCAACGATATCAACTTGGTCCATACAAATGCATCCCAATCCGATAATAATAAAACAGCTTTACCTAAAACCACATACCTCCTACGACAAAAGTATTTCATACAGCTACGCTGACGACCGAAAACATCCGAAAAATAATAATGTTACCACAGTTACTAACATTCCAGAAAATTTACACAGTTTACCACAAATATTAAGCGCTGAAAATTATACACACATTGTAGAGGGCGCTCAACGCAGCAAAAGTGTAAGTAACCACAAATATACATTTAGAGGTAACATGCTAAAAACAATATTTATGGAGCCTTACACACCAAAAAGTAAAAGTAGGTACCATTCGAATCAGCTCGAAGTGAAGATAACGAAAAACTATGAAAGAAATTGTGGTATACGTGTGTATGTATGCCACAATTCGTAAGCTATCCACAATTACTGTCTGTGCACACACAAGTATCCACAAATATGTACGCTCCTACACACACTAACACACACACACACTAACACACACACACACACAGACATCATCGCGAAACTATTAAAATCGTATTCTAGGGACCCCAAAACGTGTTTATCCATTGAAAACTCACTACCCAATTTTTAGCATGATTCCTATACCTCTCTTATCTGAAGGGCGAGAGGTAAAAATGTGGAAAAATAGGAGAAATAGCGAAAATAGGCAAAAATAGGGAAACATGGAGAAATATAGAGAAAAATTGGAAAATATAGGAAAATACTGAAAATTAGAAAATAATAGCAAAGAGTAGGGAAAATAGGGAAAATGGTAAAAAACAGAATAAATAGGGACAAATAAGAAAAAATAGCAAAAAATAAAGAAATACAGGAAAAAGTAGGAAAAAATAGGGACAAATATAGAAAAAAACCTGATGTGGCCAGCACATGACCTCTCGCCATTTTTGAATCAAAAATTTACAGGTTGACACAAAAAAGTATGAAAAAAAATTATATTTTTGTAAATCTGACAACAATGGCAAAAGTTTAGAAAATTTTAATGAGATGAAAATAAACTGTAGGGTATACAAAATATATGTGTAAAACTTTATTGCCGTTTTGTATAATAATGGCGTCATCACCCATTGCAACTGCCACTTCCGGTTGTGCGATTGGCACCAAAATCTAATCAGATCTAATCTAGGGTATCAGAATCCTGTATGCAAAATTTCAATTTTTTTTATTCAGTAGTTTTTGAGTTATCGTTACTACAACATCCATCCAAACACACACACACACACACTAACACACTAACACACACACACACACACACACACTAACACACACACACACACAGACATCATCGCGAAAATATTAAAATCGTATTCTAGGGACCCCAAAACGTGTTTATCCATTGAAAACTCACTACCCAATTTTTAGCATGATTCCTATACCTCTCTTATCTGAAGGGCGAGAGGTAAAAAGAATAGAAAAAAAGGAAACGAGCGGGAGAGAGATATTAAAACACGTTTAGGGTTGAAAAAATGACTTTTTAATGAATCAAAATATTTTGGCTTTAAAGTTTTAATACAATTTATTAATGCGTATTTACTAGTTGAAAATTTTTAAATGAAAAGCAAATAAAAATATTTTAGAAGTAATAAATTTTTAAATAATACATATGGGGCTTTCGCCATTTTTTTAAATACAAAACAATTGTTAGGTCATTTCTAAATTATAGGGAAGATGCATAAAAGAGAGAAAAGTATAATCACTGGAAAATAATAATAAATATTTTTAAAAAAAGCTCTGGTACAAAAAAAAATTAATCGAGAAATTAAGGTAAAATACGGCGTTACTGTATAATTTTGGCAAATAGCACCAATTTGCACAAACATTTGGATTTACTAACCTTCTATTTCAAAGTTAACTCTGTGCCGGGGTTACTTTCTATTTTTTATAAGAGAAAATTGCCCCTATCCGAAAATAGTTTAAGAATTGTAGATTCGAACGTGTAATCGATTGAAATCATCTTTAAATAAGTTAAATGAACGTCAATTGACATTCTAAGGGATAAATTGAGATGAGTTAAAAAATTTGAACCCATAAAAACATCCCCTATGATAATGATAATTAAAAAATAATGTTGAAAAATGTTATTCAGTAACTTAAATCATAGAGTGATATTAATTTAAGATTTCTTAATTACTTTAATTTATTTATACGTTTCAACCCTTATAAAAACCACCCATGGCAAAAAAATAGAAAAATTACCGTTAATTTTTTTTTGATCAAAATATAATACTTAAAATGTGACGTATTTATTTTATCAACCTTTAAAAATACAAATCGTACTGATCAAAATTTGCAATCAAAAATAGGGAAAATAATAACATTCATATGGATTTTTTGATTTTTTTACGATTTTTTTTTATTACAAACATATGCATAATATACGTGTTCTCATATCGGCAAAAATATGTGATTGGTTTTTTACCCATATAACTTAGTTTTTAAGGTATTAAATTTTATTTCAGTCCTTATTTTTGCAAGATTTTAAGCTGAAAGGACTTGAACAAATTACTATTTACGAACATACGCAAAATTTAAACGGCTATATATTACTCAATTTTTATCGCACAGAAAAAATAAAACGAAAATTGTCAGAAAAGCAAAACATACAATTTCGGTTATTATTAATAATTTTTGAGTTATTTAAAAAAAGCATTTTTTTGCAAAACTACAAAAATGCCCCACTACAACCTCATATTTTTTAAAAACTATGCGTTTTAAACCGGTCAAACTTCGAGAGCATATTACAAGTACCTAAATAAAGTGAATTGAGACGTTGTAACAATTTTTTTTTAATTTTGGTGGTAATTACGGGAGGGTGATATTCAAGTTTTTAAATGTGTTCCAACTGTGTTTTCATCACAATTCGCTTAGTTTTTATGCTATGATACTTTTATAAAAATAGAAATAAAGATTTTTTCAAGCACTTTAAAAAAGTTCCTATGAGTTTTCTCCAAAAAATGTATTGTTTTTTGTTATTCTGTTTGTATTGGGTTTACAGACACCATGGGCGTATGTTTTTTTTGTAAGCTACATTTTCAATTAGAATAATTTTTTCCATTCAATATTTACTGAAACGTGCTTTTTGTTTGTTGAAAAGTGACGTTTTCATTTGAAAAGTATTCACTTTAAAAAAAAATCGGCTGTGTCACCCCAAGACTTTCCCGGCTCGACCGTAGAGAATATGATATTTAATATTATTATTTTAATTACAAAATACTAAGCATTACATTGATTTATGGAACACATTAAAAATAGCGAGCTGATGGTGAATTAATATTTCAATGTTGGTAATGACATAAGCTGCGCATGCGCACTTTATATATCATACTGCTACAATTAGGATCTCCTAAAATCATGTGTGAAAACTATTGGGAATTCGGGAAAAGTTTTCATACAATAGTTGTAGGGAATTTTAAATGTGTATTTTTCTCGCCATCTAGCGGCGAAACTATGAGGAATTCGATAAAAGTTGAACATAAAAGTTAAAGAAAATTTGATTCTTTACAACTTTGCACAAGAAAATTTTGCACTAAATACATTGTTTGTCCTCAAAATCAAGAAAAACTAGAGAAAACATACATGCACATTTTTTACGCGCCCTCTAGTGGCGCAACTATTGGAGATTTTAGAAAAAGTTTGAGACAAAAGTTATAGAGAATTTTATGCTCTAAAACTTTGTACTACAAAATTTTGCACTTAAGTATATTGTTTGTCCTCAAAATCAAGAAAAACTAGAGAAAACATACATGCACATTTTTTACGCGCCCTCTAGTGGCGAAACTATTGGAAATTCTGGAAAAAGTTTGAAACAAAAGTTATAGAGAATTTTATTCTCTAAAACTTTGTACTGCAACATTTTGCACTATAATGTATTGTTTATCCTAGAAATCAAGAAAAACTATAGAAAACATACATGCACATTTTTTACGCGCCCTCTAGTGGCGCAACTATTGGAAATTTTGGAAAAAGCTTGAGACAAAAATTGTAAGTAATTTTATGCTAAAATGCACTAAAATGTATTGTTTGTCCTTAAAATTTAAATAAAGCAAAAAATTGTTACATGTATATTTAACCAATGTCGGTCTTGAGGACCCTCCACTGCACCAATTTAAACCAAAAACTAATGGTCGGATTCTACGCACACACCGACCCTACATACCAAATTTCAGCTTGATTGGTCAAACGGTTCGGCAGTTATCGTGGAAGATTACACACAGACAGACCATACGCTGTAAATGGTTTCAATCTTCTTGGGGGACCTCAAAATTGATATTTCCATCGATATCACGATTTTTTTTTGCTCGTTCACCTTACTTTCCCTTTGATGGGACCGGGAAAGTAAAAACAGAATAAATATTGCTTAGAATTAATCAATATATCCATTCCCGGACTTATTTTCAATGAAACATTTTTCACCCCTGAGAAGGGATGTTATCCACACCCAGACTAAAAGCAAGAGGGTAAATAGAATATACGTCCAATTTTTTATACGCGAAAACAGTCATTGACTGGACTATTTTAGAAGTAATAAATAATGCAGGATCGCGCTTTCGCCATTTTTTTAAATACAAAACAATTTAATAACTCGTGAATTAAGAAACATAACTTAACAATTTTATATTATACGATATCCACTAAAAGATAATTGGTAAAATATATTTAAAAACAATGATATAAAGAAACAGGTAGCGCTTTAAAATTCTAATTTTCATCCTCTATATGTACTTCTAATTCCATCAAAATCGGAAAAAAATTGTCTCAAAAATTGGAAGCCTATGAATTTTTACTAAAAATTTGATCTCCTGGATTTAACCCAAAATTAGCAAAATCGGCATCGAACGTGTTTAATTATCCTTACTTTATATTAATGTGTGCAAATTCCACGTCACTAAAATAGGGTACAAAATTACAATGTTTTGTGTATATAAGTAATAAAAAACGTACATATTTTTACATGTGTTTATTTCAGAATAACTAAAAAAAAGCCGTCATAAAACGCAAAAGGGCAACGCACGATAAAACAAACCTAAGTGGTTGATTTAATTAAGCTTTGTACTAAAAGCGTAACTTTGTTAGCCTTTAATGTCAACTGCAAAAGCAACGTTTTTATTGTGCTTTTTTCAGCTCCTAGTTTTTATTTTTGTAAAGAGAACTTTTACGACTTTTTTTCGTTAAAATCATAGTTTTATTTTGATCTTATCAACAAGTATAGTGTTAATTAAATTAAAGACAATTACAATATGGTTGAGGGTTAGTTAGATACGGAATGATGAAATGCAAGTTATAAACAAATAAAATAAACAGAGGATAATCCCACCGAACTTTCCAAACACTCCTAATAAAAATTTAAAGCATCAGGAAAGATCAAAAATGAAAAGATTTTTAAGAGGAAGAAATTTACAAAAAAAAGTTTTTAGCATTAAATTGTATTATTATTTGTTATGTTATATAATTTGTCGTCAGTAGTTGTTCCAATAAACAAAACTAAAAATAAGTATTTATGGTTAATAACAATTTTTCCATTTTTGTTTAGTTTATAATCAAAGAATAAAGAATACGCACGTTGATTTAACATTTAATTTCCTAACTATCAAATAATTAAATACGTACAATTTACTACTATTTTATTTAAAATATATCGATCAGTATTGGAAATTATACACCAAAATAAAACAAACGGTTATTACTTTCTATAAAATAAATTTCGTTCGTTCAAATTTGTACGTAATCATATGGTTTATGGTGCTTTTATGGAAAAATTTATGGGTTAACGCCTCTGTTATTGAATATATATATTTTTAGGGCCATTTACATCGTATATATGTAAATAAATTCATGAATAAAAAGTTATATTTGAGTGCTTGTCTTTTTGGTTCAAAATATATTATTTTCAATAAGACAGAATAAGTAGGAAAATTATAACAATATAAATATATAAGCTTACATAAAAAAATTAAAATATTAATAAATAATAATATTTAAAAAATTCAATAATATTAAACTATTTCACTGGACAAAAGTAACAAGTAGAGTTAGGACCATTAATATGTAACGATTGGTGAAAAGAAAAGTAGATATTTGTTTTTTTTTTAAAAAAAGAATAAAGCCAATATAAAATATTCAAATTAATAATTAAGATATAAAAATAAAATGTATATACGAAATTAAATTTTTTTCTCTCTATAAACACTCCCTGATTTTTTAAGACTACTCGATAATAAAAAACAAATAAAAAATTATAAAACAGAGCAAAAATTGTCAATTAAAAAGCTTAAAAATGGAAAATTTAAAGATCCAAAAAAAATTTTATATCATAGGAGTGTCATGTCGTTTGTATATTTTTTGAGCATTATAACCAGGTTTTAATACCTTCTAAGTAATATTGTTATTTTTACGTACAGGCCTGATCTTCTGTGGGATTAACAAATCTATTTCTGTTACTATATTATTTTTTCATAGATTTTGGATAAAAAATAAAAAATAAATTATTATTATTCATACATACCGTGCGTCCATTTAGTGCGGCATTCCTCTCTTACAGCATTGTTTGAAATCTGATGCAAAAATTACTTCGGAAATAAATATGGTACCAATTAAGTTACATTTTAAAATTATATTGACTTCTACAGGGTGTTCCAAGAAAAGGTGTCGCAAATTTTTTTTTTTTTTTTTAAATGGAATGGTAGGGATATTTTTACACTTTTTAAATCAACCCTTAGGTCTACATTAATAGTTAATTTTGATGTAATTTCTCATACACCGATACAAAAGACATCTGTTAAGTAATTTAGTTACAAATTTGTACATGACATTTCGTAAGAACCAGAAAGCCCTCGGTAAAAGTATATTTAATTTCAGTGTTACAGGGTATTCAAAATTTAATGCCAAATTTTCCGATTTTCGAAGTAAATTTATTCACTTTTCTTAAATACGATACCCTGTATATTATAATATATTTGAAAAGCCCATTAAATTCTCTTTTTAAAAATATCCATACGTGTGCTTTTCAAATATGTTTTAATATACAGGGTATCGTATTTAAGAAAAGTGTAAGACTGAAATTAAATATACTTTTACCGAGGGCTTTCTGGTTCTTACGAAATATCATATACAAATTTATGACTCAATTACTTAACAGATGTCTTTTGTATGGCGGTTTATAAGAAGTTGTGTAAAATTCCAAAAATTGACAAATTTCGTAATAATTTGGCAACGGTGTATGGGATATTACATCAAAATTAACTATTAATGTAGACCTAAGGGTTGATTTAAAAAGTGTAAAAATATCCCTACCATTCCGTTAAAAAAAAAAAAAAATTGCGATACCTTTTCTAGGAGCCAATATAATTTTAAAATGTAACTTAATTGGTACCAAATTTATTTCCGAAGTAATTTTTGCATCAGATTTCAAACAACGCTGTAAGAGAGGAATGCCGCACTAAATGGACACACGGTATAAACAAATCAAACCTGTAACATTTTATCAAAACTTTTAATAATGAAATCGTATAATAACAAACATTAAAACACCAGACAGATATTTTCTCAAAACAATAAAATAACAAAACATTAAAACTTAATATAATATAATTATCGCTATTATCTTATGAAGTTTTATGTTACACCGTGTATAATGTTGAACTGGAATATGTGGCTTAATTAAATACGCCCTGCAGTATCATATTCATGTTGGTGGTATTAAATACAAAGCAGCATTGGATTATTTAGCGGATGTGAAGATAGGTACAAAGTAAACGTGAATAACGATCTACTTTTTTTCGTATTTTATGCAGGTATTACATGAATAATTTTGAATAAACCTTCTTTTGTAAATTTCCCACATCGGCGAAGAAAAATATTTTCTCTTTTTATTTATTTTGGATTGCATTGAAGTGTTATTACAATTTTCTTTTGTCTTTATAAAATGATCATATCTCATAAAAAAAATATTTTCATAAATACAAATATTTCTAGTTCAGAAAAGTACATGTAATTTTTTTTTATGTAATGTACAATTTATTTTATTCTATTCGCTATTTTTATAATTTGCGTTATTAAGTTAACTTCCATTTCTACAAATTTATTTTTTTTTCTAACACTTACTTTATTCTCTTATTTTCAATAATCGTTTGTCCATTTCTTGTTACTTTTTTTGTATTTTATCATAAGTGGGTAGTGGTCACTGTACCACGTGAGTTGAGTATATATAGACTTGAGTCGGATATTGTTAAATCTAATGGGGATTCTTCACCGTTTATGATATTAAATCTTGTTGGTGTTCCATCATTAAGAAGGCATAAATTAAATTAATTAATGATTTTTTTTATTATCAACTTATGTCGATCCCTATATGTGGTTGTAAGCATTAAAGTCTCCTACTATAATTCTAGGTTGTGCTATTTGTTCAAGTAAATCTTAGAACTCGTTTTTTGTTAGTAAATAGTCAGTTGGTAAATATATTGTAATAATATTAGTATATTATTCAACGAGCGGTAATGTAGGTCATAACTCACGCAGATGAAGTTTGCAGCACGAGTGCTGTAATTTATCAATTGAGTCATGAAAATTACCGCAAGTTGAATACTATACTTTATCTACGACTATAAGAATAATACTAAGCTGCAACTACAGAGAAAAAACTTTATTCACAATTTATGTTGAGAGTGTTATTTAGAATGGAGTAGAAAGTTTACAGAGACGATGCTTTATATTTATTGCTAAGTTCCTTAAAATATGCCAAAAGTACATTTTCTGTAAACGAGTTAACATTCTTACTTCTACACCAATCTTGAAAATTTGTGTATACACCTTTATATTTCTTTTGTAATTTTTCGGGTAAAAAATTCTGTATTGTAGCATCTATTTGTCTTATTTTTGGATGCAGATAATATAAAAAAACAAGAAAAAAATCAGAAAAGAGAAAAAAAAAAGGAAAAAATAGTGAAACATTGAGGAAATAGGAAAAATAGGGAGAAAATAGGAAAAAAAAAGAAAAACAGGAGAAATGTTGAAAACGGGCGAAAATAGGAAAAAATAGGGAGAAATAGGAAAAATAAGAAAAACAGGAAAAATAAGAAAAACAGGAAAAATAAGAAAAACAGGAAAAATAAGAAAACCAGGAAGAACAGAAAAAATACAGAGAAATGGGGATAATATGAAAAAATTGGAAAAATTGGTTGCAACGCGAAAAAGTAGTAAAAAAGAAGAAAAAATATGGTAAAATAGGGGAAAATAGAGATAAATAGGAAAATAAGAAAATATAGAAAAAATGGAGAAAAGAGGAAAAAATAATGAAACATGGAGGAAAATAGGTAAAAACAAGGAAAATGGGGGAAAAGTGAAAGAATTCGAAAAAAGCAACAACAAAAAAACAAAAAAAATGGAAAAAAAAAGAAAAAATTGAATAACCGAAAAATTGAAAAAAAAAATCAGAGGAATAAGAAAAAATCAGAAAACAAAAGAAGGAAATTGAAAAAACAGAATAATGAGCAAAATTGGAAAAAAAACAAAAAAATTCAGAAAAATGGCAAAAAACGAGAAAAAATTGGAGACAATTTAAAAAAAATTTGGAAATGAGAAAAAACCGAAAAAATCGGAAAAGAAAATAAAAAATTGAAAAAAAAATCAGAATATTGAAAAAAAATGAAAAATCAAATTATAAATACGAAAAAAAATGAAAAAAAGAAAAAAAAAAAGAAAAAAAGGCGCAAAAAATTACAAAAATCGAAAAAAAAACCAGAGGAATAAGAAAAAAATTAAAAAAATGACTGGATACCTTTGTATACTAAATATACATTCCTATCCATAACTCACTAAAGTGAGTTATGAAAAGTCATAACTCACGCTATTTGTTTATGGATACTACTAATTGTTCAAAAGCAGTTGAATAATTAATATATAACTTAATAGGAGTAGATAAACTAATTTAACAAATTCTCAATTTTGGGGTGAGTTTTATAAAAAATAATAAACATTACAATAAATATTAAAAAATTAAAACTTTTGATTTGTTCCTTTCTTCAATGTCTCTTTATAACTTTGAAAAATTACTCATCCAGACGTCTTCGATCTTCCCTGTTTCACGGATTCTTAATTTATTACTGCTGTTCCAAAAATTTTATAATTTAACATTCCATATCAATATCTTCAAAACGATCATTTTAACATTCCATAAATTATTTCCTTTCAATAAAAAATTTCTATAGCAAAAATTCCTTCGTTGACAAATTTTTTCTAAATTACAAAAAATGAAAATACTTTGTTTATTATTTTTTTTTTATATGTTTTTATCCAAAATAAAAATTTAACTTACTTGATTATAAAAAAAATTCAAATCTTGCCCTTTACCTTATTACTTAAATTTTTTTTTAAATCATTTTCAAAGGTTTTTATTTTCATAATAATAATAATTAAAATAATGATGTACAAAAAGAATAAAAATAATATTCTTCATATTTCACAATTGTTGATTTAGAACATCTTATATATATTATTATCAATAAATTCTTTAAAATCAAACTTTTTTTAACAATTCACAAAACTCAAAAAATATTTCATTAAAATATATCTTGTTACATTAAAGTGTGTGTTATTAATTTGAATTCAGATGCACTTCCATACCCATTGTTGCTATTTTCTTTAAATATCTTTAAATATTATTATTTTTTATTATGTTTTTATTTACTACTTAATTTAATTTTTGTGTAAATTTTACTTTTAGCATTTTATTTCTAAATTGTCTAGAACCTAAAAAAATATTCGTTTTTTGTTTTTATTAATAATCTCTAAATTTCTACAGTTCAGTAATTAAATTAACGATCGATTATTTATATTTGAATTACAACACAAAGAAAAGGATTTTTTTTAACAAACAAAATCTCTCTATTCTCTTCTGTTTATGGATTTTTCAACAGTTGGAAGTTTGCCAAAGTAAACGTTTACGTAGGTTCATCATTTTCTCGCTCCGTTTATATTTTTCTTGACTTTCAACCTATATTTTTTTCATACTTTAAGAAAGTGCAGTAACGCTGATAAGTTAGACTCCGAAGATTTAGAAGTTTCAATAAATGGAAAAATAAAAAAGAGATGAAAAGTCCAAAGATAGTCATGGGTGTACCAACAATATTTTTTTAAATTCCTTAAAATATCTACGTAAAATACCGGTGGAAAAAATTGTTTTTTCTTAACAAATCATACAATTGACTCTGATTCCAGGATTTTGTTGGGCATTTGTCATATTGGCCGTTATGGTAACTTGCAAGTGCCCTTTCGCTATTAATTGTGGGCATGTTTTTTCTTTACTATTTCTACGTTACATTTATGACACTGGTCTGCAAATAAAATTATCATTAATATGAAGATTTCGATGCTTCGAATCTCCTCTTGTTGTTCGTTCTTTGCTATCACATCTAGATTTTGAGAAATGCATCCTAAAAAAATGTCCAGGTCGAGTTTAACTCCTGGAGTTAAAAATGTGTTTGAAGAACCTTTAGTCCAAAGTAAAGAAAAATTTTGCCTCCATTTCATATAAAACTAGGTCTTGAAAAAAAAAACTATGAACAAGGATGGTAAATGTTTTTAGTACCTTAAGACAAAATTTCCCCTTTTTACTTTCCGAACAACAAAGTTGTATAGAAGGAAAGTATTGCGATCATGATTTTTTGGCCATACCCAGATTTTAACGAATCTTTACGTTTTGAGGTCACCTGAATCCATTTATACCATTTTTAGCATGATGTCTGTCTGTGGGTGTGTGTGTGTCTGTGGGTGTGTGTGTGTCTGTGGGTGTGTTGTGTGTCTGTGTGTCTGTGTGAGGGTGTGTGAACACGATAGCGTCTAAACGGCTGAATCGATTTAGATGAAATTTTATATACATATTTGGGGTAGCAAGGAGACGACCTGTATAGATTTTGGTGTTAATCGGACAACCGGAAATGACAGTTGCTGTAAGTGATGACGTCATTACTAAACAAAGATGGCAATAAACTTTTACACATATATTTTTAATACGTTATAGTTTAATTTCGGGTGATTAAAATTTTTTAAAACTTTTGCCATTGTTGCCATATTTATCAAAAAATTATTGTTTTTCATATTTTTTTTTAAATTGGCAAAATAATGCATTTTTATGAAAAATTACAGGATATAAAAGTTGTAGAACATAAAATTTTCTACATATTTGGTCTTTACCGTTATTTCGAATTCCTCATAGTTTCGCCGCTAGAGGGCGTGAAAAAATATATATAGACTTTTGCGACTTTTTTTTAGATTTTGAGCCAAAATTATTAATTTTTATGAAAAATTACAGGAAATCAAAATAGTAGAACATAAAATTTTCTACAAATTTTGTGTTTACTTTTTTTTCGAATTCAGCATAATTTTGTCGCTAGTGGGCGTGAAAAAAATATGAATAGACATTTGCACCTTATTTTTAGATTTTGTGTCAAAATTATGAATTTTTTGGAAAAATTGCGTAATATAAAAATTGTAGAACATAAAATTTCCTACAAATTTGTCTTAACTTTTTTCGAATTTCGCATAATTTCACCGCTAGGTTGACATGAAAGAAATATATATTGTTATGATATTTTTAAAATCTCAATTTTGGGGTGAGTTCTAAATAAATAAAAAAATAATAAACATTACATAGTATAAAAAAATTAAATTTTGTGTATGTGCTTTTACTCTAGTTTATTTCACTTTCTCCACTTCCTGTCCAGTCTCCTGCACCAATCTTTTCTCTCTGTCTTCTCCCTACCTCGACTACTTCTTTTCACTACCTCCTCTTAACCCAATTCTCTGGTCTCGGCTTCTATATCTCTATATCCTTTCTTACGTGTTCTTATTGGTTTTTTAGTTGTTTTCCCATATGCTTATTACTCTTACAATTTTATTCTCTTCCCCTTATAATAAAGTTTTTTTTTATAGTGTTAGTACACAATTTTATTGATTTTATTCCACATTTTTACACAGGTATTCTCTTACATAAACCTTTTTCTCACAATTTTTTTTATATTCTGCTAAATTGACAAATCTTATTTATTATTCTTTTTTCAACTGTCTGTCTCCCCCCAAAATAAATTTTTTGTTACTTGATGAATGAATAATTTTTATCTGTTAATCACTTTTGACAAACTTGCCATTTACTTTTTAATTATACTGCAAAAATTTACATTAATTTTCTTTCCAAAATTTAACTTTTCGATATGATAATACAAATAAGATTCTTTCCATACTCCACAATTGTTCACCTTAAATACTTTATACACCAAACAATCGCAATAAATGTTTCAAAATTAAACTTCTTACAACAAACTCCGTTTATAAAATTCAAAAATCACAAAATATTTATGTTATTAAAACCTCTCAACGAACAAATAACAATTCACTTATAAAAAATGACTCATACAGAGCATTTCATTACAATATATATGATTAAACAATTATTTTACTAGGAGTGTTCGGAAAGTTGGGTGGGACTACCCCCTCTTTATTAGTGAGGCGAAATTTAAAGAAGGAATTTTTGTAGGTTCAAAAATCAAAGAGCTCTTAAAGGACGATATTTTTAATACGAAGCTGAATAAAGCAGGAAAAAAAATGTATTATAGTTTTCTTAAAAACAAAAAAGCTGATAAATAACAAAAAAGAATTCAAAAACTTTCTGATTAAAAAGCTCTACAATGCAACATATTTCTCAAAATTAATTTTTTTAATTCGCAATTAGATTTCTTCTCTAAAAATCTAGGTGCTGTATCACATGAATATGGTGAATGGTTTTCCCAGGACATATTGCATATAGAGCGGTATCTACTACAATAGAAAATGGTCTGAAGGAATGCTTAACGACTTTTGTTGGTCAATTCGACGTAAAACTCCAATTGATCAAATAAAAAAAAACTACAAAGTAGCTGAAATTATATTACTCCTGACGATTTTACTGCTTAAACTATTAATCTTTATAATATTTTTGTAATTATTGTTACCATTACATGTATTTGATTCTTACTTGTAAGCAAAAATAGGGTTTTTCAAAAAGTAAATATTTTTCTTGTTAAATTTATAATCAAGGGGTCCAAATACAAGGAGAGAAGAAAAAAATGTTTGCACATTAGTGTAATTAAACCACGTTTTTCCCGTCCAAATCGAACTAATAGTAATGGAGATAGACTACATGTTTGGAAGCTCTTTCTGACATTTTATCTGATGATTTTTTTTTAAAGAAAAAACTGCAATGTGTAAACTTCATTTAAAGCCTGAATATAAATAATACGCTACATTAATACGCTTTTTCAATAATTTTTATGTTAATGGAAAATTTAAAACAATAATATATTTAAATTAATTTAAATATACTTCAACCATTAAATTAAAAATGTGTCCTGAAATGTTAAAATCATCAGAATTTAAATTATTCATAAAACTCAGAGAGTATTAACTACTTCTCCCGTCGAATTTCTGTCTTGGTATTTACAGGAAAATTTTCTGTCAATTTTTTTTTTGTTCTGGGCCTTTTGTTTTATTGGAATATGGTGTTGGTCCATGGAGAGATTTGAAGACACTTTTGTATTATAAATATGAAGATATTAAAATTAACATCATTTCTCCATTACCGCCTCAGAATTTTCATTGGGAAAACGAGAATTAAAAAATTGTAGGCATTTTTAATAAATAATTGAACAGTTTTATTGCCCTGGAATATTTGTCGATTTTCCTGAAAATTTAATGAATAAGAAGGTTACGTTCATTATATATATTTTTTTTAAAAAATATAAAAACATTGTAAGTTAAAATAGCATCAATCCATACATTAATAAGTAAAGTGTGAGATTTTACATTGTTAAACAGGAAAAAATACAAAAAAATAGTAAAAACAGAAAAAGTACGAAAATAGGAAAAATGGGAATAAATAGAAAATAGGAAAAAGATATGGAATTAAGGAAAAAATACGAAATAATAGGAAAAACAGGAAAAATAGGAAAAATGAGTAGAAGTAGGAAAAACTAGGAAATAATATAGGAAAAAATCAAAAAATTGAAAAAATATGGAAATATAGGGAAAAATATGCAAATGGGGAAAATAGAAAAAAATAGTAAGAAATTGTAAAAAGTAATAAAAAACAAGACAAAACTGGGGAAGAATAGGAAGAAATTGAGGGAAACAGGAAAAATGGGAAAAAAACGTGAAAAACAGAAAAAATATAGTAAAAACAGAATAGTAAAAAAAATAGGAAGAAATAGAAAAAAAATAGGAAATAATAAGGAAAAGTATGGAAAAATGGTGAAAAATAGGAAAATTAGGGAAACGTAAAAAAACATGGAAAAATATAGGAAAATAGGAAAAAATAGGGAAAAACAGAAAAACATAGGCACAAATAAAAAATATCGGGAAAAATGGAAAAAAATGGGAATAACACGACAAAATAGAGACAAACCGAATAAATTTGAAAAAAAGGAAGGAACAGAAAAAAATAGGAAAAATGGAAAATAATTTAAAAAAACCTGAAAAAATAGTAAAAACATGAAAAAACAAAAAACAATCTGAAAAAATAGAAAAAGTAAGAAAAAATAGAAAAAATTGAAAATAAAACAAGAAAAAATAGTAAAAAATAGGAAACAGAGAAAAGTAAGAAAAAATGGACAAAAATGGTAAAATAATAGCATATAGGCAAAAATATTAAAATTGGAAAACATTTAAAAATCGAAAAAGAGTAAAAAGTAGGAAAAACCTGAAAAAAAAATCTAAGAAAATAGGTATAGACATAAAATTTAAATTTTAATAAATTTCGGTCGAATTTTGACCACTGGGCGACCACTAGTATATATTAATAGTTTCAACATATTATTCACGGAGTATGATAATGTTTTAAAAAATTTATAGATTTTTTGTCTCCAGCACAAAAAATTAGCTAGAGTTTAGTATTAATAAATAAGCGAGTCTGATTATCCTCCCAAAATAAGATCAATTTCACCATTAATAAGACAATGAGAAAATGTTTACCACCTTATTTTTCACCAACAATACACACAATATATAATTCCCTGATCTGTTTCTTTAATCATTTTTATTATTTGTACCAAGTGTCTAGATAGAACCAATACAAAAACACTTGTTCCAAAATTAATAAAATTACATAAGTTCCACAATCAACTACTAAAAATTATTGTAAATTTATAAATCTTATTGTCTCACTCTGTTTAACTGTAAATTAAGATTCTATAAGAAAGTTTCTGTTGATCTGTATTATAATATATTAAAATTGAAATATAATCGACAAAGGCACAAAAACACTGACTTCTAATTTATATCAAACACGACTAACAAAATATATTAATTAATATTAATTATAACACAAAATATAATCCAAAATTCAACTAACTCTTGCCGGTTCTTTCCATCTTATTTATACCCATTATTATTTTCTCGCGGTCTCTCGAATATTCGAGTTTTGTCTTCAAGCTTCTCGAGCTATGAGTCATATCGGTGTACATTCCATCAGACAGGGCCGGCCTTGTTCCCCGTTACACTATTTATGTAGTAGTTATATATCCATATCTCGGAGTACAGATATGTGCAATAGCTTATTTTTCTCTGGAGCCCAGGGACAAATTTAAAAAAATCCCTCGAACCGTTTTTAAGATCGCGTAGACAAACAACAAACCGAGCAAAACTGTATTAATACAGTAAGATACTTGTAGTCTTTTTTTGACAGGGTGTCCAAAATAATGAAAATTTTAAATGTTTAAATTGGTTTCATATCTAGGTCAGAATATTTTATACAAGAAAGAATCTGGTCTTAAAAATTTAATTTTAATAACTGTCTCTTTTTTTGTTATTAATTTTTTTTATAAAATCAACTTCTATACCCCATTTATTGTTAGAAGGATCTAACTTGAGTAAGCCAATGCGATGAATCGCGTTAGTATTCGAGAATGGTGTAACAAAAGGAATCAAAGTTGAATTCGTTTCCCAAAATTCTATCGTATCGAAAGTGCATTGAAAGTATCTGCAACTTTTGACTATGTTCGTTTTTACATGTAAATAGGCTATTTTAAAATTTAATTGAAAAAGAGCTTTATTGTAGCAGGTATTTTAAAAATATGTTTCCAGCACAATTTGACACGTTCCATAAAAACTTTCTATACCAATTTTGGATACTTCCAGTCAATATGATAAGAAAACTAAAATATAGTTGCCTGATAAACAAAAAAAACTTGTGAATGGACTATATATCTCGTAAAACTTTTATATAAAGCATATAGTGCATTTGCAACTATAATGAATGCAACGCTACATGTCTAAGATTTTCCGGTATATTATAGAAAGCACCACAACGCCCCAAGCATATCATAGCCGCCACTATGTCTACCCACAATCATGAAGAACGTAATTCAAGGCGTCGCGGCGACAGGTCTGGTATTTGAAATTTTAACAACAAACATATTTATTATTTAATAGAGCAAATATAATTCAACAATATAATTATCATGAGAATGGGTCATTCAAACAATTTCAACATGCCCCCCTAATGGATTTGTTTACATTGCTTTATTTCAAATATCCCACCATAGGTATAGGGAATTCAACGTGTTAGAACGAGAGGTATAGGAAATTCAGATTGTTAGAAAAAGAGAGCGCGACGTTTTTTTACGTTCAGTATTTTGAAGCGTTAAAAAAAAGTTAGAAACGTGTTGGTATATCTTTAAAGTTTTACATTGATGATATGTGACATTTCCCTTCTAACGACAAAGTAAAATCATCTTCAGAAGAAGACGATAATTCCAATGATTCGGATTCAGACGATAATCATCTGAATTCTCTCGTTTCATATTCATAAGACGAAGAATAACTAGTTAATAATATTTAGGTATCTATAAATTCAAATGTTTAAGTAGTTTTTAATTTATATAATTCTTTCTTTATTTAGTTAAAAAAATATACATATAAACATATATTATTTGATTTAAAATAAATATTCGAAAATAATACTTTTCCCATACTGTATATATCAAAATAGGCAAATATATGTCCTGTCGGATCATATCATACATATCATAAATATTAGTTTTGCGTGTCAAGCACTTCAACAGATGACATAATAAAATTTACTACTATAATTTATTATTTTGGTCCCATTTTACGATACTCCTTTTTACCCTAAACGAGAATAAAAGGGAAGTAGAAGACCAAAGAAAAAGGGTCCCGAAATTTAACTGATGGAATGTTTCTGTCAATTTTTATTAGATTATCGGGGATTTTGTTTTATTTAATTTCTTTTCTATTTCGTTGACTTATAGCCAAGGAAAACATTTTTATTTTCAACAATACAACAATATTTCTGACTTATTATTTTTATTATATTCTAAAGATTATTTCAATTTATAAAAAGATTAATCAAATTTTTTATATATTTTAAATAATGCTAATATAGAGAAATTATTTAAAAAAAATATATCTGTAAGCAATTATCTTAATTATAAAAAATCATCACGAAGCAATTTATTTGCTGTACCCGCTAAAGTAATTAAACTGAAGTGGTGCTAAAATTAAAAAATCGGCTGTGTCACCCCAGAACTTTCCCGACTCGACCGTAGAGAATATGTTATTTATTATTATTATTTTATGGTGAATACGTCTACTGAATTGATATTTCAATGTTAATAATGACATAAGCTGCGCATGCGCACGTTGTATATCACACTGCTACAATTAGGATCTCCTAAAATCATGTGTGAAAACTATTGGGAATTCGGGAAAAATTTTCATACAAAAGTTGTAGGGAATTTTATGCTTTACAATTTTGCACTGAAACATTTTGCACTAAAGAGCATAATTTACCTCCAATTTTGAAAAAATGGAAAGTCCTAAATGTGTATTTTTCTCGCCATCAAGCGGCGAAACTATGAGGAATTCGATAACAAGTTAAACATAAAACTTAAAGAGAATTTGATGCTTTACAACATTCCACAAGAAAATTTTGCACTAAAATGCATTGTTTGTCCTCAAAATCAAGAAAAACTGGAGAAAACCTACATACACATTTTTTACGCGCCCTCTAGTGGCGCAACTATGGAAAATTCTAAAACAAGTTTGAAACAAAAGTTGTAGAGAATTTTATGCTCTAAAACTTTGTACTACATCATTTTGCACTAAAGTGTATTGATTGTCCTCAAAATAAAGAAAAACTAGAGAAAACATACATGCACATTTTTTACGCGCCCTCTAGTGACGCAACTATTGGAAATTCTGAAGAAAGCTTGAGACAAAAGTTGTAGGGAATTATATGCTCTAAAACTTTGTACCATAACATTTTGCACTAAAATGCATTGTTTGTCCTTAAAATAAAGAAAAACTAGAGAAAACCTACATGCACATTTTTTACGCGCCCTCTAGTGGCGCAACTATCGGAAATTCTGGAAAAAGATTAAAACAAAAGTTATAGGGAATTTTATGCTCTAAAACTTTGTATTACAACATTTTGCAGTAAAGTGTATTGTTTGTCCTTAAAATTTAAAAAAAGTAAAAAATTGTTACATGTGTATTTAATCAATGTCGGTCTTGAGGACCATTTACTGTACCAATTTAAACCAAAATCTAATGGTCGCATTCTAGGGACACACCGACTCTCCATACCAAATTTCAGCTTGATTGGTCAAACGGTTCGGCAGTTATCGTGGAAGATTACACACAGACACACAGACAGACCATACGCTGGGAATGGTTTCAATCTTCTTGGGGGACCTCAAAATGGATATGTCCATCGATATCTCGATTTTTTTTTGCTCGTTCACCTTACTTTCCCTTTGATGGGTCCGCTAAAGTAAAATGAAAGGATTTTAACTCTTTTTCCATTTCCAATAACTTGTATTAATGAAGTTAAAATTTAAAAAAAAAATTAATAAATATTCTTACATACATACATGAGATTTTTCTGGTACATAATCTCAGCAATATTTCAAAGAATTTTCAATCTTGAACCTTCCAGAAATAAAAATAAATGAAGTTTTCTAAAGGGACCGTTTTCCGACATTGGCTTTTATTGCTACATCATCTGTACGAAGGTACACTAAAATATGTATCAAAGTTAAAAATTTATCGTCATGTGTAAAAATTTATGTTTCATAGATTTATTGGCTATTTAAGAAATTTATTACGCTTTAAAAAAGGACGATACTGATGGATTTTTGGAATAAATTTTTAATTTATTCTAAATTAAAAAATAAAGGGAATAGGTTTAACCTTCTCGGGGAGATATTCGAAATCAATTCTTCTCTCCACAATGAAAAATTTAATTGCTTAAATGCACATTAACGGCCTGAAGAAAATCATATCTTTTTATCTTACTGTTTCAGAGACATTATTTGATTTTAGGGCATTTTCTCAACCTGTTAACAACTCTTTTCCTTATAGTTCCCCATGGATTCACCTTCTCATTTTATAGCTCCTTTCTATACTAGGGCCCTTTATTTACATTTCCTCATTCTTGTTCAAACATTTTTTTTCCTACTCCTACTATCTCTTGACATCTATCAATATCTGATTCTTCTTCCTCTTCTTTTTTATTTTTCTTTTTCTTCTTTCCTATAGTACATATTCCCTCTCTCCATCAAGCTCTTATATTTTTTATTTTATTTACTGTTTAATAATAATAATATAAATTTTTTTAATAATAGTTTTCAATAATAATTTTAACTAACAAATATATAATGCTCATCTTTATTCTTAACGTTTCATAATATATCATCATTACTATTATTTTTACTGCGTCATTTATTGGCATGTTCCTCCTCACACTTTGGGTCTGTTTAACTAGTGGAATTTGTCATTACGTTCATCCATTTTGTTAGTTAAATAATTTCCCGTGCTGCATTTTTAAAATTTATTAATTTTTCCCTAAGTTTCTTTGGAACCATGCTCGGTTTTCCTTTCTTTTTCGATCACCCCAACTTAGGGTAGCTAACCCTCAATAATACATTGTTTATTGGAAGATCTTGGTCCCATGTTGGTCATTTAAGCTAGGAGGTACACGTCTTTCGTAGCTAAATTTAAAAAATGTTTATATTATAGTTTGTAAGTAACAAATTGTAACAATTCTTAAACATTTTTATTTGCTGTTAGACTACTATTTGCATTTCTAATTCAAAATAAATTGTTGTGATACCTGACTTTGTGCTTTATGTTTTGCTCTGCTTTCTTTGGTTCTGATACATCAAAACAACATAAAATATGTGGGTTATATTTCGAAAGAAAAGAAAATAATACTAAAGTTTTCATTTCAATCAGATCAACTAATGAAAGTAGATATTGCCCTTTTGTTATAAATTTCCAAAGTGTAAGATTTATATCAACTTCCATCTTGGACAAAAAAATATTGCACATGAAATTTTCGTTAATAATTACTACCATATATTATCCTGTAATGAGGTGAAGCCACATCCTGTAACAAGGATATTCCTCCAATATTAATAATATAATATATATAAAGAGAATAGAAGGTCCTAGTATACATTATCCTGTGGGATTCTAGAAATTATAGTGTGATAAGCAGATAGATACTTTTAGTACATTAGGTAGCATTACTTAGCATGGTGTTAAATATTGTTGTTTGTTTGTAATTATTTTCTGAAATTTTCAAATGAGTAAAATTTTTAAAAATCTAAAGGAAGTCCAATTTATTATTTTTTTATAAATCTGTCTCTTATTATGCATAAGATATGTATAATCATCTCGAAAGGTTTTTTACTACGGTCCGCCCACACTTCACCTTTGATGAAGTTGGGTAAACCGTAGTATTTAAATCGGGCAAAAATATCAAAAAAAATTTTTTGCTCCAAATGACTGAAAATGTCATGAAACGTGGAGAAAATTGATTTTCCGCGAAAGAAAACGAATTGAAAAAAAAAATTTTTTTGAAAAATTTCCATTTTTTGAATCTGACTTTCTTCCGCTGAAGGAAACGGGCCGTAGTCTTGAAAAATCGCGAAGAAATTATTCCTTTTACTAGTTTTTAATTAAAATGATGACATCAAATTTTATAAAAAATAAGTTTTAGAGAAATTAAAAAAGAATTTTTCAGTCTTCGTACGAAAAGTTGATTAAATTTATATTTAATTATATTTCAACTTTCTTATTTATATTTTTATTTTGTTAAATTCTTTTTAAATGTTTATAAAATGAAAATTATTTAATTACCCTGAATTAACTTTTATTGTGTTTGTGTGCTAAAAGCCACTACAAGAGCGGCGCCGCTAAAATCTAGTTTCTCGAAAAGATGAGGTTAGTACATTATTTTGAATTTGTCAGAAATTTTCCTATATCTAAATAAATTTTACCTAAATAAATATAATTTTATTATACAATAACATTGGAATTCTATACAACTTTGCATGGAAAATAAAAATTATAAAAAAATTATTTCGTTGAAAATGATGTATTAAATTTTCATTTTTGGCTATTTTTTTTTCATTTGTACAATCCTAGGCGTAAATCTCCATTTTATGACTTTGTCCGTCTTCCTTTTGATTAATAAATGAGAATAAATTGAGCAGCCGAACAGGTAAAGGCTTGCCATGCGAACATGTAGTTTCATAGCTCTCGTAAACAAAGAAAAGTCGCACCTATCGTCAACCCGAAAAAAATCGATGGATTATTCACTTGGCTTGTACCACACTCTAAAAAAGTGACACCATACCGGAACTCAAGATGGGAGAAAATTTTCCACAATAATATTGATTACTAAAAATATAATGAACAGTAAATAAAGTATCTTGTTTCTATGTATATAATATACAATTAGCATCTTCTTGACAATTTAATATCTACTAGTTGTCGCTAAGTGGTCGAAATTCGACCGTAATTCATTAATTTTGTATTGGAATGTCACCGATTGTATTTGGGTCTTTGTCTAAATTATTTTAATCACATTGTTAAAAAAATTATTAAAAGTGCAACTAACATTATAATAGTACACTGGAATACTGGTTATCATAATAAATATTACAATGGTAACAGTTTGCCCATAACACATTTTCGATATTTTTAATTGGGTTATTTTGTAACTCAGCATTTTCGCACACTTTGATTATTTGGTACTGTGCAACTGGTAAACTACCCTTTTTGAAGCGAACTTATAAAAATAATAATAATAAATATATCGATACTTCTACTATCCACCTTTTCTTCTCGGTAGTAGGACGAAGATATGATACGAGTCTCCTGATTCTGTCCCAATGTGAAAAAGTGCACTTTTGCAAAACGTAACTTAAACTCTCATTTCCTTTGGCATTCCATCGTGCAGATACGTTCAGATGGTGGATTGGATGGGATACCTTTAGTAGGCAGATTGCCTCGAAGTTGGATCGCTTTTTTGTAGTCAAACTCCGGAGTATGGATCCAATTTCCGCTTCATTATAGACTTGGGTAACTTCATTTAAAATTTACACACGAGCACTATTTTTACTGTCAATTTCTTATAAATTTTAACTTAATCCTTCTTTATTATTTTCTTCTTCAATATTTTCCTCTCTGCTGTCATGTATAATAAATGTATTGCCTGGATTCATATAGAAATGTCTAATTTTTATATGTACTATTTTAAATTTAATTATCTTTTAACTCTTTCTCTATCTGTCTGATTTACTTATATTAGATTTGCATCAAATTTTTTTATCCGTTTTTTAACTATCCCTAAATGTACTCAATTATATTAAATACTAAATAATATGGTATATTGGTTACCATAGGAACAGTCTTTCCATAATAAATTTCGCTAAAGCAAAGTTTTTTTTTATATTTTCGTTAACTCCAAGAAATTTACGTCAATATCGATATTAATTCATTTTTATTCCGTGTATGATGTAATCGAAACCTACCCTGCTTGTTTCATCGTATCGTTTTCACTTTTCGATAATATCTTTACATGCAATGCCACGTCATGGGTTTTTTAGTGACATTTTAGATTGAAACAAAGAATTAAACCGTTACTACCCACTTTTTGTGAGCTTTAATAATGCTATAAATAAAATAATACATTCATTATATTTAGGTATTGTTGATAATAATACTGTTATCTACTTTTGCAACATGTAACTGTGCATTTAGGTAAAATAATATGGTATTATTCAAATTACATAATAACAGGGAGTAAACTTTTTTAAAATTGCATTGTGCTTTTGAATAAAAAATAGAATAAAGAAATTTTAAAAAATATGACGTATGTATACATACATTTTGTATGATATTCTACATAATTTATATAGTTATAATTTTTTACTTTCCTACTACCAATATTTTTTAGTAATACAGTTTCATTTCTGTTTTTAATACATAATTACCAATAACAAAATAAATTTTATATAAATAAAAATATAAAAAAAATTGATAGAATAGACCTTAGAATTTCATTTTACATGTAAAAATAAAAATGTTTTTAGTATAGTTACTTTGTATTAAACGGAGGAGATTTTACATAGTTCAAGTTTATATGTAGGAGCAGTGCAAAAAGCTCAAATTAATATACAGGATGGAGCAGCACATAGCGCACGGAATTTAGTGCCCAAACCTTAACAATTAAAAAAATCTCTTTATGTATGTCAATAAGAGCTACATTTTAAAAATATTTATAATTATAGAGGATGGTTCAAAAAAATTTGAAATACCAAAGTTGTATATTTTTTATTTTTAGATTCCTCCGAGAAGTTGATTTCAAAAATCTATTGAACTTATATTATCAAATGATGAAGCTATAGACAATTGAAAATCGCATTTTTTTCAACTTTAAGTGATTCCTCCGGCTGCATAAGAACAAAATGTGATTAAAAGTACGCAAATTGTGATTACCCTGTAAACATTTTGTCTTTATTCTATCAAGTAGTACTCAAAAAGTTGAGATGGGGACATGTAAGACGATTTTTTCGATTGTATGTTGTTTGGCCGAAGCAATCACTTAAAGTAAAAAAAATGCGATTTTCAATTGTCTATAACTCATAAAGAATCTACATGTGTAACAAAATATAGGGTGGTCCGTTTAAAAATATATAACTTTGATACGCCAAAGTTTTTTGAACCGCCCTGTATATTTAAAAATGTATAATTCATTAATATGTCCTCTAACTCTTTGTCACCTAAAAATTTACGCGACATGGTCATTAAAAAACAAAAACGTATATTTTTAAAAGAAACGACACTATAACGACGGGCGTCAGACACCGACTTTAGGGATATTCCAATACTACTGATACGATACCGATATCGATACTTTTCTTCCGATTCTTCGATATTTGGTATCGATTCCTATCCTTCGATACGATACTAGTATCGATAATTGTCTTTCGATACTGACCAGTATCGATACTTTTGTTTTGATTACAACTTTCATAAATTTAATAAATAGGAATAATAATTTAAGAAAAAATTTTGAATCTATTAAGCTACTCTCTAAGTGGCACCTACCGGAACATTATTGAACTCAGTTATCTATTTTTATTTAAAAAGATTGTATATAATTGTAGTTCATTTTGTTAATGTGATTAAATATATATACTGCCATAGTGATATTTTTTTATTAATATTTTTAAAAATCGATACTTCATTTCAATACAAGTATCGATAGTTTTCTCTCGATACGATACTCGAATCGATATTTTTCTTGTGATATTTTATACACGAAAGTATCGATACTTTACTGGTATCGCATATTCGTCAGTGACCTTAATTGATGAGACTACTTACGTGGTCGAGACGGGATGGCAAATAACAACAATTTACGGTTAACAATAGTATTAGTATTAAGTCTTTTATTCAAGCAAATTTATTTAACCATGGATGAAAATACAGGCCGTTGTCTGCTTATAACATATTTCCTGAAAACACTAATTAATTCTGTATACCACAAAAACAGGTTTCGCAGTATCAAAACAAAGCCAAACATAAACTTCTAAGAACTGTGTATACAGTGAGAGCATGTATAAACGCTATTATAATAATCCCGCGAAAATGATTTATATCCTTATGAGGATACATGGAATTAAAACGCGCGTATGTTTAACAAATCTTTCTCGCTTGTCGGTGAAATTTTTGCCCTTAATTGAAATTAAGCTTTTAGTACAATGTGTTGTATAAGTCAAAACAAAACACAAAAATTACGATTCATTTTTGAAATGTTACTAGATATAGTTCGTAATATTTTAAGACAAATACCACCACAATTTCCTCAGAAATATATTGGCGTCATTTGAAACTATTTAATTGTGGAATATATAAACGTAGAAACGCAACACGCAACATTTCAAATCTTTGTTTATAACAAAAATCAATAAAATATAATGGTGAAAGTAAAAACCATAGAATTTATATGGTGTTTCCGTACCTGCCCGTGCAAGAATTGTTTCTCGATTTATAATTATGACTAGCGCATTCGTATGGATTTTTGCTGTTAATTTTTGTCTATGATATTAATTGAATTAATAAAATTTTGTAAATAAAGGTGAGAAGTGGTTCAAGTAGTAAATTAATTTTATTTTGTATAAATAAATTGTAAATATAAATTTGAATTGAATATGACCTAGTTTCTTTTCGCAATGCGTTCAATTGAATTTTTGTCCCACGACTTTTGGCATCAAAAGAGCATTATAAGTTATTTTTTTTATATTTTAACTTTCTGGCAATAAGCTTCTAAAAATTGCATAAAGAAATAGTCTAAATGTATAATAGAGCAAAATTAAAATTTTTAATGATATTTATTAATTAAAATAATTTTTTTCTCGTAATATCACGTCTCGTAAAACAAAACCAAAGATTAAAAAAATAGCAAATTCTTGTAGAAACGAAAATAAGCAAATAAGCAAAAAACTAAACTAAAGGTAAACATAAAATCAAAAATTCAATAAACAATCAGCAAGTAATTAAGGTTATACAATGTAATATATTTATAATAAAAGCAGTCTAATCAAAGAAGATCTTAGTAAAAGAAATTTTTTTAGCTTTCAAGTACAGTGAAAAAAAAGTAAATTATAACTAAGTATATATTGTAATGAAATATGTTATGCCCCTATAGTATAGAATTAACTTGTTATAAAATATAATAAGTAAGTAGGGATGTGTTAAATCAATTGGATATGAATAGGATTTGTAAGTAAAATTAACAGTTTTCCTTGTTTGTAACAATAAAGAAAAATGTGAATTAAAATAAATTTTAGTAAATGATATTAAAAATATAAAACTAATTTTGCTAATATGCTTAATCCATTTGAAGTTTTAAATTTCTTGTGACAAGTTGAGTAACATTTTTCATCATTCGGATTGTTTGTTATTTGGGTAGTGTTAATAAAAGTTAAGTTGTTTTATATTAAAAAAAAATAGTATGTGGGTTGAAAAAATTTTGTTAAAAAATTAATAATTATTGATTATGATTAAGGTTAGTCAAAAAAATGTTAATAAAAAAGAGCAGAAATTTTAAACAGAATGGTTTTTCAAAGAAATGATAAAAATATCATGGAAAATAAATAAGAAGTAATAAAAAAGTTCAAATTTAATAAAAAAAATAAGAATACTGGTTACAAAAAAAGAGTGTAAGATAATCAATATAAAGTAGTAGAAATAGTATCAGAGATAGTAGCAGAAATAGTAGCAGAGACAGTACCAGAAAATAATATGTAAGAGAAAAAAAAAGATATTAGTGAATTTTATTTTTTGAAGATATTTTTTTAATTTTTTTAATTGTAAATGTAATTTTTTTCTACTGAGGTATAATAAATTCAGCCCAGGTGAGAGACCGTCTGATTGATGAAATAATAGAAAATCCTTGCAGTATGTGGATTTTTATTTCAATATATTCAACAAATGTATTGAACAATTTTATTTTTTGGACTTTGGAGTCTCGTTATATCCAAGTGGAGGCTGTGATATATTTGCATATTGATTTTTAGAGTAAATTAAAATATTATATATTTTACACTTTAATATTTAGACTTTCATTGCTTTCCTGAAATTTTTTTTTCAGAAATTCGAAATATTTTTCCTTTTGGTAACTGTAAAGCTTTTCATGATGTTGGGATTGGTCAAATTCCAACACATTGTGAGGAAAATTATTAGTAAATAATGAATATTAACATAACCTTTTGTGAATTCAAAATTGCCTCAAACTAAACATAATTAATTTAATATGGTAATTTTAAGCCATAAAATATACGCATGGCAAACACAACAATTATATTTTAATAATCCATTAATACAGGTAACACCCATTTAAGTGTTTTATGGCTAGAAAATGAAATTTCATTATTACAGAGCAATTTTGTAGAATTAAAATATTTGCCGTGAGCATGCAACATGGCGCCGAAAGGTTGTCAACCGTTTCAAATAATAAAATATAACCGAAATTAAATATGACTACAAAAATGGGATCGTTTAATAATAAATGTAGGTTAACTTTTTGAGTTTTCAGATATTGGTTTAAGGCGGCGATTTAAACGATCTGATATATCGTGAACCGTGAATAAATCGACATTTTCAACGGTAATATCCCTAGAGAGAAGGTGTCTTATCGATATGCCACCAGTTGTCACGAAAAAACGATATCAAAAAAATTGTATCATATAAATTTTCGTTTTTAATCTAATACGACTCGGAATATTTATTAGAAATAATATTTTTCAGTAAAAAAAAATGTTTAGATAAGAAAACGCTAAAATTTCGAAAACACATACGAACGTGCATTCACCAAAATTTTAAAATTACCTATAAAGGGAGCATTCACCAAAAATTGGTATTTACGATCTATTTTTTTTTTATCATTTTTAATTTTTTTTACTCTCCCCATTTTCAAATTTTAGCCCATATCTATTTTCCTACTTTTCCTCTTTTTTCTATTTTTTTCCTATTTTTTCTATTTTTGCCCATTTCTCCTATTTTGCCTGTATTTCCCTATATTTTTTTTCTCATTTTTTTCGATTATTTCCAATCTTTCCCCATTTTTTCTCATTCTGTTTTTTTTTTCTTATTACTTTACTCTGATTGTTCGATTTATTTTAATTCTATAGAATTTTTTAATTTTTTTTAGATAATTCACATTTGTTTTCGGTTGTATTTTGTGATTTTTTACCATTTTTTTGCGTTTATTTTTGTGTATTTTTTCGCAATATTTTTCCGATTTTTTAAGCATTTGCATTTTCAATTTTTTTTGATATTTTTCCGACTTTTTGAATTTTTTGCGACTTTTTTGGGATTTTGTTTCGATTTTTTTACGATTTTTTTTATTTTTGAGATTTTTTGTAATTATTTGCAATTTGTCGGTAAAATATTTTCATTTTTTTTTAATTCTTTCTGGTTTTACTTTTTTTGTAATTTCTTGCGATATTTTTCGATTTCTTGCATTTTTTGCGGTTTTTAGCGTTTCTTGCGCTTTTCTTTTGCTTTTTTTCATTTTTTCTGTTTTTTCCCTATTTTTTCTTTTTTCACCATTTTTTCCAAATTTTCCCTATTTTTTACAAAAATCGTTCAACGCGCCAAGTAAAATTTTAACGTCAAAAATAATATTACAATACAGAAAAGTAAACACTAATTTCCAAAAAAAATACGTATATTATACAGGGTGGGGCAGCACATACGGCACAGAATTTAGTGCCTAAACCATAACAATTTAAAAATTTAAAAAATCTATGATTTATCACAAGTAAAAGGCAATGAAGAAAGTGAAGATGAAATTTCAGAAGGACAAAGTGAGCACAGTGGAGGTTTTTTCATTCTATTTTATAGATATAAAAAAATAAAATTGTGAAAATAAATTGGCATTTTTTTGTGACATAAAAATCAATATATGTTGAGGTCTTATTTAAAGCCAGAATACTATTTATCAGCATAATTAGGGTTAAAATATCGGAAATAAATCCCTTATGATTTTAATATTAGTGTAGCTAAATATTTTTATTTTAAGAATTCCAGTACGGCACTGTTTTCATTCTCTTGCACACTTCCACTCCGAATTAAATTGTTCCAGCTCCAAGCTTATTAAATTCTTTTAGTACGATCGTTTCGAGTGTCATTATAAGTTTCTAAAAGAATTCAATTACACATTTTTTTTTCTGAAACAATTGAGATCAATAAGTTTATCAGACTTATGTATTTTATCAACTTCCGGCAAGTTCGCTGTAGGTTGGAAGTTAATGAGATTTACTTCATGTGTATCTATCTGTTAGTTTTAAACGAATAATTTATTTTTTGAGTTAATAAATGAAATAAAACTCAAAGTCATGTACCACTTAAATATAATTAAAATTTTAGGAAACGGCGAATTGTACAACTTTTACGTCTGAAGATGACTTGTAAGCCGAAACTAGTGTCCGTTTCCTAAAATTTTAATTATGTTTATGTGGTACATGACTTCGAGTTTTATTTCATTTATTGAACATAATTTTTTGGAATATTGTCCGATCTTTATGAAAATTTGACAGGTATAAAAAATAATACGCATTTTTTAATGCTTTTTTAAGGATTCATCAAGGATTTTTCAATGATTTTTTATGGATTTTTCCAAAAGTTTGTCAGGAATCTATCAAGGATTTTTTGGGACTTCAATTTTTTTTTTTTTAACTGTAGATCAATTATTGATCTATTATAGATATTTTCAAGTATATATCAAAAATTTATCGAGGATTTTTCAAATATTTTTCAAGGATTTTTTTTTTTAATTTTTCAGAAATCTTTCATGATTTTTTATGACTTCAATATTTTTTTAGAAAATAACTGGAAAATTAGATTATTTCAAGTACTTATCAAGGATTTCGTAGAGATGTATCAAGTACTTTTCAAGAATTTTTTAATAATTTTTTCAAGAGGTGCTCAGGTTTCTTTCAAGGATTTTTTATGATTGAAATTTTTTATAAAGGAATAACTGTAGATTATTAGATTTTTCAAGTACTTTTCAAGGATTTATCAATGATTTTTCAAGGATTTTTTAAGGATTTGTCAGGAATCTTTCAAGAATTTTTTATGACTTCAATTTTTTTTAGAAAACAACACTGAAGGTCAATTAGATTTTTTCTAGTACTTTTCAAGGATTTATCAAGAATTTTTCATTGATTTTTTCAGGGATCTTTCAAGGATTTTTTATTACTTCTATTTTTTTAGAAAACAAATGTAGAATTAGATTTTTTCAAGTAATTTTTAAGAATTTTTTAAGGATTTATCAAGGCTTTTTTCAAGAGATTTTCATGGATCTTTCTAGGATTTTTATAACTTCCATATTTTTATAATGAATTACTATAGATCATTAGATTTTTTCAAGTTCTTTTTAAGGATTTTTTAATGATTTATCAAGGACATTTTTTTTAAGTTGTAGCTTATTAAATTATCTTTAATTTGGTTTTTTTATTGTTCTAGTTCAATTATCGTGCTGATAGTTCAACCGGACATCACACGGAAAAAAAATCCGATACTTAGTATACGAAATTCATATACTTATTAGCTGAATTTCATATACCCGGCGTGACAGAAGAACGCTCTTCTAAAATAATCCAACGAAGTCACCTGTTCCAAATATGCTTTGGTATCCTGGAACTAAACTACTTTCATATATTCCTAAATAACCGGGTTAGAGGATCAGATACTCTTGGCATATTAAGCTAAAAACCCCGTTCTACTAATTTAGTAACCTGAGCTTGTGAAAATAAATATATTGTCATATAAAGCTTATAATCTCGTCATATGAAACTAGTAACCTTGTCATATAAAGCTAGCAATCTTGTCATATGAGGCTAGTGATCTCGTTTATCTGGCCGATATTGATCTGTTCTTATAAATACAGAGTGATTCTGGGGGAATGGGCCAAAATCTAATAAGTATATTCTACACATAAAAATAATTTAAAAAAAGAACTTAACATTGGTATCATAAGTTTTTTAAATTATTTTCATGTGTAAAATGTACTCATAGAGTTTGGTTAGTTCCTCCCGACTCTCCCTGTAAATAGAAACATAGGTAAGTACATAGATATAGCAGAATGTGAGAAAAACCATTTAATCTTTAAAAATATTTATTGAACGATAAACTCTTTGAAATAATCATTAATCTCCATTATTGTTGATGAAATTAAACCAAAAATAAAACAAACATAATAGTTTTTTAGTAACATATCTGTGTAGGAATGCTGAACCTACCTAATCTTTTAATAAACAGGTGTTTTTTCTACTTATTTATAACAAATAAGGAACTTAAAAAATAAAGTATAATAAATACATACTGTCAGTAGATAGAACGTCCTTTAACTTTAAAGACTCAATAACTAAAGGCAATGACGTTTAGAATAAAACTTTATAAGCTGATTTCTTATACAATTGTCACAATCTAAACGTCATTGTCGTTAGTTATAGAACCGTTAAAGTTAAAGAACGTTCTATCTACTGACAGATAGTATCAGTATTATTTCTCATTAAAGGATAGGTACAATAGATCTATTTGGAGAACTGATGGAAAAATTGATTATTTACGATGTGATCTTCCTTCCTATTTTTTGAGAGCGCAGCGTTATCAAGTCTACTTGACTGGCATCAACCTCGTATATATAAATTGAACACCCTGTACATTTGCAGATTTTTAAAATGTCTATTTGATGTTGCAGCTTCCATCAATTGATCATTTCAAATAATATTCTTAAGTCCTACAAAAAATAAAACATATTTGATAACATTCTGAAATTACTCACTTTGGGAAAAAGTAACTCCCTATTTTTCTTACCCCCTTCTGTTGCTAAAAATGTTTATTTGATAACCCTTTAAATTGTATCGAATTTACAACAAGTTTCTACTTATTTTTTTGGCCAGAATTTCTTCACAGAATATTTTGTACAGGAAGTTATTTATTTTATTAAATACAAATTTGAAAATTAAAATTTAATTTTAGCAAATACTTCCCATATTACAAATTTTGTGAAGAAATTTCAGATTAAGCGACAGAGAGGAATTGAACTGGGATAATATTATATTGTGCTGTACTCACCCAAGACACTTTAAATATATTCTTCGTCTAAATTCAATATCTCAAAAACTTTTCCCTTTTCAGCGCTTCGGGAATATAACGTAATGTTCATAATATATCACTCTCCGAACACTACCAATTAACAAATGACTCCAATTGTGGAAATGAGACGTTGACCCGACTCGTATTTGATTCGTGCATCACCGTGCGCGTCCGGCATAAAAAAATTCAGAAAGGATTCTGTTTTAGAACTACGGAAGATAACCTTAAATTACTGTGAATCTTCCGTTCATATGACGAGAATATAAGGAGTATGCGAAAATTCTTGGAGGACTTAGCATATAATGCGTATACGATGTATTTTTAAGTTGATAAGCCAAAAATCTGCCTTTAGACGACGATTTCTAGTAAGATTAATTTTTTTATCCATATCTGACAGGAGTTCTGTTTCAGTGAAACATTATATAGAGAATATTGGAATTTTATATACCTGGAATATGATACAGTTTTAAAGGACCGTCGTTCTGAGTAATTTTTTTCCGTGCAGAAGTGTCCTTTGTCTCAACGATTCACTGTTTATTTAAATATTAATTATACTTAGAAAAATGTATACTATGCTATACTAAATAACTAGACTAGACCAAAAGTTCCAATATTATTCGATTATAGTAAAAAATTAAATACAAAAGAACCCCGTCAAATACAATATAAAACAACTTCTCTTTAGAAATACTTCGCCTCTTTTTATTCATAACAATAAACACTCATCGTCACATTGTTTGTCTAAACTTGTTAGTTCATATACATAGAATTTACTTTTACTGTTACCGATACGTGATGATTCAATGTCATTAATTAGTTTACATATTTCTGGCCTTGCCTCGCCTGATACTAATAATTATAACCGGGTTAATTTATTTAGTTTAGTTTTTTAAAATATTTAACTTATCTTGCTAATTATTTGTAGATGCCAAAAAGGCACTATAGTCCTTTCAAGTGTCATATTGAAAAATACAAAAAAGATTGTATCAAATTTTCAGAAAAATCTGCCAGAATTCAAAAAAATTATGGGTTTACTCCTTTTTTCGGATTCGTTTACTAGACTATTCAAAGTGAATTTCAGACCCTTGGATCAAAAGATATTAAAGATGGGGATTACAAGGTTGGATTATTTTATATATTTTTTGTACCTAATTAATATTATTAAGATTTTAAACAAAGCTGGAGGAAGTTACATTAAATTTTACGTTAAACTCGTTTTACTCTTAATGCAATAGACATATTTAGATTAGTTTTTGAACTGAATTTAAAATCTTAATGGTGTAAATCTAAAATATTTCAAGAAAAAATTATGGTTGTGATTTTTTTATAATTTAACAAAATATAATTGCTATGTTAGATGTGGCAGAATTTCACTTTAGTGAAATACTAAATCGTACCAATTGCATAATATGGAAAAGCCCAAGAGAATTTGCGAAATATCAACTTTTAGTGCGGTATTATGGCAATAAAATTTATGGCTATTTTATACACAGAAAACATCTTTAGCGATAATTACATAGATATCTAGAAATATTTTTTTATTCCCAAGTGGAGCCAGATTACGTTCTTGATAAAACTTATTTTTCCCCCACTTTAACAATTTTACGATAATTTTATCTTAACCATAGTTTCTTACCAATTATCCTGTATCTTATTAAATTATTATTTTTAAGATAAATAAATGTAATGCATGGATAGAAAGGCCAGCGATACAACACAAATTTACTTAACAACAAATTTAGACCCAACACGTCCTCGCGGGAATGATAGATTCATCACACTTACCCAGGAAATAGGAATTAACTCCCAATGACTATGTAGCAAAAGGATCGGAGATAAACTCAACGCGTTTATCTATTAAGAGACTCAGCACATTTGTTACAGAACTGGAAAAGAAGCGAGAGGTACTCAACACGTAATAATGTCAGGTAAAAAGTTCTATTCAGAACAACGGAACTGTGTTCTACCGATTCGGAATCTCCATTTTAATCTTTTCGTAACGGCTCATTCTCACGAGTCAGCTTAAGTTGGCCGATAAAAGTTAATCAACAAAAATTAAAGTGATACAATTCGTTTCAATCGAGTTGATTAATTTATAAGTTAATCAACAAAAGACGATGGATTGAAACATCTGAACCTTCAAGTTGACTTTCAACCTAGCATTCAACTAGTAGTAAAATTCGTGCAAGGGTGAGTATTTTGTTTAGTGGAAATTGGTACGAAAATGAGTGGAAAGTGGTCGGAACGTGTGATGCTACAATTTTTAGAACTATGTCAAAAACACGATTGTCTTTGGAACCACTACCTGAATGTGAATTTAAAAACCGGCATGCTAGAGAAAATGTGATAGGTTCTATTAGTAACAAATGGTCTTACGATTTTTGATCTCAAGAATAAAATAACTGCGTACTATAAAAAACAGTATGCATTAGTTTGCAATTAAAGCGGAATGGGGACAAATGATTTTTACGTGATTTATATGGTCATTTAAACTTTCATCAAACAATTTGAAATGGTATTTTTAGATACTCGGTAGACGGAAGCCAAGGTTGAAAAAGACTCTAAAAACCTTAATATCTGCAGCTTTTATTTTGGTGAAATTGCTTGTCTTGTTTCATTATACGATCCTGAAGTTTCAACAGCAGTTCGTCAAAATTTTCTATCGACATTCTCAAGTAATTCTTCTAAGTCTTTTAATGCCAATTTAGTTCTTGCAAAAAAACTGCTACCAGACATTCAACTTCACGCCAATTGTTTTCGTCGTCATTTTAAAACTGAAGTTGTTGATAAGTTTCTATTGAAACGTGTGAACAAAAAATCATTCAGTCTTCAACTTTTGTTGATCAACTTTTGTCGGTCAACTAAAATCGTTTCGTGAGAACCCGCCTTAACGAAAAAAGGGGTTAACCAAATGAGAGAGGGTTCGTGTAAACTTAGACAAATATTAATAAGTGTTTTAAATGTTCCATATTGAGAATTATTAGGGTATTTTTAATTATTTTTAATTATATTAATCACATTAAGTAGCGAAGGTACTTGTTGACTTACTAATGTCCGTCTGACTGTCACCGCGTTAACTCGAGAATGGTTTTGAATTTTGGTTCTTATCGAGTAAGACAATTCAATCAGTTGTCAGTAGGTACAGTGGGAGCCCGAAGTCCGAGTTGCTGTGGCAGTCCCTCGACCTTTAGAGACATGTCAAGCTAAAGGGAGCGAAGTCAGTTTCATTGTACCTGTACCGTACTGGAACCTTCAATCCGACCACAACAGCCTAGAAGACGTGCCAGTGCCCTCAGATGTATCAAAGATTAAAGAACCGTCGCTGGATCTTGGTAGAAATAAAATATTATATTTATTGGCATCTTATTTTTGTTTTTACTTTATCCACGCAGTAAATATCTCGGTACTCAACCCAGCGATTTGGTCCGCCAGTGAATTGGTCTATACCATAATGACCCCTGGAGTATCTTTTTCTCCATTGAAGCTGCCCGTGCAAGTGGCCTTGATGACGCAAAGAGCGTTAAAATGTAGTTGCGCAGATCTCGAAATTCGTCGTACTCTTCCCAATACTGCGCGAATTAATCTTTTGAATTAATCTCTTCCTAGTTGGCGAATACAGTAGCTTGCTGGGTTTATTACTTAATATTGTTACATTTTTTAAACGTAAACTGTTTAGCATATTTAAAACTGCTTAGTTTGCTCTGTAGTTTGTGAGAACATTTAATTTAATTTTGTCCGTTACATCTCTCTTCGGTAATTGGGTCTATATTCAAGGCGTTTACTTGAATGCGAATTTTGTGTCCCGACTTTGGGATAATCTCTAGGATCTCATTAAAAGTTGTAGTTATAATTTTCCTTCTAGTTACACCATTTGTCTTTATGTCTCAATTGTTACATAAAATTTCATATTTGTCTGTCTTTATGTCCCTATTATTTTATAATATTTTATATTCATCTACCTTTATGTCTTCATTATTTTATGAAATTTCATTTCTATCTTGTAAAAAATTTATACCGCATTAGATTTTATTACTAGAGGTTGTCATATTCGCTTTAATATTGTTTATTATTATTTTTATGTTATGTATGGGATATAAATCCGGTGATATATGCTATTTAAATTAAATACGACTTTTTATATTATTTTAATAAATAACGATTTTAATGGGGTTGGAAATGTATATAATTAGTCAAAAAATGAATAATCGTAAAACAATATTTAATTAAAAAATGAATACGATAATGATGATTTAATTAATAATGTGGCTACAATTTACTCTTTTTTGCAGCAATAAATAACAATATATATTGCATTTTTCGTGCCCTATTGACCCAGACTCTTTAATACCAGTTTTGGCACTAAGTACTATTTATAACTGACTTCAGTTTATTGTAAGCCTTACAGAAATAAAACTGATTTATATAGTTATTGATCATTCCAAATATTGATTTCTATCTTAAAAATTACTTTGTATAAAATTCTTTTATTTTAATGCAAAAATTTTTAGTTTTCTGTTTATATAAAACTAATGTAAATTTACGCTTCCAGAAATTACGATTTCCGGATATAATTTATGAAATCTAAGACTAACAAACAAAATAAATATTGCTTGGAAATTTTATGAAAACATTAAGAATTCGATCACGGCGATTTTTAATCTTTTTGTTAGGGTTGGAATTTAATGAAATTGTTAAGTCGGATTGAAAGTTAGAGCATTTGGCGAGACGTGACAATCAATTTTTTTATGAATTTTCTTTTAATATATTCGTAAATTACAGTTACGGTTACATACAATAATTAAAGAAATTGGCTTTTTAACTGAAAAGCTGAGTATTTTTTAAACGGTTGTTCCTTGTGATATATTTGGACTATTTTTTTTTATTTATGTGTTTAAACTGATAGTATTAATATTTATTAATTTACCTTTAGTAAATAAAATGTTATAGTTTCAGTGACAGATAGATAATTAAAAAAAAATAAAGAGAGCGGAATGAACTGCGAGCAAACTTATTGACCTTATTTTTGAGAGAGTAGGAATTTTGTTAATGGAAGTGGTATTTGTTAATAACTGACCATAAATAGAAATAAATTTGGATTTTAAAACATACAGGGCGAGAAGAAAAATGAAATATATCGTTTCCCAGACAAAAAACCTATTATAAGAGCACCAAGCAGATGCTATAGCTAATTTCGTTATTATATTCAAACAGTCTGATAAAATTTTTTGCCACATATATACAAAGATTTATTAAAATAATTCATTTCAAAAGTCAACTAAGAAATAATGGATATTTTTATTTAATATACCACATAAAGTCATTAATTTTCTCCTTCTGACAGTCCTAGAAAAGACCGAAATTATTCTAGGAATATAAACAAGTCGAGATGGAATTTCACACTGTTATTAGTTATTAAAATGAAGTTTGCGTACTATGAAATTCAAATTATAGTTAAATATTTTAATCAATATTGTTGCATTTAAAAATGCGTGTTCTATTAAGAAAAGTTTATTGATTTTTGTTGCATAATCATAATCTAGCTAAATTATATTGATGGCTTTACGTGACACAAGTACTAAGGATTTTAAATAATTAATAGAAATATGTAGGAATTTTAATATGAAATTATGTAAAAGATATAATTTTAAAGAAATACTTAGATGAAATAAAGAGGACAGTTACTATAACGACTAAAAACGAGTATTGAGCCTTAACTGTAAATATTTATTGTCTATTCAATTTATCCAATTCTAGATCGTAGAAAACAAAGCAAAATATTGTAACGCTATTTGAGTCGTCAATCGGTCTTTTGGCACCTCAATCCAGCTTTCGGATTGCTTCGGGTGCTACCTTTCGTTTATAATGTGAAGGCCACTTGCACGGGCAGCTTCAGTGGCGAAAGAAATACTCCAATCCCGTGTCGACGGGTAGGACAGACTTTACTTGCCCCCCTGGACTGACTACCGGAGTATCTGATACTAGGATGTTATGTGAACAAAAGAAAAATAAAAAAAATACGAAAATAAAAATAAAGCTTTTATTGTTTTTGAATAATACCAAAATTTCCGAGTCCTGAGGAGAGTGTGTAACACGGTTCTTACTTTGCGTCGGTGGTTGACGGTAAAGGCACGTCTTTCAGGCTGGCCCTGTCGGTCGGACTGACTGTTCCGGTAAGATACAACTGGTCTTGGACTGGTTCTCGGCTCGAACTGCCACTGTTATGGAGAAACTTTTGACTCTGTTGAAGTTGATCACAAAATAGTGCCCAATGGTGCTTCTCAACTCGTTTGATGGTTTCATCTCCATCATTGCTTGATTTATGATAAAAGATTCCATTTGACTGATGTAGTGACGTGTATTTTTTGTTCGGTCCATAGATGGCGCGACTTTAATTGCGATTAATTTCAAATATTTCTGAGACTATCTGAAGAATGCATCCATTTCTGGTCATATTTCGATAAGAAATATATTCAATAACAAACTCATTGCAAGCCGAAAACACCATAGAACTAGTGATGAGGTTCTCGAATACCAAGAATCGAAAAATATTCGATTCCTTAAAGGTCTCGAAGTTCTCGAGAACCATGTTCGAAAGTTCTCGGTTCTCAAGAATTGGTGCCGGTGCTTGGATAAAGAGTTTTCGACCGATATCTGTTCTTGTTCTGAAATTTTACTTTCCCGGTCCTATCAAAGAGAAAGTACAGTGAACAAGCAAAAAAAGATCAAGATATCGATGGAAATTTTCACTAAGAGTTCCCCCGAGAGAACGTCCTCCAGTACGACATTAATTCTTCTTTTTTGCTCATAACTTTTTAAATATTAAAGATGTGAACCTAAATTTTTAATCCTTCTGGGATGACACAGCTGATTACTTTTTTATTACTTTTTTGACGTTTTATGCATTAATTACCTTTATTTGGGTTTTTTTTGCTTCTTTTGAGATTTTATTTTGTATTTTACCCTTTTTCCTTTTTTGGAAATTTTTCATTTTGCATGACTTTTTTGTGCCTTCTTTTACCATTTTTGAATTTTTGTGATGTTTTGCTTTTTTTGGCATTTTTTATCTTCTTTCCTTTTTTTGGTCTTTTTACCCCCTTTTTAGCCTTTTTTTTTGATTTTTTTTAACATTTGTTTTGGTTTTTTTACCACTGTTTTGCCCTTTTTACCACTTTTTTGCCTTTTTTTGCTTTTTTATTTTTTATACTTTTTGGCCTTTTTGACCATTTGTGCTCTTTTTGCCTTTATTTTGCTTTTCTTGTTTTTTTTTAACTTTTTTTTTTACTTTTTGGCTGTTCCTATGTTATTTGGCTTATTTTAAATTTTTTGTTTATCTTTTTACCATTTTTTTCTTTTTTTACCCATTGTTGCCTTGTGTGACATTATTAAGCCTTTTGCCGTTTTTTCTTTATTTTACCTTATCCTTGTGTTGCCTTTTTTGATTTTTGTCATTTTTTGCCTCTTTGACTCTTTTTGACAATTTTTCCAAATTGTATTAAGCTTCTCATTCTATTTTTGATTTTTGCCTATTTTTACTCTTTTTACCTCTCGCCCTTCAGATAAGAGAGGTATAGGAATCATGTGTGTGTTAGTGTGTGTGTGTGTGTGTGTTAGTGTGTGTGTTTGGATGGATGTTGTAGTAACGATAACTCAAAAACTACTGAATGAAAAAATTTGAAATTTTGCATACAGGATTCTGATATACTAGATTAGATCTGATTAGATTTTGGTGCCAATCGCACAACCGGAAGTGGCAGTTGCTATGGGTGATGACGCCATTATTATACAAAACGGCAATAAAGTTTTGCACATATATTTTGTATACCCTATAGTTTATTTTCATCTCATTAAAATTTTCGAAACTTGCCATTGTTGCCAGATTTACAAAAAAATATTTTTTTTCCTACCTTTTTGTGTCAACCTATAAATTTTTGATTCAAAAATGGCGAGAGGTCATGTGCTGGCCACATCAGATTTTTTTATTATAGTTTTAATTCTATTCTCTACAGCCGAGCCAGGGGTGACGCAGTTGTTTTTGTGATAATTGCTCGGGTTATATAGGAAAAAATACCTACAAAAAACAAAACTAGCAATACAAAACCTATAATTTAAGAATCCCAAGTGTCGATAATAAAAAAATCCGAGTTAAGCCGGCCATGAACCGAGAACTGACACTCACTGATCAAATTAATCCGAATACTGAGTTGAATATATTCGGTACTCGGTTCTCGGTCGAGTTCTCGATTCTTATTAGTATTCGAGAACTGAGTTCTCGATTTTTTACAGTATTCGATTCTTCCCATCACTACATAGAACGAAATAGTGCCAGGTTTTGTCTATTTTTCAATAGTTTGTGCTTTAGTGCCACTCCAGAGCTGATAGTGACACTTTTTGCACAAATGTACTACATTTGATAATACTTGTGTGTATCATAAGGTCGGTTGGATATGCAAAACAAGTACGCTAGTGAATCCATCTTTAGGCGGAGTCTACGACTAAAGGTACGTTGCTTTTCCCATAATTATAAATTAATTCTACTCCAGTGCCGTGCGCTATTCAATTCATATATTTTAATTATTACTGAAAAGGTAACTTCGTTACAATATTATTTTATGCTTTGTAGCACATATGAATTAGACCAGCAAGTCCTGGGGCGTAGAATTTTGAAATATGAACCTAAATTTTTAAACTCCACTTCAAGGCGTCCATATAGATTTTTATTCGTAGAAAATAAAAGTCAGCAACCTATATCATTATTGGTAATATTTTATGATGACAACGTCTATTGATATTGATTTAAAAACTGCAAACCTATCAATTATTCAAAAACTTAATAACTAGAATCAAGATAAACACAATAAGTTTGGTATATAATTTTTTATACTGTATTTAACTAAATAGACCATTTTATTAAATATTAAAGGTTTAATTATTTTTTAATATATTCGCGGGCAAGAACAAACTTAATATGCCATCCAAACAACTATCAAAGCTTTGTAAGTTTCTTCACGCGATTAACCTCACGAAATTTCTTCATTAATTTGGTAAATATAAGTTCTGTACTTTAGAAACTAACTTCTAATTTTAATTATAAACTAAAAAGGACTTCTTTTATCAAGAAAACTTTACCAACTAATTTTTCTGATAGCTTAAGCAATAGTTTAGCTAGATTTCTTTTAATGGATTTTCTGGAAATCTAATCTCACGCAACTGTCGTAAATATTTAGATTAAAATCTTTCTAAAAACACAACAGTTTCTAGTGGATTTTGTTTACTATATGCCGTGCCATATTATTTTCTGGAAGTTTCCCATTGTTCTTTACGTAAATGGACAATGATAAATGAGCTGTGTGCTTTTTTGTGAATATACATAATTTAATTCGATCAAAGGGGATTTACCTGACTAAATATTTTCTGCATGAAACAAAAGAATAATGTCTTAATTTTTATAAAATAAAAAATTTCGTTTATTTTAATTGAGTATGATAAAAGTAGTTTCAAATTCAATATTTAACCGTTAATGCATCTTTGAAATGGGACAAAATATATTGGGACAGACTGTATATGTATTTTAAAAAATTAGAATTGGAAAAACAATGATTTTTTTTATAAAATAACATTATATTCAGAATGTCCCAAAAATATTGATCCAATTAAAGGAATAGGTAGATGACAAAACATTCTTTTTCGAAAAAATCTAAAATAGTGTTTATTTAAATTTTAGAAGTTGCATTAAAAATCTACGCCACAGGTATTCTTGACACTTATTTTCTTGGAATTTTGTCTTTTTTGTAGATTCAAATCAAAAAGCTACAACTGGTGTGCAATTACTTTTATATTAAATCTTCCAGCCCTTTAAGAAAAATCTACAATACAAAAGCAGTACTTTAAAACTAAAATTAGAATAATAAGTTTTAATTTGAAATTCTAGTTTAGAGTTGTAGTTTTTTCAAAGAAGGAGAGAATATTTCAACCTAAACGTCAAACAAACTTTTATACTATTTTTGCATCTGCCTTCCTTCTTTTTTTTTCTTAAATTTCGCTCCAAATACTTAGTAATTTAGAAATTTAATTTTCACTATTTTTTATATTTTCTACATCGATTTTAACCAATTAAATTTTAATTTATTCTTAAAATTTTGGACTTTCAAAACAAGGTCAACTCTCAACTAGTTTTTTCTGATTGTAGTTATTTAAGAAAATCTAATTTAATAGAAATTAAGTATACTGTGAAAACCCCAATAAAAGTTTTCTACATGGTTGGATAGAAAAAAAATGGAGATTTCAAAAATGAAATAAAACCTACAGGTCCGTATTAAAAAAAATAGTTGAGTGTGGCACTTCAAAGATGAAACGTTGTTTTAAAAAATTATATTTGGCCTTCAATAAATAAATTTTATAAACATTTTTTCTATCTTTAAAAATTAAGGTGTTGATTAAATAAAACGAAAATCGTCAATTTTACTTTTTACCAATGTCCCAGTCGATGAGACAATCTAAATCATAACAAAAAAGTACAACGTTAGGGAAAACATCATTGAGCTAACCAAACACTGCTTTAAAAATACTTGTGTCATATATAACAACCAAGTCAAGGGAACACGTATGGGTTCGTCATTATCTCCAGTAGAAGCTAACTTATTTATGAAAGCCATCGAAACCGCAGCTCTCAACCCAAAATATGGATACTCTACATCGATGATACATTTGTCGTCTGGACCCACGGGGCAAAAGAACTAAGAAAATTCTTAAAATCCACAATAAAATCAAATTCACGATGGAAACTGAAGAAAATAATCAGTTGCCTTTCATTTACGTCCTTGTAAGCAAGAAACAAGATTATAAACTTTAATATACTGTGCACCGTAAACCAACTCACACAAACCGCTCTCTGAATACTAAGTCACATCACTATCACAACTACAGTCAGTATGGTGAAAACCCTCGTTACAAGATCTGAGTTACTAAGCTATGAAGAAAGTAGAAAACAAGAGCTGCAAAAGATTTAGTCAACACTTCAACAAAATGGATTCTTAAAAAGATATATAAAGAAGGCACAAAGTGTTTTTTTTTTCTGTTCCACCCTGTATTTTCATTATTCCTCTGCTCAGTATATCTTAATTTCAGACTCGCTTCGTGTCGTGTCTCAAGATCTCCCTCTCTTCTAGGTATTACTATAAAATGTCTTTCCCGTGTTAACAATTCTCTCTCTTTGCCCCTTCAGTCAAAATAATTGGCTTCTATATCGCCTGTGTCGCTTATTGAAAATTTATTTTCTTCCCCTCTTTTATAAGGTAAGTTTTATTTATATTATGTTATCTTTTCACTTATGTCCCCTGTTATCATTATTAATTTATTTACTGTTATTTTTAATATACATTATCTGATTTTTGTGATGCTCTTTCAGTCACAATTACAAAAAGAGAATCTATTTTTAATTTGTTTTTACAGATTGACTTAAAATTCACTTTCATTCTTTTATATTTCATATTTTGATCCAAAAATTCATGTATTTCATATTAATATTATTTCTTGTTTTATATTCTTTTTTAAAAAAACAGAGACAACGAAATCTGGTACTTTATAAGATTGTTGTCTTATATTTGCTTTATGCGAACTTTTATGGTTTTTGGTACAAGTTTTTTGGACCAAACGTTTTATTTTTTGGAACAAGTTTTTTGGACAGAACATTTTATTTTGGAACCACAAGATTTTGGACTGAACAAGTTTTTTTTTGGAACGAGCCAATTTTTTTTTCCTCTTTTGGGACCAACGTCTCTACTGACGGATCCAGGAAATTTTTAGAAGAAACTCGAAGGCTAGCCAAAAACCAAGCTAAGACACATTTCCAGAAAAAAAATTTCCTTATAAAATAAAAATATAACATTTAATTTGAGTTTAATTTCCTTAAACCCACAAAAAGAAAGAACGGACGCATTTTGAAATATATCAGTTTTTTTGTCAATTGTTTCTAAATACATCAAAAAATCAATTAGACTGGCGTCCAATTTTTTTTTATTTAATAGTTTACTTTTTGATATATTTCAAATCATATTCGTGGAACGAACCCGTAATAAAAAGAATTGAGCTTAAATCACATTTATTACTAAATCACTTTTATCAACAAATTAAAAAGGGCTCAAACACACAGGACAGTGAACAACCTATAGCTAAAGCGTATCTCCCATACATAAAAAGAACATTATTCAGCACAGCAAGGAAGATTGGTCAGATACTTTAGAATGCAAAATCCAATTAGAAGCTTAAGGTATTTACGAAATTCCATGCAATGATTTTGAGGGAAGCTATATAGGACAAACCAACAGGAGAATAAACGATCGACGTGAGGAACATCATAACGCTGCATATATCTTTGTGATTATGATCAAATTTTTTATCCACTTTTTTCATTAATCCATTTAAAAAAAATTGTTTAGAATTGTTCTCTTTTTTCTTCATCCTTTCTTCACCACTTTCTTCTAATATTGCGTCAACCATATCATATATCTTTCTTCTTCTGCAATGTTCTCAATTTTATTTCTCTCTTGAATCCATTTTATTTCGTTCAAACAAATATTACAATTATATAACAATATTAATGCCCTATGCCCAGGGTTTTTAAAACTTTGTGATTATGATCAAATTTTTTATCCACTTTTTTCATTAATCCATTTAAAAAAAATTGTTTAGAATTGTTCTCTTTTTTCTTCATCCTTTCTTCACCACTTTCTTCTAATATTGCGTCAACCATATCATATATCTTTCTTCTTCTGCAATGTTCTCAATTTTATTTCTCTCTTGAATCCATTTTATTTCGTTCAAACAAATATTACAATTATATAACAATATTAATGCCCTATGCCCAGGGTTTTTAAAACTTGTTTTTTTTTTTTAATTAACACTACTTTTGCAACTATTATTTATTCTATTTTTAAAGGTATGCAGAAACGTTTTCAAGCGTTATTTATGATTGTAATATGTGGTGCAGACAACGTGTTAATTTTTTTTAAACCCAAAATTCCACTTCTAATTTTCTAACTTTCTTTAAATTTATCTGTTATGGGTTATTTTATTTATGTATCAACTTCTATCTTTTATTACAATATTGCTGGAAACGTTGTCAGTTATATTCATCAAAATAAACCATGGAAATCATCAGTGACGACTTACTTGCAACAAAGATGAAGTGATTAAAACTTAAAATTACAGTTGAGAATACTAATTTGTGGATATTACCGTAATTTGTAATTTGATAGACATACTCAACTGAAATATAATCTCATCAAACGTTGCTTTTAAACTTAATTATTCATTAACATGTTCCTTTATACCAAGTAAAGTAAATATGAATCGGTAATTGAACGTTCTATTTGATGTGGTATTCTATTATTAATGTGATTTATTTCAAATCAATGGTTATTGATAGGTTTAGAATTTATTTGAAAATCATGTGATTATATATTGTAGCAATATTATAATATAGTGAAAGGCGGAGAAAAATAAATTATTGATTTTTAGTTCATTTAGTTATAAAATTTACATTGAGAATCGTAGAATGGGATATTTGGAATTTAATAAAAACATCAATGGGAAACCATTTAAATATGCTAGCAGTTTATAGTATGAATAAACTATAGATTCATGTAGAAATTATAGTTGCTATCTGAATTAAAAATAATTATTAATAACTTTATAAAAAAATCTGATGTGGCCAGCACATGACCTCTCGCCATTTTTGAATACAAAATTTACACGGTGGCACAAAAAAGTATGGAAAAAATTTACTTTCTTGTAAATCTGGCAACAATGGCAAAAGTTTTGAAAATTTTAATGATACTAAAATAAACTATAGTGTATACAAAATATATGTGTAAGACCTAATTGCCATTTTGTTTATAGTAATGGCGTCATCACTCATAGCAACTGTCACTTCCGGTTGTCCGATTGACACCAAAATCTAATCAGATCTAATCTAGGGTATAAGAATCGTGTATGCAAAATTTCAAGTTTTTTAATTCAGTAGTTTTTGAGTTATCGTTACTACAACATCCATCCAAACACACACACACACACACTAACACACAGACACACTAACACACACACAGACATCATCGCGAAAATATCAAAATCGTATTCTAGGGACCCTAAAACGTGTTTATCCATTGAAAACTCACTACCCAATTTTTAGCATGATTCCTATACCTCACTTATCTGAAGGGCGAGAGGTAAAAAATATTCTTCATAAACAGTTCTTAAAATACAACCATTATATTATAATGAAATCATTTTTTATGATTGATAGAAGTTAATTTATTATTGTTATTATTATAAATAATTGTTGTGTTCTAAAAAATATATTCGAAAAGTTTTTATAGTTGAATATAATGACTTGTTAAAATAACTGGGAATATAAGGAAACAATTTTGAATATAACAATGAAAAAGAGGAATAAATAGAAAAATTAGGGAAAAATAGAGACATGTATAGAAAAAAACCGGTTGTGTCGCTCCAAAACTTTCCCGACGAGTATCCACGAAAACTTTTTCAGATATTGAATGGTAAAATTTTGACGTTTTTTATTTTTGACAGGTGACAGTTGGAGCAATAATTTTGACTGTTCTGAATAGAGTTTTTCAGGGGCTTTCAAATGAAATATTGCAAGTCGAATTGCGAGACATATTGCATCTGCCATTTTTTGAAAGTGACTCTTTCGTTTGACAGATGTCATACAAAAACTAATGAGTTCTTCTGACGGGTAGCCCAAACCCATATAACAAATTTCAGCTCAATCGGATTCATGCTTTTTCTGATATTTAATTCTAAAATTCAAATTTCTACATTTTTTATTTTTGACAAGTGACAGCTGGAAAAATAATCTTGACTGTTCTAAATAGAATTTTTCAAGGGCTTTCTAGTGTCATATTGCAAGGTTTTTCCCACATGGTTCCATACCTAAAAGAACCTTTCTTTTAGACAGCAATATTAATTTAGTTTAAAAAAAATTTCGTTCGTCAATTTTCATGTACCTACTCTCTCACCCCCCCCCCCCCCCCCCCTTAAATAAAATATAAATGTTTAAACGTTTGTTTATTTAATTATAATTCTTTTTAAATACAAAATATGGTAAGTTAAAATATTGTTAGATTGTATTGTTTAAAAAATTGTTTTGTTAGAAACCGGGTAATTTGTTTCTAGGCCTGATGATGACTCATAAGCCGAAACTAGTTGCCGCCTAAACTACTGTTATATTGTGGTACATGACTTGGAGTTTTATTTCTACTACAGAAGATAAACTAATACAGAAACGAATTTCCTGATTTATAGAAATGATCATAATTTGAGTAACAGTTTCTGTCGCTTAATACATTGGAAAAATGTTCAAAATTCGTAAGTCTAGATAGACGAATTTACGAATTTTGAACATTTTTCCCAATGTATTAAGAGGCAGAAACTTCAACTGTCACTCAAATTTTGACCATCGCTACATCAAGAACCTTCGCTTCTGTATTAGTTTATCTTCTGAATTTTGAATATCTAAAGGATTTTGTGAAATTTTAGTAGAAATAAAATTTGTTTATATGTAGAAAGTAATTTAAAAAAAAATGAAAATCATTCAGTATAAAAGATTTGGAATAAGATTTAAGATCAAGTAACGATTTTTTTTATTAAAAAAAGACAAGGGTGAATTTAATTAGGTACGAAAAAAAAGTCTTAAGATTTAGTTAGTTTTGTCAAATATAAATAGAGATTTGGAAATTTGTTAATTAGAAGAATTAACATTTACAATTTAAAAAATTTTTATTTCAAATAAATAAAATTATGTACCACAGGGAATATAGAGAAAAAAGTGGATAAGAATAAATAAAGTTTTTTGGAGATAATGGTTATAAAAAAATATATGGAAGAAGAGGAACAACAATAAAATATAAAAAATTAGGAAAGTTAATAGATGTAAGATTAGTTCTAAATAAGTTTAACTAAGTCAGATAAGGGGAAGAAGAGGAAATTTACATAAATAAACAATAACTAAAAATTTTTATCAGGTATTGAGAATTTTGTAAAAATTTATGATTTTTTTTATGTAGATCAGAACCCATCCAAAAATTTACATAATGATTAAAAGGCAGATCATTATAATACAGGGTGTTTCATTATATTCTGACTGTTCTTATAAAACTCATATCTTCCAAACGGTTTTCACAATTCGCTTTAAAATTACTTTAGGTTTTGTTGTGATATATTAAATGGCCTACTTCCGATTTACCTGTTTTAAAAGTGACGTGTTTTCGATATTCTAGTTAAAGTTCTAAAACTTCGCTTTCTGTGTTTCGAATTTAAATATACAGGGAGATCCATTTAAAAAATAACATCTATTGTCCTCTGAAAACACGTCACTTTTATATCGAGTAAACCGGAAGTAGGTCACTATGTCACAACAAAACTTAAAGTAATTTTAAACCGAACTATAAACGCATATCATTCTCTAGAACCGTTTGGAAGATATAAACTTTTAAAAATAGTCAGAATATAATGAAACACTCTGTATATTAATTTTTTTTAGTCGTATACGGGGATTATCGAAAAATATGAATTTGCAAAAGTAAAGTACATCTTTATTTTTAACAATATCGGAAATTGTTATTGTATTAAAAATTACCGTAAGATGTCCATCATGTACATTTAACTAGTTTGTTTATTTAAAACGTAATAATCTTGGAGTTTATTAATAAGTTCTGTATCAATTTGTTATTGTATTTGAATAATTAAGGCAATATGATAATGATTTATTTGCAAAATAAATTATTATGATATATTTTTTTCGCTTAATTATGTTTATTAATAATAAAGTGTTGCTAATTTAATTTATATTATTTATATTGCTTTGATATCTTGTATAATATTTCTATAATTTTTAATTTGCTTCAAGTTGAATTGTTTATTCATTTTTTGGGTCATCAATTTCATGATTGACTGAAATACAGGATATGTAGAAAATTTAACTATCCTTTTTTAGATACGTTCTTCATTTACAATATTGTTTATATGTTTGAAAATTTTTAATTTAGAATTAGCAATTTAAAACTAATTTATTTCTTTTTTAATCTCTATATCCCATTAATTCCATATTTTTCTGACAATATGTGGTAGTTTTAGGTGTTACTGGGTAATTTTAATTTTCCGGATATTTTCTCCTACCTCAATATTGTTTATGGCTTTATAAATATTTTTTAAAGGCCTATGAAACGCTGCTTCTTTTTAATATTTTTTAATCTCAACATCTCGCACTGTTTTATTATATAGGACTAAACTAGGGCATAATTAAAAAAATAAAAAAACTAAATTGCGAGGCTGCTGCTTTTTGATTAATTTTTTCTATCTACAAAGAAAAAGTAACCGTAGATTTTGCTAAGATTGGCTATTATCTACATTTTTTAATAATAATAAATAAATACTAAATGGAGATTGGATATTCTATGTAGTATTATATTTTTATTTTTAAAAAGCAGCTACTGTACAAGATTGTAACGACGACAAACATTTACGTATAAAAATTGTGTTAAATTAAATTAAATAACAAAAGAAAAGGTATATTTTACGGCAAATTCGGATATTAAGGGAAAATGAAAAAACATATTCTATTAAGAAGAAACATAGCTTAACCTTTCTAAGTTAACAGAAATTTATATAACATAAAGGTTAATATAGGTGCTTCTGGGCACCCCTTTCATAATTTGCTACTTGTAAACAACAGTAAAGGTGAATGCGTATTAAGTTTGTGCTTTATTGAAAAAAAAAATTCTCACTGGGCAATTTAATATTTGTAAAAAATAAATAAATAATTTATTTTTATTTTTAATTCATACTTAAAATTTGTAGGTTTTTTGGAATAATCATAATAATCTCAGTTACTATAAATTATAATCCTTTAACCACTTCAGAAATATTAATGGTTGGACTAGATTTAATAAGTCAACCAAACGACGGTTAGTCGCGGTTGCCAGCTGTCCCCTGTTAACCGTCATAACAAATAAATCAACAGTTTGCTTACCGGCTGTATCTTGAGCATAGAGAGGGACGCAGGATCGGGCCCAGAGGATCAGCAGGAGCAGGAGCGCCCCCCGCGGAGGTGCTCTCTGCCGGCCCTGCTTCATGGTCACTCGACACGGTCACATGATCGTAGGGCCTCCATTCCGGCCGTCATGCTGCAAAGCACTGACGTGCCGTCGCCGATCAGCCTAGCATCGGAACGTTCTCGACGCCGAAAACGCCACCGCAGTAGTTGTGCGGTGCAGAGGCGCAATACCGCACTGCGCATTAAGGTATTTTCATCGAGTAATGTGGTAGAACAAAGGTAGCGATCAGTTTAAGACTAGGTCAATGATAATAATGGTAACTATGTATATTTAACTTAAAAAGACTAACAAATATTAACACTAAACACAATAACAGGAAAGTGACGAAAATATTGATGTCAATGTTGAAGAATATTGTCACGACTGACCAAAACTACACTTTTTTAAAACTCTACGTACGTTAATGATAAAACGGAGTTAGCAGATAATAAAAAGAAAACTAGAAGACATGATATGCGGAGAAGAAACTTAGTAATGCGTGAAGATTCGATATGTTTTTAAGAAAATACGATACTACCACCAGCATCTCATGAACTACAAACCACTTATGAATTTTTCAGATATTTTTTCGACGATACTATAAAAGTGATTGCAAAACAGTCGAATCTACATATTACACGATCAACAACTACTTTACCCAGAATAAAAGAAAGAGAAATCTGTATCATCATGTTAGTCAGTCGCTTACCAAACATAAGAAGTTACTAGTCTGTGTTACGTTTTTTTGTGCCACCCTGTATTTTCATTATTCCTCTACTCAATATATTTTAGTTTCATACTCGCTTGATATCCCCTTCTTATTTCCTCGCGTCATGTCGCTCTCTTCTCTTGGTATTCCTATAAAATGTCTTTCCCATGTTAATAATGTTCTTCTCTTTGCACTCAGTCAAAATAAGTAGATTTCTTCTTTTTTCTCATCCTCATCTTATCGGTGTTTTTCGTCTGGACAGTTTTTCTTTCCTGGGCCAAGAAGTTTTTTTCCTGGGCCAAGAAGTTTTTTTCCTGGGCCAAGAAGTTTTGTTTCCTGGGCCAAGAAGTTTTTTTTCTGGACCAAGAAGTTTTTTTTCTGGGCCAAGAAGTTTTTCCTGGGAAATATTTTTTTTCTCTGGAATTCGTTTTTCCTTTGGACCAAGTTTTTATCTCTGGACTACAGTTTCATCAGTTTTTCCTTTGGACCAAGTTTTTATCTATGGACTACAGCTTCTTCAGTTTCTCCTTTGGACCAAAAAACTCTGGAATCCTATTTTTATGAAATAAACAAATATAACGTTTAATTTGAGTTTAATTTCCTTAACCCGAAAAAAAAGAAAGGACGGATTTTGAAATATATCATAGTTTTTTTGTCAGTTGTTGCTAATTATATAAAAAAGTCAATTTGACTGGCGTCCAATGTCTCAAAAACAGTTTGGAAAGTTCATGTTAACAATAATTCCAAAATTTCTCCTAAAGAGAACAAAAAACATGATAGGTTACATAAAAGTCGTCCACAGGTCGATCATCTAGACATGTCTTTCATTAGACGAACAAATGTGTGCTACTAAGTAAAGAAAAGGGTTATCTAAAACTGTGTAAACCTCACAAAATATATGTACTGGCTGGTGTTTCATGCTATACTTACAATTTTGAAACTTACACAGGTTTGTAATGGTCCTAAAAAATTGAATTATCATGTTTATTTCGACAATATTTACTGGATCATCCGTCTTATGGTTAAATTAAGACAATACGGAATTTTAGCATCAGGAGAAATCCTGTGAAATGTCCTTTATCTAATTAAAAACAATTTAACAAAAAAAAACGCGCATAACGTATGTGGATTAGACCTATTGGGGGTACCATGATAAAAAATGCGCCACTTACTCTTATGGTGGTGTGGAAATGAGTTTTTTGGTCAAAACGCATCTTGAAGTAGACTTTGCAGCGCTCGTACGCGAAAACTTACATAAAAAAAGATTATAACATACAATATAGGAAATTTTTTCTAGTTTAATTTATTATATTACTATTTTTATCGTAAAATGAGTCGGAAAGGAGATATTGTAAAAAAACTGTTTTAGACGCCATTTTTCTTAATATTATTTCATTATCTAACTAAAAATTTTACGATCTCATTAGGGCAATTGTTATTATGTTACTTTGCCGAAATATGATCTTTAATAGTTCGAAAAGAAATGAACTGCGGCCTTTGTAATGCTGACGTAGATTAAAAACTATCACGGGTAATAGGACTTGTACGAAACGCTAATTACAAGAGCATGACACCAGGAGGCAGCAATTAATGAAGCGTTTTAGCCGTTAATTTTGGCCAATTTTAAAAAAATGATTAAAAAGACATTAAGGGCTCAAATTTGGCTATTATATTCATATATTCAAATTTGTTGATGGATTCATGCATTCACCTTAATATACCTGTGATGTGTTTGTAAGATTTTCAAAGTAATAAATAGAAAAAATCCAAAAAAAAACAAATAAAAAAATATAGAAAATAAAAAACTCAACTGGCAGAAGTATGAGCAAGTCGGAAATACCATAAGTTATTATTTGTAATATTGTTAATCCATAACAAAATTAAAAAAAATATATGAAAAATCTCGAATAAAAAATATAAAAATTTCAAAAAATAACCTAAAAAAACAAATGAAAATCTTTAAAAAAATTCAATTGACAGAAATACTAGCAAGTATAAGCAAGTCGGAAATGTCAAAAGTTATTTGTCTATTACTTGTAATAATGTTAATGCAGAACAAAATTAAAAAAAAAAAATAAAAAAAATATATAAAAATCTCAAAAAAAAAACAAAAAAAAATGTAGAACATCTCGAAAAAAAACTCAACTAACAGAAATACTAGCAAGTATGAGCAAGACGCAGGTGCCATAAGATTTTTATCTATTGTTTCTAATATTTTTAATTTGAAATACAATTATAAAAAAAAACTCAAAAAATGTTCTTAATGCGTACATCAAAATCTATAAAATCACCAACTGTCAAATCTCCCTGAATAATTTCCGCAGGTAAACTTTTTTTTGAGCATTGTAAAAATTTAACGTAACCCTTAAAATTGAGTTTATCCAATGCATAAACCCCATTGCGCATCTACATCGAACAAAGTGAACAAACTCGCAATCGGTGAAAAATCTTTTCCGGAACTTAAAGGATTTTCACCGTGTAAGGAAATCGAAAGTTTGCTAATCCTTTGAGGAAATATTAGATTGAAGTTAAACCCTCTATGCTTCGGTTCGTTCCAAAACGGATATTTAGTAGTTAAGAGTTGACCAAAATTATTATTTATACAGATTGGAGGATCTAGTTATGAAAACTTACATTTTATGGTAATTTTAATTTATTTTAAGTATGACTTTGAACATATATTTTTTTATTGGAAAATATAGAATAAAAGTTGGTTATTTTTCGAATATTTAAAAAATATTAGAAATAGTTTAGAAAAACATTTAGACGGTGTATGATTACATGAAATAATAAAATGAATAGCAGATTTGGCAGTAGAAATAATAATAATAATTAATAATATTACTAGTATTAACGTCCAGTGACGTATCATGAGTACAAAAATTGGAGGTCTATGCCCATAAATTTAATATTTTCGTCCTTTGGCAAATATTTTGCCTATAAAAAGTATATAAAGATGTAATTTCATATGTGAACTGAAAAATATTAGGGACATCATTTTAAAATTTAAAAAAAATATGCCCCTCCCCTGAGCATAACTGTCTTTGGTTGAACCAACTATTTTTTGGGTTTACTTCCAATTTCTTCCTAGTCATAATCTGAAAAATAGTTTTATTTGAAAGCATACTGTCCATTTATGATTTCTATTTAATTGGAAATAATTAGATTTCGTTAACCTATCCGAAGCGCCAATTAGCTCCGGTCTCCCCTATACTAGCATTCTCTAAACAGGATTAGGCTGTTTATATTTTAATATTGTTACTGCTTGCGCCATCTGGGTCTTACGTTCAAAAATAAAACTCGAAACCGAATAGAAATCCATTACAGTATTAATCAATATTTTTAACTTCTACGGGGTGTGCGAAAAAGTATGTATACAACTTCAATCATTCATTAGTTGTGATTGAAATTGAAGTTTTGTATACCAAGGCGGGAAATGCATCATTACTGTCGAGGGAAAATCAACGAGGGGCTCGCACTCTATTGGTCGAGATAGGAATGATAATTTTTACCAAGGTTTTTATATTGTTTTATTCACAATCATTTTATTTTAATCCACAATTTAAAAAAAAATATATTGATAAGAAAAATTAAATATAAAGATGTCATATCATGTCAGATGTCTTATCTAAGATGATCAGTTCTGGTTGAATTATTGTTTGGCAATTTAAAAAAAAATTTAATTAATCAAAACTCTATACAAATAAAACTCCAAGTCACGTACCACAATTTAATTATCAATAGTTATGGGGCAACTAGTTTCGGCTTAAGAGCCATCATCAGGCCTGTAAACAAAGTACCCGGTTTGGAAAAAAAAAATTTTTATACAATACAATACAATCTAACCAAATGTAACTTACCATATTTAATATTTGACACAAGTGAAAATTGGATAATCCAACATATAAATGATTTAAAAAGGAGGATGTTTTTTTGGGGGTTGGGGGAGTAAGTACACGAAAATTAAATTAAAAAATTGACTAACGAAAACTTTATTAAATTGAATTACAATTCCTTAAAAGACAGGTCATTAATGGATTTACTTGGGTATGAAACTCATATTAGGAAAATGTTATAATTTTATTCACAATGAGCACATGTGTCGTACAATATGAACAGTAACCAGGTAATGATAGTTTCCATAAGGGATCAAATGATTGTTCTTCTAGATGCGAAAACAACGGAAAAACGAGAATGCTTTATTTGATTTTGGTACTCCAATAGAAATAAAATTTATAAAAAAAAGATATTTTGTCAATTTTTGTTTTTTGGTAAAAAATTTTAAGAATTTTTAGAAAAAAATGGGAATTTTGTTGGAAAGATATTTATGAAGTTTTGAATGTTGTAAGCTTGAATTAGAAGCAGAAATAAAGAATTTATTGAATAAGGTGAGATTTTCTTTAGAAACAAACAAAGAGGTAAAATAAAATAGACCAAGGCATATGAAGTATTAATACAGGGTGAAACAAAGTAAATATTTAGAAGATATTATCAGAGGAGAAGGTAGATAAGCTGGTAGAAGGGGTAAGAGAGTCATATAGAGTAAGGAAAGGGTAAACAAGATACAGAATGAGAAGAGGAACAGGAGATTAAGAAAATTCTATAAGAAGAAGTGAAAGTCAAGAAATGTATAGAATTTAATTTAAATCAATTTAAAATTGTATTTATATAATATATAATAATTTTTTAATTTATAGTCGATTAAAAGTCTTAGGTAGGACATCTGAACTACAAATACTACCATCAATATATAAACCAATGTATTTAACTAAACACGTTATTAGAGAACTAACTAAAAATTTTAAGAGATCTGTCGGTACCTGCAGTTAATTTATTATAGTCGTAGAAGTGTAAAGCAGTATTTTTGATTAAATTTTTTAAAATATCCACTAAAAACATGTTTTACCTGTTACAAACATCTGCAATAGAGTGCATTAAAAAATCCGTAGAATAAGACGTCTCCGGGATCATTTCTATTCCAATTTAAGAATTGTTTAGAATTATACATATACTTAATTGAAGTCGGAAATAGCGATTCAGGTCGAGCGCTACCTAGTAATTAACTTCATTTCTAATCCGCAATTTATCTGAAACCGTTGATATCAAATTAGTCATGCATAGACTAGAACCGTAATAGTAATAGTGGTATTTTATGTGATAAAAAGAATCAGTTTTGAATAATAACAGCCTCTATGAGGATTTTTATGATGATCTATGATAATTTAATCAAAGCAAATATTGTTTTGATTTCTTGTTTCATATTTGTATATGTTACTATTTTTACTTTCCCGGTTCCATCAAAAGGGAAGTATAGAGAACGAGCAAAGAAAAATTCGAGATACTGATTAAAATATCTATTTGGAGGTCCCCGAAAAGATTGAGAACTTTGAGGTCTGTCTGTGTGTACTCTTCCACGATAGCTACCGAACCGTTTGATAAGGTGTATGCCTCGAATGCGACCATTAGTTTTTTTTTAAATGGTGCAGTAAACGATCCTCAACTACGACACTGATTCTTCTTTTTTACGCTTAACTTTTTAAATCATAAAGATGTGGACCTGAGTTATGGTATTCAGATACCCTTTCCGCCCTAAAGTACATTTAGGAATTTTGTATTTTGTGATTAAAATAATCCTATTCTCCTTAGCTGAACCGTGAAAGTTCTGGGGTGACACAATTTGATAATTGTGTATTTATTGTATTAGTTAGACGTTAAAATAAATAAATAGATTCCGTACAATTAAAATCTAATATTAAATTTAATATACTGACCTAGAAATGTCAAAATGCAAAAAATGATAAAAAAAGTGCTGAAAGAATAAAAATGTGTTAGAAACGATGCCTAAAATGCCAATAAGTTATCAGAAATGTTAAGTAAATTAAAATTAAAGTATCAGATATATCGAGATGATTTAGGAAATTGTTACGTTTTTTTCCTGTGCCACCCTGTATTTTCATTTTTTCTCTGCTCAGTATATTTTAATTTCCGACTTGCTTGATATCCGTTCTTAATTTAACCCTTTTCTCTTGGTATGACTATAAAATGTCTTTCCCATGTTGACAATTCTCTCTCTTTGCCTCTTCAGTCAGAATAATTGACTTTTATATTGTTTGTGTCGCTTATTGAAGATTTCTTTTCTTCCCCTCGTTATATAGGGTAAGTTTTTATTATATTATATATTCACTTATGTCCCATGTTATCATTTTTAATTATTTCAACGCTTTAACTTTTATTTACCCTTGTTTTGAATTCTTTTTATGCCGGTATATTTTTTTGTTATAATTACTTAAAAGTTCATATTTTATATTTTATAATAATATAAATTATCTGATGTTTCTGCTGCTCTTTCGGCCTCGATTACACAAAGAGAATCTTTTTTTAATTTTTTTTTTCAGTTTGTTTAATTCACTTTGATTATTTTATATTTCATATTTTGATCTAAAAATGCATGGATTTCATATTAATATTTTCATTATTTTATATTCTTTCTTTTTTAAACAAAGACCACTAAATCTGGTAATTTATTAGGTTTTTGCCTTATATTTACTTAATGTGAACTTTTATTGTTTTTTGGAGAGTTGTTTTTTCTGGGACTAAACGTCTTTTGAGCAAATTTTTTTTCCTCCTTTTTCACACAATTTTTTAAACATCATTCCAAATCGAACAAGTCTTTGAACTTATTTTAATTTTTTCTTATTTTTAATTTTTTAATTGTACGTACCAAAGAGTTGTTCAAAATTCTTAAACTAAATTTAACCAAATCTGAAGCGTAAAACAATACCTCCTAAATATATCATACTGTATATTTGACTTAATTAAAAAAAAATTAAAACAGCATCAATATTGAAAGTTATTATAGAAGAAAATTGAAGAAGATAATTAAATTTATTAACATAGTGAGAAAGCAAAAAATTCACTTTTATGAAACGGTTTTATGAAGATTTTTATTTATTTTTAAAACGATATAATAACATATCCTCCATACTAATAGACTCACAATATAGGTCATTCATAATAAGCTTTAATTAATGACCTTCCTAAGAATCCCTCTAAAAAACAAAAAAATCCAATATTACTTATTTCTCCAAATCCACATAGAGCCTACTTTCGTTAATGATTAAATCATATATGTTATGTTTGAGAAATGGTCTATTATGGAAATAAATACGTAGTCAAACCAATTTAATCTTATTAAATGAAACCTGAACCATATTTCAGGTCTAGTAAGGATTCATCACCTAGTTGCAAGCTTTATTTTTTCAGTTCTAGTTATGGTGCTCGAAGTGAAGTTTTAAATAATTATTTATTCGTGTATTTTATTTGTTTTCTCAAAATATGGTATGTTTAATAAAAATATTGATTTATAACAAAATATAACTAACATATTGCATATTTATAGAAATATTAATATGTAAAAGGTGATTTAAACGTTTAAAAAAGGAGATAATGATTAGTTAACATTGAAAATTAATACATTTTATTTTTTTTCTTTAAACTTCAAACATTCATTTTACTCCCTTGTGATTCCAATATTTTTAGTCACCCGTCCGACGGATTAAAAAATTTTTAGCCCATCGAAATACAAAACCAAGAGAAACCATAGCAAATTATTTTACTTGGGGGTAATATAACAAGATCTCATTTATAAAATACAAAAATACAACACATATATTTATTTTTTAATTGTACAATTATTAAAAATACAATTGATTACTATAAAACGTCAAAATAATAAATTTGGCCTAATTTAATTTTGGTCAAAAATTTAAAAAAATAGTTTTTGGCTATCTATAGACAATAATAAGACGATTTAGCTGGTACAGATATGTTTTTGATGTTTTCTTCTAGATTATTCTTGACTTCTGACATAAATATATTATTTGCTTGGTGCCTTATACCTGGGTAGTTTATAGTTAAGGAGAGGTAAAAGGGGGGAAAATTATTTTATAGTAGGGAGAAATTTACTTAGTATTGAGTTCTCTTTCATTAAATGATTAAATGATAATTGTTAATTTTTTTTTTAGAACCTTATACAGATCATGAAATTGGGCTACGCTATAGTTATAGGAAGCATAATTATAATGATATGGATTTCTCTATCAGAAGCGAGAGATACCGAATTAGTTAATTACCCACCGTGTTTTTTCAATCCTTTATGTAGCTGTTCAAAATCAGTACCAGATTTAGGCATCGTAAGATGCCAAGATGTTCACTTACCGCGAATACCAGAAACGGTAAACACATCAAAAGTTTTTATGCTTCATTTAGAAAATAACGAAATGAGAATGTTAGAGCCTTATTTTCTACAAAGTACAGGTAAATATTTCTGTTCATTAATCATTACAAATTTTATTTAAGTTATTTTTATAGGTCTATACAAAATTGTTATTAGTGAAAATCCACTATCTATAATCACAGACGAAGCATTTATAGGTTTAGAAAGATCCTTGTGGGAGTTAGAAATAAGCCACTGTGATCTCACTACCGTTCCTAATAGAGCTATAAGATATTTACAAAAACTTAGACGATTAGATCTAACTGGTAAGTTAATATTTTTCTATAAGCTACCTAAAAAGTTATAATATATAATTTTTAGGTAACGATATTAACAAGATATCTCCAGAAGATTGGCGAGGAGTAGAAAATTCATTAGAAGTTTTAATCTTAGCAGAAAACGAAATAAACCACGTCCCGACAGACTCTTTTTCAGGTCTACCAAATTTAGAAACCTTAGATTTAAGTGGAAATAATTTAAGAGATATAGACCCTTCAGTTTTTAGAGATGGCATGGGAAGACTGTCGCATCTCATTTTTGCTGATAATCAGTTATCTTCCATACCATATCAAGCTCTACAACCTTTGAGACTTTTAAAAACGCTCGATCTTAGTTATAACAGAATTAACAAAATGGAACCGCCATCAGAACCAGGTGTCAATATCAACCTTAACTACCAGTTGAGTTTGGATATATTCAGATTGGATTTTAATCAAATAACTATTCTGGCACCGGTATCATTTCAATATTTTAATGTTTTGAATAAAACATATTTAGATGGAAATCCATTAAATACTTTACAAGTAAGTTAAGATAAGATTTATTACCTAGGGCCGCTTTAGCCAAAACGTAAATAAACTTGTTCATCTTAAACCAGTTTAAGATATTCCTTTGGTTTAAACCAAAAGTCACTTGCTTCACGTAATCATTAGAATGATTAGTTTAAGCTGTTTTTTTATTTGAAACCAGGCGGTTAGTAATTCTGAAGTGAAATATATTAAGTATATATTGAAGAAGTGAAATATATTAAGTATATATTGTGTATTTTCAGTGTTTTTTCTTTGTACAAATTTTCAAACCTAGTTATTCTTTTTGAGTAAGAAAGAAAAAATAACCAAAAACTAAAGATTTTGAGGTTAATCTATTCTCAGATTAAGTTACAATTCATAAAATGGTGTAAGAGTGGAAAAAATCTGACCAAGACAAAGAAAAGTTTTGGGGAACTATCCAATAACAGTTCAATAGTGACAGTGGAGCTTATTTTAGTGATTGGAAAACGTTAAGAAGTAAGTAATGCTTCTAAACCAAAGTTTGCTAAGGAGAAAAAATAACGTTTTTGGAACGGTTGGTGGACCCAACAAATGTACGAGCATTTCACAAACAGACATAAAGTTAAGGAATAAGATGGTGGTTTGCAGGCTCATGGTGCACCATCACAATATGATTCTGATGCACAAATTGACAGGTTGAATCTGGGATTGCATTCACCCCCAATATATTACTCTTGGACAGAAAATGGCAAAAAATGACCTTCCTACTAATAGTACGTTGAGCATAGTGAATCTTCCAGTAGTATTCGAGGAGATTGCGGATGGATCCTCAACCGAAACAAGTAGGCCTAAATTCATAGGCGTGGGGAGTCCATTATCCAAAAGAGTTCTCTTAAAAATCATGAGGATCATCAAACGAACAAGAGTTATGGGTTTGGAGAAATGTTTATTGCCAAGAATCTACGCAGTATGCTCATTTCTTCATTCTTGAAATAGAGGAAGAACAAAACTCCAGCAATAGATACAACAGCAGAACTTCTCTCCAATAAAATGTGAAATATAAACAGCACGAAGCGAAGATGATATTAATGGGAGAAGGGCATGAGAAGAAAATGAAGCTATCACAGCTTCAAATAACAAAAGAATACCTAGACGTTCAGTTTTGGGAAGGCAATCCAGGGCGCTGATCTAAATCGTGAGGGAATTCAAGAGCTTCAATTGCTGCTGCGACTGCTAACACGGGATGGATGTCTTCATTTTCACAGTTGTTGCAACAATTGTACTCTCAATCCTGTCAATATAAAGTCTGATTCCAAGAGTAAGTACGGGGAATCGACGCTTCCAAACCTCAAAACGACGCTCAATTGGGTTTCTTGTGAGACTACTGAAATAACCTTTCCTCAGAAGAATTGACAGTATCTAAAGTCGCTATTAAATAGTTACAAGCGTAACTGCAGTCTTCAACTTGAACACTATTTTCAACTAATTACAATGACGTTTAGATTGTGACAATTGTATAAGAAATCAACTTGTAAAGTTTTATTCTAAACGTCATTGCCTTTACTTATTGAGTCTTTAAAGTTAAAGGACGTTGTATCTACTGACAGATAATCTAATAAAAGTAGTTGTATGTCAAAATTACAAAAACCACGTACAGGTTCATCGGACCTGGACTGAATTTTTTTCGATTAAATCATACTATGACCCTGCTCTCGGCTCCAGCGGTCAATCTCAAACGATTCACTTTTATTAGTTGCTGGTTGAGTATTCTGGCTTCCTGCTGAGTCAGCGGTTCATTGGTTCTTTTGTTTAATTGCTGTATAGCACACTGATTTTTTTTCTTGAAGATTTATTTGTTTCTAAATTGGTTTTATGCTCGTTCAACTTTTGTTATATTATGTATGTAAATCATTGCTTATACAATTTATTTAGTTTGGATTTAGTTTTTAATAAGTAATGAACAATTTTCTCTAGGCCTTTATTATAATTAACTATTATTTTTAGGAAAATGCCTTTAGACAAGCCAAAATAAAAGAGTTATATCTAAGAAGTTGTGGTCTAACAGAAGTTAACCCAAGTGCTTTTGACGGTTTAGAGAGTTACTTGGAAATTTTGGATCTATCAGGAAATAATATATCTCTACTTCCAGAAGCTTTATTTCACAGATTCCAAATTTTACGAACATTATCGCTCAGAGATAACGTATTACAGAAAATAAATCTTATTGAAGATTTTAACGGATTTCAATTTACTTTATATAATTTAGATTTAAGTGGAAACGAAAATCTGCAAATTACATTACAAGAACTAAGAAGGTAAGACATGCACTTTATTATTAAAATATTTATAAATTTATATTTATCTTTATAGATTAAGAAGTTTAAGATCTTTAACAATTTCCAAATTGAATCAACCTTCCTTGTCATTAGAAAATTTCGCAGAATATGGAGTGGATTTGGAAGAATTAAATATAAATTTTGGAAATTTACAAACTATTAAAAACAACGCTTTTCAACATATTCATGGATTAAAATCGCTGGATTTATCCGAAAATAATATCGGTACAATTGAAAATAATGCATTTGTTGATGTAAGTATAAATTAAAATATTTTCAAACATGTAAAAAAGTTCAAGGAAGAATGGGGTGGATTTGGACTTAGATTCTTGGTAGATCTAAGTTTTTTCGACCCAGGAATAACTCAATGAAAGATATTGTCGAAGATTGGGACCTTGAACTTCTTGTCTATTCTTCGGTCGATTTCTGCGATTTCTCGGTCTTCAGTCTCTCTTAGTCGTTTCTGTCATTCTTTTTAGTAATTTCCGGATCCTTCTTCGGTTGGTCTTTCGTATCTCGGATTTCATTAGTTTTCGATTTCATTAATCTTTCGGTTTCCCCTAATCTGCTCTTTGGCTTAACAGTCCAAATTCTATATTCTTCATTTTGATAGCCCCATGTAATGGTAAAGTTCCTTTTGGTTCTTGAAATCTTTAGTGCGAGCTGTTACGCATCTCGAATCGTGAATAAGAGGACACTCGAATTTAAAAAAAAATTGATCACTTACTATAAATTTTCTTCAGAATATAGACCTTTCCAGGTAATATAGCGTGGAGGTATAGTTCTTATTTGCCATTTTTCTTTTTATTTTTATTGGTTAAACTACCAAGTAAATCATAAAATTCTATTAACACTAAAAACATCTTTAACACTAATTAATTTCTTAAGCATGAGTGGTGATTGGACTTAAAGTTCAAAGGTGAGCATAGCGATGTTGTACAATTTTAGTACAAGTATACGTATCTGAATGGTAATGTCGTTTATGCCATTTGTGGCTAGACATGCTGATCAAGATATTATTTCCTTTGTCAGAGTATTTGTCAGATTCTTAGGCAACGAACAAGTAGTTTAGGTCGTCCTCAAAGACTAGTATGTTCTGTACGTTCTAGGGTTCACGGTACTACTCGCAGCATGTAGTTATAGTACTTAACATGACCACAAACTCATAGTAGTTGTGTCCACTCGACCATGACCATTAGAGAGCATAATTGTTACACAACGTTGCCAATGCATTTGTAGCTTTACGCAACCACAAATATAAGTGACGTGGAATCACTGCTCATAGGTGACTGAGCACCTGACCTCGTTACAAATTGTGACTAATTTTGAGGTCCTATTTTACTCTACTTTTGATATTTTTTTAATTCATTATAAAGTTCAAAACACAATAATTTTAGAGGTTTTAGAACATTTCTTGAGATTTCGGCGACCCTAGGACGTAAATGCCAAAATTTGAACTTTTTCAGATTTTTTGGCAGGTAGAACCCATCGATTTTTGCAAATAAGGATATTTTCGGACTCCTTATATAGAATTTGTAGAATCCGAAGGTATTATCTCTTGAGAGACCGCATAGGTTTTCGATAAATACAGGTTTGTTCGAAAAAATCGGGATTTTGCAAAATATCGACATTTTTAACCCTAATTTTGCACTTTTAATGCATTCTAAAAATCCAAACTAATTTTTTTTATGCTTTGGACCGAGTCAAAAATCACCACGGTTTTAGAATTTCGAGAATCGGCATAATTTTTGAGATCATGTCAAAATGTTGACATTTTGTGTGGCACTTTAAGGGGTCTGACCCTACTCCCATAACACCTCCAGACTCGTCTCGCCATGGCAAGAAAAATGTTCTGTGGCATAGCTCGGGAGGTGGCGTCTACCTCGGGTGGCGGCAATATATTAAAATTGGGTCCCGAGACCAGTCAAAACCCACCCAGTTAGGGGTAACTAGGTGCAATAGACACGATACCGGGTTTTACGCCAAATATTCCGTATTTCAAGTTAAAAAATTGTACTCGGTATATCAATTACTCAGCTAGAGACAACATTTATGTTTTTTTCACAGTTTACCAGAAAAAAGTCTTCATTTAAAGAAAGCCGGGTGATTTTTATTCAAAAAAAGTTATTTATGTGCTGATTTTGTAAGTTAAAAATGTACCAATTGCACTAATATTGTCAGCTTTAATCTCTTTCAACTTTACTTACTATATATGTTTTTAAATGAAAAGTAAAAGTTTAATTTTATTACGATCAGAACCTACAAAAAAATACAGTCCACAAATAAGATTTAAATATAAATGCACTTAATATCGTTAAGAAATAAAAATCTAATAGAATAGAATAAGACATTACCTTGCAAAAATACATATTTATAAAATTATAATTTATTTTATAGATCGATCATTCCTTAACGCATTTAAAATTATCACATGGATTATCGTCTTCTGTCTCGAACTTACCAACTGATGCTATAAAGGTTTTAACGAATTTGGAAGTACTGGATCTGAGTAATAATAAACTTAAAATTATGCCTGAAACTTCGTTTCATTTTTTACATGATCTGAGGAAACTGGAACTACAAGATAATACGATAGAAACTATCCATAAGGGAACATTTCAGGTAATTTTACAATAATCTATTAAAAAAATCAACAAAATTAATATTATTATCATTGTAATAAAAGAAAAGTTATATAATAATCAAAAAAAAGAAAAAAATATTATTAAATAAGTAATTTTCCTGCGCCCAATTGTCCTGCTCCTAAATCTATTTAAGAAAATTAACTCAAATATTTTTTGTTTTAACGAACTTGTTAGATTAATTTTCCTGATCCTAATTTTCCTGCACCTAATTTTTTTGTGCCTAATTAATTGTCCTGAGCCTACTTTTTTATTCAAAATTAATATAGAAATAACAAAAGTAAAATTATGTAGTTTATATCATTGTCGTAAATAAATTGGGGGTAAAAATATCAACCCTACAATGTTTCGAGCCATTGGTAGAAACCTTTATTTTTTTGAAGTTTAAGGAGTCAGTAACATATCTTTGAGATTTTAAGACAGGTTTTTATAAGATATATTATTTATTTCCAATAGCGTAGATATGGGTGGTAAAGGGGATAATTACCCACACCAGGATACCAAAAAATAGCACGAAAAGAAGAAATAAAATATAAAAAATGTAGAAACGGATAAACATATTTGTCTAAAAGTTTGATTACCCCCCATCCAGGATAAAAGAACCGAAATTAGAAGTATCTCCCGTAAAAAATGGGAGGTACACAGGCTACTTAGATTAGAAAAATAAAGAATAAATTTTTGAAGATTTTGTAGTTAGCAGTAGTCAAGACTCCCGAAAATTAACCAATTGTTCGGTCAGAGAACGAACATATTTTTTGTTAGTTATCGAGCATAGTGAAAAGAAAAAAAATAAACCAATAATAATAATAATACATTAATAGCAAAGAAAAAAATTTAAATAAAGTGTAAAAGACATTTAGGGCTAACCAATGGGAAGATCTAAATATATACTTTCGACCTGTAGCAGAGTCATTTTAGTTTTTGGACTTAAGAGTCTCTCGTTATTCTCAATTTAGTTCCTTGGTATATTTGCCACCCATTAAAGAATACAGAAATATTTAATGCGGTCAGATATTTAATGTAAGATGTTGTTTTCTATTTAATTAATTTTTTTCGAGCTATTAGGCTCAATTTTAGTATATATAATTGAGTTGGTAACTAACAAGACCTATTTTATAATTTGCTACTATTTCCTTCCATCTTGAACCAAACTAAGAAAGACTCAGTAGCTCTCTAAGTTGCTGTATATGTAAAAAAAGGATACCGTTAGTTAATCACTTCAATATTTCATTATAGAGTCTAGGGCTTCGGAAAAATTAATTTAGTACAAAAAGGAATAAAATCTAGTTAGTACCCACATTAATTATTTTTAGTTTCCTTGAGACCGGACACGGTGGCCAGGTTGGTTAAGGCATCAGCCTTTATATTTGGTCAATGTCTGGGTTCGAATCCCATTGAAACTAAAATGGCAAAAAGTCGGATCAGACTATGGACCAGTGAAAAAAAGATATTTTTGCCATGCGCAGTTACCCCTTGGAACTGATAGGGGTTGGTAGCACAGTAACACACTTACTAGCCGCGGTAGATCATCTGAATGACTACGGTATAGTCCGGGTTTTAGGTGATCGAGGACCGTAGTTCCGAGTCCACTATTAAGCTCTTGTAGGCTGGAGTAATAATGGGACCGCTTGGAAGAAATGATCGATTTTATATTAAAACCTTAAATAGCCCTGTACTTTTGTTAGACTAACAAGCATATTGACTCTTGTCTATAGTGAAAGCCAGATTTAGAATGGCCGCCGATGTCAGGTAGTCGGACACGTTAGAAAACGGAAGGTTGAGCACGGATGTGTTGCAAAACTTAATAGGTGGTTTTTTTATAATTTCAACTTAAACCATCTTTGTTAGGCTGCGTGTAAATTATTGCTTGCATTATATACTGGGTGAAATTTTGATAGATGGATTTTTTTTTAATAAATTATATGATAATTCTGTAACTTTGTGTTACATTATGTGCTACTTTTTTATTAAATTTTTAGGGTGATATTCACAAAGATTTAGAAGAAATATACCTATCATTCAATTATATAAGAACAATTAGTCAACATACATTTGTCTATTTACCAAAACTCGAACAACTTCATCTAGACGACAACAAAATTGAATCACTGGAAAGACGAGCTTTTATGAATTTGGAAAATATTAAAAGACTTAACCTAAAAGGAAATAAAATATCTACTGTATCGTATGAAGCTTTTCAAAATTTGCCTGACTTGGAAGATTTAGATATGTCGTATAATCAGTTAAAATCTTTCGATTTTACTATGTTCGATCAAGTTGGAACGTTGTCGATATTCCGGGTGAATGTGAGCCATAATCAATTATTGGATTTGTTTGTTAATTTACCGGTAAATTTTGAAGCAGGTACTGGTGAGTATTGGTAAAATAATTAATATTATTATTAAAGCTGTCCAAGCGCACAAACTTGTTAGGGAGTTCTGAATAAACAAAAGTGAGTAATAAATCCAAAAGGTTATCCATATCTCAAATGTGGTCCAAGTTTTAAGGAAATAAAGCACAAAGTCAGGTTCCACAAGAATTTAATTGAATAGAATTGAATAAAGGAGGCAACTAGTTTCGGTTACAAACCATCATCAGTCCATTATTGAAAACTTTAACCAATCAGATGCATCAAATATTGTGATATGATGCATTAAAAAGAAAAAGAACAAATCTAATAAACTAACTCTAATAAACGAGTAAAACAAATTAATATTAAAAAATTAAAAAATTCAATTCAATTAAATTCGTGTGGTGCTTTATTTCCTTAAAAGTAAATAATGTTTTAAAAACGAATTTCTTCAGAACTCCCTATTTTAGTAATAATATCTAAACAACATATTCAATCCAAAATCTGAAATAGTATGTTCGTTTTGCGCAGGTATGGGCAACGTTCATTCAAATATTAAAATATTGGATTTTTCTTTCAATAACATTTCCGCGATATCCAAACAATTCTTCAGACCCGTCGAACTATCATTGACACATCTTCATCTCTCTCATAATAATATGTTAAATGCTAGTAGAGACGTCTTTGGCAGCCTGAGGCATTTACAATGGCTAGATATTTCTCATAATGGGATGTACGAAATGGATTTTGACATGTTTAGAAACACCAAAAGGTTACAGGTAAAAAAATAATTCTTACAATTTTTTTATTGTTTTCAGACCACACAAATTGCAAATTTAAAACTGGTTTTTGTTAAAACAGATTTTACTTTCCATAAACACTAACTTATTAATTTTTTTTTGATTTTCTAATATTTTAAATTAACTAGCTAATTTTTTGAAATTATTAAAATTGAAACTTTTTTTAAAACTATTTAACGCAGTAGATTATGAAACTATATTTTTATTTAGGTAGTTGAATTACTTTGGTTCAGAAATATTTATCAAATTTGTATTTATTTTGCTCTGTTTAAATCTGCCCACTAATAACCAAGTTATACAGTCAACACCGTCATATATGCTGTTGAGATCAATAAATAAACCCCTGTCCAGAATATTATTAAACATTTGCATTTATTTTTAATTACAGGTGTTAATAGCATCGCACAATAGAATAGCAGACGTTTCTAACGATTTGTTCAGATTTTTGAGCTATTTAAGGATAGTTGATCTTTCCCATAATAGATTACGAGCTCTACCAGACAATCTTTTTAGAGAAGAAGGTTTAGAAAAATTAGACTTATCTAATAACATGTTAAGTAAACTTCCACTTACCAGTATGTCTGTTGCTACTGCAATGACGGTTTGTGAACTCGATTTATCAGGGAATAGTATTTCTTCTTTAGCGCATGGAGGATTATTAACCAGATTTCGTGTAAATATTTAATGTATAATTTATGATATATAATATAAGCACATTTTTGTAGAGACTTAATTTTCTGGATTTATCGTATAATCGATTGGCTCAAATTGATTCCGGCACTTTTAAAGGTCTGCCAAGGTTATCTTACCTAGATTTGAGCCACAATGGACAATTAGCACTTGAACCAAATGGGCTAAGTTTTCAAGGATTAGAATATACATTGCTACATTTAAAACTTGATAATGTTTCTCTCTCATTGGTAAGATACAATTGTAAATATAAGATGTAAGATAAAAAAAATTATATATTTTATAGTTACCGACATTTCCAACGCCACATCTAATTTCGTTATCATTTTCTCACAACTCTCTACCAACCGTACCTCCCGAGATGACTACCAACTTGACAAAACTTCAACGATTAAATTTGAATAACAACGATCTGACTGCAATTCCAATAGTCACACACCAACTGTCAGAGCTAAGATATTTTTCAATAGCCGGAAATCCCATTACGTTTTTGAGTAACACTAGTCTACTTGGATTAGCTGATCATCTTGTTGAATTGGATATACGGAACTTTGACCTTAACACATTAGAGGTTAGTAAACGGAAGCAAAAAAAAAATTGTTATATTTGGATTCAGATTTTTTTATTCTTAATTTGGAAACTCCCTATATATAAAATATTTACTCCAAACTAAAAAACTGACGGTTTTGTTCCTAAACAAATAATTAATTCAATGTCAGGTCAAAAGAACTTACTGACTTGCTTAAATATAATTAAAGGGTGGTTTACAGTACGTTAAATTTTATTGGTTTAAATTTATTTCTAAGGACAAAAATAATTATTTTCTTGTTTTAGAATGGTGTATTTTGTAAAATGTATTCGTTAAGAACGCTGAAATTGGACTATTTCACAAATATTAAAAATTTTAATATACCAACTCTTTTAGAAAGGACTACAGGATTGAGAAATTTAGAAATACATGTAAGTTTGTAATTAAAAATTTTTGTAATATAAAACTATTAAATTTTTAGGTTCACTCACCTACAGATAATAATTTAGATAAAGAAATGACTGGCGATCTTCCATTTAAATTGAGAAATATAACTTTTACTGGTAAAGGACTTAAAAAAATAGGAGGAAATGTTTTAAGTGTATGTATCAAATTTTTATTAAAATTAAAATTAAATTCATAAACTTTTAGGGAGTACATAGTCCTGTCTTTCATTTGGGCGTTCACAATACCAGTATTATCAAATTAGCATCAAATATTTTCGACAGTCTTAACAATGTTAAAAATATATCTGTAGATGTCAGAAATAACGATGCTTTACAAAATTTGCTCAATCCATCGAGAGGATATATGCCTAATTTATATAAAAAACCATTTTTAATTGATTTAAAAATTACTGGAAGTAAATGGACATGTGATTGTGACCTGGGGTAAGTATTTGCAAAAACATATTATCGTTTTCTACTCCAAAGTTAGCTTCATCTGATTCATTTTTTAAATTGTTAAATTCATATTTAAGTGATAGTACGAAGTACTGGCACATTGTTTAATGATACTTTTACCTCATTTTTAAAAACATTGGACACTTTTGAGTCAGCCTACGATCTGATTCTGATTTAGACAAATTAGACTTTGGCCAAATTTGGGTAAATAATATCAATCATATTTTCTTTTAGTTGGATAGAAGTGTGGTTAAGAAAACGTCGCCAGTACGTATGCGATAACAGTCCAAGTGTGACAGTGTCCTACAACGATCCGGATTATACTTGTCGACACGTCGAAGATGACTTACGAACGGCTATTTGTTATAACAAAAATAATCATACTGTCATTGATGTATTAAAAACAGACATTGAATGTGGATGGAGTAGTTCGCCTCATATTGGCGCATTTTCAATGATTTTTGTAATATTAGTGGTTGTTGCTATCCAGTTTTTGTAAATTATAGAATTTTTGTATTTCAGTCAAACAATTACTTGAAATTTGATTATAAACTTCAATTTCTTTAAATATTTGCCGTGACTAAATATATTAATGATTACAGATATTCTTACTAATATTTTCTATTTTAAATTTGTGATTGTAATCTCCATTTCTGTTTGTTATAAACTAATATTTTGTTGAAAGGTTTGAAAACTTATCAATTTGTTGGATAATTGACAAGGGTTAAATATGTCATCTGTCAACGTCAATATATCATTTTACTGTTCTCTGGTTGTTATTTTTAACTCTATTTGCAGTTTATTCACAAAAATGCGAATGTACCAATCGAGTAGATTCGTTCAAATATTCATTATAAAAACCACTATTAATTAGATTGACGAATACAGTTGCCGCTATTTTTTATCCAACTATTGTTCCAGTAAAGCTTCTATCAAAAAGATGGCGCTGAAAGTCAAACTTATTAAAGATACTATAATATATATAAGTATTTATAAATTTGAATAATAAAATTGTACTTATGAATATTGAAGTAAAGAGTAAAATTAATTAAAAACTGATTAGTTTTTTTACCAATTAGTATAAACTTAATTACATTGCGTTGATAAAGTATGGGGTATACAATTATTACAGTTGACTACTGGTCCACTGTAGACAAAAAGTCATGACAAATCAAAATTAAAAGTAATAGTACTTAGTGAAATTAGTAGATTGTTTTCCTTTATTCGTAGACATTTGCTTTTGTTTAAATTCAATCTTTGATTATCTTTATGTAAGATCTAGAAAGTAAGATAAAGTCAGCGATTCAGCTTTCAAGTGATAAAATCTGTCAAGGTTGACATGTTGTTTCAACGAACATTTATAATTTTGAATTCTAATATTTTAAGCGGTTAAAAACTTATTAATAATCCAAAGTAACTAAGGCATCAAACCAACAAACAAATTTTAAGCAAAAGAGAGACAATAGATTCCAGATTCTTGCGAAGAACGAAATAAAAATGGACACTTCGACAACAAAAAACGAATAAAATCAGCAGAAAGATTAAATTTGACGTTAACAATTGCACATGCGCTTTCAAATACAATTTGAACAGAAAGGCGGACTTTCGCTTCTTTGTAGATAAGGTTTTCTGTGGTAAAAACGCCGTACCACAAACCAAACTTATTATATGCCACGACAAGATTGACAATTTTGAATTTATTAATTTTAACAAACAATTCATACCAAAAACCACCACATACCAATTTTGAATATAATCGGGCAATAATCATATATCTAATCCGCCATCTTGGACCCTCCATTTCGAATTTATTAATTTTAATACAAAAATCATAATTCCCGACCTCAAATATAAAAATTTTGAATATAATCGGACTATAATCTTGCTTCTCATCCACCATATTGGAGCCGCCATATTGAATATGTTAATTTTGACACAAAAATCATAATATCTGATAACAGAAACCCCCATAAACAAATTTTGAATAGAATCGGGCAATATTCATACACTTATCTAATCCGCCATCTTGGAGCATCCATTTTGAATTTATTAATTTTAGCATAAAAATTATAATCCTCCAACATCAAAAATCGCCACATATCAATTTTGAACATAATTGGGCTATAATCATACATCTCGTCCGCCATATTGGTGCCCCTATTTTTAATTGATTAATTTTGACAAAAATTCATCCTCCAAACCCCGTTAAACCAATTTTGAATAGAATTGGACCATAATCATACATCTCGTAAGCTATTTTAGAGCCGCCATTTTGAATTTGTTAATTTTGAGACAGAAATTATAATCTCCGACCTCAAAAACTCCCCTAAACCAATTTTGAATAGAATCGGGCTATAGTCATACTTAACATCCGCCATATTGGAGCCTCCACTTTGAATTTATTAATTTTGACACAAAAATTATAAACTGCAACCTCAAAAACCGCCACATACGAGTTTTAAACATAATCAGGCTATAATCATCCATTTCGTCCGCCATATTGGAGCCTTCATTTTGAATTTTTCAATTTTAACAAAAAATTCATAATCTCCGACCTCAAAACCCCTTTAAAATAATTTTAAATATAATCGGACTATAATCATATATCTAGTCCGCCATTTTAAAGCCGCCATTTTGAATTTATTAATTTTGACACAAAAATCATAATCTCCGACTTCAAAAACAGCCATAAACCAATTTTGACTAGAATCGGGCAATAATCATACATCTCATCCGCCATATTGGAGCCGCCATTTTAAATTTATTCATTTTGACAAAAAATTATAACCTCCAACCTCAAAAACCCTCACATACCAAATTTGAATATAGTTTAGATTTCGATTTTGAATATTTCCTTTTGTTCCGTGGAACGCAATGGGTCTTGCAAAGGGCTGATGTGCGCTATTATTATACACTTCCTTTACATAACCAAGTCGGTCGCGAAAAAACTGCTTCACATTCTAGAAAAGTCTAACGTCAAATGTCATTCTAAATTTCAAAGATTCATCTAGACGCTTTAACCATTATTAATTATTACTTTATACAGGTATAATTAGAATTAGAAAACTTGGAAAACGCGAATTATGTTGCTTGAAAAAGCATAACGCGATGGAAAATTCGTCGTAAGGTACGCGTACGCGAATGCTGGTGAAAAAACTAAAGCAAACGTTAGTGCAATTATCGGTGTAATTTGGACATTAAAAGTGAAAATCTACAAGAACAAGTCGGTAAGAGATTTTTATGAAATATATCGATAGTTTTAGAAATTTCTAGCATATCTTAATGATTAGAAAATGATTATAAAAAGTTTATATAAAGTAACAAGATTTATGTACACATTTGTATGTAGGTAGATATTTATTCGTGTTTTACCAGTATGTTTTAAATTTTTCTTCAAAGTTATTCAAGGAAACGTAACAACTAGTTGCATGTCATAAATTAAACATATATACAGTATGTCCCAATTTTTAATTTTGTATAATAATGCTAATTTGTTATATTATTATTGATTATATTTCACACATTCTTTGTTTCAATTAATAATAGAAAATAGAGGGGATTATTAAATAGAATTTCCTGCAGCTTTTGTCTCAAATTTGTTTCAGAATTCCTAATAGTTTTGCCGCTAGAGGGCGAGAAAAAAGTGTATTTGTACGTTTTCTCGACTTATTCCAGATTTTGAGAGGAAACAATGTACTTTGGTGCAAAATTTTTGACTTCAAAGTTGTAGAGCATCAAATTACCTACAATTTTTGTCTGAAACTTGTTTCAGAATTTTCAATAATTTTGCCACTAGAGGGCACGAAAAAATATGCATATAAGTTTTCTCGACTTATTCCAGGTTTTGAGAACAAACAATGTACTTTAGTGCAAAGTTTTTGAGTGCAAAGTTGTAGAGCATCAATTTCCGTACAATTTTTGTTTCAAACATGTTTCCGAATTTTCAATAATTTTGTCGCTAGAGGGCACTAAAAAATGTGCATGTAGGTTTTCTCGATTTATTCTAGATTTTGACAACAAACAATGCACTTTGGTGCCAAATGTTTAAGTGCAAAGTTACACAGCGATTTTTGTAATATTAGTGGTTATTGCTATCCAGTGACTAAATATATTAATGATTACAGTTGTTCTTACTAATGTTTTCGATTTTAAATTTGTGATTGTTACCTCCATTTGTGTTTGTTATAAACTAGTATTTTGTTGAAAGGTTTGAAAACTTATCAATTTGTTGGATAATTGACAAGGACTAAATATGTCATATGCAAAAATGCTAATGTACCAATTAAGTAGATTCGTTCAAATATTGATTATAAAAACCTCTGTTAATTAGACTGACTAAAACAGTTGCCGCTATTTTTTATTAAACTATTGTTCCAGTATAGCTTCTATCAAAAAGATGGCGCTGTAAGTCAAACTTTATTAAAGATAATATAATATTTAAAACATTTATTTAAAGAGAAAACAAATATGTTTACAAAAAATAAAATAACAGATTTCCTCTGATAAATCAAAATATCATTTGACTTTGGCTAATCTTCCAGTAGAAATTTTTAGCGAAATAATGGATATAGTTTCTTCTCCACCAGATAACGATTTATATAATAATTTAAAAAGGGTAATTTTATAAAGATTAACAATGTCTGAAGAAATTAGATTAGATCAATTAATTTCCAATAGCGAAATAGGAGATGGTAAGCCATCCGCTTTGTACAGAGAACTCATATAAATTTCAAATAATTGATAAAAATTTAGTCATCAAGTTGTGGAGACCAAAACTTCTAACAGTTATTGACATAGCCTTAACTGCATCAGGGAAGGTAGAAATTTCAGATTTGTTATTTTTAGCGGATTAAATTTTTGATTCTCAAAATTCTTATCAAAAAACAATATTACCAAAACAATAAGGTTCGCATGTAGTGAAATGCGTCAATGAAAAAAGCAGATAAAAAAACAGAACGAGAACAAGATGACAATGACTATAATACACGAAAGACAAAATACGTATGTTAAGTATTGAACAATAAACAAAAAATAGATTGACTAACTGACAATCATCAATCCAAATAACAATTTGATTTAGATAAAACGACGAGCCAGTTCTTCGGAAAAAAAGCCGCATGTATGAAAGTTCAAGCTTTGAGAAAAAAGCGTTTAAATATTTTCCACATTTCAAGTGATTTTGATTTGGTTATAGTTTACAACTAAGTTGAGATACACTTATGATTTATTCGCTAATAATTAAAGGAAACTTTATATTTTCGTCTAGTGACAAAGGTTTTTGACAAATTATAAACATGTAAGAGATTTTAAGTTACTTGAGTAAGAAAACCGTGACATAGGCATTTAGAATAATGAAATTTAAATAGTAAAAACAGCCGCATGTCAGTCATATACGGCAATTTGCCTTAAGAAATTTTAATATTACTAGCGAAAAACGTCCCATGTCAAGGTTTCACCTATAATTAATATTGATAACAAAAGGAGAGGTTGAACTGACAGGACGAAACCTAGTTCATAAAACCTAAAAATTCAGTAGAATTTTGAGATTTGGAATAAGGCATTGGGAAGGTTCCAATGACTGAGTTTGTAATGGGATCGCTACCCTCCTCAAACCCCGTAAAATAAAAAATAGGAACATTAAAAAAAGTTTCATTGAAGTTAAATTAACAAAATGTATATAGGTATAAATAGAAAAATAGTTTCTCTTTCATTTTAATACAAACAAAAACTAAATCCTATAAAAAAATTTTAAATTCTCTTACATTTCAAACTAAAATGTTTAACCTTTGTCTTCGATATGCTCTATGAGACTACGGGAATTATTGTTGACTGCCAAATCCTTCCAAAACTTTTTTTTCTAGAGGAACGTCACCATAAGATTTGTTAATATTGTTTGTTTTCTCTTATCGGTAATACCTCGGACTTCAGAGTTTTCTTGAGTTTTAGCTAGCACGGATAATTTGGTTTTCGGTATAAAGTAAAGAATTTTGCTGTCACCATTAAATTTTTCTTTATAATATAAATGTGTTTTTCCCTTTTTTGCAGTTATTTCTACTATATTTTTACTGGGTTTAATTTTTTAATTTGATAATCGGTGGTTTAGGTGGGCTACTTCTTGAAGTTTCTAAAACTCATTGTTCTCACATTAGTGTGACCATTTAAACATTTACCTACAACTTCGACAAAATCTTGAAAGTCGTCTAATTATTCTTTGGTTTTTTTCATTTGTAACTCTACAAGGTGATGGAAAGAATCCGCTGACTGGCTCACAATATTTTATTGTTATGGTGTCAGCTGCAATTTTTTTGGAATTAATGACATACACTAAGTAGCTTAAGAGATACCAGTTTTTATTTTGGCTGAAACAATTGTCAGCCCAGCCACGTTTACATGTCCTCTTTTTTTTCTACCAGATGTAACCTCATACCAAAGTGTTTTTTTTACTTGTTAAATTTCCAAGTGGGACAAAGAACTGATTAAAAACAATGATCCTTGAAGTAAAAATTATCTGTTTAAACATGTCTAATCGAGGCAGCATGATTACTTTTTGCAAATCAACAGAATAGTAGACTACTGTTTCATCAGTTGCTTTGTACAATCTTTTTTGTACTGATCTCGAGATTGTTGTACAAATTTATTATGCTCTTTCCAAGAACTACATCCATCACTTGTTATCCTTGGTATGGATCTTATCATGGAGATCAAAAGCCTCACATTTTTCGCATTGATCATGACCTAATTTGGTAAATAATATTTTCATATCGTTAGTTACTACAGATCTATAAAATTCGTAAGAAATTTGTATATCTGAAAATTTTCCTAGAAAGTTTTCTAGTTATAGTAATATCACTAGGTAGATATAACTTATTAGGTGCATGTTCTCTTCGATAATGAGATACACTAGGGAAAAAAAAATTATAGGATGTACAATTTTATTCTTATCAATTGAAGTTTTTCTTTTCCAAGTTCTTCGATTATCTTTTGGAGGACTTGATAAAATTCTAAGAATTCTATCATTATTGCACGTATATCCTAACGTGCCTAGAAAAAATTCTTACAGACCTTTTGTTTTTCACCTAAATCGTCTTTAAAATAAAAATTTCGTATGTGGATATGAGTATAAGAGAAATTAAAACATACTAGTAAAGAAAGCCGCATGTGCCTATATAAGGCGTTTATAACTAGCATTACTGACTAAGTCAACATGCGGCTTTTATTTGGCGAAATGCAGCATTTTTTACTAGTAATTAGTCAGAAAAAACCAGTTCGACACAAATCAGGTCATTTCAAAAATAACTTTTATTTACTTAAAAATATAGATAATTTGATTTTTTTTTAGAAAAGTAAGACCTCATAGAATTTAAATATACCATTAACTTAATGTCCTCTAAATTTCGACATGCGACTCTCTTTCGAAGTGGGGAAGAGTTTTCACTTTAGAAACTGAAAATTAAATACATATGAAGGATTAGGAAAAATATGAAGTATTTGGGACATTTTTAGAATCAGTTTGTATTGCTCCATTTTTCATTTACTATTAGATTTAAAAAATACAAATTTGCTAGTTAATAACAAAGATCTAGTAATGAATCTATTTTTAATTCTTCCCGCTAGTTCCCTTAAATCCACTTGTTTTTGATTGGTCAGTATTGTCTATAATCAAGTTCTTTCTAAACGCTAGTCAGACACTTGCTATGCGATTAACGTACTATATTCACAAAATTTTGTACAAAGTTGGCATGAGGTCAGTTTAAAAAATTTGATTTCAACAACCACTATAAAGTACTAAATTTTTTTGTTTTTTTTAATCTAAGCTTAATGGATGGTGGCCTTTTGTATTTAAATTTACTGACCATTGATACTCCCCATTTCAAAAATTGAGCTTCACGTAATCTTTTGGAGAACCTTCCAGAAATACGAAGAGTATTATTATAATCATTATCTGAAAACGGTTTTCATGAAGAATAAAAACAAAAATGGTTTATTTTAAATTATTTTTTTATATTATCGTTACCCACTCATACAAAAAAAATAGTAAAATTTTAACGATGTGGTAGATACAAGAATTAATAGAGGTAGTTTTTTTGGTTAAGTACCAATTATATTTCCTGTAATTTATACTATTGGATTTTTCATAATATTATTATGTCATTAAACTACATATTTATTATTTACATTAATCAATGTACATTTTTAAATTAATACAAATAATATACATAAAAAGCTTTTTTTTTATTAATATTCTACAGCCCTATTAACAACTAGTCCTTGGGATTATTCCAAAACTTTCTAAGTCAATCTCTTTGGCGATAAATACGAAATGGTTTTTGATAAAATTAGAAATGCAATTTAAAAACTATTTTTACTAATAATTACTAGCAACGGATTATTATTTAATAAAATAAATAAATATGGACATGTTAAAGTTAAACTATTAATACCCTAAATGCCATAATCTTTATATATATATATAAAAAAAATCATAGTTTGATATAATCAATTCTTTAGTTAATATGTAACTAGGACAGACAAGAAAATTCGATAAAATTCAGTAATGGCTCAAATAAGTATATTTTTTGCTAAATTTATTTTTATTTTATACAGAAATAAATCTAGGGCAAGATATGTTATTAATTAAATTTATTTTTCTATGGCTACATTTTTCTATAATATATCTTTTCATTATTTATCATTTTATTTTTGTCTCAATTTAAGTCATTTTTTTATAAATGTATCATACCATGATATTTGTAAAAATAATTAATTTATTTTTTGTAAAAATTTTGGAAGGTGTATTTAGAAACAAAAAACTAAGTCAACTAACGAATTAATTTGTTTAAAAAATATTTACTGTTTAAAAATGGGCAATTCCATATAGAGACCAAAAAAAATATTCCTTTATTAAGAAAATGCGCTCGACCTAAAAAGTGGAGATATTTTTTCTTTTGTGTTATCGCTTTACGTACAATCTGACCAAGATAAGGTCAGCATGGGTGCGCAGTAGTTTCACCCCACCTTCCCCTTCACGGAGCTCATTTAACTAGAGCATTTAAACTGTTCGTTTCATAAAAATTTAGTGCGGTGTTATAATGTCAAAATGAATTCCAAAGTGAAAAAAATGGAAACTTAATTTGGAAAAATTAAATCTAACACTAAGTGATATTAATCTTCCAGAAGAAATCTCTCCTTGAAGCTGAAATTCCAAAAATAAAATCTATATCCCAAAGCGTAAGTTTGTTAAAACCCAAGAAGAATTACAAAATACTAAAGCAATACAAGCTCTTTATCGCGAAAATGACCACCTAATATAAAACATCCAAACTACCATGTTACAAGATGAAAGAGTGTATCAACTAGAAAAGATTAGTTGTATATTACATCAAGAAATTCATGGGGCGATTAAAGAAGGAAATAACGAATTCATTAAACGTTTAGAGATGAAAATATTATCAATTCTTTTAAAAATATCGTCGTTTTATTATACAATATCATGGAAGACAAACAACAGGATGTTGAAATGCAGAAAACAGATATTAAAACTCAATCCAACCGAAGATTGAACTATAGATGGAAACAGAGATTGAACCCAAGATTGAACAACAGATTGAAACAGAGATTAAATCTAAATTTGAAATGCAGAAATTAGACCTTGAAGATCAAGTTTCAACTGAGACTGAAACACAGATGGCACCACAGATTGAATCCCAAATTAAAATTCAGATTGAAACACAAATGGAACCCCACATTGCACCTCAGACTAAAACTGAAATTAAATCCCAGATCGAAACACAAATTGAAACACAGATAAAGCCACAGATTGAAACACAAATTGAACCCTAGATTGGAGCTCAGACTGAAACTGAAATTAAAACCTAGTTTAAAACAAAAATTGAACCCCAGATTGGAACACAAATTCTACTCCAGATTGAAGCTCAGGCTGAAACAGAAATTGTTTTACAAAAAGAACAAGATCTAGTTGCTGGTAATTATAAAAAAAATTAGCAGTTTTGAAATAGATAAATACGCTAAGCTGAAATTTTTATTATTATTATTAAAATATTTTGTCCAAAATATTTAAATTATAATTTAATTCTTCAAAACAATAAATAAATAGGTAAGCAGATTAAATTAAATAATCATTTATTAGAAAGTTCTACTTGCTTAACTAAATATTATTGAGAATATCTAACAAATTACTCCTAGTACATATGTATATAGCTCCACATTTATGTTATAAAAAATCTGTTATAAAAAGTGACTGCGTATATCGCGGTTCAACTTATTTTGGTCAGATTATACCTAAGCGACCTGCCTCTGGTTTTTAGGTGAAACTGCTCAGTATGATATAGTCTAGTTAGCAAGTGCCTTTTGAGTCAAATAGCTTGTAGATGTTGTTTGAAAAAATTCAAGAGCCGCTTGCAAAAATTGTAAACAATTAAATGAAAAATAAAAATACTGTTTGGTTTTTTGAAAATATCTCAAACCATTTGACATTTTTCATATCTGAAAAAAGATTCAAAAAGAGAAGGAAATTTCCCGATAAAAAATTATACCTCCCGGAACTGTAGGATGAATATTTATAATTTTCCCATAGGGTTGAAAATACGGCCGAAAACGAAGACTCTGGCTTGCGTAAGCGCGGCCCACTTTGGGCCTTTAATGAATAAATATTATTTAAAGTTATTAAATATGAAAATTAAGAATTGAAAAAAATCAGGCATCTAATAAATAGATTTATCCGCGGTCAAAAATTTTTTATCGTGATTTTTCTATTAATTATGCATTAGTTAACTAACAATTTTTTCCTACTTGAACATGAACATTGTTAAATAACAAATCTGAACCTTTTCCCTTTTTTGGACCTATTTTTGAAAGGTCTCAGAAGAGGTCTATGTTGGAAAAATTGAAAAATAATTATTTTTCACTTTATTATTAACAATTTACTTGGATTAAAAATTAAAAAGCTTGATTAATCATTCAAAATAATCTTTTTTTTTCATATTACTAATTATCTGTTTTTTATGATCAGAAGTCACATGAAAATGATTTTTAAAAATTTTAATTTTCTCTTGTTTACAAAATTGTTATTAATAAATACGCTGTTTATAAGATAATTTCATTTATTTCTTGGAAACGCAATCTTTGATGCAAATTATGATTTAAAAAAAATCGTTTCTTAAAAAAATTTTTATTTAAAAACGTATTTGTTAATTAATAATTTTTTTCTACCATATAAATAATTTTTGTCAAAAATAACACATAGTTGTTTTTGTTTCATTATGTATAAAAATATATAGAAAAAATTCAATTATTTATAACAGATTGGTTATTAAATAAACAATAAAAATTTAAATAAAAACAAATTTTTTTTAGTTATCAAAAATCAAGATAAATTATGATTAAAAAAAATTGTTCCTTAATAGTAATTACAGGTGATAGAAAAAAAACGTTAATTAACAAATACGTTTTTAAGCAATGAAAAAAATTTTTAAGACACGATATTTTTGTAAAAAATCATAATTTGCATCCAAGATTATGTTTCCAAAAAAGAAATTTTAATTTATCTTATAAACAACGGATTTGTTTATAACAATTTTTGTAAACAATAAGAAATAAAAAAAATTTAAAATCATTTTTATGTGACTTCTGGTTATAAAATTGGATCAATAGTAATATAAAAAAAGGTTTTTTTTTTCAATGATTAATCAAGCTTTTTAATTTTATACCAAAGTAAATTGTTAATAACAAAGTGAAGAATAACAATTTTTTATTTGTTTCAACGAAAATCTTTTTTTTTCAAAAATAGGTCCAAAGAAGGAAAAAAAATTGAGATTTGTTATTTAACAATTATCGCACTTACAATGTTCATGTTCAAGTAGGAAAAAATTGTTAGTTAACTAATGCCCAATTAAAAGAAAAATCGCGAAAAAAATTTTTTGACCGCGGATTATTGTTCATCGATCTATCCAGTAGATGCCTGAATTTTTTCAATTCTTAATTTTCATATTTAATAAGTTTAAATAATATTTATTCATTAAAGGTCTAAAGTGAGCGGCGCTTACGCAAGCCATGGCAGAGTCCTCCGATTTCGTCCGTATTTTCAACTCTCTGGGAAAATTATAAATATTGGTCCTATAGTTCCGGAAAATCAATTTTTTTTGGGAAATTTCATCCTCTTTTTGAATCTTTTTTCAAATTTGAAAAATGTCAAATATTTTTTGAGATATTTGCAAAAAACGAAACCCTATTTCTTTTTCAGTTAATTGTTTATAAATTTGTCTTGATTTTTTTCAAAAATCATTTACACGCTATTCCGAATCGAATTACACCTCGTTCATATTTTTCAGAGGCGGAGAAAAAAGTTTGACCCAAAAAGCACTTGTTGATAAGACTAATAGTCGAGCATCATTTGCCTTGTTATAATTTTTCCTCAACCAACTGATTTTGGTAACTCGTATGTTTTTTTTGGCTTTATCGATTTGATAAATTTTTCTGCCCAATTTCCAACTGTAAAAATACCACAATATTACTTTTACAAATGTGATTATACATAATATGACTTATATCAACATAATACTCTGATTCTATATTAACACATCTATTAAAAAAATATATAATAACATTTTTATTAAAAAAATATCTAGAGCAGAACCTATATAAAATTTTAAAAATAATCTTTAGATCAAACTTTAAAAAAATAAATGAACAATAACCATTACTAAAAAAAATATTTGATATTTAATTTTTTTAAATTGCATTTCTTTAACACACTTTTAACCGAATCAATTTGATTCACGACTATTCTCGTTGCTTCCAGCAACAGATTCGTTTTGTAAAGCATTAACCGAAGTAGGAGAATTGCTGTTACTACCATTAATAGCAGTCGGTTCCGGCGGTATTAAACCCTCCTTCATCCTCTTTTTCTGTTTCATCCTCCTGTTCTGAAACCATATTTTCACCTGCGTTTCGTTCAGCTGCAATGCCGAAGCTATTTCTATCCTTCTCGCCCTGGTTAGATATTTGTTGAAGTGGAATTCCTTTTCTAATTCTGTAAGTTGTTTATTGGTGAAGTTTGTCCTACCGGTGTTTAAGCAGTTGAGGTTTAGTAAGCTGGAAGCGTTTGAACCTAGGCATGAGCTTCTCGAAGCTGGATTTTGGACGTCTAAATTTATGTTGTTCGGGCTCGCTGTCTGGTAGTCGGTAAGTGAAGAATTTGGAAGTTTAGTAGCTAAAAAAAAAATAGTTTTTATAAGTTTTATTGAAATATTGTTTGTTTTGATTATTTTTAATTCAAGAATATCGTCACCATTAACCAAAATATATAAACTGTTCATCATCAACTCTTGATGATGCTAACATAGTTAGCAAAACGTACGTAGAATGATAAAAATGTAGTTTTGGTTAGTAGTAATGATATTTTTAAATATTGTTCAAAACCAAATGTTACAAATTCCTAATTCAAGTTCAATATATGAGCTGAAATTGATTTGTTTCCAGAATTACAACTCATTTATGCTTATAAAAATTACTGTTTTATAAGCCAGGGCCGAATAGCAAAAAGTGAAAAAAATCTAGAACAGTATGACACCCATTGGAAATCGAAGAAAATATAGCAAAAATAACAGAAAATATAATGTATGAGCGATTTGAGGTAGGGGGAAGTGGTGGAAGGGGCCAAAACTACAACTCCTATCGAAAAAAGTTAAATGTCAAAGTTGTAGGTAATTAAAATATCTACAACTTTTATATTCATACATTTTCACATAACCTCAAAATATCAAAGAAAAATCTAAATAACTGATTTTTTAGTTTTTAATTTTTATCTCCAATAAAAAAAATTTTTCATGAAATTTGGTGGAAACTTACCTTCTTATGTTCCAAATACGCTGTAATTTTTTTGAATCAAAATATTTGTTTTTACCTTTATTTTAATCTTAAACCAAAAAAAGCTGCTTTTTAAAAAAAGTTCGGTCGCGCTTTTGTTCGTTGAAACTCTAATTTCTGAGATGTAAATGATCTTTTTATTATTCTATAACTTTACCATATAACTTTTTTCGATTGAAGTTGAAGTTTTACCGCAAATCAGGATAAACCGTTTTTCACCCCTAAAATTTCACCCCCTACCACAAATCGCCCTAATAATATTTTTCCTGTCATTTTTGTTATGTTTTCTTCCTTTTTCAATGAAATTCATGGTGATCTAGATTTTTTTGGTCTCAAAAATTATCTACCCAGGCCTATTAGGGCTAACAGTGAATTTGGTCAATTATTAAATCGAGAGAATTTTAAATCAATAAATAAGATACTCATTCGATTTTTTTTTTGAAAAACGGCAGTTTTCGATTGTCTTTTTTTGTGGATTGTCTAAGACTATACAAAATAAGTTAAGCTTCGTTTCTTATAACCAAATAAACAAAGGCTGAAATTTCAAAATTCCAATATCTTGGAACGTTGGTAATATAATTTACTAACAGAACACTATGAAATATAATGCGTAAATGAAAGTGGGTCCATTTTTAAGCCCTTTTTACACTCGTTCCCCTCACACTGTTTAAAAATTCTTGAAAATTCTAGCAATAATGCGCTATTTTTATGTTCAAATAATAAGGCAAAAAATTTGGTTAAAAAAATAAATTCAGTAAAATACAAGAATTCAGCAGTGGTGCCAATTTGAAACAAAAAAATGTACCTAAACGTTACTAAGAAAATCAAATTCAGGTTAGATGACATAGAAAAATTAATTTATTTTAATTTATTAAATATTTTAAATTTTTTATGTTTCTTAAGGAGAGATTTTTTGTTTTAATTTTGTTAGAAATAATAGTATTTTTTGGTGCATTTAAATATTTAATATCCTGTTTAAAAATAATGACTTACTTATGTAATTAATAAAACTAATGGTCGTCTATAGTGGTCGAAAATCGACCATAATTCATTAAATTTTTAAGTCTAAATGTTTTGAAATTATTTTGTAAAAGAATATGGAAAACTTTTAAAAAATTAGTGCCTGGTGATCCAGCTTTTGATTGGTGTTTTATTTTTTATATTCACGAATGATCTTATTTCTTTAAATCACGAATTTTTTCTTATTTTTCGTATTTTTATTGTTTTTCATATTTTTCCTATTTGTTCCTATTATTTTCTATTTGCTCCTATTTTTTCCTATTTGCTAAAATTTTTTCCTAACTTCTCCAATTTTCTATTTTTTTCTTTACTTTCTGATGCTTTTTTCTGTTTTTCTATTTTTCTGTTTTTTTTTATTATTCTCTATTTTTTCTTATTTTTCTCTATTTTTTCCAACTTTTTCTATTTTCTCTTATTCCCTATTTTTTCTATTTTCTCATATTTTTTTATAAATTTCCACATTTTTTCTATTTGTCTTTATTTTCTACTGGTTTTTTCTAGTTTTGTCATTTTTTTTTATTATTCTGTTTTTTTCAGTTTTTTATGTTTTTTTCCTTGATTTCTCTGTTTTTCCGTATTTTTCTTTATTTCTTTCTGTTCTTTCCTATTTTTCCCATTATCCTCTATTTTTTCATACCTTTCATCATTTTCTCTATTTTGCTTTTTTTATCATTATTTTCTTCTATTTTTTCTGTCTTCTCCTGTTTCTACTTTTTTTTTTCTATTTTTCCCTAGTGTTTTTTTATTTTTTCCTGATGCCTTTTCCCATTCTTTCCTATTTATTTCCTATTTTTTCTGTATTTTTTCCCTATTTTTCTTTATTACCTATTTTTTTTTCTATTATTGTCCATTTTGTACTATTTTTTCCCAACTTACCCTGTTTTCCCTATTTTTCTTTATTTTTTCCTACTTTTTCTGTTTTTTTTTTATTTTCTCTCATTCCCTATTATTTGCTGATTTTCCTGCTTTTTCTTGTTATTTCCCATTTTCTCATATATTTTCCTAAAGTTCCCCATTTTTTCTATTTGTGTCTATTTTCTTCTAGTTTTGCCATTTTTTTTTATTATTCTGTTCTTTCCAGTTTTTTATATTTTTTCCGTGATTTCTCTATTTTTCTGTATTTTTCATTATTTCTTTCTGTTTTTTCTATTTTTCCCATATTTTCTTATTTTATAATATTTTTTCCGATTTTTTAATGCTATTCTCTTTTTTTGCATATTTTCTCCATTTTTCTCTATTTTTTTCTATTTTCGAATTTTGCCAGGGAAAACATTTTACCTCATTTTTCCTATTTTCCCATTTTTTTTTCAGGGAAAATATGTTTACTCACGTTTTCTTATTTTGTCATTTTTTCACGGAAAACGTTTATTATAGTTTTCTCAACTTTTTATCGTATTTTTTCCTGTTTTTCATATTTTTATTTATTTTCTCGATTTTTTCCTAATTTCGTCTGTTTGTTTCTACTTTCCTATTCTTACAGGGAAAACATTTTTGCAATTTTTTTTTTAATTTATTTCTATTTTCCCCATTTCCTCGCTTTGCAGTAAAAAACATTATACCTTTTTAGAAAAAATAAAATTCCAATAAAAATCTGTAAACACATGTTTCTAAACTCGATAAACAAAAATTGTCTTATATTTAATATAAACAATTAATGTTATACTATATTGAATTTAATTTATTTGTAACCTTAACCATGCAAAATCTCACACTCCTCCGTTCTCGCATTATGCTTAAAAAGGCGTCCGAAGTTTTTTCTTTGCGTATTAATTTAAGGATAAATATATTTCTATAAAGGAAAACTCCTTTTTTTATTTATTCTAACATACAGGGTGTTGATTTGTGAATATGGCTTGAAACATTCGGTATAATGTAGCAGTAGAATGATGTAAAGACGAAAACGCGAAACAGGATACAGGGTGTTTCATTTTAAAAAATAGTTTGATTCGAAACTGATTTTTAGAATATTCTGTACATTTAAATATATTTTTAAAATGTGCCACATGGCGATGTCAACAATTTTCAATATTGACTTTTTTTCTATAGTTCTGACTAGGTGCTGGTGCTTTCTAGTTGATTTTTCTGTCAAATAATATGTTACATTTTCTATTATCGTATAAGGTGTGTCTCTATGTGTGAATATTTCATCAAAACCAACTTTTCCATTAAATATATTAAAAAAGTGAAATTTAAAACCAATATTTCAAAGCTACACGTACGTATCATATAAGAAAAATATATTTTGTTTAGTTGAAAATAAGTTATTAAGTCAACAAACTCGTCAAACAGTTTAGATCGTTTTTCCAATTTCATTAAATTAAATTGATTGACACCGAAGTATGGAAAAGTTTGTCCATAGAATTTGAAGTGTTTTTTATATATTAAGGGATACATTTATTTGTTTCAAAATCTGATATTATTTTCAACCAAATCTCCCTCCTCCTCAAATGTCATGTGAATAATTCTAAAAGCAGCGTGGGTTGCCAGTAATAAAATATATTATTTAAATGAAGTTATTTGCGAATTCAAGATCTTATCGGGTTTCCATTGGATATATCAGATAACGCATGCAGCGACGTTTTTGTTACAGTTTTACCAGTCAGTTTTGAAAATGTCCACACGAACTGTCATGTCAACTTAAACGAGGATTTCAACTCGTGTTCTGTCGATATTGAAATTACTAGTAACAGAAAAAAAATTGTTGTATCAAATTGTTGGATATTTTTTAAAAGCATTGATGATTTATATTTGTATTTAAAATTAATTAATTAAAATGTTAGGCATAATACTTTCTCGCTATGTATATATCTATACAATTTTAACTTTTTTAATATATTTAATGGAAAAGTTGGTTTTGATGAAATATTCACACATATGAGATAATAGAAAATGTAACATATTATTTGACAGAGAAATCAACTAGAAAGATACAGGGTGTCCCAGCATCTTGTCAGAACTGTCAGCATCTTGTCAGAACTGTAGAAAAAAAGTGACTATTAAAAATTGTAGACGTCGCCATGTAGCATAATTTAAAAATATTTCTTAAAAATCAGTTTCGAATTAAACTTATATTTTTTTTTATGAAACACTCTGTATATTAGTCTATTTCGGGTTTTTCCTTTTAAAACCATTTTATTTTATTTGTTAAAATATAAAAAATTTTTCCTGGAAAATGCAAAAATTGGAAAAAATGGGGAAAATAGGAAAAAATGAAAAAAAAATAGCTAAAACTTTTCTCTGTAAAAATGCGAATATATAGGAATAAACAGGAAAATAGAGAAAAATCGGGAAAATAGAGACTATATGAAAAGGTTAGGGAAAAATAAGAAAAATATAAGAAAAATAAGGAATAACGTTTTCCATGGCAAAATTCGAAAAGAGAAAAAAATAGAAAAAAATGAGGATAAATAAAAAAAATGGGAAAAGTAGAAAAAGATCGGAAAATATCGTAGAAAAAATCGGCAAACAGGATAAAATAAGAAAAAAAGACAAAAATAGAAAAAATACGACAAATACGAAAAATAGGAAAAAACAAGAAAAAATAGGAAGAAATAAAGAAAACTTGGAAAAAATCGGAAAAATAAGAAAAAAATAGAGAATGAGATCGGAAAGAAATGTGCAAAATAATAAAAGTAAGAAAAAATAGGAAAAAATTCGACAAATACAAAAAAATAGGAAGAAGTAAAGAAAACTTGGAAAAAATCGGAAAAATAAAAAAACACTGGAAAGAAATAGGAAAAAAATCACAATAAGAAAAAATACGGTAAATACAGAAAAATAGGAAAAACAAGAAAAAATAGAAAGAAATAAAGAAAACTTGGAAAAAATCGGAAAAATAAGAAAAAAAAAGGAAAAAATACCGGAAAGAAATAGGAAAAAAGTTCAAAATCAGAATAAATAGGAAAAAATAGAAAAAATACGACAAATACGAAAAAATATGAAAAAACAAGAAATAATAGAAAAAAATAGAAAGAAATACAGAAAATTTGGAAAAAATCGGAAAAATAAGAAAAAATAGGAAAAAATACCGGAAATAAATACGAAAAAAAATAAAAATAAGAAAAACAGAAAAAATGAAAACATAAAGAAAAACAGAGAAAAACAAAAAAGTTAGGAAAAAGTTGGAAAAAATAGAAAAAAAATAGGGCAAAAGAGGATACACTAGCAAATTCATGGCATTGTGTGAAGTAGCTTTTTCCTTCTTCTCCTCAACTCTCAATAGTGCAAGGTTGCCAAGCCGTATTTATTTACTTGTAATTTTAGACATATGGTAGCGATTTTTTATTTTTAAATGAATGAAGGTAGGTTTATTTAGAAATGTCGGAAATATCAATTTTTTCCTCTATCACTAGTTATCAGTTGGTACTATGTTGGTATAAAAAACAAAACAAGTTGAATTATCAACTCAGAGTGGCGCTTATACCCATCAATAAAGAAATATTTCAAGTTATCGAATATTCGTGTTTTAGACTTCTAAACACTAAAGGAGAAGTCTTATAATAAGGTTCTCTCTGTCTGTCCGTCTGTCCGCATTTATAAGTCACAACGAAAAGAGATAGAGGCAAGCGGTAAATGGTAATAAACTCAGTATACCTTGAATAGCTCCCAAACATATTTTCAGATTGTTCTGACTTCCGGTTTCAAAACTGGTTTTACAAACTGGAACCGAAAGTGATAATATATCGGTTTTAAAAAATATCATTCCGACGTGAAATTTAACGCTGAATCGATATTTGAGAACAGATTTGAAATATATTTTACGTTTTATGAGATAATGGCTTTTTTGTTTATAAGTCGTCACGTGCCAGTTAACGCGCAGTCGCTTCTGACTTGTTTTAAAAATAAAAATAGAAAAATAATTTATCTCCTTTCGATCATTTTATCGTTTATTCAAAACCAAAACAACTTTATACCTTGAAGAACTGACAAAACGGTAATCTAATTTGCGTTACAAGCTTACTATTGGTTCACGAACGTCACCTAATACCGAACAAATAAACTCTAAAAAACAGGAATATCTTAGTGATAATACTGAGCTATATTTGGTTAAAATGTTTACTCAAAACCTAGTGCTCATGACTGATATTTTAGTTAGTACCACTGGGAATCAAGTTTGTTGGTAAATTTTTTTACTCCTGTTACTAAATGTTTTTAGGTGTTACGACCTACTTGTTTCTATAATTAGAGAGAACAGCAACGGCCAAGGCCGTATACAGAAATAGGTGGGGGGGTTTATTGGTTATGCCACATAAGAAAATGAGTAATTTTGCTCTAGATTTTTGCAAGTCAATAGTCTAAAATTCAGACAAAATATAAAATGTATAAGTCCAGAATGTTATCCATAAAATGTATGTTTTTATAAATTAATTGAAAGCAGAATTAATAACATAATTAAAAATAATTAGAAAATAAAGATTACTTTTCCATACTTTTTTAACACGAACATATCAATAATGTCAATAAGTGTTAAAAATGTTCGTTCTCCAGTACAAGTTGCAACTGGAAGAATTGAAAAAATCTTCAATAATATGAATATGTTGTGATAAAATTCTCTGTTGCATTCTCCCAGAGCTTCAATAGCGCATAATGGATGGTCAATTTCATTCCTTTTTGCCCAGTAAATTTTCCACAAGTTAAATTCTGCTTCAAGCAATGACAGATCAACTTTTTTTTCATACATTTGTAAATTTTCAATGTTTCAAGAAGTTTTTAAACACATCCATGGCAACAACGAATTTAAACATGAAAAAACTTCTTTATTATTCGAGGAATCTATCTTTTAATTGCTGAATAAAATCATTAAGGGGTATAATGGCACGAAGTTACTGCTAATATCCGCTAGGAAGCAGGAGCAGCTGGATCCATATAAATAAGAAATTTTGAAAAATATTTTGTCTGCAACGGTTTGATATGAAGAAACAAAATTTTTACAGCATATTTATTGTGACATTCTCCAGGTCATGTCATATTTGTCAAAATTCCAATTTTTTGAGGTCGCCGAATTTCTTTCTCTTTAACAAAAAGTGCTTCTAAGAAAAAAAATTTTAACTAATCGATAACTTCCTCTAATATATATACATTTAAAATTTCAGCCTATTTTACACAAGGATTTTCGATTTATCGATGATTAAAATTTAACTGAGGTGCTATTATACCCTTAATGAGTGGAATGATCATAGCTATACGAAAATAAATTTCCAGGTCATCTGTTTCTACGTTGCAGTGGAGGTGTTAAGGAAGTTCGTCTAGGAATTTTAATTTCTTCGTCAGCATCAGAAATAATGTTTTCAGCAGCTTCATATTCTTTAGAAAATTCATATTCAATGTTTTCCAGCATGTTTTCGAAATGATCAACAATATTTTGAATGTGATCAATTGCAGATTTCAAATCAAAAAAAGGTGATTATAAAATTTTGCAGATCGTCAAGGTATATGAAAAAACTTTGGCAACAAAGCAGAGACTAACGTCAAACTCTCCATTAACCACAGCCTTTACAAATGAAGAGGCTTTGGAGGAAGTAGCTGTATCCGAATCGTTTTATTTAATTGTGAAATAAATACTTTTGAATTAAAAATAAGATTTCGTCTCAAAATTTTGGGGGAGAGGGTTTCAACCCGTTAACCCCCCCCCCCGCTGGCTACGGCCTTGGCAATAGCGTATCAGCAAAATTTATTTTGTTAGGTTCACATAACCTATTTTTTTCCGTGTAAAAAAGCAAAGTATAATAATCATTAATTTTGGAGAAAAAAAAACTCATTACTGTATAAATCAAATCGGTTACCAATCACTATTTTTATGTGACACGTCCCCATTGTTTAGAAGATTTATATATACTGACAAAATAAACTCAATAATATTTAGACTTAAAAATTTAATGAACTACGGTCACTTTTGTGGACTGGGCGACCAATAAATATACATTAAAATTATATATATTTCATCGCTTGATGTATATAATTTTCATGTTTAATTACGAAGTAAATAAATCAATAATAAAGCCCCTATGGAGCTTAATTTTGTCGACAATAATGATACAATTTCTGAAGTTATTTTCTTAATCCCTAGTGTCCAATGCTTGACCAGCTGCAGTGATATTGACGTTTCGATTTTTGGATAAGAGGGTTAAATTCAGGGATCTAAATGATACAATATGTTCATAAAAATAAAAGATTATTTTCATTTTACTATTATTTGAAGACATGAAATTCAAAGTCTAGTACCACAATTATTTAATTAAAGTTGGAAATGGCAACTAGTTTCGGCACACGAATGCCATCATCAGGTCAAAGAAATTTCACATTATAATGGAAAAATTATTGATTAAAAATAATTACTGGTTACATTACAAGAGCGCACTTAAAATAGTTTATACTATAAACATTAAACTAAAAATGTTTTTTTAATGTTGTGGTACAACAATAGGGGGGACGGTACATATTAAGGATATCGTTGAATTGACCGTCCCCCCTATTGTTGTATCACAATATTAAGGAAAAATTTTTAGTTTAATGTTTATAAACTATTTTAAGTGCGCTCATTTGAGATTATGGATAACTGATTAGATTTATTATTATTTATTAACCGTTAAAATTTTTTTTTAATTATGTAAGGATGTAAAGAAATTTTCTGGCTCAATTAAGGTAGCCGAACTTCGACACCCTAACCTAACTAATTTTTCATTATACTTGTTTGAAATTTAGCTCTTATCTATTCTACTTTTTGTTTGAGGGCAAGTTAATATCAGAGGGTCTGGAGTCATCAATTCTTCAAAGTGACAGTTTTATGTATTAATATTCACATCTTTTTCCGGCTTTTATCTACGCTACCAGTAGAAGTTGTATTTTTATTCATTTGGAGAGGATACCCACACTTGAAATCATTTTATTTTATATACTGATCTAGCAGTGAATTAATGAATATTATATTGTTTAAAAATATATATTTTAAAAAATGTTTATCTATAATTAACAGTATATTATTTGTACCAAAAACTGAATGACTAAAGAATGTTGGTAGTAAAATAATTGACATAATTAGCACTTAATGAATAAACAATATGTAAATTTTCTAAGGTTTATAAACAGATAAATTGTGTAAAAGTTATTCCTTTTAATAATTTGTGTTGGGAATAATTAAAAATCTGATGTTGCATTAACATGTCCAAACAAAAATGTATGAAAAAATATATATTGATAAACTGAGTTTATCATCAACTCCTGATGATGCTAACATAGTTAGCGAAACGTTTGTAGAGTGATAAAAAAGTGTAGTTTTGGTTAGTGGTGACGATATTCTTCAACATTGTTGAAAACCAAATGTTCCAAATTCGCAATTCAAGACAATATGTTAAATTATTTTTCACTATATTCCATCCAATATTTCTTTTTGACACTACATCTGTAAAATTCTGTCAATAATCCGTCAAAACTATTAATGTATACAGGGTGTCCAGAAACGCTCTTCAAAGAATGAAATCACGAAATCTAGAGCTGATTTTATGACGATTACCTTAATCGAAAAATGCGTCCTAAGGGAGCTAGAGCTCTTTGAAGATAGCGCTCTAAAATCGGTTTAATTGAAACACGTTCAAATCGGATTTCTTTTAAACGATATCATTTTGTACATTTATTTATTTAAATCTAACCAATCAAATTTCGTAAATAAATGTTTTTTAATGTAGTCTTAAGCGGCTCGTTTGGGTGGGTATTGGATATTTTTATTTAATTGCTTTTTGTCTTTCAAAAATTCGCCATTTTGAAATCATATTCAAAAAGTTTCGTTATATTCACACAAAAATGATGCCATCCGTTTTCGAGAAAAATCGATTTAAACTTTTCATGTTTCCATTGACTAACAAATAAATTTCTAAATTAATTATGAAAAGATGGCTGTTGAAAATAAACGAAATAACAATTACGAAAATGTCAAATGACTGGTGTTTCATAGCGTAAGTAAGTTTTGTTTTACTTATTGTTTAGAATTATCTTAATTTCTAAAATTGTATTAAAAGTTAAGCGTCACGTAGGTATGCCGAAAAAATTCCAAATAGGAGACATCCTGCTTCAAAAACATTCACAGTTCTTCATCAAAGACTTAAGCCGGAGTCTCATGCGTCCGTTTTCCGTCGATCCGATATCCGATAAAAATTGAATTTCGGATAAAAATAAAATCCAAGTCTCATTTATCCGAAAATCGTATCCGAAAAGGACCCAATTGACAGTTGTATTTGAGGTTATAATACACACAATAATTTATTTATTTGGTTGTAATTGTAATCACGTTCACAATATATCTTATTTAATCTAGGACCAATGATTTTTAGCAAATTTTGGATGTATTAGGTAGTTATAATACTTCTCGTGATCGGTCAGTCTCATTTCTTGTAACAAGTTGTGGAAAGTTTTTCGATGTTTAACCAAATCCCTGGCCCAAAATCTTTTTGTTTTTTTTCTGTTTTTACTTTTATTTGTCCACAAAAGCGACAAAAGCAAGATATTATTGATTCGATGCTTTATTTGAATTTGGAGTTCCATTATCGACGAATGTTAAAACGCAAACCGAATAATTATTTAATTAGTTTATTGTTTTGTTTACTTTTCACCAGTCAGACAGTCAAAAAGTGAGGTTAAAAACGATCCGAAAACGGAAAAAGTTAAAATTGGTTTAACTTTGTCCGACGTCGGAAAAAAGTTAAAAATATTCGGATAAAAAAAGGCGGGAAATTTTTCAACCAATAGGAGCTCCGTCGTACCATCGGACGGTCGGAAAACGGACGCATGAGACTCCGGCTTTAGGGAAACAGGATCTGTAATTCCTAGTAACAACGAAACTGGTAGACATGTTGACGTATTCGAGGAATATGAGAATGATATTTTAATGGAAATCGAGGAAAACCCTGAAATCTGCATAAGTAGATTAGCTGCAAGGTATCCTAATATTTCTAAATCATCTGTGTGGAACATTGTCCATCAGGCTATTAATCATGGTGATTTTCCTGCCCGTGTGGCATTTTCTGCTTGGTTGCGAATTCAAGAAAATCAAAATCATCACTTTCTTTAAACATTTTGTTGTCTGATGAAGGTATTTTCATAAGAGATGGAATTTTTAATATGCGGAATGCACGTTACTACTCTTATAATGATGATAATTCTCATGTTATAAAAGAAACTAAACATCAGGAAAGATTTGGCATCAATGTATTGTGACAATCTGCTTGGTAATGTAGAATTGACCAATCGTTTAAATGGTTAGAATTATCTCGATTTTTTACAAAATAATTTATTGGATGACATTAATTTAAATAGTCGACAGAAGCTTTGGTATTTACATGATGGTTGTCCAGCTCACTTTGGGACTAATGTTCGTGAGTTTTTAGACAATACTTAAGGAGACCGATGGATAGGAAGAGGCGATCCCGTGGCTTGGCCAGCGAGGTCTCCGGATTTAAATCTTCTGTATCGGGATATCTCAAATCAATGGTTTATTCGCAACCAATTGAGTCACGGAATCACCTTTGGAGACGAATTCAGAATGTTTGCAACGAATTTAGAAATAATATGGGAATTTTTCCAAGAATTCAGCGATCTTTACGGAAATGAATAAAATTGCGCATAGAAACATGTGGAGCACTTGCTTTAGATTTAATTTTGTATCTATTACCTTCCGTTATTATTTCGTTATTATTTTTTTAAATAAATTGTATCAATAGAAACTTTAATTTTTACATAAATTTATTTTTTTACTTCAGAAAAGTACAGTCATTATTTGAAAACATTTTTTTGAGTACCTACCTAAAGTTTGGGTAAAAACTGTTTAATATTTATACAGGGACTTGGATTTCTTTTATTCTAAATTTATTGATCTATTGGGCACTTGAAACAAAATATGCTCGCCAAATATCATGAAAATATACAGTGTGGTTAGAAAGTTATGAACCATGCAAGAAATTGGCAAAAATAGATAAAACACCCTGTATCTTGGTTATTAAAGTAGTTAGACCCATTAAGTATGAGGTTTATGAGATCACCTATCTGTAGTTAACGTTTGTCACTTTCCCAATGAAACACCCTATACAATTCTTAGGTATTTTGTTTATTTTCCATGGTCACCTTATCATAATTTTCAAATTTATTTGTAATTCAATGAAAACATATGTAAAGACATGAAAAGTTTAAATCGATTTTTCTCGAAAATGTTTGGCCATGGAGACTTTAGATAAAAGCACCACTTTTGAATGAAAATTACGAAATGTTTTACATTCCATTTTAAAATGGCGACTTTTCGAAAGACAAAAACAAATTGAATAAAAATATCCAATACTCCACCCAAACGAGCCGCTTATGACTACATTAAAAAAATCTTATTTATGAAATTAAATTGGTTATATTTAAAGAAATAAATCTACAGAATAATATCATTTAAAAGAAATCCGTTTTAAAGGTATTTCAATTCAACTGATTTTAGAGTCCTATCTTCAAAAAGCTCAAGCTCCCTTAGGAAGCATTTTTCGATTAAGGCAATTTAGGCTCAATCGTCATAAAATCAGCTCTAAATTTCGTGGCTTCATTTTTTCAAGAGGGTTTTCTGGACACCCTGTATATTGATAATATTTTAAGCTCATATTGATTAATGGGATTTTAAGTTAGAATGGAGGAGATGAATATTCTTATATCGAATATTGACAGAACTTCAGGTCAAATACGTACTTAAAAAAAAAATAATAATCAACAAAAAATTTTTTTACAATTTTAGGAAAATCGAAAAACATTGCTCAACTATTTATTAAAAATGATTACAATTTTTTTTTAATTCTCGTTTTTCCAATGAAAATTCTGTGGAGGTAAGAGAGAAATAATGTTACTTTTATTAATTTAATATCTACATATTTATAATAAATTTTAGATGACCTCAATGTGCATTCAAATCTGTCCATATTATGTGAGGACATTTAAAGATTTAACCAACTTTAAAAACAATAGGCTAGAGACTATTTTCAATATTTGGACTATTCATTGAATACTATCATGTAAAGTTAAGAAAATCGATCTGTAGTTTTATAAATTGTACTACCCAAATCAATTTTAATTCTACCCCAAAAACTTATCCCATTATATAGAGAAAAAAATCAGCGTTTTAAAATTAAAATTTTGGCTTGATAATGGTTTAGTCTCGAGTGGGTGTTCGTTGTGAGAGGTGCAAGTCTGGGGAGACATTCATTAATCTATTGTGACAGCTCAGTGTTAACTACACGCTACATCGGTAATTACTGATGACGGACCGGAACATGACACGGGATCTGAACATTTCTCGTCTCCTATATACCTTTATTATTAATTTAATAAACCGGCTAATCGTCTGCCCGTTTTTGGCTACGGTCGAACAATCGAGAGCTGAGTCGGTTTTATCTTGATTCAATTCATTAGTTTTTCAACTATTGAAAGTTGTTCTTTTTTAATACGACTGAAAATTATATATAAACTAATTTATATATTCAATACGAAAATAAGAAAATTTCCTCATAATTAACTTAAACTCTTTCATGGAGACATTTCTCGATTTTTTTCTAGTACAAATATTATTATTAACTTACTTTACAGCTTAGTATCTAAAAACCTAAGGGTCATACCTTGGTCGATTTTAATTTTGAGCCCTGTAGGTCAAAGTAAACTGGAGATATTGAGGTCACATGCAGTGCAAACTTTGTTGATGGTTAATACGTACTCAGCATTTTTCATTTTTTACATATGAAATAAATAAATTATTAAAAAATGATTAGATTAAAAAAAACCATAATTTTTACTCTCTCACTACTTCACCACAGTAATACTTTTTTATCATTAACATTTGAAGTAACTGTCAGCTGTTATTTTTTAATAAATTCTAATTTTAACTAACTATATTACATTCTCACTACAATACCAACATGATAATTTTTCGTCATTAAAATTTAAAAGTATATAACTTCTAGAGGTAGATAACTCTACAAAACAATGAAAGATAACAAGTACAAACACCTTTCAACAGGAGAACCGACTTACTGGTCAAGCGATAAAAGCAAGATATCAGACTTAATTGCTTTCTCTGTTCTGACCACTCTCCGGTATTAGTTGCACCAAACACTGAGATAATAGTGAAGGAGACACGTCCTACCTTACATAACAAATTTTAGAAATTGGAATAATTTTAGGACAACAGTCGAAAACTGAAGCTGTTGTGAGACTTACAAAAACCATCCAAGAAGTTTCTTGGCAAAAAACCCCAACAATGACGCACACGGTGAATAACAAGGATTTACCCAACATAATCAAAGAAAAAATAGACAACAAAAGAAGACTTCGCCAAATAATGCCAAAATAAAAGAGCACCTGCAAATAAAATTGAATTAAACAAAGCAACTCAGGTACTAAAACGAATCCTAAATTCCCAAAAAAATAACTCTATTCAACAGTATTTAAGCAACTTAGGCCCTACAGAAGCTTCTGCATACTCATTATGGAAGGCCACTAAAAAGCTAGACCGTCCACAATTTTACAACCCCCCTATCAGAAATGATGAAGACCACTGGCTTAAAAACAACAGACTAAAAGCAGCAGCATTTTCAAAACATTTTGAAAAAGTCTTTCAACCTAACTCCACAGAAACAAATGAAAATGACATTACCAAATGAAACCTCCTCTTGAAAAAATAACAACAAAACAAGTTCAAAATGCTATTAAAACTCTGATATCAAGAAAGTCTCCTGGTTATGACCTGATAACAATCAAAATTCACCAAGAGTTACCTGAAAAAGCAGTTAACATAATACAGTCACTGCAACTTACGCCGACGACGATACCGCTTTAGTAAGTAGCCTCATACTCAGACCCCCGAATGGAGTCGTAAATTCTTCAAACAAATCTTGACAATTTACATGAATGGTTAAAAATGTTGCGTATCAAAGTCAACGAAGGCAAATCTAATCATGTCACTTTCACAAATAGATGTCCACTTGTTTCTTTAAATAGTCAAGAAATATCACAGTCAGAAGATGCCAAATATCTTGGAATCCATATAGATAGAAGACTTTCCTGGAAGAAACATATCTTCACAAAAAGAAAACAGCTTGGAATAAAACTTAGACAATTATATTTGATATTTGGACATATGGAATTCAGCTATGGGATCAGCATGTTTTTATTAACTTGGTATATGTAATTTTACTGTCTCTGTAACTCTTGTCCTAGGCCTAGGCCTTATGCAACAAACTAAATAATTAGAGGGTAAAACCATAGGGTTTTGGCCCCACAAACCCATTTTCTATATACACAACATTTACTTATTGTTCCATTCTTGAACAGATTGTAAATTAACTAAGAAAAAAAAATAATTGGATTAAACAAAACCATAATTTTTACTCTCTCACTACTTCATTTGCACTACAATACCAACATGATACTTTCTCCTCATTAAAACTTAAAAATATCAGTTAAGCGTTATTAATATAAAAAAAATTTAAGATAATTCCAACTTGCTATTTGTTATAAATCTCGCACGATTATGAAAACTTGATGTATACAGCAATTTTAATTATTCCCTAAAGTGTAACTAGAAATTTTTCTGAATACAAATTACAAAAAGTTAAATTCTTATGAGGTATTATGTAGCCCCTTTCCCAGTTTCCATGATTTTAGAAGAAAGTGTTGTAATCAAAGTTGTAGTTATTTTTGGTCGCGAATAAAGGTAAGAGAATTTGATTTGAAGTGGTTGTTCGTTCAAAGCACGGATCCATTTGTTTATTGAGGCCGGGTTAGTTTTATGGAAAATTTTGTGCTTATTTAACGTTTTATGTGCTATGCTGATCAAAAGCATATTTTCGCCATTTCGATCACATGCTCAGTGTAACTGCTTAAACTAAGATTGTACTTGATAACAATTTTCTACACTTTGGAATGCAGAAAAAAGGTTGAACCTAGAGAAACAACACCATGATAAATATTTTTACAAAAGTAAAAATTAGTAAATTCTACAAATGGCAGAAGAATTTGGTCTCTATAAATGAGTAAAGCAACGAAGACAGATTGGTTTGATTCATTTACTAAACACGTAACGTCCATTTCACGTTCAAGCTAATTCAATTTTCACCTAATTCATCTTATTAACTTTCCAACCGAAACATGTAGAATAGAAATAAAAGTTTTCACAACTTTTCGTATTCCATTAACTAAATTAAAACAAGTTATTGTCTTAATTGTTTTTTTTTTGTCTAAATTTACATTATGTAACCAAGCTTAAAATAGCACAATAAGCACAAAATGAGACTGGGAAGGCAAAGGCTACAATTCGTACGTTTAATATTTTAATAAATATTGATACAACGAAATAGGCAAATATTTTCAATATTGCTTTGAATTCACAAAAATTATTAATTGGGATTTACCTTTAAGTAATAATTTATATAATTGAAAAACATTCTGGATACTAATATGTTTATTTATATCGTCAATTTGTTACGATTTTGGATTCCTGAAGTCTTATAGCAATAATTAATTTTTTAGCTAATATTAGAAAAAATATCTCGGTTATATTCAATTTTTTTACTATTCACTTTAATTTAACATCCCCCCCCAAAAAAAGATCAAATAACATTGATGGTGCGAAACTAACCGCATTGACGAAATTGGAAAATAGTGGAATCATGACAAAGTAACAACTAAAAAGAAGTAGCGATGGGCGTGGGAGAAAACGTTGGGAAATTTTTTACAAATTATGTGTTAAAATTAAATGTAGTTAAAAATATATATGTACTAAATTAGTAACATTATCAGTTAAAACGATATAAAAATTTAAAGTATTAGCAACACAAGAATAATAGCTAGAGAGAGAATGGTTACAGGTCCATGTAGTTTGTAAAAATGAAGAACAGACAGCTGACTAAATGAATTTATAAAATAGATGAAGAGGCCAAAAACTAGGTTAAGATAAACTCGAAGAACAAAGGAGTTACAAGGGAAAAAGGGGGTACAAGGTTCAACCAATAATATAATTAGCAAAGGAGGACGGGGTATTAGTCTTTTTAAATTTGTCTATATATCTAAATGTGCCTTTAGACCATTGGATTTTTCATTTGATATTACAAGTGATAACACATCTGATTTACATCTGTGCACCTATTCTTGAAAATCAGGGAGTAGAAATTAAAATAGAAATAGGCGTGGCTCCCTGAAATGTAAAATAACCCTATTTTTGAAAAATTTCGATGGAAATAAGTGGGACTTTTATTCTCCCAGGGAGTATAAAATTTCTATTTATTTTGTTTGGATTTCGTGTTTTTATTTTTACGAGTTTTGCTGGGAAGTTTACTAATATAAAGGATAATATTAATGAATTATTGATATGAAATAACCTCATGAATGACGATGTGGAGGAATCTCTGGAGGGGGTTGAAAAAGGAAGAGTTCATAATACTTTCCTCCAAGCTTCCCAGGTTTTATTGGCTCCCTCAGGCATACAATTTAAAATTGCGACCAGCTCAAACCAGAGGGCTTGGCACTGAGCCCGGTGAATGTGGGGGTAAATGTGCCCGAATACATCTTTGGTCGTTGCGAAATGTAATCGACCAGCATTTCTTTTTGTGTTTTGTTAATGTTTTTTTTTTAATACGACACCGGACCATATCTAATACATTACAGTTATGTCAAAGAATACGATAGGTATTCTTTGGTTATGTCTTATGTCACATGGCTGTCAGACATTGCTGCGATTGGATAAAATTGAATTTTAACCCTTGGCAACTATGTGTGTATTTTCACTCACTCCTTTATTTCAAGAATAAGGTATTTTTGTACCGAGAGAAAAAGCTGGGAGTAGAAAAAGTAGGGAGCTACTTTAGGAGTAACTTTTCTCTTGATTTCAAGAATATTTACACTGGGCACAATCGAACCATCAAATTGATGGTTCAAATATCTCATATGTCCCAACTCCACTCTAATTTGTGGGAAAAGGAGTGATACAAGTAAAAGTTGATTAAAGTGTCTGTTGTTGTAAGTTTTAATTCATTTAATTAAACACTTGACCATATTTGAGATAGGTATAACCTCTTGTATTTTATTTATGGTTTAAACAAATAAAAACTAAATCCCAAACGGTATCCATATCTGAAATGTGGTCCAAGTTTTAAGGAAGTACCTGACTTTGTGTTTTATTTCCTTAAATAAAAACTAGATTATATTAAATGATTGTTTCCTAAAACAGGCAAAGTATTTGTCTCATGTTTTCTGGTTCACTTTAATCTCCATTTTTGTATGTTAGAGCGTCATTTTAATGATAGATATTGAAATGTAAAATCCACGGGATATAGGGTGGATCACATTTCTCACTTGGGAACTCTTTCTCACTGGGCTGTGTTCAACAGCGCCTAAATAAACGAAAAAAAAAATATTAAAAACAATAATAAATTTAATGATCTTCTTTTCTTCTCTTTCTTTGGTCTACCTCTTCATATCTTGATAACTATTTTCTGTTTCTCTTATTTTCTGTCTCCGCCTTTCCACTGCTACTCTCCCTTTACTACCTCCCTATTTGTCGTATTACTTCCTTAATTTGTCGCTCCTTTTTCCTTGGATCTTTGTTCTTAATAAATAAATATTCATTATTATTTTTTTTTTAAATTTTATTATTTTTTCTTTTTAAATAAACCATTTCTACAAACCATACATTACTATTTCCATAAACCATAGATTTCTATTTCTAAGTGACTGAGGATGGTGTACACACTAGATATCAGGTGAAGAGTGAAAACGAGTACATCAGTGTGTAAAATTTTACACACTGATGTACTCGTTTTCACTCTTCACCTGTTTTCTATTTCTTTTTCCAATAAAATAATGTTTTTACAATTTTTTTAAACAGCTTTTTTTTAAATTTCTGACAATCTGTTTTTTCTAATCAACAAAACCTTCAATTTTTTTTTCTTTTAACCCAAAATGTTTACCTACTATTTTTTTAATTTTAAACTTCAGACAAATCATTTTATCTGATAGGAAATGTCATCCAACCCGTCACAGGAATTTCATACTTCAAATGGCTTAAGCCCTATTCATATTACCAAAATTAGTTTATACTTTTAATATCAGTTACTAAAATTTCTTTTTAATTTACATTTTTCTTTTTAATGTTAAAAATAAAGGAACACTGTTAATTTTACTTCCAATTATTATCCATTTTTTTTTAACTCAACCAACCCCTACTTACTATATTTTATAACAAATCTTATACAGGGTATAATAAATTTCCTAACGATTACCCAAAATTACAGGGTATAACAAATTTCATAACAATATATATGTTTTTTTTCGGTATGTTGAGGTTATTTATAATATGATATAGATGCTTTATTTTAACTGTGCCATAACCCTTTTGAAAGTCAATAAAAATGGCATATATTGGTACATCGAATCTCCAAAGAATTTTTCATCATATCCCTTTACCTTTTTTCTGTACTCTGCTATTATTTTGTACATTGTGTAGAGTAATGCTATTATCCCTCTATAATGCGTACATTTATCTGTTTTCCCTTTTTTATTATTATTGCCATTTTCCAAGCTTCTTTCACTGTCTTTTGTTCCCAATATAATAAATATACTAACTGAATACCAGTGCTTTGCTATGGAGTCTCTTTAACAGTGCCTGGACGACCGAGCTTTGCTTGTATTTTACTATTTTTGCCTATTTTTCCTGTTAGTCATTACTTTTCCCTGGTTTTCCCTATTTGTTCCTATTTTTATATGTTTTGTTCTATTTTCCTAATTTTCTCTATTTGTTTCTGTTTTCTATTATTTTATCCCATTTTCTCTATTTGTCCTTATTTTGTTCTATATCTCCATATTTTGACCTTTTTCTTGGTTATTCCTATTATTTAATGTTTTTTCATTTTTTCCTATTTTTCCCCATTTTCTTTATTTTTCCATATTTTTCACCATTTCTTCTTATTTTTTCATATTTTTGCCAATTTTTTACCTTGTTTTTCCCTGCTTTTCCATATTTTATCCTGTTTCTCCATATTGTTTATATTTTTCCCTTTTTTTCTCAAATTTCCCTTTTTTCCCATTTCCCCCAATTTTTCCTGTATTTCATTATTTTTTTTCTGTTTTTCCCTACTTGTCCGTATTTGTCCCTATTATTACCTATTTTTTCCCATATCTCCTATTTTCCCATATATTTCCCTATTTTTATTGACTACTCTGTCTTTATCTTTAATTTCCCTATTTTATCTATCTTTTCCTAATTTTTTCCTATATTTTCCCCAATTTTCGCTATTATTCTCTATTTTTGTCTTATTCTTCTGTTTTTAATTATTGTTTTCTGTTTTTCAATATTTATCCCTATTATTATCTATTATTTCATTATTGCATTTTTTTCTTATTTTCCTAATTATTGCCCTAATTTTTCACTATTTTCCCATGTTCCCATATTTATTCTCTAATTTTTCCCCACTTTTCACTATTTTTTCCAAAATTTTCCTATTTTGCTCAATTTTGAACAATTTTTCAAATTTTTCTCAATGTTTTCCTTAATTTTCAGTATTTCTTGCAAATATCTCTATTTTTTCCTCTTTTTCCGTTTTTCTATTTTTCCTATATATTTTTATTTTTTTCTGTTTTCCATTAGATTTTCCTATTTTCTTTATTTTTACTTATTTTTCCTTACTTATTAGATAGATTTGTAGATATTTTTCCCTGTTTTATTGTACTTTGCTCATTCTTCCCTACTGTTTCCCTATTTTAAACTATTTTCCCCTATTTTTTCCAAATTTTTCAATATTTTTGCCAAATTTTCCTATTATGCTCAATTTTTCTTCTTTTTTCCCCAATTTTTCCCTATTTTTTCCCTATTTTTCAATCTCTTTACCAAATTTCTCTATTTTTCACTTTCCATTATTTGTTTCTGTTTTCCCAATTTTTCACTATGTTTCCCTGTTTTTCCAAATTTTCGCCATTTTTCTCTAATTTTTCTTATTTTCCTATTTTTCCTTAATTTTCCTAATTTTCCCTATTTTCCCTATTTTCCCTATTTTCCCTATTTTCCCTATTTTACCCTATTTTACTTTCCCGACCCACCTCCGAGATAATGATGGAAATATCCATTTTGAGGTTACCTGTGGTGATTAAGACCATTTCCAGATGGAAGTCTATCTGTCTGCCTGTCTGTCTGTCTGTGCGTATTCTTCCACGACAGAGGCCACACATTTAATCCGATTGTGCTGAAATTCGGTATATGGGTTTGGGTAGTAGATTTTGCTGTGCGTCGATTCTATATCAATCAGTCAGTCAGTCAATCAGTCAGAACTTTACCACTTATATTATAGATTTAATAAGAGATTATTCTATTTTTTGTCTTACTTATAAATGTTTCTATATATTTAATTAATTTGAAATATTTCAATTTTATTTTCGTACAAAATCTCACAAGCTTAATAATCCTAAAGCTTCAATTTTCACTACCTACAGAACACATCAGAACCTTATCTTGCGATCATTTGATATTGTATGTTAATTATATCTGCATGACACAAGTTTTTAAAAGGGAATCCTTATCAGCTCCATCACGCTAGTTTCGAATACACGCACGTTTATACGCATTATAAGTTCACAGTAGTCGACCTTTATAGATAAATTAATACACCTAATGTCCAATTTATACATGACACACTTCTTCACTAATTTATGTGTAATAACATTTAGAATAAAACTAGGTATTAGAATCGAGCATGTAGATTAATCAGAATTAACTCATTAAAACAATATAAGATTTAAACCATTTCAGTGTACTTATGAAGCACATTTTTCAATACAAATTGTTGATAGTACTAAACCATGTAAAGATAATTAAAATAAAAAGGAAGAGAAAGTCAGTCAATTTTATCAAAATATTATTAATTAAGGTTATTCCACTTTAACTTGAAAAACTTGTCATTTGGGCTCGACTTATCTTGTGACCACGAAGACATCACTGTTCATTGATCCAATTTAACGCGATTGACTGAGCTGTCAGTTAACAAACACCACTAGATACCGATATACCTTTCGATTTTTATGTATCAGATTTCAGGTACACGAATTCGATCTTACGGCTATAATTTACAAAACACGGCCACTTGCCAAATTTACTCAACATTATCGACCTGTCAGATCACAATCAGTACGCTGATTGAATAAATCGATTCGAATTTAAGATTTTCTATTTACACCTAGTTAATAAATTAACTTTTAAGCTTTAATTATTATACCATCGGTTGTTTCATAATATTTTTAAGAATATTAATGTTACCATGTAGAAAATTGATTTTATCATGACTTATTTTTGTCAATAATATACAGGAAGTATTATCAGTTGGGTCTTAATTAAAAAAAAAATGCGCGGTCGGGGAACTCCCGTCATGAACAGTTCCTTACGTTATTTATTCAACTCTAAACGTAATTTAAAATTTTTTTTAATTTAATGCCATACTTTTTTAACATTTTTAGAACCTAAATAGTCAGTACTACATACCCCTAATTTTTTTTTTGTAAAACTCCTACCCATCTCCGAGAAAACAAGCTTTTTCCAAAAATATTTGAATTCCAGATCCTTTTTTAAAAAATCACAATTGTTTCAGCTTCAAAATTACCAACGTAAGAAGATAAACGACTGAAGATTTTTTAGACTCAGTTTGACATTTTTATTTTGTACAGGGAGATCTAAAATAAATTTCAAAACCTTTCACAGAGGTTTTTTCAGTTTTTTTCAAATGGGTCACGCTGTACAAATATTAATTAATGGATACGGAATTTTATTTTATTTATTTTTTTTTAGAAAAATCACATTTCACACAGTCCTTTGTCTTTGTACATTGATAATTTTAAAGCTGTATAGCGTTAAATCGGAAAAAGTTGCGAATTTTTAAAAACGGATGTGCAAATAAAATATTTTTCGGAAAAAGCTAGTTTTCTGGGAGATGGCTGGGAGTTTTACAAAAAAATTTTGGGGTGTGTAGTACTGATTATCTAGATTCTAAAAATGTTAAACAAAGTATGGCATTCCATTTGAAAAAAAATAAGTTATTTGCTTAGTTTACTAATGGACCACCATGTATACATGAAAATAATTTTAGAATGTTTATTTTTAAACACCATTTATGGCAGATCTTTAAAGAAAAAAAAATAAGAACCGAACAATAAATTTCAAAAAAATTTTCATGTGCTCAAATGTTAATGTTTTTTTCTAAGGGGGTGTTTTTTAGACAAAAATGTTGAAGGTACGTAATTTCTTTAATGGATTTTTTTGGAAAAAATTTGCATGGGCTGATTTTTTTTTCTAATGGGATATTTTTTTAAAAAATAATGTTGAAATTTTCTAAGAAAAAAAAATTCTGGGACACCGAGTTTTTTTTAAGGGGGTATACCTACTCTGCATACTTGTGTGATTTATTAATTTACTTTTCCATTACAAAATTGCAATATAGTAAATCCGATATGAATTAAAATAAAAGCAAGCCTTGTAGCTGCTCGAATCTCGATTCTCGCTTTTTCGTTACGTGACGATTTCTGCCAATTAACTCCTACCGCAAGCCGCGTTAAGGAGCTTCGTTCCGAAAACTTATTTAAGTGTGTGGATAATATAACATAATTATTATAACTAACAAATAACACAAATTACTAATTTTTTAAAAGTTCCCCTCCGTCATATTTTTCCCATTTTAAATTGCATCCCGTTACCTGAACCGAAAAATAATTGCATCCTTACTAGATAGGGATTTTCTGTGTTCGATGGTCAGTTATAAATGTTTTTAAGTTTTTCAAGCAAAATACCGATTTTTACTATTTTTGGTTAGCTCTTTCGATATATAATCTCAGATTGAAACAGAACCCCATAAATACCTTTAAAAATGGTGTCTGAAAGTGGACATTTTTTCAAATACCGATAAATCCGAAATTCGCCCCCATTTAAGAGGTTTTTTAATCTTCGGGGGCTCTCAGACCCTCAATTAAGGTGCGGTCCCTAGATGGCTTCAAAAATTGTGTCGGTAAACTATTATATATTATTTCAATATATTTTATTACAACACATTACTCTTCCATTGTAATGAGTTTAGGGCGATTTGGTAAGCAATTCTAGTAAAATTCCGGTTTCCGGAGATGACGCAATTAGTAAGGTCGTCCGGAGTACCAGTTCGAGGGGGAGGGGGTTGCTAGATTCATTATAAGTGTCTCGAAAAACTCTCCGGTAATAAATTTTTATCGATTTCTATATAATGAATTTCTATGGAACTCCTGGTGATGACGTTCCTTGTGCTGTCTTGACCCCCAGGTGCACAGGAAGTTAATCTGAACTAAGGCTTCAAACGAGAACGATACTTTTCTCGTCTCGTCTCGTCTCGTCTCGTTTCGTCTCGTAAAACCGAGACGCGAGCGAGGCGAGACCTTTTTGAAAATTATTTAGGCGATACCGAGACCACATACGACGAGACCCGAGAGTCACGTTTCTGGTCTCGTTCATATTTCATTAGAATTTTTTCTGAGAAAAATAAACTGGCAAACAGTATAAACCTTTAATTTTTTTATTATAAAAAAAAGGTCTGCATAGGTTACGATAAATTTACGAAATCTAAAATCTGGTAACTATGTGTGAAATATTTTATTTTATAATTATGGCCTTTCACTTATAGCAAAAATGCCGTGGTGTTTCGAATTTTTTAGGCCAATTACAATAGAATTCATAATTACCTCGTTTTGTAGTATTTTAGAAATAAGTTCTAGCAATAACGAGATTAGACGAGACGAGACAAACGGTTACGAGACGAGACTGAGACTGAAACGAGACTTATTTTTTTCTCAGCTAACGAGTCCGAGACGAGATTTTTGAAATTATCGCCTTATCTCGTCTCGCGTGAAGTCCTAATCTGAACATACTATTCAGGTTCAGTAACTCAAATAAAAATATTGGGTTGTGGAATTTGCTTGATTTTTGTCGGAGATATGATATTTTCCTTAATCAATTGAAAAAATGCACTTTTAAGAATGCATTTTTAACAAAGTAGTTTACCAAAAGTGGTCACAAACTTTCTAGACGAGTTCACGAAGCAAATGCAAAAAAACACATCTTAGTCAATTCTCCAGTGCAATATTTGCTCGACTAAATGGTATGTTTATTAATTTTGGTGAAAAAAAAATATGAGATGGAGAAAAAAGAAACCAGAATAGAGTAGCAAGCAGTATTGAAGAAGGAGGAGAGAAAGAAATTTTTAAAATTAATTTTATTGTTATTTCTCCTATTTTCTTTTCCCATATCTTCTCCCATCTCTTTTTGACTTTTTATTAAATATTTCTCCATATTTTGCATTATTCTTTTCTTTTTATCCATTTTCATCATTGAACGAATTATGAATATTTGTAATCATAACTGTTGGAAGAATACTAGACGGCAAACGTGTTAACATCAATCCAGAATTTCGAAGGACTAATCTTCTTGGGTAGAAGTTAAACCAATATGAATGTTGAAATAAAAATATTATTTGAATTTGTACTGTAACATTTTATTAAATTTTTCTAAGTATGAAATATGAACAGCATAATCAGTTCACTATTATTGTAAAAAACTATTAACATTTTTAATATGTAAACTCAGAAAACTTTTTAGGTGCGGTTAAACCACCATTTTTTTATACGAAGAAACTTTTTTTGTCCTAGTAAATGCGTGTACTCTGATTTTTAACGGAGAGGAGGGTTGGTAGTTTTTTATTGGTAGGAGAAATGTGACGTGGTACATAAATAGCCTTGAATTAAGCAACGAGAAGAAACATATTTATATTTTTTGTCTCTTATAATGATGGAAAAATATGAGAGAAAGATACGATTGCATAGCAACAGTCGCTTGTGTATTTTATTTTTGTTAACGGTAGTTTGCAGGAGACGGAAAAAATTTTTAGAGAGAGACTGAATAATATTGTGTTGATTTTAAATCTATTTTTAGATTATGAAATATTAAAATGTACAATAATGGACATTAACATGAACTGAAAGATTAATATTATTAATTTTAAATGATATATGAATTAGTTTTTAAATTCTGGAAAATATTCCAATGAAATTTATCCAGTCATCATTTGCTGCAGCATTTCATTTTTCTCTCCACCTCCTCTATTCTATTGTTTATTTCATTTCCTTTACCATTAATTTCTGATGATGCTAACATAGTTAGCGAAACGTACATCGAAGATGTTTATTCATTTTTTATGCTTGATGATCAAACATTTAACAATAACCAAAATTTTAGCATTTTGATAATTTTATAAAAAATAATAAAATGAAAATAAAACCAATTTACATCTAATAAGTTTTCTTTACAAATTAATTTTCATTATGGGGTCAAATGTTACACATTCACTCTTAAAAAATACCAACGATAACATCAATAAAAATTTTCTTATTAGCTATAAACTTTTTGCAAGTCATGTAATTTAAAACAGACACGGTCGCCGTCTGAGTCCGTATAGTCGCGCCGTCACGAACGCCAATGATCAGACAGGGGTTGAATATCACAACGACTAAAACAAACAACTCGTATACCATAAATCCATTAAATCTTTATTTATCTAAGGTTATTCTATCCAAGATTGTTCAATATAGAAGGTTAACTCGATTTTAACGGACTCGTGTGAAAGTGGCTCGAAACAAAATTAGCCAGTTATAGTAATAAAAAAATATGTTTTATCGGCTAAAATTTAGAGAAAAATAGTTGTTAAAAATATAGTTATATTTTAAATCCATACATTAACACTAGATTTGACCCATATTCCTTGTTCACTTAATTTATTTTTCATTTTTTTAAATTTCTTTCTAAACACAGAACAAAATCCAGATAGTTGTCCAATGTAATTTGTTTCCAGATATGCTTTAAAATTTACCGTGTTTGTCCGTACACTTTCTTAAACACATTGTATTATTGAAAAGTGTATTATAGTGTTGAATAATCAATTATCCAATAGTCAAAAGTTTTATTTCCGCAACAAAACAAAAAAAAAACAAGAGTTCCATCACTATTAAAATATATATTAATTTGTTAGAATATACTTTAAAATCCACTCTATTTAATGAATAAAAAAATTATTCATACGAATTTATTAAATTACTATGCGAATTGCATAGTGAGCAACTTGCATTATTTTTTATTTTTCAAGAAAACACAACATCGAAGGGGTGCGAGTTTGTTACTTTATTCAAATGGTTTGCATGTCAGATGAAAAAGACTGACTTATACGAACGTGCACGCAACTTCGGTCAAGCCAACTTGACCGACAACCCACGCGTCCAAGACTACTGTCACACGATTTTTTATTAAGCGATACGGTCAATTTCGAAATAATAAGCTGGTTGGTTTTCAGGACCGGTTTCAGCCAGATTCTATATCCTTCTATCGATCACTACGAGTAAATTTGTTATATTACAAAAAGTAAAGATATTTTATAAGTCCAACACTTCTTCATTGTGGGTGGTAATGTATTAAAAGTGTATATTTTACTCTCCGAATAGAAACAGCAAATTAACATATAGGCTGAATTTCGTAACTCTCAATAAATAATAAATAAAAAGTATCATTAAGTATTTTTCTTCACTAACAGAATCAGTTAGCTCAAAAAAATATAAAAAAAAATAATAAAGACGAGTCTAATCTTGACCATTAGTCATGTTAGTGGACACTAAATTGTCTTCCTAAGCAGATCCACCTATTAGACCAAAGACGAAACATTTTAAATGTTCGCCCGTTTCGTTTAGCATCAAAAAATTGTCTTTATTTTTCATATCTTTAACAAATTCGGAATTCGAAATAATTTTTAATCTCCTCCAGCTGCCTTGTTAGTTTAGTTACATCATATTTAAGTCTGCCATAATTTAATATTTTTTTAAACACTTTGTAAATTATGGCAGACGAAATGAGTAGGTATATAATTAGTTTTCTCTTAAAATGTATATGAAAAAACTTGCGAAGGACCACCCAATTATTATAGAACTACGACACTTGTTTTTAAATGAAGATACAACTGTTTTTAATTCTGAAGAGATTTTACACGCTCATTTATTAGTCATAAAACATTCTGTTATAACATTTACAAAAGATTACAGACACTAATAACTTTAAAATGACCAAAAAAGAGACAGGGAGCACGTTAACAAAATCACTTTTATACGTATTTATTTTACCAGCACTGGACGTGTTCAATTGCGAAATCACTACAAATTTTTTTTAACAGGATTTCAATAATTACATTTGGATCATAGAAATCTTAGTTATTCATTAATTGCTAATTATATCAATTATATTTAATTTTCAATCGAGCACATTTTTTTAAGAGTTAATGATAAACTAAATTTTTTATAGCAAACCGCTTACTCAGACATAAAAACGATTTTTGACTGTCTGAAGATATGTTAAGCTATTTTGAAAACTAGCTAAATACCCGTACCTTGCTACGGAGTCTCTTTTAGAGTATTAACTGGACGGCCGAGCTTACCTTCATTTTTCCTGTTTATTCATATTTTTTCCTATTTTAACCTATTTTCATTATTTTCTACCATTTTTTCCTATTTTTCACCATTTCTCCTTATTTTTTAGTATGTTTCCCAATTTATCCCTATTTTTCCCTTTTTTCCTCATTTTTACTTTCCCGACCCACCTCCGAGAAGGGAAAGTATTGTGAGCTAAAAAAATTTTCGAGATAAAGATGGAAATATCCATTTTGAGGTCACCCAGATGGAAGTCTGTCTGTCTGTGTGTATTCTTCCATGATAGAATCCACACGATTAATCCGATTGAGTTGAAATTCGGTATATGGATTTGGGTTATCCATCCCATTAGTTTTTGTACGACATCTGTCAAACGGAAGTGTCACTATCAAAAAATGCAATATGTCATTTGAAAGCCCTTAAAAAACTCTATTCAAAATAGTTAAAATTATTTATCCAACTGTCACCTGTCAAAAAAAAATTCAAAATTTGAAACTAACATTAAATATCTGGAAAATTATTCGTGGATACTCGTCGGGCAAGTTTTGGCGCGAAGCAACCGATTTTTTTATGATTTTGCATATTCTTTCATATTTTTGTCTACTTTTCCTATTTTTCCCGTTTTTTATTATTTTCTAATGTTTTTCCATATTTGTCTATATTTGTCAATATTTTTTTGTATTTTTGCCTATATTTACTGTTTTTTCTTATTTTCCCCTATTTTTCACTATTTTCCCATATGGTTCGCTATTTTTCCAGATTTTCTCTAATTTGTGGATTTTCTTTTTGTAATTTTTTCCTATCTTTGCCATTTTTTCCCTATTTTGCCCCATTTTTCCCAATTTCCCAATTTATCCCTATTATTTTCTGTTTTCCATTTTTCCATTATTTTCCGCTATTTTTTCTTATTTTTTCCTATTTTTTACTTTTTGTCCCTATTTGTACTTATTTTTCTCTATTTTGCACTATTTTCTCTAAATTTCAATGTTAAACTCTAATTTTTTCCTATTTTTAACTATTTTTCCCATTTTTCCCTGTTTCCCTATTTTGGCCAATTATTCCCAATTTTTCGTAATTCTTCTGTTTTTCATTATTTTTTCCTGTTTTTCCCTATTATTTTGTGTTTTCCCTTTATCCATTATTTTCCACTATTTTTCTCTATTTTTTCCAATTTTTTACTTTTTGTCCCTATTTGTACTTATTTTTCTCTTTTTTGCTATATTTTCTCTATATTTTCCTATTTTTTCCATTTTTGTGTGTTTCGCTATTTTGCCCAATTTTTCGTGATTCTCCTGTATTTCATTATTTTTTTCTGTTTTCCCTATTTACCCTATAATTTTCAACTATTTTGTCTATTTTTTCCTATTTTTTACTTTTTGTCCCTATTTGTACTTATTTTACTGTATTTTGCCCTATTTTCTCTATTTTTAATTATATTTTGCTCAATTGGTTAACAAAAGTGGTGTGATATATTTGATAGGACCTCTGTATGCACAATTTTCGATATAATATTTCTTGGAGCGTACAAGAGGGAAAGAAATAATCTTGTTAAATCTAGATAGAAAATATTGCGTAACCGTTGGCTCGATATTTATAGAAATTTTACAATGACGTAGTAATATACAAATCAAGACATATTGGTATAATTTAATTTATATTCTTTTTTTTTGTTATTGAAAATATGATTTAAATTTAAATTTAAAATATTAGTTTGATTTTATTTTCTAAATATCTATATAGATTCACTTATTGAATTTAGAAGAACAAAACAAACACTTTCGTTTCGACAAATATTTCATAATATCATTCAAAACAAATTGATACGGTTTAACGGATTATATGATTAGATAAACCGGATTACCGGTAGCAAAATTATATGAACTCAGGATTAAATGCGATCGTGATATACGTCAAATCTTCTTTTCAACGCAGTTATTATTAGATTTCAGATAATGATTTGTTTATTTTAATACACATACATATTTATTTATTCTAAAGAAAAAATTAAAACTATACTAAAATGACCCAATTAAAAAGGAAAACTACGTTTGGAAATTGTTTTGCTAATCAGCTTAGAAAATTTGTATTGCTAAAACTTTTTTAAAGTTTCAAATTGTTTTTTGAAAATAGTCATCATTTTTATTTTTTTTGCCATTTTTACTTTCCCGACCCACCTCCTAGAAGGGAAAGTATTGTGAACGAGCTAAAAAAAAAAATTCGATATAAAAACGGAAAATATCCATTTTTGGGTCCCCTGAGACGATTAAGACCATTTCCCGATGGAAGTCTGTCTGTCGGTCTGTGTGTGTGTCTGTGTGTGTATATTCTTCCACGATAGCGGCCACACGTTTAATCCGATTAAGCTGAAATTTGGTATAGGGGTTTGGGTTACCCGTCGGAAGAACCCATTACTTTTTGTACGACATCTGTCAAACGGAAGTACCACTATCAAAAACTGACAGATGCAATATGTCACGGAATTGGGCATGCAATATGTCATTGGAAAGCCCTAGAAAAACTCTATTCAGAACACTCAAAATTATTTCTCCAACTGTCACCTGTCAAAAATAAAAAAATGTCAAAATTTGAAACTTCAGCATTAAATATCTAAAGAAGTATTAATCCGATTGAGCTGAAATTTGGTATATTTGTTTGGGTTATCTGTCGGAAGGACCCATTAGTTTTTTGTACGAGATCTGCCAAACGAAAGTACCACTATCAAAAAATGACAGGTGCAATATGTCACGGAATTGGACATACAATATGTCGTTTGAAAGCCCTTGAAAAACTCTATTGAGAACACTCAAAATTATTTCTGCAACTGTCATCTGTCAAAAATAAAAAAAATGTCAAAACTTGAAACTTTAACATTAAATATCTGAAAAAGTATTCGTGGATACTCGTCGGGAAAGTTTTGGGGCGACACAACCGATTTTTTTTAACTTTGATCAGAGCATCAATAAAAAAATTTCGTTTCAGAATCTTTTTTGAAAAAAATTCTTAATACTCATTTCTATTCAGTTCAAATTTATTAAAAAAGACCACCTGTAGGAATTGTCAATAGAGATTAACACACTTATCAGAAACATCACGGCTAGAATTAGATAATGATGATATCAAAAAGATTTTGAAGATCGTATATGGTTGGATCGGATATTAGATCATTTTTTATCAATAATAAAATAAGAACAGTTAAGTACTATTATTTATATTAAATGTATCAGATTGATAATCATGTAATAAACAATTTGTGAGAATAATTTTCACTTATATCACAAGACTTTAAATTATTACCGGAAATTTTTTTTCGGTCACGAATATTTTTAAACATTCAGTTTTTCCTTGAACCATTGTATATTTTTCCTTCTTCCCACCAATCTTTATACATACAGTTTCACAAAACTTTTGCCTTCACCAAAATTCTTTTAAATTTTTATTCCTCTTTATTAGTTTCCAACCTTTTTTTCTTATTTGAATACTTATTTTAAAATATTATTTTTATCATTTCGTTTCAAAAATCTTTCAATCAATAATAATGAATAATCCATCAACAAAAACAATAGTTTTTTACACCCACTTTTCCTTTTTTGTGAAAACAAAATAAAATGCATACACACCTTAAATTTTCTTTTTCTACAACCACTATGCAAAACACGCTTTTCTACACAAATTTTTATACACAAAGCAGAACTTTTTTTAATTTCTTGGAAAAGTAATAATTTAGAGTGCGAAACGTCAAACACAGCTATGACCTGACAAGTTACTGTTTTTCTTTCATTAATAAATGTATATAAATATATAAAACAGCATCAAAAGAACAAACTATCTTAATACATATATCTATTTACATTAGATTACCAAATGTCACAAAAAACACAGCCTAACCTAACCTAAGCTGTCATTTCGTGATGAGTTTGACGTTTTGTAACGCGTTTTTGTGAAAATGCTTAACTATATTAAGCAAAATTGTACAAGTGTCGGTTTTTCTGCGAAATAGTTATTTTCCTAACAAGTGCGGAAAGTTATACTTTTCCGAACGCAATTGCAGTTGCCCGAACGACGCGAAGCGGAGTTTGGGCATGCAATTAAGTGGGGAAAAGATACTTTACGCAAGTGTTAGGAACAATATTTTTTCTACAAGCGCCTAGAATTAAAAAAAAAAATTTAGCAAAAATAATCGTTAATGTTGGAGGCCCTTATTTCTTAAATATTATTAGTTAACTTTTTGTTTTTTTATAAATTGTTTCATAATTTTTACAATAAATTAAATATTTCATGAACAATATTTTTATTTAGTTACCAAATATTTTTTAATCTATTTATAAAATCAGTGCGGAAAAGTTCAACTTTCCGCATTCAAATGCGTGCGGAAAAGTATACTTTTCCGCACGCTTGTAGAAAAAGAATTTTTTCTACGATCACTATGAAAAGTATACATTTAGACACGGCAAAGTGACTAATTTCTCATGATTCTAAAAAGTAGTGTGGGAATTTCCTGTACCTCACACTGCACATGCGCAGATGTCTAATATTTGTCTTTTTTTTACACTGCACATGCGCAGATGACAGTAAAGAATTATTATTCTAAATCTCCCATGCATCTATGCTGCATTTTTGTTGACATATTATTTGACGTTTGCTATGTCATATAAATTTAAACTTCAATAAACATTAATACAATAATACTTCGAAATTAAAGAAATTGACAATAATTCTGATTCAGAAGACGAATATATGGAAAACACACCTCCAGAAATTTTTTAAATTACATTGAATGCAACTTTAAACCTTTTGCCTCAAAAATCAGGAGAAAAATATGAATGCGTTTATAGAAAATTTATGGAATGGAAGGAAAATAAGAAAATCACAGCAATTTCTGAAAATGTAATTCTGGCGTATTTTCAAGAACAATCAAAATCTTATAAGACTTCAACACTTTGGTCCCAATACTCAATGTTGAGAAGCACATTAAGCATTAAAAATAATATCGATATTTTAAAATATATAAAATTGAGAGCCTTTCTAAAAAGACAGAATGATAATTACAAACCTAAAAAGTCAAAAACCTTGACATCTGAAGAAATCCAAAGATTTTTGAAGGAAGCACCTGATTATAAATATTTATTAATAAAGGTAAATAAAAGTTGCATTTAAAATTAGACAAAACACTGATTTTATCTGATTACTAATAATATGTATATGATATTAAAAAGAGGGCATTTTAAAAATATTTGTATCTAATTTTTTGACATTATCTTATTACTAATCATATATTTTTATTTCACTTTTTTATTAAAATAATGTACATTTCCAAAAAATTGTAACATATTTCAATATTATTTTTAAATATTTAAAAATCGTGATCATAGAAAAAGTATTGTGTGCAACATGAAGTACTTTTCCCACTCACTTGATTTACGAACACTCGCCTGGCGGCTCGTGTTCGCAAACATCAGCGCTCGTGGGAAAAGTATCACTTTGCGCACTTGTTGCACAAACTACTATTTTAATTGATTTATGAATATGGAAATTACATAGAGGTCAGTTAATAGATGTTTAGTATAGGTATTGTTTAAATTATAAATTTCATGTTTCAAAGATTCCCATACTGTCTTTTTTTAATTTATTATCTATAATAATATAATTATATTAAAAATAACTAAGTACTCATTGGATAATAAACTCTCTGTCGGTGTGATTTTTGGAAAAAGTTAAGCACTTACGAAATAAGCCGATTTTCACTTATAATTACACGAGAGCTTTTTTTTGTCGAAGTAAACTTGACATGTATCAATAAGAATTTTGTTGCCTGGCAATCAAACGAAAAAAACTGCATCTGAAAAAACTATGAGTCCGTAGGACGAGTAATTTTTTCTGGAAGTTTTTTGAATTAAATTACCTAATGGCAATAAAATTCGAATTATAAATGTCAAGTTTACTTCGAATCAAAAAAATAGCTAGAGCGTAATAATTCTGTAAGACAATTTAATGAATATGTAAATCAATAAATTAAAAAATAAAATGTAAATTATTTTATTTCATTTAACGGAAAAGTACAATTGTTAAAAACAAAATTATTAAAAATAGCTTGAGTCGGAAAATGAAAACTTTCTGACAAGTTTGAGAAAAATTGACATAACGTCATCAAAAATTTGTTTACAATGCTGGTTGTCATGCTTTCAAAAGTTAGGTTCCGTTATTGTCGCTGGAAAAGTTAGGGCAAACTTTTTTCGCTGTCATAATGACAAAATCACGCGGCTTTTGGTATTTTTTATACATTTATTAAATTGTCACCCTAAATTATTTCCGGATTTTTTTTTCGGTCGCGAATATCTTGAAAATTATCCCTGGGTGTCAATTCTCGACTTGCGGGAAAGCAATTCCGACAGCATTCAATTCCTATGACTCTATTCCTACAACTGAAGTTGTACTTATGTCGTTGATTAAATCAGGTAATATTCTAAACACACCAATGAAATCGGATGGTTTCTGAAAATAATTTTAGTTGTGAAGTTGGTAGTTTTGGATCATATTATAAATACTTCATATTTTTATTGTTGTGACTCAGGTCAGTCAAAATACATATTGAGTTAGCATTAAAAAAGTTGCTTTTCTATGGATGAAAAAGAAAAACCCATATGTCTGAGGGACAAAAAACAGTTTAAGTTTTAAGAAAGCGATGAGGATTTACAATCTGGTAAATTCAAAAATAATTTTACTTTTAAAGACGCCAGAAAGAGATGGACGAAGCTTCTGAACAGTATACCAGGGCCCAAAAATCTCAAACGGATCTTCATCCAGCTTCCACTTTATCCAAAATTCTCAAAGGGGATTCTGAGCTAGTTGTTCTGCTTCTTCTACATTTTCCAATTGTAATATTAAAACAGCTTCATTCATTTCTATTATTTATGCTTTATAGAAAAACCAAAAACACGTACTGCAAATGCAAACAAATGTGCATGTACATAACGATCATAAATTAATTAATCAGGTATTCATTTCGTAGAAAATTATCTCCTATAGGAATTTCGAGAATACGATCTCTACTTTTCGTAGGAAATTTATTAATTTTCCTATATAGGAATAAATTTTTTTAAATATTCGTGACTGAAATATTTCCAGGAATAATTTTCGATCGTATGGTATTCTGTAACAAAATTTCACATCCCAAGTAGAAATCAAATCTGACATTTGCGAATTTGGTCAAGGTATTATTGTTGTTGACAGATATTGATTTGTCATAAATGTTTAAACGATTGTGTCACAGTAGATGTCGATTAGTAGCCGTAGTCTATGTGTAAATTATATACAAAAACCTAATATAACATTTTCAACTGTCAAAAAAATTTCCGCTTTAATTGTCGCCGCTCCGCGAAAAAATATCAGGAAATTTTTCTAGTTGCCATGGTATAACGAGTCAAAATAAGAGCATCTTATTGGTTGTAAAGTATAGGTGTGAAATTTTCACTTATAATCTCCCTAGGCCATGAATTATTGCCGGAAATGTTTGAGTATATGAATTTTCTTTAAAAATTCATGTACGAGACAAATTTCCCGCAATTAATTCAAGCGCGTGGGGGATTCGGTAAGAAAATTTCACACTGAAATATTTAAAAAATACTAGGACAATGACGGTTTTTGATAGTAAATGTAAATGTCATTTTACGTCAAAAATTTCCAGTGTAGTTTCACGATCCTTTACTCCAAGGACGAGAAAAATTTCCGGAAATTTGTTTAGTTGCTATGGTAACGATATAAAATACAGGCTTTTAATTGGTCAAAATGTTAGGTGTGAAATTTTCTATATAATTATTAATTTAAAGAATAAATTGTATTATTTTGAATAAAAAGGAAAAGGACAGACAAAATAATAGGAAATCTCGATTAAATAAAAATCATTTAGCGAGTTAAAAAATTCCCAAATAAGACACCTCATTTGAAGACTTGCTGGATTTGTCTGATACACTTTGAATTTTAAGTAACCTCATATAAAAAATATAATAGAGTTAAGTCATGTGACCACGGTGGCCACTACATATATCCTCGTCGGTCAATCTATCAAATAGTAAGCTCGAACCCCGGCAGCATAGTGAGGCAACGCTCTATTTTGTTTGGATGATTTTTAATAATATAATAACAGACTTAAACTAGTTCCTGGATGCTCAGGAAAGCGTTCATTGAAAATTTTTACTGACTCTTATGATTACTGTGAGCTTCGCCATAAATTACAATCATTTTATATTTTTCTGTTGCAGTAGGAAGTTATAAAAATAGTAATCGAATTTAAATTATTGAAATATTACTCGACTTTGATGTCTAATAAAAAGTAATTGCTCAGCAATGAAACAAGCCGAGCAAGGCTCTGATGATGGTCATTGACCTAAAGCGCTAAGCCGATCTTATTAAAAACAATTTTTCTCAAAATTCTCTTTACTTTGACACGTCGTAGTACGCTCCTCTCCAAGTTTATTTAACCACATTTTATCTTACCTGAAATCGTTTTTGGACCAGCGCTCCGGTAATATTAATGATAGGAAGCTGCTGTTTTCACCAATCGATTCTGTAGTTAATTCTTTAGAGCGCGTCTATGGCATTTTTTTTAAATAATTTTAGTAAAAGTGATACGACTATCAACTTTTTTCTCTAGACAAATGTTTAAAATGTAGCACAGACGCGCTTTTCTCATAAATATTTTAAATTTCATGAAAAAACCGCTTATTTTTAGTTGCTATATTAAGCGAGTCCAAATACGAAAAAATTGGACTTGAGGGTAGGATTATTTGACATTAACCGAAAAGTACTAAAAAAATTTTTACATCCAATTTATTAGAATACAAGCACATTTTTCTTGGGTAATTCTCTAACCGGCAAACACAAAAGTCACGTGGTGTGTGGGCCTCTTAAGTGCTTTGGCAACTTTATTAAGATTTTTGCTTGTATAACATATTTTCCTTAAATTTTGAAATGTTACATTTTTTTAAACAGCATTTTAAAAGCTTTTTAATGAGCTATCACATAATATACTTAATTCTTTACGATTGTCACGTACTCCGAGCGTTTTGCTCATTTTCCTTAAATTTATTATTTAATAGCTAAATATTCTATCGTACTGTATAAACAATTGTAGAAAAAACATACCTGTAAAATTGAGCTCATTATTAATTAAACATATTTTAAGAGTTTTATTGTGCCCTACGTTGACAAGCGACATTTATTAATGTCGCTTGTCGATGCTTTAATTTTTTAAGACACGTTGGGCCGAATTTTCTTATTTATGATATTAATGTAAATTTTTATATGAAAAACTTTGCACCATATGAAATACATTTTTATTATACTTGATAGTTTTCCTAAAAAACAATTTTTTAAATTTTTTAAAATACGGGTACTTTAGGTACTCTTTAATTTAATTAATATTTTCTAGCTTCTCTCGTACATGCTAAATTTTTAGTTATTAGGAATATTTTTTCTTGAAAATCAATAATAAAAAAAGTTTTCCATATATTTTTACTTATTTCTTCTAGCCTGTTTACTTCATTTTTTTTTTTAAATTTACAATTTAATTAAATTTCAATTTTTCTAAGAGTACGCAATAAGCCCACGAGGCTGCAGTGAATCCGGTTGCAAAGAACGGTCCCGGACAAAAAAAAAAGAAAAGAGTACCCTGATATAAACCTATTTTCTCTAACAACATATTTAATGATATTTGGCTAACAGGGTTGTTACCCATATTATTTTTTCATTATTTTTTAATGGTATTCAATAGAATTCGATCAACTGGATTTACTGGTAATATTTAGTGACCCTTTAAGGACTTTCCTAACATATAATCCGGCGTATAAAAGTGGTGTTTGTTTCCAATTTAAAATTATTATTATTGTCATTATTATTTCGATTATTGGTTTTTTTTGCTCGCAATATTTTCAGTAAATAGTGGTTTTATCAAAGGAGATTCAGGAAATTTTCCTGAAGTAGACATTCTTATTTGAACGTAATTTTGTCCTTTGAATCCTTGCATTCGATTGTTTTTTAGTTTATGAGTTGCTATTCTGGGACTAAAACATTTTAGGTGAAAAAGTCTACCTAAAGGAATAATATCAGGAAACATTCATATTTTTGTGTCAAATATTTCTATAACAGACGTACCAAAAACGAAAAGCATAGCTATAATTTTTTCTATTATATTCATAAATTCGAATAAATAAAAAATAAGCCATATACATGTGACCAATGTCAAATTTGAATGGCACTTGGGCACAGATCCACGCGAGCGATAGTGTTCCTGCCACTAAAAGCTTTTTCAGGGGTAAATGTAATGTATTTAGAATAAACTATATTCTTGAACCTAATCATAAATAGAATTTTTATCCATTAATTTCCATTAAAAGAAAAATAAATAATTTCTAGCTGCACTAATTTTCCGCTGTTTATATATACTCTAAGTTAACTATATTTTTTCTGCGATCAGACTCAGATGTACAAACCTTCAATATTAATATTGATTAAAATTAAAATAAAAAAAGCAAAAATCTTTGTATTGAGTATATAATTTTAACCAAATATTTCTGAAATAGTAGTTAAATATTTTTTTTTAATGAATTTTTGTTTTTTACGATAGTAATTTAGAACTAGACGTTAATTCAACCTATACAAACCACCAAAATAAGATTATTTTTCCAAATTGTTAAAGATGTAAAAAAGATACAATGTAATTTTTTTAATTCTTTTATGAAGGTTTATTAAGTATTTTATATATTTTTTATTGAAATTTGAATAAAAAAATTTGTCTGAATACTTCCCTGGTTGGTATGTACTTTATTATTAAATACTTGGTCTATATTGAAATTTGTGCTTTTTTGTGTAGATAAAAATTTAGTTAAATATTAGTTAACTCTGCGCAATAAATATTTTAACACCTTCTATGTTATTTTTAAAAAACATAATTTTATATATCTAACTTAAAAATAATAACTTTCATAAATATTTTACTTTCCCAACCCACCTCCTAGAAGGGAAAGTATTGTGTACGAGCTAAAAAAAAATTTTCTAGATAAAGATGGAAATATTCATTTTGAGGTCACCTGAGATAATTAAGACCATTTCCAGATGGAAGTCTGTCTGTCTGTCTGTGTGTGTATTCTTCCACGATTGAGGCTACACGTTTAATCCGATTGAGCTGAAATTTGGTATATGAGTTTGGGTCACCCGTCGGAAGAATCCATTAGTTTTTGTATGACATCTGTCAAACGAAAGTGACACTATTAAAAAATGACAGATGCAATATGTCAAGGAATTTGACTTGCAATATGTCAATTAAAAGCCCTTTCAGAACAGTCAAAATTACTTCTCCAACTGTCACCTGTCAAAAATAAAAAATGTCAAAATTTGAAACTTTTAACATTAAATATCTGAAAAAGTATTCGTGGATACTCGTCGGGAAAATTTTGGAGCAGCACAACCAATTTTTTTCTCATGTACTCATAATATCCCTCCAATTTTATTTATTAGTATATATAGTCTGAACATGGCTGAACATTAGCCGAAACTAGTCTCCATTAAAATAAATTGTGATACCTACATAATTTTGAGTTTGATTTCATTTAATTAAATATTATTTAAGCCAAATATGAGTAATTAATATTCATATATCCAGTTTTAAATATTGTCGATATTTTTTTATATCAGGACCTATTAAATAATTGAAAACTATTTTTATGATTTTTTTAACGTATTTTCTTTTATTTATAGTTAAAATAAAGTGGAGTGAGAGAAAAAGCAGATAGGAAGACACGATTTGTGGTATTGCCAAATTGGAGTCAAAGAAGAGGATTCGTTCCAGACGAACGTGATCATAAAGGTTAGAATTATGTTATTTTTTGGTGGTGGTTAAATAGAAAAATAGATAAAAATTTGGGTAACTATTTTCATTTCATTTATTGATAACAAGTATAGTGGGTAATTTTTAAAGTTTTCTAATTACAGTATTCCCTCATGGTTTATAAAAAGGTCCATTTTTTTTCATGATCCTGTCAGCAAGGGTCAAATTAGATCCCTCCTATATAGTTTTGGTCCGCGAACAGGCTACATATGTGAGACAGCCAAATTGTAATATTTTTTTAAAATGTTCGTCATAAAATTCCCTATCGGTCCCTATTTCTAGATTTTTGCCTCGGGTCTTCATTTTCGCGGAATTTGACTCCAAAAATGGATTTGCATGGAAAAAAACTTCCCTTTCGCACAAAAATGACCCTACGGAACACGAGATTGAGATTTTGTCGGACTTTTTTATGGGGAAATGCTCGTTTTGAAAAACCCTACAAGGCTATCCACTTAGAATTGGGGGAGAAATTTTCCGTTACCATTAAAATGGATACAATCATTAAAAAATTTTCACATAGAAATCGTTCTACTGAAATATTTGGATGATTGTGGCCATTTTAAGGGCAACGGAAAATTTCTCCCCGAATTCTAAGTAGATAGACTTGTCTTTAAAAATCATTATTCATGGCTCATAATGCAATTTAAAAAAAATATTTTTTTCATTAATAATTTCATTGTTTATTTAGTTCACAATTTGTTATAAACAATTTTTAGTGTCACAATAATTTATTTCTAATACTACCAAAAAATACAAAAATAACCATATGCAACGAAGTTGAGAAAAAAATTTTTCTGTATTTTTTATTGAATTTTCAAAAAAAATACAAAATTTTTTTTTCGCCACATTGTTGCATATGGTTGTTTTTGTAATTTTTAGTAGTATTAGAAAAAAATAATTTTGACACTCAAACGTTGTTTATAACAAATTGTTAACTAAATAAACAATGAAATTATTAAGTAAATAATATGAGCCATCAATAATGATTTTTAAAGACAAAATTACTTCTTAACTAATTATTTAAATAATGCAAATTTGAAAAAAACGATTATAAACAATAAGGAAATTTTTTTAAGACAAATTTTTGTTTAATCATCATTGACCCTAAACAATAGAATGGTAATTTTTTTTTAAATATTAAAGTAAACTAATTGTTTTTAAACAATATATAAACAAATAGCATTAGAAATTTTACCCAGAATGATATAATCCTTATTTTTAATATAAAAACAGCTATACCAAAATACATAACAACAATTTTACTATTTTTCATTTTTTGTTAATTTAGAAATAACAATTATAACAATTTAGAAATAACAATTACAATTTTTATTTGCAGGAAAAAATCGATATGACACATTTCTCAGAATAGCAAGGCTGCGTCGAATGAGCCATTGCTCATATTTTTCCTACCCTTCTAACTATTTTTCGCAGAAAACTCACTTCTCGACTAGACTATACCTGGTCGACCAGGATTTGCTTGTTTTTTTCGTATATTTCTTCCTATTTTTCACTGTTTTTCATTATTTTTTCTGATTTTCCCTATTTGTGCCTATTATTATCTATTTTGTTCTATTTTCTCTTTTCCCCCTAAATTTCCCATATGTTTTTCCCAAATTTCCCTATTCTTCCAAATTTTTCCCAAATTTTCCTATTTTGTCCTATTTATCCCAATTTATATCTATGTTTCCCATATTTTCCCCTATTTTCACCATATTTCGCTATTTTTTTCCATTTTTTCAATGTTTCCTATCTCTTTTTATTTTTTCCTGTTTTTCATTATTTGTCGTATTTTCCTTATTTTTTTTTAGTTGTTCCTATTTGTGCTTATTTTTGATTATTTTTTCCTCTATGTTTACTATTTATTCATATTTTTCCTGTTTTTCATTTCTCTAATTCCCCTATTTTTCCTATTTCTTTCAATTTTGCCCACTTTTCATTACTTTTCCTGTTTTTCTCTATTTGTCCTTATTATTATCTATTTTGTGCTATTTTTATCATGTTTATTTTCTAATTTCCCTATTTTTCCATATTTTTTCTCAAATTTCCCTATTTTGGCCTGATTTTCTTGATTTTTCGATATTTTTCCAAATTTCCTTATTTAGCTCAATTTTTTCTAATTATTCCTATTTTTTCCCAATTGTTCACTATTTTTCCCTATTTTCACTATTTTGCCCTGTTAGTTCATCCCTGATTTCCCCAATTTTTCACTATTTTTTCTGTATTTTCCCCAATTTGCCTTGTTTTTCGTTATTTTTTCCCACTGTTTCCATATTTTCTTTATTTTTGCTCATTTTTCCTTATTTTTGCCCACTCTGTACATTTTTTGTCTATTTTCCTCATTTTCCAGATTTTTCGTAATTTTCCCTATTTTGCCATATTTTTTCCAATTTTTTCATATTTTTCCCAAATTTTAGTATTCATGTTTTTTCAAATTTTTTCCTTTTTCCATATTTGTCCCCATTTGTTCATGTTTTTCTTTATTTTTCTATATTATTTTCTATTTTTAATAATCTACCCTTTTTCCCCTATTTTCCCATTTGTCCTTGTTTTTCTTTTTTTCCTCCATTTTACCATAGTTTTTGCTATTCTTTCTATTTTTCCCTACTACCATTACCCGTTCGAATAAGTAATTCTATGTAAGCCACTGTTTTTCACCCTTTTCTACCCCTTAAAACAAAAATTTCACAAAATCCTTTCTTAGCGGGTGTCTATATTATGAACAGAACATATTATCAAAATTTCAAGTCTCTGAGTTAAGTAGATTTTGCTCTGCGTTGATTTTATGTTAGTCAGTCAGTCAGTCAGTCAATCAGTCAGGACTTATATGATAGATGACTACTTAGCAATTTCTTTAACGTCAACTAATATAAAATTGTCAATTTTTTATGACAATTTCCAAACATTTTGTACTAAAATAAACCAAATTTTGTTACTATGAGTATAGTTCCAGACGAACTATACAGATGGATCGATGGACATTCCATCACCAGACAGAAAAGAAACTTAAACAGAGATTTTTCCGATGCAGTACCACTGGCAGAAATTCTAAAACAACATTATCCCAAGTTAGTAGATTTACATAATTACACACCAACGTATTCTTTTACCCAAAAACTGGTCAACTGGGATGTATTAAATAAAAAAATTCTAACTAAACTGAATATAAATCTATCAAAAAAAATCCGTGAAGAATTGGCTAAAAGTACACCAGGTGCAATAGAGAGAGTACTTGAAGAAATTAAAGCTAAAATAGAAGACAGAGAAGCTTCTGGTGACCACATAGAAGATTCTAAGGTTATTTATTTAGAAAACTGCTGCGAATTAACTTCCAGAGAAGGTGTTGTTCCTATTAGAATCAATAACGGATCTAAAACAGTAGACAGGAAGTTAGTTCCGGCTGAATTATTTGAAAAAATGGAAAAAGACATCGAAGAACAAAAGGAATCTATAAATGCACTTACAATAAAAACTGATCATATGGAAAAACTATTAGCTATTAAAGATGAAAGGATTAAAGATTTATCGCAGCAATTGCAAAGTATTATAAATAGACCTGGAGAATCAACATCTAATATAATATCACCAAAATCGAGATTCTTTAGTAATTTGTTTTAATTATTTATTCAAAAAATTTGAGGTAACATTTATCATTCTAAATTTTATAATGATTATTTTTAATTAATAAAGTATACTAGGTTCTAAATATTAAATATTTGTACTTATTTTTTACATCGCTCTATTAATTACTGAAGCCCAAAATCCTCCCTATTAGTTTCGTAAAGGCGAAAAAAATTTCTTACCCCCTTTTCGAGTTTCGAATTTCAAAGTCGATGGACGTCAAAAATTTCTTCGTACTCGTATTGAGTTAAGTTTTGGATATTTTTCATATCGTATGAAACAACTAAAATTATTTTCTGATTCTACCGTATTTTTTCTTATTATATTCCAAATTTCAAAGATGAACAATGTCTAGTTTTGTTTCTGCAGATTTTTTTTTATTTATAGAATTTTGTTGATATCGCGAAAAAGTTTGTAAAAAAAAACAGAAAAATATGAAACTACGTGTCATAGGGTATTTTCGCCTATAAAAACGATTGGCGTAATCAGAAATTGCAAAAAAAAAAAAATTTTCGTCCGGTACGGTCCTAAAACCGGTCTAAATCCGTCCGAGGACAGGAAAATTGACCGTAACCGATCCGGTCGTCACTATACAGTATTCTCGATAGAAAATTCGTTTTTCTCGTAGAAAACTTAGTAGGAAAAGTCATATGGCAATTTTTGGTAATTTATAGAATTTTTGTAGGTATCGCATCGATCCTCTTTAAAGGCTTGTAACTGTCAAACGCTTTGTCGCACGAATCTTTACGAGTACTCAATCGACTCAGGAGGAAATTTCCTACAATTAGAAAAAAAACCGTTTTGCTCACTATTTACTTTTCGAGAAAATTCCAAAGTCGACGGACGTCAAAAATTCCTTAGCGAAATTAGAGAGATTTTGAGAGAAAAGGGAGCGTCTGAGCAAAAAACTGATGGCAGATTCGTTTTTTACGTACCCAAATTACTCAATAATGTCATTTTCAGGGAAATCCATTTTCCGGCCAAAATCGCAATTTTTTCCATGTATTTGTATGGAAAAATATGCCAAAAATCGCCAATTTTGATGGTTTCTCTTTGAAGCGACGCCAAATTTTCCTGCGACTCGCTATGGATCTGAAATTTTTAACACAAATATCTGCATCAATTCTGAATCGAACCATATCTTTAAAAAAAATGTGCGCCACGGCAGTCCGGGGTTACGAATTCTTTTCTCGGTTGAGGTCGATACTATGTTATTCGAAATAAATGCGAAGTTACTAAAAAAAAATCTGAAAAATATAAAACTACGTGTCATATGCTATTTTCGCCTGTTAAAACGGTTGGTCTAATCAGAAATTGCAAAAAAAAAATTTTTCGTCCGTTACGGTCCTAAAACAGGTCTAAATCCATCCGAGGACAGGAAAATTGACCGTAACCGATCGGGTAGTCACTATACAGTATTTTCGATAGAAAATTCGTTTTCCTTGTAGAAAACTTAGTAGGAAAAGTTATATGGCGACATCGTATGATGACGTATAGATTTTTGGTAATTTATAGAATTTTGTAGGTATCGCGAAAAAATGCATCGATCCTCTTTAAAGGCTTGTAGCTGCCAAACGCTTTGTCGAACGATTCTTTACGAGTACTCAATCGATTCAGGAGGAAATTTCCTACAATTAGAAAAAAAACCGTTTCGCTCATCATTAACTTTTCGAGAAAATTTCAAAGTCGACGGGCGTCAAAAATTCCTTAGCGAATTTAAGGTGATTTTTAGAGAAAAGGGAGCGTCTGAGCAAAAAACCGATGGCAGATTCGGTTTTTTACGTACCCAAATTAGTCAATAATGTCATTTTCAGGGAAATCCATTTTCCGGCCAAAATCGCAATTTTTTCCATGTATTTGTATGGAAAAATATGCCAAAAATCGCCAATTTTGATGGTTTCCCTTTGAAGCGACGCCAAATTTTCCTGCGACTCGCTATGGATCTGAAATTTTTAACACAAATATCTGCATCAATTCTGAATCGAACCATATCTTTAAAAAAAATGTACGCCTCGGCAGTCCGGAGTAACGAATTTTTTTTTCGGTTGAGGTCGATACTTTGTTATTCGAAAAAAATACGAAGTTACTAAAAAAATCTGAAAAATATAAAACTACGTGTCATAGGGTATTTTTGCCTTTAACAACGATTGGCGTAATCAGAAATTGCAAAAAAAAATTTTTCGTCCGGTACGATCCTAAAACCGGTCTAAATCCGTCCGAGGACAGGAAAATTGACCGTAACCGATCCGGTCGCCACTATACAGTATTCTCGATAGAAAATTCGTTTTCCTCGTAGAAAAGTTATAAGGCGACATTGTATGATGACGAATAGATTTTTGGTAATTTATAGAATTTTGTAGGTATCGCGAAAAAATGCATCGATCCTCTTTAAGGGCTTGTAACTGTCAAACGCTTTGTCGCACGATTCTTTAAGAGAACTCAATCGATTCAGAAGGAAATTTGCTATAATTGGAAAGAAAAAATCGTTTTTCTCACTATTAACATTTCGAGAAAATTTGAAAGTCGACGGACGTCAAAAATTCGTTATCGAATACCTCATTTAGGGTGATTTTGAGGGAAAAGAGAGCGTCTGAGCGATAAACCGATGACAGATTCGTTTTCCACGTACCCAAATTAGTCCATAATGTCATTTTCAGGGAAATCTATTTTCCGGCCAAAATCGCAATTTTTTCCATATGGAAAATGCCAAAAATCGCCAATTTTGATGGGTTCTTTTTGAAGCGACGCCAAATTTTCCTGCGACATGCTACGGATCTAAAATTTTTAACACAAATAGCTACATGAATTCTAAATCGAACGATATCTTAAAAAAAAATGTACGCCTCGGCAGACCGGATTGATGAATTTTTTTCTCGGTCGAGGTCGAAAAAAATACGAAGTTCATAAAAAAAATCTGAAAAATATAAAACTACGTGTCATAGGGTATTTTTGCCTATAAAAACGATTGAACCAATCAGAAATGGCAAAAAAAATTTTTCGTCCGGTACGGTCCTAAAACTGGTCTAAATCCGTCCGAGGACAGGAAAATTGACCGTAACAGTATTCTCGAAAATTCGGGTATGTTCGACATTTCCGATCTCCTTGAGTCCAAAAATGAAAAAAAAATCCTATCCGGACGTATGTTTGTTTGCCTGTCTGAATGGAAATACTGTAACTTTTGAAAGAAAACTTCGATCGAGTTCCGGATTTCACTTTACCGAGTTAGTTTTGTCCAAGGAAGAACCCTATTGAATTTAAGCAGGATCGGACCGGCCCTTCCGGTACCCTCCATACAAATTAAAGTGGTTTGCAGGGGAAAACTTTTCTCCAATTCAACTTTTTAGTACTTTTTCCACTTCACATCATGTATAATATTCTCGTACATGTATGTGAAAAGTTTGGCCAGTATCGCACAAGCCATTTCGGTACCCGCCCGACAACGATCCATAAAAATCATGTTCTCGAAGGATAAACTTTTTACACTGCGAATAAAAAAAAATTGTTCGCTCGATGGGCCGAAGTCCCGAAACGGTGCACCACCTTTTGAGCGTCTCTAGAATTTATTAATTAGTTTCTTATTAAAAAAAATGAAGATTGATATAAGAAACAAATATATTTTTTTTTATAATACAACATGTACAAATTCTTAAAACAACTTTAGTACAACCAACACTATCAAAATAAGACTTGTAAAAGTTACGAATAAAGAATAATTTTTATTTTTACAATTAGCACAAGAAATGAGATTTTTTCTTAAATACACATCATAAATGTAACAAAAGAAATATTTCAAGGTCAAAATATTGTAATTTGTATCAGGTGAAATCATGTACTAATCATCATAGACATTTCAAAAGTTTTGCATTGCTATATTTAATCCGTCTTTTCTTCAAATAATTAAATTTTGGTTATTGTTACTAACTGGGTGGCAAAATATTATAGTTACCTGAATTATGAAAAAGGTTCTCTAAACCTATACGTAAATTGAGCGGAATCAAATAAACGAAAAATGACCAGCTTAGGTCAACAATTCTTCAGTTTTGAAACCGGAAATCGCAGAAACTTGAAACTCGCTTGGGCACATCTTAAAGGTATGCTGAGTCCATTGCCGTTGTCCGTTTGTCTCTATCTGTTGTGGTTCCTGAGTTATAGCGCGGACGGACAGACAGGCAGACGGACAGACAGAAAGACGTACAGAGCCGTATCATAAGACATTTTTAGAAGTCTAAAAATCCAAGAAAAAAGAATAGAGAAGGAGACTGCATCTGGGATCGACATAGAAAACAGTGAACCCTAATATGTGATAAACAAAGATAAATTAGTGATTATCATTAATCGGAAATGCAGTGGTGGAGGTACATTTTGAGACATTTTCATAACATTGATTTTGAACGATTTTTTCCTTTTGAGAATAGTTAGAATTCCAATATTTTTTTTATTATTTATCAACCCGGAAAAAGTCATGATAATAATAATAAGGCTGTTATGTCTCCGGTATTACCACATATTTTCCCATCTGATTTTTTAGGAAAAATCGACACGAAGGAAAATGATCGAAAAAATGTAGGCTATGATAGATACCGTATTTGATTCCATTTGAAAGGCTCTCCCTTCAAGCGATCTCTGTATTGTGATATTGATTCCGAACATACGCCGAATTCATATGTGATTTTTTTAAATGATAAGTTTATTTTAATTGAACGATTTATGAATATTAGTATTCATAACTGTTGAAAGAACACTAGACTGCGAGCGTGATTAATTAAATTCTTGGATTTTCCCGAAGGACCAAACTTTTTAGGTAGAAGTTAAACCAATATGAGTGTTAAAAATAAAAACAGTATTTAAAATAGGAATATAATTTTTATTTCATTTTTTCCAAGTACGAACATGAACAGAAAAATCATAAAGCGGCACATTAATATAAATTATGAAACTGAAACATAAATATTTAAATAGTACTCATCACTTCACTTACTCTAAAAACTATTTACATGTTTTTATTATGAAAACTCAGAAAACTTTTTGAGTGCGGTTAATTACGCACCATTTTACTTAGTTGAAGAAACTTTTTTGCTCTATTGAATGCGACTGCATCTGTTCACAGTTGGGATGCGAGAGAGATTGTGCTCTGAATGTTAGCGGAGAGGAGGGTTGCTGGTTATTTATTGGTAGAAGACATGTGACGTGGTATGTAAATAGCCTTGAATTCAGAATCTTAGCGGGAAGAAATATATCTATATTTTTTGTCTCTTATAATGATGGGATAATATGAGAGAAAGATAAGCTTGCATAGCAACAGTCGCTTATGTATTTTGTTTATGTTAACTGTATATTGCAAGTAGACAGAAAAAAGTCTGAGAGAAAGACGGAATAATATTGTGTTGATTTTAAATCTATTTTAGATTTTAAAATATTAAAATATACAATAATAGACATTAGTATGAACTGAAAGATTAATATTATTAATTTCCAAAAGAAATATGAATTATTTTGTATTTTCTGGATAATATTCCAGTGAAATTTATCCATTTATTATACCTAATGTGATTTTTACGATTATTTAAGTTTTTCAATTTAATGTTTTTTATTTTATTAATGAGTATATATTTGGTTCCAGGCAAGTTTTTTAATTTTTTATAGTTAGGTCTGAGATTTTTGTAATTCTTTTTTTAGGTATATACTTACCTCAAGTAAATTTTACGTTTATTTAAACAATTTTTTGTTTGTGATTTTATGTTTTTTTATTTTATATTTTTGTGTAATTTTGATCAGGTTAAATTTTTTTAAATTTTCAATAGCGATGTTACTGTTCAAAAAAATGGTAGGTACTAGGGCTTCACACGACACGAGATAAGGCGAGAATTTCAAAAATCTCGTCTCGGTCTCGTTAGTTGAGAAAAAAATAAGTCTCGTTTCCGAATGTATCATCTAATTTTATTTCTAAGATAGTACAAAACGAGGTTAATAAATGTCTTTTCATTCCTATCGTATTATTGACTTTTCTGCTAAATATTTTTCTTATTCTAGATTTTTCACACACTAAACATATTACTTTTTTCTTATCTTTAATTATTTCAAATTTTGATGCCAGAGAAGTATTTTTTATTAAACGCAGTTTATTAACTGGTTCAATTTTACTTAATGGATCATCACTTTCATCTAATCTCGGCCTTTTATTAGGGTTAACATTACTAGCACCTGAAGTCCAAAATTATAAAATAAGATTTTTCACAGATTTCTTATCAGATTTTAGATTTCGTAAATTAATCGTAACCTATGCAGACCTTTCTTTTATTATAAAAAAATTAAATGTTTGTGCTTGCTAGTTTATTTTTCTTGGAAATTCAAAAAATTTTTTTAAAGAAATATGAACGAGACCAGAAATCAGATTCTCGGGTCTTACCGTATGTGATCTCGGTATCACCTAAATAATTTTCTCTTCGAGACAAGAAAAATATCGTTCTCGTATGAAGCCCTAGTAGGTACTTCGGTAAATTTAAAAAAAAAACTAACTATATTTAGGAGTGTTTATTTTGAGAATTACTTTCATTATTCGAAATATCAACCAATTTTCTTTGATCAAAAAAATTTTTTTATACCATACAAAAATCTGTAAGTGGCTGACTAGCGAATCTACCCAAATGTATATTTTTTAACAATCTAATTTTATGTTATGTATTTTAACAAATGTTAAAAATGTCTACCGGTTATCCATTTTAAAATTTGCTAGGTTGATTTAAAATACAAATTTTAAATGTTGAATAATTTTTATTACATCATTTCGTGATACCTGAGTGTTTCCTATAGTTACTACTCTAGTCTTATACAAGATGTCCCCAAATTCGACTGCCAACGTTCTAGGGCAAACTATTTGTGCTAAATTATGCAAATTGAGGTAGCAAATTATGTCCGTGTTCAAAAATACAGGGTGTTAAAGTTTAAAAATAAAATAGTTTATTAGCAATAAATTTCAAACTGTGTAATCGATTAATGAAACTGTAGGAGGATTATCAGGTTGGTAAATGACTTGTTTTAACTCGGAAAATTTACAGATTTTTTCAGAGGCATGTAGTAGGGGTCAAAAACCCTTTTTCCACCCCTGGATTTCACGCTACTGCTTAAAATGATGAAATTATTAAATATTTTAACTTTCCTTAGTAAAAATGTTACCATGCTAAAATTAATCGTTTTCGAGAAAAGCGTAATTTTCTTTATGAACTTTTATTTAGTTATTTGGTAAAAACAAAAAAAAATTGTACCTTAGGTATAATTAATTAGAAATGAAACTGTTTGCATTTTTACTAAATAACGTAATGAAAACTCATAAACAAAGTAGCGTGTTTCTAGAAAACTGTTAATTTTAACATAGTAAAATGTTATTACACGTTTACCAAAGAAAGTTGATGGAATTCAAAAATTAAAAAAATTCATCATTATAATCAGTGGCGGGAGGTAGAAAAAGGGTGCTTGGCACGCCTCTGGAAAAATCTCGAAATTATCTACTCACGTTAAAACAAGTAGTTTACCAAAATCATAATCCTCATAAACTTTTATTACAATCAATTGCGCTGTTTGAATTTTATTGCTAATAAACTATTTTATTTTTTAAATATTATTTTTGAAAGGGTTTATTTACACCTCAGTGGACATAATATGGCACACGGAATTTGCCCTATTTTTCAAAAAAAAAAATGCACCATCTTTACATTTGTCTTCTTTTCCTTCCTTATAAATTATAACCAATTCGCCATTTTTATAATTTGTCCTGTTCTAGTTTGTTCTTATTCGTAGTCTCTGTCTTTCTTGATTTATTTTTCTATTAAATTTTGATGCATGCATGTACGACAATAATAACTTCTAAATTTTTAATAACAATCCTGCTATCGCACATTATCTTATTAGCATAATAATAAATACGAATATTTTTAATTTGATTATAGAAAACATATCTATTGTTTTATTTTTGATAACAAACAACTCGACAATAGTTTAATGGACACCAATTGTGATATTGCGCAAAAGTTGTATAAATCAGCGTAATTCGTGCAAGGATATTAAATTGTGTAAGCCAATACTTTTCAAGATAATAAAGCTGTTCGGTCAACACATTCCTGTCTTGTTGACTTTACCATCAGCTGTATTTGATTCACGCTACCTCGTAATATGGACCAATGCATTTAATCGGAAATGCAGTGGTGGAGGTATATTTTGAGACATTTTCACAACATTAATAATTATTGCTTTGGGAACGATTTTTTCCCCTTGAAAATTGTTAGAATTCCACTATTTTGTTTATCAACCCGGACAAAGTCATGATAATAATAATAAGGCTGTTATGTCTCCGGTATTACCAGATATTTTCTCATCTGATTTTTTAGGAAAAAAATGGGAGACAAATTTGGAAAGATAGGGAAAAATAAGGAAAAATAGGGAATAAAAGAGAAAATTGGGAAAATAGGGCGAAATAGAGAAACGTAGGAACAAATAGAGATAAAACAGGAAAATAGAAGAAAGTAGGAAAAATAGAAAAAATTGACAAAACGGGAGAAATAGGGAAAATTGAAAAAGATAAAAAAAATAGAGAAATAAAGATAAAAATCTGCAAAATTGGGAAAGCATATAGGAACGTGGTGAAAATAGGGAAAAATAAGGAAAATTGGAGATAAGTAGAGAAATATCGCTAAAAATAGAAAACACATATGAAAATAGTAAAAAATAGGGAAAAATAGGAGAAAATATGAAAAAATCTGGAAATGGGAAAAAATAAATAATAATAGGGAATAATATAGACAAATACTGAAAACACCAAAATATAATGATAAACAAGAAAAATAGGTAGAAATAGGAAAATTGGCGAAAAGTGGGGAAAACTAGGAAAAATAGGAAAAAACAGAAAAAAATTTGGAAAAATGGGAAATAGTTATAAATGAAAACATACAGAATAAACAGGTAACAATAAGGAAAAATAGGAAATAAAAGAGAAAAATTGGGAAAATAGGGCGAAATAGAGAAAATTAGGAACAAATAGAGACAAAACAAGAAAACAGAAGAAAGTAGGAAAAATAGAAAAAATTCACAAAATGGGAGAAATAGGGAAAAATTGAAAAAGATAGAGAAAATAGAGAAAAATCTGCAAAATTGGGAAAACATATGGGAACATATTGAAAATAAGGGAAAATAAGGAAAATTGGAGAAAAGTAGAGAAATATCTAGAAAAATAGAAAACATATGGGAAAATAGTGAAAAATATGAGAAAATAGGGAAAAATTGGAGAAAATATGGAAAAATAGGGAAATGGGAAAAAATAAATAATAATAACGACAAATACACGCAAATAGGGAAAATCACGAAAAAATAATGATAAAAAATAAAAATAGGTAGAAATAGGAAAATTAGAGAAAAGTGAGGAAAACTAGGAAAATATAAACAAATATAAAAAAATAGGAAAAACAGAGAAAAATTTGGAAAAACGGGAAAATAGTTATAAATGAGGAGAATGGTAAAAAATATAGAAAAAACAGGGAAAAATAGGAAAAATACACAAATTTAAAAACAAACCATAACAATTTATTTTTCCCCACTCGAATTAGTAAAATAAGGCAACAATGCATTTTTCCACACAGGAAATTGAACAACAAAGCAACAACATATATTTCCACATAAAAATTTGAAATCCAATACAAGAGTGAATTTTTCCATATATACACAAATTTAAAAACAAACCAACAATGCATTTTGCTCCAATTTTTCTATACACGAATTTAAAAACAAAATAACAATGCTTTTTTAACACACAAATTTGAAAAACAAGACACTAATGCATTTTCTACTTTTTAATTTGGAAAATAAGCAACTTTAGTTAATTGTTAAAAAAAATGCAATGCGTTTTTTCACTCTTGAATTAAAAATTAATTCGTATTTTCTTAATTGAATTACAAAAATTTTTATACTCTACTTCGAAAAAAAAAGAAAATTTAAGCACTTGAGTAAAAAAAAGCAATAATGCATTTTTCCACTCAGTTTAGGAAAACAAAGAAACGTTGTATTTTTTTCACCTGATTTGTAAAAACAAAGTAACATGCATATTTGAATAAAAATAAAGCAAGAATGTATTTTTCAACACCAGATTCTAAAAAAAGAAGTATAAGAATGGATTTTTCCATACTAATAAAAAAAGAAGCAGCAATGCATTTAATAGGGAAAAATGGAAAAATAGGAAAAAACAGATAATAAGAGGGACAAATTTGGAAAAACAGAACAAAATAATGATAAACAAGAAAAACTGGGAAAATTGGGAAGAAATATAAAAAAATAGGGAAAACAGAAAAAAATATTTGAATTTGGAATTTGCAACAATACCACTAAACAATACTACACTTTTTTAATACTCAACAGAGTGTTAAAAAAGTGGTGGCGATATTCTTCAACATGGAAAACAATATAGAAAAATAGGGAAAAATAAAGCAAAATAGAATAAAATAGGAAAAAATATTATCATATATGATCTGATCTGATATATTTGGAAATGTCATTTATGTATGATAAAAATATAAAACGATCTAGGATAGATCCTTGAGGTACGCCAATATCCACATAATTTTTTTAATTGTCAGATATATGATGTCAGTCATAATTGAACTTTTTCCCGAAATCCTAAATTTTGTAATTTATTTGTTATTATATCAATATTAATGGAGTCCAAAGTTTTTGAAAGATCAAAAAAAAGTGTTGGCGATCTGATATAACGTTATATTTTTGTAAAAAGAAAAGCATTTGTCTATAGGTACATTTTTCTATAATTTTACATATGACAGTTTGGACAGTTATGGGACAATAATTGAAGGATGTGCAAGGAAAAAGTAGATAAGCTACTTATTTCATTTTAAGTTAAGCTAAAATTCTCATTTATATTGGGTAATTTATTAAGCGTTTCCATATCATTTAAGAACAGGGTTTGTGCTAAGTGCCGAGCCTTGGGGAACGCGATTATCCTGTGAGAAGATAATTTTCGATTTGTTGTTTAAAGGTGCGGTTATTTAGGAAATATGTTAATTAAAGAGAAGATTATGTGCGTAGTAATAGATATTGTCGTGTTGATTTTTCCCTTATATGCGTTTAGATGTTTTTTTTAATATTTTATTATATTTTAATTTAATTTAGGTTGATTAACACTCATTTTATTCATACTTATCTCAGAAATTTAGTGAGAATAGGGCACAATTCAATTAAATAATCCACATTCTGGATTTAACTGTCAAAAAATCTTAACTAAACTTAACTAACCTGCTTCTAATATGGTATCATTCAGTCTTTTTTTTATATTAATTTTTCTTTATAAGTTCCTTTAATGATGCGTCTGATAAATAAAACCATGCTGCTTTGGAATATATTTTTTTAAATTGGTCTTTCCTTTAATATTTGTACTTTTTGAAATTTCTATATACCTTAACTATCGTTTCTATTTCTTATTTCTATTTACATTTCCATAAATTATTATTTTTCTTTTTTAAATTTCCTTCACATCCCTTAATTATTTTTCTACTTCTGTCCAACTGACATCTCCTATCTTTTTTTTTCTCTGGAAGTGGTCCACAACGTACCCAATGTTCCGAATTTTCGATACGCACTTTTCACTTATTGTCAAACCTTAATAATTAAAATTAAAATGTCACTATCCTATTTACTACTTATTTACATATTAATCTTACTAATTAGCAAATTTATTTAATTTTTTTTCAGCAAACCCCAAAACGAATTATATCCAGATGTGTTAGTTTAAATTATCAAAACAATATATATTGAAATTTAGAAAAATGTCTAGATTGACTTTCATTAAAAATTGATAAATTATTGACATAAAAGTTTTTTATGTGTGACCAATTAGTTAATATTCTGCTTGTTAAAAAAAGTGCGTGGATAATTTATTTTTTGTACCAATCATTACTCAAATAATGTTTAATTGAAACGTTTCTTTAGATTCCATCCGAGATACGATACGAACATAAACAACATAGAAATAATAAAAACGCTACTTCAATATCAGTGGTAGCCTTTAAATGGAAACCAGTTTATGTAACATAAATAACAAATTAATTAACTGATATATGGAAATTGGTACTAAAAGTATCTAACGAAATAACAACCTAGATTACGCATTTATTATTCCCTCGCAATGTCATTAACGTCATATCTAGCTATTTTTTGACAATGATTTATGTGTTTGTCCACCTTTACGTTTAATCTGGTTCGAATTTAAGCAGGGGAAAGATAAATAACGTCCTCACTGTATATGTTTAACTGGACCCTACTTGAATTCATTATTGGTAAGAATTTTCTAGATACAGTATGTGAAGTTGTGTCTGTGGGAAATAAAAAAAAGATTTATCTTACTACCTATGCAAATTTTAATTGAAAAAAAATATATTTAAGATGATATAATCTATATTCAAAAAGAAATGTTATTGTACGAGACGTATGTTATCATATATTTTGTTAGGTGAAATCGATAACCATAGCATGTAAGATCTCGGCCATTGATAAGGACTTTTCCTACTACCCCATTCTGAGAAAATTAACGAGATTATACAATTAGGTTATATAATGTATGCTAAAGCTACTTTTTGGTGTTTAGTCAGTCATTATGTACGTAAAAAAATATATGTTTAAATAAATAAAAGTTAGTTAAATATATTATTAACTTGAAATAAAAGTAGTTCAATTTTTAAAAATATAGAAAGTAAATTTCTTCAAAAATAATATTTTTTCGAATTCAATATTTAAGAATAAAAAACGTAGAATCGTACTTTAAAGTGTGTAATCTAAAAATGTTTTAAAATTTTAATTAATTGTCAAGCATTTTCTTCTAGTTACTGGCCATCTTCATTAACAATAGGATAATTTATTATAAATGCGAATAAAAATTGATTTAGAAAACTTACAAGTTAAACTTAGGCAGTGCGAAAAAGAAACATCAAATTTTACAAATTTTTAAAAATTATTGAAAGCCTTATAAGCCCCAAAAAATATAATTTGGGAAGCTTTTTTATCCCATATATCGGGCCATGGCGATAACATTGAGGAAAATTTAAAATTAATTATTGAAGTTTTTTTTAAAGAACGGAATATTTATTTACTGCTTCAACTTTTATAGTATTATTAAACGTTTAATTTTATTTGCTCTATAGGTGTTAGTTATTAATTTAATATGGATATTAAAAGTGTGTGTGTAAAGTTGGCCCCCCATTTTTTGAATTTTGATATTTTAAAAGTTGTTCCAACTTGTTCTAGTTTTGTACTAAATTGTTCCAGAAAAGTATTCGTTAAACACAAAGGCCGAAAAACCCAAAAAACCATGTTCATAGAACTACCTCCATTATTATTTTTTACATTTTTTCTTATTGCACCAGATTGTTCTAGTTGTTCTGAACATTGTTCCAAATTTTCATATATTAAGAAAATTATTTCAAGTCAAAAATCAATAAAAACCATTTTGGGTCCAGCCTCCATTATTTCTTTTTCGATTTTTTTTTGTTGTACTAGATTGTTCTAGTTGTTCTTAACATTGTTCCAAATTTTTATGTCTTAAAAAAAATATTTCCAGCTTAACATCAATTAAAACCATTTAGACCTAGTCCCAAATTTTTTTTTCGAAAATGGGGAGCTAACTTCACACACACATTAAAAGTGTTATTTACTGATGACATTTTTGTCATTTTAAGAGCTAAAAAACGCCTGCTCCTCATAATCAGACTATACATCTAGTAGCCATACATTGCGTCGGTACGTTACTTTATAATACTGTCAGTTATTATTATTAAGTTTTGTTGATATTGAAACGTACGAGATGAGTCGCTTCGATTTAACAAATTTAAAAAATCTGATGTGGCCAGCACATGACCTCTCGCCATTTTTGAATCAAAAATTTACAGGTTGACACAAAAAAGTATGAAAAAAAATTATATTTTTGTAAATCTGGCAACAATGGCAAAAGTTTCGAAAATTTTAATGAGATGAAAATAAACTATAGGGTATAGAAAATATATGTGTAAAACTTTATTGCCGTTTTGTATAATAATGGCGTCATCACCCATAGCAACTGCCACTTCCGGTTGTGCGATTGGCACCAAAATCTAATCAGATCTAATCTAGGGTATCAGAATCCTGTATGCAAAATTTCAAATTTTTTTATTCAGTAGTTTTTGAGTTATCGTTACTACAACATCCATCCAAACACACACACACACACTAACACACACACACACAGACATCATCGCGAAAATATTAAAATCGTATTCTAGGGACCCCAAAACGTGTTTATCAATTGAAAACTCACTACCCAATTTTTAGCATGATTCCTATACCTCTCTTATCTGAAGGGCGAGAGGTAAAAAATGAAAACTACTACTGATCGAAATCATTTAATCGAACTTCATTTTATCGAAAATCAATTGATCCAAAATCAAATGAACGAAATTGCACTTGATCGAACTTTACATTGGTATTGAATAATTGAATCATATTATTCAAAATCCATATCTATTCGTTATTATGACACAAGAACGAATATCAAATCCCTTGTGAAGTCTAAGAATTTTTAACGACACTTCGGTCGTTACGGGTCCCTTTTTGTCGCCTTAGTCCAGGTTTCGAATTGCCTCGAGGGCCACTTTCCGTTTATAGTGTGAAGGCCACTGCACGGGCAGCGTCAGTGGAGAAAGAAAATACTCCAGGGGTCGTTATGGTATCGACCAAAATCACTGGCAGCCTGAAGGGCGGTCTTTACTTGCCCTACTGCTATTCCAATTGGGACGGCTACAGCAAGTCGTACTTCAGGCTGCCACTGCAGCTCCTGACAACGGTTTTAATTACCCTACTCGATATGAACTTCGGCGTCTACGAAGCAGATACGAGAGTGTCTCCATCTGTCTGGCGAAGGTTCAACTGGTACGACTGGCCTCTTATTCGAAGCTTCTCTCATAATTTTAAGTTAATTCTACTCCAGTGCCGTGCGCGATTTAATTTATATGTTTTAAATAATACGGAAAAAGTAACTTTGTTACAAATTCATTGAATTACTCTGTCCAATATTTCTTTTTATTTTCCCGGTCCCATCAAAAGGAAAGTATAGTGAACGAGCTACAAAGAATTCGAAATATCGATGGAAATATCCATTTTGTGGTCTCTAAAGAAGATTGAAACAATTTTCAAAGAAAGGTCTGTCTGTGTGCCTGTGTGTAATCTTCCACGGTAACTGTCGAACGGTTTGACCAATCAAGCTAAAATTTATTATGATGGGTTGGTGTGTGCCTCGAATACGACTATTATTTTTTGGCCCAAATTGGACAGTAGAAGGTCCTCTAGTATTGATTTCTTGCTTTTGTTTTTAAATTTTTGGTACAACTTTAGTGGAAAATGTCATAATGCATAAAATTTCCTACAATTTTTGTATCAAACTTTTTTCAGTATTTCCAATAGCTGCGCCAGCAGAGGGCGCGCAAAAAATGTACATGTAATTTTTCGGTAGTTTTTCCAAATTTTTAAGACAAACAATGAACTTTTGTGCAAAATTTTCTAGTGCAAAGTTCTAGAGCACCAAATTTCTATGAATACTTGTATTTAACTTTTTTTCGAATTCTCCATAATTTCGTCGATAGAGGGCGAAAAATGTACACATTTATACTTTTAGCGCAAATTTGTAGAGCATAAAATTCGATACAACTTTTTCCCGAACTCAAAATATTTTTCACCCATGATTTTTAGGATATCCTAATTTTAGCTATTTAATGCGTTCCTTCTTGTACCTTTTTTTGTCAAGCTTTTGGCTTGATTTTGCCGTTTTTGCTCTTGTTTGAACTTTTTTGAGCTTTTTTCCTTTTTTGCCTTTATTTGTCTCTATTTTGCCTTTTTTGCTTTTATTTCCTTTTTTTAGCATATTTACCACACGTTTGCCTTTTTTTTGTTTTTTTAAACGTTTTTAATAGTTTTTAATTTTTTTGGACTTTTTTGTCCTTTTTTGCCTTTTTTGGCATTTTTCGTTTTTTACCTTTACTTTGTTTTATTTGGTTTTTTTTTGGACTTTTTGTTGATTTATGTTTTACCCTTTTTTTTGCCTTTATTAGGTTTCTTTTTCTTTTTTTGCATTATTTTACGTTTTTTTTCTTCTTTTGTTAGGTACCTTTTGACTCTTTGTCGTTTTCTACATATTTGCCTCTTTTTTCCAATTTTTACAAATTGTATTAAGATTTTTATCGTATTTTTGATTTTTGCCTCTTTTCACTCTTTTTTTATTATAGTTTTAATTTTTTCTGAAATTTAGCAATTATTTATCATTTTTAACAGTTTTTTTGAAATAATTCGGTAACTTATTAGTATATTTATAATAACTTGTTACCATTGTTATTAACTTTGTCGTTTTTCACTTTATTTAATTTTTATTAACAATTTATAATCACTAAAAACTATATAATATTTTTTAAATTTTTTACTTAATTTTTTTCTAAACAAATTCATTTTTTATAGTATCGAAAATTTCTCTTTGAAAATATAATCAGTGGTAAAAATAATGATTTTTAAGAAATCGTTTCTTAAAGTAATTACGAATTTTTTTATGGTGAAAATTAATGTTATAAAAAGGAACCATTTTTTTAAATCATTATTTATAAAATGCTTTTATGTTCTAAAAATTGAACAATTATAACCTTTAATTTAAGACATTCTAAAATTTTAATAACTTGAAGTATTATAAATTGCTAAAGTTCTCTTTTGCTAAAATTTAATTTAAAAAAAATCAGATTTAATGGTTTGATTTACCATTTTTACTGATGATGATACCAAGATTTTTATGTTTATTATCATTATTTAATAATTAATTTTTCTTCCTTTTAACCGAGCTCTTTCATACCTAAAACAGAAAACCTTATTTTCTCATTAAAAACATTTGTCGTTTGTTTTTTTACCTTTTTTTATTATAACTAATGATAATTATTTTATTTAATTAAATTTTTTGTGAATAGTGTAAAGTAATTCATTTCAATCAATTTGGATGGTTGAATGCATTTGTGTTATAATAATTAATCTGTAGTAAATTATTTATATCCTGTCATATCTATTAATAAAATTGACACTATTAAATATATCAGATTTTTACGATGTTTTAATTTTAGTGCATGCCATCATGAAATGTACACAATGAAATCACTTCACATGAATTTATCAAATGTGTTAACAGACGTAGAGCTTTTCTTATCTTCATAGTTTTTATTTGCTTACATATGTCAAAACTTTATCGTATTTACAATGGTAAATAATGTCCAGGAACAAATAAACACAATAAAACTTTATTTATTTAAATTCGATTCAAATCAATAATAAATATATCAAAATAAAATAGTTTTGTAGTATTCAATAGTTTATTATGCCATACACATTTTCTAATTAAGAATACGCAGATATTTTGTATGTTTATCAATTCTGTAATGAAAAGGCCTGTGAAAAGGGATAATGAAAGACGATTTCCTTAACGTTTACTAAATCATAAAACGTTTTCAGTTATGTTACAATACATGGTTGTTTTTCAACTACCAAATTAAATGAAAATGATGACATTTAGTTATGAAAGACAATATTTCAAATATCGTACAAAAACAAGCACAAGAAAAATTAGTAATGGCATAAACGTGTCATATATCAGTGTTTGGCGAAGATTAAAAAAAATCATTTTTATCCATTCCATGTACAAGTGGAAAAGTTGCAAGTAGCAGATAAATTCCTGGAATAAATTTCGGCAGCAAACCAAAGAATTTTAAATCCAATGTTTATTTACGAATGAGGCCTAATTTCTGCTCTGCGAACAAAGTCCGTTGTCAACAAGACAGATATATTTACAAATTAAGTTTTCTTATAATATTTAGCGCGGGGTGTTAAATAATTGCTTGATTTGTCCGTGTGTCTTACCACAAGACTGTCTTTACTTTATTCCAAATGTTTTACCCCGGTGTTAGTAGATGATCTAAATGTAGATCCAGGAGGAATATATTTACCAAATGATAGCGCACCAACCCTATTTTAGAACAATACTAACAAATTGTTTAAATGAGAATTTCATACATTTTTATATACAGGGGATGGACCTCCTAGGTCGCCTACAAAGTCACCAGATTTTAATCCTTGTAGTTAAAACATTTGAGGATATTCTAGTGAAATAAATACTAGAGAAAAACTTCTTCAAAGTATTAAAGCTGCTGAAGAAGTAATAATCCGGATATGATAAGAATATCAATAAGAGATATTATTAAATGAGCACGAACAAAATAGGGGCCATTTTGTATAATTTGGTTTTTGTGTTATAGTAACTAACTCATGTTATTATTTTCCAATATGTTTTATTTAGATAAAAAGTAATATAAACAAAATTGTAGCCTTTGTTTGTAACGAAATAAAATGAAATATTCCTTTAAATTGTGGTGACAGATATAGATTGTCAAAAAGTTAAATATTGGATGGACTATTAGTCTTATATTCAACATTTTCTAGGTCATCGAATTTAAATTAAATTCTGACTTCAGTTTCTGGAAATTCCCACCGAAACTAACAAAACATAACCTCTAAATTTTGATAGTATGGTTCGAAAATTTTTTTTGCCATCGTCAATTTTTTTATTCGTGCTTTGGTTTTGCATGGCTATATTTCGTACATAATTGGGAATTCCTCAAAAAAATTTTCTTTACATCAAAATGCAGCTGAAATTTTGGTGTGAAATGTACTATTTGGTGGCGCAATTCCTTACAACGACCAAAATAACTATAAGGATCGATTGTAGGTTATTGTAATGATCAGCAAAGTTAGTCGTGTTGATGCAGAAAACAGATTAGGCAGACTTATGGTTGAAAATGTGAAAAAATAGCATGTTTAGGGATTTCTGCAATAAAAACACCCCGAAGAAGTAAAAATCTGCCCCCAGATGTTCAAAAAAAGTTGTTTATTTTGGTGTAAAGTGCAATTCGTTTGGAGATTGGACTGACAAATTCTCAATAATTTACGAGATATAGCAAAAAAAAATCAAACTAAACTATCAATCTGCAAATAGAGTTTTTCCAGTTCGGGTGGGCACTTCCAGAAACTGAAATGAGAATTTAGTGTCCATTTTATGTGTTGCACTATAATTCAACAGGCGAATAATAAACAGTTTTAAATTTTGCTATACAGGACGTTGAAAATATAATCCAGAAAGGTACTCTTCTGTTATAAGTATAGGTTATTCAACAATTTAAATTAAATGAATCTTTAAAAATTTATTTAGAACAACACACTTTTTTCAAATGTATACCCTAATATTATTAAAATTTACTATTTTTATTTTGATTTTTGACCACGATTTTTCTTCTAAATCCTTTTAATATACACTTAAAATGTCCCCATTAGACATAATATATAGCATCAAATTCCTTCAGAAATAGCCAGAATTAGATTAAATGTAAAGGGAATTCCCTGTATGACGAATCGCTTAGAAATTCGAACCTCAGAATTAATAAAATTTAATACTTTGAATAACCACATTTATTCAATTTGTATTTTGGGTTATCGTGGTTGATTATACTTAACAGAAAGTGCAATTTTTGGGCATTTCTCGGACACGGAACAACCGATTTGCATCATGTTTTTTGCAAATTACCGGCGCAAACTTTCAAACTCAACATGATATGAATAAAATTAAGTAGTTTTCTCGAAAAATGTAAACCTATCTGATTTTTTTACAAAATTGAAAGCAAGTTGTGAATATGAAAAATTTAACAGTATTTTATCAATTTGCTCAGAAAAAATTATACGTAGAGCTAGGTGTGGTTGCCGATTGAAAGATTAAATGTTGTTTTTTGTTTCTAAAATCTCTCTTTAATGCTTTTTTCTACGTTTTGTGAAAATCTGTTCAGGCATGTGGAAGTTATAGTCCTTTTGATGTCAACGAAAGTACACTTCCCCCACTACTTAATAATAAGTGATACAGAAAAATGAGTTAGACAATAATTGTGACACCAGTTTCTAGAGCTAATATTTTTTCCCAACCTTAATTAGGGAATATTTTGTAAAATTTAGCAGAAAATTTACGACCTTAAAAATATTTTTAAGCAATTTTTTAGGGCCGATTTTGTTATAAGAATTTTTTTCCAACGGACCCCCCACTTTTTAAATGGCAAATGGCTTTCAGTCAAATTTGCTGAATTTTGCATAATGTTGAAGATTCCGATGCCTTAAGTAAAAGCTTTCATAATAATAAATAATGAGATACAGGGTGTTAAAGAATCGGTTTGAAAATATAATAACAATAATTTTAAATTGCAACTATACATTGTGAGTTGTGTTGAAAATAAAAGAGACAATTTAAACTGTGTAAAATATTATATAGGATTATCAAAAAGAAACTAAACTTTATGATAATAATGTTATAATAATGTATTAAAAAAAATCAAAAGTGCGTTTATACAGGGTAAGTCAAAAAGTTGGATCGATGGTTGTTGAACTTTTTTAACATACCCCGTATTTTGTGACACCTAAAGAACAACTACAAAATACCATTTCCAAAAATAAATTGTATATATCCTCTACAGTACATAAAGAAAGATATAAGATGCTGAATTTAGCTAAAATTGGCTATTTTTAAAAAATAATCGGTATAACAAAAAATAGTCGGTCAAATTGTATCTTTGTTTATTATCTAAAACGAATAACAAGTTTTTTTCTACAGGAAGTTTACAATGTCAACCAAAACGTGTTTTGTTTCGTAGTACAGTTCGTGATATTATAAACTAAATGTCCTGTAGAAAAAAAACTTGTCAGTTGTTTTAGACCATTTTTTGCAAAGTTATTTTAAAATATAATTTATTTTTAACGCTAAAAAAAGAGATAATTTGACCGACGATTTTTTGTTATACCGAGAATTTTTTTTAAATGCCAATTTTTGCTAAATTTGACTTCTTATACTTTCTGTATATGTAGAGGATATGTTATGAAATTTGTTATACCTTGTATAGGATAGAATTAAGTTGTTATAAAATATTAAAGGAAGTAGGGGTTGATTTAAATAAAATAAAATGGATAGGAATTGGAAATATAAACTAATTTTGGTAATATGAATAGGGCTTAAGCCATTTGAGAAGTATAAAATTTCTTGTGACAGGTTAGATGGCATTTATTATCAGATGAAATGATTTGTCATTTAGTTGGTGCCAATCAAAAGTTTAGTTTAAAAGTAAAAAAAATAGTAGATAAGAAATTTTGGGCTAGAAAAAAAAATTGAAGATTTATGATGAATAATTAAAATGTTGTCAAAAATTTTATAAAAAAAAAACACAAAAAAAAACCATTTAAATTAAAATTATATTTATAAAAAGAATGTTATATGGTGGAAAAGGATAGTGTATTGAATAGAAGAAATAAAAATTTTAAAAAAAGTAAGCAATATTATTTATAAAAAATAAAAATAAAAAATATTAAAGAACAAAGATTATACAAAAAAAAGATAACCATTTAAAGAAGACAAACATTAAAATGCTTTAAGGGTAAATAAAGAGAAAAAGAAAAAGTTGAAGAGAGAAGGTAAATTTTGGGACATCTGAGGAGGTAGCAGAGAAGGAAGGAAGATCATTAATTTTGTTAATTTTTATTATACCTTGTATTTTTCATTTGTTTAGACGCGGCAAGGAGTTCTCCAGGTGAGAAATGTGATCCACCTTTTATAATACATATTTGGAAATGGTATTTTGTAGTTGTTCTTTAGTTGTCACAAAATACGGGATATGTTAAAAAAATTCGATAATCATCGATCCAACTTTTTGTCTTACTCTGTATAAACGCATTTTTTCTTTTGTTTTAATACTCTTTGACCAAAAAATTATGATCATAGAGCATAGTTTCTTTTCGATTAACAATAATAAAACTATGTACACTAAGAAAATTATGTTTAAAAAGTTTTTTGCTGAGAAATGTATTGTCGCAACAAATAAATTTTTAGTTACCATTAAAAACATACATTGCACTAGCGAAATAAAATGCTTTTTTAAAGTCATTTTTTGTAGCAACGAAAAAAAAATTGTTACTATTGTTAATATTTTTTTTTGAGGCATAGAAGCAGCTAAAATCATTTTGGTTTTTAAAAAGTGGTTTTTAATTACTCTACATTTTTTGCTGTGGTAGAAATCTAAAATATTAATACGAATCTTTTTGGTCATTCCAATTCACTTTTTAAGATTATTGAATTATTTTTTTAAAACAGAAAAAATATTTATGTTCTTTAAAAAGAGTCTTTTGGAAACATACGATCGGTTGCATTCGCCAGTCGTTCCATGAGACCGCTAGTTTTTTCTGACGCGTGCAGGAGTATTGTTCTAATTACCAAAAATGAACCATGGTGTAATGTTGGTGTTGGTGGAAGTGCGGCCATTTTAACTATTATTGTTTTATTGTACCTCTAATGTGTGGTGTGCGCATGGATTATATAGACAAACTGAATCATTGGAGACTACAAGATTTTATTAAAAATTTAAAGGGTAAGTACCTTTATCGTAATATAATATAATCGGCTCATATGGGTACTACTATTCCATTCAAATGTATGTACTTGAAGCCTAGTAAAACAAAAAATAATTGTTTAAAAAATGTTTACATAATTTTGAAATTTTAATAAAAAATAATAATTATTTATAATAGTTTTACAGTTTTATCTTAATTATTAGAAATTCAGTGGCACTACTTTGATTTTAGACGATAGTTTCAGGCAATACTAATTCTGCTATATATCTAGTTCAACCAATCACTATTAAAAAATCAAGGAAAGGATGTAATTAGGGACACAGCAGAAGCGAGATTCAGAAGAATTTTTTCTACCGGTAAGTAGAGCTTTTTTGTCAATTATTATTTAAACTTCTTTTAAATTAAAATTTTACCACTTGAATTTTTCTGACTACACATCTACACTGAACAAAACTGATAATTTAAGGGTCCTTGCACATTTTTTTTTGGTTAAAACTTTACTGCTAGGGCCCTATTCTTCATTATAGATTTAATAGTGTCGTCCATTTAATATATATGTACGATATTATCAATTTGTTTATACAATAATTTAAAAGTGACGTTTATTTTTTGCAGAACGTTCCTGAAATTGAAAAAAGTCACTAGGAGGACCAAGTTAGCAGTTACTTTTAAATCAACTTCTTTTTAAACACTGAAAACTGTTTTATAAATGTAAACAATAATTTTCTGTATCAATTAAAACCTTTTAAATACTTTTTAATTAGTAAACCTACTTTTTTAATACTAACAACTACTTTTTAACCACCAAAAACAATTTTTTTAAGACAAAAAAATATTCTTTATCAATTAAAATACCTCTTAAAGGTAAAAAAAATACTTTTTAACTGCAAGAAAAATAATTTTTAACGACAAAAAACTACTTTTTAGTGAGTAAAATTTTATTTTTTAACCATAAAAAATAATAAAAAGTTATGTGTTTTTTTAAAACAAAAAAATAGATTTTTAGGTATTCAAAAATAATTCCAAAAAGCGAATTTTTTAACCGTAGCAAAGTACTTTGGCTGTCGCCTATTTCAATATAGTTTTTTTTAGGTATTAATACATTTTTGTTATGATATTTTCAAACTCTTATACACGTATCAAAATATATTGCTAATTGATCATTAACATATGCGAGTCATTGCAATTTTTTTAAATCTTAAAATTATGAAAAATCGATTCTTTAACACCCTGTATCTATAAAACATATCATTATTTTTTGGTGGTGCCATGGAAGCTTTTACTTAAGGCATCGAGATCTTCAACATATACAAAATTCAGCAATTTTGACTGGAAGCCATTAATCATCTAAAAAGTGCGGAGTACTTTTAGGACGAGGCGGTCAATCTAGGACCGCACGCGAAACGCTATTTATATTTATTTTATTAAATGATGTCTTGATTTTAAATCTAGCCTGTGTATTTAAAAAAAAAGAAAATAAAACTTTCAATTGTTTTCTAAAAAATAAATAAAAAATATATATCAGGATTTGAACCTGGAACTTTCATTTGTTACGTCTACACTCTAAAGTGATAAATAATCAAACAATAAAAGCCGTAGGGCGAATACACAGTCTAGATTTAGATAGTCAAGACTTCTTTTAATAAAATAAATATAAATAGTGTTTCGCGTGCCGTCCTGGATTGACCGCCTCGTCTGTTAGGACAAACCTAAAATAATGAATCATCCTGAAAGGACTAAATCTTCTTCAACAACAAAAATATAAATAATTATGAATATTTACCAGGCGGTTTAGGAACATTCCGTTTAACTTGCATCCACTTATAAGTCGGCAAAGCTGGTTGTTGTATAGAACCAGACGTCAACGTATGCAAACTATGATGCTGTCTCAATCTATGTTCATCCGGTAGCATTTCCTGTTTGTACCTGTGCAAATGTTGGAATTCCATGCAAGAATTTGACGTCGCTACATTCGGATTTAACAGATAGTTACTGTCGTTAACGTCGACTTGAAATTTATTTTCGTGTATGTAATTCTGTTGAAGAGCATCTTCGGAGTTGTCGTTATGATGTAATAGGTCATTAGGATGCGTTCTTGAGTAATTTTCGGTATAACTACTTTGACTAAAACTCGAAGCACTGTTAGAATAGTCTAGATTAGTATATGTTAGTCCTGTATCTGTATTTACAATAGGGGTTTCTTGTAGATGCTGGGAATAATAATTATGGGGAGACGATGGAGTTTCTATACTCTCAGATGGTGCAGCAGCGTATAAATAAGGTTCCTCGTAATGATAATTCGACGAGTAATAATTTTGAAATTGATGATGAGAAGACGAATGATTTAATTCACTAGAATAATTATAATAGTTCGGTTCGCTCGAATTGTAAGGTGCGCTTGGCTGGTTATGGTGACCGTACATAGTAATGTCCATCGTCATCATTGTCGTTCAATCGAAATCACGGCACATCGGTTCGTTCCACTTTCAACTAAACGATTTAATAGCCGTTACGAAACTGAACCTACTCGATTGGGCCTCCACTCACAATGTAGTTTCCCGTGTTGAATAATCCGGCTACGTCACAATCGAGGCGGAGTTACGTTATACACGTGTCTTGCGCTTTGCGTGTACAGCACCAATGGGAATGCTCGTTGTGGAAAAGATGTGATGCTGGAGGAGTGATTGGCCAGCATCCAGCCATGATTGTGTCTTCGTTTTGTATAGAAACGTTTCAATTCTTGGAAATGTTTGGTACGTGTCACTTTCAGGAAACTGTTGACATGACAGCTTTAGTTGTATTTTTTTTGCTTATAGGTATTTTCAGTAGCTTGCTTTCTACATTTATTTACATTTAATTAGATAAGTATTTATATGAACTATATTTAAGTAAGTGAATAGAAAGGTACATTTATACATAAGAAAATATTTCATTAAAATGAAATGAAAAAGACCGGATTTAGTCATCATTAAAAAAACTATTTCAGTTAATTATAATTCTGAACACTAACAATAATTTCTAACAAAAATTTATACATTCCCTCTTTCAATAAACATACTATCTCCCACACGGTTCATTATTTAGTTTTTATACGCAAAGCAGGCCTTTTCTTAATTTCTTTGATATCCGTGGGAAAAGTAATAATTCAGCTTGCTAAAAGTACGCGCTATGGCACTTTTCCCCACGGAAACGTCAAACACAGACAGCTATGACCTTTCAACTTTTTTTGACAGTTCAATATTATAGTGAATTTCTGGGAGTTCAAATTTGAAATTGAAACTAAAAGTAAGTAAACTATTTATTTGATTATTTATTTTAATGTATAAATTATAAACAAATTAATTTTTCTATATTCAATAGTCATTTTTTAATTATTTATTTTCAAAGTTTAAGTAAAATACCTATATAAGTTACTGTTTTTCTTTTATTAATAAATGTGGTTATAGAATAGTAGTTTGTACAACAAGTGCGCAAAGCGTCACTTTTCTTACGAGTGCAGAAGTTTGTGTCACGAGTTGTACACAATATTTTTTCTACAACCACATTTATTAATAAAAGAAAAACAGTAACTTATGTAGGTAATTTACTTAAATTTTGAAACGAAATAATTAAAAAATGACTATTGAATACAGAAAAATTAATTTGTTTATAATTTATAAATTAAAATAAATAATCAAATAAATAGTTTACTTACGTGCTTGTGCCACAAACTTCTGCACTCGTGAGAAAAGTGACGCTTTGCGCACTTGTTGTACAAACTACTATTCTAAAATCTATAAACACTCTTAATTGTATACCATAATTCTTTTTATCTCCTTTATTATCTGGTTCAACTGTTTTCATTTTTCTACTTTAAGATACAAAATATGTAAAGTTATGACTCGCTAATAACCCTTTTTGGTTGATGCGATTTACCTAATAAAAAAAAATAAAAAATAAACACTATTTATTAATTTTTTCCATTGATTCGATAAAAAATTCATTCTTATTACGAATTTGTATTTATTTCAGTATACCAAATTTGCAATCAAAGGGTCTCTAGGCATTTTTTTCCAAACAATCCCCAACAATCCAACAATTTTTTATAGGTATAAAAAATTATATAGATAAGTTTAAAGTATTATCGTATTATATACAAAAAGTAAAAAATTGAACAAATATTGCTTTCCAACGTAACACAAAAATAGGTGTATTGTAAATACACTAATAATAATAGTTACTCCTAATACAAATAAAACAATAAAAAATGAAGATTCGTACTTTAAAGTCTATGTAATTTAAAAATTTTTGTTTAGAAATTTTTTTATTTTTAAATGTCAAGCGCTTTCGGCCAGTAGGCAACTGACCATCTTCGGTACTAAAATTAACAGTCAGACCTAATAAGTGCGAAAAAAATTAAAATAATAATAAATTTAAACCTTTATGTAAGAGCCTCGCGGGGAATGTCACTTTAATCTTAAGTACAACTTCATAATTTAGGTTGCTTATTTTCGACTCTTTTTTTTGTCAAAAAGTACTTAACACCTCCATTTGTCATTTTCGTCTTTTTTCTCTCTTCTTCTGAATTTTTTTAAACTTTATTAAATTTTTCTTCCGAATCTTTATAAATTCACCTCAATTTCAAGTCAAAATAATTGACTTTTATATCGTTCGTGTCGCTTACAGAAGATTAATTTTTTTCTCCCCTCATTTTATATGGGTTTTCTCCTCTGGACTTCGTTTTTTCCTTTTGAACAATTTTTTCCTCTGGACTTCAGTTTTTCCTTTGGACCAAATTTTTTTTCCTTTGGACCAAGTTTTTTTCCCTTGGACTATAGTTTTTTTTTGGACTACGTTCTTTTGGATCAAGCTTGTGTTTCTTTGACATTTTTTTTCTTAGGCTACGTTTTCCTGGACTTTTTGGACCAAGCTATATCCAGTTTCCTTTGAGGAAGGAAGATAGCAACCACAAGAAAAGTTTTTTTTTTAAAGGAAAAGAAAAAATATCTGGAATTTTTGTAAAATAAACAGATATAACGTTTAATTTCAGTTTAATTTCCTTAACCCCAAAAAAAGAAAGGACGGATTGTGAAATATATAGTTTTTTGTCAATTATTTCAAATTATAACAAAAAATCAATTTGTCTGGCGTTCAAAACTTTTTTTATTTAATATTTTACTTCTGATATATTTCAAATTGTATTCGTTGAACGAACCCATAATAAAAAAATTTTGAGCTTAAATCACATTAATTATTATTATCAACAAAGTAAAGTAGCGTTACATCATGAAATATACCATAGAATCAAATAGTTAAAATGATAACGTTTGAATCAAAAACCCACCATTTTTCATTGCTTAGAGATGTTATTTAAGAGGTTGTGAAAAACGTAAGCATGCAAAACGTTATTTATACAGTATGTTAATATGAGATAGTTGAAATAACGTCCTTCATTCGAATAAAATAATACTCTTACGGGTTTTTAAAATACGTTCAATACAAAATCACAACTACGTACACCATGTCCATACGTCTTAAAACAAACTAAAAAATATACATCTAAATTTCAACGAATCGTTAAAATAATTTTTAAACATTTTAAAAACGAGAATTTGACGTACATGTGTTTATTGAATTATTACGGCTTCTTAATAATGAATAAACAATTACTCTTCTCTCGGTGTGAGTAACAATGAAAAAAAAAAATAAAATAGGTATAATCCTGTTACAATAACTGATGTGTAATATAAAAAGCAGTAAACAATAATTAAACGTACCTATCTAAATAAATTTTCGTGCATTTTTCTAACATTTGAATATTTTATATAGTTTACATTATTGGTATAATAGGTTTTTGAAATCAGCTTCGTAGTACAAATCTAAAATTAAAAAAAATACAGTGCGTTTTATTTAAAAAGATATAACTTTGGTAAGTTACTGATTTAAGCTGATATTTATTTTAGAAACATAGTTTTTATTGCTCTTTACAACTTTAAATTAAAACATTTTTGCTTATCTCAAATAGGGAAGCAACTATCTTCTACCCAATTATCGATGATACATGAAAATGTCACTATCTGTTCAATTTTTTATTGATGAGTAGAAACCGCTCACCTCTATACAGGTGTCCTGGGACTAATGGAAAAAAAGTTACTTTAATATTCTTTCCCAAAATTTAACTTTCTCTATTAAGTTATTATACAACTAATAATCATTCATATTATAATAATGATATGATAATACCAATAAGATTTTTTTTATACTCATCCACAATTGTTAAATTTAAATCTTTTATGCACCAATTATGTTAAATAAATGCTTTAAAATTAAACTTTTAACAATAAATTCTGTTTATAACAATAAAAACAACATAAAACTATTTATGCTATTCAAATCTTTTACCAAATGAATAATAATTAACTTATAAAAACAATTCTTACAGGGTATTTCATTACAATGTGTATACTTATTTTAAACCTGTAAATAGATTCACAGCATTGCCTTAAAGACAGTCGTAATAATTAAGCATCCAAAATTTTTGTATCAATGACGCATCCTGTATAAAAATTAAAAAAATGGCTTTCTCATAAGTTAAACCAACGAAAAGATACTCTTGTTGGAATTCGATAAAACCAGCCGTTTGGATGATATTTGCATTTTATTAATGCACTACATACCAATTTTCGCATTCGCCATTTTTTGTAAGGATAATCCCAGATAACAAAGTAAAACTAATTTAATAATACAATGGCTAAGATTCACCTAATATAGTAGAACTAAACAATTTAGCGATAGTAGAAGGTAACAACATTAACACTGCATTTAATGCAAGTTAAACAGATATGCAAACAACGTAAGTAATTGCTTTCAATCAAAATAAATTAAAACATCAAAAAATACAAGTTATAAACCTAAAACTAATTTCTAATCAACAAAAAAGTAAAATTATTATAATAAATGTTATGAGCTCTTCCAAAGTCCACGAACTTTCCAAGTCTACGAATGTTGTGTCTGCACCTGAAAAAGCAATCCCGCGGATTATTGCGAATTGCACTGCAGTGAAAAACAATTCTATCTATTACATCTTGTCTTGTTTGTAAACGTGTTGCATACACTAAATCTTTAAGATAACCCATCAAAAAGGAATCCATAGGATTGACGTCTGGTGATCGCGGTGGCCATCGAAACGGGCCTCCCCGACAAATCCATCTATTAAGAAATCTTGTATTTAAATAGTGCCGTACAAGTAAATTTAAATGAAGACCGGCATCATCATCCATCCATAAATTCCTACTAGTTTGTAGTGGCATTATGTCTTAATTTAGATATTAATTATTATTGACAAGTACCGAAACGACAGACAGTTATTCCTAAGGCAACTTGATGAAATTTATAAAAAAAATTTTAAAACGTTTTTACCAACATTCAAATTAATGATTTGTTAATGCTGTTACCTTCTACTATCGCTAAATTGTTAATTTCTACTACATTAGGTGAATCTTGGGCATTGCATTATTAAATTAGTTTTACTTCGTTATCTGGGATTATCCTTACAAAAAATGGCGAATGCACTAACTGGTATGCAGTGCATTAATAAAATGCGAATATCAGCCAAGCGGCTAATTTTATCGAATTCCAACAGGAGTATCTTTTTGTTAGCGTAAGGTATGCGGAAGCCATTTTTTTAATTTTTGTATAGGGTGTGTCATCAATACAAAAACTTTGGAAACTATTACGACTAGTACGTCCCTGCTTTTAAGGCAATACTGTGAAACGAGGGCCCGTGTTAAAAAAGTTATATGAAGTATTAACATTATTTTAGCTCAAGCTATACTCTCCCGATTTTTTTTCCGTTAATCCCGGGACACCCTGTATATTTGAATATTTGTCTCGTCTAGAAAGCAAAAATTTCCCCGAAATTTTTCCGCAAACTTTGTTTACATTTTTCTAAGATTATTGTATCAGATTTATTCTGACACAAGAAACGTCAGATATACTAAGAGTTGGATAGAAAATTTTTTGAAGTACCCTGCAAATAATCTTGACTGGATTTTTAGATCCTCGACAACAAAATTAACAATTTGTCGGTTTAAGCTCCCTTTACATTTGTGTCATGGGAAATATGTGCTTTGTAATCATTAGATTATTATCACCTTGACTCAAAGTAAAGACGAATAATTTGTACGGTTTATTTGGGCAAGTCCACCACTTTTGAAAACCATTTTTAAAGTTATTAATTGTTAATACCTGTAAACCAAAATTATTTCGAGATTCATGGTAAAAAATAACTTAACAAATTTAACCACAAGTAAAAATAATAAAGTGAAATCGCACAATGTGTGTATATATTATAAATTAATGAACTAAAGTTACACCTCCATAACTATAATTGCCTATACAAAGCGATCAACGATATATGTTTCCAGAAGTTTTATTACACACATAAAAATAATTGTTCAAAATAAAGCAGGCTGTTTTATTCCAAGTAAATTAAACGGTTATATATAGCCCTAAGAAATATTTTGTTTCTTGAAGAAAACCATTTTTTTAGAAATTTTCTTTATTTAAAAAGATCATTTTTTTGTGTAAAGATAATTCAGAATTTAAATGAAAAAAATAGATTTTATTAAAATAATAGCACTGACATTGTTAATTTAAAATTATTGGAATACTTAATTTAAGCGATTCAATGTCTTCCTAAAAAACAATAATTATTTTAACTTAAGAAAAAGATTTTCTTAAATTTAGAAAAGTATTATCTCAAATTAAGAAAATTGTTTTCTTAATAAAAGAAAATTATTTCTTGCGTTATGAATTTTTATTTTCTTACTTTAAGAGAAAGATAATTTTACTTTAACAAAATAATTTTCTTGTGTTGTGAACATATTTTTTTATTTTAAGTATTGGTTTTACGTACTTTAACAAAATCATATTTTTGTTTTATGAACTTGAATTGTGTTGCTTTAAGAAAACCATTTTCTTGTTTCAAGAAAATCAGTTTTGTTACTTCGAGAAAATAGTTCTCTTGTATTTTTTAAATACTTTCTTGGATAATACAGCCACATATGGCTCATTATCGATATATAATAAAGCCACATGTGACTTTAATATCCATAATATTATTTTAAAATACAAGCAGAACCTAGAAATAAACTATAACTATAACTTGCAATACGAAGATCCTTTTTTTAATTATAAAAATTATTTTTTTGTATCATGACATTCAACTTTTTGAATAAAAAATATTATTTACTTGCATGATTGAATGTTATTTTGCTTTGAAATATATTTTTGTAGCATAAATAAAATTTATATTTTAACTCCTATACGGTTGGAAAAAATTAATATATTTAATACAAAAATGGTCCATTTGTGTTAAGGGTCCGTGATATTTGCAATAAAACACTTAATAATATAAAATATTTACTTATGAAAGTACAAACGAAAAAAAAAAATAAATACAAAAAACATGTAGATGTAATTTAACATAAGATTAGTAAAATTAACAAACACAAAGACACAGGTACATGTATATAACTTAATATAAGTTTGGCAATGAAAAAAAAGCAGTAACATTTAATGTGTAAAATAAATAGTTACCTATATCCACTAATCGGTTTCTTGATGTTTCATTTAATTTGGAATTAGTCATAATATTTCAGAATAGAATTTCCCAAAGGAGCTGTTAATAAAATTTTAAGGTCGAAATCTTCAAATCTAGGTCTAAAAATGTATTCATCAAGATTGGAAAGGGATACATTTAACAAATCGGAAATTCCTAGATCTGGCACAAAAGCTCCACATCAGACAACGTTGATGTTCTTGTGCTATCAGACGCTGCCTGAAAAATATATTTAAAAAAGCTCACTTCTCCTCTTGATTCAAAATAAGGAAGTGTACTTTTAGTATTGAAAATGTAATTTTATAGTGTTTCATTTAACATATATGTATAAGTATTTCCTCATTTAAAAACCCTAGACTATAAATACCTCTTGGTGATAGCCCTTTTACTTTTTCATAATTTCTAACAATTTTGTTCTTATTTTTAAGGGTTTAATGATTTCCATTAGAGTATCATTTTCCATTATAATAAATTCTTCCAAGTTAATACCTATCCATTTCTAAAAAAATAAGTAAATATTTTAGCAATAAATTTACTAAACCGTATTCGAGAAAAACGCCATTAAACAGTTCAAAGTCTTGAAAATTCTTTAAACTGAAAAAATTGTTAAAAATCTAAATATATACAAACTTACCATTAAACTTCTATATATATTCTTCATCTACCCTCTCATTTAACGTGGATAACTCCATATTTAATTTACGGCAAAGAATACTAACAATCAATACTATCGATGGCTTCACTTTGACTTTTTTCCCTTCTTGGTTTAAAATAAAAATGGACGACTTAATAGAAATAAATGAACGTTTTTAGATTAACGTAATTTCTTTAAATTAAAGTCGTGTAATTTTAATCTAAAGAGTTATTTTCAAGTAATTCTGTTTATTTAAATTAAAATAATTTTTTTTATGTGTGTACCAATTACCGTATTGGTAACCAAATTACCAACACAATATGCGAAGAAGATATGTCTAAAATAAAATCTAATCCCCTCTCAGTCCATATTAGTATTATCTTCAATTTTCAAGTTTTTTTAAATTGTCTACAAAATTACAAGTTTTTTTAATTTTTGAATATGTTTAGTTAAATGCATACCATTTTGTAAGCTTTTTGTCTGATGATGGCCATTGTTTGGCGAAACATGTTGCCGATGCTCATTTGTTCAACTAATTTCAAATAAATTTTATGTGGTACGACTAGGAGTTTATTATTATTCTTTGAATAATTTTACCACATTTGAGAATGGATAATCTTTTGTTTTTGAAATAAAAAGGAAATAAAAAAAAAAGTTTATACCTAAACATTGGCAAGTTGAAGAGCTAAATACCAAGATAAAAATGCTTAAAACAAACTAAATATATGTAACGCTAAGGATAAACAGAAAGATAAAAAAATATATCATCTTATAAGAAATCTTATTGAATATAAAACGTATGTGTTTGATTTAGAGGTGTAATTTAACAATAGAAGAAAAAACAACGTGGGCGAAGTCTAGAGTCTCCTATTCATTGTTAGTCGATAATCAAATATGTTACATCAGAATTGTTAGCTTAATAGCTTTATTAGGTATTGACAGGTTGTCTTTCAAAAATTCATTTATAAACAGAGATATTGTGGGGTTAGACAACCCGACACTTTCTGATCAGATATATACGAGTTAATTAGGTGCTGTGCCACTGTCTCTTGACATTCTCGTTCCGTTATCACATTTGAATATCTATTTGGTCCTCTCGGAAGAATATTTTCCCATAATATTAATAAATATTCTTTTATATATACATACGCCATCACGTAAAATCCGAGCACAATCATAAGTCTCTTAAAAATATGCAACGTTTCAATTTCGTATTCAAGGGGTCTCACGCTCACTTGAATTACTTGTAAAAGTTTGTAGAAGGCAGAGGGAAAGGAAGTCAGAAGTCAGTCCGGTATCAGTCCTATCGAGACGATGGCCGATCTGACAAGGGTGTCATGTCTTTTCGAAAATTTATTTCGACCGTCTACGTCTGGCCCAAACCGAATTGAATAGGTTGGTTCAATCAGGCAGTCCCTGCTGGTAAAACCAGAAATATTTGTGAAAATTCGGTAAATAAAATTAAATCAAAATATGAAAATAAAAGCAAATTAATGAAAAAATGTGAAAATAAACGAAAAATGATGATAATAGCAAAACTATTCCAATATGCAAATAAAAAAATAAAAATTTAAAAAAAGTAATATTTATTCAATTGTATAGGGTGGTCCACTGTAACGCCTGGCACAGTTTTTATAAATTATGAAAATAATTCAATTCAATAATCAAGGTTCTCAGTTTATATGACATTTTAATTTAAACTATTTTCAGTACTATTTTGTCTGTTGTGTAAGATTTCAATTAAAATGAAGCATTATTCTAATCAAGAAACCATTGACATAATTCTTATAATGTGTCCTAAATTTCTCAAAGTGATTTTTTAAAGTAAATTAGAAATCGTCGGAGCTGTAAGTTTAAATATTTAAAAATTAAAAATAATGTAGTTTTCGGACTACAAACTTTACGGATTTTAAAATGTTATATAAACTGACAACAAATGCCCAGCCACCTTGATTAGCGAAATTAAATGAATTATTATCATAAATTATAAGAACTATTTAAAACTATATTCAAAAATACTTCTAATCATGTTAAAATATATTGGGTATCCCATTTAAAATAATGGATTTTTTAGCGTTTAAAGTATTTTTGATCTGTAAGAATCTGAACTGACAGACCAGAATATTTTAAATTTAGCTTCAAAAATTCAATTTAAAGTATTCTTAAATTTATTACATATTTATATTTTTTGAACATCCCATATTTCTAAAAACATTCGAATATCTCCAAAATGACATTAAATAAAGTTAGACTATTTTTCTTTGTAAATATCAAAAACGAAATAAAAAAACATAAGTTTGTACCACTTTCATGGAGCACCCTGTATAATTAAAATTATTTTTAAATTGATGCCGTTTTTGTAAAAATGGATTTTTACGAAAAATATTATGTTTCTGTCCACAGATCGAGGTGTTACCATTGGACCACCCTGTATATAGCAAACAAAAAATATCTGTAAAGTGTTTTTTTTTTGACAAAAGTAAAATTGTGTTTTTTCGAGTACTTGTTGATTTCCAGAAGTCAAAATGCTATGAGACAGAAGGCTAGTATTGTGATCTGTAATGAACGAATAGCTCAAAAGGGGATCACAATGTTCACAAATTATAGAGTACTGCCTCTAGATCCAAGTTTTCTCTGATCACAGTTTTCCAGAACGACTAGTACTTTTATCTACTTGAAGCATCTGTTTTCTTTTCGTACTCTCCGCCGTTCCAGATTTTTTTTTTCAATCCTAAATTATTTGACAATATCTTACGTCTTTGCTAGTTATAGTTATAGTTTTTTTTTTATCTCAATACCGAGTCTGCATATTAGAGGAACTGGGATCGAACATGTTGTTTTTTTTTTCGAAAGACAAGACTAAATATTTAGTTACTTGTGTAGGTATTTTTTTTGTTCTTATACCTGAAAACTTTTATCTTTTGATTTTTATTTAATGAAAGAGTACCTGATGATTGGAACTATTTTGAGCAGCAGAAATATCAGATGAATAGCAACAAAAATACTTGTACTATACAGCCTTACATAAATATTTCACAAACATCAAAATATTAATACAAAACAAAAATTTGTAATTAAAGAAATGATTTTTTTCATTTTTAGTTAATTTCATTTTAAATTTTTCTTTATCCTCCATATCTACATTTGCACTTTTTTTGCATTTCCTATAGTTTTATTTCTATTCTCATAACTACCATTATCAAATTATAATTTTACTTAAGTTCAAAAGCATTTTCTATTCTATTAATCTTTAAATAGATAAAATCATATACCGTTTCTTTCATCTTGTCCATATACCGTTTTTTTCCATTTTATCTTTCACCAATCCGTCTATTTTTTTGTATATAGTGTTAATTACAATCTACATTCATCATCGTCATGGCCGTTTAATTCCGAGGGAAAATGGCTAGCTCAAAATGAGCTATTGACGAGGTGCGCTTAAAATCTTTTATCTGTTCTGATGACCTCTTCTGTTATGGTTTTCCATTTTCTTCTGTCTCTGCATTTTGTTCTTCAGTCTCTGATTTTCAGTGTAATAATATCTCAATCTACTTGATCCCACCATATACTTCGTAGCCTTTCCTTTGCTCTAATCTTTAATGGAACCCACGTCGTCATTCATTTTAAGGATTCTGTTGGTGCTCTTTTCATGTGTCCCTTTTCCAGTTTATTTGCTTTTATAATTCGTGCTGTATTCCCTCCATCTAATTCCTTTTCTGTTTCTATTCTTCTTTCTCCATCTTTTGTTATACTTGTTCGCAGCATAATATTTTTAAATCTTCTTTTGCTTTTTTGTTTATAATTGTTGTTTCTAGGGTGGAAGTAATGACTGACCTGATCATGTCTTATAGATTTGTATCTTTGTTTTTTTGCTGATCGATTTAGATTTTATTAATTTCCTATTTATGCCAAAAATTTGGTTACCTTTTAATATTCTCTCTGTTATCTTGTCCTACCGATGTTTCTAAGTTGGTACAATTTCGAAATTGTAATTTTTTATTCTTAAGTGACTATCATTGGTCTGTTTTCCTTTCCCCATTCACATATATTTTTTTTGGCTTCATTTATTTGTAATCCGAATTTTTTACTCGTACATTAAACTTATCTCTGCATTGTTGCTCGATGAGCATTATTTTCCCAATTTAATAAAAATAATGTTCATTTATTATTTTTTCTTCAAGAATTGCGTTTTTTGCAATTGCGATGTTGCCAGATCAGCTAAAAGTTAAACAAATCTTAAGAAAATATGTTAGAAAAATGGGCTTTTTTATCTGTTTTTTTTTCTCAGAAACTACGAACGACTTTGCAGCTGCAATGTTGCCAGATGAGTTAAACTTTATGAAATATAATGATTTTTTTTACTAATTACTACATTGTTGCCAGATGAGCAAAAAATCTTTTATTTTTAATTTTTTGGAAGAAAACAATCTACATTGTTTTCAGATGAGCAAAACTTTTCCAAGTCTAATAATTGACCTGTTTATTAAAAACTAAATACAATTTGCCAGATAAACTGAAAAAATCCTAAAACTAGAATTATTTGGAGGAAAAAAGTTCTACAATTTTATCAGATGATCTGAAAAATTATTAAAATTGGGATTATTTGGATAAAAAATCTACAATGTTGTCAGATGTGTTGAAAAAATATTAAAATTGTGATTATTTGAATTAAAAAAATCTACAATGTTGTCAGATTAGCAGAAAATTTCCTAAAACTGGAATTGTTTGAAAAAAAGAAAATTGTACAATGTTGTCTAAATGAGCTGAAAAATCCTTAAAATTTTGTTTATTTGAATGAAAAAATCTACAGTGTTGTCAGATGAGCAGAAAATTTCTTAAAACTGGGATTATTTGAAAAAAAGAAAATTCTACAATGTTGTCTAAATGATCTGAAAATTCTTTAAAATTGGGTTTATTTGGATAAAAATAATCTACAATGTTGTTAGATGAGCTGAAAAATAATTAAACTTTGGAATAATTTTTATTAACTTAATCTACATTGTTGTCTCTGTGTCCAACTTCTCTACTGTCTTTATTATACTTTTCTTTGTTCTTGCGACAATTGTGAGGTCGTCGGCATAAGCAATGTTTTACTCCATTATTTATGTTGAATTCTTGTGATATATACCCTTGAAATTTTACTTTCCCTTTAGTACTTCATTAAAGTCCCAACAGTTCCCTAAGCTTCTTTGGGATTCCTAGAATCTACTTCATTACAGAGTATTAAGTACTAATTTTTGGGCGTGAAAGGGAAACATTCTACTTGGCATTGGTTAATTTTGGAGTAGGTCTTGGGATCAGCTTCTATTTAGTCTTCTTGTTGCTGAACCATTTTTATATAGTTCCCCTACTAATTTATGATCGTGGTGTATGGTACATTCGTTTTATCACGTCGTATCTGGTTGGATTTCGTCCCTTATGAAAGGAATCTTCCAAGTCATAGTGAAGGGTCTGGTTACTTATATACTATGATACATTTACTACAGATGTTAAGCTTCGATACACAAAACCTTAAACTTGCTAAGTAGCCAAGTGAGCAGTAGGTACTGAAACCATCAAGAACCACCACATTATTCGGAACTAGTCCACTAGCAGCTATGATAACTCACTGCTAGTTCGACTTTCAACTTTACTTACAGGTAGTTTACAATCTACTATCTAGTTTACACATTACACTGAGCTAGTTTACATGTAGCTAGTGAATTCTCCAGTGCAAAAACGATCAATGTCATCGAGGCTTTAGCACTTCAAATTTGAAATCTTTAAATGACACCATAGGTGAAGTCGGTATAGCCCCAAATAGGCTTCAGTATGTTTTTGTATACAACGATTTTTTTTTGGATATTAAGCTTTGATTTTCGTCCTAGTACATTTGCCACAACTTTAGATCAAGCTGCGTCTTCTTTTAGTCTGAAAATGTTTTTTCCAAATGAAGCGTTGGTTAAGATGGAGGCCAAAATATTTTGCATCTATTATTGTGGATATGCGTACTTTGTCCATTCTTACAGATGGGCCTGTATTGTGGCGGTTTGTAAATATTATTTGGGTTGATTTTGTTTTGTTTACTTTTTTCGCCATCTTGTGTAACCAATCATTGAGTATATCCAGGTCTTGTGAGGCTTGTGTATGATCTTAGTTTACAGCAAGTAATTATTTTCTGGTATATCAGCTGTATGTAGAGTAGGAAAAGAAGCGGCCCGAGAACACTATACCCTGTAGAACACAATATATCTTTGACTTTATTTTATTTCTTGAATTTTGCTTTTCTCCTTCGGTACCTTTTATCAATTTTTGGTTTTTTCTTATAAATTTTTGTTTGTTTTCGGTTTTAATAATTTTTTTGTACCTTTGTTGTTGATTTTTATAATTTTTTTCATTATTTTCCTATATATTTAGTGCCTCCTTTTAATTTTTTGTACCATATTTTGTTGCTTTTTTTAAATTTTTTTCTTATTATTTTTTCGGATTCTGTTAACCATTCCTGTGATTATATTCAACAATTTTCAAATTTTCATTCTTTCCGTAGTATCCTGGACTTAGTTTGAATTTTCCAACTTCCTAGATCACACCATTTCCATTTTATTGTAAGATGGCAATTTTCTCTTTTCAAAATTTCTATTTCTATCTAATTTTTTAAATAATTTCCTTTTTAATTTGTTTTGTTTTCTTTTCCGTATCCTGTTTATATTTTCCGGCATATTTTGCATTTATTGTTCCATATTTTGCATTTGATTCATGATTCTTTATCTTCCTTTCTATTTTATTTATTAGTCCATCTCCATCATTGTCTTTTTGATATTAAAAACTTTCTCCTTTACTTTCTTATAGATTTGTCTCAGTGGCTACATTCTGTTCTTATAGTTAAATTACTTTAGTTCTAATATTTTACTACTATAGTGGCCGTTCAATAATTAATAATAATTTATTATTTACAATAATTAATATTCTCAAGTAATCATTAATATCGACTCTGATTTATAATATCTTCTGATTATTTATTGCATTAATATATCGTATCAATTTACTACACCTTATTAGGTATGTTGTTTATATATAAATAATGTATATATATACAAATTATAAAATTTAACATGGCCTCTCAAAAAAGACACATAATTTTTAATACATATTCATCAAAAATTTTGTTTATTCTATAGGAGCAAGATAGGAATAAAAAGCAAAAGCCTGTCAGTCTCGCGTATTCTCGCAAAATTCGCCTCTTTTATTAAATTAGCTCGAAGGCTGGTAGAAAGGTCACACAAATAGGGTTGCAAGAGACTCCACCGGCTTCCGGTGTTAATCTGCATGGAGTGGTTAAAGCTGTACCAGTTTCAATTCTGATGATCCGGAAAAATGTTGCCAAGTTTTTCATTATATTAATTCTTTTAATTCATTTTTCCTTTCTGTAATATTTTTTTACCTTATTGCTAGATTGCATTGGTTTGCGAGATACGTCGGAAAGAATGATAAATGCATTTTAGACTAAAATGTCGTATACTTGATATCTTGACGAAATCAGGAAATATCCATTAGTTACTTATTTAACGTGAATATCTTTAATCTTTAATAAATTTATGCAGTTTTAACATTGTACACGAAAATAAAATAACATGTTGGAACGAATAAGTATAATGTGAATAATTTGAAAATTTTATGATAAATCGTTTTTTTTTTGTTTAAAAAAAAGTATGTTTTATAACTTTTATAAAAGAAGAATTGTCTAATTCATAATAATAATAATAATAATAATATTTATTCATGCTTAAAGGCATGTCAGTAAATATATTCGGAAACAAATCACTTAAAATTAGATGGTATTATCACAGAGAAATTCGGTAATACTATAATAAGCTCTGTCTAAGAACAACAATTTTTTTTAACAGATTTATACTCCATCTGTAGATGGTTATATAATTTTATACCTTCAAATTTAAATTAATTCATTTTGTGCTTTGAAATTGCTAACAAATTTGAATATCTTATGTTATAAGCTACCCTTACACTGTCAATAATACTCACAGTATTTCAATCATTCTCCATCAGTATTTTTCAACCTTAAATGGTCATTCCAAATTTTCATTATTTTGTTCAGTATTGTCCTATCAGTTGAGTGAGTATATCCTGTGCCAAAATATGTGAAACGCAAGCGATGGGTCAAAGACTAGCTAAAAAAATGTGTTCAATTCTCGCATATGGTTCTTCTTGAAAAAATTCGGATGCAGATGATTACAAGAACTATTTTCGAACGAGTGACAGTTTATATAATCAATTACTGTCAATGGCAAAACCGTTTTTGCAAAGGGGAAATACAAATATGAGAAAATGTATAATATTAGCTGATTAAAGGTTTGCAGTTACAGTACGATATCTTGCTACCGGCAGACATTTTGAAGACCTGCCTCTTGTGTAATTTGTTCAAATAAGCTGTACTGCTTGAGTTCCACAATTCTGGCAAAGTTTCGTAAGTAAGTAGATACATTCCCATTATTAACTTTGCCAGTCTGAACGATTCTATTCATATCCTTCATTAAAACATACCACCATATGTTCAATGAATTATTAAGAATTTTTATTATCGCCTTGTTGTGGGTTGAACTCATCTTAGAGGATTTTAAGCTTGTGGTAACTGACCATGTTATTAAGCACTTAATCTCATAATTTTATTTAAGACAGAAAATATATTGTATTAATCCTTCGAAAATTAAATAAATAAATTAAATAAGTTATCCATTATCTCAAATGTGGTCCACTAATGAAGTAATGAAACTCTTAAGTCGAGTACCATTTAATAATAAAAATTTTGTTGTACTCGCCTTAGAAATTCATTAATTCAATGCATAAATAGTTTATTTCTGATTTTTTGATAAAAGTTTTCATTTATTTATACCATGAGACGCTACTTGGTATTTGGAATGGGAACATGTGACATCTCGTGGTATAAAAGGATACTTTTTTGTCTTAAAATTATTCACATTTTTGCAATCTTATATAGTTATATTGTGTTTGGATAAATATACAGATTTTAGCGATGAAGAAAATTTAAACAAAAATCAAGCCCAATAAAAATAGATTTAACACTTAAAGCTGCAATAACTATATAAATAAAAATAATAAAAAAAGCTCGTGATTACAGATTGTCCCACAAGCAATAAATAATATTTGTAAATTAATAATTATGTGTAGATTAAAAAAACATTAACCCAAAATTATTTAAAATATTCTTCAATTCGGTTTAGAGAAAAATTTCTAATATAGGTGGATAAAATAATATCACAAATATAACAATATTATTATAATTTAACAATAATTAGAAATAAGTCATCAATTATTTTTTTTATTAAAATTTAAATCGAATGTACCAGTAAACATTTTTTAACATCGATTTTATTAATGTAGTCTTATACTAAAAAGGGGAGATTTTGGCTAAAAAGGGGAGATTTTGGATAAAAAGGAGAAATTTTAGTTAAAAAGGGGAAATTTTGGCTAAAAAGGGGTGATTTTAGTCAAAAAGAGGATATTTTGGCGCAAAAATGTGAAAACGTGAGATTTTGACTAAAAAAGGGAGAATTTGGCTAAAAATTAGAAAATTTCGGCTAAACAAAAAGGGGAGGTTTTTTCTAAAAAAAGGGAAGTTTCTGATAAAAAAGGGAGTTTTAGGCAAAAAGGGCAGATTTCGTCTAAAAAATTGGAGATTTCATCTAAGAAAACGGAGGAAAATGGAGAAATTTCAGCTTAAGAAGGGGCTTTTGACTTAAAATAAGAAAATTTTGCTTAATAAATGAGATTTTCGCTGAAAATGGGATATTTCGGCTAAAAAGGAGCGATTTCAGCTAAAAAATGCGATTTCATCTAAAAAAGGGGAGATTTTGTCTGAAAAATACGAGATTTTGTCTAAAAATGGGGAGGTATAAGGTTATCAAGGGGATTTTTTATTAAAAATAAGAGAATTTTGCTAGAAAAGGCAAAATTTAGTCTAAAAAACTAAGAATTTTCATTAATAAGGGAGATTTTGTTTAAAAAAATGGGAGATATCAGATTACCAAGGGACTTTGACTAAAAATAAGAGAATTTTGATAGAAAAACGAAAATTTAGAGTAAAAAACTGAGAATTTTGCTTAAAAAAGGGAGATTTTCGCTGAAAAATGGGAAATTTCGGCTTAAAAGGGGCGATTTCATCTAAAAAAGGGGAGATTTCGTCTAAAAATGGAGAGATTTTAGCTTATCAAGGGGATTTTGAATAAAAATAAGAGAATTTTGCTAGAAAAGGGAAAATTTTGTGTAAAAAACTGAAAATTTTGTGTAAAAAACTGAAAATTTTGATTAAAAAAGGGAGATTTTTTTTAAAAAAACTGGAGATTTTGGCTTAAAAATGGAGATTTCGGCTAAAAAAAGGGAAGATTTCAGATTACCAAGGGACTTTGACCAAAAATAAGATAAATTTGCTACGAAAAGGGAAAACCGAGATTTTTTGCTTCATAAGGGGAGAACTTGGTCCAAAAATACGAGATTTTGGCAAGATTAGATTTCTGCTGAAAAAGCTGAGATTTCGGTTAGAAAATGGGTTTTGACAAAAAATAAGAAAATTTTGCAAGAAAAGGAAAAATTTAGCCTAAAAACTGAGAATTCCCTATAAAAGTATCTACTTATTAAGTATAGTGTATTTTTATATAAATGTGTGATGACGTATTAAAATTTTTATATATGACAAAATCCTTATCTAACTGTAAAAACAATTTTTTGAAGTAGGTTGCAATGTTTATTTTACCTTTTTATATAAGAAAATACACTATTACGCCGCTACTGTTTCTCACAAACAATTCCAGAAGTTTAGACAGTTTGGAAACAAACGAAATCAGAAAAACAGAAACAACTGGCCGTTGTAGTTGTTGTTCTGTATACCAGTGGGTCTGGCAACTGCGCTTTCTATGGCGTCTATTTAGGTTGTGTATGATGGGGTTCTCACCGATCCATCACTCGGGCCGTCACTACCCATTAGCACGCTCACATTCTCTCCAAGATCCCATTCTATGCCACCACGCGTAACATTTTTATTTCACATTTGCTGCTTTTTCGAGTAGATCACTTCATTATAATGTATAAGAAAAATTTTAAGTTGAACGAAAAAATTTGACTGCAAAAAAACTATAAAATATCAAACCGTAGGTACCTTTTATTCTATTTTTTACATGTCAGTTTTTTTGCTCGATCCACTCATGTATCACATTTAATTATTTTTAACAATAAACTGTACTCTAGAAATTTTTGTAAGTACGGTCCTGTTGATTTTCAACTTCAATGTTTTTAAATTTAAATGTCAATTTTTTAAGGTACGAAAATCTCGTTTCAGTCTCGGTTTCGTTTCGTCCAAAATTATAAAATTAAGTATTTCACAGATGGTTACCAGATTTTAGATTTCGTTTCGTAACCTATGCAGACCTTTTTTTGTTATAAAAAAATTAAATGTTTATACTGCTTGCTAGTTTATTTTTCTCGGATATCCAGAAAAAAATTCTGAAGGAATATGAACGGGACTAGAAACAAGACTCTCGGGTCTAGCCATATGTGGTCTCGGTATCGTCTAAATAATTTTCAAAAAGGTCTCGTCTTGGCCTTACGAAACGGGATGAGAAAAGTATCGTTCTAGTGTGATGCCCTAACAAAAATAAATACAGAATGCTCAGGTGTTGGTCACTTGGTCTTAGCGGTCATTTTGTCAAAGGGGTTCCGTAATCCCATCGATCATTTGGTCTTAAATTTTAAAATTTGGTGGGCCTCTTGTTCATAGTGGTTATCAACCATAAAGTAACTTCTAAATTTTAAATTTGAAATGATTAATATATTATTGAATCTTTAAAAATTCTTATTTAATTTTTCTGGAAATCTTAATCTAGTTTTTACGATTAGAAAGGCTACACCTTTAGAAGAGACGAAGGATTAAATTCGGGTATAACTGACCACTGCGCCGAAATGCTCTCTACCCGAATGACCTTCACGGTCACCAGATTTGTAGCCATTATTTTGTTATTTATGGGGATTTATGTAAACTATATATGAAACAGTGAATTTTTAATAATATTATACCTGAAATGGTTCGTACTGTAACCAAAACAATTAGTACAAAAATCATCAAATACCTTGAATAAATGAGGAGAATATTTTTAGAAATTTGTACACAATTAAAATAATTCACAATTAATGTTGCAATTCAAAAGTTGAAATTTAAATTAATTTGTTTTATTTTAATTTAAATTTAATTCAAAAATATGTATAAACATTTAGAATGAAAATGTACTTAGGAAAATTACTAAAGTACATTATATTGCCAAAAATTAATTGCTATATGGTTGGATAGAAAAAAAGGGGATTCCAAAAATGGACTGAAAAGCATAGGTCCGTATTTAAAAAACAATAATTGGGGAATCATCGTTTTTAGTTTAAAATTGGGGGGTGGTCATTTAAGACCTAATTTTGAATTAAGTGACATAAAAATTATAAATGGCCGACTTCCGGTTTCCTTGAAATTTTGCGTAAAAACTGAATTTTCAAATGAAACACCCAGTAAATTTTTACACATTTAGGTTCTACAAGTCAAATTACCTATAATTCATATGTCAAAAATGATTTTGGCTGTCAAAAAATAAATATTATTTTTAATCGATTTTTTTTTTCTTTTTAATTTCACAATGTTTTTTTAATGACTAATTGGCCAACATGGTTCCCATTAAAAAAATTGTGTTTTTCATAAAAAGCGGCTGTAGAGCAATTAAAACATTAATAAAATGAAAAATATTTAAATTTATGCAAAAATAATATTGTTTAGTAACTTCTGTTCACCTTTTGAGTGGTTTAGACAAAGTCGCAGCTTTCTGGATTAAAAATAATTTTTAAAAATATTTTTTTAATTTTTGACAGCCAAAATCATTTTTGACATATTATGATGCGTAATTTGACTTGTAGAACCCAAATATGTAAAAATATACTGGGTGTTCCATTTGAAAAGTTATGTCACTTAATTCATAATTATGACTAGAATGACCAAATTTTAAAATAATCTGTTCATTCGTTTTGAATATATGAACTTGGTCCGACCCCCTGAGCCACCCGGTATATGTCAAGCAGTATTTAGGCTTTAATAAAAAGAAATATATAAAATTTTCTAAATAGTTAAGTATTCCGTACGGGATGTTTTGTTCTTAGAGAGCCATTAGCAACTTTATTTTCCTAATTAACAGCAATAAAACATTCTTAAGCAATATTATGAAATATTTGCTCGATTACGTAAAGAAAATTATACAGGTCTGTAAAAGAATAAGTTTTCTTATAATTAACCTGATATTTTAAACATCTAAAAATGTCTATACTAGGCTGAGGATACTTAACTTTTTTCCCGAAGTTTCTGGTATTCATACTAATGGACAGAATCTTTAACATCTATGGACCCGGAACCTCCAGTTTTATGTTTCATCCAAAAGAGAAACTATTGTACCTGATCGTTAATCCCAGGCCGGAATTCCGTACCAAAAATTTAGCTACCTGTATACTGCTCTAATGATTAGCTGGAATCGGGCAGGGAATAAAAATATAATTTTAAAAATCAAGATGAAATTATAAATTGTATTAGAATAGAACAAAATAAAACAAGGATTTATTTGTAATATTTCTATTTTTTAAAAACAGAATTAGAAAATATTTTCTTTTAATTGCAAAATTTTATTATTTATAAAATTAAAATTATTTTATATCTCTCTTTTAATAGTTCTTTTTTCTTACACTTGACGCTGTTGTCACATATATGTATCATTTACATGTATGTATGAATTGGGAATTTGGAACTTTTGGTTTTCAATAATGTTGAAGAACACTAACCAAAACTACACTTATTTATCATTCTACGTACGTTTCGCTAACTATGTTAGCACCATCATCAGTTAATGATAAACAGGATATCTCACTCATCTAAAAAGGTACTAACCTGCTTAGCTCTAATATTGATACACCGAGATGAAATAGTATATAGAAAGTATTAGGTAATACAATTCGATTGAAAAACTGATATGTGAACAATAATTTTTAATTGACTCAAAAATTTACCCATCTCCCAGAATTAAGATTGTATATTACAATTTAAACTGAGATCACCCTGTAGATACTTTATAAATAAAACTTTTTTCAAATTAATAAAACAATAATAATTTGGTTTGCAATGTTATAAAAAAAATTGCATTCCATAAAAAAAAAATTGATCCATATTAATTTTTCCAACGCCGTGTATAATTGAAAATCAGATATCGTTAAATATTTTTTGTGATATAGCTTTTGTTGCCACATTTATATTAATCAAAGCATAAACAATTTCAAATTATTTTTTCCAAATAACAAGTTTAACAAATAATCGAAAAGTACGATGTTAACGACCTATATTTTTACCTCAGATCAAATTCTTGCTATTATAAATTTAAAATACTCCCTCAAATTCAAATTTTAACACGCCATTAAATGTCTCGATGTAGTAATTTTGTCATTACGGCTTGTTGCCCTGACTGAAAGCTTTTAATTTCGGATTTATATTATGAATGATTAACCTATCAAAACGGCTTACAAGGAGCGGGTACAGTGGTTTACACTCCACTTTACACAGATTATTATCGCAACCCTTTCCCTCCAAACCAGAACCGAACTTTATAATTGAAAGATGGAGAATTTAAATAAGTCAAATTAAAGTTAGTTAAAGTTGTTCGCATAAATAAAAATTAATTAAACTCATAATAATGACCATTAATGATTTCACTACCCTCAACTATTTGTTTTTAATACGGACCAATACTTTTTATTACATCTTTGAAATTCCACTATTTTTCTCTATCCAACCATGTGGAACACTTAATTTTTTTATTATGTTTTGACAATTAGCTGTACTTTAGGAAGTTTTCTAGGTACGGTCCTGTTCCATTTTCACTGTAAATATTTATAAACATTTTTGAATAAAATTAATTCAAAATTGCGCCTCAAATATATTTAATTTCTGAATTTAACTTTCTTAAATAACAACAATCAAAAAATAAATAAAATGTATTTAAATTGATAATAAAGTGCTAAAATAAAATTATACCTAGGAAGCGGAAAAATCAATTTTATATTTTATTTAAAGTACGGATCTGCAATATTACTTAAAGTGGTATTAAAACGGACAAATAATAAAAATATTTTCTTTTTTCTCTTAAACTGTACTTTTAGTTTTAAATTTTTCCGATTCGAATCCGTGGCTTGTTTCAATTCAGGTTTTTCCGCTCTATTCAAGACTAAAATGAAAATATTAAACTTTAAATTTTCCCTAAAGCCGAGCCTGGATATTCATACCTCTCAAATGGGTAAAATATGAGAAAAATATAGAAAAACAGTGAAAAATAGCAAGAAATTGAGAAAATAGGAACAAATAGAGCAAAATAGTGAGTAAGAGAGAAATTTGGTAACGAGATTGAAAATTAAGAAATAATCCGGAAAAATTGGGAAAAATAAGAAAAATTGGGCAAAATAGAAAAATTTTTGAAAAGTATTGAAACATTGGGAAATTTGGATAAAATACTTTAAAATAGAGAAACAGTAGGAAAAATGAGGAAAATAGGGAAAAATATGTACAAATGAATAATTTGCTAAAATAGAAAAAATAGTCAAAACTAATGGAAAACAGAACAAATAAGAAAAATGGAGAAAATAGTGAAAAAAGAGAAGAACAGTGAAAAATTGGAAAAAACGCAAAAAGAGGAAACATGGCAAAATTGTGAAAAATAGAGAAACGCAAAAAGAGGAAACATGGCAAAATTGTGAAAAATAGAGATATTTGTAAAAAATATTGAAAATTAGGGAAAAAAACAGAGAAAAATAGGGAAAAATTGGGCAAAATTAAACAAAATGGGAAAATTTGGGAAGAGTATTAAATATCGATAAATGGAAATAGAAAAAATAGGAAAAGATAGCGGAAACTAGAGTAAATTGGAAAAAATATTAAAAATTGCTAAAAATATCAAAAGCATGGAGAAATACGGACAAATAGAGAAAAATTAGAAAAAGGTAGATAAAATAGGGAAATTATAGATAAATACAGAAAAATCAAGAAAATGAGGGGAAAGTAGGGAAAAACAGAAAAAAATAATAAAAAACAGGAAAAATTGGAGAAATGGGAAAAATAGAGAAATTAGAGAAAAATAGGGAACAATATTAAAAAAATTGTGAAAAACAGGAAAAAATATGGAAAGTAGGGAAAAATAAGGTAAAAAAAATATATATCTAATAATCTTAATTTATGAGCCTATATTGGTTTTAAAAAATATTTATTTCAATAATTAACAACATAAACAAACATTTTAAAAATAATATTTTTTTTAGCTCATTTATATTTTCACTGTATTTCCTACACTTAACATTCTTTGGTACTTTCTCAAAAATATTTATCTAGATAATAACTTCTACCTGTATTTACTTTTAAGAACTGACACCTTCTTTTATTTCCGAAGTTAAATCCCATAAATAGATTATGTCTAGCAGAAGTATTTGTTTACATGTCTTGTTAAAATGTTTAGTATACCCCATGGGGAGCTATTGTGGTACGGCCATAAAATTATATACCAGAAAGTGATATCTGTAATTGTTAACAATGAAGAATCCTTTTCCTAAAATAGTATAAATATTCATTTTTTTGTGTTATTTAAAAATAACTTTTTTAAATTGTACTATTCATTTACTTTTCCGACCCACCTCCGAGAAGGGAGAAGTATTGTGAACGAGCTAAAAAAAAATCTTCGAAAAACGATGGAAATATCTATCTGTCTGTCTGTCTGTGTGTATTCTTCCACGATAGAGGCCACACATTTAATCCGATTGAGCTGAAATTTGGTATATGGGTTTGAGTTACCCGTCGGAAGAACCCATCAGTTTTTGTACGATATCTGTCAAACGGAAGTGTCACCATCAAAAAATGACAGATGCAATATGTCACTGAATTTGACTTGCAATTTGTCATTTCAAAGCCATTGAAAAAGTCTATTCAAAACAGTGAAAATTATTTCTCCAACTGTCACCTGTCAAAATAAAAAAATGTCAAAAATTTGAAACTTTAACATTAAATATCTGAAAAAGTATTCGTAGATACTCGTCAGGAAAGTTTGGAGGCGACACAACCGATTTTTTTTTCTTTTTTTTTATTGTTTTTTTTTTAATTTTTTTAGATACTATATAATTTTTTCTCGCTGTTCTATTTTTTTCTTTTATTTTCCAAATTTTTCTCATTTTTCGATTTGTTTCTCATTTTTCTGATTTGTATAGATTTTTTCCGGTTTCTTTTTTATTTTTTTAATTCTTTCTTATTTTTTGTTTTTTTTTTTTAATTTTTTTTTGAATTTTTCTACTTTTCCTCATTTTTTTTCTCATTATTCTGGTTTTTTTTCTCATTTATCTAATTTTTTGTTTTTTTTTTTATTTGTTTTTTTATTTTTTATTTTTTGATTATTTTCGATTTTTTCTCACTTTTTTTCTCATTACTTTGGTTTTTTTATTTCTTTCATTTGTTTTCTCAATTTTATAATTTTTTTATTTTTCTCTTTTTTTTTTTTTCTTATTCGTCTGATTTATTTCAATTCCTTTGAATTTTACAATTTTTTTTATGGTAACAATTTCCGGTTTTTTGGTTTTTTTTTTTGTTTTTTTTTTAATCGATATTTCCGATATTTTGCCATTTTTTGCATTTTTTTGTGTTTTTTTTCCGATTTTTTGTGACTTCTTTAGATTTTTGTGATTTTTATCGTTTTTTGCGGTTGTTTTGCATTTTTTTTCGGGTTTTTACAATGTTTTTTTATATTTTGGTTTTTCCGTATTTTTTGTTTTATTCTAATATTTTTTGATTTTTTTCTAAATTTTATAATTTTTTTTATTTTTCTCATTTTTTTCTTATTCGTCTGATTTATTTCAATTCTTTTGAATTTTACAGTTTTTTTTATGGTAATAATTTCCGGTTTTTTGGGTTTTTTTTGTTTTTTTTTAATGGATATTTCCGATATTTTGCCATTTTTTGCATTTTTTTTGTGTTTTTTTCCGATTTTTTGTGACTTTTTTAGATTTTTGTGATTTTTATCGTTTTTTGCGGTTGTTTTGCATTTTTTTTGGTTTTTTACAATGTTTTGTTATATTTTGGTTTTTTCCGGATTTTTTTATTTTTTTCCAATATTTTTTGATTTTTTCCAATGTTGTCTCTTTTTTTATTCTTTCCATTTTTTTTTGTTTTTTCGGTTCTTCTAGTTTCTTCTAGTTTCTCATTTTTCTATTTATTTCGGATTTTTACTTTTCCGACTCACCTCCGAGAAGGGAAAGTATTGTGAACGAGCTAAAAAAAATTTTTTAAATAAAGATGGAAATATCCATTTTGACCAGATAGAAGTTTGTATGCCTGTCTGCCTGTCCATCTGTCTGTGTATATTCTTCCACGATAGAGGTCACCCGTTTAATCCGATTGAGCTGAAATTTGGTATATGGGTTTGGGTTAGCCGTCGGAAGAACTCATTAGTTTTTGTACGACATCTGTCAAACGGAAGTGTCTCTATCAAAAAATGACAGATGCAATATGTCACGTAATTTGACTTGCAATATGTGATTTAAAAGCCCTTGAAAAACTCTATTTAGAACAGTCAAAATTATTTCTCCGACTGTCAGACGTATCAAAAATAAAAAAATGCCAAAATTTTAAACTTTAACATTAAATATATGAAAAAGTATTCGTGGATACTCGTCGGGAAAGTTTTGGGGCGACACAACCGATTTTTTTTTATATTTCATATGCTCAGTTTTGTTATATATACAAATTTAATATTAAAACAATTAAAATATAGGTCTCAGAATCTGACAAAGTTCGAGCTAAAAAAATTGAAAAAAAATACAAAAAGATTGAAAAAAAATCCGAAAAAATTATCTCCAATTTTTATATATGTTATTTTACCTCTCACCCTCTTCAACCTACAAACTTTTTATTTTAAAAATGCATGTTGTTTATTCTGTGTTTGTAATATGTAAACAAGAAGTTTATTCGTAATTGCATTTTATAAATATTCTTGTATTAATTTTATACTATTTTTCTATCACTTCCTTTTAGCTTGATAGTAATAAGAGAAAAGTAAAAATATTTCAAATTTATTGTTAAACTTATTCAGAAAATCACAAAGGATAAGCAAGGATACTTTCCATTTTTCGAGTGCAATGTGTTGTCACTGTCAAACTTTGACCAAGATGAATTAGCTGCAGATTTTTTCGCAAATTCTATGTACGAATTATAACGTTATTCGTCCGAAACAACTTCTATTTTTTTCACTTACTTCTTTTACATCTCGATTACCATAAAAATCGAATAGTGAATAGATTTCGGTTGACATTTTGTGAGATAAGGGTGCACGTTCATAACATTTCTATTAGGGTTCCTCGCCCGTTTTCGACCAAAAAATATCTGAATGAAAGACTAAATATTGGTAATAATTGGTATTGTTCAGAAACTGGGGGTTGATTTAGTAAAAGGCTCTGACACGGGGGGTGGCGGGGGCGGAAAAAAGTGTAGCCGACTTGACAGGCCATGATGGATCGAGCCGGGGCCCACAGTTTGCTAAAACCTTTCAACTCAGACTGTGACAGCGTCCTATATAGCAGAATCCAAGAACATACAACTTTCTGGATTAAGGGATATATCAGAATGTAGCTGCTTACTTTTCGTTAATTTTGGATAGTGAGAAATAAATTTCTTTTAGGTAAGATTTATTCCAGGATAAATTTGGTATTAAAACAACCTTTCTTAATTTTCTTAATATTATCCACTGGTCAAATAATATCTATTTATATTATTTTGTTGTAAATTAATCTTTTTAGATTTGTTTTTAATCTTAAATTTGAATGGTTAGGATTTTCTGTAACAGGCATTAAATTATATTTTTTTCCAAAATATAAACATATAAATTAAATAAGTGATTGGAAAATTTTGGTGCAATTTAAAAATGTTTTATATGTCGTGTGACGACAAATTTTCATCAAGGAATAACTCCTCTGGATCTTATTTTGCAAACAGTGAAAAAATATATTGTCCTTTTAATATTACTTCTTCAGAAAAGTGAAACCATAATAAAAAAATCTTGATAAGCATAAAAATATAAAAATCGTTATATATTTTCAGGTACTTCCTTTTTTTTTATCTTCACTTAAAGGGCACTTTTGATTTATCCTGCATCATTCAATTTTTGTTAAATGCTTTTAATAGAGGTATGACAGGATTTTTCATCCTCGCTCATATAGTCGAGTCAATGAAGCCTAAAAATCGACCAAACTTCTTAATTCTCAGCAACAGCTCCGATTTTGATCATTTTCCAATTGTGTTTTACTTTCCCGAACCACCTCCGAGAAGGGAAAGTATTGTGAACGAGCTAAAAAAAAATTGCGAGATAAATATTGAAATATCCCATTTGAGGTCACCTGAGATGATTAAGACCATTTACAGATAGAAGTCTGTCTGTCTGTGTGGCTGTCTGTCTGTCTGTGTGTACTCTTCGACGATAGAAGCCGCACGTTTAATCTGATTGAGCTGAAATTTGGTAGAACCCATAGATTTTTGTAAGACATCTGTCAATCGGAAGTATAACTATAAAAAAATGACAGGTGCAATATGTCACGGAATTTGATTTGCAATGTCATTTGAAAGCCCTTGAAAAACTCTATTCAGAATAGTTAAAATTATTAGTCCAACTGTCACCTGTCAAAAATAAAAAAATGTCAAAATTTGAAACTTTAATAGTAAATATCTGAAAAAGTATTCTTGGATACTCGTCGGGAAAATTTTGGGGTGACACAACTGATTTTTTTAATATTATTAAAAATCAGGAATATCCCAATTTCAGGAAATAATTTTTTATATTGTTTAAATAATAACTGAATTTACCGGAAATATTATTTTAAAAATTTTTTCTCTCGATATTTATTATTTTTATTAAAAAATAATTATTATTTATATTGTTTAAACAATAATAGCAATATTTACGGAAAAAATTGATTTTTTAAATGTTTTTCATAATATTTATAACAAAGTGAAGTGTTTTTATTAAAAATTTAGTATGAATAATATTTTACACAATTTGAAATAATGTTTAAACAATAATAATAACAATAATGAAAATAATGAAATGAAACTCAAAATCATATACCACAAAGAGTTTAATAAAATTATAAACGACAACTAGTTTTGGCTATTTAGTCATCTTCAAGCCTAAATTATATGCATTTAGTGTTAAATATAATCATTTGTTTACCTCACATAACCTAGTATTAAATATCAGCATTAATTCTTCTTTTCAATTTTTGAAAGTTCTTTTTTACCTCGTCCCTTATTTATTCTTCTTTTTCTTCTTTTTTTAATTCGTGTGCTTGCGTTTGTACTCAGTCACGTGTTTTGTTAGAAAAAATATTATTTCGATTATTTTTATTTAATACTTTGTTAACAATGATATTTGAAGTGTTTAATATTTGTATAACTCCGCCCCTCAGACTATTACCGTGGGTAAACTGCATGCTTTATATATAAAAGTTCCGGGATCGTTCGGGAGGAGATATTTTTTTTAATACACAGGCTAGTTTAGCTAGTCGACTTCTTTTAATAAAAAAAATATTTTTTGACTTCAATTCTCGAGGAAATATTTTTTTTAAACACAGGCTAGTTTAGAAAGTTAAGACTTCTTTTAAAAAAAAATATTTTTCTAAACACTATTTACAAAAGCAGTGACAACTGAGTGACAGATAACAGAAATCAAAGTAGAATTTCGGTTTCTACACTCTAGTGCCACTTATTGGGTTGTCTTCCTAAGTGGTGCACCGAGATACATGCAATTTGCTCGCCCCGGTTGTAATTTGGTACACCATCCTGCTTTATCTTTTTTACTCCTTAATATGGGTCCTGTTCAACCCTCTCGTATGGACTTCATGTCCAAACATGCGGGGCTGAGACATAAATTTACCATATTTTTATAGTTCACACATGTTCCTAGTACCACCTAATATCCCTTTTATCATTAAAAAAAAATCAAATTTTACCTGCAATTGTTATGAACATTTCGTTTAAACCATATATCTTGCCATTTAATTTTCGTCTCTTTATATAAAAAGTTTAGTTCACATATTGTAAAACTTTTTCTATGTATTATTGGCCTGATGATGGCATAATTGCTGAAACCAGTCGCCGTTCTCTTCCCTTCAATATAACAACGGATATTAAATCAATTTTTTTTGTAAAAATATTACTAGATTTACAACCATACTACCTTAATATTATTTTATTTGCTTTACATACAACAATATGCATATAAAAAAATACATTTACAAAATGTCTAAATAAAATAACTCTTTTAAATAAAATTCTCTCGTGACTTCTATTTCAAAAATTCATGTTCCTGTCAGCTCGCATTCCATGAATACGAAACGAATAAAGAAAAGTAACCTTCTATCCATTTCTTTAGTCTTTTCAAAATGCCATTTTTATATTCTGATAAAGAGTGCGTGAAAGGAATGACAAGTGACAGCAAATTCCTGTTGGTGGCTCTAGTTGAATTCAGTTAGAAAGATGTTTATGTCAACCGGCGAGGTCTCTAGAGACCGCAAACATCACGTAGGGACCCAAAAATCGTTCTACCTTTCACTATTCTACAAGAATTTAGACACGAAGAAGAAATTTCACTGAAACAGTTAATTGACAATAAATAATACACTTTTTATTAAAATAGTTATTTCAATTATTGTATCTGTATTCATTTTTTAAATGTCCTTAAAAGGAAGAAATAAAATTTTAACTTTGTTTAAATTCTAAAAGTTTTTATCTATTTTACTTTAGCGGAATTTAAATTTGAAATAATTTTGATTGGGAAATTTATTATACAGTGCACTTTATATTCTTAATTTAAAAAATAATAAAAATTAAAGAAATCAACCTAAACACCAATAAAAATATTAAATCCAAGAGGTTATCCACATCTCAAATGTGGTCAAAAGGGCAAATAGTTTCGGCTGATGAGCTATCTTCAGGCCTAGAACAAATTACCCAGTTCATCTAAAAAAATTATAAAAATTACAACTTATTAAATTCCTACAAATTGCTCTTTTTCTGGTTTTCTCGAAAAAAGAAAAAACCAACATTTTTCCGGCACAAACAATTGCACGGTTTAATTGCTTTTTATAAAAATAAAATGTTCTCACATTGGATTTCCTATTTAAGAAAATCTTAAGTTACATGTCATTTAAAAATTAATATTAATTCTTTTATTATTCCGTTTATTTTCTTTTCCTAACCCCACTCCCAACCAAAATAACCTCTATATAAACGTTTGTTTTGATAATAATTTTGTTAAAAATATCCTATATGGTAAGTTATATAAGTAATTTTTATAAATTTTTTGGTTGAACTTAGTAATTTGTTCTAGGCCTGAAGATGGCTAATCAGCCGAAACTAGTTGCTGTTTAAAACTATTGTTTTATTAATATATTGTGGGAAGAGTTTTATTTTTACTGACTTAATACATTGTTTCTTTTTATAAATAATAAACAAACTCGCCGTCAATAAAAATCCATAAATAAAAATAAATTTGTAAAACTTCCAATAAGATTATGCTGTCAGTGAATTTGACATATCTTCTCAAAATTCAAAACGAACATAAATAAATATTTAACTAAATACCAGACTTGACATACAGTGTGATGAGGTGAAACGGTGGCATCCGCAGCGGGGATCTTTCTAACCTCGCACTCGTACTCCTCCAGAAACATGGTTCGTTATAAAAGATATCTAGAAGGTAGAAAATCATTTGCGACAGGTATGATACCAGTTTTAATTATTCGGATATCCCTATCGACGGAATACACTATATTAAGCGAATTAAAAATAACAGGTGCTTCTTTTAAATCGTATTGTGAAGGTGGGATATATAACAAACTTTTTTCTTTTCTTTGTGTAACTTTTTTGTGTGTTTATGGTTCGTTTTGACATAATAAAACCTAAATATATCAAATATTATTAAATAATATTTAATTCGGAATTCATTTTATTTTTATTTCTAACTATTGGTATATCCGGATTTTAATTGTAAGGGGAACAAACCATAACTTTTCTTTATTCTAGGTCTTTTCATAAATGTCCACAGCCTAATGGATAACTTTTATGGTAGTTATAATATAATATGTTTTTACATTCAACTAAAATATAGACAAATAAATCTGTAAAAAAAAATAAAATCGGTTAATAAATATAAATATAATATTAAAGTTGTTGCTTTTTAACGCAGATTGTGCTTCATGTGACGTCACGTCTCCGCATATATAAAGCACATAATCTGACTATAATCATACATCTCGTCAGCCAAATTTGCGCCTTCTTTTTGATTTTATTAATTTAGACAAAAAATTAATAATCTCCGACATCAAAAATTGCCATATATCAATTTTGAACATAATCGGACTATAATCATATATTTCGTTCTCCATATTGGAGCCGTCATTTTAAATTTGTTAATTTTGACATAAAAATCATAATCTCCGACCTCAAAAAACCCCTATAAACCAATTTTGAACTTAATCGAACTGTAATCATACATCTCGTCCGCCATTTTGGAGCAGCCATTTTGAATTAATTAATTTTGACATATGAATCATAATCTCAGACCTCAAAAACCACGTTAAACCAATTATGCATAGAATCGGACAATAATCATACATCTCGTCCACTATTTTGGAGCCGCCATAATCATACATCTCATCCGCCATATTGGAGACACCATTTTGAATTTATTAATTTTGACAAAAAATTCATAATATCCAACCTCATAAATTCTCACATACCACTTTTGAACATAATCGGAGTATAATCATACATTTCGTCCGCTATTTTGGAGTCGCCATTTTGAATTTATTAATTTTGACATAAAAATCATAATCTCCGACCTTAAAATCCTGCATTAACCAATTTTGACTGGAATCGGGCTATAAACAAACATCTCATCCACCATATTGGAGCCGCCATTTTGAATTTATTCATTTTGATAAAAAATTCATAATCTCCAACGTCAAAAATCGCCGAATACCTATATTTACCATAATCAGACTATAATCATACATCTCGTCTGCCATCTTGAAGCCGCCATTTTTAATGTATTCATTTTGTTAATTTTGACACAAGAATCTAAATCTCCGACCTCAAAAACCACTATAAACCAATTTTGAATATAAGACTATAATCAGACATTGCGTCCGCCATATTGGTGCCGCCATTTTGAATTTGTTAATTTTGACCTAAAAACCACCTTATACCAATTTTGAATGGAATCGGATTATAATCATACATTTCGTCCCCGCCATTTCGGAGCTGACATTTTGAGTTTATTAATATTGACACAAAAATCATAATCCCCGACCTTGAAAACCCCCATACACCAATTTTGACTAGAATCGGGCCATAATAATACTTCTCATCCGCCGTATTGGAGCCGCCATTTTGAATTTATTAATTTTGACAAAAAATTCATGACCTCCAACCTCAAAAACGATCACATACCAAATTTGAATATCGTTTAGATTTCGATTTTAAAAAGTTCGGCCGCAGCATTTTAGATTTTTATAAAAAATTAAACATTTATTATTTTTTTACTTATTAAAATCTCCGCCACTGTATGATTTTTTTTTATGTCATTTTAATCAAAAATATAGTCAGTAGGAAGGAGAATTTCGTTTTCGCTCCGTGGAACGCAATGGGTCTTTTAAATGGCGAAAGCACATTGTGTGCATGCTTTGTTAATGTTAGATCATGTTTTTTCTGATTATTTAGAATAAAAATAAAAAAAAACAAAACTACTATCGGAATCTAGCCGGGGTTAATCATCAATAAAAAATTGCATTTATTTTTGCATTTATTTCTCCAAAAAAAAATATTTTTATTCCAGAATTCCTGCTAGAGGGCGAGAAAAAAGTGTTTTTGTAGGTTTTCTCGACTTTTTCCGGATTTTAAGAACAAGAAATGCATTTTAGTGCAAAATGTTTCATGTACAAAATTGTAGAGTATCAAATTCAATACAACTTTTGTCTCAAACTTGTTTCATAATTTTTAATAATTTTGCCGCTAGAGGGCACGAGAAAATGTGCATGTAGGTTTACCAGACTTTTCCGGATTTTAAGGACAAACAATGCATTTTAGTACAAAATGTTCAAGTGCAAAGTTGTAGAGCATCAAATTTTAAACAATTTTTATTTTAAACTTTTTTCAGAATTTTTAATAATTTTACCTCTACAGGGCGCGAAAAAATTTGTATGTAGGTTTTCCTGACTTTTTAAAGGTTTTGAGAACAAATAATGCGTTTTAGTACCTAAGGTTCTAGTGCAAAGTTATAGAGCATCAAGTTCCCTACAACTTTTGTCTCAAACTTTTTTCAGAATTTTCAATAATTTTACCGCTAGAGGGCGCAGACAAATGTGTATGTAGGTTTTTCTGACTTTTTTCAGGTTTTGAGAACAAATAATGGATTTTAGTACAAACTTTTTTAGTACAAACTTAGAGAGCATCAAGTTCCCTACGACTTTTGTATTAAACTTTTTTCAGAATTTTCAATAATTTTACTGCTAGACTGCGCGACATAATGTGCCAGAACTTTCGTTACTTGTTGATGATTAGCATCAAATTTAATTTTGAACTCTTAATTAATTGAAGAAATAAAACATTCGAAGTCTAGTACCACAAATATTTAATTAAAAAGTTGTGAGTTGGCAACTAGTTTCGGCATACTAATGTCATCATCAGGCCTATAATAGAAATGTTCAACATAAGTAACAAAAAAAAGAGGGATAATATTACTATATTGTTATCCCTCTTTTTTGTTAGTTATGTTGAACATTTGCATTATAGGCCTAATGATGGCATTAGTATGCCGAAACTAGTTGAGAACCTTTTTATTAAATATATGTGGTACTAGACTTTGAATTTTTATTTCATCATTTAAGATTATAGATAACCTATTGGATTTTCTTAATTAATTGGTAATTTCATTACTTTACTACTTTAATTGTCAGTAGATAGAACGTCCTTTAACTTTAACGGTTCTGTAACTAACGACAATGACGTTTAGATTGTGACAATTGTATAAGAAATCAACTTGTTAAATTTTATTCTAAACGTCATCACCTTTAGTTATTGAATCTTTAAAGTTAAAGGACGTTCTATCTACTGACAGTTAGTGTAAGTTAATTTTATTTTTTTTCAAGCCAGAGTTAATAATCTGGCCAAGAATTAACTATTGCCCCACTGATAAGCCACGAGGCTTTTCCTTTTTTTAGTCTGTCTGTCTGGATGTAAACGAAACCTTGGATCGATTTCCGGTTTTAGTTTTCTCCAGGGAAGAACCTTACTAAAAATTAGATGTTTTACATAAGAAAACTTTTTCCACTTCAAATTTTTAGAACTCCACCTTACATCATCTATATTATTCTACTATGTGAAAAGTTTGGCCAGGATCGGCCTAGCCATTTCGGTACCCGATGGGCCGATGTCTCGAAACGGTGCATCAGCGTTTAAGCCATTAATTGGTTTATTTTCTGTTCTCCTATTGTTCTTTATTACATTTTTTTTGGATATTTTACATAACCTAGCTCAAAAACAAAATCTTTTTCTCGAATTTTTAACCATACACAATACTTTCTCATAACATGTAACAGAAAAATAAAAATATATTTCAGAAATATTTTTCATTGATATGTGCATCAGAATGTCGTTTTAAATTCTTCAATAGTTATATAGAAGACACCGCCATATATCGGTACGGTCTTCAATCCGGATCAATAAATAATTGCTGAATCAGTACCAACTAAAGAACAATAAAATATCTGAATGAAAATATGTTGTTCAGTTAATCTGTCCCACAGTAATTTAGGATTGAGATAGCAACGTTAATAACGTAGAGCTATTAATCAAATACAAAGACATCCGACAACTAAAACGTGACTGAGAACTCATGTCGGTTAAGTAGAACAGAAGGGTAAAGACAGATTGACGCCCTTTTGCTTGCCGTCTGTAAAACCGACTCAATTGATTTTTCAGCAACTGGACTTTTCATAACTTAATAGATAATAAATTTATACATATAAAAATCAATTCAGAAATAATTTTCAATGGTAATATCAAATTTTGATGTTTGAATATCACCATATTTATTTTCTCAATTTTTTACACGATAATAATTATTAATTAATCACCAAAATACAAAACTATATTACATTGCCATCTAGTATATAAATATAACACTTTTACGCTTCTAAAGTTAGCGAACTAAACAACCCTAACGGATATTAAATCTACCCTTACGCGAGGAGAATATTGATCCCTTCTTCTAATGTCAAAATGTAAATAGTACATAGAACAAAGAGCTATCTATCAACATGCACAGTGAAAATTCATACAAAACAATAAAAAAAGACAAATTTATATCGTGCACAAAAATAAATTGAGGTAAGTAACTAGATATATTTTTTAAACTAATATTTATAATAATTGACCTTCAAATAGAGGTACAAAGATAATATGTAAGATTAATAATAACTAACAAACTTAAATTGTTTTGAACAAGATAAGTTTTATCAAAAGTTGTATATAAGATTTTGTTTTTAAGCAAGTAGATTTATTTATTTTGATTAAATGAATACATATTAATATTATTTATTTTTACAGATAAAAAATGGAAAAGACAAGAAGATTTGCAGAAAAAATTTCAACAGATGACGACGATAAATCATCAGATTCTTCCGTAGAGACATTAACTAATGATTTTGTTGAAGATATAAGACTGGAAAGAGAAGACTCATCGTCTTCAGGTGAAAATTTTGCCATATCACGTATGAAAAAGAAGGTGCTATATTTAAATGAAAATCAAGAAAATGAAAGTCCACGTAGATCAATAAACAAAGTTTCAAGACATCCTACTTTAAGACCGTACTATGATAATTCTCATGATAAATATCCAGATGCTTCAAGATTGTTAAGATCTAAAGTAAATGATGATGAAGAAGGGCATTATAATTATAATCCTGATGACATTGAAAATCATGCTATTCTTAAAACTATTATGGTTGGAAGTGATTTCCAAGCTCAAGTACCAGAAGGTATGTGTCATTATGATGATGCTTTACCATACGAAAATGATGATAAGTTAATTTGGGATCCTCATGATATTGATAATTCTGTTGTTGAAGATTATTTAAAAAAAGCTGATGCAATTGATAAACCACCGATACCATTAGGTAACCATCTTAGAGATAATGAACAATTCTTATATTTACTCCAACAATGTGGTCATAATGTAGAAGAGGCATTAAGAAGATTAAAGATGAATATCAGTTTAGGTAATGAAAATATGTCGCCTTGGTCTGAAGAAGAATGTCGAAATTTTGAAGCTGGTGTACGTACTTTTGGTAAAAACTTTTATCTGACACAACAAAATAAAGTACGCACAAGATCTGTAGGGGAATTAGTCCAGTTTTATTATTTATGGAAAAAATCCGAAAGACATGATATTTTTGCTAATAAAGTTAGATTAGAGAAAAAGAAGTACGCTCTGCATCCCGGAGTTACTGATTTTATGGATAGATTTCTGGAGGATCAGGATATAAGAGATAGTAGTTTATCGCCTAGTACGCAAATTATCGATGATAAAAGAAGCCAAGATAATCAAAATACAAGTTCAAAAAATGAAATTTAAATACCAGTATTTATTTTATAAACTATTTACCTCAAATTTTGTATTTTTATTTTTCCATTATATTGTTTATTGATATAATATGCTGTTAGATATAAATTAATCTTGCTTAAATTGTATTTGGGTTAACTATTTATACATACTTATAGTAACTTTGCTATGAGTTTTTAAGCCCAAAAACCTTCATTTTCCAATTTAAATCTACGTAAGAAATTTTTATGTTCATTCTGCAAAAAAATGAGCAAAGCGTAGGAAAAATATAATGCTTTGACATTTTTTTAACATTCAATAAACAAATAAAATTTTTCAACGATTTAACGTTTTTTTCGTTCATTTATTTGATGTGAAAAATTTTCATCTTTTTTAGCCCAAATACCTATATTTGCCATAGGAGTTGGAAAAATAAAATGTCAAAACGTTATATTACTTTCTCGGTCCCATCAAAGGGAAATCATTTTCAAACTAAGGTCTATCTGTGTGTCTGTGTGTAATCTTCCACGTTAACTGCCGAACGGTTTGACCAATCAAGCTGAAATTTGGTACGATGGGTTGGTGTGTGCCTCGAATGCGACAATTAGTTTTTGGTTGAAATTGGTACAGTAGAAGGTCCTTAAGACCGACATTGATTGAATGAACATGGATGATTTTTTAAGGACAAACAATACACTTTGGTGGAAAATGTTATTTATAATACAGACTTTTAGAGCATACAATTTCCTACATTTCCCAGAATTTCCATTATCTGCGCCAGAAGAGGGCGGCAAAAAATGTGCTTGTAGTTTTTCGTAGTTCTTCCAAATATTTAAGACAAACAGTGCACTTTAGTGCAAAATTTTCTAGTGCAAAGTTGTAGAGCACCAAATTTATTTTAACATTTATATTTATGTTTCGCCGCTAGAGGGCGAAAAATATACACATTTGGGCTTTTCCTTTTTTTTTATTTGGAAAACAAACAATGCGCTTTAGTGAAAATGTTCTAGTGCAAAGTTGTAGAGCATATAATTTCCTGTATTTTGAATTTTTTGGCTATTTTTATTTTTTGTTTCTTTTTCTTTGACCTTTTTCCCTTTTTTTGACCGTTTTCTTGCTTATTTTATTTTTTTTTAAATTTTTCGTTCTTTTTTTGGACTTTTTTGAGTTTTTTGCTTTTATTTGTCTCCATTTTGCCTTTTTTGCTCGTATTTTGTTTTTTTTTTGGCATTTTTACTACCACCTTTTTGTCTTTTTTTGCATTTTCAAACTTTTTTTAATGGTTTATAATTTTTTTGGACTTTTTTGTCCTTTTCTGACCTTTTTTGCCTTTTTCGCGTTATTTGCTTTTTTCCCTTTACTTTGTTTTTTTAGTTTTTTTTTCGACTTTTTGTTGATTTTTGTTTAATTTTTTCATTTTTTTTTTGCCTTTATTAGGCCTCTTTTTCTTTTTTGCTTTATTTTACGTCCTTTTCCGTTTGTTAGGTACTTTTTTTGGCTATTAGTCTTTTTCTGTTGGGAAATTTATGACAAACATATTTAAAATCAAGCGACATCTTTTAGTGTGACTGAGAGAATAATATTTTTCTTTTCGTTCCATCTAGTAGCATAAATCACTACAAGAAAACAAAAATAAATATCCTGACTATAAAGTCTAGTAAGCAGTAACATCAGATTTATTAATACATCTATTGAGCGGCAGATGGCAGCGCTCCTCTAAGTGACCGACATTTTTAATACATTTTAAGTATTTGAATCAGCTTTCAAAATAAACCATTGTAGGATGCCATTCCACGAATTGTCAAGGCATACAGGGTTGGAATTAGAAGAATTTTTTTTTTTTTTTTTTTTTTTTTTTTTTTTTTTTTTTTTTTTTTTTAATCAATAGGCGCGTAATAGAAATCAGTATCGACAAATTTGCTTTCCTTATTAGAGCCTTTCTTTTTTGAATAAAAACCGATGGCTGAAAGAATTTTCCGTACCGTTCTCGAGTTATCGTGCGCACAGGCATCCACACATCCACACAGACAGACTTTTCTCAGCCTCGCAACTTATTATCCCTCGATGCTTCGCATCTCGGTATAATAATAATGCTCGGCTGAGAAAAATTACTTCTCTACCTTGGTGTATAATATACTATTTTCTACTACCAGTATTAGAAGATGTAATTATTTATGCTGTGTTCGAATCGAGTAGATAAATTTCTCTCCTACTGGAAGATAATTTTTCATTATTAACTAATAGTAGATAGTAAAAACAATTGAAAACTGAGCTTGACGTCAGAGGTAAGCAGATCTTAGGAAATCTTTTCAATTAATTATACTCAATATCATTGCGTTTGTCAAGAGTTTTTTTAATTGTTATAAAAAATTCGAAGCACCTTCTTTTGAATTTTTAAAATTTTAAGTGATTTTTCGACTTAATCAAATAAAACAGAGATGTAAGTAATTCTTTGCCAGATATATTTTGGTTTGAAATAGTTTGAGGTTATGTAATAAATATTTTGATATTGATTAGTGGTATTTATTTAATTATAAAAATAACCTAAAAATCAATGTAATAGTTATTCAAATCTAAGTGCCAAATGAAACGAATTCATCATGTATTTATCGTTACTTGAATGTTTTAAAATATCATAGTACAATTACCATTTTGAAATGTCAATTTAATTTATTGAATATTCTCATGTAAATATTTTCACAAACTGGTTTTTTTTCGAGTAAATTCTTTAAAATGCATAAAAAAATCCAAAAAATAACGTTGAAGAAATGATTAAATGTAGTAAAAAAAATAGTATACAAACCATGGTAGAGAAGATTTTTCTCAACTTATTATCCCTCGATGCTTCGCATCTCTAGATAAAAATAAAGCTTGACTGAGAAAAATCTATTCTGTACCTTGGTGTATTTTATATTTTTGTTATTAAAAATAGTGAATATAATAAATGAATAAAAATAAATTGGTCCATTTATCATATAAAAGAACAGTCCAAATTTATATATTTCTTTCTAGCGAAATTCGAAAAAACAGTAACGACAAAATGTGTAGAAAATTTAATATTAGTACTAAAAAGTTATTGGAAATCAACATTTTTAATTTTTGAAATAAAACACCCTGTATATCTTTTTACGCCAATAATTCTTCAGTTACAGTATGAACAATTATTAATAAAACACACTGTATATTGTGCGTAGTCTCCCAGTTACACTTTTTATTATTTTTATAGCTACATGTAAATTTCGCTGATAATGAATGTGCCATGCCAACGACAATATTCCAAATATCTCTTCCGCAATCTTAAACAAACATTAAAGATCAGCTGATGCGTCGCGACGCCTCGAGATCGGGATGCGATGCCTATGACGGCGTATGTATGCATATACATTGAGTTACAGCAAACGGAAAGAGGAGCCATTCAGGAATAGATGAGTCACTCGGAACAGCGCCCCCGAGGGTAATACATCACTGTCAGACATAACACCTTATATATATCCAATATATGATTTGCACTATGTATATTTCTCCTGGATTCAATCAGACCAAGTTACGATATTTTCTCTAATGTAAATTTTAATTTGCTAATGGGTTGATTATTCCTAATAGTTCATTTAATTAAGTTTAATCGTTAAGTGTCTTTTAAGAAGCATAATTAGTGATATTTTGCTTGTAATTTTTCAACTTACCTTTAACATCTTTATCCATTCTATTATTTTGTTCTAAAAAAAACAGGAAATAAAACGAAATAAAGCTAAAGTCGTATATTCTGAATTAAAATGCTAGGGTACCAATGCGTTACTAGAACTGTACAATATAATGTAATACATAAACCGAATATTTACATTTAATAACAATCTAGTCTACATTAGTTTTTTTCACAAAATTATACAACGAATTGTTTATATATGCATCGTGCGATATATATCTACTTTTATAATTTGTACAACTTCAGAACGAACATAGAAATAATGATTGCATTGGCGATTCCTCACAATTTATAACCGAGAAGAATTAATTTTCTTAAGAGTAGAGGTACGCAAAACATGTAGATAAATAAAAATTGCATTTTACCAATAACAAGTTTATTTTATATGATTCATGGTCCTTCGAGACGGATTTACATTATTATTACTCTAAGTTTTGATTAATATTACGTGATCATGTATTAATTAAAAAAAAATATTTATTAGGTGTTTTATATTTCTGAATTTTAATAAATTAAATAATTTGTTTGTATTTTAACAATGTTAAAATTTATTTAATACAGTCCACAATAAATTGAAGACAGGATAAAATAATATATTAATGAAATTAATTTTTTCAATATTTTTTCTACTTCGCCTATTTGTTTTCAATGATAACAGTAAACTAATCAATTTGAAATTAAGATTAATCTAACTTTTAAAGTATTTATTAATCTTATAAATAATATATAACACGTCCTGGAGAAGTAGAAAAAAAATAAAGTAGCAAGTGTAAAAAAACAAAACCAAAACTGAGGATTTTTTTGTTAATAAAGTATTAAAAAAATATAAAAGGATTGTTCACATAATCTTTAGTTTGATTATATAATTCAACCAAATCATTTTTTAATCCAGGACCGGATTGTCAAAAACCAGCCCTGATGTTATCAAAATAAATAAATTTAATTGAAGAATCTACGTTTACATTCCCTTCGCATAAATTTCTATTGTGATTATAGTCTAGTCAAACTTTTTTCTGCGCCTTCGAAAAATATGAACGAGGTGTCATTCGATTCGGAATAACGTGTAGATGATTTTTGAAAAAATTCAAGAGCCGCTTGTAAAAATTGCAAAAGTTATAAATAATTAACTGAAAAAAATAGGGTTTGGTTTTTTGCAAAGATATCTCAAAAACTGTTTGACATTTTTCAAATTTAAAAAAAAATTCAAAATGAGGTAGAAATTTACCAATAAAAAAAACTATCCTCCCGGAAGTGTAGGACCAATATTTATAATTTTCCCAGAGTGTTGAAAATACCGGGGACTCCGGATTGCGTAAGCGCTGTCCACTTCGGACCTTTAATGAATAAATATTATTTAAACTCATTAAATATAAAAATCAAAAATTGAAAAAATTCAGGCATCTACTGGATAGATTTATGAATAAGAATCGCAGTCAAAAAATTTTTATAGCGATTTTTTTATTAATTATGCATTACTTAATTAACAATTCTTTTTCTACTTCAACATGAACATTGTATGTGCGATAATTGTTAAATAAAAAATACGGTTTTTTTTTCTTTTTTTGGACCTATTTTTGAAAGGTCACAGAAGAGATTCCCGTTGGAAAAATTAAAAAATTGTTATTTTTCACTTTGTTATTAACAATTTACTTACTAGGTTAAAAATGAAAAAGCTTGATTAATCATTGAAAAAAATTTTTTTTTTCATATTACTATTGAGCCGTTTTTATGATTAGAAGTCACATGAAAATGATTTTTAAAAATTTTTAGTTTCTACTTTTTATAAAATTGTTATAAACAAATGCGTTATTTACAAGATAATTTAATTTTTTTTTGGAAACATAATCTTAAAAATGTATTTGTTAATTAACAATTTTTTCTACCATAAATAATTTTTCTCAAAAATAACACATGGTTGTTTTTTTTTATTATGTGGAAAAAGAAAAAAATATATAGACAAAATTTAATTGTTTATAACAAATTGTTTATGAAATAGACAATGAACATTTAAATAAAAACAATTTTTTTTAATTATCAAAGAACAAGATAAATTTTATTTAAAAAAAATGGTTCCTTAATAATAATCACAGCTGATAGAAAAAATTTTTAATTAACAAATACGTTTTTAAGCAGTAAAAAAAAAATTTACGGAACAATTTTTTCTTAAAAAAACATAGTTTGCATCAAAGATTATGTTTCCAAAATAGAAATTTTAAATTTTCTTATAAACAACGCATCTGTTTATAACAATTAATCAAGCTTTTTAATTTTTAACGTAAGAAAATTGTTAATAACAAAGTGAAAAATAACAAGGAGAAAGTGGTAAGGGTATTTAAGTTAGAAAGGAAGACCAATGATGAGGATACGACTAAATATTGTGATAAAAGATTATTTACGCAATAAATTGGTTTTATAGCATAAAGAGGATGGAACAAACTAAGAAATAGAGAAGCAAGTAACAGGGATATTTTTAAAAAATTTAAGAACAAACAAGACAAACGAAAATAAGAGTGTACCAATTTTTTTATCAATTAGAGTGCAAAAAAAATATACGAAAAATATAATAGAGAAGGTATGCAAGAAACAAAATATCGACTGAAGCACATTGGAAGAATACTCGACACAATATAGGTTAACATTATACATCTAGGGGGAGAAGAAGAGAACTATCAAGGGAAAAATAGCAGGATTAAACGTTGAAGGATCTAAGAGAAGTAGGACTAAAAGATGGTAGTTTTATTGGACCGAACAAATTGAAAAAGATTAGTAACAGATCTTTAAGCTGGTAAATGCGAAAATATTAAACATTTATTATAGTACCATTGAATTTAAAAATATATTTTTTTGTGAATTTTATACCTCTACTCTTAACACTTTTAAAGTTTTTGAGATTGTCTCTACGTAATCTTCATATTGCATTTTATTTGCAGTTGTCTTCTAGCAAATCAGTTTGCCGGAATGATTAACCGATTTTGATCAGTTCAAACTAAATACCAAATAAAAATCAATATTTCTTATCCTATACACCTTGAAGAACTTTACAATGTGATAATCATATTTATCGGTTTTTGTATATGAGTTTTTTTTATAATCGTAAATTAATTTGGTCAAAATTCTAATGTACAAGAGTCAAAACAGATTTGAACATTGTTGAAGATAAGCAAATACTTATTGAAGGTGCTAAATAAACTGAAAAGATAATTTTCATTATTGTGAATTCAGGAATCAATCCTGATAAGGATTTGTAAAAACAATTATTTTTATACTTCTGTGTTAATTTTTACACAAACAAATAATCATTCCGACAAATTGATATATAAAAGGATTTTGAACCGTATAAACTACTAACTTATACATAAAATGTAAACAAATAACGAAAAACTTAAAATAAAACCATGTCAACAATAATGAAATAAAAAAAATATTAACAGCTAACTATACATTTTTTAATTGCACTGAATCAGATTTGATAATATTCTGGAGTATAATCGTTCGCTAAGTTACTCAAAAAATTAAAATCTGATGAACTGTTACTACTTTCACCTGGAACTGGAACTTGATTTTGCGTTTCACCCGCATAAAAATGATGGAAATTGTTATAAGTTTCGTTGTTTTCCGTTGGAACGCTAGCAGGGGGAGTCATTATTCCTGCTGTGCTGTTGTTGGTTCCTGGAAAAACTTCTGTCGTCATGTTGTAAGCAGGATCAGATCCTGAAAGAAAAGAATAATCCTTAAAGAAATAATACAGGCCCAACATAGAACTTTATCCTTTTTTGAAGTGTAAGTTTTTGAAACTATACACTCCGATCACTACCATATAAATACAACTTGGTGCCGGTAGACGATGGAACCCATCTACCGGCACCAAGTAGGGCTAGGTTAGTAGTAGATAAGCTATGACAGTTCTGGCGCACTCCTTATGAATAATAACATGGAAAATCGCTAAGGACCCTTCTTTTAATTTTTATCACTCTCAAGGACACTGCTGGTTCTGGACCACATGGTCTCGAAAATGTCTCGAATAGCTTTTAACAGGTCCAAAGCAGCTTTTATTATGTTTGGTCCACGCAAAAGCTGTTAAAAACTGTTCCGAGACCTGTTCGAGGCCTGATAAAGACCTATTAGAAGCTGTTGCTCCAGAACTGTCATAGCTTATCTACTTTTATCCTATAAAATGAATATTATAATATACAGGGTGATTCACATATAAGTTTCACCTCCTTATCATCGTTATTGCTTGAGTTTAAAATAAACCTTTTTTATGAATCTTAAACTTCAGGACTAAATGAATTTCCCTTCGTTTAACGTATCCCTGGTCTTATTAGCGACAACCCAATAGGGAGTTGCTTACTACGATCTATACAAAATCGCTTCGTAACTAAGCGGAGAAATGATCCCCATCGAATTCTGAACAACTCAATTTTTTTTTGTGGTCTGTATGTCTGTCTGTCTGTCTTCCTGTATATCTGGTTATCGTCCGCAAAGCATAAAAATGCCATGACTTTTGAACGCTTTAACATATCGACTTGAAATTTTCACCATTTTTTAAGACCCACAAGTATTACGTTTTAATAGAAAATGAGCGAAATCGAAAAATGAATAAACGGGATTTTCCGGGTTTTTCCCACATTTTTTCAAGTTTCATAGGAAACACGCTGCAGACCGCAATTTTTGATCAAACCGCTTCAAATTTGGAAAAAAGATACATTAAAGTACTGTTACAAAGCCCATTGAAAATCGGAATAATCGGAAAATTTCTTGTGGGTTTTTCCGGATTGTTTTTCTGAAAATCTCATCATTTTATAAATCCGATATCTCTGAAACCGTGAAAGATATTCGAAAAACAAAAATAAGAAAATGTAGGACTGAAATAGTCTAACAAGGATTATTTGAAGTATTTTTCCGAAATTTGTTGAAAAAGTTGAGAAAAAAAATAAAATCTTGAAAACGAGGGAGAATATCGAAAAATGTCTACTGTACTTGATAAGATCCTTTGAAATGAAAAAAAGTATGGAAAATAGGGAAAAAATAAGGAAAAAATATTGGAAAATTGAAAAAATAATGAAAAATAGCGAAACAAACAATCAAAAATAGGGAAAAAAATTGGAAAATAGGGAAAAAATATTGGAAAATAGGGAAATAATAACAAAAATAGGGAAAAAATAATGAAAAATAAGGAAAACAATATTGAAAAATACGGGAAAAAATAATGAAAAATATGGAAAAAAAATAATAAAAAATAGGGAAAAAATTAAAAAAAGTATGGAAAAAAATAACGAAATTATTGTGAGCTATACCGGGTTGTTTTTCCGAAAATGTCATTATTTTAAATATATGTCTAAACCTGTTTCTCTATTTTCTTTATTTTTCCAAATTTTTTTTTTTATTTTTCCCCATTTTCCTATTTTTGACTATAATTTCCTATTTTTTCCCACTTTTCCCTACTTTTTTCTTCTTTCCTATTTTTTACTATTTTTTCTTGTTTTTCCATTTTTTCGATTTTTCCCTTTTTTTTTGTTTTTTCAATGTTTCTTACTATTTTTTATGTTTTTGCCGATATTTCCCTATTTTCTATTTTTGCCCATTTTTCTGTTTTTTCTGTTTTTATCTATTTTTTCTTATTTTTTCCTATTTTTTCCCGTTTATTAATGTTTTTCCATTCTCCCAGTTCTTTTCTATTTATCTTCATTTTCACATTTTTACTATTTGCCTAAATTTTCCTAGTTTTCCCTATTTTCCCCTATATTTTCCTTTTTTTTTATTTTACTCTAAGTATTTTTTTCGATTCCAGTTTTCAAATACAGATTTTTGTTTTCGTGACTTTAATTTTTTTTTGAAAACCTGAAAAAATACGGCAAATTTTGAAAAATAGGGAAAGAAAAATAGGGGAAAAATATTGGAAAATAGAAAAAAAAGTAATGTAAAATATGGATAAAAATAATAAAAAAGATGTAAAAAAATAATGAAAAATAGTAACAAAATAATGAAAAAAAAGAGAAAAAATAATGAAAAATAGCGAAAAAAATATTGGAAAATAGGGAAAAAATATTGGAAAATAGGAAAAAAATAATGAAAAATATGGAAAGAAATAATAAAAAACATGGAAAAAAATTATGAAAAATATAAAAAAAAATAATGAAAATTATACCGGGTTGTTTTTTTCGAAAATGTCATTATTTTCAAATATCGTTATCTAGGAAGCCGGGAAAGGTATTCAAAATTTAAAAATAATAAAATGTAGGAATTAAATAGATTATCAAGTCTTATATGAAGCATTTTTCAGAAAAATGTCAAGAAAGTTGAGAAAAAAAATAAAATATGAAAAAAAGATATTTTTCGAGATTAAATTCCGAAAATTTCGGAAACGAAGGGTAATATCCAAAAATGTCAAGAGTACATTTTTACTGTACATAAGATCCTATGAAAAGCTTTTTCCATTTTCCTTCAATTTTGATAGGATTTGAGCTACATCGAAAATTGTCCAAAATTACCAGTTTAATTTTCGAATTATTTTAGGAAATGTCAGTCTTAAATAGTTCGACAAGAAAAATATAAGCATAGTGGGCGACGTTTCAACATGTGTGCAAAAAATATCTATGCAGAAAAACGGAGAAGGGGGGATCGTAGTCGTCGCATTGACCCTTGTGGTTAGTAACTTATATTGTTTACAAGAACTAACTAAGAGTGTTAATCATTTAATGAGATTTAGAACTTACCTGTAGCCGCACCTTGCGGTATATGATTAGCAGTATAATTATTTTCATAGTAACCAACTTTTCCTGGATATTCTGTTGAAGGCTGGACTTTATTTACAGGAATAACTTCTTCAGAAGGATAATAGTTTCCTGTGTGTTCGTGATTTAATTGAACGGAATTCTGTAGATGATTAACTTCATTACCGTCATTATTATAACCATAACCATAGTGATTATAACCAGAATGTTCACCATATCCTTGATTATAATTATTCTGACCCATCGTATACTTTTCTACGGTACCTTGATTATTATAATAATATTGCTGATGATTGGTATAACCAGCGTAAGCTTGTCTTCTATTATTGAATTTAGCATGACTAATATTAGTCGAATGATTTTGTGATCTGTGGTACGTATGAGTATCGTTTACTGTTGAATGTTCTGGATTGTACATTTCTCCCGAATAAATCTGCGACATCTGGTAGTGTTTTGATCTACTATCAGTACGATGATAGTCAGAATGACTGTTGTTCATGTTATACTGATTCTGGAAGTGATTAGAAGTCACACCTCTTGAGGCAAATGGCGGAATGGCGTTTGGAATATTTTGGATTGTAACTGTTGCTGAAGCTATCGCTGTAGCTGTTGTCGGGGAGGATCGTGGAGCTTGTTGGTATACCATGCTATTCGGTAAACCTAAAAAAAAGGATAAAAAAATAATTCATTAACTTTATAGCTAAACGAATCTTACTTAAAGGTCCACTAGGTATCACCGGAGTGCCTGACGAGCTCTTCGGCGATGATTTCGTAGAAACGTTTTCAAGGGAACTCATTGCTACACCAATGTCTTTACTATGACTAGGACTTGGCGATATTTTTCTTATTCCTACTTTTCTATCACATGAGTTGGGAGAATTTCTTCTTCCCTCGATTTTAACAACAACGTTATTGGTCGCCGAGGTCTTCTTGGATATCCGAGGCGATGATTGTGGTCCGCTGCCTTCATTCGACCTCGAATCTTCTTCGTTCATTAGTTTATCGAAGCTGCCTATAAGACAAAAGAGATTTAAATGAATTACAAGTAAATTAAAATTCAAGGTAACCATTTTTAATAATAATAAAATATAAACAATTGAGAGTTGGGATTAGTTAGATTGGTAAAAATGATAGAACTGGATTATATTTAGAAAATATTGTTTTTGTTTAACATTTTTATACTTATGGAACTTTGATATATTTTTTTAAATCTGAACAAAAAGGAAAATATATTTACGGATTACTTATAACTATTGTAGCCAGTAATCGAAATTCGATCGTAATTCATTAAAAAGTCTATACCTATTTTCTGCTCTTTTTCCTAAATTTCTGTATTATTTTCCTATGGTTTTTTATTTTTTACTATTTTCTCTTGTTTTTTCCTGTTTCTTTTATACCTATTTCCTATTTATCTCTATTTTACCTTATTTCTTTTTGTTTTTTCATATTTATTACTATTTTTCATTTTTTTATATATAATTTCCCAATTTTCCTAATTTTGCCTATATTTCCCCATTTTTCTGTTATTTTCCTGTTTTTTCAATTTTTTCGCATTTTTCCTATTTTTGAACATTTTTTCTTTTTTTTCCTATTTTTCTCTATTTTTCATATTTTACTTTATTTTTTTCTAATTTTTTCTATTGTTTAAATATTTTTCCCTATTTTTTCCTGTTATTTTTCTATCATTTACTCTATTTCCCATTTTTCCTATTTTGCCTATATTTTAATATTTTTCCCCATTTTTCCTCGTTTTGCTATTTTATTCTAGTTTTTCCTATTTCTCTCCGTTTTTTCCTGATTTTTCCCATTTTTGTGCATTTTTTTTTTCTATTTTTCATCTTTTTCCTTTTTTCGTGTTTTCTCCATTTTTTCGTACTGTTCCCAATTTCGCCGTATTTTTCCCTAATATTTCTTATTATTTTCCTATTTTTTTTTTACTTTTTTCTATTTTTCTCAATTCTCCTATTTTCTTACTTTTTCTATTTCTACTATTTTGTTTTCTGTTTTTCCGATTTTTCATTTTTCTTCTAACATTTTCCACATTTTTCTTACAATGTTTTTTGCCATTTTTTAAGTATTTTTCTCTAGATTACCATATTTTTTCCTGTTTTTCCTGTTTTTGGCTATTTTTAATAATAATAAAATAAAAACAATTGAAAGTTGATATTAGTTTGATTGGTTAAAACGATAGAACGGGATTATTTTTAGAAAATATACTTTTTATTTAACATTTTTATACTTATGGAACTTTTGATATATTTTTTTGAATCTGAAAAAAATGTACTATTTTTTTAATATTTCCTTCCATTTTTCCTATTTTTGCCTATATTTTCTGTTAATTTCCTGTTTTTACTATATTTTCCTGTTTTTTTCTATTTTTTCCCATTATTCTCATTTTTGATCATTTTTTCTTATTTTTTCCTATTTTTTTCTATTTTTCCTATTTTACCTTATTTTTTTCTATTTTTTTCTATTGTTTCCTATGTTTCCCTATTGTTTCCTGTTATTTTCCTATTATTTACTCTATTTTCATTATTTTTCTGTTATTTCCCATTTTTGATATTTTTGTCTATATTTTAATATTTTCTTTCCATTTTTTCCTGTTTTTTCTAATTTTTTTGTGTTTCTTCCTGTTTTTCATATTTATTTCCTTTTTTCGTGTTTTCTCTATTTTTTCATACTTCTCCTAATTTTGCCCTAATATTTTTTATTATTTTCCTATTTTTTATTTACCTTTTTCTATTTTTTCCAATTCTCCTATTTTATTACTTTTTCTGTTTCTACTATTTTGTTTTCTGTTTTTCCGATTTTTTAATTTTTTTCCCATTTGCCATATTTTCCCTGCTTTTGCCTATTCTTTACTGTTTTTTACAACGTTTTTTGCTGTTTTTTTCCCCATTTTTACTATTTTTCTCTAGATTTCCATATTTTTTTCCAGTTTTTCCTTTCTTTGGCAATTTTTTTCCCATTTTTCCTATTATTCTCTATTTCTCATTATTTTCACGTTTTTCTATTTTTAATTTTTTTCTCATTTTTCCTAATTATTCTTTACTTCCTTATTTTTCCCATTTCCTATTGTTTCTCATTTTTCCTTCTTTTTTTCCAATTTTTCTTACTGTTTCTGTTTTTGCACTTTTTGTTGTTTTTCCCTATTTTACTCAATTTTTTCTATTTCCGCCATTTTTTCCATTTTTCTAAAAATTGGTCCATGCGCCTAGAGAAGTTTCTACTTCAAAAATAAAATTATTGTTTGAGATCAACAATGACTGTTATATAATATTTAATTTAATTTATGTTGAATATATTTATATTAATATTATATATTAATTTTTGCTTTTTGCACTCTTTCTGTATATAAATGTTAACTATGCAAAATCTCACACTCACACTTAGACCTAAAAACGGGTCCGAAGTTTTCTCTTTGCGTATTAATATATAGATAAATTGTTTACCAAAATAAATAAATAAATTAACAGCAAAAACAATTTTAGACTTGTAAACATCGGAAATGATTAATTTTTTTAATAGATTGTTTAAACAACAAAAAACTATGAAACATATTTATAAACAAATAAATTTTTTTTAGTAAGGAATTTTTTTTTAATCATGTAACAAATAAAGCGGAAAAATATTTATCCTCACTTTTTTAAGTTTTTGGATTTTTGTTCTAAAACCAAAAAAAAAGTTGAAAATACTCATGACAAATCATTAAAAAAAAATTCCAACGGATTTTTTTTCTCTATTTGACTAAATGATAAGTAGTTCCTTTAATATTTTAAATTTTCATTTTTTTGAATACAATTTTTTTTACTATCCACAGCTGGTTTTGAAGTACATAATAATTAAATTATAAGTATTAATACTTGGGATAGAATTTCGAGAGTTAATTTTTTTTTGAAAGTTTTTCCTCTCCAAAAATCTGTTCATTAAAATTTCTTTTACTCTTTTAGTGTTTGAATTATTTATTTAGAATATTTATTTGTTTATAATTTTTGCAATTGTTTATTTGCGCTTGATATCGGATAGAAAATTAAATATGACAACAGTGTAAAAATAGTTCCACCATAAACGAGACTAGATATTATTGAAAATAAAAAGTTATATATCACATAAAACGGGGTTTTTAGAACCAATTTGATTACACTGCACTAAATTCGTCTTTTATTTTTTTATTATTATTAATTAACAATAAAAAACATATATAAAAATATAACCTGTTAAAAGCACTATTTCACAACATAAATTTTTATCTATATAGAATAATAAACTTTGGAATAAAAATAACGATTAATCTTACCTGCGCTACCGATGCTACTTGCACCATTACTATTGTTATTGAAATTTGTATTATTGTTAGTAGCACTAGGGGTGTTATTGTTATTGCCTCTGTTGGAAGCGACGTCTGAAATTTCTTCGTGAGAATTGCACAATCCCGCTGTGGGCATTTCGCAACCTTGGCAACTCTTCTTAGACATTTCCTCTTCAAGGAATTTGTCGGAGAGTTTGACACTTTTTCCACTGTCACTGGTCACCGAATCTTTATCGTCGCCGTCTTCACCTTGTTTACCTAACGTCTGTCTTTTGTGTTTCATCCTTCTGTTTTGGAACCATACTTTCACCTGTGAAATTATAAAAATTTAAGGGTCTTGTCTCTTTTAACAATTACTCTCAGTCAAGGTTAATGATTGTTCAGGTAAGATAAGTTATTCGGCTTTTAGAATTGGCAAATCATTAATATCAATTAAAATTACCTGTCGTTCGGTTAGATCTAACGATGCGGCGATCTCAATCCGTCTCGGCCGACATAGATACTTGTTGAAATGGAATTCTTTTTCTAATTCTAGTAATTGTGTATTGGTATAGGCTGTTCTTAATCGTCTTGGAAGACCATTTTCTGTAAAAAAAAACACAAATTAAAGTAGTTTAATTCACGTAATTTATTCGCAAAAGTTTGACGTGTTGCCTATTCGTGAATGATAAAGTAGATGAACAGCTGTCACCAGGTGAATTTAATATCATCGTATCTGTCGCCATTGGCATGAGTCTTCCACTGCCAAATGTTGCATGAAATTTATTAGACTGAAATGTATTTGCAACTGGATTTTGAACTTTTACTTAAAAGTTCGCTTCGCTTTATCGTTACTGATGTTAAAGGGGATGTACAGTATGGAATGAAACAAAAATAACATGGAAGAAAATATATAATAATTAATTAATTAATATGCTAAGAAAAAGATTTGCATTTTTGTTTTCGAGATAATGTAATTATGATAAATTTTCTCTGTAGAAAAAAATCTAATATAGACTGCATTAAGTACCCAATCGTGCATAAATTTATTTTCCGTGTTGCAACTATTCCTACATTAACATTATTTAATGTATTGACTTTAATTAATGCTTATATGGAATAAACTTTCATTCATCGCATTTTTTTAATATTTACATTAATACACCTCGTGCATTATTTGTCTTCTATTCAAAAGCATTGATCAATCTTCCGTTTTTGTTTATAGAAATATCCTTTCATGTCAGATTATATTCTTCGCTACGGACATGCAATAGTTCAATCCATTTATCTATCCTTAGTTACAAATTTATCATGTGATTGAATATGTGGCCGTACGTATAAAACGAAATGACAAAACCAATGTTACTTTGCATTATGAAATTGTGAAAAGACGATTAGATTGATTTACGTAAATTTAATTGGACAGGTTGATTGTGGATGCTTTAAAAAAAATGATTTATATTACACACCTGCATTAAAATGTAAAATAACAAGGGAGTACAACATTTTGTTTAAAAAAAATTGTTTCCACTTTCTTGATTTTCTTCATATCAACTGCCATTAAAAATGCCAAATGTGCGAATCCTATTAATTAAATTTTTATTTATATCCATGATTAGTTTATGAATATGCTCCACAAGAGGTACTTAGGGCTTCACACTAGCCGAGATAATTCGAGAATTTCAAAAATCTCGTGTCGGTCTCGTTAGTTGAGAAAAAAATGTCCCGTTTCAGTCTCGGTCTCGTCTCATAGCCGTTTGTCTCTTCTAGATTTGAAATTTTTATATCACCAAATGGTCAGCTAATAAAGAGTTAAAGTTGAAATTTTCAAAAGTATTAACATGTATTTAGATATTTTTAATTTCTAAGAAAAATAAAAACAAGAAAAAAAGCGATTTTCACTAGTTAATAGCAAACTAATTGGGCTACATCTATATTAGTTTTTAAATTTTTAGATCACCAAATGGACAGCTAATAAAGAGTAAAAGTTAAAATTTTTTAAATTATTAACATGCATTCACATAATTTTTATTTCTGAGAAAAACAAAAAAGTAGAAAAATGCGATTTTCACCAGTTAATAGAAAAGTAATTGGGCTACATTTATACTAGATTTTAAATTTTTAGATTACCAAATGGACAGCTAAAAAAAGAGTCAAAGTTAAAATTTTTTAAATTATTAACATGAATTCACATAATTTTCATTTCGGAGAAAAATAAAAGAAGTAAAACATACGATTTTCACCAATCAATAAAAAACTAATTGGGCTACATTTATACTAGATTTGCAATTTTTATATCATCAAATGGACAGCTAATAAAGAGTCAAATTTGAAATTTTTAAAATTATTAACATTATTTATATATTTTTAATTTCTGAGAAAAATAAAAAAAAAATAAAAAAAAATCGATTTTCACCAGTTAATAGCAAACTAATTGGGCTACATTTATACCAGATTTTAAATTTTTAGTTCACCAAATGGACAGCTAATAAAGAGTCAAAGTTGAAATTTTCAAAATTATTAACATGTATCTATATATTTTTAATTTCTGAGAAAAATAAAAAAAGTTAAAAAAATCGATTTTCACCAGTTAATAGCAAACTAATTGGGCTACATTTATACCAGATTTTAAATTTTAAGTTCACCAAATGGACACCTAATAAAGAGTCAAAGTTGAAATTTTCAAAATTATTAACATTTATTTATATATTTTTAATTTCTGAGAAAAATAAAAAAAGTAAAAAAAATCGATTTTTATCAGTTAATAGCAAACTAATTGGGCTACATTTATACCAGATTTTAAATTTTTAGTTCACCAAATGGACAACTAATAAAGAGTAAAAGTTGAAATTTTCAAAATTATTAACATGCATTTATATATTTTTAATTTCTGAGAAAAATAAAAAAAAGTAAAAAAAATCGATTTTTACCAGTTAATAGCAAACTAATTGGGCTACATTTATACCAGATTTTAAATTTTTGGTTCACCAAATGGACAGCTACTAAAGAGTCAAAGTTGAAATTTTCAAAATTATTAACATGTATTTATATATTTTTAATTTCTGAGAAAAATAAAAAAAGTAAAAAAAATCGATTTCCACCAGTTAATAGCAAACTAATTGGGCTACATTTATACCAGATTTTAAATTTTTAGTTCACCAAATGGACAGCTAATAAAGAGTCAAAGTTGAAATTTTTAAAATTATTAACATGTATTTATATATTTTTAATTTCTGAGAAAAATAAAAAAAGTAAAAAAAATCGATTTTTACCAGTTAATAGCAAACTAATTGGTCTACATTTATACCAGATTTTAAATTTTTAGTTCACCAAATGGACAGCTAATAAAGAGTCAAAGTTGAAATTTTTAAAATTATTAACATGTATTTATATATTTTTAATTTCTGAGAAAAATAAAAAAAGTAAAAAAAATCGATTTTTACCAGTTAATAGCAAACTAATTGGGCTACATTTATGCCAGATTTTAAATTTTTAGTTCACCAAATGGACAGCTAATAAAGAGCCAAAGTTGAAATTTTCAAAATTATTAACATGTATTTATATATTTTTAATTTCTGAGAAAAACAAAAAAAGTATAAAAAATCGATTTTTACCAGTTAATAGCAAACTAATTGGGCTACATTTATACCAGATTTTAAATTTTTAGTTCACCAAATGGACAGCTAATAAAGAGCCAAAGTTGAAATTTTCAAAATTATTAACATGTATTTATATATTTTTAATTTCTGAGAAAAATAAAAAAAGTAAAAAAAATCGATTTTTACCAGTTAATAGCAAACTAATTGGTCTACATTTATACCAGATTTTAAATTTTTAGTTCACCAAATGGACAGCTCATAAAGAGTCAAAGTTGAAATTTTTAAAATTATTAACATGTATTTATATATTTTTAATTTCTGAGAAAAATAAAAAAAGTAAAAAAAATCGATTTTTACCAGTTAATAGCAAACTAATTGGGCTACATTTATGCCAGATTTTAAATTTTTAGTTCACCAAATGGACAGCTAATAAAGAGCCAAAGTTGAAATTTTCAAAATTATTAACATGTATTTATATATTTTTAATTTCTGAGAAAAACAAAAAAAGTATAAAAAATCGATTTTTACCAGTTAATAGCAAACTAATTGGGCTACATTTATACCAGATTTTAAATTTTTAGTTCACCAAATGGACAGCTAATAAAGAGCCAAAGTTGAAATTTTCAAAATTATTAACATGTATTTATATATTTTTAATTTCTGAGAAAAATAAAAAAAGTAAAAAAAATCGATTTTTACCAGTTAATAGCAAACTAATTGGTCTACATTTATACCAGATTTTAAATTTTTAGTTCACCAAATGGACAGCTAATAAAGAGTCAAAGTTGAAATTTTTAAAATTATTAACATGTATTTATATATTTTTAATTTCTGAGAAAAATAAAAAAAGTAAAAAAAATCGATTTTTACCAGTTAATAGTAAACTAATTGGGCTACATTTATGCCAGATTTTAAATTTTTAGTTCACCAAATGGACAGCTAATAAAGAGCCAAAGTTGAAATTTTCAAAATTATTAACATGTATTTATATATTTTTAATTTCTGAGAAAAACAAAAAAAGTATAAAAAATCGATTTTTACCAGTTAATAGCAAACTAATTGGGCTACATTTATACCAGATTTTAAATTTTTAGTTCACCAAATGGACAGCTAATAAAGAGTCAAAGTTGAAATTTTCAAAATTATTAACATGTATTTATATATTTTTAATTTCTGAGAAAAATAAAAAAAGTAAAAAAATGCGATTTTCACTAGTTAATATAAAACTAATTGAGCTACATTTATAGTAGATTTGAATTTTTTATATCACCAAATGAACAGTTAATAAAGAGTCAAAGTTTAGATTTTCAAAATTTAGATATTTTAAATTTCTGAAAAAAATAAAAAAAGAAAAAAATGTGATTTTTACTAGTTAGTTAAAATATTATTTTATTAAAAATTATTTTTTATATGGAAGACAACTGAACGTCTAATCAGACACCGTTTTAAAAAAATTACAATTGTCGAATTTGAACTAAAGCGCATGTTAATATTGATTTCGTTACTCCTACTTTTAATAGAATTGAAAATTTTATTTAAAATGTTTTATTCTACACACATACCTTCAACAACAAATGTAGTTTCTAGGTACCCTTTGGTCTTATTTCGCTCTCGTCTCGGATTTACGAGACGAGACGAGAAAAGTATAGTTCTCATGTGAAGCCCTAGAGTTACTTTAATTTTGGCTACTAAAGGCATTAACACAAATACATGTAAGGCAGAATCTTGCTACAGATCATTCTGTAGTAGAAAGAACAATAATCTTCTTTAAATAACAATAAAACTGACCGAGAAAGATTAAGGGGAAACTTACAACCATTAAAAACTAAAATTGATATAAAATCTGTCATTGAAATTCTCACGCAGAATATACAAGAATCATACCCTCATCTAATTTTACACATCTTGCGGAAGAAATGAAAAAAGAGACAACTACAGAAGCCTTTACAGCATGCCACAACAACAAAAAAGAAATAATAAACAGAGTCACTAAATTATTGAACGAATTAATACTGACAGAATAAAATTAAGTTATTTAAGACTACTTGAAATAACTCACATCAACAGAAGCTACGGACTTCTGAAGATCCCAAGAATATAATCCTACAATTAAAAATAAGGATAATACTCGAGTCAGAAATGATAAATAAAAAATTAAAACCATCTTAAATCAGCTAGAAAATGAATTTCAATACCGAGTGAAGAAGAAAATGAAATAAAGGTCAAGATTAAGGAAGTTAAAAAAGTGCTTATGAAAAAAATCCACATAAAAAGGCTCCTAATTTTGATCTCATTTCTAAAAAAATCTTAAAACTATCCGAAAAATATTTCAAGTTCATAATATTTATCTATACTACTTCCATAATACATAGAAATTTTGCTCGGATCATTATAATCAAAAAACCAGAGCAAGTCCATTTCTACAGACCTATAATCTTACTAGAAGTATATTTCAAAATGTTTGAGAAACTGAATGATAATTTTTTTTATTTTATTGCCAGGATCAACCTGATACACTGCAGCCTCGTGGGCTTATTGCGTTATCTCCCATCTTTTTGTCTACTGGACACATTCAATTAAGCTTGCTTCCTGTGCTGGTTTGTACAGGTTCTTTAATGGCTGTTTTTAGCACTCTTCCGGATCTATTTTAGATTTTCCATATATTCTTTGTCTTCTGTGATCCAGTGCTTCACAGTTTCAGACTGTGAGGAGTGCAATCTCGGACCCTTTATTGCATTGTCTGCTTTTGAGGCCGCTGTTGTATAACCCAATTTTGACAAATTGATCACTGAAGATTATAGAAATCAATAAGAAGCAAAAAATTTAAAGACAAAATAGCTTTAGAAATGAAAAGAATAATAAAGCAAATTACAGATTTAAATAAAGTAGTTAAACTTTTAACTCTCCCTGAATCCAAGAAATGAAAGTAACTGATATCTCAAGAACTAAGTTCTGGTGCAAATAAAAAAAAACAGCCAAAAGAGGTAAAGATAGACAAGAGGAAAAATAGACGAACAACTTATTTATATAGAATAGTAACATAACAAAAAAAAGCTACTACTGCATGGTCTCTCCAAACAAGGCATTTACATAGAGAGTGACAACAAAGGAGAATTCTATAAAACGGAACGAGAAGATAAGAAGAAAATATTTGCATCAAATACTACAGAAAAATAGATACAGATCAATAAAACAGGATAAAGAATCGAGTTGAATTAGTAGAAGACAGTTAAGAGGACCACCAGAAAGTATACAAATACATTGAAGAGTTTCCAAATAGGAAATTACACACGTACCAAAAGTCAGACGATAGATAGTATGATTAAACCCAATAAAAGTAGTACAACTACGAAGCAGCCTTACACCGAAGAAATTATTACCAATCTTCACGGTAATTATTGAAAGACAAGGAGAACAAAATATTTCTGATGCTTGTGATATTCAAAACAAAAACCTTAAGAAAACGAAAGGATTAACACAATCTTACAAGCGTGAAGGTTTTCACCATGGTCAGAAGGATTGTCGCTGGGAAAAATTATCATGGGGAGGATTTTTCCGGGAAGGATTGTTCGGGGAATGATTGTCATAGATTTGACGGAATATTAAAATTGTTATCTTTGTGATATCAGCTATATGTTCAATAATTAACATAATAACTGACGTCATTTATTGGTAAAATGAAGTCTCGAATCAAAATCGACGTTAAATTGACGATAGCGTGCTACTTGGGAACGCATCAGCTCTAGCTCTAGCTTAAAGCTATTTGACTTGAAAAAATGATTAATAAAGCTGTAAGGTGAAATTAGTTTGTAATACTAGTGATAGTAAGTTATTGAAAACTATACATTCCGCCAATTACCATACAGCCTGTTTCATATTTATAGCAATCATCAGAGATAGTAATGATTTGAAACTATACAGTCCGACAAAGTACCATTGATGGTTTACTTCTTCTTTTATATTTAATTTTGTTGTTCAGAAAGACAATGACAAATCAGTGGAGCTTCATCTATTTTTTATCTATAGTGCTTTGCTCATTTGCTTAACCAAGAGCTAAATGACCTTGTTATAATGATCAAATTGAACATTTCATATTATATATAATCAAAAACGTTAATGTACCCTAAGGTGTTGCCCTAATTATAAACAAATTTTTCCCAATCTTGCTTATTTGCCTCCAGCCAATTTAGTTGGCGTTCTTTTAGGACTTCTGCTACTGCCGTATCCCATGTCATATCTAATGCATATTAAATTAGATTAGTAAAAGTTCTCTGTGTTAACTTTTACTGTAGTAATAAAAACTTGTGTAGTGGCAAGATTGAATTTACACCTTATATAAATTTGAGTGAAAGTGTTTAAACATGTCAACACAATAACAATAATAGGACGAGAGTAGAAGTTAGTGTTCGTGTCATCATACTGACTTAACACTTTCTTATTATAAAATTAGTAAACACAATAATAAAAAATAATTACAGTGTGATTTTTTTCAAAAAATTTGAAAATATAATTGTGGAATTGTTAAATTTCTGAAAGGAGCCTATTAATCGAAGCCCCACATAATTATGTAAGTCTGACCCTGTATATGCCTTATGATTAAAAATTTTGGACTCAATTGAATATTTTATAATAAAGCCATGGGATAATGTAATAGGACATTGGAAAGTTTGATGCAAGCAAGAGGAAACATTTTTATAAAAAAAAAATAAAAATATTCAAAATGTTTTTGTAGATGGAATTCACGTAGCATCGAGGGAGATATCTGCAGGTCTGGCAGTGTCTAGAGTTGAAGCGTCAGCCGGGTTGTTCGTGTGATTGACGTATTCCTCATCAGTATTCCGGCCTTGTGATTGGACAAACTCAGCTGTCAATCAAAAAGTTTTACACGCGCCTCCCCCAGCGTTCGCCCTTTCTAGACCCTCATCTCTCGCTTCTATGTATTGGGATATTTTTATTCCCCGTTTACGGCTTTAATACTTTGGTACAAAAATTAAATGAGAATGCTTTGCTCCACTTCGGGCGAATGAGGGTGGAAATTCAATCCGAATATAAACGATTTTTAAACCACTTCGAATAGCTTCCCTTACTTTTCTGATCTACCTTCAGTTTTTTGTTTTATTGATTAATTTGCATTTTGGCGCATGTAGATCTGATTGCCCGATCGGGTAAAAAGGGTCTTAATTTACATACAGATAGCTGATTTACAATGTCCATATTTGTTATTGATTTTTTTTATACTTTTAAAGTTTAATTTTAAAATTGTTATGTAAATATAGATGTTGAAATTATATATATAGAATTTGGCACACCAGATTTAATTTCTGAGATTATTAACAGTTTATTTCCAAATTTTTTAAGGAATTATGTTAGTTGAAATAGAGTATAAACTGACAGTATAATTTTTAGTTCTTAGTCTAGTATAGTTTTTCTACAAGATCAAAACCAAGACTCCAAGATCAAGACCAATTTTGCTCATCATGGTAGCAACCATCATGGTGTTCTATCAGAAAGGTCTAATCAAAGTCAATGTTATACAAAATTGATCTACTTCAGTAAGTTGCGATCTTCTGCTACTCTCAGTAAGACACTCAACTATACATAACATGACTAACTGTCAATAAATTTATCGTCATGTAGACTAAAGTAGCTAAAAGATATTTTAGAATTTGGTCAATATAGTTTTAACAATATAATAAGATTTTTCTAAATTAAATCGCGTAGAAGAAAACTTTAAAAATAGATATTTAAAAAATTTTATCAGTAAAGGGGAATAAGATCAGTGGATAAATTTTATTGGAATATTATCCAGAATTCACAAAACAAACTTATATTTTCTTTTTTAATTTATACTTTTGGCCAGTACTGTATATTTTATCATTCCATAATCTCAAAATAGATTTAATTATTAGTTTCATGCGTCATTGGCTTTAGAACCGTGTGCAAAAGTAACAGCGACAAGCGCCGATCACCTGACAATTCGGTTTTCATACTAGAAAGAAAAAAACCGATACAACTTCCCCGCCCCCACTTATAAATCTTTTAGCACTATAAATAGGAAAATAGTTTCAGAACAATTCAGTATCCAAGTATCTAAGTATCGACAGTAGATTTTAGATCGTTAATCAGCATGGAAGTCTGGCAACGAGATCTGCTCAATTAAAAATATAGGTAACCACACTCTTTAATTAAAATTATAACAATATTTTCTGAGGTTTTTATAATGTACATAAATTGTTAATATGTTTTGTATAACTGAGAGCAGTTGCTCTATAAAAATAATAACAACTTGTAAGATTAATAATTTTGGTTTGCTAATAAATGGGAGAGTAAATAGCCCTTACATTTCATTTAAATGATTTATTTGTTAATATACTAAATCCTGATACTCTGTATTAAGGTTGGTCCTTCGGTCTGATAAAGTTAGATTTCAAATTTAACACCTAGTATAATTATTCCAAACTTATATCAATTCCTAATCATATTTGTTCAATCAGGATATCAAAGAAGAAATATTTATTACAAATCTAAGGGAGGGGGCTAATTTCAAAACCTACAGAAGTTATACAAAGATGGAAGGAACATTTACTCAATAAATAAGAGCTCGATCAGGAAGTGAACAACGACGGAAGGTATCAGGATCTCGAGGAGTAGATAGAAGAACCTACAAGACAAGAAGTAAAGTTGTAAAGTAACTGCAAAAAGAAATAACAGCAGAAATGATCAAATGAGGAGGCGAAAAACTGTTAAATGAAATATACGAGCTAATAAAGCTATATGCGGAAAAAATAACAGAGAAGTGGAATATAGCTCTGATAAGGAGAAACTGCAACAACTACAGGGATATTGAGTTATTATATACGGTTTATAAAATCCTGGCAAGACTAATGAGAGCTCGATTAAATAAGTAAGCTGAGAATATGCTAGGGGAGTACCAAGCAGGATTTTGGACCAACAGGTCGGTAACAGACCAGGTTTTTACTTTAAATGAAATTCAAATGAATTGTTACGTGCAAAAAATAGAATTTCAAGCTATATTTATAAAGTTAGTAGAGATAAAATTTTTGAATTTATGAAATGGTTAGCATTACCAGGAAAATTGATCAGTTTAACAAAAATGACTCTTTTGAACAGAGGAAACAAAATAACTTGAAACGGGTATAAATCAACTGTCTTCAGGGTCTGTTTTATTCAACTTAGCACTAGAAGCCATTATCATTGACATATCTAGCACTGCATATCAATCAAGAAAAACAAAATATATGGTCCTTGGTGAAACTGAAAGTACAGCAGGAAATCTGATAGTAAAGACGACAAGGGAAAAGAACTACAGTTTCCAAAGGGTAATTGAATTTATTGATTTGGGAGTACTAATAACCAGCAATGACGAAGAAAAAAAAATAAAGTCAAGGATTACGAAAGGCATCAGAAAAATTGGAATGTTCCAGTCACTGATGAAATCAAAATACTGTTCAAGAAAGATAAAGATAAGAATATATAGTATTATAAAACTCACTGTAACATACGAAAATGAAACATTGATCCAAACAAAAAAAGAGGAAAAAAACCTGAAACGCTGGGAACGTAAAATCCTGAGTACAATCTTCGGAGGAATAAAAACACCTAAATGATGGAAAAGGAGAACAAATGAAGAAATATACATGTTATATAACATAAATAATAAAATCAGAGAGGTTAAGGTGGTTGGGACACATAGAAAGATTAAACAAAGAAAGAATGACGAAAATGGCACTCTACAGGACTCTAGTTGGCAAAAAGAGAAAAAGTCTGTTTAAAAAAACTGAAAATACGAAATTAGAAAGATAAAGCTAAGAATAGAGAAGAACGGAGGAAAATAACTGCCTGGGAGGCTTGTAGAGCCTATCTATATAAATCGCCTAATCTTAGTGTCACTATTGGAGTACCACAGGGATCCATTCTGGAATCTGTTCTCTTTTTAATATAAATCAATGAAATTGTCAATATTACCTTAATAGCCAAATTAACCGTTAACAGTACTGTTCTTATTTTTGATCATTTAGAAAAACTATTGGTAATACTATTATTTTTCTGTCTTCATGGTGTTTAGTTAAATAACTGGTACTTAACGTATAACGTCAGTTGAAATATTAGCCATATCAGTTTCACTAAAAACTTTTAATTTAGATCAATATAAATAGTGCCCCTTTAAGAAAATATATATTTTATTTGCTTCAAATTAAAGAAATAAAAATAATTTTAAATGTAGATGTAAAAAGCTAGCTAGAAAATTTCATAATAAATGTATTATTAAACACTATATTTCTCCGGATATATTTTTCATCAATAAATGGATTTGTGAAGGAAGTTTTTATTTTCATATAACAAATATCCAAATAGCTCTATTAAATTTAATATAATAATTTAATAGATGGTATCAAATGCAATTGCGATATGAATACCAAATATATCGTCCATTATAAATATACTATTATTATTTATACAAATTGTATGTTCCGGAAAGATACCGGAAATATGTACATAAAGGTGAACTTTTTGTTGCTACACCTATAATCGTTTAAATTACCAGGAACGTACTGGCCATATTCATATCATACTCTAAAAGTGTAAAAATATATGTTTAAATTGAATGTAAATTAATTATATATTATATGAGTTTCGTATCCTACAACATGCTCGTGTATTAATGGCTATCATTACATTATCGTTGCATAATATATCATTTTGTTTCATTACAGTGTAATTTTCTTTCAATCTTTAATATTTTTGCTTCGTTTTTATTCTCTTATAGTATTTTTCCCAGATCTAGGCCTATTGTAAACCACGAGTACTTCAGACCAGTACTCTTGACATATTCCAGAATAGCTCTGACGTTAGCTTTCGCTATCTCTTTGTGTTCAGGATACTGTGCCATTCCCTTTCCCTGCCAATGGCATAATATATGAAGAGGAGTTTCGTCCTTCAATACCCCTATGAGATTAAGGTATCTTCTAAGCCGGCAGTATCCTCTTTGGATACCTAGTGCAGTTTTAAGCGCCCTTCTATTTTTGTATAACAGCAGATTATCTCTGCTCTTACGTGTGCTTATTAGTGCTTGGGACTCTCTTACTTCATCAAGTATTCCATCTGTTTTTCCTTTAATTGTTTCTCCTGCATAACCCATACATGTTGGTGTCATGAAAAAGAATTTATCCGGTGGAATGATGACGCGGATGAAAGTTATGAAGGAGTTTGTATGGAGTAATTTGTTGGTTTGGAGGTGGTTTTTCAGAATTTCTGGATTGGAATCTGGGCGTCCTTGAAGAGGACTTCCAGTTCTTCGTCGAAGGCAGACTTGTCTACCTCTTTAACGACGAGGGAGAAGTTGGGTGATTGGACTTTCGCGGTTGGGTCCTAGTCAACTGGATATAGGGATATATCTGAGTGTCCAGTGGTGAATCTGATCCTCTTAATTAGGACGTCCGTGAAGATTTGGGTAACATGTTTTAATAATACCGTGCCGTTGGGCTGATAAGTATTGTATGGGGTAGTTTGTTGCTTTGGAGGTGGTTCTCCAGGATTTGTAGATTGGAAGCTGGGCGTGCTTGAAAACAACATCCAGTTCTTCGTTGGAGGCAGACTTGTCTACCCCTTTATCGACGAACGAGAGGTTGGGCGAGTGGGGCTTTCGCGGTTGTTTGGAGGGTTGGATCCTAGTCAACTGGACTAATGATATATCTGAGTGTCCAGTGGTGTATCTGATTCTCTAAAGGAGGACGTCGTCGAAGATTTGTGTAACATGTTTTAATAATGCCGTGCCGTTGGGGCTGATCAGTATTGTATGGAGTAGTTTGTTGTTTTGGAGGTGGTAATCCAGAATTTGTGGATTGGAAGCTGGGCGTCCTTAAAGAGGATATTCAGTTCTTTGTCGGAGGCGGACTTGTCTACCCCTTTAACGACGAAGGAGAAGTTGGGTGAGTGGGGCTTTCGGGGATATGTGGGGGTTGGTTCCTAGTCAACTGAACTAGGAATAAGTCTGAGTATCCAGTGATATATCTGATTCTTTTAAGGAGGACGTCGGCGAAGATTTGGGTAACATGTTTAAATAATGCCGTACCGTTGGGACTAAGAAGTTTGTTTCTGTTAAGCAAGTTGAATAACTCCTTGTGGGAATTTGTGGGAATGTTGCGGGTATTCAGTGTTACTGAAATTTCGACAGTAAGACCGATTTTAATGAAATGAATTTTACTCGGAGTAGCATACAGACAATGTGTGGCATATTTAATCACTTCAATCGTGTATGCAGCTGTAGTGCATCGAAAAAATAATAATTTTCTTTCTCACCTCTGCAAGCTGTGTTGTATTTTCTTATTTAAGGTCCAGATACTATTGGTCCTAAAACTGTTTTATTTAGTCGAACTTTGTATTTCTTGACAACTATTTAGGCATTATAATAGATGCTTTACAGTTCCTGATTTTTTATTTGTCTTTATAGCTGCTCTGTACTTCTCATCTCATCTCTTCTTCGTATATGTATATATAATTTTTCTCTTTCTCAGATTTAAATTTTCAAAAAAATATTTTCATAAAATTATCCTCGAAAAAGTAAAAAAAACTTATTTTCTTTCAAAGTTCTGCAATTTTTATCGATTTTAAGCTTAGTAGAAAAATCTTATAAATTTAAATAAATCTATTGTTTTAATATTCTTGTTTTAGTCCGTCTCTGGTGATGTATCACGAAACACGCAGCAATTGCTGTTGACGTTTCTATAAATATACATTTCCAACAAATTACCTGTGAACCAAAACTACATTATGATTTCGCATATCATCATAATTACAGTATTAAAACATAACAATTTTATAGTGTTTGGCCATGTACAACTGTACTTTGGTAGGTAAAGATTATAAACAATCAAAAAAAAACATGGTTCTTTTACGCAATTATATATAAGTTGTCACAGTTGTAAGAACAATCAAAATTTTCCCTCGGTATTTGTTTATGAAATAGAGAAATTACTTTTAGATGAGAAGTCATCATGTCTTTATTGTAATTGTTTTTTATTCATAAAAAACCGTAGTTTATTTTCTACTTTCAGATTTTTTCTGTAAAAGTAACAAAAATGTTAAGCAAACTTATTTTGGAAAAAATTTTTATTATAAAAAAAATGAAATTGTCCTCCAGAGAAGATTATTATCAAAAATTGGTAATTTTTATAGAATTTTGAATATTCCTATTCCAAATCTGCATATACAGTGTGAGACATAAAATAAAACCTAAAATTAGCGATTTACAAAAATATTTGTTTGTGTTAAAAAATAATACATTTGTCACAATTAACATATTTATTTAATTCAAACAACTTTTTAATTAAAATAATCTTTTTGTTTGTGTAATAATAAGAAAATAAAGTAAATATTTTTTATATTTTTAATCGCGATATTATTATAAAAAAATCTGATGTGGCCAGCACATGACCTCTCGCCATTTTTGAATCAAAAATTTACAGGTTGAAACAAAAAAGTATGAAAAAAAATTATATTTTTGTAAATCTGGCAACAATGGCAAAAGTTTCGAAAAATTTAATGAGATGAAAATAAACTATAGGGTATACAAAATATATGTGTAAAACTTTATTGCCGTTTTGTATAATAATGGCGTCATCACCCATAGCAACTGCCACTTCCGGTTGTGCGATTGGCACCAAAATCTTATCAGATCTAATCTAGGGTATCAGAATCCTGTATGCAAAATTTCAAATTTTTTTATTCAGTAGTTTTTGAGTTATCGTTACTACAACATCCATCCAAACACACACACACACACACACTAACACACACACACACACACTAACACACACACACACTAACACACACACACACACAGACATCATCGCGAAAATATTAAAATCGTATTCTAGGCACCCCAAAACGTGTTTATCAATTGAAAACTCACTACCCAATTTTTAGCATGATTCCTATACCTCTCTTATCTGAAGGGCGAGAGGTAAAAAATGACACCTGATGCCCAAGGTTATTCGATATTCGATATTAAGGAACTTTTGAATTTTTGCAATTTTCAAAATTATCGAAATTGTTAGTTTATTTTTTGGCATTTTTGAAATTTTTAAAATTTTTGAATTTTTTGACATTTTTGAAATTTTTGATACATACTTTAAATTTTCTATACATTTTTGATGTTTTTTTTTCTTATTTTTTTAACTTTTGAAATTTATGGAATTTTTAAATTTAACAATTTTCAAAATTATGGATATTTTTAGTATATTTTAAAATTTTCGATATATTTTTAAATTTATCGAAATTTTTGAATTCGTAAATTTTTACTTATTTACAAATTTTACAAATTAACCAAATTCTTATACATACAATTTTTTTTACAAATTCTTATTAATTTAACAATTTTTTAAATTTTTACTTTTTGAAATTCTTGAATTTTTTTTTAATTCTTGATATTTTTGCAATTTTTGAAAATTTCTGATATTTTCTTAATGTTTTTTGAAATTTTTGATACATACTTGAAATTTTTGATACATACTTAAAATTTTCTATATATATTTTTTTATTTTTGAAATTTAAGACACTTTTGAATTTAGGCAATTTTCAAAATTATCGAAATTTTTGAATTAGTAAATTTTTACAAATCATACAAATTCTTACAAATACAATTTTTTTGTTACAAATTGTTATATATATTTGAAATTCTCTAAATTTTTAAACATTTCTTAATGTTTTTTGAAATTTTTGATAGATACTTGAAATTTTCCATTTATTTATGTTTTTTTATTATTATTATTTTTTGAATTTTATGGTACATTTGAATTTAAGCAATTTTCAAAATTATCGAAATTTTTATATTTTAAAATTTTTGATATATTATTGAAATTCTCGAAATTTTTAAATTAAAAATTTTTTTGCATATTTACAAATTTTACAAATTATGCAAATTCTTACAAATACATTTTTTTTACAAATTCTTATAAATTTTAAAAGTTTTTAAATTTTTACAAATTTTTTTTAATTCTTGACAATTTTGAATATTTTAAACATTTTTTAATATTTTTGCAATTTTTGTACATTTCTGACATTTTCATAATGTTTTTTGAAATTTTTGATACATACTTTAAATTTTCGATATATTTTTGATGTTTTTTATTATTTTTTTTTTAATTTTTGAATTTTCTGGTACTTTTGCAATTTTCAAAATTATCGAAATTTTTAGTATATTTTAAAATTTTCGATATATTTTTTAAATTATCGGAATTTTTGTCGTAGACATTTTTATTTATTTATTTAAATTTTCAAATTATTTTATTTGTAAAATTTTTTAAATTTTGAATTATTTAAAATTTCGTTCTTTTTTTTTAATTTTTGAAAATTAAAATCACGTTTATAGAAGTTTTATTTAAATTGACTCAAAATTCAACTTATGCCAAAAGGTTTTAGTATATTTTTATCCCTGGAGCTTTCAGTTCTGAAAAATTCAGTCCGCAGTTAAAGGGTTATAATATTTAAAAAGTTATGCGTAAAAAAAATCGATACTAGAGGATCTTCTACTGCACAAATTTAAACAAAAAACTAATGGTCACATTCAAGGCACACACCAACCCTGCATACTAAATTTCAGCGTGATTGGTCAAACGATTCGGTAGCTATCGGGAAAGATTACACACAGACAGACATACAAACAGACCTTACTTTGGAAATTGTCTCAATCTTCTTCTTCTTGGGGGACTTCAAAATGGATATTTCCATCGATATCTCGATTTTTTTTCCTCATTCACTATACTTTCCCTCCGATGGGACCGGAAAAGTAATTACAATGAGCAAAATATCAGGAGAAAACTAACTAACGCGGCGTGGTTATAAATCCTTATTAAATGCTTTTATTCCTTTAATCCAGAAAAAGATTTCAGACATCGAAATACATTCAGGTTGGCAAGTTATATGGAGCAAGAATTTAGTTAAATATTATCGCGGCTCGGCGGGTGGAGTGGAGTGGAACCTGCCAGAGATTTATATGCGGGGAGCGAGGGGAAGGGGAGCGGCGATATTTAACTTGGTGGTTCGTTGCGGCGTCTTTTAATCTACATGCACGGGGTTTTTACCCTCGTTTCTCCCTTGCTCGGAACTCCAACGATAAAAACATCTTGTGGCTGTAAGATTTACTTCTTCAGCCACATATTCAAATTATCAAGAAATTTGTTTTTCTTATTTTAAAAGTTTAATGTTTTAAAAGTTTTATGTTTTTTTGTCGGAATGTGAATGTCGGATTAATGGAATTTGGACTGTTTCCAGTGGCGTAGCAAATTTAAATTATAAAAAATGTTGGTATATTGGTATATAAAATATCCAAAATCATTTATCAGGACCCTTTTTATTTTCTTTGAAAATCTGTAAGAAATTGCATTATTTTTGGACATTATTTTTATTATTCTCTACTTTTTTTATATGAAGCCCTTTTTTTCTCAATTATATTAAATTTAAATTTGAATCATTTATAAATAACAGTTTTAAATGATTGGGTCGATTTCTACTTTTTTTTCATGTTGATTTCATTTAAAGAAAGAATGGCACTACTACTAATTTTCAGTAAACTGTTAATATTTATCACAAACAATACCGGACCAAAAACTTATCCCTGTGGAACGCCATAAGAATCCATTTCAGGTCCGCTCAATGATAGTGGTGAAGTTTTCATACATTTATAGCCAAATAGTGCCCTTAATCATCAGTAAGTCTGCGTGGAGCGTTCCGGCAAATAGTAATAATAGCCCTACCTAAAGGGTGAAATATAATGAGAGCATTATCTTTTCTGAGACATACATTATTAGTAAATTATGCATGATTTGCAAAGCAAATATTTATTTAATTATTTTTAGTGGGTTTTGCTTTTAATTTTAGAATAAATATAATTACCAATAATAGCAAAAAAATTAAACGATTTCTATTGATCCGGTATATAAATGAATTGAAAGTTATATATCATTCTATGCCTGTCTCCCTAAATAATAAACCTTAAATACACGATTTATTCTTATATGAGTAAAAAAATGACTTTATCTGGGTATAAAAACAATATCTAACATCCTCTAAATAGTCGTATTCAATTCACAGTCCTCAATTAGCTGTTGGCCGCTATATCAGAAGACCTATCTGGCGGTTACTCCATATAAGTTCGGGCCACACCAGCGTGAACAAAAAGGAAATATATCCATTTTGCTTGTTTTTGCTTCCGGTGGTGGTGCGGCGAGTGTGTCTACACGGAAAAGGGGTAAGAGAGAGGAGAAAGGGTCGTGCTTGGCCAGCGGTCATTCTATTAGCATCTACAATCTAGATGGCTGTTCTTGTGGGGGTCCCTTCTACATTATTATGTCCCTCTTATCTGACCGCAGTGTTAAAATCCGACAGCTACTGTTTGATACTTAACTTACAGGGAGATTATGGTTGTTGAAAGTCGCTTCAACAATAGGGTTAGCATGTTTTTGATGGATTATAGGGATTTATTGAAGTAAGAAAAAATAAATATCATTCTTTAATTACGTTTATTAAATTTTATAGTAAGTATGTCCATAATTTCTTGAATAAAAGTGTAAAAAATATTTGTGGGATAAATAAAAATCAGTAAATACAATAAACGTAAAATTTATTTAAAGAATCGCAAATATGAAGATTAAAAAATCTGATGTGGCCACCACATGACCTCTCGCCATGTTTGAATCAAAAATTTACACGGTGGCACAAAAAAGTATGAAAAAAATTTACTTTTTTGTAAATCTGGCAACAATGGCAAAAGTTTCTAAAATTTTAATGAGATGAAAATAAACTATAGGGTATACAAAATATATGTGTAAAACTTTATTGCCGTTTTGTATAATAATGGCGTCATCACCCTCATCAACTGCCACTTCCGGTTGTGCGATTGGCACCAAAATCTAATCAGATCTAATCTAGGGTATCAGAATCCTGTATGCAAAATTTCAAATTTTTTTATTTAGTAGTTTTTGAGTTATCGTTACTACAACATCCATCCAAACACACACACACACACACTAACACACACACACACTAACACACACACACACAGACATCATCGCGAAAATATTAAAATCGTATTCTAGGGACCCTAAAATGTGTTTATCCATTGAAAACTCACTACCCAATTTTTAGCATGATTCCTATACCTCTCTTATCTGAAGGGCGAGAGGTAAAAATGGCACTTTTCTTAAAAAGAACTGATACTGATCCACATGGCAGATTAAAATTTTGTAACACAATTACAAAAAGATGCAAACGTGATCCACTTTTTTATAAATAAAGTTGAAAATTAATTTGGATATTTCCCAACAAATGGTAGATGTGAATTCTGTAAATGGCCATCGAGGTCGCCAGACTTTATTTACTTATCAAACTAAACCAAAAAATATTGATCAATTAAAATAGAAAATAACAAATTTTGTTAATAAATTGTAACAACTCGTCATTTAGGGAAGTATCAGTGACAACAAAAATTACCTGACACTGACTATAAAATTATTCTTATTATTAACTATTAGTTACTGACGAGAAATTTTGTTAAAACTGGTTTTTATTGCATATTTTTGCTATGTGGACTGTAGTTGCTAGTTTTCGTTTAGTTGTTGATGTTTTTAGGATTCAAAAAGTAAAAATTGAATGTTCTATTAAAAAATTATATTAACAAAACACACGTTGGATTCTAGTACGGCAAAATCGTATAAAATCATTAGGTTCCACGGTCCTGAACCCGACTAGGTACGCAGTAACGGTCAGAAAAATAGGCAGACATCAGAATTATTGTATTATGTCTGATATTTCTAATGTATAAACATTTTGTCATTTTATGATGAAATTTTCAGAAATTTTTAGCTTATCACATGGCTCGAGCGCATTTTTAAAAATGTCAAAAAAATTTGCCAACAATTTTTTGTACAACTGCCGGAATCCTAAGAATACTGTTTTCAGAAATTTTCAATTTCTCCTAAAAACGATCAGAATTTCATTTTGTATTAATTTTATTTGAGTGTAAAAATTAAAAATCTGAATTTTCCAAGAGTGTCATTTTTTACATATTTTAATATCGAAAAGTGTCACTAGCGTCTAGATCCAAATTGCAACTCGAGTGTACACCGCTGTTACCAGGTTTAAGTGTTTTATTGAGGTAAAAAAAATATTTATTTTATTAAAAGAAGTCTTGACTATCTAAATCTAACCTGTGTGTTAAAAAAAATAAATAAAAAAAAATTTCCTCGGGGTTCGAACTAGGAAGTTTTATGTGTAAAGCATACACTCTAGCACTAGACCACTTCGTATCACAATAATATATAATCAAATTTCAAGTTAACATACAAACCGATGGTAACAGCGGTGGGCACTTGGGATCTAGACGCTTCTAAAAGTGTCGAGCAGTTGAGAAAAATCATTTTGTTTAACCGGAAAAGGGCTTAGCACTTAAAGGGTTAATACGCACGAATACGATTTTTTAATTAATTTTGAGTTTTCAAAAGTTGTCTGATTTGAAAGAAAAATCTACACTTGACTCATTGTGCAAAAACCAAAAAAATGATTAATTCGCCTCGCTCAATATTTGGAATGACTTAAAAAATATTTAAAAAATGAAACCATTTGGAATTTTTCCTATAACGGGAATACTTATTGTTGTATTTCGTTGGAGATATTCAGAAAATCAAAGGGCATTAATTACACCACTCTTCGTTGAGTTTTAGAGAAGAATTAATTCTTATTATCTGAACATAAATATTATGTTGACCACCGTGTAAAAACTCTATTGCATTTTCTCGAATCTCAAAAATTTCCAGTCGCACATCAGTGAATGCAAATCATGAGACTCACATTTTCACCGAATCACTGATCTTATTTTATCACATCAAACAGTTATTAGACGAATTCCTATGTTACAAATCGGTAAATTTTTTTTAACATTTTCAAAACGGTCTCGAAATTTAATGTGCTGAAATTTTCTTCTAAAAAAACACTTTTTACGATTTTTCACGATTATTTACTGTTTTTTTTTTAAGTTTTAAGATTATTTAGCATTGTTTACGAAATGTTACGACTATTTTACCAGTTTTTACATTTTTTTACATTTTTTTTTATCTAATTTTTAAATTTTTCAAATGGTTTCCCGGCTACACGTGACACTATGGGCTTCTAACAAATGTGTTTACGATATATCATTCAATTATATTTCGAAAATCAGACGTAATACGATGGTAAAGGTCGGCAAAATTTTTTGACAATTTCGAAGATTCAGTCAAGGCAGACAGTACGCGAAAAATGTCTGATATTGGCTTTTTCGGGTTCAAGATGATAGAATCAATTGGTTTTATACAGCTTTGACTGTATTTCGATCAAGTAAAAATTTTGGTAGTGGGCTCTCGTACTATTTAACATTTATTTTTATTGCAATATTGAATCTATAATAAATATTAATTTACTTACAATTGCCTGAGTTGGGAATTTGGAATCTTTGGTTTTCAACAATGTTCAAGGATACCAAAAATACACTTTTTTACCACTCTACGTACGTTTCTCTAATTATGTTCAGGAGTTGATTGACAAATTATTTTTATTGCATCCTTAATTTTTTTTCTTTAATCAAAATATTTGTTCGTTGGGCCAATTTTGTTGACTCAACAAGTAGTAATTTTTTTTAATTGACGAACAAAAGTGATCAAAGAAATTACGTATTTTGAGTGATTTAAAAAATTGTAATTTTATTTAGTAGCAACAATAGTTTTTAACATGGTTGATGTTTAATTCTGGGATAAAATAATAAATGTACATACAAAAACTAAGGAGATTCATAAAATTCGACAAGCCTTACATTTTTTGGTAGTCCGGTAAAAAGTCTTTTTAATGCCAATCGTACATTTTTCATCGATAAAATGTCCCACTTTTAAGCTTTTTTTTATTTCAAATAATTTATTCTCATAATTTTGTTATCGTGGAAAATATGCAAGTTAGTCGTGCGTTTTTTTTTAAAAACATCACATACAGTCTTTACATAAAGTTAGATAATACTGAAGTATTTATAATATAAAAGCATGTTTAGGTCTAATTTTAGTCATTTATTATTTAAAAAACAATTTTTTGCTATTATATTTTAATAATAGAGCAATTAAAATATGTTTTTGTTTCTAAACAATTTGTTTATAAATTTAACATTCTCTCGTTAACTTTTCATATGAAATATTTTATATTTGTAGAATTGTAATACCTAAAAACGTATAACGTCATTTATCAGTTCTTCAATTTCATCTTTTTTAAATTTTTATGGTTTGTGCACACCATTTCATAGAAATTGATATTTCATATTATATTATCGTACAAAACGAATGAGACGTTAAGGTTGATGCGTATTTGCTTTCATACAATTGATTTTTTACTGTAATATATTCTATGTCGGTGGTTTTATTTGCATCTACAGGGCGGAGAATAATTCATTAAATGAAACATAACAGTTCATATAAAATAATAGCACAATATTTTTTATACTTGCTTTGCTAAGAGTTTCAGAGTACTTTACTTATGAGGTTTATTTCTTATTTTTCCTAAAAGAAAAAAAATATTTCTATTGATAAAATTTAAGTCACTTTTTTTTAATTATAAACAAAAATAAATAATAAATAAAATTTTGATGAGTGGCAAAATTAAACCTTCACCTTTACCTTAAAAATTAGTGTCAAAAGCTTATGCGCGAAAAGAATAAAAAAATTTATGTAGTGAAAGTTAATAACTATTAAGATAATTTAATTTTTTTTTGAATCTGACTGATTATATAACCAAATTTAATACATTTAATTAAAATTAAACCATTGCTATTGTATCAATTCCTCAGAATTATTGATATTTTTGAGAACGTGATAACCATTTTTTTTTTAATTTTGACAAGGACGTGCAGTATAAAATTCTATTTTCAATCTAAAAACACTGTATTATTACACCAACACAACTTATCTAAAATTGGTAAAACTCAATACTCCCCAAAACTTTAAACACTCTTTTTCGGTATCTAAACGAGCAAGAGAGTTAATTAAAACCAATATCTCTCTAAAAGTCTTGTATATAGTTTGGAGTTAAATCGAGAAATTCAAAGATTCCAAAATGATATCTAAAAGGCAATTTGGGAGTTGTTAGCAGTGGTTAGTGGAGTGGTGCAAGTAACAATGTCGACGACAGCGCGCTGGCGGCGATTTATGGGACCATAACTTTGGTGTAGGGATTCAGGGATCCAGTGACGTACACCAAAAAAAATATTTTAGTTTTAGATGATCTATCAAAAAGCTTAACTTAATTATTAAGTAGCGAAGGTGCTTATTGACTTTACAATGTTTGTCCGTCTGTCTGTCGTCTGTCTTATCGGTAACTTGAAATTGGGTTAGAATTTTGGAACTTGGTTTTCAGTAATCGATATCTAGTTACCTCAGCTCACCCACCTACTATTTTAAGTGACCTAAGTCAACTATAACTGTCTGTCCTTAGCTGAGCTACTTGGATACTGTTAGCTTACTGGGTTTATTAATAGTCTAATTAATGTTGATTTTTTGAACCTCATATCGTCTCAATTTTTAATATTCCGTTTTGAACCACATTAGATTTTTCTCCTAGTAGTATAGTACGACCAGCGAAAAGTGATGTACGAAAAATAAATTTGCATTGATAATGTTGGAAGTTGAAATTAGTATTCTACAGTATTGCCAATTTTTATTATTAAATTTTAACATTCTGTCATAACATTATAAATTGCTAACCAGAAGGTATATTTTTTCTAAAAATAACTAATATAAGAATAATAATAACTTTTATATATTGTTTCCATTATAATATTTTCTTATACAAAAAATATGATTACTAAATAATAAATAAATGGTAATATACATAATTCGGTATCATTATTTTTTTGTGTAATTTTAAAACTGTAGATGTAACAAAAGTTAACGAAATTATTCATTTTATTATAAGTAAATTTAAATAATTAAATATATAGGCATTGTTTAAAGTTTGAATATAAATTTTAGAACAAAGATAAACATGTCCTGTTTTAAAGTAATTTTACTAAAATTAGATAGTTATGATATGATTGTTGTAACAGTTGAAAAAATTCTGGTTTTACCGAGAATTGTTTTTAAAATCCATTTTGAATTATCACAATCAATCTTATTTATGATTCTAATAAAGCAGAATAAAACATTTATTAATCGGATACATAGTAAGTAGAATGAGTCTCATTTAAACATTTATGTTCAAACCGTCACAAAAAAGTTATAAACTTTACTGTCCAAGAAAAAATATTACTAGGTGAAGGAACTTACTTTAGTTCCGGTAAAAATTCGCTTTTCTTCACTCGAATAATTATTGCATTTTATTAGGTATTTATTCAAGCTGAGCCAAGACTTTTTTTCTTCCCGCACAAAGGGTACTGAAAGTACATTATTAATTCGTTGATACAATTATGTTGTGACGCGTCATTAGGCGGTCTTAGTTCAAGTAACAGGTTGACTTGGGCTCCACTTTCCGTTTAAAGTGTGAAGACCACTTATTCCAGGCAGCGTCAGTGTAGAAAATATTCCACGGATCGTTTTGGTTTAGACAAATCCCTTAACGACCAGTTTTAATTGCCCTACTAGGTTTAGTACTCGGATAGTCGCTGCTAAAAACGTTTAAACTTACAACCAAATAAATTCACCAATTAAAAATAACTCTTTATTTAATACAAGTAATGCAAAGTGGTATTTTAGTACTGATAGGATTACCAGGCTGACGTGGTGGTCGAATTGGCGAATCCGTCTAGGGATGTTCGATCTAAATCGATTATTCACAAGATCGATCTTTTTAGCTGCGATTCTCGATTTTTTAAATCGATCTTTTCGTAAGCGATTAATCGGTAAATCGATTCTTTATTAAAAAATCGCACAACAAACATCGGATGTTCCCAAATTATACACTTACTGCGACAACGTGACATCTAATATATTTAAATTTAGACAGAAACAGAAAATTGCCATTACCAACCATTTGTTTCAATTCATAAATATATTAAATAATAAATAAATAAATAATTCCCTTAAATGACAGCCAGAAGGAAGTATTTTTGTTTCGTTAACTGAAATAAAATTGCTTGTATAAATATTAAATTATAAGATCGATTTTTTTCTTTTCGATCATTAAGTGCATCGATTAAATACTAGTGAATCGCACATCCCTAGATCCGACACAACTAGACTGAGCCTCCCAAATTCTCAGTCCCTCTGGTCAAGCGTCTCTCTCTCTCTCTGGTGCACCTGCTTGCGGTCGATTGAGATTGACTCGCTGTCGAGAATCTATCGAACCGGGGTATACGATAGTGTCCGTTGCGTACACGACTGTCGCCATCTTTCGGTGGGGATTTTTACTTATACAACTCATCGCGTTTGACCGTCAAAGGAAGATTACGATAATTATTATAGTTTATAATGTTGTAGTTTCGCGATATAATATATTTTAATAATAAATTATAATAATTAACATACGAGGATAGAATTATTGTTTTCGGACTTATTTTTATCAAATAAAAATTATAAAAATTATATTGGGAATGCAGTAACTTCGTTACAAGATGTTTTATAACAGTCATTATGGCGTAAACAGGCTAATGTTAGAGAAACAGAGAAAGACTAAATGTAAACGGAAATGAGAATAATTCTCGCCCAGCGCGAGATAGTACCAAAAAAATTCCTATGATACAAAATGGAGATGGGGATATTTTGCCCCCGCCGTTTCACCCCCAAATGATTTACTCCTGCGAAAATTGAACAAATTATGAACACAATCTCTTTTGTTTTGTGGATGTTGGTTTAAGAAGACAATATAAACAAGTAGGAATAGATCAACAAATAATTGCCTTTAAAATAATATTTATTATAATTTTTAGTTCAATATTGTGTGTGCACTTGTTTTTAATTGAGAAATTAATTTAAATTGGATTCAAAAAATTGATGCCCTTGTTTTTAATTGAGAAATTAATTTAAATTGGATTCAAAAAATTGCTGCACTTGCTTTTATTCCAGTCGAATCAGTAGCAGACCAATTCGACGGGCTGATATAGGAGACGAGCATTTTCCACAAGAGGAACTGCCCATTGCGGATTATTTTGAGAATTCTTATAAAGGACGTAATAATAGAAAGCAAAGGCGAGCTCCTGTTTTTTCTATCGAGATATGGAATGTATATAACAGAACTTTAAATGATCGCCACAGTACAAGTAATAAGATAGAAGGCTGGCATCGCGGTTTTCAAAGCACTTGCGGTAATTTATTCCCAAATATATTCCAATTTGTAAATAGTTTAAAGAAGCAACAGTCCCTACACAGATACGAAATTTTACAATTGCTAGTAGGTGTTAGACCAAGAACTAACAAAAAATATTGTATATGATCTACAAGAATAAAAAATATAGATATTATTGTTTATTTGTTAGGCATTACATAATTTTGAATTCAAAAATTCTATGTACTACGTTTTTATTTTTGGTGGAAAAACGTCCCGGGGGCAAAACGGCAGTGGCGAAACGGTGGGGGCGAAACGTCATAGAATCACAAAACGAATGTAAGCATTTCTGTGGAATAAGATCAGAAAAAATTGGATAAATTTCACTGGAATATTATCCAGAATTTACAAACTAAAATCAATATGTTTCTCATTTCAGTTCATACTTTTGATCATTATACAATTTATCATTCTAATATCTAAAAATAGATTTCAAATCAACACATTTCATCAAAAAGTTATCCACGTCGTTTATCGCATGATGTAAAACGGTACAGCTATACCAAAAGAATTATTTCTAGAAAAAACGGTTGAAACTAACACTCATCTGTTTCTATATATCATTCTCATAGAGAGCGACGAGTGCAGTTGTATCCGAATATGGAATAGTCCATCATAAATTAAAATATGTTGTACAACACCACTTAAAAAGATTCTTATAAGCGGTCAAAATACGTCTACAGATCATGATTACATTAGCTTTTAGATTATTGATGAGAATAGTAAAATACGAGTTAAGACAGCACCCTAATATTGATAACATTCTGATATTTCCAATGAGTAATAAGTGTTAATAATGTTTATTTAAGTTTAATGAAATTAGAGTTATGCTCTACACATTGTGTTGTTAAAAAAGTATGTAAATACAATTTATATTTTGATTTAATAAAAGAGTCAGAAAATAACCCTTAAAAATCAATTAAATAATGTGTCTGATGTGCTAAACAGACATTGGTCCTTCGAACTGAAGAGGATTAATGCAAAACGTCGCCCAACTAGTAAAACAAATTCCATGAAGTTTAAATTATTGACTTTGTGGCTATTATTACTAGACCTAAATTTATTTTTTCTTCTTATTCCGATACTCTTTTCGTACTGTAAATATTTTTCTAGTTTTCCCATTCTATAAGTAAGTTTTTCTGTACTTTGTTGCTTCATTCAAAGTTATCTATATGAATCATATCGGTATTTTTTTAAAAGAATTTTCCACTGTTTGATACGCTACTGGAGGAGTTCCGGAATCGGCGAATGGTCCAAAGGCGAACGCGTGCCCGCATCCGTCCGATGACAGTCGACAATATGTAATACCTGCTATCAGGATTGCCAGATTATCCAGATTTCCTTCACATTTGTTTCACTCCCGATATATTTATGGCTGTTGTGTGTACTGAATGAAGTGGTTAAGGACTTCAGACCTGTTGCTGGATTATTTTTTCTATTTACGTTAACTTTATAGCTGTTTTTTATAGGATAGCTATAAATTTGGACACATTTAGATGACTAATATACGGTCAAGGATAGAAATTTTGGATTAGGGAGTCAACCGTATACTTTTGTTTCAAGTACTAACAATCTAGTAGATAAAAATTAGGAAAAAGTGAATCTAGCCATCTAAATCCAACAAGTGTGATACACAAAATATGTAGAAGTCCTATTGTTTTTTAATTTAAAAATAAAATTAACAGTACCATTATCATATTCTTTTTTGTACTGATATATGAAGACAAAATATTTATAGATTTAGGTGGAAATTAAAAAAATGTATAAGAATTTGTCAAATTGAATGAAAACGTAAAAATTGTTGAAAGTTCAACGGGAATGAATAGTTTTATATTAAATGGAAAGAAGTGTTTTAATTGAATTTTGAGATCTAGATACAATTTTTTTACATAAAATATTCTATAAACGACCTTGAAACAACCAAAAGATTACCAAAACAGACCTAAGTTGTTTCTTATGGAAGTTAACATAACATTCAGAACTCTCATAGCTTATAATTACTGTCAGTCAGTATATTTTTTTTATTATTAATAAATACCTAATTATGTAATTTGTAATTCCATATTCATAAATTATTTGGATTTCTTAACCCGTGGCACGATTGTTAAATTGGTTTCTTCTCTGTATTTTATAAATTACTATAGATGGGCAACAGCTATTGGCCTATCCAGAACTTTTGGTCTCCAATTTGTCGCCCTTTTTAAGTCAATCAAATGATGGTTTTTTATAAATTGATAAACATAAATAAATAATTTTAATTGAGAGAAGCTATAGGTGGGGAACTTTTTACCATTGGATGGTATATTTAAATTAGGTAGTAATAAGTTACAAAATACTAGATACTTTTTTAAACGCCATAAGAAACTTATGGAGGTTGCTGGTTCCCCACCTATGAGACAAAACATATTTTTAATTTACAAAAAAATTATCACTAAATATTTCCCATTTTATTTATATTTATAAATAAATAATTTCCTTTCTTTTCGATAAACAAACAAATTGTAAACATATGCGTACGTAAACATATTTATATATTTATTCTTCTAACTTTCATAGTAGAAAAATCGTGTATTATGCCCTCAAAATTTATATTATTTTTCTATATTGCAAGATTTTATGTCTTAAATCACTTATCGTTGAATGAAGATAATTTTTTATCAACTTCAATTTGAAGAAGCATCTTTCGCAACAAGCGATACATTGTTAAAAAATTCCTAACAAAATAACAATGTTGGGTACCGAATTTTAGAATTTATACTGCTGAATGAATTTTAGTAGATCACGATGACAACCACCCCCCGTTTTTCCAACGTTTTGACTCTTCTTGTGATGCAGGTATGGCCATACAAATCTGGATCCTTTTTCTTTCAATATGGCTCTGTTCTCAATGTCAATAAAGTTATTTATTTGACATTCAAATTATAAGGGCATAAAACTGATCAAAATGTTTTTATTTCCTTAATACTTCTATCTATACAAAAAAAATTCTCTTCGTGATTCTTTTTCTAAGCATAACTCCACATTTTCCCTACTCTTATTTTTTCTCCTTCTAACTGGACGCCTGTATTAGGGTATCTCTTTTTTCCATGAAATGTGTTTACAAAAATTTAGTTTTGTACAGCATTGATGGACATTTAAGCCTTTTATTTGTAGTTATTTTTGCGCGTCATTAATTTCCAAAAAGACCCGTTACAATAAAATCGAAAAGAAAAAGATGGCATTGATTTAAGTAATATTCCAGCATCTGATCTCATTTTACTATTTTCTTCTTCAGATGTCAATTTTTCCAAAGCGCTTAAAATGTAAAAAAATGGTTTTTTACTATAGTTACCGCTTCTGCTCTGTGACTGAAAGTAAAACATTCCATCGGTGAGTCGAAGAAAAAAAGAACAAAATCCTTAAAAGTCCTTGAAAATCCTTAAAGATCGCAAAAATTCTTAAAAATCGCAAAAATTCTTAAAAATCATTAAAAATCCTTTAAAATCCTTAAAATCCTTAAAATCCATAAAATCCTTAAAAATCTTTAAAAATCCCCTAAAATTCTAAAAAAAATTTATGAATCCTTAAAAATCTTTAGAAAATTTTAGATATTCTTAAAAATACTTTAAAATCCTTAAAATATCCCTAAAAAATCCTGAAAAATCCTTAAAAATTACTAAAAACCCGTATAAAATACTTAAAATTACTTAAAAATCTTAAGCAAATTCTTAGAGATCCTTAAATAATTCTTAAAAAAACATTAAAATCCCTAAAAATAGTTTAAAATTCTTAAAATCGTTCAAAATCCTTCAAAATCTCAAAAATCATTAAAAATCCTTTAAAATCCTTAAAAGTCGTTAAAAATCTCTTAAAATTCTGAAAAATTTTTAAAAAGTCTTAACAATCTTAAGAAAATCTTAGAAATTCTTAAAAATATTTTAAAATCAGTAAAATATCCTTAAAAAATCCTTAAAAATCCCTAAAAACCCTTAAAAATGCTTAAAAAGATTTAAAACCACTTAAAAATTTTACGCAATTATTAAAGATCCTAAAATAATCGTTAAAATACATTAAAATCCCTAAAAATAGATTAAGATTCTTAAAAATCCCTAAAAGTCCTTGAAAATCCTTAAAAATCGCACAAATCCTTAAAAGTCAATAAAAATCGCACAAATCCTTAAAAGTCAATAAAAATCCTTTAAAATCCTTAAAAATTAGTAAAATTTTTTAAAAATCCCTTAAAATTCTGAAAAAAAATTAAAACTCCTTAAAAATCTTAATTCCAAAAAATGCTATGGAATGGACAGTAACAGAAGCTGGGTATAAACATGCCTAATTTAAAGAATAGTGTTTACAAGCTACAAATTCTGCATTGGATATATTTCTTTAATACAATTTTGAACCCCGCTATGCTTTCCTGCCATGACGTTAACATTATCGTAAGCCTGTCCGTTGTAATTTTTTATTTGTGATTTCCTCAGCAATTTTTCCTTTACTTTCTACAAAATCAATAAACGATTCTACAACTTTAACTTTGCTGAAGTGAACAAGTGAACAATTTGCAATTAAAATCTTTTTGTTTTAATTTAATTACAGGCAGATGAAAATAAAACGAAGCTATAATAGATATTGATTATAATTGAATTGTTTTTAAATTATAATAATTAATATTAAAATAATAAATTGCTCACCGTCATTGTCTTCATTGCCAAAGAGCATTGAGGATAGTTTTTTGTTACTTTTTCTTGATCCTGCAATGAAAGAAAATAAAACTGAGTTACTTCGATTTTGAAAATAGATTAATATTTTAAAAAATTATGTCAAATGTATCACTATTTCAATGCTCCAAGACAAGTCAATTTTATTTTAATCCTAATTAATAACATATTCATGTAAGGCGGTAAACTTAGTAAGGACCTATTAATCTATGTTCAGGAGCTGTTCATCAATTTGTTTTTTTTTTCAAAGAGTTTCGGTAGCAGACCACCAACAAACGTTGAACTACTGTTGATTAGGCCTCGATTCTGTCTTCAGTGACTAGGCACAAACCAACACAATGAAATCATCAAAACCGCATCGGTATAAATAAATCCTGGTGGAACTCACTCAGCATTACCAGGACTAACTTCAATTTATGAATTATGATAAAAATCATTTCGCATGACTGTGTTCGAATGTACCTACGTTAACAATTAATTTTCTCTAATTGTGCCATTATGTTATAATTCCGTTTAAATAATAATGCATAATAATTTGTATTATTCATTTTTTTAAATCTTTGAGGAAGCCGCAATGCATAAAAAATCGTAAAGTAAAATGAGATTGTTATTATTTTTCTTCAGCCGTAATCAAAACTGCGCTTCTGTAATTTCCGTTAATTAATTTCATTTTATACATTTTGATTGCTCTAGACTACAGGGTGTTCCAAAACTATAGAAACCTTTTGTTTACAATAAATAACTCATTGGTGCATACAATGTTTTGAAAGAAACGATAATAAAAATATATTTAGATAATTATAGATAGCATTAGACAAGTGGAATTTTGCTTAGGAATGATGTAAAAAAATCGGCTGTGTCACCCCAGAAATTTACCGGCTCGGCTGTGGAGCGTAGGTCTTTTATAAGTACAAGGATTTCAGTTTTCTGGGTACGTTTTGTTTTATCACTTTAAATAAATCTAAATTTCTTGCGTTAAATAAAAATAATGGCAAAAAATGTACACCAGCGATGAAAAACAACTGTTAGCAAAGAAAATAAGGAAACAATTAAAGTGTACAAATTCAGTTAATAATAAACAAACACAACCATCTCAAAATAAATACCAGCTTACAAAATAAATCGATGAACACAAATCTACACTTTTGTGCACTTTGCAGAAACTGTATTCCGTTTTTGAGGTTAGCTTTCTCAGCCCAAGCCGAAAAACTCTGGACCTAATATTTAGAACCCGCTTAAGCTGAGAGTGAGACAAATGCGTTGTGGTGCAATGAAATTTTAAGCTAAGCTGAGCTTAAGCTACAACTGGACCCTAAGATTTGTTGGAGAAACCGGGCATTAGTCTAAGTTATCGCCTATAATTTTCCAATACTCATTAGGTAATTTCTCGTGTTGTTACTTTCAGAGACCTTGGTGTTATTTTTTATCCAAAACTTCCCTTTGCTATTCATATCAACAATATTATTTTTTTCTATACTTTCAATGTACTTTTGTTACTTGACATTAACATCGTTAATATTTTTGAATTTATTAACTTGTGCTGTATTTTTTTTCCTGTCCGTTAATTGGCATTAGCTATTGAGTGGTGTATTGTAAAATAAATAAATAAAATAAATATTATATTTATAAAAATTTATTGTACAATAAAACAGAGTTAAAGCGAGCCCATTAAAAGAAAATTTATCGTTCGAAAATCAGAGGGATGTAAGGGATAAGCTGTGATCACAGATTGGAGAGGTGAGAGTTCGCCGTAGGAGTACGTGTGTGCGATTTTGCAGAGAGCTGGTCACTGCCGAGAGGATCAATTCATTATACTCCAGAGAGGGTCAGATTTTGCACCGTCATCTTCGGGCTTTCCTCACGCGGACGCCCCAACAAACGGCGTTTGCTCTTTTGAAAAATTATACCCACAACTCTGATGCTGTTGCAGTGATGTTTCACTTTTATATCCCCGATAAAAAGATATTTATTCAAACGGTTTTTCGGTTTCAGGTTATATATATCTCTTCGTTTGGCTTTTATGATTAATAAGTTGTATCTGCTGGTGAAAAGAATAAGTTAAACGTTTCGGGGAAATTTTCAATTAAAACCTTTTTTTGTGCTACATTTAACTGAATTTTACTAATGGAAAAAGCTTGCGTGATAAATAGAATTTTTTGGTTAATCATTCATTATTTTTCTGTATGAATAGATTCAGAATATTTTTACATATTGCAGTATTTAAAAGAACGACCTCGTTTAACTACATCAATACACGGTTAAAAAAAAATAAAACAGACCTTTCTACTTCCTAAATAAAACCATAAAGTGCATGCTTTTTAAACAGGCGGGAATATGCATGAAGTCCAATGTCTAAAGTAATGGGTAATTAGCTGCAAAAATTTTAAAGACGGAAATGTCAGGGAGTCAATAAAAAGCGATGGTATATCAACTAAAAAAAGTCATCTTCCGCATGACACTGTCTTGAAATTATCAAATGGTCTTTTGAGACACATTAAAATTAACATGGACGTAAAGATGGTTGTTATTACTTTTTAGGGTTCTTCCCGCTTGTGATGTCGTACAGGAATTCTTGAAAATTAATTTCATGAATATTCAGAATCGTTTTGTGTGTTCTTTTAAAAACGTTATGATTAATTTTTGGTTTAAAGCATAGAGGTCTTTTCAATAATTTCATCTGAGATTGACGAGTGTCTTACTGATTTTCTAAACACCTTTTTTGATGTAGGTATCCTATAATTTTCTTCCCCAAGTTTGGGGTAAACTTTCAATTTCTTGTATTTGTAATACAAATAATTGTAAGTCGTTTCGATTGGTATTCTAATTTATACAAATTTTTGGAAATTTAAAAAAAATGTAATGTATGAAAAAAATCGGTAAAATTAGAGTAAAGTAAAAAAATGGAAAAAAAGGACAAGGAAATAAAGGCAAAAGTAGGAAAAATGGGAAAAAATAAAACAATGAAAAAAAATAAATAGGAAAAAACAAGAGAAAACAGTAAAAAATAGGAAAAGAAGGGAAAAAATAAAGAAATTTAGAAAAATATGAGGTATAAACATAAAATTAATGAATTACAGTCGAATTTCGACCACTGGGCGACCACTAGTTAACGTTTTTTTAAGATTAAAAAAAAATCGGTTGTATCGCCCAAAAACTTTCCCGACGCGTATCCAAGAGCCGAGAATACTCTTTCAGATATTTAATGTTAAAGTTTCAAACTTTGACTTTTTTATTTTTGACAGGTAACAGTTGGAAAAATAATTTTGACTATCCTATATAGAGATCACCAAGGGCTTTTCAATGACATTTTAAATCAAATTTTTTTGACAGTAACACTTCCATTTGACAGATGTCAAACAAAAACTAACTGGTTCTTCCGAAACCCGTTTTGGACATTTTTAATTTTTAACAGGTGGCAGTGAAAGAAATAATTTTGAATGTTCTGAACAGAGTTTTTCAAGTGATTTCAAATAATATATTGCAAGTCAAATTCTGTGACATGTTGCTTCTGTCATTTTTTGACAGTGACACTTTCGTTTGACAGATATCATACATAAACTAATGGGTTCTTCCGATTGATTATCGAAACCCATATAACAAATTTCAACTTAATCGGATTAAACGTATGGTTTCTATTGTGGATATTTTCGATTTTATCTTGAAATTTTAATTTTTTTTGTCTTAGTTCAGCATCCAGGCCGAGAAGAAGTTAACTTGGCCGAAGAGTACCAACGGAGGTCCCCTATAGCAAAGACAACAAAATTTTCAGTCACGCGTTGATTTCAGTTCGCCGTAAACTGTAATTAGGAAAAAAAGTTACTGTCCCCTAAATTACCATCCGTACTAAGCAAAAACCCTCTCCAATATCCAGGGGAAACGCTGCATCTACCGATTTTTATCATAACCACTTAAAACCGAAAGGAATCGGGTAAAAGCCCTCATTTTTCTCTAAATCATCAACTATAGACAAGAAAAATTGATCGAGGTAACTTTAAACCTCGACCACAGGGACGGTTCCAGGTCCTGGAACAAGCTCGCCGTCCTCACTGGTCCCGAGCAGAATGCCACTGAATTTAAAGGCCACCTCCAAACCCTGAGGATATAGCTTCGGCCTATCAGCGGGGAAAAACTCCACCAGGTCTTGACCATATCTAATGTTATAGGCCCTAAAAAACCTTCCCGCTACCATCCTTACGATCATCATATGAACGCTTGCCTTCATCATTCCTATTTTACAGTTTGCTGGAAAACCTTCCACACTATCCTAACTACAAAACCCCACAAATTTTCTCCTTCCCCAAACTCTTAAAGACCTATATCCCTGACGAATGTTCTAAATAAGCTCTTTGAAACTCTACTCAAGGAGCGTATCTGGGTTTTTCTGGATGAAAGGGGAACGATCCCCCAATTCCACCATGGATTTAGGCCTGAACACTCCACCCAAGATTCACTCGCTTTCAAACATTGGACTCCTTGTTCCACTCATAAAATTAAACTGCACACACGGCATCCCTCACCCCATTCATATATCCAAGACATCAAGCTTTATACTGACGATATCCACACCAAAACCCAGCAGCTCCTGAACCACTTTTTCCAATGGTGTAACAACTGGAGAATTACTCTTAATCCTCAAAAAATCCAACTTATCATTTCCAAACATCCCAACCACACCCTAAAAACTAACCGATCCCTTAATGTGATTAACTTTAGGCTCTAGACAGAGAGACTCGTTCTCTTGGAAAAGGTAACCTTATTGGGAGTGTGTTTCACACGCACCCTTAATTAAAAGGCATAAAATAATAGTTTGAAAAAAGGGGTTAAAATGGGGAAACACAAGTTGTAAAAAATGGGGTTTTTTATTTTTTGTTTTCATTAATTTTTTCTGTTTTTCGTTTTTTTTTAAGTTTTTTTTCTAATTTTTTGAATTGTTTTAGATTTCTTCGACTGTTTCTTTTTTTTTCTTTTTTCTCTATATTTCCGATTTTTTCCGTTTTTTTGTATTTTACATATTTTCGTTGATTTTTTTGTTTTTTTTTTATTTTTTCTGAATTTGTTTTAGATTTCTTTTGATTTTGTTCGGAGTTTTTTTTCAGTTCCTTTTTCCGGTGTCTTCCAAATTTTTCGGTTTTTTTATTCAGCTTCTAGATTTCCTTCCTAATATTGTTCCATTTCAGCACAACATCCTACCAAGTATCTCTAACTCCTACAGTAGGGTATAAGGAACAGGACAACAGCAGAACAAATAATTGGGGAGGGTTTAGCAGGTATGCCCCTGACTCTCCTTCCAGAGCGATCAAGGGAGAGTCTTGCACTACCTCACGCATAGAACCCAGCGTGAGGTGTCTTTAAAATATTCCCGCCTCTCGCTTCCACAACTCAGTTGTAATACAAAAACATTCAGTCTTTTTATTTTAAGTCAGTGCGGTTGAAATTGTATTTTACATTTTTCAGTCAAAAATAAAACATAGTTAAGACTCCAAAAATCAGAATCCAGATAAGCAACTTTCTCATATTTTTATGACAAATTGATGCCATAGTATATTATAATTATTATAAATATTTTAAAAAATATTTTAACCTTGTTTCTAAACATTAAAATTTCATGGTACGAAAATTTAATATAAACTTCCATGAATATGATACAATAATTAAATGAAATAATTTGTCTTAGCGGCATCAGAATTGGTGTCGGCTCAAGGTAGAACACTCGAAAACATTAATATAAAAAGTTATCTTCAAGGCGTCTAGAAACATATTAAAAATCTAATATTACAACCGAACCGTCGAAAATTAATTTGTTTTAATTTTTTAAAATTCATTAGATTTGACGTTCCTATAACCAGCATAGTTTTAGTCGTCGAAGATAGTAATTTTTGTGTTGGAAACGGTCGAAGGAAGTCGGTGATTAATGATTCAATCTTACCATGCAAGAAACAATTATGAACGTTCTGTCGCGCTCGACATCACTCCGGGATGCGTCTATATTTTTTTTCTTCGTCAAACCGAACGTATCAAGTTCTGAACAATGATTCGAAGATGGTTGGATCTCTTGTCGCCCGACAGAAAAAAAAAGTGAATTATGGGAGTTTAATGGATATGCAGATTGATCCATTAAAAGAACTATATTGTAATTGCTCTACAAACCAAATTAATGTTTTTAGATTTATTTTTTATGAAACAGAAACAACTGCTTATTCATTAGTTTTTAAAGTTTCCAAAAAAAATCTTATAAAATCGGTTAAAAGATATTTAATAATATTTTTAATTTTATTACCAATCAAAAATTTTTATTAACATATAGGGTGTTCTATTATTCAGTAGCGAAGATACTTATGGATTTTACAATTTTGTTTTCAGCAACTACAGCTGGTCAATTTGTAACCATTTCTGGATTATTTTAATACTTTTGTAGCTGATTCTTTCTGATATGGTTTGTTAAAACAAGATTAATATAATGATGACTTGTTTTTATTTTAGTGCGTGTAAATTTAATTAATCCGTTTCTCGTAACATAGAGAATTTCGCTTAGCAAATACGGCACTGTAGATAAAATGAAGAGGATAGAACGATTTTGCGATGACACGAGATGTTAGCGGTATCGATCACGAAAAACAAACGGGAGAGAAGTGACGTAGAATGACTTGCACATAACCCAAAAGCAGACACCAACTATTAATAATACTATCATCTCCGCGTACAGAAACATTCACGTTCATCACATCGTTGAGCTTGGATTCGAACGAGTTATTCTCTTAACATTTTCCTCGTGTTATATGCAAATTTTACATTCAATTTTGCTATTAATCATCCAACTATTACACTTGTAGGGATTGCTAATTTTATAATCCAATTATTAAGGGACAGTTAAGCTATCAATTTATTTGTGGTAGTAAGACTTTGACATGATCCTTATAACCAGTGATATCTGATTACCAATAAACTGTGTATTAGTTTTAGAGATAAAATGCTTAATTCTACATTCCAGTACCAATATTTCTTAGAACGAACGACTTTTTCGCTGAATTTTTTCAATAGACCGACCTACCAGTCGACCAAACAACCAATGGATCGAATAATAAATGATCGATGGATACTACCAGTTGCCAAATGTTTTTGTCTTCGCCTAGCTTAGATTTTCTCAGTCAAGGTATATTTTTTTCAATAGATAAAAATAGTTCGGTCTATTGGAAAAATGCGTTTGGTTTATTAGAATTAGGTCTATTGGCAGTTAGCCACCCAAAATCATATGTTTCATGAGTCAACAATAAATCACATCAGGTACCACGATTGTTGACAATTAGATTATTGAAATTCGAACTGTTTCCTTCTACCTATCTAGACGGTATCGAATTGAGTACTAAACCTACAATTTTTTTTTCGCTGTGACAATAATCTAATTTTGGTTCATTCGCATCTGGAAACTTCGTAATTGGAGACTCGAGGTAAAAATTTCGCATCTCGAGACTCCAGAAATTTTTATCTGTTTAGAATTCATAACTAGTGACTTGTTTACCTACTCAATTAAATATAATTTAATATATAAAAATAATGAGCCATAATATAAATAACTGATGGGTTTTACAATATATGCTAATTTTGATAAACAGTGATTAATGCTTGTTTTTCCCAGGACATAATCACTGACAGTGTTTTTGATTATTTCATCAAGTACAACATAACCCAATTTCCTTCTTTTTGGCATCATGAACAATTCTACTTGTTCCTTTATATTATCGTGGTGATCCCTAAAACGTCCGATTGACGTTTTTTTATAGTTCAAAACGTCTGAGGAGCAAAATAAAACGTTTTATAAACGTTTCTACTAGAATGTTTTTAAAATGGACATAAAATCGTCCAAAATATCGATAAAACGGCTGAAATCTTAAAATAAAAACAAAAGAGACAGACTGTTTGTTATAAAATCAGAATAGGGACGTTTTAAAACGTTTTATTTGAGTCGTTTTTAAATACATGAGTAAAAATGTTCAAAAAGTATGTTTTCAGAAAAAGTCAGAAAGTTACGTTTTTTAAACGTTTTTATAAGTCGTTTTTATAGCCACGGTAAAAATCGTATTTTGGGGTCCACAAAAGTATATTTTGAGAAAAATAGTTTAAATGTTTTATTTGAGTCGTTTTTAAAACCACCGTTAAAAACTTTATAAACGTTTTGTTTGGGTAATTAGAAGTATGTTTTTAGAAAAAGTCAGAAAGTTACGTTTTTTAAACGTTTTTGTAAGTCGTTTTTATAATCACTGTAAAGTATGTTTTGAGAAAGAAAGTTTAAACGTTTTCTTGGAGTCGGTTTTTAAAACCATCGTTAAAAACTTTATAACAACGTTTATTTTCGGTCCTTAAAAGTATGTTTTCAGAAAAAGTCGGAAATTTCCGGTTTTTAAACGTTTTTGTAAGTCGTTTTTATAACCACTGTAAAAAACGTGTTTAAGTGGACGTTCTAAAATATGTCTAAAAAACGTCTTTTGACGAACCATTTTGAAATGTTTTTAAAACGTTTTTTTTCGACGTCTGTATTACGTTAGAAGTTGTGACTTTTTCACTTGAGAAAAACGTCTTAACGTTCTCGAGTACTTTAACGAAGTTTTTAAAACGTCTCGACGGTCGGTCGTGTATGTTTTTAAGACATTTTTTAAACGTCTCTGTGCTATTAATGTCTCTATAAGTTATATTTCGGATGTATTTTTGATAATTTCTTGTTTAGGCAGTTATGCCAACCTTCACGAGTTTTTTTGTTCTATGCCTTTCGCCGTAGCATATTGATATTTTATGCACAATGGTATTGTACAACGATTGATCAACAAAATAGTCATTAAATTTTTGTACAAGTTGGTCATTAACACAGTTTCCCATTTTACTCAACCATTCATATTCATTTTTCTTGTATGCTTTAGTTAGACCAATTTCTTGAACTTTGCGCCACAAGCATTGATTAAAATGGAAGTTGCATTATTATATTTGGAAAACATTTTCGTAGGGCCATAATAGCTGCATTTTCGTAATATATTTTAAAAGTCATAGGATTCCACACTGGTAAATATTTTTTTATTAGAGAAAACAAAAGTATGTATGTTGTTTCTTTTTTATTCGGAAGAAGTGCTTATTAAACGGGAATAATGTTGGTTTGGGTTGGTGTATGTTGGTGCATGGATAGTGTAAAACTGCTTAAATTGTGGACAGCAACTTTTGAAGGTGCCATTTCCAAAAAAATTGCAACACTTATTACATTTTTTGCGTTTTTAGAAGCACACACTAATATTTTGCCATTATCACCACCAACATCTAAATTCTTGTGTACATATATATATAAAAATAATTTTACTTTTTCTTTGATATTTTGCTGTTAGTGATCATGCCACAATTTTCCTTATATTAAATAAAGGTCTGTCTTCACAAGGCCCCTCCTATTGATTTTTACTGCCCATAAAAGATGTTATTTTATCTCTGCCAATTTCACTTTCTAAAATTGTAAAAAATAGTTTGTTCTCTGCAGTTTTTCTTGTATTTAATGTTGTAGTTTCTGCACTTGGCAACCCTAACTGCGTTTAGATCCCAAGGGAACAAACCACATTATATTTATTATTATTATGTTAAATTTTCCAATCTGCAACTTTCTGCCTCCAAATGGTTTTTAAGACAGCATTTGGATATGAGGCTAATAATTCAATTTTTTTGGCAATAGAAAATTGACTAACTGTGAAACATGTCCAACTGCCTGGGAATAAATTCCTTTTCAAGTGTACGAAAATATTTGCAATTTATTCAAAGCATAGCTCTTGGGCCATCCACCCTTTTTTGGTTTTTCCTATTGTCCAATCAGTAGGAATGTTTTCAGCTATAGCTTTTATTATCCTGGTCTATCTGCACACTACTTGTACAGTCGGTCATTTTTGGTTTCAAAGCATGAAATTTCGGTTACAAATTCCAATCTATAGTCCAATATTTCCTCATCAAAAATTTTCTGAATTGGCATAGATTTTTCACGAGTTCTTTTTTGGATTTATTTGATGGTCACCTCTACTTCATTTTTTGCCATATTTTGTACATATTTGTGATAATTGTTTGACTGGAACAAAAACATAATTTTACAAATCTTTATATAATATGTTGTTCATAAAGAGAAAGTAACATTGGATATACTCAAAATATTTAATTAATTAATAATATTACATTATGAAACTTTTTTCACATTTGTATAAGGTGCTTATCTACAGGTAAAAATTAAGAGAATTCCCAGTTAAGAAATTTTAATCATTTCTCTAATGCTTGTGATATTCGCCAGATCTAGAAAAAATTGACTACGGTAACTATGAGAAATTTTATGTATAAAAAACTGTATATGTAAGTTTTAATTATTTTTTAATAAAACGATCAATTGTAAATACAATTTTAAAACACTGAAATTATTTCATAAAACTGAATAACAATTTATGTTTAATTAATGAATCGTTAAAAATACGGCTTTGTTTATTATTCCAAACAACGTTTATATCTAGTGGACCTGTGGATTCACATTCGTTAAATTAGTAGCATCGTCGTTTTATGACAGACCATTATGTCAGACAATGTTAATTGAATGATATTGCCCCCCGCTATGAATGTTTCATCATTAGTGTTATTTTATGACAGCTTCATTAAGTTGCATTTGTGTAAATAATTGTAATCTTTTGAACGATATTTACAAGGTGCATGAACAATTTTATTGGTGTTTAAACAATACAAAAAGTGTGATATTTAATCAGGGCCGTCTTTAATCTATCATTAGGACTTTGATAGAGGACTATTTTGTTAAAACAGGCATAAATAATTGATAAGCAACATTCAACTGTTATTTTTATTTCTTTACTGTCGCAAATAAATTGATAATTACGTACATATAATATAATCCGGAAAAGTAACTCTTTTAGCGTTCATAAGAAATCTATATTGATTGTAGAGGTATTCTTCTATTTTTAAGAGAGGCAAAATCATCAATCACTACTCTAAAATATATGTCTTTGATCACATCATAGTATATGGACATCAGCTCTAAACTAATCAACCTTTCTTGAAGGATTCTACTTCTTTATTCATTTTGGATTTTTTTCAATTTGGTGAAGGAACGTTCCGAATTGCAGTTAGTTACCATCATGTTTAAATAGATTTTCAATGCAATTTCTTTTAGAAATGTGTCTTCAATATGGTTTTCTTTCAAAAGATGATATATTCCTGAAATACTATTAGTTTCTTCATTTTCACTATGAACAATATTCAAATATTCTGTTAAATGCAAGCATTCAATTTTTCTTTCTCGTTAAGGTCTTCATAATAGATTTCAGCAAATTCTTTGAAACTTTGTCTCAATTGTAATTGTTTATGCCGTGGACTTTGATTTCAGTAGCGTGGATGAAGTTTGGAAGTAAAAACCAACAAAGATCACCACAGATAGCACATGCTCGACCTATGGATGTCTGCTGGAGATCGGTAAAAAACATTCCAAATATCCATAAGATATCCCATATCGATATTGGATATTCTATGGACGTCCAAGAGATATCTGGCAACTACCAAATTGGAGATCCATAAGATAACTGTTACGGACATCCATGAGATATCTGTTACTCACATCCATAAGATATCCACAAAATATCCATTACGGAAATCGATAAAATAGTTGTAGAGGGGTCAATGAGATATCCTTTGTGAATAAAACTAATTTTGATATTCTTTAACTGATTCAGATTTTGTTATAAGAAAAATATATAATTTTTGGCTAGTAGATATATGCTTAAAAGAAATAATTTTTCACTTGTACCATGAAAATTGAAAATATAATAATAGACAATATAAGATATTTCTAAAACTGGTGTATAAGAGAATTGGAACTCAAAAATCAGGCCGTACACTTTTTGTGTGAAATTAGCCACGGTTTCTGACGTGTAGACTGTTGACTGCTGGATGGCTTGTTTTTAATCACAGTGTTGCCAGATTTATCGAAATCATATAAATTCAACACTTTCTGCTTGAAAATGTAGAATGCATCTTTTAAACTTTCTGTGGATTTATCTCCAAAGATAACCATGAATAAAATTTAATTTCAACCTTGTGTATTAACAAAAGACATTTTATCTATAAGAAAATCGGAACGTAGAAAACACCAACTCTTGGGAAAGCCGATTAAAATAGAAAAAAAAATTAACATTAATTCGGGTACTATAATGAGTCAAGAAGGAATAGCTATGCCACTAATATAAAAATACCAAATACTATATAGAACGGGTAATGAAATTTTTTGGGCGGTCGGTAATAATAGAAATAAAAAATAAAATAACTTCTCGGATAATAAAAATCAATGAAATAGTAGTGCTGCCATAAAAATAAAAATACCATTGGAAAGAGGGGATCAAATACTATATAGAACAGGTAATGAAATTTTTTGGGCGGTCGGTAATGAGTAAAAAATAAAATAAATGAAAATTCAGATGAATATTGGTTTTCAGTTGATGATCTAGTAGGAACTAGAGTGTCGCATAAATTGGTTAAATAATTTGTGAAACGTTTTTATGGATACTGTGTTTGCAATGATTTTTATTGAATAAATCAGTCAACTGTGCAGAGGCAGGATTCTTAAAGGACTTTAAAATTTTAATCGAACTAATAAGTCAGAAATACTTGGTAAAAAGATTTAAAGAAGTAAAAAGAAAAATAACCTGGCGCATATGTGTTCGACGAAGAAACAAAATTATGAATATCACAATCAGCATATATACTTTGATATATTAACAAATTTTGAAAAGCAACGAACAAATTTGTTAATGTCAGCGTAAGCGACGAAGATAGAAAAACATTTATTAGATGTAAAATGCTTTTTTTTAAACTAATACGATTGCACAGATAAAAATAATAAAATATCGAATATCACAATTCGCTTAAATACAAAGTATGGAACCCTAAAAATGAGGGAATGGTAATGAAAAAATCATATTTATTAATATATCGGTATTTGTTGGTAAAATATACGTAACAATAAACATTATCACCAAATTTCAAGATCTTAGGTCAATCGAAAGTTAAAAAATAGTTCGGAACAAAATTTTGTAAACAATGCTGACTTTGGCGGCTTCTCATGCCTACGTTTGCAATATTTTTTAAAACTAAAAATACAGCTTTTATCTACTCAATGAGCTCTATTCAACGATACCTCACTTAATGGGGTAGGAAAAAAAAATGTTTTCAGCGCCCCCCTTAAGCTGTATGGGAGCCCCTCTTGAAAAAATTTAAAAATATTTTTTATAATTTATGTGGCTTTGGGTCAACAAGACGCATATACTGTGAAAATTTGAAGACTCTAGCTCCAACGGTTTAGCTGCTAGACCGGTGTGACGGACGGACGGACAGGGCAAGTGAGAGCAATAGGGTTCCGTTTCGACCCTTTGGGTTACGGAACCCTAAAAATAGCTATTTTGATCCAATATAAAGATAAGAAAAAACGATTCATATTTCTATCGATCTCAACAGTGATAGAGGCATAGCATCTGTACTAAATGGGAAGCAACCTTGCTGATTGGTTTTTATTTTCTGAAAAATTATATTAAAGTAGACATGCACTACCTTATAAATCACAAATAATAAATTTGTTATTATGCTGACTAGGCATCAATCCAAATTTAAAAATATATTGATGTACTAAATTCTGAAAGTACCTCTATCTACTTTAAAAACATTAGAAACCAATTAATCAAGCTAATTCAGCCCTGTCAGGGATATTTCAGAAGGTATCTAAATAATTATATAAGAAATAGGGGAAAAAATAGAAAAAAATTGGTTAAAATATCGGAGAAATTTGAAAAACCAGAATATATTGGAACAAACAGAAAACAAAACAAAATCAAGAGCATTCGAAAAAAAGTTAATAAACAAAAATTATTTTAAAAAATCTAGGGTGTTCGACAATTTTTTTCTCAAATGCATAATTGCTTGTCACGAATCTATATTTTACTTTTTGGAAATTTATTTATTTTGAGTAAAGCCCAAAACTGAAAGAATATTTAGGCAATAATGTAAAAATTATTTTTTAGAAAAAAATTATCACGCTGTAAATGTGTTGCGTGTAAAATAACAGGTTACAAATAAAATTATTTTTATTTCTGTCCTATATAAAGGGAATTTAAAAACGCTCTTGATTTTTTAAAATAAAAATATTCAAAACAAAACGTGCCAAAGAAAACAATAAAACTTTTATAATTTGATGATGTTTAAGACAGAGTAATTCTCATTTAGAAGTTCTAAAGATATGAATTAGGCAAGTTCGATTCTGTACCAAAATTTATAAATTACCTAATAAAACATTATAAATTACTCTATATTTGGTGTTGAAGTAGTTTCATTGGAATACAAACTTGCAAAATTAAGAAAATGTGTAAAATGTGGAAAAACCGAGGGAAAAACTTACAAAAACAAGAAAATCTTAAAAAATTAAAAAAGTCGCAAATCTGAAAAACCTCCAAAACGCCCAAACATATCAAAATCAGAAAATCTAAAAAAAAATACCAAATCTGAAACATTTTAAAAATCTACTACAAAAACTTGCAAAATTAAGGAAAGGTATAAAATCTGGAAAAACTTGCAAAACAAGCAAATCTTATAAATAAAAAAATTCGGAAGTCTGGAAAACCTGCAAAATGCCCAAAAATAGCAAAATCAGAAAAGGTTATTATAAATCTAAAAAAATTTACCTTGAAAATCTACAAAATCTTTCAAAATTAAGAAAAGGTGTAAAATCTGGTAAAATTACAAAAACAAGAAAATCTTGAAAAATTAAAATGGTCGCAAATCTGAAAAACCTGAATAAAGTCCAAAAATACTAAAATCAGAAAAGGTGAGTAGAAATCAACAAAAAATTTACCAAATCTGAAACATTTTAAAATCTACAAAATCTTTCAAAATTAAGAAAAGGTGTAAAATCTGGAAAAATTTGGAAAAACAAGCAATCTTGAATAATTAAAATGGTCGCGAATCTGAAAAACCTGCAAAAAGTCCAAAAATAGCAAAATCAGAAAAGGTTATTATAAATCTAAAAAAATTTACCAGATCTGAAACATTTTAAAATCTACAAAAACTTGCAAAATTAAGAAAAGGTGTAAAATCTGGAAAAATTAGCAAAACCAAGAAAATCTCACAAAATTAAAAAAATCGCAAATCTGAAAATCCTGCAAAACATCCAAAAATAGCAAAATCAGAAAAGGTTATAATTTGTAAATATGCGCTTTCCATAAACTAAAACAAACGTAAATAAACATAATGTTCTGATTCTATAAATGTATGTACTTTGATAATTTTTCGTTTTATTACGTACCTAAACTTTAATTGTACACAAATAACTCAGTTATACTTAATGCCTCATCGTTTGCTTCCTGCTGGATTTCATGATAACACACCATTTGTAATTTATTGAGTTACTTATGGATGGTCGTTACTTAGATGCCGCTTCTTATGGGAATTTGTCATTTTGGTCAATTATTTGGGGGAAGAAAAATTAGGGATCTATTGCATAAATGAATTGGAAATAAAATCCTATTTCTTGTAAATAATGGTAAAACATTATTGAAAGTTTTATATTAAAAATTCTTAATTAGACAATACAATAAAATTTTTATAGTTTATATCAAAACAGAAATATAATTATGATAGAGTGTATACTTATGGCATACAGACAGAGAGACAGACATACATATGGAAGTTAGTAACGTACTTTTTTCAAAAATCTTTCATGTACCTAGATTGAAAACGTAATTTCTTCTATACAATACTGAAATCACCCTGTAAGTATAAATATTTTTGGATCCAAAATGTTATCCATGATCTTAAAGAAGAAATAAAAATTCAATGTCTAGTACCACATAAATTTATTAAAGGTGGTTGGCAACTAGTTTCGTCATACAAATGCCATCATCAGGCTAAATGATTATAACAATCTTATCACTTGGGTTCCACCCAATTTTTACCCTTCCCTCACCTGTTGCGGTTAGTCTCCTACCTTTTTTAAAAAAATTAGTAACTATTTTTATCATTATAACGTTACTTTCATGTAAAACATTTTCTTAGTTTAAGTTTGTTTACTTGTTTAAGTGCGCGGTTTAAATTTGTCACGAGTACTAAGTAATATTTTTTAAATGTTTAAAATTACCCCTTTGATGTTATAATCATTTGTCCTGATGATGGCATTTGTATACCGAAACTAGTTGCCAACCTTTATCTTTAATAAATTTATGTGGTACTAGACATTGAATTTTTATTTTTTCATAAATATTTTTAGTATAGCTCCTAATAATACAACGGTATTATATAAAGTGTATAAAAATATTTAGTACACGATATTTCTTTCATTTGCAAATATTTTTTATTCGTAAAAATCGATATTGTAATAATAAAGCATTTAATAATTCGAAAACTGGTCATAGGATCTGATTTTTCCATTTATTAAAATTCGTAGGTACTTTGTATGTTATTAGAAAGTAAAAATCCAACTACATACGTTTTATTTTTCACATAAATTAAGTCTATTCAGAAAATATTTTAACGCCTTCTATAATATTATTAAAAATCATTATTTTTTACATCGAACTTAAAGTATTAAAATCTTATACGAAATAGTTATTTTCCTAACAAGTGCGGAAAGTTATACTTTTCCGCACGCAATTGCAGTTGTCCGAACGACGAGGAGCGGAGTTCGCGCATGCAATTAAGTGGGGAAAAGATACTTTACTCAAGTGTTAGGAACAATATTTTTTCTACAAGCGCCTAGAATTAAAAAAAAATTTTAGCAAAAAGTATTTTTTCTACAAGCGCCTAGAATGAAAAAAAAATTTTAGCAAAAAGTATTTTTTCTACAAGCGCCTAGAATTAAAAAAAAATTTTAGCAAAAAGTATTTTTTCTACAGGCGCCTAGAATTAAAAAAAAATTTTAGCAAAAAGTATTTTTCTACAAGCGCCTAGAATGAAAAAAAAATTTTAGCAAAAAGTATTTTTTCTACAAGCGCCTAGAATGAAAAAAAAATTTTAGCAAACAGTATTTTTTCTACAAGCGTGCGGAAAGTTACAACTTTCCGCACGCTTGTAGAAAAAGGTACATTCCCCACTTCCACCTCCACCGACGCGACGCGTGACGAAAACTACAAAAAAAAATGTAGTCGACTATGAAATATTAACAAGTTTGAACAATTCATTTTAGTGTTGGTTAAAGCAGTAAACGAATTTTTACGTAATTGTAATAAAAAATGTGATTAGTGGTTTTGTAATTTGTAAATTATAATTAAAAGGTATGAATAATTACAAATTTATACAAATTTCATTATATTTATATTTTTATCATAACATATATAGAAAAATCAATGATATTTTGATAATCTTTTATACTCTTTGATTTTTCTCCACAAAGAATTTAAAAAAAACATTAATACAACTGTTTTATAGGGCGATACAAATTTACTGGTTTTAAAAAAATCTTTTTATATTATCTTCTATATTTTATTATACAGTATGCTAATTATTTCCGTTTTGAAATTGATTCAGTTTAAAAAAATCTATTTTCCTTTTATAAGACAATCAAAATTTTATACATGTATAGGAATATTATTTTTTAGTTAAGTTATTTATTTCTTTATTTTTTATTTGGGGAAATATAGCGAAAAATACGGAAAAATTGATAGTAAAAATAGGGAAAATAGTGAAAAATAGGTACAAATAGGGACAACAAAAAGAAATAAAGTAAAATAGGAAAAAATAAAGTGAAATAGGGTAAATAAATACAATAGGGATAATGTAATAGGGACAATATAAAAAAATCGAGAAACATAAAGAAAAATGGGGAAAAATAAAAGAAATAGGGAAATAAGGTAAAATGCGGAAAAATAGTGAAAAATAATGAAAGAAAAGGAAAAAACAGGAAAATGGGAAAAAACATTAAAAAGGAAAAAGTGGGGAGAATAAACTAAAACAGGAAAAATTGGAAAAAATATTAAAAAACGTGAAAAAATAGGAAAAATTGGAAAAATACGAAAAGAACATGGGAGTAAATAAAGAAAAACACAGAAAAATACAGAACAAAAAAAAAATTCGCATATATAGAATATTTTTTCCTCTTTCCAACTACAGTTAGCATCTTTTAATAATATTGATAGTTTTTTTGTTAAGGGGCTTAAACCATATGAAAATTGGACATTTAAATTCAAATATTGTTTTTTAACGAAATTTAACTCTAAATAAAAATATATTAAAATGAGTTTAAGACTGTTAAAAAAAGAAAAAAAGTGCTATAAGCAGATTTTTTTTCAAAATTTTTAAGCAAAAATTGTGACCTTGAGAAAAGGGAGAGACTAAAGAAGGGGACATTAAAAAATCCATTTTATTGTAGTCTCTCCCTATCCTCACAATCACAATTTTTTATGTAAACTTTTAAAAAAATTCACATATATAGAATATTTTTTCCTCTTTCCAACTACAATTAGCACGTTTTAATAACGTTGATAGTTTTTTTGTTACGGGGGTTAAACGATATGAAAACTGAAAATTAAAATTCAAATATTGGTTTTTATCCAATTTTAACTCTAAGATAAAAATATATGTTAAAATAAGTTTAATACTATTAAAATGAGAATGAAAAGTACTGTAAGTGTAATTTTTTTCAAAATTTTTAAGCAAGAATTGTGTCCTTGAAAAAAGGGAGAGACATGAGTAGAGGAAATTAAAAAATTCTTCTTATTAAAATCTCTCCCTATTCTCACAACCACAATTTTTTTTCTAAAATTTTGAAAAAATTCACATATATAGAATATTTTTTCCTCTTTCCAACTACAATTAGCACGTTTTAATAACGTTGATAGTTTTTTTGTTACGGGGGTTGAACTATATGAAACCAAAATAAGGAAAATTAAAAATTGTTTCTAGTTATCGTCTCTTCCTATTTTCACAACCGCAATTTTTTACCTAAAATTTTGAAAAGTTTAATATCATTAATAGGTTTTTGTTACAGTGGTTAAACGATATGTAATCTGGCAATTTAAATTCAAATATTGTTTCTAATACTAAAAACAATATAAATTATTCGTAGAATTATAGAATTGATTATTACAAGAGTCTACATATAATTTTTTCCCATGGAGTATAGATTTTTCTCTTCTTTCTTGTTCTAAATACTTACTAAAAATTTTTTATATAAACAAAATGTGTGAATTTAAATATTGAATTACACATGATGATATTTGAATAAAATAAATTTGGAAAATATGTATTCCTGATAGTATATTAAAAGTAAAAACCTGATTTTCTATCAATATTAATCAAACAATTACTCACTAAACCCACATTTTATAATTCGTAATCTAACTGTATCAAAGTGGATATTCACTAAATCCAGAACTGAATAAAACAAAAAGATCCGCCCCGATTGCATAGTAAATAAGCCGTTCGGCTATAAATTTTAACCGAATTCTGCATAGAGAGAAGCGGCAAGTAGATTTTGTTTTCACCGATATAACAACCACGATAAAACGAAGACGGAAAATAACCAGGTAAACGTTTCCGAAAGGTAATAAAGGACGAAATGAGTCGAGGGTACAAGACAGCCAATGAGTAGTTGAAGCTCGGATTACCGAGGAGTTATCTCTAATTTGAGACGGATTTACTCTGCTGAGAATCCTTTAAATTGGATCCTGCTCCTGTGTGCACAACGTCTACTCCTAGAAGGGGATGACAGCCGCATTTCGCCAGGATATAACAACGTTGAATGATTTTTATCCAGATGGAAGAAAAAACAAATTGATGACCGGAAAGTAAGGAAGTTGGTTTAAGGTTCGATTGGAATTTTAGCAAAAAATTAACAACATTTTTTGGTTAAGAAATACAAATACATAACGTTTCTTATGTACTACTACTTAATTAGGATCAGATAATTTTGTTATTAGCAATAAAATCCAGCAATAGAGAATATTTCCAATAAAAAAATATTTTCAATAAAAAAATTATATTCGCCGGGATAAACATTTTTTTTAATATTTAAGGGAAAATCATTTTATTTTCAATTTTCTTTCAACTTTATCATTGTTTATATGATTCTATAATATCAAAAACGTGGCTTTTTATTTTTTCTTAAATTAAACTTAAAAATACACCGTAATTCGATAAAAAAATAAGAATGGATTCCCACCCAAGTGTATGATATTATATGTAGAATTTTTTTTTCATAGTTTTTCACTATTTTTTCCTTTTTCCCCTACTTTCCCTATTTGTATCTATTACTCCCAGTTTTTCATTATTTTTTTCCATTTGGCCCTATTTGTATCTAGTTTTCACTATGTTTTCCTATTATTACCTATTTTCCCTATTTTTTCTGTTTGTCCCAATTTATTCTATATTTCCCAATTTTTCACTATTTTTCCCTATCTTTCCCTACATTTCCCTATTTTGTCCTATTTTATCTATTGTTCCTGTTTTTCCCTGTTTTTCAATATTTCTTCCTACTTTTTCCTATTATTCCCTATTTTCTCTATCTGTACCTACTTTTTCTATATTTCCCAATTTTTACCTAAATTTCCCTATATTTCTCCGTTGCTCGATTTTTGCCTCTTATCTCTATTTCGCCTATTTTTTACCATTTTCTCTATTTTTTATTAGTTTATATTTTCCTCTATTTTTCCCTATTTGTATGTATTTTTTCCTATTTTCTGTATTTTTCTCAATTTTTTTTTATTTCTTCCAATTTGTCATTTATGTTTTCTAATTTTTCTTTATTTTTCTTTAGTTTTTGCCCATATTTTTTGCTATTTTTCCTATTTTTTTCCAATTTTTTTCCTATGTTTCTCCTATTTTTTGCAATTTTTTTCCTATTTTTTCCCTATTTTCCATTATTTTTTCTTTATTTTTCAATATTTTCTGCATTTTTCCATATTTCTGAAAATATTTTAAGATCATCAGCATACAACAAACACTCCGATTCTTCATGCGCAGGCAGGTCATTTATAAAGATTAAACATAAGAGTGATCCCAGATTAGAACCTTGTGGTACTCCTGAGCTAGTTAGAAATAATTCAGTGTGTGTGAAGTTAGCCCCCCATTTTTCGAATTTTGATATTTTGAACCATTTGGGTTCAGCCCCCCCTTATTTTTGTTGTACTAGATTGTTCTAGTTATTCATAGCATTTTTTCAAATTTTCATGTATTAAAAAAAATTATTTCAAGCTCAAAATCTATTAAATCGTTTTATAGCTAGCCCCCATTATTTTTTTTCGGAATTTTTTTTGTTGTGCCAGATTGTTCTAGTTGTTCTTAACATTGTTCCAAATTTTCATTTCTTTAAAAAAATTATTTCAAGCTCAAAATCAATCAAATCGTTTTAAGGCTAGCCCCCTGTTATTTTTTTTCGGAATTTTTGTTGTACCAGATTTTTCTAGTTATTCTTAACATTTTTAGAAATTTTCAGGTCTAAAAAAACTAATTTTAAACCCAATATTAATTAAAACCATTTATAGTTAGCCCCCCATTATTTTTTTTTCGATTTTTTTTTGCAGTAGATTGCTTTAGTTAGTCTTAGCTTTGTTCCAAGTGTGCATGTCTTAAAAAATTTATTTCAATCTCTAAAAAACTAAGGAAAGTACAAGAGAAGTATACAAGAAGTACAAGATATGAAAATGTGGAACAATACTTTGAACAACTGGAACAATTTAGTACATCAAAAAAAAATTCCAAAAAATAATGGGGGCTAGCTCTAATTAGTTTTAATTGATTTTGAGCATGAAATATTTTTTTGAAGACACGCAAATTTGGAACAGTGTTTAGAACAATCTGGTATGTACTACAAAAAAATTGTTTTAATATATTTTGATCTTGAAATAATTTTTTTAAGACATTGAACTTTGAGAAAATGCTAAGAATAATCAGAACAAACTAGTGTAACAAAAAAAACTTGGAAAAAAATATAATGGGGGGCTGGTCAAAAATGGTTTTTATTGATTTTGGCTTTGAGATAATTTTTTTGATACATGAAAATTTGGAAAAATGGTCAGAAAAATTAGAGTAATTTAGTGCAATAAAAAAAATCGAAAAAAAATAATGATGGCTAGTTCTAAATGCTTTTAATTGATTTTGAACTTGAAATTATTTTTTTAAGACATGAAAATTTGGAACAATCCTAAGAATAACTAGAACAATCCGGTACAATAAAAAATGGGAAAAATAATGGGGGGCTAGCTCTAAAAATGGTTTTTTGAGTTTTTCGGCCTTTGTAGTTAAATTTAAGGAATAATTTTCAAGAACAATTTGAAACAACTTTCAAAATTCCAAAAATATCGGAATAACTACACACACACACGATAATTCACCTCTAAAAAAACTACCTGGGTTCGTTGTTTCAAATAGGACATAAAAAAATCAATAAGTGATCACTTACGCCATAATATTTTAGTTCAGCGAACAAAATGTCGTGATTAACTTTGTCAAAGGCTTTATCCAAATCTGTACAGTTACAATAAACCTGAATTTTTTTGTCAATACTTTAAATTACTTTGTTAGTCTCAATTGACTTTCTTTTACAGAAATCATGTTGATTTTCTGATATTAGTAGTTGTAAAATTTTTCATGAAGAATAAACTATTTTTATCACCATTTTTGAAAATTGGTGTTACTCGTGTCTGTTTAAATTCATTTGGGTATATACCGATTTTGAAAAAAAATTATTGATAGTGATACCAGTTTATATGAAAAAAAGTCGTATTTTAACACTTGAAAGATTATTAGTGTTAATATTTGGTCCAAAATGAAAATCTGTATAAAAAATTTTAGGAAACATATGCCTAGAGCCTAAAACATCGCGAAGGGCTAGGTCAATGATGTCGATATGATGACGCGTCACCTTGCGGCTACAGATTGATTTATGGTGGGTCTGGTTTAATTAACGGCACCGAGGGACAAATCCTGCAGCGCCCGCACTGCCCTCTATATACCAAACATCCCGACCACTGTCGGCTGTCGCAGAACGATCATAATTGTTTCTTGCACGGTGCGTTTCAATCATCAATCACTAAGTGCTTGGTCTCTCTCTATTTCTCCCTCTGACCCTTTCCTTGCTCTATGTAGAATAGTCCTTGTAAATAACTTTGTATTAAATAACCATACAATACGTTATATATGTATTAATGTGCTTCACAATTTGGTTAATGAACTTGAAAAAGTTAATGTTACAACGATCAATTAATTTCTTTATATTTTTTATCTTTATTATCTAAATGGTTGAAGCAACTTATTTTTTATTAATCGATGTCCTAAAACTTTGTGTTTATCAATTTTGAAAATCACAATTTTTCGAATAACTACTTACCAACAGTTTTTTTTTATTAATTATCTTTTAGAAAATCACGTTTACTATAAATATAATAAATCCCACACCATTATCAAAAATAAATAAAAAAGTCATTTAGCTAAATTAATGAGTTTTCAAATAAAAGATTGTATTTATATTCCTTGTATTTACTTAAGATAAACATGAAAAGATAATAAATAAATATGGGTAACGTGCATGGTATAATACTAGTTGTTGAAAATGCAATAAAACAGTATTAATGTTACTGTCATTAACAATAAATAAATGTATCTATATTTACTTTAACAGAAAATTATTGCATAATTAATTTTATATCAATAGAGAGTTAAAGCAATGCCAACAATGTAGACGTAAATATGTAAAATGACATCTAGACATGCGCAGATTAAAATGTACTTATTTATGTCTAACATAAACTTTCGTCTGTCTTCGTAGGTTAAATACGTACACGTATAGAAACGAATGAATTCGTACGCGCATGTCGATGTCGAAAATAATTATAACATGACCTATAAATAAAATTACTTGTTGGGAGTTAAGGTATGTTCATGCTCATACGAATTTCGTAAAAATTTATGCAAATCGAAAAATATTTTGCCGTCCTCAATATTTGATGTTCATATTCGTGCGATATAATTTGACGGTTTCTGTCAAAGTATTTGAAATTGTTGTTTTGTTTTCGCGAATTTTGTAAAAAAAAACTGATAATAAAAGGATTGTTGACAAAATAGTTATTTATGCAACAAGTGTGTAAAGTGATACTTTTTTCACGAATGTGAATGTTGTTGCACGAGCCAAAGGCGAGTGCGACAATCACATGAGTGAAAAAAGGCACTTTAGACACTAGTTGCCTACAATATTTTTTCTACTACCATAAATTTTATATACAAAAATAGATTATGCATGCAAGAGATTAACAAGCTATTTTCCAAAATCTAGAAGTTAACCAGTTGAAATCTGGCACATAGAACCTTGGCAAGATATGAAACATAAGAATATTTCAAAAAATGTGTTGCACATGTAAAAAAGCTATTTTGAAAATTTTATTTTACTTTACGCACTAGTGAAAAAAAGTTACACTTTACGCACTCCTTAGCGTGCGTAAAGTAAGTACTTTACGCACGGTAGTAGAAAATAGTTATTTATGTACCAAGGGTATAAATTGATATTTATGCCCTCAGGGCGACGACATTACAAGCACGAGGATCTTTTGCCCGAGGGTTTATCAGTCGCCCGAGCGCATATACATCTAATTATACCCGCGCTACATACAAACTTTTATGTCGTACTAGTTCTTTATTGCTTCCAAAATATAAATATTTTAAAAAATCTGAAAATTTAATTTGATTTTTATAACATAATACTTTATTATTTTTTATATATGAAGTGCACTTTGCTGGCCATAAAGTGTACTTTATGCCCGCATAAAGTACATCTTTATGTAGTTGGTAAATAACCAATTAAAACACGATAGTGAACTAATATGAGATAAAAAAAATATAACTTTAACGTTATATCTACACTAAGGTGAGATGAAATAAAAGGATAATTAAATCGAAGAGGTTATCCATATCTCAAATGTGGTCCAAGTATTTTTTCAAATAAATAAAACACGAAGTCAGTACTACAATTAATATATTAAAAGGAGATGATAACATCCCATTTTAATATATTTCTCGTGGTACTGACTTCGTGTTTTATTTATTTGAAAAAAAAACAAAAAAAAAAAAATTAATCGATTCAGAAACAGAACGGGTATATTAAATTGATTTCCTTTAGGTACCTTCAGAAAATTAGTACATTCTTAATTTTTTACGTTAAATTCTTAACTGTGCCAAAATGAAAAAAATATTATCTTAAACATACCATCTGGACGTCTGATTTGTGCATTATTGGATTAACATAGAATAATATCTTTTTAGGGTTCCTTACTTAGGGTTCTGTCTGTCTGTCTGTGTGTTAAGTTTCATTTTATAGCTGGTTTATTATAACTACAGGTCAGTGGATAACTATTGTGATCATGTAACTCAACAATACGAAGATACACATGAGATAGAAATCAGTGACCTGTTTGGAGATACTCCCGAGGAATTTTTTATGTCATTAGTGGAAAGTCGAAGACAATTATGGGATAGTAGACTTCGAATAACCAAAAGAAGCAAAATAGTTAGAGATAAACTGTGAAGATCACCAGAGATAATACATAATTAAATTTCTTCAAAAAAGAAATTTGAGGGATATCTACCTAAAGAAAAAATTGCTCATCAGCAAAAAAATCAGGACAGACAGAAAATGTGTTCATAAACCAAGTACATCCACCATCCATACTCAATTTAAGTTTTTATTTATATTTTAAAAATATATAATAAAAATTATAACTCAAAAATCCAATCAACTAAACGTAGAATTAGACAATTTACCAAAAAAAATCTATTTCAAACCCAAATTATCACATATTTGAGACAAAAAACGAGGAAGTTTTTCTCCTCAATCACTATACTTTCCTTCGATGGGACCAGGAAAGTAAGAATGGAAAAATTTAGAGTGCATGAGAATCTAGTAGAATAAAAAATTAATAGAGAAAAGTAGGACAAAATAAGTACAAATAAGGACAAATAGAAAAAAATACGGAAAAGTAAGAAAAAATATAGAAAAAAGGAAAACCTAATGGAAAACATGGAAAAATAAAAAGATATAGGAAAAATACAAAAAAATAGGACAAATAGTGAAAATAGTAAAAAATAGGGGAATACATGAAAATAGATGGAAATAAATAGGGAAAACTACGAACAAATTTTGGGAAAAATATTGATGAAGTAGAGTAAAATAGGGAAAAATAGGGTAAAATAAAGAAAAGTATGGAAATATGAGAAAAATAGTGAGAAATAGGGAAAAAGAGAATATAGAAAATTGGGGAAAATCAAAAAAAAAATATGGAAAAATATGGAAATTAGAGAATAAATAGAGCAAAAAAGTGAAAAATAGAGAAAAATGCAGAAAATAGTTACAAATAGCTATAAATAGGATAAAATAATGGAAAACAGGAAAAAAAAGAACGAAGTAGGAAAAATGGGGAAAATAGATAAGAAATAGAGAAAATAAGGGAAAAATAGCAAAATTTACGAATAATAGGAAACAAGCGAAAAACGGCAATTTTTTTTCGTAATTTCGAGTTTTCGAAAAATTACGAAAATAAATTTCTATATATAGGTATACACTATAATGAAATCATTTTAAAATGAGTTATAGAAATTAATTTATTATTATTAGTATTATTATTATAAATAAGTTTTGTATTATTGGGTACATAAGTAAAAGTTCAAATTCTGGTATAATCAACAATTTTTGATATTGAAAGAAGGTCTTATAAAATTTTAATAGAAATGAAATTTGTTTTATATTTGGAAAAGTAGTAATTTAAAATTTAACTAAAAAAGAAAAAAATCATTCAGTATATAAAAAAAAATTTGGACAATATTTAAAAATCAAATAAAAAAAATAAGAAGAGAAATTTAATTAGATACGAAAAAAAAGTCATAAGATTGAATTATTTATGGATTTTGTCAAATATAAATATAGATTTGAAAATTTGTTAGATAGAAGAGAATTATTTGAAAATAAAAAGTTTGAATATCTATAAAATATATAGATAATGAAGAAATAAACATTTACAATTTAAAAAAAAATTATTTCAAATAAATAAAATTATATACCATAGGGGACCTAGGAAAAATTTGTTAAGAAGAAATAAAATTTAGAGATAGTTATAGAAAATTATATGAAGAAGAGGAACAACATAAAAAATTAAGAAAATTAGGAGAGGTAGGATTAATTCTAAATAAGTATAACTAACTCAGAGATGGAGAAGAAGAGTAAATTTACATAAATAAACAATAAATAAAAATTTAATTAGTATTTAGATTTTGTAAAATTTTATGATTTTTTTTATTTGTATAGATCATTATAATACCTTATATACTACAGTATATATGATGGTATAAGTAGCGGGAAAGTAAAAATAAGTCAAAGATCAATATCATTTTTGGGGTTTTTAACGATTGCCGTTGTCCGTTTGTCTCTATCTCTCACCGTTATCGTTTTATAACAGTTTTTTTTTTCGAAAGCAATAAAAATAATGAAAAATAGGAAAAACATGAAACATAGAAAAATATTGGGAAATATAAGAAACAATTTGAAAAATATAGATGAAATAAAGAAATTAGAGATAAATACTGAAAAATCAGGAAAATAGGCAAATATATGGGAAAATATTGAAAATAGGGGAAAATAACGAAAAATAGTATAAAAATAGGAAAAAGATAATTATAAGGACAAATACGGACAAACAGAGAAAAACAGAAAAAATAGGAAGAAATATAAAAAACAAGCAAAGCACGGTATTCAGCTAGTATATCATAATTGCCAACATGTTGTTTCTTAAAAAAAAAAAGAAAAATTTGTTTATAAAACCTAATAAAAAATAATATACTTGATATTGTATCCTGTAATTATTTTTATTCTTATATTATTACATAGCGGGAAAGTAAAAATTAATTTATACCATTAAATAAGAATCATAACTTATTTTTCTCATTTTTGATGAGTTCTACGATGCTAATATTTGTAGTAATAAACTTTTCTAATTAACAATTAGACAGAAATGACTTAATGTTGCATAATCTTGATTTGTTTCTGACTTAATGTGAGAGGATGATTTAAATTGAAATGGAAAATATCGTTCCCATAATAACGAAAGTGATTTTCTAATTAACATTCTTGTATAAAGTCGTGTTAACGGTTTATCTGTATTTTTAACACGTTCTGCAAATTTATACACGGAATTCATATTTTTATATGCAGAAAAGGTTAAATTAAGTATATTTTTTTATTGATTGATTCATTATTAGTTTAATTGAAAAGAAACGTTTTTCCTCGTTATTTTTTGTCTCTTCGCATTAGGACGTAATTTTCATTTATGACACTTTGGGTTCCAATTAGGATATTTTTAGTAGTATTAAAAAAGTGTTCACAAATTCTTTTAAATTTTATTTTATTTTTCCAATTAGAACGATATTTCTTAACCAGTAGGATTTTTTACAGTTTGTAAATAGAATAGAGCAAATGTTTATTTTAATTTTTATTAACAATAAGATATTTATACCATTACAAAATAGACACCCATAATTTTCTAAATTGCTGAGGCCTAAAAAAACCTCAATATTAAATTCGTCATGACGAAAAAAATTTCCTACCTCCACTTTTTATCACTTTTCTTGAGCTCACAGAGTCCAAAAATGAAAAAAAAATCCTGTTCCGACGTCTGTCTGTCTATCTGGATATACACACTATAACTCTCGAACGAAAGCCCGATCGAGTTCTGGTTTTCAATTTACTACTTAGTTTTCTCGATCTAAGAATCCTATTGAATTTACGCAGGATCGATCTGGCTCTTTGGCTACAGAGTTTTGCATCGGAAAATTTTTTCAAGTTAAAATTTTTAAGCCACAAGTGTCCGTTCGTCCCGAAATGGTTTATCACTGTTTGAGCGTCCCTAGAATTGTTATTTAAGTATTGTATAAAGTCTATTTTTAGTGCGTTATATTGATTCATGTGAATGTCTTTCTTGAGAGGTTTTGTCAAAAAATTCCATAACTTTACAATCTGTTAATATCTGTAAATGGTTTTTTAAATTTTTCAGTAATTTTGTTAGTACAATATTTATCAATAATAACTAGAAACATTTTAGTAATGGAAGTGTAAAATTATATGAGAAATCAATAAATTGTAGTTATGAATTAGTTTATATTTTTAAAATATTCTACAGAAATAGGCAATTAAAGAAGCTATGAAGGTTTATAAAATTAGAATTTAAGTATATTAATCAAGAAGTTTACCAAATTTGTTAATGACTCAAATTGAGACAACCGCTTTCCAATTTGACAAATGTTGAATCGTTTGCCAAAAGAGGGGAAACTACTAAGAAAACTAGAACCGATAAATAAACCAATAAAGTTTACAAATGGTGTGTTATCAAGACGTTTAGCAGGAGGGCAATTGACGAGGCATTAACGACGTGCTCTCACAATGTTGGTGGAAGATGAAGTGGCCAGGCGGGCAGTGGCTCACCAGAATGATCTGTAAATGGAGTGTCGGATGTCGAGCGCGGCCATAATTCATCCCGTCGGTGGCGGGCGTCGTGACGGCCGCCGATGCCGATGCCGACGGTGCTCCGTGTTAACGGGCCCTCCTGCCGGCATAAGGGCTCTCCCGCTGGGTACTGTTGGCGTTCGCCGGTCCCGTTGCGCTATTTAGGATTGTTGTTTGACGAAAAGATTTTTACAGGTCTGGATTTTCAAAATGGAAAACTTGAATAGTGAACTCAAATATTTTTATCTATAGAATGTTATATTAATAACCGATTAGGACAGAATACAAATTTTCTGATAGCTTATTTTAGAACAATTACCAATATAAAATATAAATAAATTTTGCTATATACTGATAGAATATCCATATCAGTTAAGATGCTTATCAGTGTTTAGGATATATATTATTATTGTAACAGTTGCAACTTTTTTTAATAAAAATTTAATTCTTGCTGTTGGAAATATCTTTAAATTATTACACTAAATTTAATTTGCATGCATACAGGAGCCATATTACAAGTTAGGATCTTTTTTTATACAAAAGAAAATTATACCGACTGACCTTCAAAATAAAATAAAAAATGGGTCATCTTGTTCTTGGTTTTCCTAGTTTATTTTTTGCTTATGCTCTAGCTTAATAAATTATTTTAGCGATTTTTTGTCTTTCCTTCCATAAACCAACTGTTAAATTTAATTGATCAATTATCTTGTTTATTAACTTTAACGTTCTGTTGTCGTTACAAGATCGGTTTGGCGCCTTGGATCAGGTCTTGAATTGTCTCGGGCGCCACCTTCTGTTTATATTCTGAAGACTACTTGTATATTGCAGTGTCAGTGGAGAAAAAAAATACTCCAGAGTTGGCCAATCTTGTGTCGACCGGTAGAGCAGACTGTACTTGCCTCCCTGGACTGCAGACCGGAGTATCTGCTGGTAGAATGTTAAAAGTGTGAGAAACACTAAAAATCGTTAAACTCGAATAAATACATTTTATTTATACCAAATCTGAGCGGTTCCTGAATCGTTGATGTGGATGATACAGGTACGTATTCGAGACTGGCGTAGTTGGTCGCAGGGTTGATCACGATGAACTTTTGATTGTGCTGAAGTTGGTCACAAAATAGTCACTCAACTTGATCACGTTTTCATCGCTATCGTCATAAAATAGCAGATTCCATTGGATTGTAATAAGTTGAATTTTTTGTTCAACCCACAGATGGCGCGATTTCAAATATTTTGTTACATTTTTTGTGAAATCCTGTATTTTTATTATTTCTTTGCTCGGAATATCTGACTTATTTATCGTCTGTGCTGCAAATTTAAAATTTTCTTTCTTTCCCTCGTTATATAGGGGTTTTTATTGGACTACGTTTTTTCCTGAATCACGTTTTTTTGGAAAAAACGTTTTCTCTGTGGAACAAGTTTTGTTTTTTCCTTTGGGCCACAATAGTTCTTTTTCTTTGGACCAAACTTTTTTTTGAGCAAATCTTCTGGCTACAAGTTACCGTTGGAGAAGAAAGAAAAGAAAAACCTGAATAATTATTAAGAATAAATTAGTTTCTGGCCATTTTTTTTTGTCCGGGACCGTTCTTTACATCCGGATTCACTACAACCTCGTGGGCTTATCTCCCGTCTCTTTCTCCACTGCACCTAATCCATCAACCTTGTTCCCTGTACTAGTTTGTACAGATTCTTTAATGACTGTTTGTAGTAGTCTTCTGGATCCATTTTTGGATTTCCATAAATTCTTTGCCTTCTGTGATCCAGCGCCTCACAGTTGTGGAGTGCATTCTCGGTCCCTTTATTGCATTGTCTGCATTTAAGGTCGCCGTTATATAGCCCCATATTTTGTTTAGATGCTCTCTGGTGGGAAGCTGTCCAGTGAGGAGCTCTGTGTTAATTTGTAGTTAATTCATTGAAAGCAGTTCTCCAGTTACGTTCTTTGACGGTTCTTTTATAAACTTTTTCCAGTGTAGAAGTCCGGGTATATTGTCCCAGTACAATTTGTGTTTTTGCTTGACCCAGTCTTTTATATGGTTCCTAAACGTACGTTTTAGTACTCCCATCGCTGGTTCTGAATTTTGATTTATAAAATGTGAACAAAGCCAAGATGGAGCTATTTTGTTAGAAGAATAAGTCAATCTAAAAACTTCCCATGTGAATTGAATGATGGTACATAAAAATTATAAGTTCAATTATTAGCGTTATACTATTTTTGAAAGTTATGTTGTGTTACAGCTAAACCAAACAAATTGTTGATAGTTATAAGTAACAAAGAACCCACCAGCTTAAGGTACTATGTTTTGGTGAAAATCTCCAAGGAATTTGATGAATATCTTCTAGGGAGGCGTATATGGTGCTTAGACAGAAGAGTAGAACGGGAATATATGGGAATGCTTTCTGCAAATTTTATTTTCACTCTTTAAATCTTTTTTGCAGGAAACATTCCCATACCCTGTATGACCTACAACTTTTAAAAATAATGAAGTTTGTTCAGTAACCGTGACTCCTACGTCACAAAATAACCTGATTTCAAACAATTGGAGTATGTCGGAAATAATTTAAATCAGTTTGACATTCTATTGACAAAGGTTATGTTTTTTCTTAAACTAGGTTGTCATAATGATGAGTTCTTGGGTGAACCAAAAAGGGAGAAACGCTTTTTATCTATTACGTATCTAAACAGAAACTTATTTATTATAGAGAATCATAAAAACAGATAATAATATATATGATAAACCATTTTCTTCTACTATTTACCACAAACTGCACTCAAGGGCAAAATAATTTTTCCGACATCATTTTCCAACTAATTTCAATATAAACTCTTGTTCTTTCTCACAATATCACGACTTTTTGTATATGGGTAAATGTCAAATGTGTCAAAATCAAAACTGACATAAGATTTGATATTGTTGAAGTTAACTATTTTTGATGTAAATTGTCTGTCTCAAATGAGGGCTGAGAGGTTACTGAACAATCTTTATGTATAAAGCTGATTTTTCAAATATATACGAAGAAATAATAAATAGTATTTTAAGGTTTCCTGCAAAAATATATGTAATGGAAATACAGGGTGAATGTAGTTTCACAAATGCAATGGGAATGCTTCCTGCAAATTAAAAAATCCAATGCCATCTGGCTGGATATATAAAGTGATTTTAGTTTCATATATACCATGAGAATATGTCCTGCAAATTTAAAAATTCAATGCCATCTGGATGGGTTCATTGTAGGTCAACTATTTGCAGAGTGAAAATAAAATGTGCAGGAAACATTCCCATTTGCCTTCTACTCAAAAGTAAAATCTCTTATGTTCCGAAACGAAGAGCAGTTTTTTAAAAATATAGAAACACTACGTACCATCATGTATTGCGCATTAAAGTGAAAAAACAAACAAAATGGTTGACCAACAATAATTGACAATATAGGAAAAAATAATGTTTATGATCGGAGGGCGAAATTATAGAGTGTGACAATTATGCGAGTTAATAGAAATTGAACCTATTATTAAGTATCCAAGTAAAGCAAAGGTACTTATTGACTTTACAATGTCCGTCTGTCCGTCCGTCCATTTGTCTGTCCCAGCGAGAACTCGGGAACGGTTTTGAATTTTCGAAACTCTTTTTTCAGAAATCAATAGCTAGTCACTTTAGCTCTCCCAGCCACTATTTTCAGTAACCTAAGTTAACTGCAACCGCCTGTCTATCCGTCTGTCCGTTACTAAACACTTTAATTGATGATGTTAGCTTGCTGGGTTTATTAATTTTGAACTTATTTAAAGCTGGAAACGGTTAGAAAATAAAAATTGTAAAAATATATAATCAACTGCAAATATGAATAATAAAATACAATAAAATAAAGAAAATAAATCTAAACGTTGAGCGTTAGTAAGAGATTATATTAGATGGTATCCCTAGAATTGTTCATATAAGAAGATTTAGTTGTCTTTAGGTCTTGTTCATTAAGAATAATAACAGTTTTATTGTTTATGCAAGAGTTAATTTTAAACATGTCTGTTTGCTTTGTGGAGTCCGAGATCGAAAGGGAATTATTCCATGAGATGATATATGGTTAGAAAAAGAAGAATGGGTGATTGATAAGACCCAATCCTAAAAAATCTGAATCTGAATTATGTCCAGAACTGCATCGTTTTTATCCTTCAAACAAATGCAACAATTTCTTCTCTACATAAATTAAAAATTAGTTTTAGTTTGTTTCATCTATGACATAAGCTTTTTGATGGTTTTTTATTTAGCTTCTAATATTCTACACTATATACATATTTTAAATTGTAAACAAATTATTATTAATATATTCTTATTAAATTTTGAATGAAATATGAAGTAATTTTTTTGATAAGTATCTGATTAAATAAATTATAGCTACGAACAATTATTATCTAAAACAATGTTTTACATAACCATCATATTAAAAATAAGATAATAATAACCTAGCAACGGTTCACAAAAGCAAGATGGATTTCAAATAAAGAAAAAAACCGGTTGAAATAAAAAAATATATATAAGAGAATGCTTGACTGTAATTATGGCCGCTGCTGAGAATACTGAAATGATGTCAATAATAAGTGTTCGTGATGTTTCCGTCAGTTGCGCTTGTATCATATTTCAGAACGACATCAAAATATTATTGCTTTGCAACATGCAATGTTTCTGTAGGCGTTGACATATCCGCACGAAGCTCTTTGATGGGTTTCCTTCAGTTTTACAATAATTAATTTTTCTGCAGTTTGTCTATTGTACTTAAAATAATTAGAGTAACTTTCTAGTTATAACTCATGCTTTATTTGCCATTTATAGTTGAAATTTATGATCGTGGCTGTAGTTACCATAAACAAAAAAATATAAATTATATTATATAATAAACTTTTCCGCTATTTAGGTATGTTATTAAAATTTATTTGTTTTTTTGATAGCTTTACTTTATAACCTTAAATTTATTTATTTATGTAGGTAATTTAGATCTAAAATTATTTATTTTTTAATTTCCTTTTTATACAAGTTCTTATCTTCTTATTTCGGTTCATTATATTATCTTTTCTTTAAACTTCTTCATTCCTGTGTATTTCGATCTCAATGAATTCAATAAAGCATTTAATACTATTTTAATAGTTAACTTTTTCTTACGATGGAAATTATTTATACGTTGCTCGGAGCAGTAATCATGTTCTTTTTAATTTCAAATCTTTATTTTAGCAACTCTTGTTATTTTGGTTCCGTGGGACCTGCGAACGTAGGCTTTGCGAACAGAACCTTTTCGTGAGCTTCGCGAACGCGCATACCTAGAATTAATCTAAGCGTTGACTATCGGTGAGCTTTGCTAACACGCTTAGGGACCTTAAAAGTGTTTGTCTATTGAAAACTCACTACTCAATTTTTAGCACGATTACTATACCTCTCTTCTCTTAAGGTTGAGCGCTAAAAATTGTGGATGTTTATTTCAGCAAAATAAATTATTTCACAAAAAATAGTTGATATCGAGAAAGTACTTCTTTAGCTTTATACTTGAGAAAAAAAAGTGTTTTTTTGATTTTTTCAAAAACCACATTGCTAATTATGTTGAAAATTTGGGAAAGTACTAATGAATAAATTTTTGAATGTATTTTATTATTGGCAAATATTATATCAAAGGGCGTCGAAATATATTCTTTGAAGTCTTAGATTTGATCATTTTTTAAAATTTGATACATAAAAAATAATTGAATCCCTTACCTTATAGGCCTTTGTAATAGTATTTGAGCCCCACTCCTTACACCGGGTTATATCTATGTTTTTTTTTTACTTAAATCGAAACAATACCAAAGGAGATTAACACCAGCGCCATTTTATCATAAATACAGCGCTTAAATTTTGTTTATATATTCTTCTCCCTTATATCTATACTACAGTCCCATTTGACCCATTCAAATTTGAGCAAAATTAACGAAGATAGACGCTATTCCTACTTTGCATTACTTTTTAATGTACACTATTTATAATTTTCCCCGTTCAAATCTGATCAATAGTATCACAGACAGACGCCAGTGTCCTTTTGGCATTAATATGGCGCATGAATTTTGCAAGCTTATTTTTCCTCTATCACATTTTAAATATGATGACGTTTTTTGTTTTCATTAAAATCAGGTCAAATGCTGTACATAGCTAGTCTATCTACTAGATAATTTTTCAGGTTTAGAATCTTTCAGGAAGAGAATTGTTCAGAGAGATTTTTTCAGATATGAAATTTCCCACGTCTAAGTATAATCCTATTGAAGAAAAAAAATGAAAAATACAGTTATAATAAAATTAAGCATATGCGTAAAACGAATTGCTCAATGGATTGATTAAAATTATTTTTTAAACGATATTTAGAACATGATAAATTAAATGTCCAAAAAATTCTGAATTAATCACTTAAAAGAAATTGCAATAAGTTAGTCTAGTGCCATATGAATATTAGATAAAATACCGATGCAAAGATTTACTATTTTTTTAAATCATTTAAACAAAAAATATTATTTATTATAATTCATAGTATTCGGCATTCAGACTGAAAATCACTAATTATTGATCTAATCACACGTTTTATGCGATTATTTGTATCAGTTTTTTTACCCAACATGTTAATTTAAAAAAAAAACGGAATTATTAATAATTCCAAAATACTTATTTGGAAATTGAGAGTTACTTTCTACTTGATTTAGCATTTAAAAAATAGCTTGTATAATAATTGCAATAAAATTTCCATCTCATCAACTTATGAAAGAGGATATTGCCAATTTGTTATAAATTTCTAAAGTATAAGGTTTATATTACACACATTAACGAGAATAAAATACTTAGAATTGGGAGAAGATGAGCGCAAAAAATAAATAATTTTGAATATCTGGGAGTAACAGACGAAGAAGAAATAGACGCGAATGAAAGATCATGAAGTCCAAAAAGGAAAAAAGAAAGCACAACCAAGATTATATCGAACAGTGATACAACCTACAGTATTTTACGAATCCGGAGGAAAATTTTTGCAGGAGTGAGAGTAGAAGGAAATGAATGGAGAATAAGAGTAAAAAAATTACGCTAATTAGGACATATGGAGAGAATATAAGATCAGAGATGGGCCAAGGGGTGAATGAAGTAGAAAAAAGAAGAAGAGAACGATCTTGTAAAAATTGGATAGAGGCATGTAAAAGGGACTTCAGGAAAGTGGGAATCTATAATTGGAAAGAAACTGTCATTTATAGAAAAAAGCGGAGAAAGGTGGTTCGAAAATTTAAAACTATGGTTCTTTAAGGCCGTTATATATAAGGTTTTTATTGTTGGTAAATATGGCAACAGCTATAATAGCTTCTCAATTGACAATTGTGTCACTACTATATTACATTTTGTCACATTTATTAAAGTGATAAATATATTATAGCATATAAAACTTTTAATTTATGGTTTAAAATATTTCTGTATCTTCAATTTGCATCTAATAACAGTTTTATTCCAATCGAAATGTTCACTTGGATTTCTGTATTACTCTTGCTATGTGAGTTTAACGTGTGATAACGACACAGGATATCTAGTAAAGGTATAAATATATATTTTTATCGACTCATATTTTCTTAAATTTAATCTAAAATAAATATTAATTGAAAATAGTATAATATGTTTTAGATATTTTTACAAAAAATAAAGATTAAAGACACATGAACTATCCCATATATTTCTTTAAAAAAATATTTATAGGATTCATTTTATGACAATTATAATAAATTTCGAATTTTTTACAATTTTTTAATAACATTGACAATATTTTATAGCAATTAAGGACTATTTATAACTATTTCATAGCAGTTTACTATTTTTTGAAAATTTTAGGAATTATTGCTATTGTTTTGATTTTTTTAGTTTCTTTATGAATTTTATTGCTCTTTAGGCAATTTTATAGCAAATTTCGTTTTTTGTGCAATTTTTTAATAATTGTATAATTTTTTATAATAATTAATGTTAATTTAAATCAATATTACAATTTTGGCAATGTTATAGTAATTTTTTTCTTGTTTCATAGTTTAATTAGGAATTTTTTTAAAATAGTAATTCCTTAACATTTTTTTAATTTCGTAGCAATTTTTTGCTTTTTTTAGAAATTATTTTATGATAGTTACAAGAAAGTTTACAGCAATATTCGCTCTTGTCTCTATTTTATTATTATAATTATTATCAGTTTTTAGAATTTTTTTTTTGAATTGTGATTATATTATAACAAATTTTAAATATTTTGCCATTTTTTAATAAATTTCACAATTATTTTATAGTAGTATTATAATTTTGTGAATTTAATAGCGATTTTAAAAGTTTATTATAATTCCTTAACAATTTTATATCATTTTTAAAATTTTTAGCAACTTTAGCTTTAATTTTATGACAATTATAGCAAATTTAAAACTTTTTGACAATTGTTTTATAGTGATTAAAAATATGTTTTAGTATTTTTATAATTCTATAGCGATTTGATGATTTTTAGAATCAGCCATTATATAAAGGCGATTACAGCAAATTTTATAGCAATATTCGCTTAAGTTTTAATTTTTTCAGAAATTTTTTAACAATTTAAGCATTTTTATAGCGATTTTGACAATTATTTTATAGCTATTATAGCTATTTTAAATCAATATTATAATTAGTTTTATAGCGATTTCTGCTTTTGGTTCGATTTTTCAGCATTTTTATTGACAACTTTATGTTCATTGTACCAGTTTTATAGCAAATTTCAATTATTTTGTGATTTTGAAATTATCTTATAGTAATTGAATTTCGTTTTGATTTTTTTAACATATTTTATAGCGATGTAATCAATTTAAACGATTTTATAGCAATTCAGTTATTCTATAGCAATTTTATAGTTAATTTTAAAGCTGTTCTGTTTTGATTTTTTAGTTTTTTTTTAAGAACTTTATAGCAATTTATGCATTTTATGCATTTTTTAGCAAATTTAGATTTTTCTCCGATTTTTCAACGATTTTGACAATTATTTTATAGCAATTAAGTACATTTTATAGGAATATGTTAATTTTAAAGCAATTTAACAATTTTTAAAATCGATAACAATAAAATTACGGCAATTACGGAAAGTTCTACAGCAATTTTCAATTTCATTGCGATTTTTTAGTAAATTTATTGCTATTTTCTAGCGATTTAATCAATTTAAATAATTTTATAGTTAATTTTATAGTTAATTTTATAGCTATTTTCCCTTTAATTTTGATTTTTAGCAAGTTTTTTTTAAGAACTTTATAGCAATTTATACTTATTTTTAGCGAATTTGATTTTTTTTAACGATTTTGACAATTATTTTATAGCAATTAAGTACATTTTATAGTAATTTTATAGGAATATGTTAATTTTAATGCAATTTAACAATTTTTAAAAATAAAATATATTTCAAAATTAAAAAAAAATCGCAAAGGGAGATTTGACAGTATTTCTTGATTTTCATAATTTGTCCACAATTAAATTTCCAACATTTTGAAAAAATACTTACTATGGCAATACATTATTTTGTGTTTATAATAAATAATAAGTATCATACACTCAAAAATTATCCAATTAAATTCTACATTTTAATTAAAGGTTCAGTTATATTAAGTAATTAGAAATTTAAAATATAGGTATAATGTAAGTATAAATTAATTACTTGATTTAAATTAAATACTTTAATTAAAATCTAATTACAAAGGTTTATTCGATTTCTTGATAATTAGTATAGAAATTTCTTAAAAAAGACAGAAATAATTCAATTAAATTGTTAAAGCCAAATAATTTAATTATTATTGTTACATACTGATAATGAAATTAAATACCTAATTTCAATGAATTTTTAAGACTGAATTATTTGATGTAATTATAATTATTATTAAGTTTAAATTTTTTCGCATAACGAAAATTAATTTTAAGCATTTAAAAAAATGGTGAAAGCGCTAATTGAGAAAAAAGGGTATTTTTATTAAAATTTCAAGCTTCATTAAAAATGAAGAATATTATTACTTTCACGCTCTATATATACCACATATACATATAAGGTATTGTATATAAAGGGAAAATATTTTTTTTCGGGTAAAAGTCCGATCTCGAGATTTTGACTTTTCTTCACGTTTCTACGTCCAAAAAATCCATTTTTGACAAAATGCATGTACGTTTGTGTTTGTGTGTAATAAAATTTTTCGATAACGATTTTTTTAAAAGTACTGAACTGATTTTAACCAAATTTTGACCAAAGTTTTGGTTTTAACTTAAAACTAATCAATTTTGGCGTCCATCGAGGAACGTTAACAGCAATTTAAATGCTGTCAAAGTTTTAAGAAATTCATAAAAAAAATGGAATTGATCAAGTTTTAATAATTTTTTTTAAGTTGGTCTCATGGTATATTATCCTGTAATGAAGATATTATTTAAATACTCTTTGTTAATAAATTCGATAAAATATTATTTCATTTACAGGCTTAATAGATAAAAGGCAGCTATAGAAAAAAAAGTAACATTTATTGTCAATGAGCTGTCTAATTCGTTGACATATAGTCATGGACATGCCTTAGGGTAAGAATTGTGCTATTTCGATAGAAAGAGATGAAATGATGGTTCGGTCAATCTCTATCTCTCTCAAAACAGTATCTTATAGTTAGGATGTTAGAGATATCGCTAGATCTAAACTATACGTTATTTTGCTCACTCTTTTCAGCAAAAAAATATTGCAACTGTATACGCGTTGGGTACGTTCATGAATAGATGTCAATGGTCTAATTGTCTATAAGGTGCGTTCAGTTATGATACGAAAAGGGACATATAAATTATAATATACAGAGTTCCGATCGAAAATATTATATACAAACTACTGATAGTGTATATGGATAAAATATTATAAGAAGGATTTTGTGAATCAAACAGAGTTAAAAATAAGCTATAATAAGTCTTTCTTAAAAAAAAAAACAAAATACTACACATATATAGCGAGAAATTGTTATGTTGGCCACAATCTATATTTTTAAAATAGGAATTGGTTATTAATGATTGTATAAAAAATTTGGTTTTTCTTTTTTTGTAAATTAATTTGCTAGTTATATGTCATTATTTAATGGAAATAAAAATATTAAAAAAAAATTTAAGTATAAATGAAAAGATTTGGATTAATGAAAAATAAATTTGTATGAATATAGAATTTGCTGAATTTGGAAATTTTAGAAAAATAAAATAAAATAACAAATTATTCTATAAAATAAATTTTACTTGAAAGTAACAGAGATAAACTAAGTAATAGTTCAACTAGAAGAATAGTAGCATGTATTATCTAAAAAGACAAGAAAATTGGAAATTTACTAATATGTCAGACAGTGCAAAATTGATATAAATAACAACTAAAGAGTCACAAAAAACCATAGGAAAAAAACAAGTAATATCAACAAAAAGATGAGACCGAGAAAGACTGAAATAGCCAGAGAGAAAAAAGTGACCGAATACAAGCAGCATCGAAGAAAAGGAGTATGAAAGAAAATTGCAAAATCAATTATTGAACGTAATCATTTTTTTTTGTTTCGTATTAATTGAAATTAGCTTTATTGATATATTTTTAATTTTTGATATTTGTTATTTGAAAATTGAGATAATCAAGGATATGGAGACTTCTAACGAGAGTGCGGTGGTCTAAATTAGCTTATCAGATTAATGAGCTAGTAAAAATCTGTTTAAAATATAATATTCTTGGATCGAACAATCTCGACATTTAATTCCTTTCAGCAATCTCCGAAATGCTATTCCTGGTGTGATTAGATCAGAATATGCTAAAGATTATAACTTTCAGTTAATAACATTTAATTCTTTATATCCTTAAAATAATAGATTTCTTGAAGATCAGATAAAAAACACGAAAAATTCTACCGACCAATACAAAATAGGTAAAGTCTAGTAGAATTATGGGTCGAATTTTTGATTTTCCTTAAAAACGTATCACCAATAACACAAATTTTATATAAAATTAAAAATAATTAAGAAAGAGAAAAGAAAAAATTTTGATACATATATACATTATCGTACAATTAATAAATAGACAAAAGGTATCCGTTTCAGACAAAAATTTTCTGGTTTCTATATTATAGAAACTCCCAGACCCAATTACAAAATTTTCTTGGAACATGATATCGATGAAAATCATTTATCGTCCGATATTAGCTGATTAAATGATTTTTTTAACAAATTAAACAAACCACTGTCACTGATGTTCCAGATAAAGAACCCCAATCAAAAATTACTGGCAATACTAGATTTTCTCTTAGAAGAACAAGAAGACAAAAAAACCTGTTCATATTTGAAGATATGTTGGACTTGGTATGTTCCAGTCATCAGGTTGGGATGCAGTCACTACCAGGCGAAGACTTACTAAATTTTTAGTTAATTAGTGTAATTATCAGATCTTATTTATTATAATAATATATCCTAGAATCAGAGAACACAAAATAGTACATTAACATATATAGTGGTTAATAGGGATTTACACAAGACGAGATAAGGCGAGAATTTCAAAAATCTTGTCTCGGTCTCGTTAATTGAGAAAAAAATAAGTCTCGTTTTAGATCGGTCTCGTCTCGTAACCGTTTGTCTCGTCTCGTCTCGTCAAATCTCGGTAATACAAAAGGAGGTAATTATTAATTCTATTGTAATTTATAAATACGTGATTATTTATTTATTTATTTTTATATTTGGACGTTACTAAATCATTATCTATACAAATTATAACTATAAACATATTGTTATATAATAAAATACAACTTTTTTTCATTCATACAAATTACAATATTTTCGCAAACATACATTTTACATTTCGTTAATGATAAATGTTAATTAGTTTAAAAATAATATTTTATTATATATTTTTTATTTGGGAGATGAACGTCCAACCAGACACCGTTTTAAAAAAATTACAATTGTCGAATTTGAATTGGAGAACATTTTAATGTTGATTTGGTTATTTCTATTTTTAATAGAATTTAAAATATTTTATTCTGCACACATACCTTCAACAATAAATGTAGTTTCTAGGTTAGGTTAACCTAACCTAAGATTTAACCGGGTCATAAAATTTTATTACCCTCGAACTGTTTGGAAGTACTAAACAATTCGAAACACATTGAGAGTGTCATTTTATATAAAATATAATATTTTACAGATGGTTATATTTCGTGAATTTATCATAACCTATGCAGATCTTTCTTTTATTATAAAAAAAAAATTAAATGTTGATACTGCTTGCTATTTTATTTTTCTCAGAAATTCAGAAACAAATTCTGAAGAAATATGAACGAGATTCTCGCATCTCGCCGTATGGTCTCGGTATCACCTAAATAATTTTCAAAAAGGTCTCGTCTCGCTTTCGTCTAAGTTTTACGAGACGAGATGAGACGAGACGAGAAAAGTATCGTTCTCGTATGAAGCCCTAGCGGTTAAGGCTCTGTTTTATTTTTGATCAGTTAGATATAGATATCAGAATGAAGTTAAAAAAATATAATTAACATATGTAATAAAAAAAGCTTGTCAAAGTTTTTTCTCTTAATACTAAGAAATTCAATAAGTTATGCTTAAGAAATTTGGATTTAAGAACGGCTAGTAAAAATCAGCAACCTTGGACAAAGGACCACGCACCATGCTTATGCAAAATGGCTCCAGGTCAAATTGTCTAATTTTTTGATATATGAACTCTACTCGACTTATGAGTAAAAGTCTCCATGGGACCAAAGTTATTCTATGTCTAGTTTTAGATATACAGGGTGTTAAAATCATGATAATAATAATATTTGTCTGTAAAACAAAAAAAAATCTCTGATATCAATTTTTGATCACCCTGAATAAAATCATTTAGCTGGGCCAGGAAATAATTTATTATGTATAAAGCTAATATTGTAAATAGTTTTGAAGTTTTTATTACGTAATTGTGCTCTTGTAAATTATTTACTTTAGAAATATTTGATTTACCCCTGTATACTAACAACGTTTTCGGTATATTTACATTTTCAAACGAGATTCAGTTCAACAATAAAATCGTTTTTATCAATTTTAGTATAGGAATTGTATTTTTTTTAAAAAATGATGATTTGTGCCATAGGATGACTTTGATCCCATGGAGACTTTTGACCTGGGACAATTTTGCATAAGCATGGTGCATGGTCCTTTCCTAAGTTTGAAAAGCTTCAGGAAAATCCAATTTTTATTCTTGGAAAACGATGGCACATACATGGGCCTGAATAATTTATTTAAGATTGCACCAGGTGAGGCAGCCAATCCTGGGGAAGAAGTACCTTCTGAAGATGATGCGAAATTGAAGGTTTACAAGGAAAAGTGTGAAGATTGGTGTTACATGAGCATTCATTTTATTTAAAGTAGATTCGGAGCTTGTACCTCATATAACTTGTTACCCAGATATGTGGAAAGTACTTAATGATATTTGTGATAAAAAATGTGAGTACTCTTTGCATGCTTCTGTCAAATCGGTGATTGGGGCTAAATGTGAGTCTCTTAAAGACATACCAGGACATATTGCCTGATATAACGAACTATGGGCTAGATTTGTAGAAAGAACTTCAGCATTCAGTAAACTTCAGTAAAAACTCATTAGAGGCCGCTTTACATCCCCCAGAAAACTCAACGAAAGACAAAGGATCATTTTTCCTTACTACAGTGTCGCTTAAATTAATTTTTTATCACCAAAAATTTTGACCCAAACATATAGTTCCATTTGTTTTGTATCTTCACCGGTTATACATTATTGTGGTATGGCTTCTAGTTTTATTTTTCATTGAATAATTTACCACATTTGGATATGGATAATCATCTGTTTTTATAAATTTTATGATGATTCAGAAGAATATTACATCTATAGTTTATTATATAAAATAAATTATTCTATAAATATTTTTTAAACAACAAATGCATTACATAATTACCGCTGGTTTTATTTTTTTTTTTTAATAAAACAATTTATATGAATATAAAATATAATTTTTATAAGGACAGTTTATACTTCCTGGTTTTATATATTTTTTAAAAATATATCTAATAAATTATTTTACACATTATTTCTCAGTCGTACAATAGTTTTATTAACCATTAACACATATCGACTAAAATTTTCGTTCTAAATAATTAAAAAAAGTTCTCATTTACTCGTTATGAGAATTAATTAATACAAAAAACTATCTTTTTTTCTTTTGTTATTATACATTAATAATTATCTGGAGAATCTTTTAAACAAAACATGATGTTTAATAACTAAAATATTCCTTCTAATAGGATATAGGGTGTTAAAAATTTAAAAATGTATATTTGAAATTCGTATATATTTTTTTACTAAACTTCACTGATAGTTGAATTGATCTAAAAAAACCTGAATACAGAAAAATCATTGACTCGCTTTTATATAAGGAAAATACCAATACGAGACCTCTTAACCCTCCTATTTTGTACGACACTGCTTAAATTTTCATTTTGATCCTATTTTTAAATTTGCATGGTATTTTTTTTAAATATGATTTTGGCTAATTTTGTAAAAGTTTCATTAGTGTTTTAGTAAAAAATTCCTAAATGAATTACACTCAACTAAATATGAATATCTTGCAAAAATAAAATATCCACTTTAAAGAATGGGAACAAAAAAGTACATAAAAAATATGTTCAAATTCAAAAATAATACTTCCAAAATTAAAATTTAAGTAGTGTACAAAATAGGGGGAGTTCTGGGTCCCACAATCCTGCTGTACGCCACTGGTAAAAGTAAATCAATAATTTTTTTGCAATTATGTATCTTTTGTATTAATTTAACTGCCTGCCAGATTTAGTAATAAAATATAGGGTATAATTATCATTTTTAAGTTTTTGAATAATATCTCGGTTAGGAGGAATATTTAATTTTTAAGTAAATTTTTGGTAAATAATTCTGGACAATTATTAATGAAACACACTATATTTATTTGAATTATGAAATTTATTATGTAAATAAATATTGACTTGTTTAATTCAATGAAATTAATTTTGACATTTTTAATTAGAAAAATATTTCAAAAAGGTGTGTCATAAAATTATCTTTCTTTTAATATAAAACATTAATAACAATATTTTATTACTTACCAAACAATTTTTTTTAAACAAATAATTAAGTTTTAAAAGATTTTTAAGAGTCATTTGATCCCTATTTTGTTATTAACGGACAGCCCATGGATTATTACCAATTTTTAAAAAAAATCGTTACTAATTTTTTCAACTTAAAAGCCCGCAACTTTTTTTAGGTATATTTTTTTATATTTATTTACGTTATTTTTGTTAAATTTATAACCCACCTTTTTGTTACACCCTGTATATTTTCTTGCAATCCTGCTTATTATAATATTTTTTATTATTGACAAATAATGAAATGTTCTCACCTTGTTGATTATTCTTTCTCGTAGTTTTCTTTTCTTTCATCCACGGGTACTCAGGAACATTGACGCCAGGCGAACCCATACCATGTGGTACGTCCATGGGATAAGCTCCTGCCGGTGGAGTTTGCTGAGGACTAATCGGCGGACCATGGGGAAGCTCCCCCGATAAATGGGGTAAGGCAGTCATGAATTCAGCCATCGACGGTTGGCTGTTAATAAACCCTGTCTCATTGCAACCTTCCAAAGGTTGAGCTGCGGCCGGCACCGCGGACAACCAAAAGGTCCCGCTTCCGCCGGCCGCAGCTCCTTCTGGAGTGTTGGATCTCGTCTTCACAGCTACGAAGTCGTCCTCCTCCAGGTGACCCGTCGGCATCCGGATAAAATGCTCGATTTTCATCGACTAATTAAGCAAGTTCTTTTTTCACTCAACATCACAAATAATCACTGTCAATAAAATTCCCCGCGAGCGCACTATTTAGCAAGTATGCGTTTTTTTCGCGGAAAAACCGGCGAAATTCAAGCGACGAGAAATAGGAAACGATTGTTACGTGTTACGTGTATGTTCGTAGTTACTGTTAGTGACGGTTGTTTTTGTTTCTTTCTCATTGAGGAGGATGATGGCTGGTCACGTGGTCGGAGTAACAGCCAATGGGAAATCGGCGCGAGCAACTCTGTGGGCAGGCTTCGGTCACAAGGGGGCGGGCTCTGCGTTAGCGTGACGACCTGTCGGACAATTACCAGGTAAAAATTTTATAATAAAAAAAAAATGCCCGATTCCATTCAAATTTGACTATAAAAGTCCACCTCACATATTCATAATTATTTATAAAAATTTTTATATCAGAATAATAAAAATTAACTGTGAAAATTTAATATTAAACGTTAACAATATTCGCCCGATTTATAATGATGGATTGTCAAAGACGGACAGGGGTGTTGTGATACCGCGTGGGACCCCGTACGCAGTTAAATACAGAGGGACGCCGAACGTCGCGGCGATTGACGATGCGCTGTTTCAAGAATTGTTCGGAGGGGCGTAAGGATCTGTTATCATTTTGATACTACACTTTTAAATTTGAATCGTACAATTCGAATAACAATCTGACAATGGATTTTTGTTTATGTCAACATAGTTGATGTTATTTGATTTTAAAGTTAACTTTAATAAATATATTATATGATTATAATACTAAAGCATATATGGGAATTTTTATTATTTAGTCAATCATTCGGTATGATTAATATTAGATTAAGGATTCATATTAAATCACTCAGCGACTGAAATGCATCTTAAAAAAATTTAACAAATAAAAAATAAATGTCTCCGACTCAGAGTTGGGTTTCTACCAAGCACTCCGATAGATGTCATCGAAGTTGAAACTTGCGAACCTCCCCTGGAGCTAAGAAGAAAGTTCCTATATGCAACAAATTTTTATCGGAACAAAAATCTAAATCGCCAAACATAATTAAAAAATCTGATGTGGTCAGCACATGATCTTTCGCTATTTTTGAATCAAAAATTTACACGTTAACACAAAAAAGTATGAAAAAAATTTGACTTTTTTGTATATCTGGCAACAATGGCAAAAATTTTGAAAATTTTAATGATAGGAAAATAAACTATACAAAATATATGTGTAAAACTTTACTCATAGCAACTGACTGACAACTTCCTGCTGCCCGATTAACACCAAAATCTAATCAAATCTAATCTAGGGTATCAGAATCTTGTATGAAAAATTTCAAACTTTTTAATTCAGTAGTTTTTGAGTTATCGTGTTTATCCATTGAAAACTCACTATCCAATTTTTACCTCTCTTATCTGGAGGGCGAGAGGTAAAAAGTAACAAATCTATCTGTACAACTAAATATTGGGCAAAGAAAAAGAAACCCCTGGTGGTGGATAGATTTATTCATCCCAATACATTAAAGGATATGTATGGTCTGATCTTGCATCCATTTTATATTTCTGTGGTTTTTTCGATTTCTCTTCCTCTTGAAGTATGATGCTGATACGCAATTTCTCGCATTGGGAATTTTTTGTTCCCTTTCTACTCCCAGTTTAGGATCAGATCAAATTTTCTATTTTTCTTTATGATTCTTCCTTGAAGTTTGTTTTGAATGGTTGATCTTAGAACTCCGTTTAGTCGACAGACTGCTTTGAGGGTCTTTATCAGGACACCTTCATCATACCGAAACAGGTACCGTTTTGATACAGATCTAATCAATTAACTTTCCTTTTTCGCTATTTTATTCACTTGCAATATGAAAATAAAGAAGTTGCGTACCCACCAATCGAGGCATCACTTCTTCTTCGCAATTCTTCTCAAAGCAAAATTTGTTGAAATTCTATAACATAGTGAAAAATCGGTTTTATCGCACCTTTTGAAGGATATTGATCAAGGTTACAACAATCTGATCGATAGCATGGAAAGGCATTAAAGCCGGCGCCAGATGATAACACCTTCCAAAGTTGGACGTTTGATGCATGGTTGGACGTATCATGTGGCCGTTGCTCGAATTAGGAGTGTTCAGTGTTAAGCGTCCAATGTTCGTGTTGGAGCATATTCGGGCTGTTGTCGGTTTTTTGGCCCGTTTCAAACGGATTTTTTTTTCACTGGACAGTACAGTTGGAACAAACTGCTACACGATTCCGTGGATGGTTGTATCTTGTATAGGGCAGTGTCAGTGACGTAGAACTGTTAGCTGATCGGGAACCAACTAAAAACATGATCCATAAGAGTACGTGTGTCTTTCTTATCGATTTTTTATAAAAAACTATACTTTAGGCAATTTTAATTGAATGTTGTTTCATTCTAAATAAAGTTAAATTAAGTGTAAATGTGCGTTAATGATAAGAAGTAATAATTTAAACATTGTTAGTTATTACGCGTGGTCAAATTTTTATGTGATGTCTCAAATAGGTTGGGTTATGAAAGTTAGAAATAATAGCCAACGTTGGGTCAAATGTATTGGATTCTAACAATCGTTCCATTCCATGTCAATTATCCAACATTTGCCGGCTTAAGGCTGCGATTGAAGTTCCAGGACGCCATACTCTTTGTTAAGTACCCCATTAAGTCTGGCAAGCGGGAAATGCTAAATTTGTCACTTCACATGTCAGTTCACTTGTCGCTTATCGATATATGTTTTGTCAGCATCAGGCATATATGTAATACTCCTATATCACCAACGTCCTATCTTTGCCTGTAGAAACAAAGCATTCCGACAGAAGGAGATACAAGATCGGAATTGGGTGCCAACGCGCATGCCCATATACATTGGCGTCGTGTCCCGTGGTGAAAAAGGAACGTAGAGAAAAGGAAAATTAAGCAAACGTAGGCGATTTTACAGATGTGACGCCTATGCCTATCCGAGACTGCGTAAGAAAGAAACGATCGTCTACACTCTACTATCGGCGACACACTTCTCTCTCAAGCTGGCGATATAGGAGTATTACATATATGGCTTCAGGTTGATGTAAAAAAGTAAAAAATGAAAGTTACTTATTAAACGCAATGGCTATTGTCCCCGAATGGAACCAAGAGAATAGCTTGTAACACTCTTTATCGATTTTTTTTTAAACTGAGTTCTGAACACACAAATAATAAAATTTTGCCTAAAATGTATAACTTTTTAGAAAAAAATTCCTATTCACCTTTTTGCATTTCAATTACGCTCAATTAAATTATGTTTAAAAAAAATTAACGACCTTAAATGAAAAGTAAAAATAAGAAACTTAAAATAACTAATTGACTTGATATTTAATAATCCTTAATATGCAAAAAAAAAATTAACCATATGTATATCGGAAAAACTAAAGTGATATAAAAAGAAAATTAGCTGCCGCTTATAAATTAGTATATACAAATCAAACCTTTTTTCCCTAATTAAAGTCAAAAATATCAAAGAAAAAACAAATACACAGTTTACAAAATTCCATACTAGGATTACAATAGTAGCTTAATTTTCCAAAATAAGCAATACTTGGGATAAAGAATATAATCTCCAATGGCGGCTCCCCGAAGAAATATTTTGTTGATCATTCTTCATTTTATTTTCTGTTTCTCTAATATTTTTTTAAATTTTACAATTAATTCTCAGTAGTTATTTTTGAATCTGACAACAGTGCCCTGAGACTAGATTTTGCAAACACTATATATATATCTCAAACCCTAAACACGTGTTGATCAACACAGTTGCCGTTTTTCGACCAGTCCAATTTTTAAATACCGTAAAAAATAGCTGAAATGGCAACACTCTTGGTAGGCTAGCCTCAAGTCTGCTACTTGCCTGAGTGCCTTTTTGAAAAAGATTTAAAACAAAATGATATTTTATGATAATATTATTGATCCTTTTTCGCAAACTAACGACCATATAGAATTCCGTTCATATATAAAAATTAATTAGAAGGAATAAAATATGAAAAATTCAAAAAAAAGAAAAAATATTAAAAATTCAAAAAAGAAAAGAATAAAAAACAAAAAACGAACAAAAAATCATTTTTGGAAAGAGAAACTCCATTCCTCCACGTAAGTTCTTGATGGGCAACAATTAATTCTGTCACTGAAGTAGCTGGTACGGTCCTGCGAAAAGGTTAAATTAATTGGCCGAAAAGAGTATATTTTTATAAAAAGTTTTATATCCAGCCTCCTCTCATAAAAAGTTCACGAGCTGCCACTGATAATCTCATAAATACCCAAAGATGGATATCACTGTTTTTTCACACCACAAGATATTAATTCAACTCAGACAAGGCAGAAATTTTGACCAAAAAGAACGTATTGAAAAGGACAGTAATATAAACTTATATTTCTTTCCATAGAAAGTATTCAGCTTTGATTTAATTCTCCCATTCCATAAATGTAGCTATATATAACTATAACTTGCTACTTACTCTACCTCGTGGTGATGTGGAAATGAGTATTTTGACTAAAATGCACGTTGAAGTAGACTTTGCAGCGCTGGTACGCTAAAACTGCTGATTTGACAAAAAAAAGGTTAGAAAATAAAATATAGAAATTTTTTTTTACTTTAATTTATTATATAAATATTTTTATCGTTAAAAGAGTCTGAAAGGAGATATTGTCAAAAAATCGTTGTTTTGTCGCCATTTTTTCCAATATAGTGGCGAGAGCGGTAAAGATACGAAATGGCAAAGTAGAAATTCGGAAAAAACATAAAAATTGATAAATTTACCAATTTTTAAAATTCTCGGAAAACTTTCCAGGTAAAATTACCAAATGATTATACTATAGAGTCAAACCGATTTTGGTTTGTATTGACAGTTGATGGTAATTTCTCCCCAAGAGTCAATATTGTTGTCTGTATTTCATACTAAGTTTATTTTATTTATTTTTGACATGTTCCTGCCATCTTGTTAATGAAATTTACATGAAACGTTTTAAATTAATTTAGTTTAATCTTCCATATACTATGTCATATGTTGTTTTCAGTTTATTTATAAATAATTCTAGAGTCTGTCCAATCACTAGCTATTATTGGCAAAACTCACCTCTTGCATTTCTGGAATGTTATATTTATATATCAGGTAGAGTATAGGTCCTAAAACGCTACCCTGTGGCATATTATATGCATGAACTATTTCGATATCGGAATATTCCTTTTATTGTTTTATTTGACATATTATGTAAAACCTTTTGAGTAGAGGAGAAAAAATGGTTAGGAACCACCGGTATAGTTAATAAAGTTCAGTTTTGCTGGCATTAAAATATACATGATAATTAATAAATTGTTTGAATAATTATTAAAATCCTGATTAATTGAAATGTCAACTTTATTTATACATCGACCAATCTTAATATTTATTATTATTACATTGTAACTTAGTTTCTTGGTAAAAAATATGACCTTGCTACCGCTTCAGAAGGTCTTTTCTTTGTTTGCAGTGATAAATAGCCGGGGATTCTTAGATCGTTAATACGCATTTCAGACAACTATGATTGACAAAGACGAAAATCCCAGACGCACATCTGTATAAAAATAATATCCGTCAAAAACACAATCCGAAAACTAATACGAAACATTCTAGCCTTAGTTATTAGGAATCATTAATCAAGCGTTGGTCAGGAAATGAGTCAACCCTTCGGTCCTTTCTGACCGAAAATACGGCAGTTTACATACTGGACTTGGACATTGCGGCCGCCGTCTTAAGACACATGGTCATTCTACTCGCCATCTTTTAATGGTTAATGTGCTAAAGATGTGAAAGGATTTGATACACCGCTACGCAGGGTCGGCGGATACTATGAGATAATTGCTCGAACCCCTTTATCAAAAATAAAATAATTTTAAATAATGAAGCAAATACCGTAAAATTGATCCAGTGGCGTAATATAAAAAGTAAAGATAATATTTACCTACTTTACTTATTGTACCATAATTTTATTTAAAGGATATTTTGAAAAATAAATTCGAGCATTAAAACCAATTAAATTGATTGAAATTATTTTTCTGGCGATCTGAAAAGGGCATCGTGATTATTTTTGACATTTGAAATTGAAATTTCTAAATTTGTTTTATTTAATTGGAAATTAAAAATATTAAAAACATTAAGGCAATATATTTTTGTATCTGAAATAAATAATAATAATAATGAAGAATTTTCCAATCGGAATAAACTATTAGATCTGGTTAAAATCGTTAATTAGAACAATATATAGTAAAATAGACTTGAGAATAGTAAGTCAAAAGTGCAACTTTATTAACACATTGTAAAGTAGAAAACAACAAATTAATTTTACAAATATTAAATCACTAAATAAATTTTTTTTATGATCTTCCGGTCGCTCTAGTTCTTCAAACTTCTTTGTTCTTATCTACTTAATTCCAAAAAAGTATCTGATTTGATACTTTCTTTTCTACTATAGAATCTCTTGACTTCATAAAACCATTTGACAAAATTCAAGAGATTACAGAAATATTATTTAATATTTAAATAATCCTATTTCATTTTTCTAGAACCCTTAATCCAGCTTTTGCACCCAGAAAGGTTACGCCTTTAGAAGTGAAAAAGGATTAAATTCCGGTATAGCTGACCGCTGTACTGAAATGGGCTCCACCGAATTATCTATTTCATGACTTGTTTTTGATTAGTTTTTTATAATTCCACCAGGTTTAGTTTTTTGTAACGGTCTTCTTTATTGATTTTTTTCTTCTTTTAAATGATTTTTTCTTAATTTAAAAAAAAAATTATCTCATCGGTATACGTTTTATTTTTGATCCATATAACTGGCAAACATAAATATTTATTATTTAAAATAACTTTTCAATTAAAATATTTTAAATTATCAAATTCTAGACATTACAAAAATTAATTGTTTTCTTGATTTGTTATTATTCTCCCTTCAATTATTTTTTAAATTAATTTTTTTTTAATTTTTCCCATTAGATTTTATTGATATTACAACCCTTAGTTTATTCTTAGCACTGTATTCCCTATTTAACTATCTGACTTCGATTACTTAAATTTAATGTATTATGATTCCAAAATTTGAATTTTATTATATCATCTTTCATTGGCTTAACAAATTTTAAGATTCTTACACTTTTTCAAATTTATTGCCAATTTATCTTTAATACCTTCCTTTCCTTTTCTCTACTTACATATCAACAATTAACTTATTTAAAAACAATTCTGTCCGGAAATCAGTAAAAGTGACATGACAAGTGACAGAAGATAGCGAAAGTACCATCCTACACGCCGAAGTTAGGGGGGGTAACAATAAATTTAAATTTTTTTTAGATAATAATGATAATGATGGTTCTGAAACACAATTGTAGAAAATTGAAAATTATAAATCAGTTTTTTTTTTAAATAAATTGAACAATATTGTAACAAGTAAGATTTAAAAGTAAACGCTTGATGGATATCGGTACAGGCAAGGTAATAAAAAAGAAGACTAAGAACATAGAAGAGGAAGTTGATAAGTGACAGGTGACAAGTGGGAAGAAGAATATTAATATTACACCAAATTTAAAATTCACTATTTATTTTGAAATTAAGTTCCGATAAATATTTTAACATTCATAAATTCAGCACTAAAATAAAACTGATTAAACCATGAAGAATGAGAACAATTATGACTGTGCCAAAATTCAGAAGTAGTTCGAAGATATCTTTTTTCAGAAAGTGTCAAAATAAATTATTATTTAGAAACTTTATTGTCAGTAGATAGAAAGTCCTTTAACTTTAACGGTTCTGTAACTAACGACAATGACGTTTAGATTGTGACAATTGTACAAGAAATCAACTCGTTAAATTTTATTCTAAACGTCATCGCCTTTAGTTATTGAATCTTTAAAGTTAAAGGACGTTAGTGTTACAATCATTTTGTATAATAACCAAATAACAATGTTTTGTAGCGATTGTTATTTTTAGTGTTTTAAGGTGTTTGATTTTAATATTCGTAGTTTTATTGCATTTTTATAGCATCTAGTTAAAATGGAAAAGCAATGTGAACTGAAGAATTGAATTTTGAGCGCTCAAGCTCGTGAAATAATATTTTACAACTTACAAAAAGAGATGCAACTGCAAATAAACCGATTATTAACTTAGACAAAAGACAAAAGCGCGTGACTGTTATGACAGACAATTTTAACAACATTTTTCTGATACCTACTTAATATTTGTCTACGTAATGGAGAAGTTTACCATTTCTTAATGAATGAAACTGACAATTAAATTCATGTTTAAAAAATCCCATAAGCCGCGTGGTTTTGTCATTATGACAGCGAAAAAAGTTTGCCCTAACTTTTCCAGAGACAATAACGGAACCCAACTTTTGAAAGCATGGCAACCAGCATTGTAAACAAATTTTTTATGACGTTATGTCAATTTTTCTCAAACTTGTCAGAAAAGTTTTAATCTTCCGACTCAAGCTATTTTTAATAATTGTGTTTTTAACAATTGTACTTTTCCGTTAAGTTAAATAAACTAATTTACATCTTAATTTTTAATTTATTGATTTACATATTCATTAAATTATCTTAGCGAATTACACTCTAGCTTTTTTTTGAGTCGAAATAAAATTGACATTTATAATTCGAATTTTGTTGCCATTAGGTAATTCAACTCAAAAAACTGCCAGAACAAATTACTCGTCCTACGGACTAGTAATTTTTTCAGTCAGTTTTTTTCGTTAAATTGCCAGGCAATAAAATTCTTATTGATACATGTCAAGTTTAGTTCGACAAAAAAAGCTTTCCATACCTAACATTTTCGAAAAATTAAAAGCCTATATTTTGTTTCGTTACCTTAGCAACTAAAAAATTTTCTAGAAATTTTTCTCCTCCTTGGAGTAAAGGATCATGAAATTACACTGGAAATTTTTTGACGTTTATGGTAAAATAACATTTACATTTACCATTAAAAACCGTCATTGCCCTAGTATTTTTTTAATATTTTGGTCTGAAATTTTCTTACCGAATCCCACACGTGCTTGAATTAATTGCGAGAAATATGTCTCTTACATAAATGTAAAAATTGATGTACTCGAAAAATGTTCGGCAATTATTCATTCCCTAGGGAGATTTTAAGTGAAAATTTCCGCTAAACTGAACAAAAATGTGAAAGTGAAACTAACAAAGTTATGACATTTTAATGTTGCGCTTGACAGTGACAGTGGCCTGACGTCATTTCTCCTAACTAGTGTACAAGACGGGATTGTTAACAAAGCTACGTATCGCTCTGTCCTCGCATATATAAGTCTAAGAACCAGAGCAGAAAAAGTAGGTGCTACTATTTATCTCGTACGATGCAAGGTTCACGAGATATTTCACAAAACCTATTTTTCAATAACCGTTAACCTATTGGTGTCAAATATTTGTGCTTCTTGGCGACTTTAGATAGTGTCTTCCAGTTACAACTAAAGCCAACAAAGGTGCAAATTATAAAATCTACAATCAAAACTAGACATTTTTGTCAATGTTCTAAAAAATTCAGCTTAGCTCAAAATATGCGAGTTCAAGGTGATGCTGGAGATTTCACAGAATGGTTACTAGAAATGGGAAATGATACTCTTCCGAAACATTTCTTCAAACACGAACCTGTCAGTCAAATTCCACAATATTTTGTTCAAATTGATCACATATTTCGAGAACAAATTACTTTAATCAAATTCCTGGAAATTGCTCTGGAGATATTTTGACTCCAAAAAATACGTTCATGAATGATTTAAATACTCATATACTCCAACGATTTGAAGGCAAAGAACAGATTTACAACAGTTCTGATAACATCTCAAATCATGATATTAATGACGTGAATCTATTACAAATATTGTACCCGGAAGAATTCTTAAATCTTCGAAATAATTAAGGCTCAATAATTATGCTCTTGAAAAATGTAAACTCAAGAAGAGGTCTTTGCAATGGAACAAGACTTAAAGTTGAAACATTGCACGAGCATATGACTGAAGCTACAGAATTGACTGTTAACGGTAGACATTTTATATAAACAAGATTAAGCTTAGCCCAAGAGAAACTGATCTAGCTTTCACTATAAAAAGAAAACAGTTTCCTATTAACGTGGCATTTGCTATGATTATTAAATCACAGGGTCAATTATTAGATCATGTTGGAATTTACTTGCCCGAACCAGTATTCGCTTACCAACAACTTTATGTTGCTTTTTCTAGAGGAAAATTCAGAGATAACATAAAAGTTTTGACCGAAGAAACTGAGTCCCAAGGGAAATCGATATAAACCATGCACTTACTCGAAATGTTAAGAATTTATTGTTAAATTTTAGGTAAAATTTACTTGTCAAATAAATTCGAATTTCATGCTTAATTTTTAACTTTTATGATTTGCACTGTATTATTTATTTGATAATATTGATAATAATCTTCAAAATTAAATTTGTTACAGAAATACTACACTGGAAAGATATTTTTACACTATAATAAAGTTTATCTGTCAATAGTGTTAAAAATTGTAAAATAATACATTACTTTTATTTTTATTTATTTTGGTCTTTTAAATATTAACGATAGATTACAAGATAATAGATAAAACAGCGACACAAATTGAACATAAGAGGATTTAAAAAAATCATTAATCATTCATTAATTCACAATAACCACCCAGAAGCTATAGTCATTGGTAACAATAAAACCGGTGTTAAATAGATTTTTACATATTTACATATAACCATTAAGACCAAAACTGATACTGTTTTATAATCGAACATAATTATTAATTAAATTATTATAAATAAAAGTTTCGCAATTCAATTTTTAAAAAGAAAAATAGATATCTTAAAATAATTTAAAAGTACTTAATAATGTCAACAAATACCAAGTAACAATTTACACCTTCATTGTTAAAAAAAAGGTGTTAAAAATACAATGACAAATTACTGTAGAAACATCATTAAGATACAATTTACGAAATCTCTTTGGTATGTAGGTACATGTTGATGATTTTGCTTTTTAACCTTACAAATGAGTTTTAGTATATACGTCTATAGTAGTAGATCATTTGAAGTAAATCAACACAGAAATTATATCATTAATGGTTTCGGACCAGGATATATAATTCGTTTAAAAGGGTTTCTAAATTAGCAGTTGATGATAGTAACACTAACATTAGTGGTGTTCAGTCATTCTTCGTCCAGCTTACGGATGTGTAGTGTTAATATTTAGTTCTCTAGCGCATTTAAAATTATTGTGATCCAACTTTTTAATTCAGTAAGTATTTTTTTAAATATTGGACAAAAATAAGGTTTGACATAGTCACCCCATTAAATTTTATCGATACACCGTTTTAAGTTTCTTCGTCGTCCTATCTCTTTAGGTTAGGTAATCTATTAATAAAACCCTTGTAGATTGTAAGGCGTTGCTGTTTGATTTGCTTAAGAGCTTCAATAAACTTAATTTCTACTAAGGAAATTAATATGCCCTAGAACGGACTTATTTGCTGATGGGATCATATTATAATTTCGCAGTTTGTTGTTGTTTTAAGATAATCACAATTTGTGTTTATTGATTTTAAAAAATAGATACAAATTGTGTTAAAATCTGAAGAATAATGAAGATGAGTACTTTAAAATAAAATATCTTTTTTATCTTTTAAATTCATTACCTTAAATCATGTTAAGAAATAGTTAAATTACAATATTTTAATGGGGAGTTCAACTTGAAATATTAGTCCATCTTTTTTTGCATTATTTGAAAAAAAAATGAATTTCTTTATTCTTTAATTTTACATGAAAAAATTGATATTTAATTGAAATTACTGCATCTATCCAACTTGTAGTGCACCTACGTCACCTACGTCACTTATGTGCAATAGCTCTAAATAAAATTGACGCTTTCAAATTTAGATGACGTTTGCTTATAAAGTGTCGTTTGGTCAATATGTTTTTAATAATGTTTACTTTTACCTTTGTTTACGTATCTTTACAAATACAAATAAACAGCTCTACAAAGTACAAACCACAACAGTGACAGTGAAATAAGCAGTAAGCAGACGCGGATGCGACCTTTCACTTAATCAGGAACGCTTATGCCCAGCACTTATGTACCAAACCTTATAACCTTATCTCGTTAAAATAGTCGTTTTCTTTATCTAACAGAGGAATCTAATATCTCTCTCGATTTTGAATGCGAATTCACAGTGGATAGGTCCAAGTTTTCATCTTTATCCAATTATCATATAATGGTTTTCTCCATCTTTGTTTGTATAAGTGAGATTTAACAGCTGTTATTCATTCGTATTCTCTTCTTTACACATTTGCAGTTAATGGCTTGTCGGTAACTTCATTGCATATAAGTGACGTCACGATCGTAATGGCGGCATATTCAAATAATTAGAAATTTCAATTTTTAAATTAATTTATTCAAAAATCTACCTCAAATTACTGTAGATAATTAAACTGAATGGGTTTTATTTGATCAATTCTAACTGTTAATAAAGAAAAAACGTGAGGTTATATTTTTTTTGAACTCCCCCCCATTATAAATAATTTTAGTTTTGAATACTAGTAGGGAATAAAATTGCTGATAACTAATTTTCCGAATCATATGTAAAAATATTTGCTATAACAAGCGAGCAAGAACATGTAAGAAAAAAAGTCGTCAACTCTATAAAAATTATTGGCCCAAAATGTGAAATTGAAGTCAATCGCATATTTTGCTCTTCGTATAATTTTAATTGTGAAAAGTGAAAAAAAAATACACTTGGTAAAATCCATTAGATACTGATATACATTTATGATGTGAAACACCGATTCATATTCCGTAGACGATGCATTCGCAGCAGTAGGCACAGGCTAATTTACTATGCAAATGTCTTTGGAAAGTTGTCCAAGAAGAAGAAGAGACACACCAGATGGCCACTATGAAGTATAAAGACCACTAACTTTAACTCCCGAGATTTCGCATGCCGTCTTCCTACTTCTTAATTAAATATTTCGAGGCCCTTTCCGAACTTACTTCGAAGGTTTTCTATAGATACTCAGTTTTCGGGAGTTTTTTTTTCTTGCGTTTCGGAACCGTAGGAATAAATTATTTCGAGATAAGTTGTACTTGGAGATTTCGTCGACATCTGTGTCAGTTATTTACTCACAAATAAGGGATTTTAAAATCCGGCGAAGGCGGTATTTGGAGTTTTTGTTTTGTTTTAATAAAAGTGTGGTATAATTGTTGTATATTATTTGTTAAAAAAAATGTGTAAAATTTTAGTGATTAAAAACGCAAAGCTATAGTGTATTTTAATAGTTCTGATAAGAGATTGATTGATTTTATTAATTTTCTATAAAAAAACAGAATTTTATTACCAATAACACTAAAAATAATTGTGTGCCAAAACACATTTTCTTCCTTCTGTATTATTTCTTTTATATAAGTTACTTTTATAATTTTTTTTCTTTATGAAAAGTGCCTACGTTAATTTAATAACTTAAACCACACTAGGTAAAATGTTTTCATATCCCTTCATAAATCTCTTTTCCAGCTGACTCATACAAAAGAAACTATAAAACTTGGAATTCAGCAACGAACTAAAATTAGGCTCACCCCTACTTTTTTAATATACTCCTGACGGGAAATAGTTATTTACTTAACAAGTGCGCAAAGTATTACTTTTCCGCTTCCAAATAAAGTTAGACGAACGGCGCGAAGCAGAGTTCGGATACGTTTTGACTGTGGAAAAGGCACTTTACACATGTGTTAGGAACAAAATTTTTGGAATTTTGACAAATAAATATGACCTGACCTAGATAATGTCACAATAAATATGATGTAAAAATTTTGTTTTTTAATATCAAACCGTTGTCCTTCTCCCGAGTATACAGAGTGAAGTTACTGGAGCAGCTAGATCCGTATAAATAAGAAATTTTGAAAAATTTTATTTCGACAACGGTTTGATATCAAGAAACAACAAAAAGTACTTTTAAGAAAAAAAAAAACGGAAGCAATCGATAACTTCCTCCGATATATACATTTAAAATTTCAGCTATTTTACAAAAAGATTTTCGATTTCAAATTTTACTGAGGTGCTATTATACCCTTAATGGGTGTGCTATGGCATGACTTGATGAACACTGACTTAAAGTGGAAGGGCAGTTAACATTATGGCTTGATGATGAAGGTTGATTTAACTTATAAGGACAGTTGTTCAAATGGGTCGATAAGACAGCTGTTGATGAAGGTTGACTTAATGCAGAAGGGTAGTTGTTCGTGGCCAATATTTTATTCGACAAATTCTTTTTTTCTTGATTCGTCGAATCATCAATGTAACTCTCTGCGACAGTTGTGATTTCTGCTCCAGAATTGGCCAACATGGTAACCGAGGAACAACGCCAGAAACTGTGTCCTGTATATTGCTTTGGATTTTTCAATTATAGATATGCAGCTATTTTCAAAGGTATTTTGCCGAATGAAGTTATGTGGTTTTTGCAAATTTGCATATTTACGATAAAGAGTAATGTCCCATATTTGTTTCATTGTATACTACAAAGATTCTTGAGGTATTGTTTTTACTTTTCGTCCTTGAATAAACTTGCAATCTGGAGATTTTACTGTTATTTTGACTTTAATGACACTTTTTATCATAGATTACTTACTTCATAAAGAATTTGGCTGATTTCTTTATCGTAAATCTGAAAAATAGGCTATAAACGCCTCCTCCTTGATACTAGTTGAATATATATATATATTGTTTTTGGGGCCTCTAGGATGGAATCTGGTAGCTCCTCTTCATAGCTGCTCATTTTCACAGCGTTTAAATCTTTTTAGAAAATTGTCGGAGTTTATGGATTCTTGCTGACAGAAAAATCTGACATCATATGCACTTATTTTTGCTTAATATACTCTACAGCTACTAAAATAATTATAAATTTTAACTAGCAATGAGATTTTTGAGTTGTTTTCATTTTATGCACGATGTGCGTAAAATAGTAGTTTGTGCAACAAGTGTGAATATGATGGCCATATCGATATGGACAATCCACACGAGTTAAACAGTACATTTTATCTAAAGGAAAAACTAAAAAATAATTTAAAAAAAAATTAAAAAAAAGATTACAGTCAACGGGTTTGGACCGACCACCTTCGTATCGCAAAGCGAGAGTGCTAGCACTGGGATATCACGGGCTGTCACGGATTTATTATAAAATCATATAAAACTAATACGCACCTTTATTATTATTATTACATATTTGCGGATAAAGGAATATCTGGTGAAGTACCATTTACTTAGTCATCACTGGAATTTCTCATTTTTACAAATAAGTTTTTGTATTAGTATAAAAAATTCTGACAGTCGTTTTGACAGGTTATTTAAAATTTATGGTGGATTACTAAATGTGAACTCTGATTGGTGGATTTCATATCTTATCTACGTATGCTCGTATAGGAAATAGTATATTACATAACGTGTTTGGAAAGTGATATATTATGCACGAGTTACTGCGGCGAGTGCACAAACGTAATACGGAATACACTTTCTCCACGATTGAATATATGAATTCCGAAATCATTTTTAATAATAGAATGTAAACATTCACCCTCTAGAGTCTGAATATTTATTCTAAAACACTTGCTTCTTATGTATTTTGCATGTATTTTCATTCTTTATCAAGGTAAAGAATGGATTTTCTGTAATCGAAATAAACGATATGGGATTGCCATGGATTTCAAAAGTGTCACTGTCAGATACAAAATGGCGACGATAATAATTATTTTCAAACAAGTTTTAATTTAAACAAAATAATGAGTGAAAAATCAAGTGAAGTAGATATAGAATTTAATAATATCTAAAATTGCAAATTATGAAAAAACATCAATGCACCAGATTTTAATTTCGGTAAGTGTACCATAACACTATAAATATTACTACAATGTAATTCAAATATGTCAACAAATAACTTGTGTTCAGATTTAATTTTGATTCATACTTTTTGATCGTGGAGAAAATATAGTCTGTTACTCGGTTAGAATGAAAAAATTCGACACTCGTGGTTCCTCACACTCGCTGACGCTCGCGTTCGGAATTTTCCACTCGTGTCGAATTTTTCATTCTAACCTTGTTACAGAATCTACTATTCCAACGAGTTGTGTACATTATTTTTTTTACGACCACGTAAAAAAAACGTTTTTTAGAGATAAATTCAATTTAGTAATATCGCACATATACGTGTGTGATTGTGATATACTTTTCATACAATATTTTTTTACATGTGTGTTTTGTTAATTTTCAATACACGTGTGATATGAAATTTTTGGTAATTTCAATACAACTTGAAAATTACCAAACCAAATTGCAACATATTTCGGCACTTAGGACATCTTCAGGCGATTGTTTGAACAAACTTGAATGTAGAAATTATTTAACATATCATATTATAACATATATATTGACATTTAGAAAATTAAAAATTTTAAAAGAAAACATAAATTGTTTAAATACTTATAAAAGTTAGAAATTTTTTTTAAAAAACAATAATAAAAGGCCACTGATGTTTGACATAAGAAACTTAATTGTTTTGATGCCTAAACACCGCGATTAAATTTTGCCTGGTGAAAGATTTATATGAGAATTCGAATTTATTATTAAATTTTTAAATTATAGAACTAAAATTAATTTTTTTATCCACTATATGCTAAATCATATGAAATATATTATAAATTAAAAGATTATAAAAATAATGAACGTTATTTCGAAAATTAAAATAAATGTCACGTTTACTTTATTATTTGTGTAAGAAAATGTATAAAAAAGCTTTAAAAGCAGAAAACAAACTGCACTGCAAAAAATAAGACAATTTAAAACGGCGATCCTTCTCCCGATACGATCTATATATTTCCTTAGGTAAATATTTAAAAGGGTAGCGTATCCAAATACGGAAATAAAGTCGAAAATAAAAAGGAGGAAAGCACCGTCGTCACCACAAAATTATGTAGTGATTTATCCTCGGGGCTGCTGCATCCAAAATAAAAGTCATCTAAATCGCTTTTTATTCCTCGTAGCGCAAAACTCCCTTAATTCTTAATTGCTTACTGAAGCAGTAGTTAATTTAATTTATATTTGGTTAAGCAATAAAATCGGGCGGTAGTAAGTTAAGGGCCGCTCGCAGCATTCAGCTTTTCGGGGGGTTGCAGTTCTGCTGTTGCTCGAAAGATGCATGATCTACGAGCTGGTCAAAGCCTGCGGAAGGGTGGTAAGAACGAGCGGTGCTCCAAGACATTAATATTCCCATTACCCTTCTACACTTATATTACTTAATACATGTGCTGGACATTACTTGACCAGCAGCGGCGTTACATCAAAAAATTAATTACCAAAAAAAATAAATTCCGTTATAAATTAATACATAATAAAAGATAAATTAAATATAAAATTTTAATATTTGATGAAGAGTGAGTAGGAAAAAACATTATTTGTTGTTTTCTGAAAATAAAAGTTTATTTTACAACATTTCTTCAAATAACAGTCGGTCTAAGAGCATTGAATTTTTTTCTGGAATTTTAGTTGCTTCAGTTTTATCATTCAATTATTTTTTTTAAATTTTTATCTCATACTATTGACCTACCATAACACAGTTCACTGGGTCCACCATTCTGCGCCCGATCCTGTAACTGCAATTAATTATACTTGAGTATCGGGTCTAAAATGGATTGTATGTATTCCAGTTGCAAAAATCAGTAAAGTTTTACTTCTCTCTCTATTTTGACTAAATACAAATCGAATTCTATTATAATAATATAATATAAACACACATGTTTAAACGGTAAAAATCTGCTTGGTTTAAAGATTTTTCCCATAATCGATCAGACGAATTTGTTACATGTGTCACAGACTTAAAAAAAAACACAGTATACAATGACCCAATAAACCTTTTGTTCGTCTTCTCGCGCTTTTTTTTAACCGTATGTGTACCGTATGAAAATGGATTTGCTCTGTGTAAAAAGTGAAGACGTATGCATGATGGATCGCGCTTTTTATGTTACTATAGAAGTGACAGATCTCTATGTAAGTAAACTTATATAAGAGGGTTTGCAATACACCGATTTGAAATAGGAAGTATTGATTTTATTTTAAACGATGTTTGATAAATAAATGTTGACAACAAATTTTATCTCGAATTTAGTAAATCATATAAAAATCAATATAAACTTCAATTTTATTCATCCAATAAAATTAATAAAAAGGGAAGGACACTGAGAATGAAGGAGAAATCTAAAGAATATTAGAAATAACACAAATGAAACTCATGAAGGTAATATAGCGGAAGCGAAAATGGAGAAAAAATGCCGAAAATCAAGGACAAAATATGAAAAGGACGAAGGGCAAAATGAAAATGAAGAAGCTATAAAAGCAGAAAGACAAGTGCGAGGTCAGTAAATGAGGAGGACGATGAAGAAGAAGCGTTATACAATGATGAAGAAGAAGATGACGAAGGTAGAAAAGGGAAGTATAAAGTGATATTATACATCAAATAGAAATCGAAGTTACAGAAAAGACATCCTGGAAAAAAAGTTAATAGACAATTATAGTCAGGACATAATGTTACAAAAAATGCTAAAGAGTATCCAAGAATCAATTAAGAAAGAAGAAAATGATACAGGAAAAGTCGAAAATATTATCAAAGAATCAAATGAAAAAACAAAAGGTACATTAAAAAAAGATATACAAGAATCCGGCAATGATATATGTGAATTAAATAAAAGGACAGATGATAAATTAAAGAAAAAATGGAAAATAGTTTTTTAATTTTAATTAAAATGAAGAAGAATATATAAGGTACAAAAAAATTGCATTAACCTATTAAACCATTTGATTGGTTAAAATAAAAAAAGAAGTAATTAACAAAAATATGGCGGCTGCAAAAGTTATGCCACCATCAAAACACGTGTAAGACACTGTAAAAACTATAATTGATATGTAGATGTTTCAGGACAGTGGATAAGGGTAAACAATAAAAGTGTATTCAGAAGTCCGACATATTTACTAACCACATACTTCCCGTCCCTTATTTCCGGCAATGGGAAGCATTAATGTCCGGAAATCCAAGCTGCCGATTTTTTGTTTTTATTTGATCACTATAAAAAGGACTTTGAAGAGTTAAGAGTATATTATAATTGAGTTTTAAATTAGTTATAATATTATATTTAAGAAAATGATGTTTTACTAATAATATGTTTGAAATCGTTTTTCATTATAAAAATTAACTTTTATATGGTTTGCGAATTAAACGGTTTGTATAAATATAAAATTAAGTTAAAAAAAATCAATAAAAATTAAACAAAATTTTGCATAAATGAATCAACCCCAAAGGACTATTCCTGCTTTAATACGAATTTTGAGCCTTTTTCTCAACTTTTTATGTTGAATTTTGGACTACTCAAAAAAATTTTCTTGAAAATTTACCCTCTTTTTTCTTGAAAATTTCCCCTCTTTCTCTTATTTTCCTTTCTTTTTTTACTTAATTTACCCTCTTCTTTCTATAAAATTTCCCTCTTAATTTTGCCACTATTCTTTATCAAATTTCTCCTATTTTTTCTTGAAAATTTCCCTTTTTTTTTCTCTTTTTCTCTCTTCTTTTTCTCCTAATTTATCATATAAATTGATACAACGAACTTACCATATAGAAAATTAATATTAGATTTTGAAAAAATTAGAAAATATGTTTGGAAAGCTTTGAAAAAGTTTTGAAGCTTTTTTAAAAATACTTGAAAAACCCTTAAAAATTGAAATTTTCTTGAAAAATCCATAAAATATCCTTAAATTATTTTTAAATAATACTTAAACAATCTTTAAATAATCTTAAGTATGAACAATCCTTAAATCATCTTAAAATCCGTGGAAATAATAATTAATAATAAAAATACTTGGAAAATTCTAAAACAATTAAGGGAAATTTATTGAAAAAATTTTTGATTTTTTTTCGTACAATTCTTGAAATTTTTTTGTAAAATTCTTGAAAAATGGTAGAAAAAATTTATTATTTTCATCGTCATTGATTCTTTTATTTGTACAAAAGTTAAAATTAATTAACATAATCGACCTTTAACGGAGTCAAATTGAACATTTAAAAAAATGTCAATTTTTACATTAAAATTACATTGTATTCTCACAATCCTTCTAATATCCTGGTTATATGCATGTTCAAAAAAATTATTTGCCCTCGTACGGTCGTCTGGAGATCTTTTTCACAGGCATTATAGGTGAACCCTGGCATTAACAGTTGAAGAAAGTAAGGAAAAAATCGACGAAAGTAAGGAGAAACCCTTATAAAATTCACTGAGCAGACATATAAAACCATCACAAGAGCACAAGGACTATAACACGATAATCAAGTGAAAAATGACAAATCAAAAATTTCAGATTTCTCTCATTGGGGGGAGGGGGGGGGCAGGTATCTGTCAATTATATTTAACAGCAAGAAGTCTTCTGGAATTTCCCATTTTTTGCACAGGGATAATAGGTGAACCCTAGTATGTAACCCACCAAATACCCAAGATTTATCTCTTGGGGCAGGTATGTTTGTTTAACTTTTTATAAAAGCTAATATTAAAATGCGACAAGGAAATATGGTAATATTTTCAAAAAAAAAATTAGAGCCCATAATGTCATCTGGATATTCCACAGTGATTAAGGGTGAACAAAAGTACAAAAAAATATTGAGGTTTTTCATTTTTTGACAGGTAGGTTTTTCTATATTTTAGAAGCTCAGAAACCGGAATAGTCCTTTAACAAAATCAATTTAGCCTCTTCTGCATACATATCTAAATTGACTTCTAGAGTTAAACATTAATAATCTGCTGATATCTAATTATTGTTAAAATTTTAATAAGAATGTAAACAAAAACCTTGCACAGTAGCTTTATCAAAAGAGAACTAGTATTTATCTCCGTTACTGTTTGAAAGTTTGGACATGGCAAATGGTACTGCATCATAAATTTGACGAAAAATAAATACGTAAGCAAAAAACATGAGCAGTAGCAATAGCAAAAGGACACTCGTTTTTTACGTCGTTATTTTTAGTACTATTTTAGTGAGAGCAAATGTCTTATGTTATCTTGCATGAAATGTTTTTTAGACTTTTAATATTAAAGGTAGGAAGTTTCAGTAAATCTGATTACGGCAACAAAAAATTTAAAAATTCGTAATCATTTAAATTGAAAATAAATAGGAAAAAATAAATTTCATACCTTTTCCATAACGCAATATAATTTAAGAGGCGCCAATATCATTACCTGAAATGGTTTTTGGACGAGCGCTCCGTTAATATTACTGATAGGAAGCTGCGGTTTTCACCAATCGATTCTTCGTATTTAATTATTAAGAACGCGTATGAGACACCTTTTTCAAATTATTTTTAGTAAAAGTGATACAGCTATCAACTTTTCTCTCTAGATTTTGAAAATAGTAACACAGACGCGCTCTTTTAATAAATATTTTAAATATGAAAAAAACAGCATTTTTTAGGTGTCATATTAGGCGATATCTCGGCCAAATATGAATAATTATGCTTTATGGCGCTCTATTCTGCAAAGAAAAAATCGGACCAGATGGTAGGATTACTTAACATTAACTGAAAAATGGTAAAAAAAGAATTTTTAAACCAATTTTATTACAATACAAGCAAATCTTCCTTGGGTCTCTTGAAGGAAATACATGAACAGCTATAAACGTTTCTCTACAATTTGGCAAAAATTATCTAGTCTTCCTAATATTATTTAACCATAAAAAAAAGTTTTAAATTATTAAAATCTCCTGGACGTGTTGTAGACTTTTTTAAATTGTTTATCATTAGATATTTTCTAAAATGATCCAAAATCTTAAAGATTTCACTAAAGTTTATAATAAATTGTCTATAATCAACTTTAGGCATTTCATGAAATGGACCAACTGATCGATTTTTTTAAATAATCACAATTAGGTTAAACTCAAAGGCTCTCTGATATTATAACTATAAATAACCTAAATAATAACTCTGGACTTTTACCATTAAAACTTGGCAATGTAAATGTAACAACTATTACCATTCAATAATTTAATATTACGACTTAGACAAATTTAACAGAGTAAAAATAAAATCTGTTAAATATAAAATTATTTTGAAATTTTTGGAAAGAAAAATAGAGATTAAATTAACCAAAATATTTTATTTAAACACAAGAAATCAAAAGAGTATTAATAAATGGGTTAAGATCAATTAATCAATCAATCAATTTAGGTGTTAATGACAGAAAAACTTTTTTTCAAGCAAACCAAAGTAAATTATAAAGTAGCACTAATTTTAAATAAATATTTTATTAGTCGATTCCTAAATAAACTATGTTTACTGTTATTTTCTTATATACTCATTTTATCTATTCACTCCTTTAACCAATATTGCATTAGTAAATTAGACTACAAAGGGTGCAAAGAACGATACTTACACTAACAAAAGCATCTAAAAGCATTTTGTTAGGGAAAATAATCAGTTAATTTAAAAAAAAAAACGTTTAATTTACATTATAAAAGATGAAATTTTGTTCGGTAATAATATGAAAGCGGGGCGGATAAAATAAAATCAGAAAAGTAAGGATGAGTTTGCTACTTCTTTTGTTCTGTTTTTTTTATATACAGGGGATTGATGTAAATTCAATATACACTAAAATTAAAAATAACGTGTCCTGTACTAAATTTAAGTGATATTAGAGTAAATAGTGAAAAATTTCGGTATAGGTTATAAATACGTTAATAAAATAATACGCTTCATTGTTAAGTTAAAATATCGAGTATTTAACTTAAAATTTAAGTATTTTTTAAGCCTTTTCCTAACTATTTGTTTGGACTATATTACTTATTACATAAGTTGTATTATTGTTAAAACTTCACTTCTAATTTTTATGAGAATTTTAAATGCCAAAAATGCATTTATTATGATTAAAAAAGGACACTTCGTGTAAATGGAGTTTAAAGTCAATTTTCAGTAAACTTCAATCATGTGGATACCAATGTAAGATTCTAGCCTTTATTCAAAACTTTCTTATGATCCGAGAATTACAAGTGAGAACAAATGGCACACTATCGAAAATACAAGCAAACTGTATTTGATATTTTTAATGAAAGGAAAAAATGTTGATAGTATAATTAGTTTATTACAAAGACAAATATATGAGCTGGAAAAATAGTTTCAGTTATGCGAATTAAGATTTTCATGTGATAAAACCCAAAACATAATCTCCACTAAAAAAATTACATATATGAAACAATCATCAAAATGTACGGGAAAAATCTCAAGTATACGGAAGAAATCAAATTCCTAGGATTAATTTTTGACCAGAAACTCAATTGGAAAGCCCATATAGACATCAGGTTTAAATTTATTAAAATGCCTTTCAAATAACCACTGGGGAACTGAAGGAAAAATGCTACGTATAGTCTATCGCACGCACTAATTCGATCAAATATCGATTACGGATGCATCGCGAAACCATCTGTAATGAAGTCATTCGATATCTTACATAACCAAACATTAAGAAAAATTCTAGGAGGTTATAAAACGACACCAATTGATAGCCTATTCTTAGCTTTGTAAACATGATAAAAAATGAAATACACCAATTAAAGAGGGCAAATAAAAATGTTATATTCATCTCTGTTTCTTGACATGTTGGTATCATTGGCAAGGAAGAGGCGAACAAGAAAGGGCGAACAGCGATACTTCAATAAACTCCTGCCACAAATTAATCAATAGCATCAGATCTTAAATCGTATTTTAGAAATAAATTTATAAGTAACTGGAACTGACGCTGACAAAATAAAGTCTCGAAACTAAAGAACCTTAAATATAATTTCTTAACGTGGCTGATAAACATTCAGAACAGAACCCAACAAGTAATCGGATTGCCTCGGGCGCCACCTTCCGTTTATAGTGTAAAAGCCGCTTGCACGGGCAGCATCAGTGGAGAATAAAACTCCAGAGGTCGTAAACAATTATCCCACTATATTGTACTATGACAAATTGAAGGTTTATAGACCCTTTAATGTCATGTACCTTTTGTCCTTAAATAATAAAAAAATATTCGACAGCATTTTAGAATTCGTAGGGAAATCAAAAATTAGGCTTTGATGAATTAGAGATTAAATAATGAAATATACCTGGTGTCCTCTCTAATTTTTTATATACCTACCTAACCGTGGTCTACCCTCTATGTAAAAAATGCCCTGTTCGACCCTGGGAAAACAAGGAATAGCTCGGTTGAAACCAATACAGCTAATTCGACATTAGGAAAAAATCAAAAATATCATTCTAGCTGGCTGAATAGGCATCTACACTATGCCAAAAGAAATTATATATTTTAAAACAAATAAATCAGGTATTTATTATTTTTATTATTATCTGTACTTTGAAATCAGCCAAAAAAATACCCTAAATATTCTTTTACTTTTTCTCAATTTAACTAATTTCATATTTGGGTTATCGAAAAAGAAAATTATTTTTTTTTAATTATATAAATCTTTCCTTTGTATAATAATGACTTCTCCAGAAATATTTAAAATAATTACGACTGGAAGATTTTTTACGTGAAGATACTCAGAAATATTAACAAGATTACGAAATTACATCTAATAATGCGGGACAACCAATACGAAACTTGACGTAATTTAATGATAGGTTAGAAAAGAACTGGCTGGGGCTCTCTTGAAAATAACCCTGATAGATATTCAACATCATGGTGAATTAGCTTCAATAACACTTAATAGCCCTTAATAATAGTGCGTGTTGTATAAGAAACTACGCTATTGGTCGCTCGGGCACAACGGCGATCATATCAAGTAGGCTATTTATAGCATACGTTGGAAAAATGGTTATTGGCAGTTTTGTTCAGTAAAATGAAGGGTTTAGTACCATCATCTCTATTTTAAAACCGTATATTTTTAAAGTATAGTACTTATATTTAATTTTAAAACAAAAGAAAAATTTCTATTTTTTTGTTTTAGAAAAATTCTAGGATAAAAATATACAAGAAGCCGTTCTTAGAAAGTTGAATCCGAGTGGATGTTGAAGACACATTTTGTAGATACTGAAAAAACCACCAAAAAAAATACAGGAACGGTGCAACATAATTCGAGAAAGAATTTTGCAAATAGACATTAAGCGGGACCAAAAAAAATTAAATAGTTTAAAAATATATTAAGACTCTTTTGTTTTTACAAATAAGTTTATCATATAATTTTCTAAATTATTAGGAAATAATTATTTTTAAATATATCGGTTAGGAGAAATATTTAATTTAAGTGTCTTAAGGTGTTCAATTAAAGGAGTAACATAATGTAATGAAAAATGCAGTGCTCGGAAAAGGAGCGCTCATTGGCTACATTGGGAGACGACACGCAATTTTAGTGTGACTAGTTTGGTTTGATATTAGTGAAAATCCAGGGTAAAATTAACATAATGTTTTTAAAGTGAAACATTTTTATTGTTGCTTAACTCTTTGTAGACGGCGGTGAAAATTATTTGGGAATTTTGGAAAAAGTTTGATATAAAAGTTGTAAGAAAATTTTATATTCTATAACTTTGCAATAGAAGAGTTTGCACAAAAGTGCATTGTTTGTCCTCAAAATTTAAAAATGCCAAAAAATTCTACATGTGTATGTTTTATTTTCTCTGGAGGCGAAATTATAGGGATTTCGAAAAAAAATTCAATACAAAATGTGTAGGTAATTTTATGCTCTACAACTTTGCACTTAAATATTTAGCATTTAAACGCATTGTTTGTCCTCAAAATCTGGAAAGAGTATGGAAAACACACATTTTTTTCGTGCAACTAATGGAAATTCTGGAAAACATTTTGTACAAAAATTGTAGGGAATTTAATGCTCTATAACTTTATAATAAAAGCATTGGTACTTTAAATTTAAAAATGGCAAAAAATCTCGTATGTGTATTCAATCAATGTTGTACTTCAGGACCTTCTAATGCACCAATTTAAACCAAAAACTACCATTTGTGGCACACTCCAACCTTTCATACCAAATTTCAGCTTAATTGGAAAAACAGTTCATCATGGAAGATTACACACAGACAGACAAACAAATACACAGACAAACACACAGGCAAACCTCACTCTGGAAATGGTCTCAATCTTTTAGGGGATCTCAAAATGTATATTTCCATCGATATATCGAATTTTTTTTACTCGTTCATTATGCTTTCCCTTTCCCAAGTAAAAAGTAATTAAATAAAAATAAAAAATCTGATGTGGCCAGCACATGACCTCTCGCCATTTTTTAATCAAAAATTTACAGGTTGACACAAAAAAGTATGAAAAAAAATTATTTTTTGTAAATCTGGCAACAATGGCAAAAGTTTCGAAAATTTTAATGAGATGAAAATAAACTATAGGGTATACAAAATATATGTGTAAAACTTTATTGCCGTTTTGTATAATAATGGCGTCATCACCCATAGCAACTGCCACTTCCGGTTGTGCGATTGGCACCAAAATCTAATCAGATCTAACCTAGGGTATCAGAATCCTGTATGCAAAATTTCAATTTTTTTTATTCAGTAGTTTTTGAGTTATCGTTACTACAACATCCATCCAAACACACACACTAACACACACACACACACACTAACACACACACACACACTAACACACACACACACTAACACACACACACACAGACATCATCGCGAAAATATTAAAATCGTACTCTAGGGACCCTAAAACGTGTTTATCAATTGAAAACTCACTACCCAATTTTTAGCATGATTCCTATACCTCTCTTATCTGAAGGGCGAGAGGTAAAAATTGGGGGAAATTTTCAGACATTTTTCAGACATTTTCAAAAACACTATTTCTAAGATTTTTTCAACTTAGTTCTGGAAATTTTCAGATTTTCAAGAAATTTTTAGACAACCATATTTCTAACATTTTTCCAAATAAGATGAGGACACTTTTAAGAAATTTTCAGACATTTTCGAAAAATTTTCAGACATTTTTAATTTATAGATATTTCCAAGAATTTTTAGATAGAACAGTTTTTCAAAGGTTTTTTCAACTATAATGTCTAGAACCAAATTTATTTCTAAGATTTTTCTAACTAAGTTCTGGAAATTTTCAGACAACCCAATTTCTAACATTTTTCCAAATAAGATTAGGACAATTTTTAGGAAATTTTTAGACAGTTTTAAGAAATTTTCAGACATTTTCAAGAAATTTTTAGACGGAACAAACAGTATTTCTAATATTTTTCCAAATAAAGTCTGGAAATTTTCAAAAATTTTCGAGTTTTCAGACATTTTTAATTTATAGATATTTCCAAGAAATTTTAGATAGAACAGTATTTCTAAGGTTTTTTCAACTATGATGTCTAGAAAAAAATTTATTTCTAAGATTTTTCCGACTAAGTTCTAGAAATTTTCAGACAACCCAATTTCTAACATTTTTCCAAATAAGAGCAGGACAATTTTTAAGAAATTTTCAGACACTTTTAAGAAATTTTCAGACTTTTTCAAGAAATTTTTAGACAGAACATTATTTCTAAGCTGATGTTTCCAACTGGAAATTTTCAGACATTTTCGAAAAATTTTCAGACATTTTCAAAAAATATTTAGGCTACCCTATTTCTAACATTTTTCCAAATAAGATCAGAACATTTTTTAAGAAATTTTCAGACAATTTTAAGAAATTTTCAGACAATTTCAAGAACATTATTTCTAAGATCAAATTAACAATACGTATAGTGAGTGCTCCTAGTGTAGTCATCGAACGCCCCTCTCCATAGCGCTGAATTTTTCATAATACCCTCTACTATTTAACAAATCTAGTAAACAACCTTTACAGTATAAAAATCTGATTCTCCGACCCTAATAAAAAAACTCTACAACTTCATCCCCAAAAAAAAGTAATATACCTAATGTCTTTTAAAAATTAATATTGATTTATAGCCGGATAAAGAATTGTGAACCTGCATAGGAGCGGGTCTCTCGGGTACATTTTGAAAGAAGCGAAAGTTCATTATCTGAAACTGCCCTCTTTAAATGCTTATTATGTTGGTGTATGCAACGAGGGATTGCCAATTTGATATATGGCTTTTGGTCGGCTACAATTTACCCCCTGCTATGCTAGCGGCGATCGACAGACCAGATATTTGGAGCAAAGGTAAACACTTTTTCACGGTAATAATTGGTAGTTAAGAAAAAAAATTCTTATAAGAGTGATATTTTATTCTAAAAAATATGAAATACAAAATTATGTATTTGTATTAATATAGTAATAAATCCTAAAGATGATCCCGCGATCACATAAATTTAATTGTAGAGAAGCACATCTTGAAAATCTTGACTCAACAAACCGAGCATAAGTTTCCCACTTTTAAGGCAATAAAATTATGCAGTTAATTGCTTATGTCTCGTGGAGCGTTAAGTTACAAACCCCAAGATGAAGCTCGTGAACGCAACCAACGACGCCGTCGACACTTAACATGTTCATTTGCGGTTCTATGCTCTGAGAATTTGCTAACGAACGAACGAACGAAAAAAAAATATATCTTGGTTAGTGTTAACACTAGTACAGTTATTGAGAGTTAAACTAGATTAAAATGTTAGACACACTTAAACCATTAACTCGTTCAATAGTCAAGAAAAAATACAGCTCATTTTACTCTTTGTAGAAACGTCGAAATTTACTTGTTATCTAATATCGAAATTGACGTTAAGAAATATAAAATACATTTTCGATAAAAAAAATATAAACTAAAATTAATTGTTAATGGAGACTTATAACCAGTTCCATAATCAAATTAAAGCTTCCTTTAACTTTAAAAGTGTACTTTACAGTAGCAATTTTGTTCCATGATCAATTTTTAAAGGTAATTTTATGCAAAAGTCAACTTTAGCGTAAAGTCCCGAAATTGGTCAATTTTGGAGAAAAAGTCGACTTTATGTTCTAATTCTAACCTTAAAAAAATTTGCCGTTTCTGTTATTTTTTTTTCTTAACAAAATTATTTGAATGATCTTTGTGTTTTATGCAATCAGGATGAATTTAAATCGTTTGTTTTGACAGCAGTTCAAGTTCTTCGTCAGAAAACGTGGAAGAAAATGAATGGCCGAACTTTAATTTTAGTTAATTCGGTTTGCGGTATTCTGCTGAACCTCGATTAAAGCGACTGCCAACCTGGTCTTAAGCCATTTCCTGTAATTTTTCTAGCAAAAAGCCACATGTTACGGCTTGTTTCCTGTACCATCTTGTATTTTCATTATTCTTCTGCTCTTTCAGACTAGCTTAATATCACTTCTTAATTTCCTCTCCTCGTATCTCTTCTCAAGGTTTCTCTCTCTTCTAGGTATTACTATAAAATGTCTTTCCCATGTTAACCATTCTCTCTCTTTGCCTCTTCAGTCAAAAAGATTGACTTTTATTCCTTCTGTGTCGCTTATTGAAAATTTATTTTCTTCCCCTCGAACTATAGAGGTTTTTGGAGCAAGTTTTATTTTTGGAATACAAGTTTTTTGGTACAATTATTTTTGGAAAAAGTTTTTTTTTGAACCAAACTTTTTTTTTGGGAAAAAGATTTTTGGATAGAACATTTTCTCTTTGGGACTACAAGTTTTTTTTTTGGAATGAGCAAGTTTTTTTTACTACTTTGGGATCCAAGAAATTTTTAGAAGAAACTCGAAGACAAGCCAAAAACCAAGTTCAGTCACATTTCCAGGAAAAAAAATTGAAAAGTCTCTGAAAGATTTAATTTTTTTCGTATAAAATAAAACAAATATAACGTTTAATTGGAGTTTAATATCCTTAAACCCATAAAACAAAGAAATGACGGATTTTGAAATAAATCATAGTTCTTTTGTCAATTGTTTCTAAATACATCAAAAAATCAATTAGACTGGGGTCCAAAAATTTTTTTTGTTGAATATTTTACTTTATAACATATTTTAAATTCTATTCATGGAACGAACCCACAATAAAAAAAATTGAATAGTAATGAAACTCCAAGTCGAGTACTATAAATTTTATTGTAAAAACAGAAGAAAGGCGACTAGTTTCGGCGACAAGCCATCATCAAGCCTAGAATACGCAAAGTATTATGATAGGATACAAATATTTTAAAAATTTATGAACTTACCAGAGAAATGTATTAGATTATATGATATTTATTGAAATATTTGTGAAAACAAAATTGTCCATTTAAATATATAAAATTGGGTGCGCGCACTGGAGGATAAAGAGGAAACAGGTAAAGGGAAGGTTATGATATAAGAGGGAATTAAAATTAAGCATCAGCCCTTCACGATCTAATCCACGTGAGGTTGTGAAGGTAATCCAAATTATAGTAACAATGATTAGGCTCAATGTACACCAAAAAGTTGTAGCCTCGACTTGGAGTACTCGACTTAGAGTTTCTTTACTATTCAGTTCTAAATAAATATCATTTAATAATCTTATTTCACTGTTCTTTGAAAATACGAACTTCTTTTCAATTTAGCTCTACTCAAATCTCTTATGTCTTCCTATTTTTCACACAAGACACTTAATAAACACACGTGTTGAACTTACAAAAACACCAACAATATTAGATAGGTTATATAGTATGTCAAAAATTCTTCGTAAACAAGCAAAACCTAACTTCACGTATAGTGTTTCAGGTTTGCCAACATATAAATATTTCGAAAAAGCTTCGTTTACCAAAATAAGGATTTAATTTTATTATTGAATCGACCACACTTTAAGATCGATTTTCAAGATAAAGCTCTCTTTTCATAAATGAACATGGTGGTGATATTTATGGAAATGGCTGTATCCTGTATTAAAAATTTTTACCCAATTTTATATAGTGTTATTGCAACGACATTCTTAGTTCAATACTTTATATTGCATAGGTACCAAGTACCTATGCAATTTGACGTTATAAATTAGATCAAGGCTGTTGTAGAATCGATTTTACATCAAATTCTTTCCGAGTCAACTGTAGTATACTATTTTTAATTTCTTCCCTAACTACAAATCCATTTGAAAATAGTTTCTGGACACCTAGCTCATCATCTGTTTGGGAATTATGGGACGATCGAAGCCTTTATCCGATGCAGTCTGTCTGTTTGTCCTGTCGCTTTGTGTTTGCTCGTTTGTCTGTCGTATATGCCAGGTTCTCCCCCAACATGTCCGCTATTGTGAACATATCATGAGGTCGCTTTTAAGAACTGGAGTTCACTGGTCAGCACGTGCCATCATTTTTACCATCATTTTTACCGTATTCCACCCCAATGGGCAATAGTGGATACCTAGCTCATTATCTGTTTGGGAATTATGAGACGACCGAAGCCTTTATCCCATGTAATCTGCCTGTTTGTAATGTCGCTGTGTGTGTGCTCGTTTGTCTGTCGTGTATCGTCTTCTCCGTAAAGTCTGCCTAAAACATATTATTAGAAATAATTTGTACAAATTCAAACAGACAGCAAACTTTACTTACTGTGTTGGGTTTCTGAAATAAATGATTTTTTTGTGGAAGTTAGGATTTTACTTTTGTTTTTTGGTGGATCAAGCTCCTTTTGTGATTTTTGTTTTTTTTTTTTTGGTGGATTCCTCCTTTTATTGTCTCTAGACTTTTTTGTGTTTCAGGAAAGAAATAGATTTGTGTATCGTCCATGTTAGTGTAAACTCAAGTTTTATTAGTTAATTGCTTTCTCGGCCTCGCGTGTTTTTCGTGGTTGTTGGCATCGCATTCAAGGAACTCCCTGAGTTTTAAGTTTTGGTGGATCCGCAGGTCTTCGAATATCCGTTCTGCTCGGACATAACCCTACATACCACATACCAAGGTAGGTTTGTGGCTTCACGTAAACAGATATTCTGTTGACTTCGAGGTTTTTTTTTTCGTTCTGCACCTTTGACCCAACGAGAGCGAGGCGTAGGTAATTAACGGTAGTATTATTGGATTTATTCATCTTAATTTAGTTTTAATATTTAATTTGCTTCTCCTCTATATGAGGGGGATAGGTGTACTCTCGCTTGTTTGGTTTTACTAATAATTGTTTTAACATGCTCGTTAAACGTTAGACCTGGATCCAAATTGACCCCTAAATATTTAACTGACCGCTGCCAGTTAATATTTTGTTCGTATAAATTTACTACCTCTCCGCTTTTTGGGGAATATTGCCTTTAATTTTTCGTCATTGATCGCAATTTTCTACCTCACAAACCAATCCTCAAGTTCGTCAAGGTGGGTTTTAAGTGATTTAATACTGGGTGAGGCCAATTACGCTATCATAGTGTCATCTGCATACAGGCTGAACGTAGTATCAGCGGTGTAACTTTTGCATAATTGGGGGGATAAAACTGCACCTTGGGGCACACCTGCCTCTATTACTCCATAGTCAGATAGGACATGTCCTACCTTGACTCTGAAATATTGTTTTCTGACTAAGGAATGTATTAATTAAACTATAGGTTTCGTGTACCCGATCTCCATCATTTTGTATATAAGGCCTATGTGCCAAACTCTGTCAAATGTCTTGCTGACATCCAGAAATACAGCTCCCGTCGACTGCCTGTGATCATTAAGTAATTTATAAAAAAATATACAGAACAGGGTTATTGGTTACGATTTAACTCAAGCCTCCTTACCTCCTACCATACCACAAGAATATAGACTTCTTTAGATACAATATAATAGTTAAACTATTTCAAAATGTCAATATTTATTTTATTTTCACTTTATTTCGAAACATTCTGTATAGTAAAAACTAAATTATTATCCCTTAGGAACTAATTACGTCTCTAACTTATAATAATATTTTTTGTTGATTCAACATTAAATATATTTCAAATCCTTTGTTTCGTTTGCACTAAAAGTGACGGTTCGAATGGGCGCTGAACAGGTGACGTCATAGTCCCATAGGGACGGCCTGATCGGACAGAAATTACCTTTTTAACTGTAGGCGGAAGAGTGTCCAGAGATTTCTTGAGAATGGGCGGGTTTAGAGGAAGATTGAACGATCCCTTAGGAATCTATCAGACTACTGGAAATTGTAAGTGTCTTTGCATTGTTTCTGGTTTATTTCCACTTCAAATCTTACACTCGTCGATAATATCGAAATGGAAAGAACTCTTTTTATTACAAATAGTTTAAATTGATATTTTGTTAATAATAATGAAAGAAATTTTATGAGATTTATATAATGATAAAGGTATATTAAATTCGTTAAAAAAATAATAAAACGAAAAAATAAAACACATCTAGCATGCCTTATGGTGAGGCATATTATTTAAATTTATCAAATCTATTTGGGATGTTATAAGAAGGTCTGCGAGTCGACTCTTCCGCAATGTTCGTACGGTCCTTAGATTGATGGCATCACTTTAGGTTCGCATGTATATTGAAATAATATGGTGTAGTGTGCCGTTTGTGACAAATTTTATAAAATATATGAAACGTAACATCAGAAGCCAAGTGGGATTTATGTTTTACGATGACACACGCACCCACACATTTTTTCTTTTTCATCGGTCATGATGAAAAGGATTCTTTTATTGAGAAGTTTTAACAAGAAATATCTTATTTTTAATATCGTTAAAAGATAATATACTCTTAATAGTATAGCATTACAAATATATACCCTCATCTGTTATTTGATGAAAAAAAATATTATTGATTGTCAATGAGATAATTTAAAATTTTGACAACAGTTTTGATTACAAAAAAAGATAAATTGGAAAAACTGAAATAAAAGTTAAAAATACGTTAAATAATCAAAATGGTTAATATAGAACAATTATAAGGTGTGAATTATAACTAAGAAGATATTCAAGGCTGTAATTGTAACTAAACTATTTTAAAGTATGAATGAGTGAGAAAAAGGTTAATTTTTATTTTTTTTTTACTTAAACAACCTGAATGGAATTGTACAATTTTGATCATTTAATAATTTTTATATTATACATCTAATTATATATTATCAATCTAATTTTTGATATTTCTTTCTAAATTTTAATTTAATATTTTGTTCTAAATTTCATGTCAAATTAACATCAAAATTTTATGAAGTCAACCCTAAAAGAAACTCAATTTGCTCTGATAAAAATAACTAATCGAGCTAAGAAATTCAATTCAATAAAAATTACAATGCCAATACAAATTAAATTTCATAACAGTATATATACTGATATGGAACACCTGGTATTTCCGATGTCCTATCTACGATTTTCAATCCGGGTTGGGTTCACTCTTAAATACATTTTAAAAATTATAAAAAAAAATACAATTTATGTAATTTTTTTTATCTTTTTACTAATTATTACTCTATTTTTTTGTGTCTTTCTCCTAGTATTAACTCCTAGTTCATCTTTGTTTCTATCTGTGTTTTATAATTTTCCCTCTATTTCTGTTTTCCAATTTTCCTCTGTTTCTATCGCTCCATTGAATTTAATCTGGAGTTTAATTTTATATTATTTAATTCCGCTTTTTGTATCTTAAAGAAAATATTGTCACTGTGTTATATAACATTTATTTCTATTTTACAATATTCAATAATTTTATGATTATTTTCATACAAAATTTTGATATTTGACAATTCAAAAATATTTTTTTCAAAATTGACAAAACTCAATATTTTTTTTATTTCTTCCTTGATTATTTTTTTTAAATTGCCAAATAATAAATCAATCAGGACTGATCATCTTAGATATGACATCTGAAATTTTCTTATCAATACATTGATAAATTGCAAAATGAATTGCCTATCTAAATCACGGGCAATATTGTTAAATATTATTTACCTTTTTTGATCAACTTCCTCCATTTGTCATTGATGAAAATCGAGCTTTAGTCAAGAGGAATTGGAAAAATGTAGGTTGCCTAGTTTCCCTTTAGCCTTAACTATGAAGTTGCCAGGTACAAATAGGTAAACAGGCGTTATTAATATACCCACCATAGTTATTTAATTGATTTTTTTATAAAATGAAATGTTATTTTATTCCCTATCCAACAGTATTAGTTTGTCAAAAGTGTGTCACATCCATGGTTTCCTAAATTTTAAATGTTAAGTTTTCAAAGAGCGGGCGCAGAGAGTGACAAAGAAGCGCTGCGCGCGAAATTCCATGTGTCAGACAAGAAAGTAGAAAGTTATGAAAGAAGCTTTTTTTAAATGGTGGAAGCGTGATCCATTGATTAAATAGTGTAACCAAGGCATATTACATATTAACAATGTTTTTTTGCAAAATTCAAGGAGAAATGTTTAACCGTTTAGATTTCCGTCCGACCAAAAAAGGTGTATTTTATAACATGCAGACACTTTTCTAAATCATATTGTTATAAACTGTTGAAGAGAGCAGACGTTTCTGAATTTCTGTATTTATTCTGATTATAAAACTTATAAAACGGTTTTGTCCGTTCGTCCGTTCGTCTGTTAGCCTGATTCAATTCGAGAATAGTGACAGAAAGCGACAAACGGACAATGGCAATCGATTCAGAATCGTTAAAAACCAAAAAACGATATTAATCTTTGACCTATTTTTACTTTCCCGCTACTTATACCATAAGTACTATAGTATATTAAGTATTGAAACAAGAATTATAATTTTAAATGGCGCCCAACGTGGTGCACAAATAAAAAGAAAGAGGGCAGGATACAAAAAGGCAGACGGCTTATAACAAACATTCATTCTAATTTCTTTGGAAATATTTTTGAAAGAAAAATATTGAAAATTATATCAGCATAATGGCATTAAACGTATGGCTTCTATCGTGTAAGAATTCACACAGACACACACACAGACAGACACACAGACCGACAGACACACAGACCGACAAACAGACTTCAATCTGGAAATGGTCTCAGGGGATGTCAAAATGGATATTTCCGTCTTAACTCGAAAACTTTTTTTTAGCTCGTTCACAACACTTTCCCGTCTCTAGTTCAACCTTTCAATATGTTAAAATTTGGATTTTTAATTTTAAATTCAGATCCTTCATTAAACTATGATTATTGTTTATTTATTTGAGGTATTAGTACTTTTCATAAAATAAAATAGATAGCAGTCTCGTTTTTAAAAAATCACAGTTTATTGCGAATCGGAAAATGAAACTGAAAGACAGCAAAATCAAATCCAGGATGAAAAATATGCATTGTGTGGCAGATGGCTCACTTTTGGTAGGGGGTATAGAAAACGCCAACAGTTACTGCAACGAGAAATGTTTTTATGAGCTGTAATCCCGTGATTGATTGAATTCACGAGACTTCATTCTTGGTTGGTATCTGGACGATTTATATTTTTCAACCGATTCATAAAATGTTGTGAATAAGATGATAAAAAAATGAATATTTTAACATGTCTTTAAATTATCCTAATTTCATGTTGTAACCAAAGGATAAATAAAAACTATAAAATTAATAATAATATAACAGACGGGCACTTCTTTTAATTTAAACAAAAAAATGCGAATTGTACACACATAGTTCACATAAAAGTACACAGTGAATCACTTAAACAAATAATAATATAATTTAATATATAAGGGTAAAACAATCAGTAATCGGTTTGAAATTATTTATTCTAAAAATACCAAATTAATGTTAACGAAACAATAGGTTAAATTATAAGACAACGAAAGATCTGCAACTCGAAATGGCGAGAAAGTATTATGTTGGTGAAACAGTTAGAAAGTAAAAATTTGTTCCTTTACCATATTCGTATTTAACGATTTGACAATTATATGTCTTGTCTTTCTCCCAGATACGTTGAAATGTGTGAAATTATGTTAATACAGTAGCGAGAAAGAAACATTTAATTAATGACCCGTTATTAAAATACATAAAAAACTAGCAACAGTGTGTTAGTTAAGACTTACTTTAGTCCATTTAAGAAGATGTTTAGTGATTTTTATAGACATTTATAGATCATTTTCAGTGATATTAGACAATTTTTATGATTTAATCTATTTGTTTGACAGAAGAAAATTTTTGACAAATTTTAGTGGAATATCTGCGATTTTTACCGCTCCAGATAAATTTGAATCATTTTAGATGACATCGAATGATCTTTGACTATTGACAATTTTTGACTTTTATTTTATATCTATGATTTTATATTGCGTTAGAGAATTTTTGAAAAAATCTTGAATACGTTTAGGGCCATTTTGATAGTTTCCTAAGAAATTTGTAATTTAATATATTATTTGATTCTTTTAGAGGTCTTATAAAATTTCAAGAACTACAGACAATTTTTAAAAAAAATTAATGGCTTGGCTTTTGGTCCATCTTAAATAATTCTAATAAAAAACTAGATAATGTATATTTTAATCATTTAGAAGACCGTAGACCATTTTCGACAAATTTCAGAAAAAATGTTTAGAATAGTAAATTTATTGATCAAAAAAGTACAATTTTGTCTACTCCAAAAAAATTGTATTTTTCGGACTTGTTACGTAAATTACTATTGATTGAACATTTTATGTTACCCATGGGTATTACTGTACCATATTTTGCTGTGGTTAAAGTTCCAACAATTTCTTGTTATTTTCAACAGTTACTAATAGCAACTTATTGACATTTTTACTAATTTTTTTTCTGGTCCATTTGTAACGGTTTTTTACTTTTTTCAATAATTTCTAGGTTTTTTTATATAATGATTTTTTTTAAGTATGTATTACACCTTCAGGCTTGTTTTTTGACTCAATTTCTATGAATTAATTCTGAAGAAACCAAAAGAGATATTCGGATAATTTTTTTATGTTCAATTTGTACTTCATTAAATTTTAAGAATCCTGTTTAAATTTAAAACGTTTTCCACAGGCGTGACCTTAGGGTTTCCTTAACTGAGTATCCGCGTAAAGTAAGAGACAAGTTTTGTAGCAAGACACAAAAAAATACACAAAATTTTGAATTGTAATCACGTTCGCTATATCCAGACCGCTGAATTTTATTTGTCTGCTTTTGTAGCTATTCGAAGCTGTAAAAATTGAGGCAAACGTTATTTACTATCTGAGAATTATCTGAGAATTACAAGAAAAAAATTCGATAAGATAAATAGTTCTTTCAAACTCTTGATACGAAGTTGGTGAAGGAAGACTTTTGGGAAAACGAAATTAAATACTTATATCGAAATAAATCAAATATAAAACTGAACCATTCTGAAATTTTTCTTCAAAAATTTTAAGCGAAAGAGAACACATACAAACATCTGGTAATAACTCGTTCAACCATTTGGGGAAAGAATTTTCGCCAGGAAAACCGGAGGTGAGCCCGTCCACCGCTGAATCCTATGAAAGGATTGTGCTCGACCATGTTGGTGTCTCTATAAATTACATACTTTGTCGAATTCGATAAAAATGTTTTCATTACATATTTTTAACTTCTTTTAGGTGATAAATATGAAAAAAAATTTTGACATTCTGAAGGTGCAATAATTTTCAGCAATTTCTTGTAATTTTCAGTTCTAATTATTTTTTCTCGATTTATTGGCATTTTCAACTTGTTTCTGGTCCAGTTCTAGTATTTATAACAATCTTGTCATTTTTATGAATTTCTAATTATCTTTTGTCTATTCCTACCGATTTTCAGAATCTTTCAGTTTCAGTAAATTATAATTATTTCATTACCATTCATAGTGATATTTTCAGCAATTCCCTGTAATTATCATTAAATAATTTTTTTGACTTCACGTTTGTCCAATTTATTACGTTTCTTAAAAACTTTTTTCCTGTTTCGAACTTAAACTAAACAAAATTAATCAGTACTTTTTGAAATTGTAGGCACTAAACTTCTTTTAGAATAGGTATTATTGAATAAATACCACTAATCAATATCAAAATATTTATTACATAACCTTAAACTATTCCAAACGAAAATGTATCTGATAAAGAATTACTTACCTCTCTATTTTATTTGATTAGGTCGAAAATTCATATGAAAAGATAGGAATTCAAAAGAAAGTGCTTATTTGCTGTCGATTTTTTTATAATAATTTTTAATAAAACTCTTTTGAGAAACGCTATGACAGTTGCGTATAATTAATTTAAAAGATTTTCTAAGATCGCCTACATCCTGACATCACGTTTAGTCTTCAATTGTTTTTATTATTTACTACTAGTCAATAATCAAAAATTATCACTTGTAGGAGAGAAATTTAATTTCTCGACTCGAACACACCATAAATAATGACATCTTCTAATACTAGTAGTGGAAAAAAATTTACCTGTTGAGATTCTTTTGTTTATTATTTTTATGTAAATTAATGGTCTTATTGGTTGACTCGGTTCAAAACGTCTGATTGTACTTTTCTAGTTAGACCTTGTAAATACGCGTTTGTCCAATATTTTTTACCTTCTATTGTTCAGGCTAATTTATTTGGTGTTCATTAATCCTTGTTTATAATTATCTCTGATCTTGACCAATATGTTTATTCCTTAATTCTTGTTTGCGATTATTATTATTATTATTATTATTATTATTATTATTATTATTATAAAACAACTAGAAAGTTTTTTCTTATTCGATATTTTGACTAATATAGTTTATTGATGTTCTTTAAATCTTGTATATCATCATCTCTAAGCACAGCCAATATATTTCAGTACTTGAATCTCAGAAAATTTTTGTATTTATATTTTTCTAAATATTTTTTTTATTCTAAGAATAATAATAAACTCTTAGTCATACCCACATAAAATTTATTTGAAATTAGTTGAAGAAATGGGCATAGGCAACATGTTTTGGCCAAACAATGGCCATCATCAGGCAAATAGCTTACTCTCATACAACAAATGATTTACAAAATGGTATGAATTCAACTAAACATATTCAAAAATTAAAAAAACTTGTAGTTTTGTAGAAAATTTAAAAAACTTAAAAGAAATTTGAAGATTTAAAAAACATTTGATACGTCCATTAGGGAGGATTCTTTTGTTTTTATTTCTTTCATTATCTCTAGTAGCCATAAAAAAATGTTCACTTCATTTGTATATTTTATTGTTTGACCATTAGAAAGATTAAAAAAATTGTTGATTATAAGTAAAAATACTGTTTTACACTATCCCAAAAATAAATTAACAAGTTTCTGGTACTAACTTTACTTTTTTAAACACTACCATATATTTTTTATGGTCCTTATTCCTTCTTTCTAAATAACTTTAGGCTTGCCCAATATATTTTTCATATAAACCAACTCATTAAAAATTGAGATTAATAGTTTCTCAGAATTATGATATTTTTTGTATATCAGAGACAATATAAATGCATCATAAGATTACTAAATTTAAATGTCGTTGCATAATCATCAAGTTTAAATTGTCTTTTTATGTCGTGTCTCTCGAAGTCGCAGTTTCATGGAACCATAACTTGAAAATAATCCGTAATTATCATAAAAAAAAACAACCAATGCAATCAGAAAACATAATTTGTATGTATTAAGGTACTTTCTCATGGTCGTGGTCGTGGTTGCTTAGAGTTATAATTTTAAACAGAAATGAAAATAACGGTCTCTCGTTTCTCCAACGAGTCTGTAATACTAGTTATTTGTGACTGGTTCCAATACTATAATAATTTCTTTACATTTCATATATCATTAATATTATTGCCTTTATTAAACGTAATAATAAAAAACATAAATCTAAACTCTGGCTGGTATTAATTACGATTTTTTTTTAATTCATTTCATTAGTAGCAATTTACATAATATACGCCAAACACATACATACAGAGAGAAAATATAAAAAACACGTTCTATTTAATTAAAGGTCAGAAAACATTAGCAGTTGCTTTCGTGGTCATGAGTTCGTATTCTACCTGGTACTTCCACTTATAAATGTCCCCACATGTTGCACAATAGTTTCGCAATTATCTCAGACCGGGTCAGATATACGAGCTCTCTACGGCTGGGGAAAACGTTATGCCTGGATGTTAGAAGGGATATTATATCACATCCAGTCGTGTAAAAAATTCAGGCAATTATTCCAACTGCTAGTCCTTTACGAATGGAAAATGTTAGACCATTGAAAATAAAAATATACAAGGATATTTGTATCGTTTGTAAAATCTGAATTACTTTATAGAAACTTATTGTTAAAGGATAATTATTTTGAATTATAGTTTCTAAATTTTATGACATCTTAAATCCAGATTAGTTGCCATATTACAGCTGGTTAAAAACTAATAAAATAAAATACGAAGTTACATGGGTTCAACCCTGTGATAGTTTCCAATTTTGGGTTATAAATACAAATTGAAAAATATGTATTGTATTGAAGATGTTTCTGATTCGACCCTCAGCATGTGTCTGTCTGTTTTCCTTCACAACTCATGTACCGGTAAACGCTTAGTTAGCAAAATCTGAAGGTTCTTTTTGTGTGTGAATGATTTTTTCGAAAACAATTTTATCGAATGACGTTTTAATCGAAAACAATTTTATCGAATGACCTTTTAATCGAAAACACTATTATCCGAATTACATTTTTGTCGAAAACAATATTTTCGAATTGCATTTTGACTGAAATCAAGTTTTCCAAATGACATTTTATTAAAAAAGCCAAAATATAACTACAATATTACTTAATTCATTTATTTTAAGCCGTAATCACAGACATATGGTCAAAATGACAAATAGTTTCCTGTTATTTCTCCCGTTTTTACCCCTACCTACTTAACGATGATCCAATAGAAAGTTGCTTACTACGACCCATATGAAATCGCTATCTTCGTAACTAAGCGAAAACGGGCTATAGTATCTTCAGGAGAAATGATCCCTGCCAAATTTTGACCAACTTAATTTTTTCTGTGATCTGTATGTCTGTCTGTCGGGATGTCGTCAGCAAAACTTAAAAATGCCATAACTTTTGAATTCTTCAATGTATCGACGCAAACCGCTTTAAATTTGGAACAAAGATACCTTAAATTACTGTTACGAAGCCAATTGAAATAATCGGAAAATTTCTTGTAGGTTTTCCCGAGTTGTTTTTCCGAAGAAAATGTCATCATTTTAAAAAATAGGGAGAAAAATAATGAAAAATAGTGAAAGAATAATGAAAAAGTAGGGAAAAATATAATGAAAAATAAGGAAAAAAATTAAAAATAAGGATAAAATTAATGATAAATAGGGAAAAAAAGAATGAAAAACAAAATAAATGTATGTGCAAAAGATGAGTATGTAGCCAGTGTCTCTAAAGAGTATTTCAACCACCATTTCGAAAAAGTTGCTATTTTAATTTTTTTCGCAAAGTTTATTGTGACTATAAGAAAATATTTTTATTTTTCATATATTTTGTTACATTTTCATAAAATCAAATTCATTTTAGTGATTTTTTACACCTTCCACTCAATATTTTTTTATCAATAAAAACTACTGCCAAATTAATACTAATTTAGCATAAATATATAAAATAATGTATTCCAACTCATTTTATTAAAAAATATATATTTAGTCGTTCGATATTTAGATTTTTGATCAATATGTCTTCGAAAAAAATATTTAACGGACAGCGACTCGATTTTTCTTATATAGCGATGAAATTGTTTTTATTAATAGTGCAGAAAATATTTTTTAAATACTGTTTAAAATCCAAAAAAAAATTGGAAAATAGGAAAACTAGGACAAAATAGGAAAAAATGAGAAAAATAAAAAAATAGTAAAAAAATTAAAAAAAGTAGGTGAAAATAGGAAGAAATAGGAGAAAATAAGAAAAAAAAGATTGAAATAAAAAGAAATAGGAGAAAACAAGAAAAAATAGCAAAAATAGGAAAAAAACAGGAATAAATATGAGAAAATTGGAAAATAGGAAAAATAGCAAGAAATAAAAAAAAATAAGAAAAAATATGAAGAAATAGGAGAAAATATAAAAAAATTTGAAAATGGGAAAAATTGGAGGAAATATCAAGATACTTGAAATTTTGTATTTTTGGATATTTTTTAAATTTTGAACTTATTATAATTTGTGTATTATAATTTACTTAAAATTATAAAAATCATGGCATATATTTTACATTTTGGCAATTTAAATTCCCAAACATTTTTTACTAAACCATAAATTTTGACTCTCGTCACTCTTCAACATGTTAATCAACTCCGCACTTCGACTATTTTTTTTTATGTTTAACGTATTCACAGAGCAATTTGAAAGGAAGCAACTCTCTATAAATAAAAACTTCTAACGTTGTCACATTGTTTCATACTCGCTTAACTAAGCTTTACAAAAAAAAAGAGTACCATGTTAACAATAATACTAGTGCATCAACCCACAGACACATTCCTAACAATTTAAAACGCATTACTGACAGGAAATCGTTTCTTCTTTACCTGAATGAAAATATAAACAATGCATTCGTCTAGTGAACGAACAGTTCGATAATAACAGATATTTTCTGTTCGAAACGGTTTTTTTGCAGCTTGGTTAGAAATCGAAGCCACGAAAAGTCGATATGTTGCAAAAAATACTATATTCATTAGCTTTATCGTTGGGGAAAGCAAGCATGGTAGTCATTTTGTGGATTAAATGAAACTATTAATAGTTTAGAAATTTCAATAAAATAATATCCATATTTATATCTCAGTTTTCATTGATATAGAATTATTAAATTTAAACCAATAAATTATTAAGTAGAAAAACAATAATTTTATACAGACAAACAATTTAATTTATTCCACATAATAACACAAAATTTAATAAACTAAAGTGAATTATGTATATATTTGCCGGATGATTTTATATACCAAAACAAAAAAAATAGTCTCCGTAAAATGAATTAATTTGTATTAATTAGTCGGATTTTTTTTTACAAATAATAAAATGAACCACCATTGGGGCTTAGAATCAGTGATGGTTCCAGGTACCACTCTAGCGATCTCGGATACCCGGGACCCCTATAGCCTTCCTGTGATAACTAGTGCTCTATTTCCTGGTTACTCGAAGAGTCTAAATGAGTATAATAAATTCAAATAATTCCCCAGTGGTTTCCGCATCCACCTCTTATGATTTTCTGTCGAACCATAAAAACGTGGTTATTCCTTGGTTCCTGGTTGCGGTTATTGATTCCTTCAGAGTGAGTCCGTTTTCAATAATAAAAGCCATAAAAAACAAGTAATTGTTTACTAATAGAAACTGTTTTACAATCCAAGATACTTATGAATATCAAGGAAATTGAAGAAGTTGTTGCTCACAATTCATTGAACATTACGAGGGGTGTCATTTATTATAGAGATTTGCTTAATGATTTACCCAGTAGAAAAAACAGCTGATAATTTTAAAGAGTATCGACTAATTAAAGTTGAACGATAACACGTTATAACTGGCCGAGATTTTGTTGCTCAGTATCTGAGGCCTGAATTTTCTTTTACTAAAATTCCATTGATATTGATTTCAGGATTAAAAATCTCAAAATTTTCCTAGGGAACAACCTCCGGCCTCACCCCGCTTCACTGATTGTTTTTAAGAAAATTACTTTTTCACGGTTTAAAAATCTCAAATTTTTCCTGCGGACGGATCCCCGGATCTTCCGCTTCCCTGATTTTTACTTCGGTCCGCACCGGAAGCATTAAAATCATGAAAAAAAAATTAAATTAAATAGGTATTATTTTGAAATATGTTTATTAATGGCGGTAACGGGAAGAGTTATTAGCAAATATGCTCTTTATTTAATAAGTTTTATACGCCATTATGCTAAAATTCTGACCTGTGAATGTAGCCCATTGAAAATAAAACTAAACTGACTTTGTTTCCATTACGAGGTGTCACTGGAGAAGTGGCGCTTAATGTTGATTGTCTGATATAGATTTTGGTTATTTTTTTATAAGTCTTCTTGAGGTCAAGATGCGTTGTTACTATTTTTATTTTATAATGAATATTTCTTGCTTTATACAGGAAGAAGTGGTGTTCATTTTGATATTTCCAGATCTTAATGTCACAAATATAATTTATATTTATATTTTGTATCTCAACCAATTCATAAATTATTTACAAATATTAAATAATAATAGTTACATTTTTTTTGCTATATTAAAAAAATAGGATTTTTGTTTGCAAAAGATAAAGATTTTACTTAACAAAGAATATAGTGGTAAAAAAAAGTGATTCGATTGTCGGAACGTTGGCAATCGAAACGGCTACTCTAGAGCACACAACTGGTTAACTAACGTGGCGTGTAGAATCCTCGTAGGCAATAGTATAAAAAGTTCGTTCTTGTGACGTGAGATGGATCATTTTTCAAATCGCTTGCGGCTGAACTGGGATGTTGTGATGCGGGTCCGCAACTACACAGACAACTGATCCATCGCCGTGAGTCTTGTCTCACGAAAAACGCAAGAGAGATAAGGACGGCGAAGAGTGGCGTGTCCCTTCACCGGAACTCGCTCCGAAGTGGAAACAGGGTCTCCTCTAACAAAAACTCCCAAGAAAAATCGTCTTTATAAAGATGATAAAAGCGCGTCTTTGCATGTTATGTGACAAACACGGAGTGAGTGACTTGAGATATTCCACAAAACATTTCATTGTTGCTCACTTTGTTCGATGACGTTCCCGTGATTTAAAAATCGGGATTATAAATGGCTGCCGCTTTTGTATTCCAAATATATATTTTTACATTTGAAGTATGCATGTTTCGAGGCGTTCTCCAAGAACGACGATGAGATAACTCGACAAAAGAAAAATGTGGAATAAACGGAAGCATCCCTTTCAAAAGCTACTTTCTGCGTGTACGTGGCCAGGCATTCAACATGAATCACACTATTATTTTTTTATTAAAATTCAAAAATACCCACAGCTAGATTATAATATAAAAAATATACCAATAAGTTGTGCCGAATAAATAAATAAAGACAAATATATAGCAATATAGCATAACAATTTTACAGGAGCAAAGAAGGACAGTTAGTAGATAACCTGAACTACTAAATAATAATGCGGAGACATAAAAGATACAGATTTCTACAGAAGGAAGAATATAAATAAACAGATCAGAAACAATAAGAATACAACCGAAAATGGAATTCTGGATAAAGTAATACAAACTGGAGAAATATTGAAAGCAGGAGACTTGATGAAACATAAACATGTATGGGAATATACCAAAAAAATAAAAAAACCCATAAACGATAAGATCATAAGACAAAGACAAAAAATTTTTTTAGACTAGTCACCAACGAAGTGCAATATCTAATCTAATGTTAGCAAGACGAAAAAAGTTAAAATAGCGGTACACAGCTGATATGATGCTAGCCAAGTAAACCGTACCAAAGAATCATATGATAGTCATTTGAATAGCGTTTCCGTTTTATTCATGAAATTATTGATAGGAGACTGACGTGACTCCATGAAAACTAATGATTTAAACCAAATTTAAATGATGAAAACAAAAAATTATATTAGTAAAAATCCAAATAGGGAAGGGAAAGAAATAGAAGTAGAACAAAAAGAAAATTTTACAATTGATTAGAAAGTGGAAGAGAAAGAGAAATTTAAGATGATGTAAATTCAGGAGTAAAAATTTATATAGACTTGGTAAATATGAAGATAATATACTAGGAATATAAAAGAAATAGCGGAAATACGAAAGCGAAAAAAAATAATAAATGGTATTGAGATAACGAATGAGATGAAAAATATGAAAAAGAATGTACGAGAAAACAGGTAAACAGAAAGACAAAAAATTGAAAAATATTCAAGATGCAAAATAAAAAAACGAATGAAAATTTTGAAATGAATTACAGCATTCAAAATATAAAGATAGATAAAAGATTTAAACAATAAAATAAAGAACATAATTAAGAGAATAAGAAGTATTAGAAGAAAAAATTAAGAAAGAGTTGAAAATAAATATATGCCCCTGTTAGTAAGAAATTAAATAATATCAAAGAGAAAAACAAGAAAGAAAGTAATGGTAGAAGAAAATATGAGCCTTGATATATCACCAAATGATAGAAAACTATATGAAGAAAATAGTGAATGGTGACAGAACAAGAATTGGAGGGGATGAACCGAGAAGTACTGAAATTTTTTGATGAACGGAATTTGAAAAATAAAATTCCAGAAGATATAATATAAAATATAGGCCAATACATACTTTTTTCTAGCTAATAGAGGTATTTAAATCCATCAGCTATTTTAATTCCCAACATCACCAAAATACCAAAAAAAAAGGATTTCCACACACGGATAATATAAATTCAAAACAGGCACGTTTTAAAACGTGCTCTATATCGTGGAAACCTTTCGTTTTTTTTAAAGCACCAAGGAAATACCAATGATTGGCATTCAGCGGGGCTATCCAAAAATAAAATTGTAAAAATCGAGCAGAGCTGCATTTTTTACATCGGCTGCATATGAATGAGATTTTTTCAATTAAATCCCAATCTGGGATTCTAACGGGAACCGGGACTAAAGTGACGACAGCTGTGCGGCCATATCTGTCTCGCTATATATTCGATCATACTCTCGGTATATGCTGAAACGAATAAATCTGCATTTCATCACTGCCTATTAGTAATCAAAGCGTTTTGAATAAGTAAAAAATTACATGGTTAATCTTTTTAAATAAACAATCTGTTATTTGAGCCATATTTAAATTTTCCATTGTTCATATTTTTTTAAATTCAATTAGTTATATTAAAGTAAATAAAACCTATAATACACTCAGACTTTTATGTCAAACTTTTTCCCTTTTATACATACCCAGAAAATAAATAAATCATAAACGTAATATATCAAAGTATCATATCAATATTTCCAATTCAAATAGTGGTATCGATTGGCGAACATTTTAATCACGCGGTCGGAGTTAAAACACTAGATCAATTTAGTAAATGCTTCCATAAAGTATAAAAGTGGCACCTTGAAATTGATTTGAGAGACAGGCTGTCACACGAAAATGGAAAGACGAAAGAGTTTTAAGTAGTTGGCAGAAGTTTGAGTAGAGACTGTATCCCTTGGATAAATATTGTGACTGGCAAGAGTATTATGAAACACTGTCACTGTCTGGAAATTTCATTATTGATTTTATTTTCCTTGCTACTTAAATGTTTCTTTAGAATTTATTATTAGGGATTTTTTACAGGGTGGCATTAATTAGAATCAATTCAAGTAAAATGAGCTTTCTCCTCAACATTAGAATTTGTTAATTTTTGAGCAACAAAATCTAATAAGGTAGCGAAATGATAAAGGTGACAAATGTCTGAACAAAGGTGATTAATCTGGACTGGATTTATTCCGGGGAAATTGAAATTTAAAACAAAATAAAGTGGGGGTGAAAATTTTGGATTTGTTTAGGAAATTAAAAACAAAATGTGAACGAATAAATGTAATTTGTCATTGATAGAAGCTGGAAAAGGAAAACTAAGTATAGATCTGTTAGCTACTGGAAGTTGAGGCAGGAAAGAAACTAAATAAAAAGACAACACAGAAGTTAAAAGGTGAATAGATAGCGAAAATGATATGCTGAGATAAAAAATAGATCTGAACAAAGAGAAAAATCGAAAGGAAATATAAAATTTAATAATTCTTTTATCTTTTTCCATAAATTTTCACAGAATTTGAATCTAGTCCGATTAGGATTTTTTTGGTACAATATCATATATCTACAGAGTGTTTCCTGCTAAACGCGGGACAAGTTAGGTAGGATTATCAATTAATCTATACTAGAAAATATTTAATTTTGGTGATTTTTTTAATATTTGATTCACAATTGTTGATTAGTGATTGGGTATTGAAGTAAATAACATGAATTTAAAATGAATTTAAAAATAGTGAAGTCACGTGACGTATAATAAAATTAATTGTTAGAATAAGAATTTAGTGATAGGATAGATGGATTTGTTAATAGCTACAATGATGGAACGACTAGTGAAACGATACTTTATTTTGTTGATAATAAATAATTAATGTGATTCAGCTCAAATCTTTATATTATGGGTTCGTTATACGAATATAATTTGAAATATATCAGAAGTAGAATATAAAAAAAAAGTTTTGCACGCCAGTCAAATTGATTTTTTTATGTAATTAGAAACAAATGGCAAAAAAACTACGATATATTTCAAAATCCGTGCTTTCTTTTTTTTCGGGAAATTAAACTCAAATTAAACGTAATTTTTGTTTATTTCATAAAAATTGGGTTCCAGAGATTTTTTTTACTTTTTCTTAAAAAAAAAACTTTTCTTGAGGTATTTTTCTTGTCTTCCTTCTCCAAAGGAAACTGTAGTTCAAGAAACTTGGTCAAAAGGAGAAACTGAAGAAAGTGTAATCCAGAGAAAAAAAAACTTCTTGGCCCAGAAAAAAAAGCTTCTTGGCCCAGGAACAAAGACTTCTTGGAACAGGAAAAAAACCCTAAAAGTTCACATAAGTAAATATAAGATAAAAATCTTATAAATTACCAGATTCCGTGGTCTCTGTTTTTGAAAAAGAATATAAAAAAATGATAATATTAAAAGAAAAACATGAATTTTAGATCAAAATATGAAATAATTAAAATGAATTAAATTTTAAGACAATCTGTAAAAACAAATTAAAAAATAGATTCTCTTTTTGTATGAGATACACAGACATCAGACAATTTTTTAATATTATAAATGATAATATAAGAACTTTTAAGCCAATAAAAAAAATATATCGACATTAATAGAATTAAAAATAACAGTAAATAAAAGTTAAAAGCGTCGAAATAATTAATAATGAGATCAAAGAATTTTAGTGAAGATATAATATAATATAATAAAAACTTACCCAACAAGACGAGGGGGAGAAAACAAAGAAATCTTCAGTAAGCGACACGAACGATATAAAGTCTGTTATTTTGACTAAGAAGGCAAAGAGAAGAATACTATTAGCGATATGAGGCGAAGAAAAAAGAAGGGGATATCAAGCGAGTATGAAACTAAAATATATTGAGTAGAGGAATAATGAAAATACAGGGTGGCACAAAAAAACATACCACTAGATAACGAATTAAGACTAGGATAAGCAAATATGAAGTAGTGAAACAAAATGTACAAAAAATAATAATAAAAAGTGGTGGATAAATGATGAAAGCAGAAGGAGAAGAATAAAGATAAATATATTAAAAATATTAGTGCAAAATATTGATGTAAATATAGACATTACGTAGTAATCAAAAGTAAATTCAAGATTATTATCATCATCATCATCATCATGGCCGATCAATCCCGAGGGATTATGGCTAGTTCAAAAAGAGCTATATTAAATCCTATTGACGAGGTAGATAACTCATCTTCTATCGGTGCGCGTATAATCTTTTATCTGACCTGGCCTCTTTTGTTATGATTCTCCATTTTATTTTGTCTCTGCATCTTGTTATCCATAGTTTCTAATTTTCAATGCTTTATATCTTCTTCCACTTGATCCCACCATCTACTTCGTGGCCTTCCTCTTGCTTTCTTTTTTAATGGAACCCATGTCGTCATTATTTTAAGGTTTCTGACCAGTGACATTTTAGTCTTCTGTGTTCCATAACATCAGTGTATAGGTTAGCTCTCAATGGATTTGTATGATCTTCATTCCTAGTTTTGTTTTTGTTACCTAAGTACTGGATTATGGTTCTATGGTTTGCTACAACCCCAAAGGTCTATACTATATTGGCTTTAGTATGGGTTTATATAGAAGTACTTTGTTTTCAAGTGTTAACTGTGAGAGATGTCCAATTAACCGGTTCATTTTTGGGATTTCAGTTTCAAGTATTATTTTTTTGAGATATTTAACTTCGGTTTTCACTGGTATTTGCATTTCGAATAAAAACTGCGTTTTGTAGTGAACGTGAATTGTGTCGATTTGTCATTGTTAACTTTTATCCTCCTCTATTGCAGCTCTATAGGATCTCGATCTAATGGCATGATTGCCACATCGTCTGCAAAAGTGACGATTGGTGTATTGTCCATAATCGAAATATCAGCTATATATAATACGTAGAGGAAAGAGGTAAGGACGCTTCCTTGAGGAACACCTGACTTTAGGGGTTGGTAATTGGATAAAAATGTTTAAACTTTGGCTTGTATAGCCTTAGATAGGTTTTAAGTATTAGGAAATTGTATAAATTAGTAAAAAAATGAAAAAGGAAATAAAACATGAATTGAAACAAAATAAAAAGGAAAAGTGTATAGCGATAATAAAATAGAAAATCTAAAAAACAGAGATGTGAATAGAGTTGATTAAACGAATACTAAAAATACAAAATTCATAAATAAAGTACCATATGTGATTGTAAATGAAAATTTAGAGAATATTTATCATTTCAGATATACGGAAGTTAAAAAATAAGAGATCTATTATACAACTTTAATAGTTTTTTTGTTCTTCAAGGTGTTGGTTTCATATATCTGATTGCGTGCTCTACTCGAACCTACTCAATTTTTTAATGTGCGCCATAAAATAAATATCATAAAAAAGCGATTGTCTCATATATGTACGAGGAAATCAAATAAACTTTTATATATTTTTAATGATTCGATCAACAGTTTCGTCATCGTTAGTGGTGAATATTTTAAAAACTAGAAGCGATGAAAGATCGATAATTGTTTGATCATCGAACGGCCATCTATCATAAAAGCACCTGTTTGGAATGCTCATAGGCGTACCCGTACCTAGACGGACAGTTTTAATTTTTAATGAATAAATAATTGTATTAATTTTTAGAATTTATTGAGCTACCCCTGTAAATTTAATGTTTTTAAATGTACCAAACATAATCAACAATATCTCATTTAATGCCTTGCCACATGAGGGTGCTTTTTCGATCATTCTCGAATAATTAAAACAGCGAAAATTTAAAACTTTAAATTAACAAATGTTATGTTTAGATGAAATCTAAACATATCGTATGGAATATTTAAAAGTACTAGAGTGAGGCAAAATATAGTACATTTTCATTAAGTTTGTGGTACTGAAAAATTTTCCCACCTGGCAACACTGGCTGTCGTTACCAATAGAAAATGTTAGTTTTTAGCAAGATTTTTTTTATCGCATATATTAGTGGAACAGGAAACCCGTATGAATAAGAGAAATGAAACAATTAAACTCCCGAATATAAAATTGAGTGAACTACTTCAGACTTACAAATATTACATTCCTAGACAAAAATTAGTAGTGAATTTATTTTTGATCTATAGAAAATTGCGCAAAATTTATCCAATAATGCACTGAACAGTTTTTTTTTCTCTCTACTGGAAAAATAAGCTAAAACGTTTCCCCTATAAAACATATTTTCTCAAATCTAAATATAAACTAAACAAAACATTATAAAATGCATAATTCATTTTTACCTCGTAACGCCAATGACTGGATCATGTTCTAGTTAATTTATTACCAAGCGAAATCTAGTTCCGGACATATTGACTATTCGGATGATCTATTACTTGATTTCTGCCACTCACTTTTGCCTAAATATTAGGCAAATATTGTTACTAAAGAATTATGTATCAATAAATCTTCTGGAATAGTAGTCTTACACGAATTACTGTCAATATCTGCGGACCATAAATTTTTAAAGAGGTGATAAACTGGCTAAAGCACAACCGAACTGAGACCGCCGACGCGACGAGCCCATTTGATTTACGGCCATTTTTCGGATGTAGTTTAAAATCGCTTATTCCTTTAAGTGGGCATATATTTGAAATGTGTTTATTATTATTGTCTCTATTACTCTTACTTTCTATTGACGTATGTTCTTTTTTTTATACCATATTTTTGTTATTTATTACATTCTTAAAAAATATTAAATGTATTGATTTAACATTCATTAAAGTAAGTAATAATTACTAAAATGAAGGAAAAAAGTTTGTTGAAGTGAGTTTTTGAAAGTTCAGTAAAATATCACGATTTTCAGTTATTATTTTTTAATGAATTGTCGTACACACATTTGATACACCAAAAGTCACTGAAAAAAATTCAACTAAACAAAACTCACCGAAAAAAATCTTACCAAAATAAAAAAGTCGCCGAATGCAAAATTCACTTTGATGATCATTTCTATTTAAAAAAAACATAACATCTATATTAAGTGCTAAATTAAGATGTATAAGTTAGAAAGTAGGCAACGTCGCATTAAATATTTACCTACTTAATCTAATCCTTTCTTTGAAATCTATTAGACGTAATCTTACTAATAAGGTTATTGGAAAAACAAGGATTTTACCTTTTCCATCTTTTCCGAGCCATTTTCCAAAAAATTCAGATGTCTCAACATGTATAATGATGTCGATAACCCAGATAATGCTCGTCACCTTCGGTCCTTCTCGTTCTAGTATCTGCAGCTCATGTGGCTGAGTATAAGGCACTTACTCCCCCAAACAGCACAAACACCTCCCCAGGACATCCTCGGGACGTCCGTTTTCGGATATTCGTACGTCCCGGGTACGTCCAATTAAGGACGTCCCCAGGACGTTTGATATTGGTCCAAGTAGAACAAAATTTCCTTCCCAGAGTCTTAGAGACGTACAAGAAAGATATCCATGGGATGTCTAAAATCAGTTGTCCCAAGGACGTCCTGGGACCTTCTGAGCTGAATCGGACGGCGTGTGCTGTTTAAGCCTTCTGAGTTTTGGTGATAATCAATGCGGAAAGCTATTGGATTACTTCGACAAGACATGACTTGGGCGTGAAATACGATGTAGTTGGATCGCAAGACTTAAAGAATCAATATGGCGCCGTTCTAGAAGTCCTTCCTTCTAAAAAATACAAACACGTCTTCCGGATATCCTCGGGACGGCTGTTTTCGGATATTCGTACGTCGCGGGTACGTTTAATTCAGTAGTTTGGACGTCCTCGGGACATATTGTTAAAAATCGAGGAGACTCCAGGACATTCGATATTGGTCCCAAGTTAGAACAAAATTTCCTTCCCAATACAAATATAGGACGTTTCTAGAACCGATTTAGGATCCTAGGACCAGTATAAAACCTTTCTGGGACCACTGTAAAGCCTCTTTAAACTTGGGATCTTTATGGGACCATTATGTTCAAATAAAAATTAATACAATATTATAAACGAGTTGTTTATTAAAAAAAAAACAGTATTCAAATTTTTTGTTTATTGTTTTTTCTCGTTCCATACTCCTTTTCAACCAGGATTTTATTGACAATTCAGTCTGTGCCTCATTATTGGCTAAATGTGCTCCAAGCGATTTCGGTATACATTTTTTTTATACTTTTTTTTTTAATAATATTTTGACTTTTTTACAAATTACTTTAAAATGGAATACTTATCGGTTAATTAGTTATAATTTAAGACAGTGTTAAGAAAATATTTTTTCTAATATATCTATAATATATCGACTGCATCGTGACGAAAAATATAAAAATTCAAAATCGCTGGAATGCTCAACAGTGGACCTAAATCGGACGTTCTGGAGACGTACAAGAAAGATATCCCAAGGAAGTCCAAAATCATTTGTCCCGAGGATGTCCTGAAAGTGGCCTTTGGCCTTCAAATCGGAGGTTCTCGGGACAACTTGTGCTGTTTGGGTCTGACCAACAATGCATGTTAAGATTGGCACAATGACTTCGTTGGACCACTTAGATGTCACTATCCTACAATATATGGAAGTTCATTAATGGACTCAAATCTGAACACGTATTGATGGCCATCAATATTAGCCAAAATGATACTGGAGTATCTGTCCAAATGTTATGGAAGCGGCTTCTGACAAGTCGGACATCTTTACTCAAGAAGAACTCTATGGATATCTTGTCAAATATTCATTTTAATTAGTACTAATTGTAGTTCCGTACAATATTGTATTGTAGTTGTAAATATTATATTGTAGTCATAAATATTAGTTCACTTTATCATTTTCTAAAACTATTCGATTTTATTTCGGCAAGTTTTTCGGTTAGTTTTTATTTGGGTGATTTTTTTTGGAGAGCTTTTTTGGGAGAATTTGTTTCGGTGATTTTTTTCGCTGGAATTGTTTTGTTGAGTTTGTTTTTCGGTGAATTTTGGTGACACCCGTTTGACCGATCCAAACCAATATCCTTTCCGATTTTGGAACATGAACAAACCGAAGGAATTCCATTTTCGTACTAGAAGTAAACGTTAGGAAGATATTTATAAAAAACTGTTTCTCACGACCTGAATTGATCGAAACTCTTTAGTTTTATTAAATCCAGTTTTCCGGAAATTGTTTGGTCATTATTATTACTGGGTTATAAATGAAAATTGTTAGGAAAGAAATTCATAAAATTATAATCAAAATTTCTTTCTTACTGTATTAAGTGTATTTATTGATTAATATATTTACCTATATATTTATATTTCTTCTTCTTTTATGATTTCCATCGTAATTTCAATTAAAGCATTGCTAAATACTATCAACTTTAAGTGAAATCTTTTCTGCCAATAAATAAGCAGAGTTAAAACGTCCTCGGCCAAAGAAGAAAGAACGCGAAGTCGCGAGAGGGGAACGTGGGGGTTAAACGTGAAACGACGCGCTGGCGGGTGGCTCTGGGGAACGGGACCCAAAAGGAAATGGATAAACTCCGCCGCGGTGAGATAAAGACCGCGGCACAGGGAAATGAAGTGTGTGTTCACCAACAATAAACTTATCTTTTCTGCGACTGGAGACTTTCATGGCGGTAGCAAAATACATCATTTGTATGTGGAGATACCTAACCGTGCGAATTCGAATAATTCGTCGAATTCCCACAACCGAGAATGTGGCAACTACAATCACGGAAGGCGGCGATAACGCGGGGTGTTACAAATGGATGCGAGGAATGTTCCATTCAAACATATTTCCGGTGCTCCATATTGGGAAATTGAAGTTTTTGATTGAGAGATTATGAATTTCGATAAAATCTTCTCAGAATTCTATTCCTAACTGTATATTGTATTGATCTTATTTTTTATTTAGTTGTAAAAATAATCTTGTATTTTAATTATAATACGTTTCATAAAGTATTAAAACTTAATTGTTTATTTATATTAATCATCTCATTAAAAACTAACCGTCTTGGCCATTCTTGACTATTTCTTTCGTCTTTGATAATTTTATGAGCTGTATTTCTCAGTTGTCAATGCCATTAATGATAAATGACAACTTTGACAGAAGAATAACAGTATAGAATTGTCAAACATTAATCACATAACTATGAAATTTTTTGTGTTGTTTAACTGTCAGTTGTCATCTTGGAACTGTCAAAATTTTATGTTTTTTTTTTCAAAGATTTAGAGGTTTTCTTTCAGTAGCTTAAAATAATTACATAAATTTATTCAACGGTTCAGTTACTTCGCAATATTTGCCGTTTAGGGTAAAATTTTATATTTTTTGTTTAAAACGAGATTTTTGCGTAAGTGTCGGTTTGTTAGCATTTCGACTTCTTTTATGCATGTTTGCTTTTTCCAGATGCGCAAAATTTTTTATACTTCCTGAAATTTTGGTGTTTTTCTAACTTCTTTGAGATTTTCCATTTACGTAAAGATTGAGATTTTATGTCTTTTTTATTTTATCATTAAATCAAAAATATTTGCACAAAATTTTATATTTTTCGAAAGATTATTTCTTCATTTGGATAATATTTGGAATTTTTTGGTATTTTTGGTATTTTTTCGTTGAAGCAAGGTTTTAGTACAATAATTTTTATTTTTATAACATCTTTTGTTCCATATTTTTGCATAATAATTTGTATAAATTAATGTTTGTTATTTTTCATTTGCGCAATAATTAACTGGTTGTAAAAAAATTTGGTATTTTTCTAAAGTTTTGCTGTTTTTTACTTTTCCGACCCACCATCCGAGAAGGGAAAGTATTGTGAACGAGCTAAAAAAAAATTTGAGACAGAGATGGAAATATCTATTTTAAGGTCTTCTGAAACGGTTATAACCATTTCCATTAAGTCTGTCTGTCTGTCTGTCTTTATTTTGGTATATGGGTTTGGGTTATCCGTCGATAGAACCCATTAGTTTTTGTACGACATCTGTCAAACCGAAGTGTCACTGTCAAAAAATGACCGAAACAATATGTCACGGAATTTAAATTTAACTGTCACCTGTCAAAATTAAAAAAAAGTCAAATTTTGAAACTTTTAAGAGTAAATATCTGGATACTCGTCGGGAAAGTTTTGGGGTGATACAACCGATTTTTTTTATTCGTATTGAATGAGATTTTTTTGCAATAATTTTTTCGGTTGAGTAATATTTTTGAGCGTAAATTTTATATTTTGATTCATGTTGTTAAATCAAATAACGTTTGTCTAGTATTTGTGGATTTGCGTAAAAATTAATATTTTTTAACATTTGCTATATTTTCTATTTTTATTATTTTCAAACTTTTTGACCATAAGTTTTACAGTTTCATTAATGCTTTCTAATTAACGCAAAATTTGATTTTTTTCGCAAGTTTGGTATTTTTTTCAATTTTGTGGTTTATTTATTAAAGTGTCAGGACAATATTTTCTAAAAATTATTAAAAATCATAAAGTACAACTTTACGTCACGAAAAAAAATTAGGTTATGTTGAAAATGTGATGATATATAAAAAGAAATTAGAGAGACAAATTGATAAAGCTTTTTCCTACGATTGCATAAGAAAGTAACATTTATCGCAACGGAAAGTGGCTTTTATTCATACGCGAATGGAAAGTACTTTCCACACACATGCAGAAAATACTGTCAAAACTGTCAGATACATCCTTTATATTTAGAAATACATATCTAACTAGATTTACCTATCTGTCAAATTAATAATTCTTATTTAGATTATCGATATTTTTTTGTATTATTATATTAAAACAAAAATTATCTTTTTTTATCAGTAAATTTTACAAATCAGTTTACTATTAATTTTCATAGTAATTCACAAAAATTCAATTTTTTCTTTTTTAGTTTCTAGTTGTTTTTCATATTTTAAATAAACGTTAATTACCAATATGTATGTTTATTTTAATACGAAAGTGATTGTTTATATAAACTAAAAACCAGAGCTGGGAGTAACGAAACTAAAGCGCTACTTTTCAATAACGCGTTACTAGTAATTTCGTTACTTTTTAAAGTGGGCAAAAAGTAATGGTCATACTGCTACTTTGTAACAAGTAACGCGTTACTTTAAAACTAGATTTTTTCTTTTTTGTAGCTAATGCTAGTGTTGTATAATGTGAAATAATATTTTTTTTGTATCCCCTGAATTTGTTGGATAATAAAAGAACGAGAAGACATGGAACAAGAAGAAAGTATAGAAAAGTAACGCGTTACTTTTTTTAGTATCGCGTTACTATTGGAAAATAACGAATAACTCGTTACTTTTTTAAAAAAGTAACGGTAACATTTATATAACGCGTTACTTCTTTTTTAGTAACGCCCGTGCTCATAAAACCCAAGTACATTATTTGGTCAAATGATCGCATTGTCGCAGAAAAAATAGTGTACATCACTTACTTGCGGGAAAGTGATTTTCCGCACACGTAATGTAATACTATTTTTATATTCTATGACTTCGAAAAATATCTTGCCACAAAATTTAAACAAACAAAAATAAAAATTTAATCCAAAGTATGCTTGACAGTAATTTTTGATTTTACGGATTTTCCTGGATTTTTTTTAATTTATTATCTATCACATAAGAGGAGTTTAAAATTATATTTAAGTTAAAAAAATAATAAATAATTTCTCTATAATGGATTTTAATTTTTTGTGATCGTTTAAATTATTTTTAAATGTTTTAAATTATTATAGTGTAATATTTATATATTTTTTTAACTTAAAATTAATAACTCTGGTGAATAATAATTTTATTTTAGCTAGAAGCACCAACTATAAAATATGTAATGAGGTTAACTTATTTATCTACAAACTGTTTACTATTCTTTTGTGTATTGCGCCAAACAAAATTGGACAAAACTTAAAAACAACTTTTCCTTTTTCTGCGGCAATTATCATTAACCGTATTTCCGTATTTTCCACCAGACTAAACCGCAGTCTGTAAGGAATAAGTTAAACGAAAAATATGTTCAAGTTTAAAGTGTATGTAAATATAGCAGCTACTAAAACTTCCTTAACCAATAAGTAAAGTTAAATTCCGTGCGGTTAGTTCCACAAAATAACGATGAAGGCATGCCTTGAACATTCGAATTGCAAATATAATGGCAAAGTGTTGTCTAACCATAGAAGAAAATAAGATGGGGTGGAATTACAGTGACGAAGTTATAAGGGGGTTTATCAAAGTTTTGAAGGTAATCACGGGAAGATTGATAGATTCAATTAAGGCATTTATTTATTATATATTTTTATCTATTTCATTCATGGAGTTCTACATGGGTTTTTTTTTTTGTTAAAAAAAAACTATTACTGGCAAATTGTATAATAATTTTTTATTGTGAATAATAACAGTTATTTCTAAATTAAAAATCTATTATCGTAAGATATTTATGTATATTTCACTTGTGGAATTAGATTTGGGATTAACTTTTTAGTTTATAGAAAAGCGTTAATAAAGAGATAATGAAAAAATAGAAACAAATAAAATCAGAAATAATTTAGCAACATTATAGCAAGAAAATAAAAAATAATGACATTGTAGTGTTTATAGTATAATAGTGCTAATAAAAATGTCGTTGTTAGAGATTTGTTGATTTTGGAAAATTGACACATTGAAAAAAGACACTATTCTTCATATTACAATTTTTAAACTTCTAATAAATGAAAAGCAAGAATTGGGGTGTTTACAAATTACAACCAAACCTGCATATTATTTTTTAGGAATCAAGTGATGGAAGTATTAAGATTAACCAAAAAGCATATATAAAGAAAATTCTTAAAGGTTTTATTTTTTTGAATTATAGACCTGTATCTAAGCTTATGATAAACAAGCCTTATTGCATTTAATGCTCGGTTGTTACGTTTTTTTGTGCCACCCTGTATTTTTATTATTCCTTTACTCGGTCTATCTGATTTCAGCTCGCTTCATATCCCTCCTCTAGCTTTCTCTCTCTCTTTTAGGTATTACTATAAAATGTCTTTCCCATATTACCAACTTTCTCTCTTTGCCTCTTCAGTCAAACAAATTGACTGATATATCGTCTGTGCTGTAAATTTAAAATATTATTTCTTCCCCTCTTTAAATAGGGGTTTCCTTTGGAACAGTTTTTCCTTTGGAACAGTTTTTCCTTTGCAACAGTTTTTCATTTGGAACAGTTTTTCTTGGAATACGTTTTTCTTAGACTACGTTTTTTCCTTTGGAACAGTTTTTCCTTTGGAACAGTTTTTCTTGGAATACGTTTTTCTTGGACTACATTTTTTTCTTGGAGTACGTTTTTTCCTTTGGACTACGTTTTTTCCTTTGGACTACGTTTTTTCATTTGCGCTACGTATTTTAATGCATGCGCACATCCCAGTAAATCACACTGTATATTGTTTTTTAAATATTCACATGCTCATCTGCATACTTGATACCATATTTGTTTAACAGTTCATTAAGGTAACTTCAATAGTTTTCCTTGTTAAAAAATACATTAACTTTGTTCTTAGTTCTTCAAGTTGACTTGTTGTTGTGTTGAAATTTACTGAATTCCTAATTTAACTTCTATAACTTTTTCTCTGCCAAAAAAGTGTTTAACCGCTTTATGCTTAGTACGGTTATGCTGCGGAAATATCAACTTCCAATATGGGAATAAGATCCAATTTGACAAATAATTTCTTTGGTTGCGTCAGTTGCTGTTTTTGTAGTATAGGTTATCACCATTGGCTTTCTTTTATTAATCAATGATACAGCATTTTCTGCATATGAGTCAACAACCCCAGAAGTAGAACGTCCAGTTCTTTAGCATCCTCCAAAATCTAAATCGCTGAAAGAATCTAAAATTTTTGTTTTAGAACTTGAATAAACTATTCGTAAATCAGAAGTGCTTGCCATATATCTAAAAACTCTTTTCACTTTAAAGATTTACCAGTGATGTAGATAAAAATTCTACTTCTGAACTCGTACCGTGAAACGTTACTTTAATTTGTTGATAACAAATAATAAACGTGATTTAAGCTCAAATCTTTTTATTATGGGTTCGTTCCACGAATAGGATTTGAAGTATATCAGAAGTAAAATATTAAATAAAAATAATTTTGGACGTCAGTCTAATTGATTTTTTGATATAATTAGAAACCATTAACAAAAAAACTATAATATATTTCAAAATCCGTCCTTTCTTTCTTTTTTTGGGTTTAAGATTTTTTCTTTTTCCTTATTAAAAAAAAACTTGAGGTGTTCTTGAGGTTTTTCTTATCTTCCTTCTCCAAATGAGACATAGATGGTTTGGTCAAATGAATAAGACTATTGTGATCCACGTTGTCCAGGAAAAACGTATTCCAAGAAAAAATGTAGTCCGAGAAAAACTGTTCCAAAGGAAAAACTGTTAGAAAGGAAAAAACGCAGTCCAAAGGAAAAAACATAGTCCAAAGGAAAAAACGTAGTCCAAAGGAAAAAACCGTAGTCCAAAGGAAAAAACGTAGTCCAAGAAAAAATGTAGTCCAAGAAAAACGCAGTCCAAGAAAAACTGTTCCAAAGGAAAAACAGCTTCACGATCAGTTTTTTCGGAACAGTATCAGTTCCATAATTCTTGTTAAAAGAAATTTAGTCTTGGTTAAAGCTATTTATAGAGGATTAGAAGAAGGATATGAAGGAATACGTAATTTGGATACAGAAATTTTCGATCTGATGTTAGAACAGACCGTTACAGAAGCAAAACTACAGGAAGAAACTTTTTCTACAAGTGAGTACCTCTTTAAAGAAGACGTCTATGATCGAAAATAAGACGTTAGATGATGCTGAATCTCTAAATAGTAATTTGTCACAAATCCGTAGATTTAGACTTCCGAAAATTGAAATATGGTGGAGATTTAGGGGAATGGCTTCATTTTTGGGGATTATTTAAAAAAGTACATGAAACTCAGACCATTCATGTTGAGGAGAAATTTCAGTATTTAATTCAATCTGGAGCAAGACTTATTGTAGAGTTTTCCCACTACATCAGAAAACTACGACAAAGCAGTAGAATCACTTAAATCTCGTTCTGGTCGTGAAGAACTTTTAATAGCATTTTACGTCAATGTAATTTTGGTTTCCTTGGTTTCCCTATATGACAAACTGGAATTTAGAGTCGTTGGGAGTAGCTCCAGACCAATGTTTCTTCTATGCTTTTCCCACTCGTGTCTTCTCGAAGAATTTCTGCGTATCTGTCAGAGAAGTAATAATACAGGCAACTCTATGGTTAACTTTAAAGACAAATTGGAAACTCTTATGAATTGCATTCGGGGTCATGTAGAAAATGAAGAAAAAGTGTCTATGGCAGTGGCTGGAATTGGTTCTGCAATGTCCAAGAAGAAGAAAACATTGGAGAAAAATTAAAAATATACATACTGCAACGGGACTTCTAACTCAGAGTAATAATGTATTTAATGGTATTTTTTTGTGGAAGTAATAAGCGTAAAAGTCTATTCAGATGCTAATAAGATGACACTTGAAAACTAAAAAAAACTTGGATTAAAGAAATAAAAAGAAGAACTATACAAATTGGAAAATAAACTAAAAGAGTTGCATATAGTGGAATAAAGGAGTGAAATGAAAGTAAAAGAGAAGAAGAAATAATGAAAGGTGTATACAAGAACGTGGAATTTAGAAGCATTCAATTATGGACAAAGAGAAAATGTAGTAAATGCAAGAAATTAAAAAATCAAAGATCAAACTCTTGGAATTATTCAGAAAGGAGATAGAAACAGAATATCTTATAAAGGCAAATTCTGGAAGGCAATAAAAAATCAGTATCAGATGTATGGAACAAATACTTTATCTCTTATTCCATACCTAACACAAATTAAATAAGAAAAAAATAATATATACTCAAGGTCATCTAAATGAGGATTTTGCCCATCCTACAATCCATCTACAGTATAATATTAAACAAGCATTTATAGAGCAATAAGATATGTAAAATATTAAGTGGATAACAGCATTAAGTATGGAAAGTGTTATTGGTGCAGCGGTACCCCATAATTAAATGATTTTTTTCTTTCAAAAAGCATATTAAACAAGGAAAATTATAACTTATCCGCGTCATTAAATACCACCTGTACCTGCCGTTTTGGCAGCGCCAGATGGGACTTTGATTATTGGGTGTGTATTCCCAAAAGTGAAACAAAAAAAATGCGCGCCTGTCAACTAAACATGGCGTAATTGCGTGCAGTAGTCAATTTGCATTCCAGGTTTTATTTTAATCTCGTGTTTTTACCGATTGTTTAGGTTGATAACGCAAACTTGTACTCTATAATTATGGTTGTGACTTTTTTAATGAAAAAGTATGTTTGCTGACTTACGTGAGGACTTGAAAACCGCTGTTTAAATTGATTACAAGAATGAAAATGAATATATAAAAATGTGGTACATGGCCAGAAGCGACATATAATAACTTTATGACTTGTTTCATTGTTGTAATTAGTAGATAAGACGTCACTTTTGTGGTAATTAGTGACAGAATTATTATGATAATAATATGTTATTAATTTAATATATTGCAAAAGTGTGAATCTATTTTTAACCCTTAAATAACTTTCAGACCAGAAAATAATATTAAGAAAAAAAAAAGCCAAACATATTACTCAGATTAATTCTTATTTTATCCTTGTTACTTCTAGTTTTTTGAATCATCTAAATTTTAAATTTCCTATAAATGGACGATTATTAGATTATAAATATATACAGATGGTAATAAAATATGATTGATTTTATGTATAGAAAGAAACATTTTTCTATGTAGATATCTGAAAACGAAATACATAGATATTTGTTTGAAGGAACATCTCAAACGAAAACTTTATATGAATAACGGAAATGATATCCAGTATTTCGTTTCATCAGCGTGTTTAAATTTCAAAATACCCCTATTGTAAGCCGTATAAATATAGCTCTGACGTTGAACTGGATCAGTCAATAAGGGAAAAATTCTATAGGGGTAGAATCGACACGATGGGAAACTTATGAATAAAACAATAGTTTTAAAGAACATAGCTTTGTCTATACGTATTCCTTTGTCAATATTCCGTTCAAAATGAAGGACTCTCTTTTATAAAGTTCCATTTTTTACTGGAATTTATATATTTCTTTAATACATAGGAAAATATTTTAACAACCAAAGCTAAACAAAAAATATAACTGTGAATCACTTCCAACTTATTGGTTCGCAAATACCAACAATATAAGAAATTAAATTGATTTATTTAATCAAAAATATATTTTTAAACTTAAACAAATATTATATTCCACAGATTACCCAAATAAAAAAAAATCTGTTGTGGCCAACACATGACGTCTCGCCATTTTTAAACCAAAAATTAGCAAGTTAAAAAAAGTATGAAAAAAATTGACTTTTTTATAAATCTGGCAACAATGGTAAAAGTTTTGAAAATTTTAATGATACGAAAATAAACTATAATGTATATAAAATATATATGTAAAACTTTATTGTCATTTTGTGACGTCATCACTCAATTCAGTAGTTTTTGAGTTATCATTACTACAACATCCATATTATATCAAAACATATAAAAATCGTGTGACCTTAAAACGTATTTATCTATTAAAAGTCCCTACCCAATTTTTAGCATGATTACTATACATCTAGCATGATTACTATACCTCCCTTATCTGAAGGGCGAGAGGTAAAAATGACATTCCTCTATACATGGTATTTATTTCCTTACCATCGTTTTACGAAAGTAAAGAGAAAACCGACGGAAGTAAGAAGAAAAACGACTAAACTTTTGAAAATACCCCGGAGGAATTATTTGCAAACCCAGACGAAATAGTGGATATTGAGAGTATGGGAAAGAACAAAAAAGTAAAATTTCGCAAAAGATAAAACCCTTATAAAATCCACTAATCACACATTAAACTACAGCTCGGAGCATACAGACTTATATGAATTATAAGACCCATAACACGATAGTTAAGAGAAAAATCGATGTTTCCAGCACATGACTTCTCATCATTTTTGAATTAAAAATTAGCACGTTAACACAAAAAAGTATGAAAAAAAATGACTTTTTAATTTTGATTGTAATAGATTTTTTTCAAATAGTAAATTTTATTAGTAGAAATATTAAATTTGGTATTAAAAATATTGTTAGAAGGAATATTGAATCTCCATTTTAATAAAAAATAAATAAAAAAGGTTTAATACAAGAAGTGAGACTTTTTTTAAATAATAAATAATTTGGAGGAAAAGTACATGATACATTTAGGAAAATTGATACTAGAAAAAGAAATAGCTGAGGAAGTATCAAAAAAACAAGTTAGATACCTAATTAGAAGAATTAAGCGAATAAATCGTACGAAAGTTATTGTTTTTATTTATTTTTATACTCAATCTAAATCTGGAATTAAAATTTTAATGGTACAAAACAACAAAAAATTGATAATTTCAAATTTTGTTTAATTTTTTTTGATGAAACCAAAAGAATCAAAATTTTAAGTTTGCAAAAAAATAGAAAAAAATAATTTGTGAATAAGTATACTATATATTTAGAAAATTCAATTGAATTTTATTAAATCTAATATTATTTATGAAAAAAATAAGGCCTCTAGTATCCATATCTTTTTTTTATTTATCCGAATATCTTATATACGTATAAGCCACTAAATAAAAGTCAGACCTGGAATATGCTGCGCAGTTTGGTTAATTTTTAATGGACATTGAATTTTTGATAAATGGAAGATATTGAAGTGGTTTGTTTTAATTCGTAAATTATTACCAAAAATTAGGTAATAAAATTCATAAGATAAAGAAAATTTCAGGCATTTTAAAATAGTTAACAATAGACCTTACAATTTATATAAGTCCAGCTAAACCTTAATTCCGGAACATTCGATTCCCTAAATGTCTATTCCACATCCCCTAGGGTATTTTGCACCATGTAAGAAAAAATCTAAAAATAGGTATTTATGATAGATTTTGTATAAAGGAAACGAAAAATGTTTATAAAAATACAATATAAATTTAATAATTCAATTTTATGAATCATTTTTTTAAACCTGCTCTTCAATTATCAAAAACGCTATCCACCATATTTTCCCGGCATTTTTACGCTAGAATTCTTACATTCGGACACAAGACACCAATGATAAGTCTTATAACTCATTGATAACTTCCAAAAATATTTGTATTCTTATGCAATGACGTTCTACTTACTAACAAGATGACGTCACGAGCAAGGTCAACATGGCGGCTAGCGTTTCCGCGCTAAAATGTAAAATGATAAATTCAAAGTCGTTCTTATGGCACTATTCGGTTTCAAAATTTATTTATAAAAATTATAGTGGTTCATTATCATTTTAGTATTAATTTAAGGAACTTTTCAAAAAAGGAGTAATACCCTATTATTATTATAGACGGTAACCAAATAAGCTGAAAAAAGTGCAAAAAATAGTGCAGAGTTCAAAATACATTGCATCAACTATTTTAATATAATAGTAGCTATAAGTAATATAGTTATAACATAGTAACAACTTCATTTAGTAGATTCTGTCAGTCGGACAGACATGTAAATATTTCAGAGCCCAACAAGACTATATGACTATATCCCCCCCCCCGTTTTCCAGAATGCTTGTACACGATGCCGGAGGTTTGGACTCTACGAGTTAAGAGCACTCGCCCAAAAGACAAATAGCGGCCCCCGAAAGAGGTAAAACTCAGATGCGTTGTCTTATACCAACACAGCCTGCTTCAGCCCTTATTTTCGAGGATACTGAATATGATAGTGATGCTGGATCTTCTCCTCGAAGCAAATTAACACCTAAAACAGTCCAAAACTACCCCTTCTATACCCGGTTTTATGAAGTGCACAGAATAAGAGAAGAGTTTTTGGTTATTTGAAGGGTTAGTTTGCTTCGGTGAGAATATCCAGTATCATGATCATATTTAGTATCCTCGAGGAGGAGGGTGACGCAGTTTTTGTCGGTATGAAACGGCGTAACTGCATTAATCTCTTTGGAGGTAGTTTTTGGCCGTTTGGGGGTTGGGGTCAACTCTAAAATACTATATTACATAACGAGTGAGGAAAGTGGCATATTTCGCGCGAGTGGTAGTTCAGGAACGTAACGAGTGCATGAAATCCACTTTCCAACGAGTTTTGTACACTCTTTTTCCTACGACCAACAATATTTTAAGAATAGTCTATTTGGTTTTCTCATATGACACGATTATTTCTGGTGGTGTACATTCACATTCGCTATCACTATCAACTTCCGTTTTTTATGTAAGAAATCGAAATTTAAATTTTTTGTTTATTTGCTATAAAGTAGAATAATTTAAACTTTAAAAATATCTGTTATAAAAGTACCTAATTATTTTGTTCAGAATTCACAAAACATAGAAACAGTAATTTCTTTGAAGTTTTGACATAAACCTACTTTATTATATTTCACTTTTATAAAAAAATAACCTTAGCACCAAGCCAATTAAAAAAAACATTTTAAATAATTTTTATACATTTTTTACTTTAATAACTTGTAAAATTTGCAATTTTAAACCTAAAATTAATTTTGAATTACAAACTATTAATAAATTTAAGAATCGGGTAACAAGATGTATGCAACACACAATACCCAAACGTCTTATGTGTTGCATACATTCGTTTACACTGAAGTTGTTTCATAATTCATATGGACAGTTATAACCTTAAAAAAATATTTCAAAACATTTTAGTTATTATGTAGTCGTAGGAAAATAACAAGCAACTATTAGATCAGTTTTAAAACGGTTAAGTAATAGTAGATTCTGTAACAAGGTTAATAGAATGAAAAATCCGGCGAGTGGAAAATTCCGAACGCTAGCGTTAGCGAGCTTGAGGAACCACGAGTGTCGAATTTTTTCATTCTAACCGAGTAACAAACTATATTTTCTCCACGATCAAAAAGTATGAATCAAAATTAAATTAAATCTGAACACAAATTATTTGTTGACATATTTGTATTACACTGTATTTATATATATAGTGTTATAGTACACTTACCGAAATTAAAATCTGGTGCATTGGTGTTTTTTCATCATTTGCAATTTCAGATATTATTAAATTCAATATCTACTTCACTTGATTTTTCACCCATTATTTTGTTTAAATTAAAACTTGTTTGAAAATAATTATTACCGTCGCCATTTTATATCTGACACTGACACTTTTGAAGTCCATGGCAATCCATATTATTTAGTTCGATTATAGAAAATCCATTCTTTACCTCGATAAAGAATGAAAATACATGCAAAATGCATAAGAGGCAAGTATTATAGAATAAATATTCAGACTCTAGAGTGTGAATGTTTACATTCTATTATTAAAAATGATTTCAGAATTCATACATTCAGTAATGGTCGTGGAGAAAAGTTTATTCTCGGTGCGGTTAATTCGAAGAGGATAAAACATCGCAATTGTGTTCAGCATCCTCCAAAACTGGAAGGAAATATAGGTTCGTTAGGCTCTAAAATATTTACACTTTTCAAGGTTTTTTCCAACTCACAGAATCTACTAATTAGTCTTTATACTTAAATTTTAATAGCTTTAAGTTAAAATTAACTCGTCAAAGTGCTGCTTAAATAGTGCAGAGCAAATTTAGTATAAAGTGATGTCTATTGAAATTGATATCTAAGCCAAAATAACCAGTTGACATTATATTGCTGGTGATATTTTTCTATAATAATCCTATTGGATTCAAGTTTTATTTTTAATACAATTGTGAAAATAACTATTTATGTTTCTTTTTCTGGTTCGTCAAACTACTAACAATACAGCATAAAATTTACAGTCCACAAAATCTAAACAAGCAACAAATTTTTTCTTAAAAAAAGCTGATACCTAATATATCCATACATTACGCTTCTGACTTACAATAATAGTCAAAAAAATGTCATATTTATCTTTTTAACCATTTTTTTGACCATCTCATGAGTCTCAATTTTTTTACTTGATTACATTCTTAAAAACCTTACTAGGGATTATTTAATAATATCGTTTTGAAAAAAAAAAAATCAGTACCCCGATTAATTTCCATCCTTTGGTCAAGGTATAAAAATATATATATATATTTTTCTTTGAAACTCTTGACAAGAAAATATTTTCAGACCGAAGCAGCGACGAAGTTATTCATCAAACTAATAGCATCAAATTAATACTCGAATATTCATGCGGTTGCCAAATTAAAATCCGCCCCCAGCCTCCTTCAATCCGAACGAGAAAAAAAAAACAGAAAACAAGACGAACCATCGGCAGTGCAATCGCTCAGAGTGGCCGGAGACAAGACAAATCGAATGTCAGCCGCTAATAAGTATCCAGCAATAGCCGGACAAATGTATTTCCTTGCTAGCTATGGGCCGACACACAAAAAAAACTCATCCCGTACTTTGTAATTTGTATCGCTAAAGGTAATTATAAGATGTTAACATGGAATCGTAGACCATAGGAATGAATAAGTTTGATGAGAGGTTTTATTTTTTTCAATAAATAAATGTCATTCCAAATGGGAATTTATTATTGTTTGAAAAATGATCGAATTAGATGATTATAGTTATTGGATTTTTTTGAATACAATAGAGAAACAATTTTTAGTTATGTAAAGTTCAATAGGAAAATTATAATATGAAAATAAATCCCATATTTCAAGTTTAATTTAACCCATGATTAAAAAAGTATTACTAAACATAATATTAGAAATTACAATAAAACAGTTTAAGTATTAATAAGTAAATAAAATTGAAAATATATTTCTTGACCATGAGTTGGAAAAATTTTGACAAAATTTGTATTTATAATTAGATTTGATGAATTTATTTGAAATATATAAAATTGATTTTTTTCTGCTCCAATAAAACAACCAAAACTTTTACTGACCAGAATTTTCCAATTTTTTATTGTCATTTTTTTTGTAACACAAATTACCATTTTCAACTAAAGTATCTAAATGTTGTTGAAATTCCTTAGCTACATCCTCTTTCCTAGTATTTTTTTAATAATATTTCAGTGTCAAATTTTCTTGCAGAATACCACTCTAGCTTCAATTAAAAACAGAAAATTGAAGCTCTAGTGAAAATTTAGGAAAATACTAGTCTAGATATCTATAATAAAAGCGGCAAACTCCTGACTGATTGACTGACGTCATATAATCGACGCACAGCAAAATCTACTTAACCCAGAGATTTGAAATTTTGAGAGTATGTTCTTTTCATTATTTACACACCCAGTAGGAAAAGATTTTTCGAAATTTTGATTATAAGGGGTAGAAAATGGCGAAAACCAGTGGCTTATATTGAATATCTATATGCATTTACACTGTTACCGACTGTTATGTCTTCGGTATTATGGGATTACCCCTCATATGATTTTTTTCAGAAAAAAAATGGAAGAAAAAAAATATAAAAAAGAAGGAAAATTAAGGAAAATTTAGAAAAATAGAGAATAATAAAGAAAAATGGGAAAAATATTGCAAAATAGGAACAAATAGGGACAAATAGGGAAAATTTGGGAAGTATAAAAACAATTTTAAAAACTAATGAAAAATAAGCAAATAGGAAAAATAGAAAAAAAAATAAGAAATAGACAAAAAATAGAGAACAAAAGAGAAAATAGGAGAATATAGTGAAAGTCGAAAAAAATAAGAAAAAAAAGGCAAAATAGAGAAAATACGGGAATAATATAGAAGAAGAGGAACAAATATGAAGAAAAAATAGGGAAAAAAGAAAAAATGGAGACAAATAAGGAAAATGACAAAAATAGTTAAAAATATGGAAACAGTCAGGAAAATAGGGGAAATGAGGAAAAATAAGTACAATTAAGGACAAATACTGAAAAATAAGGAAAAATAAAGAAAATAGAAAAAACTAATGAAAAACAGGAAAAAATAGAAATAAATAGCAAAATAGGAGAATTGGAGATAGTAGTGAAAAATAGGGGGAAATATGGAAAAAGAGAAAAATTCTGAAAAACATGGAAGAAATAATGCAAAATAGTGAAAAATAGAGAAATTTTGAAAAAATATTGAAACATAGGGAAAATAGCAAAAAAAAAGGGAAAAATAGGAAAAATTGTGAAATTTGGGGAAAATAAAAAAACAAGGAAAAACAGGGAAATTTGGAAAAAATATTGAAAAATTAGGAAAAATAGTAAAAAACATGGTAAAACAGGAAAAATAGGGAAATTTGAGAATAATATGAAAAAACAGGGAAACTTCGTAGAAAATAAGGAAATTTGGAAAAAATTGGAAAATGGAGAAACATTTTAAAAAATAAGAAAAAACTGGAAGAAAGTTTGGAAAAATAGGAAAATTAGAGAATAAATAGGGAAAATGGGGAAAATAGTCATAGAGAAACAGTAGGGAAATAGGGAAAAATAAGAAAAATGGGGAAAAATACGGACAAATAGGGAATAATGAGGAAAAACATGAAAAGTAATGGACAACAGGGAAAGATAGAACGATATAGGAAACATATGGGGAAAATAGGAAAATAGAGAAAATACTGAAAAATTGGTGAAAAATATGAAAAAATTAAAGAAAAAGAGCGAAAAACAGGTACAAATAAGGACAAATAGAAATATTAAGGAAAAGTAAAGAAAACATTAAAATGAAAAACAGGAATAAAAAGAAAAATTTACGAAAAGTGGGAAAAATAAAATAATGAAAACTATGGAAATAAATGGAGAAAAATAGGGAAAATTATGAACAAACATTGCAAATTATAGTGGAAAAATACAGCAAAATAGGAAAAAATATCGAAAAATATAGCACAATAAGAAAAAATAGGGAAATTTGGGAAAAATAGGGAAATTTGGGAAAAATAGGGAAAAAAATGAAAAATGGGTATGAATTGGAAAAAATAGGAAAAAAGGGAAAAAAATGAAAAATGGGTATGAATTGGAAAAAATAAGAAAAAATGGGAAAAAAATACGGAAAAATTGCAAAATTAAGGAGTAAATAGGGAAACAAATGGGAAAGTAGTAAAAAATAGAAAAATGAATTATAGTGTGAAAAATATGTAAAAATAGAGAAAATAGGAGAAAAATAAGAACATTTGCGAAAAATATTTATAAGATGGATAAAATATCGAAATTAAAAATAAATATAGAAAAATCAGGGAAATAGATAGGAAAATGGTGAAAAATATTGGAAAATAAGGAAAAATAGTAAAAATAGGAAAAAAACGGATAATAAAGAGACTGTAGAAAAGCACGAGTATTGAGCTAATCATATATTGTAATGATATTTACAACATTACAAATTAATTTCGAAAAAAAATAAAATTTTGTATAGTCCTGTTACTGTGTTTTCTTCCTCTATTTCTTGTCAAAACTTTTATTTCTCTATCTTAATCTATTATTTCTTCTTCATGTTTCTTCTTATTGGTTATTGTTACCCGACTTCTTTACTCTATATTTTTCTATAATTGACCTTATTTCTGGTAAATTATCTTATTATTTTTGATTAATTTATTTTGTAGTTTTTATTTTTTTTTTTAATTATATAATTAATATTTTGGTATAATTCTGTATATTATTCTTATAAAAATTGACATTCCATAATTGATCAAAATTGACAAAATTCTGTTCATTATTTTCTTTTTTCAAATTTTCTTACCACTAGATTTTGTTTAATATTGCAACATTTCCACAAAAAAAAATTAATTTAATTTATAAAATACAGGGTGAATTTTTTTTTATGGCAATATATTCATATTTTTTTTTGTAATTTTTGAATTTATATTTAATTTGTCCGAGAGTAAACTTAATCCTTAAGTAATATTTTTTTTTAATTCATTAATAATAATTATTATATCGTTGCAAGCTGTAATAAAATAAATAAAATAAGTTCATTATCATTTAGAGAAAAAACCGTTCCACTCTCGATCCCCATTCCGTGTTACAGTACGCCTCCAAAAAAAAAAGTAAAAGTGATTTTGTGTTCTGTTTTGGGCTTCGCAAAGTCTTGCTTTGTTTTTTCTTTTTCTCTTTTAAGAACACGATGTTTTAACCTCGGACAAACAAAAAGACCATAAATTATTCGCACTATATGTTTTTGACTTTAAAAATTTATTGTTAGCAAGCTCGTACCAAAGAACAAGAAAAAAATTAACGATTGCGAAGTTTTTCCGGACGTTTAATTGAATTGAATCGCTAGAAATGAGAAAGAGAGACAGAATTTAAACAGCGCGAGGCTGGAGTTTATAGCCAAGGAAATTTTATTTATTGGTTACCTTGAAATCAATGTTTTATGTGTTCAAATAGTCAAATACTTCCTTTAATAATTTAATCAATATAAATAATATATTATATTCAACAAATGACAATTGATTTTATTTCAAAAAATCTGATGTGGCCAACACAAATAGTCTAAACCACTCCGACCGTAAGTATAGGGAATTCAATGTGTTAGAGTGAGAGGTACAGGAAATTCAGCATGTCAGAAAGAGAGAGCGCTATGACGTCAGATTCACCAGTTGAAAACGTCGTAAAATATGACGAACGTTTTTTAAAGCTTCAAAAAACTGAAAGTTAAAAACGTTTAAAACGTCACATTTTACGATGTTTTCAACGTTTTTAAAGTTGTAAAACAACTTTCACTTTTTTTTTCATCACATGCATGTATTTTCCATAAGGAAACATGTACAAAAAAATCGGTTGTGTCGCCCCAAAACTTTCCCGACGAGTATCCACGAACACTTTTTCTGATATATTCAACTTTTGACATTTTTTTATTTTTGACAGGTGACAGTTGGAGAAATAATTTTGACTGTTCTAAATAGAGTTTTTCAATGGCTTCCAAATGACATATTTTAAGTCAAATTCCGTGACATATTGCATCTGTCATTTTTTGATAGTGGTACTTCCGTTTGGCAGATGTCGTACAAAAACTAATGGGTTCTTCCGACGGGTAACCCTATACCAAATTTTAGCTCAATCGGATTAAACGTGTGACCTCTATCGTGGAAGAATACACACAGACAGACAGACAGACTTCCATCAGGAAATGGTCTAAATCGTCTCAGGTGACCGCAAAATGAATATTTCCGTTTTTTTCTCGAATTTTTTTTTTAGGTCGTTCACAATACTTTCCCTTCTACGAGGTCGGTCGGGAAAGTAAAAACAGGTCAAAATCGATGAAATATAGCATTGTTTGACGTATTTTTTCGAATCATAATTCTAAGCGTTAAAAAACGTCGAAAACATCGTAAAATGTGAAGTTTCGAACGTTTTGTCACGTTCTGTTTTTTAATCCGAAAATAAAACGTTGAAAACGTTGTAAAGTGTGACGTTTCGAATGTTTTTTAACGCTTCAAAATAGTGAACGTAAAATAACGTCGTCCTCTCTCATTTTGACACACTGAATTTCCTATACCTTTCACTCTAACACGTTGAGTTCCCTATACCTATAGTTGGAGTGCTATAGACTATCTACTCAACACTTAACCTCTCGCTTGACTCTTGACAATACAAAAATGGGAGAAAATGTACGGGGAAAAGTGGGTCAAAAAACAAGTCACAAAAAAAGTGGACCAAAAAAGACAAGTGGAAAAAACTGGTCAAAAAATAAGTGTAAAAATGGGTCAAAGGTACAAGTGGGAAAAAAAAGAAAAAAGTGGGTCAAAAAATACAAGTGGGAAAAATTATTTCAAAAAAGAGAGGAACAATGGATCAGAAAATACAAGTGAGTCAAAAACAAGTGGCAAAAAGGGTGAAAGAAAAGCGGTTAAAAAACAAGCGGCAATCAAAAATTATCACGTAGACACAATGACAGACCTTTTTGTAGATCTAGCAACAATGGCAAAAGTTTTGAAAATTTTAACGATTTTAATAAACAAGAACCACAAGGGTCAAGAGAAAATGAGTCCAGACTTTTGTAAATCTGGCATCAATGCTAAAATTTTTGAAAATTTTAATGATGCAAAGATAAACTATATATGTACACAAAATATATGTGTAAAAGTTTATTGCCATTTTGTTTAGTAATGACGTCATTACTCCTATAAAAAAAAAACATTAAACCCGTTCTATAAAGATAAAATTGTAAATATTTACACAGTTGGCTTTAAATGACGTCTTAAGACCAATACAAGCAGGTAATTGAAATTCTTTAGTAATTTTTAATGGATACTAACTATTTTTAGAAAAATAAAATATTTCTGCTTATTTAATAGCAATATAAAAACGCTATGAAAGATATATTGAAAAATATCTGATACAAAATAAGAATGTAACATCGATCCATAATTTACCGAATTTATTATTCCATTATAAAAGCTTCTTGAAAAAGGTAATAAACTCTTAAAACAATTAATCCCGCTCAGCAAGCAAAGACAATTAAAATATCAGGAGCTCCATCGCTCCGTCTCTTAAAATTCCTGTTTTCGGAAATGATCCCTGTTATTTAGCCCGTTCAGCGGGATCTTTTCAAAATATTTTAATTCAGATAACTCCGGAGGTGGTCTGATATCTAAAAGAAAATGTGGATTGTCTTAATCCTCACAATCCAAGTCCTCAGCTATCGGCCCAGGGGAAGTGAACAAAGCACAAGGAAAAGAAAGGAATTGATTTTGCATAATGTCTTCAGGTGGCAGCTTTTATTGTGTTCCATATATCTGGCGAAAGAGGAACCGACGCCATATCTTGGTTGGAATAGTCTGCAAACAAACCAGCTGTCATTGTTCTTATGGAGCCTCTAACGTTTCTTTAATAAGGATATACTGGTGTAGGGTGTAATGTCAAAATAAATCGGACTATTACATATATCTTGTTTTCTTTCCGAAGCGGTGTGAGGCTTTAGAAACGGTGAAATATATTTATCCAAACATAATGAAATTGCTAATAATAATTATCATAGAATTTTACTACAAGAATGTTAACAAAAGTTATCAAAATTTATTTCAGTAAACAAAAAAATATATATTTTAGGTAGTTTTTAGTCAAAATCGATAAAATCCATTAAATAATAATTAAGACAAACTAAATAACTGAAGGTATAAATAAACCAATGTTGTTATGTAAAGAGTAATAAAAAATAATTGGGTACAATTATAACAAACATAGTTAATAAAAAATTTAAGAATAAAAAAAAACTTTGAGCAAGTCATTTTTGTTTTTAAATAATAAATAACTTCCTAGATATACAATTTTTTTAATAGAATTTTAGTGGAAAGGTTATCAAGGAAGGACAATGGAAATCCAATAACTTGACCCACAATATAATAATAATAGTAATAAATTTATGAATGAATCACTGATATCGTTGTTATTTGATTTAAAAAGATTAAATATATAGGTATAACAACTGTGTACTATTAACATTGTTAAACTATACTTAGTTCATTTTAGTTTATAATTTATATTTAGTTTGGATAGTGTTAAATTTTATTAACTGTAAAAAAATAATTAAACCATAATACATTATAATATTATACTTAAACAAGACAAAAGACCGATCTGTAATTCTATAAAAAATCACGATATTGGAATACTTATTTCATCAAATTTCTTGTACTTACTTTGGACAAAATCTTAACAGAACAGGCCCAAACCGATTTTAAATACCTAAATTCATGAAAAATTCTTAACAGTATAGAGGGTGGTTGGTAACGGAAATTAAGAAAAACCAAGACGACTGGGTAAAAGTTTCCAAAGATGGTGGATGTTACGTTTTTTTTCTCTGTGCCACCCTGTATTTTCATTATTCTTCTGCTCAGTATATCTTAATTTCAGACTCGTTTGATATCCCTCTCTAATTTCCTCGCGTCGTATCTCTTCTCAAGCTTTCCCTCTCTTCTAGGTATTACTATAAAATGTCTTTCACATGTTAACAATTCTCTCTCTTTGTCTCTTCCGTCTGTGTCCTTTATTAAAAAATTTTTTTCTTCCCTCGAACTATATAGGGTTTTTGGAACAAGTTTTTTTAGAACATTTTTTTTGGGACTACAAGTATTTTGAATTGAACAAGTTTTTTGGATTGAACAAGTTTTTTGGATTGAACAAGTTTTTTGGACAGAACATTTTTTTTTTCTGGGACTGAATGTCTTTATGGAACGAGCAAGTTTTTTTCTGGGACTGAACGTCTTTTTTTTTTGAAAGAGTAAGTTTTTTTCCTCCTTTTAATTTATGTCTCCCACAAAACTACAATTTCCCAGTTCAAGACGCTTCTATATTTCCATAATTTCCAAATGTTTCTTATGGTTATCCAGTATTAGTTTCGTGATGACGAAAAAAATTTCTTACCCCCACTTTTTATCACTTTTCTCGACGTTTCCGAGTTCCCTGAGTCCGAAACTGCAAAAAAAATCCTGTCCGGACGTCTGGATGTCTGTCTGGATGTAAACACTGTAATTTTTGAACGAAAGCTCTTATCGAGTTCCGGTTTTCACTTTACCTAATTAGTTTTATCCAAGGAAGAACCCATTTGAATTTGAGTAGGATCGTACCGGCCCTTCCGGTACCTAGCATACAAATTAAAGTGGTTTGCATAGGAAAACTTTTTTCCAATTCAAATTTTTAGAACAAAATGTCAAACGGAGTTTACGAAATGGATGGAGATGTTGCAGAAATTATTAACACATTGTTTGATTTTAGCGATTTATTTTTCGTTTTTTTTACAATGGTTTTGATTATTTTCGTTTTTTCCTTATTATTTTTTATTTTTTTTCTATTATTTTTCTTTGACTTTTTTCCTGTTTTCTCATTATTCTGATGTTTTGTTTTTTTTTCTATTTTTTTTAATGTTTTCTCATTTTTTCTCATTGTTCTGTTTTTTATTTCTTTTTTTTTCGTTTTCTAATTTTGTAATTATTTTAAAGAAAAAGAGTTTTTCTGGTTTTTTCTCATTTTTCTGATTTTTTGTTTTTTTCTGTTTTTTTTCTGAGTTTTTCGATGTTTTCAAATTTTTCATCGTTTTTGTCACTGTTTTGTCTTTTTCAATTTATTTTTTTAATTACTTTTTTTTTGTATTTCCTTTTTGTTTTCTCATTTTTTCTTATTCCTTTGACTTTTTCCAATTTTTTACGATTTTTTTGTGATTTGTTTCTAATATTTTTCAATAATTTTTGTTTGTTTTTCGAGGATTTACGTTTTTTTCTTATTTTTTCGATACTTATAATTTTTTATCGTTTTTCACTGAATTTTTTGATTTTTTTTTCATGTTTTATTCTGATTTTTTCAATATTTTCTAATTTTTTTATTTCGTTTTCTCATTGTTCTATTTTTTTTCTATTTCTTTCTTTTTATTTCTCTGTTTTACTTATTTTCCGATATTTTTTTATTTTTCGGTTTTTTCCTATTTTATTTCTCATTGTTCTGATGTTTTTCTGTTCTTGAATTTTTTTATTGTTTTTTGATTTTTTTCAAATTCCATCAGTTTTTCTTGTTTTTCTGTTTTTTTCGATTTCGTCGATTTTTTTTTGATTTTTGTCGATTTCGTTTAATTTTTTTTTATTATTTTTTATTTCTTTTCATTTTTTTCGATCCCTTTCGACCTTTGTTGATCTTTTTCGATTTTTTTTGTTTTTTTTTTATTTCTTTTGATTTTTTCGATTTTTGTTTTTTTTTTGATTAGTTTCGATTTTGTTGATTTTTTTCGGTTTTTTTTTCAATTTCTTTTAAAAGTTTTCAGATTTATGTTTTCTTATTTTAAAATTTTAAAAAGTGTAACGTAAGAAACTTATTTCCTAGCACAATTTTTAATAGATTTACGGTATTTTTAATAAATTATTCTTTAGATGGTTTATAATTATTTTTTTAATAGTTTTTTTTGTTCCCCATTTTTTAATTTTTTTTTTATTTTTAACAAATAATTATAATTTTTACCTATTTTTATCGAATTACTGAGGCCCAAAAGCGTCAATATTAGTTTCGTGATGGCGAAAAAAATTTCTTATTTTATCACTTTTCTCGGCGTTTCCGAGCTCCCTGAGTCTGAATATGCAAAAAAATCCTATCCGGACGTCTGGATGTCTGTCTGTCTGGATGTAAACACTGTAACTTTTCAACGAAAGATCCTATCGAGTTCCGGTTTGATCTTTACCGAGTTAGTTTTGTCCAAGGAAGAACCTTATTGAATTTGAGCAGGATCGGACCGGCCCTTCCGGTACCTGCCATGTGAGAAGTTTGGCCAGTATAGAACAAACCATTCCGGTACCCACCCCACAACGATCCATAAAAATCAAGTTCTCAATAAACTTTTTTACACTTCAAATTAAAAAAAAATACGTCAGATCATGTATAATAGTGTTGTACATGTATTTGAGAAGTTTGGCCAGGATCGCACAAGTAGCCTAAGTAGCGCCAATGCTTCACAGCATAAAAAGTGTTCGCTCGATGGACCGAAGTCCCGAAACGGTGCACCATCCTTTTGTGAATTCCCCGTAGTTTTTAAATGTATTCCAAAAGTTATTGAAATGAATAGTATTTTATATTCCTATTCTCTACAGCCGGGCCGTGAATGTTCTGGGGTAACACAGCCGTTTTTTTTTATTTTCTATGGATTGAGATATTTTTTTAATTAAACATCTATAGAATGGTCTGTATCAATAGAAAATGTACGAAGCTATAATATACCATTACTGACCCTGTACGTTATATTTATCAATTAAATCATAGTGGTGTTAATTGAAAATGTCTTAATTTACTTATTAAATTATCTTTCCTTTAACAATATCTATTAAAAATAAAAGCTAAACACCAGAGTTCGGTAATTTCAAGTTTTCGCTTTATAACTAGCGGAATAGATATGTGCCATGTCATCGGAATAGAACCACTCTCGGATCTTGCTGTCTGTCAGTTTAAACCATCTCAAACAAGATGGATGGCCGTTGAATGGAAATCAAGCAGCGGAAGTTCTCCCCAACCCAGCGCAACGAAAGGGTGCAATATAGCGACGGCATCAGTTCAAACAACCCCTCAGAAAAAAAATCATCCCAATTCCTAATTCCTAACTGACGGTCTATACGCTTTTTTTAATCCGTTTAAAGAAATACGGATCAGCAAAAAAAAGTTCGGAGAATTTTTTTTTAAATGTTTTCATAAAGTTACTGAATGAGGAGTTTAAATTCGTTGAAAAGTTATGAAAACGTTTTTAGAAAAAAGAGTGTATTTAAATTCGTAAATATTTATTGTATATAGGGTGAGTCCTAATATAAATAGGTAAATTGCTTGTTATTTTCCATATATTTATAGAAAACAATTCTTTAAAAACAAACTTATCTTTCAATCAAAGGAAAACTACAAGATTCTATTTTATATTGTAAAGCCAAGAGAAACAGGAAATCACTTTTACTTTTTTACGGTAGAACCGACACCGCTTCTATAGTTTAAGTTGCCAAATTAAAATTATCTTTCATCGCTCCAGAAATAAACCGTTTAACTGTTTAGTGAAACCTGTCAAGTAAAAGCGTGACACTAATTACTTAGAAAATATATTTAGATGAAATGACTTGACACTTTCGATAAAATTTGTTACACATACGAAGTTATCAGAGGAGTTCGCCTGAGAGATTTTTTTATCTACTTAACTGATGAAAAATGTTACACACAAAATAATAATTGAACCAACTCGAAACAAGATATAAAAAGTTAGATATAGAAGATATAAAAAAAAATACAAAAATCTTACAAGGAGTAAAAAATAAATGACATAAGTATTGTACTTAAATTTATTTTAAATTAAAAAGTATACATCCGGTAGATATTAAAAATTAAAAAATCAAGACAGGGATATAAAAATATTGGTCGTTAATTTTGATAACATAATTAAATGATTTTGTAATTCAAAAAATACATTCTATAGAGAAATTTTTATAAAGGATCAGTAATAAAAAAAATAAAAAATATGTAATTTTAAACAAAAAAAACATGGTAATTTTAAATTTGAGGGACCAGTATTCCATTACAAATGTTGCTTGCCAACGTGGGTCCTTTATTTATACACATTGGTGTGTAAAATTTAAATTATATATAATTATTATAATATTTTAGACTGTTTGACTTTAATAATGACAATATAAATTCAAAAATATTGACACATACAGTCATATTAAATACAAGCAAGAAGCAGAAATGGATATGAGAAGTGGAAGATCAACTTGAAGATAAGACAGAACAAGAAGAAATAGAAGAACAGAGACCAAATGTAGAAGAAAATCTAGAAAAGATAGAACGAATTGGAGAAAATTTTCAAAAAGAAATGGATACAAATCCAGACAAAGAAGATGAATCAAATTCACATCAAGAAGAAAAAATAGAAGATGTAGAATGATCGAAATAACAATACCACAAGTAAAAATAAATCAGAGAGTCACCAAGGAGATTATAGACAAAAAGACATTCTGGAAGAGTGGAAGAAAAATCAGGAAAAAATGATAGTCCAGATATACTGCCAGCTACATTAAAAATTAGTAAGATACTGGATAATAAAATGGAAGAAACAACTAAACAATTGAGAACAGAAATAAAGAAGGATATACAAATATGTAGAGAAGATATAAAGAAAAGTAATGAAGAAATGAAGAGAGAAGTTAAAGAAGAAAGTTTAAAGAAAACTGAAAAAACTTGGTAGTTATTTGAGATGAAACAGAGAAATAATTGTAAAAAGAAGCTCAAGGAAGAAAAGATGAAATTCAGTTAATTAATGGAGAATTGATAAACAATTAGAAAATATGCTACTAGAAGTACATGATACTTCAGAAAATGTGAAGAATATAGAACAAAAATGTGAAAATGGTATCACACAAATAAATACATTTGTAGAAGAGCATGTATCAAAAATAGAAGAAATAGTAAAAGAAATGAATGAGAAAAATGAAGAAGAAAAAGATGATAAATATACAGAATTGAATAATATTAAGGAAAATATTAATAATGATGAAAATCGAAATGGAAATAATAAAGAAGAAAAAAAAACAGACAAAAGACAGCATTACAATAGGAACAACTATACTAAAGAACAAAATGACAGTAATAATGAAAGGGAAATAACAAGGTATATGGGGGAGAATTTAGATGATAAAACCCAGAAATTATATGAAGAAATTTCAAGAAAAAGAAGAGATATCAGAGACGCAAGGTTAAATTTAAAGATAAGTAAAAAACAAATTTCATTGGGTTGATATTTGAAGACAAATAATAAATAACAAAGAAGCTGGACATAGAAATATTAAAAATAAATTAAAAGAACAGTAAAGAAAGTAAATGAAGAAGAGATTTGAAGTAAAAAAGAGATTGTATTAAGACTATAGGACTAATTTTTTTTAAAAAAATTAGTGTATAAGACTTTAGAAACGAGACGGCAGGTAGATATTAAAAATTAAAAAATCAAGACAGGGATATAAAAATATTGGTCGTGAATTTTAAAAAGAATTGGAATTAAAAAAAATAATGGTAATGTCAGCTTTAACAAAATTTTGATTCAAAAAAAGAAGATTTTATAAAGAAAGTTTTATAAGGTATAGGGAGGGTGATTTTGGAAATTGTGATCAATTTTTTTTCTGTACTTTAGAGTTTGAAGAGCCAGGAGACAGATGATGGACTCTGGAAGATATGGATGACGACAAATTGTGAACTTTATTGGATTCATATACATTTGGTGAATTGTTTTTAAATAATTTCATTTATGTTATTATGATCTTCTTTAAAATTTGGTACATAATAATTGAAGGGTCAGTTATATAATTTTTCTCCTTATGTTAAGGTATGAATGGATAATTAGTTTAGTTTAATTTTATGGTAATGTTTTGATTCAAAAAAATATTAGAAAAATTCGAAATGTTAAATATTTAATAATAATTAAAAAAAAAATTTGATAATTTACGTTTTTTTGTGCAACCCTGTATTTTCATTATTCCCCTACTCCGTATATTTTATAGTTTTATATTCGCTTGATGTTCCCCTTCTTATTTCCTCGCGTCATGTCCCTCTCTTCTCTTGGCATTCTTATAAAATGTCTTACCCATGCTAATAACCTCCTTTTTCTTTATCTGTTAAGTACAATAAATACACTTTGTATATCTTTATATCGCCAGTGTTATCTACTGAAGATTTCTTTTTTTTGTCTCCCCTTTATGTTATAGGGGTTTTTTGGTGGTTTGCTATAGGGGTTTTTTGGTGGTTTGCTCATTGCTGGTTCCACTTCCCAAGCAGTTGTCATTTATCTAGACGGTGGACAAGTTTTGCCGGGTCCAAGAAGAACTTTTTTTTATCTGGACAACTGAAGACGGGACAGTTTGAACGGGACAGCTACATCACCAAAAAAAAAACAAGACCCTCTACCATAAAGGAGATAAGTGTTTCATTGTCGTCGAATAAACAAATATAACGTTTCATTTGATTTTAATTTCCTTAATCCAAAAAAAAAATAAAGGACGGATTTTGAAATATATCATAGATTGTTTGTCAATTGTTTCTAATCACATCAAAAAAATCAACTGACTGGCGTCCAAAATATTTTTATTTAATATTTTACTTCTGATATATTTCAAATTCTATTCGTGGAACGAACCCAACAACAAAAAGTGTCGTTTCAAATTTGTTAATTTAATCCCATAAAAAATATCTGATTTAAACCCAAACCTGAGATAAGAGATTAAAAAAAATATACATATACCTAATATAAAACTAAAAAAACTTGGTAATTTTAAATTTGAGGGACCAGTATTTCATAATAATATAGATAGTTTACGTTTGTCCGAACCCAGGTATAGGGCATTCAATATGTTAGAAAGAGAACGTATCTTATCTCAGTTATTATTGGTACAAATTGAAATCTTGAAAATGGCGCTATATTTGAAATATGACGTAGAATAAATACAAAATGAAAAATCACTACCGTAGTTGATACTGAGGGCAGAAATATTTCACAGACCTGAAGACTAGACCAGACTCATCCGAATCAATCTTCAGGTCCGGCAGATCCTTCTGCCCTTCTGCTTCTGCGCATGATTTTTCATTATGAACTAGTCTTCAGGTCCGGCAGCCCCTATTATGCCTTGTCAGCATTATCTAGTGCCTTTTTGACGTTACTTCTGCGATTTTTCATTATGGTTTTTTTATTCTACATCACATTTCAAATATAGCGCTGTTTTCAGATTTCAATTTGGACCAATAGAAACGTAGATAGATAGATAATTCTCTCTCTAACACATGGAATTCCCTATAACTGGGTTCTGACAAACGTAAACTATCTACTGAAATAATAAGTAGGATGGAATAATTACAATAAATGTGAGTTCTAGAGCAGCAGATAAAATTTCTGTAGGAAAATAAATCGTAAACTAAAAAAACATAATAGTTAATTGCAATAATAAATTGACATTATTGATATATAAAAAAAATAATTATATACATTCTTTATACACATACTTATTTAAATAAATATTATAATTTGAGTTTAAAAACTGAATTAAGATCAAAGATTAGAACTATTTAGACATTGATATCGATATCTGCGAAGGCATTATAAATTGTGTTCAGTTATTGAGGTTAGGTGTAATATAATCAAAGGAGATAAGCGGGCCCAGTGACGTCTCGCACCCCTTACCGTAGAGGAGAGAAGAGGACGTTAAATACTGGGCTCGATGAGAAGGGAAATGAGAGTTCCAGGGTGTGAGTAATGAGGCAACTCTCTATCTAGAGTGCCGCGAATCGGGATCAATGACAAGTGCAAGCGAAGAGCGGTTAATAGGTGTTTGTGATAACTGGGATGCGATAAAGGCACTTGGTAAATATACTGGAAACGGAAAATGTATGATCAATGAGGATGCCGGCACATACCAGGAAATTATGTGCCCGAAATTTTCGTCTTACGTTTTATGTTTATTCGTGATGTTTTTTGATGAGTATCGTTTTTATACAAGTCGTACACTTTTCCTTCGTCAGTGTCATTAAAAGACCTTTTCTAACTCATTCCAAATGATTATAAGGCATAAGCAGTTATTTACTGTTTAAAAATATATTAATGAAACGAAAAATTTTAAATTTAAAACCTATATAAAAAGATAAATATAAAAGATTGTTACAAAAGGGTTAATTAAATAACATTTGAGATTCGGTAACTCTTTTTTAGAAAATTTAGTGTCATTTAAAAGATTAAACAAAGACTTTGTTAATATTTTTTATGATCAATGATACAATGTGGAAAAAAATCGAAAAAAAAATCAAGAAACATGGAAAACAATTGAAATAATTTGAATAAAATCGACAAAAATCGGATACATTCGGCAAAATCGAGAAAAAAGGAAAAAAATCGGAAAAAATTGAAAAAGCCGACAAAAATAATACAGTCGATAAAAATCGAGAAATTGATGGAAATCGAAAGAAGAGAAAAAAAACAAAAAAAAAAGGAAAACATCTAAAAAATCTGAAATAATCGAGAAATTAAAACAAAAATCTAAAAATGTAGAAAAAAAATTGGACAAAATCGTGAAAAATGAAAAAAAATCGAGAAAAATGGAAATCAATTGAAACAAGTCGATAAACATCGAAAAGAATCGAAAGAAAATTGGGAACAAATCGGAGAAAATTGGAAAAAAATCTAAATAAAAAAAATATTTGAAAAAATTCGAAAACAAAAAAATAATAGAATAAAATCGAAAAACCGAAACATATCGATAAAAATCAAAAGAAATCAAATAAAATCGAAATGAAATCTGAAGTAAATCAGAGAAATAGAAAAAGCCAGATAGAAAAACAACAAAAATTGTATCAAATCGAATAAAATCGACAAAAATCGAGATATTTTAAAAAGAAAATAAGAACGAAAATCAAAAAAATGGAAAAACATCGAAAAAATTGGAAAAACTAGTAATATGGAAAAAAAATTGAAAAAAACCGTGATAAAATCGAAAAAAATCGTGGAAAATGGAAAACAATTGTAATAAAATCGTCAAAAATCGTGAGCAAATTGGAGAAATTTGGAAAAAAATTAAAAAAACATCGAAAAACCGAAACAAATCGAAAGCAATTGACATAAATGGAAACAAATCGAATAAAATCGACAAAAATCGAAATAAAATCGGAGAAATTAGAAAAAAAATTGGAGAAAATCGAAAAAATTAAGAAAAATAAAAACTGAGAAAATGCCGAATAACCGTCAAATTAAATCGAATAAAATCGATTTTTCCTATATGGATGAAACAGGTATGGTAATGGCCGGAGTGTATAGTTTTAACACCTCACACTCTTTGTTTTTGATTTAATTGCATGTTCTCTGCCCCCCCCCCCCATTTGGCATTATGATGGCGGCTGGATTCCATCATCTACCCGCACCAATTTGTACTTGGTTAATCGCTTTTACAGAGGATTTTATCCTATTAAGTGGCTTGCCCGGTTGGTTCCCATCAACCTATGATAGATGTCGTGACTATCGTATCATTTTTATGTTATTGAATTTTTCCATATCAATTTTTTAATTAAATTGAACTTTCTGTCTTAGTTTTTTGCTCTTAATGAGTACATCTGTTCCATTTTCTAATAATATTCAATTTACCCCCATGAAATATTTGACTATTCACTATTCACACAACAAAAATTAATGACAGTAGCCTAAACCATTCTTAAATATTTTGTATAGTTAAGGGCATAAATTAAATTAGATAGGAATTTGAATTACATTGAGCGCTAAACCGAATATATTCATAAAAAACTTGTATTATTTCATTTGAACAAAGGCAAATTTAAATCCTGTTTATTCGAATAAGTATTTTTCTGTAATAAACGAATTCAAAAATACGCAGTTAATAAATCCTCCTCAAAAATATGGTGTCGACATACAGCATACACCCAGAGATATAAAAGGAAAAAGAATTAGCATAATCACAATAATTTTCAGCAGCTGACATTATATTTCCTTCTTTTTCTGTCTTTCCGATCGGTCTGAATCGGAGAGTAGTCGAGAAAAGTTCGAAGTGTTTTCAATGTTTAAGTAAAGTTATAGCTATGGAATGCTTTGCATATTGAGAGAAGAGGGAATAAAAGGGAATATAGAGAGCTAGAGGATGAATGGGGTTGGGTGCCACGGCACGAAAACTATCAAATATTGAAATAAAATTCATCTCCTAACATCAGAACCATCTGCCACTTGTTTTAAGAGTTTGTAAAATCGGCGACATATTAAAATTCTTCACGGGAAATATCGACGATGGGAATAATGGAGAAAAGTTGCTACAGAAGGGAACGTCTTAAAAATTAAATTATTATTTTTAACGTTATTTAATTTGGAACATATAGAATTAAATAATATAATATTAAAGACAAAAATCATCTTTTTGAATCTTTGAACTTTAATAATATTTTTTAATAATAAACAACGGGTAACTACCTATAGTAAATTTCAAACATTAAATTCAGTGTAGCTTTAAGTGGCAGGCGGGTTTGCTATATTTCAGCATACCTCTCTTCCGGTGGAAACAAAATCCTTCTACTTTATTCCACAGCAGTTAACAGCTATAATTCTATATAACCCTGCCTGTAAGTATCTTTTTTTCACCGATTATCAAACACATCATTGTACTGCATATCTGTTTAATAATTTATTTTTGATTAGTTATTAGTGACATTTTAGCAAAAATAATATAAAAATATATATTCCACGACAAATCAAGTGTTCCACTTTCCCCTTTTTTTGTCCCACTTATTTTCCCTTTTTCTACTATCCTTTATTGACGGTTTTGATTTCTTCATTTTTTTACGATAGTTGTTTTTTGTCCCCATTTTTACTCTACTTTTTTTAAATTTTTTTTCGTCCAAATTTCTTTTTTCTATTCCTGTTTTTCCCTATTTCTCCCCCATTTTTTACAACTAATGTTTTTTTGTTCAAATTTTTGCCCTTATTTTTATACAATTATTCTTTTTGGCCTACTTTTTCTTGTTTTTTGCCTCAATTGTTTCCTCCATTTTTTTTATAACTATTGCTTTTTGTTCGCAATTTGTTCCAACTTTTTTTTACAAATATTTTTATTGTCCCACTTTTTCCCTCTCTTTTTTATATTTTCCCCCTTTTTTACAAGTACTGTTTTTGTTCAAATTTTCCGCTCATTTTTTTTACAAGTATTGCTTTTCGGTTACTTGATCCCCTCTTTTTTTCTAATTTTTTTATTCTTGTTTTCACGCCTTTTTTCTCGTTTTTTTTGCAATTATTATTTTTTGTCCCACTTTTCCCCCTTTTTTGTTCAAATCGCCTTTATTTTATAGCTATTGTTTTTTGTCCCACTTCCTCATTTTTTTGTTTAATCCCACCTTTTTTACCTATTATAAAGGAACACAATTTGATTGCCTTAGAATGTCTCTGATATGCTCTGCTCGTCTCTGATCCTCTCGGAACGTCTCTAACACACTCCGTTTGCCTATGATCATCTCTGAATGTCTCCGATACGCTCTGTTTACTTCTGATTACCTTAGAATGTCTCTTATACCCTGCTCGTTTATTATCATCTCAGGATGTCTTTGATACGTTCTTCTCGTCTCTGATCATCTCGGAACGTCTCTAAATACAATCTGCTTGCTCTGATCATCTCGGAATGTTTTTGATACGTTCTTGTCGTCTCTGATCATCTCAGAACTTCTTTAATAATGATCATGTCAGAATGTCTCTGATAAGTTCTGCTCACTTGTGATTACCTTAGAATGTTTCTCATACGCTCTGCTCGTCTCTGATCATCTCGGGACGTCTCTAATACATTCCGGTTGCTCATGATCATCTCAGAATGTCTCTGGGATGCTCTTCTCACTTGCGATTACAAAAGAATATATCTGATACTCTGCTCGTTTATTAATATCTCAGAATGTCTTTGATATGTTCTTCTTGTCTTTGATCATCTCAAAAGTTCTCTAATACACTCTGCTCGTTTATGGTCATCTCAGAATGTCTTTTATACCTTTTTCTCCTTTTTCTCAGTTCTGATCGTCTCAGAACGTCTCTAATATAATCTACTTGCCTATCATCATCTCAGAATGTTTCTCAGAATGTCTCTGATATGCTCTGCTCGTTTATGATCGTCTCAGAATATCTCTGATATGCTCTGCTCATTTATGATCATCTCAGAATATCTATGATATGCTCTGCTCGTTTATTAATATCTCAGAATGTCTTTGATATGTTCTTCTCGTCTTTGATCATCTCAAAACTTCTCTAATACACTCTGCTTGCCTATGATCATGTCAGAATGTCTCTGATAAGTTCTGCTCACTTGTGATTACCTTAGAATGTCTCTGATATGCTCTGCTCGTTTATGGTCATCTCAGAATGTCTTTTATACGTTTTTCTCATTTCTGATCGTCTCAGAATGTCTCTAATATACTCTGCTTGCCTATCATCATCTCAGAATTTCTCTGATATGCTCTGCTCATTTATGATCATCTCAAAATTTCTCTGATATGTTCTGCTTGCCTATGATCTTCTCATAATGTCTGATATGCTCTGCTCGTTTATGATCATCTCAGAATGTCTTTTATACGCTTAGTTTATTTTATAATATAATAAATAAATACTTAACTCTTTTTAATAAATAATAGTAAAGGATAAATTAGATATTTATAAATTACACATGGTGGCTAACTTGTGTTACTTTTCATGGACTTCTAATTGCAATAATCTGCTATTTCTAAAATTCCATTTCTTTTAATATACTATAATAATAATTTACTAGACATGTTTATTTTAGTTTTGATTTATTATTTGTATAAAAAAAATTATAAGGAAAATTATTTAGCTAGAGTTGTGAGTTTTGTGCATGATAAGTTAAATATTTTGAAGAACTACATACAAATATTTTCTATAACTGAAACCTATAAGAAGTTCCATCTAATTTTGTTATGAAATTGTTGAAAACCTTTGATTGTCTGTTGTAGTCAACAAGGTGGCGTTTGAGTCGTACTGTTGCTGCTGTGAAACGGCAACGTCGTCAAGAAAATCCTCATTTAGCCTATACTTTATACACTAAATTTAATATTTGAAATTTACTGTAGGTTTAAATCAATTAATAATGTTTCGTAACCAGTGTTCTACGGACTATAGAGAATTCTATTCTTTATTAAATAATAATAATAATTTTCAAAAAATTTTTAAATCATAGAGTCAGTTAATAAATTCGTGTTTTCGAGTGACATAATTAAAATTAGGCTATTATATAAAATTAACTAACACTTTTACACTATCTTATACTGATGATATAGAGAAGAACGACAAATATGTTGAATTAAGTAATCACAAAGACTATTGATTTTCACTAGGAACTACTATTTTCGGTTGCTGTTTGCTCAATATGACAATTTTGTTATTAATTATTTATTTCTATTTTATTGGTTTTATATTACAAAATTACCATTAATAATACATACAACACTGTTTTAAGCAGAATATTTCACATGAAACCTGTAAAGGCACGTAAATATGGTGTATGGTATAGAATTTCAAATTTTAATACGACACTTGATAAGGGACGAGTACGTCAACGCTCGTCAACTGTCAAGGGCTGTGACAAACATGGCCGGCTCACCCTACTTATTTGTGGATTGACATATTTTGCTATCATGTGTTTATCTCTAGATTCTCAGGGTATCGTTTTTCAGCTTTTCAGCCATTTGCAAGCAAATTTTTGTGTTAGATATTTTATATTAGTATATTGATAATTATTGTAAATAAGGACTTTAAAAAAACCGTCTAATATTAACGTAGCTCGTTTTGGGTTATTTTATTAAAAATATAGAAGATGTAATTATAGTTTATGGAACAATTTAAAAGGTGCTTTGTGATTTTTTAAAATAATAATAAATTAAAGAATTTTTTTTTTACTAAAAATAGTTAAATAATATAATAGACTCACTTTTAACAGAGGCGTACAGGAGGAGTATGTAACCCTTTAATTTCCTATATAATGTATTTTTGAGAAAATTCAAATATCAGCAAAATTTATAAAAATGTATATACGAATTATAAAGTTATGGGAATTTTTTAAAGTAAAACTCTTTAATCGAGTTACGAGGAATATTGTATCTAAATATTTCACGTTATATTGTCATATTTTGGATTAAGTATTTTCCAGTTGGACAATTATTTATGAAGCATCCTGTATAAATTTTAAATAAATAATTTAACTTAAAAAAGTTGAGATTTCTGATTTCAAAATTTAGAGATTGTGTGGAAACTTAAATATTTTAAGGATTAAGTTGACTCCAGGAAAAATTAAACACAATTTAAAAAATTAAAAAAAATATATATGTTGTTTAGGTTAGTATTTTCCTAAATTTTCAACAACTTCGGCGATGTATTTTTCGAAAAAAAAATCAAGAAAAACACCTTTATCCCAAGTATAAAGTTCAACAAATACTTTTCCGATAACCACAAATTTTTTCAATTTTTTTTAATTTATGGTTTTGGTCCGGAATAAAAAAAAATCATAAATCGTTTCATAATCTTTTATTTTTTTGTATTTAGTATTTTTGTAGGTTTGTTAAAAAAAATTGAATAAAACAGTAATATTATTTCAAATTTCCGGGATAGATTAATTTGTCTGCGGAGTGCCATCTATCTGAGACAGAGGAACTTTTTAAAGCACTTCGGCTACATAAACACAGATGTCACTAATAGTTAGTCTACGGACTGTTCGACGTTGCCGGTTCGATGTTATTACTTTATTACTTAGACTTTTATGAAAAATATTAACTCCCACCTTCAAAACGTAAAAATTAATCAAAATTATATTATAAATTGAGAAAAGTAAAAATATTCAAAAAAATTATTTCAGTATTTCTTAATATTTTTTTTAGGCAACCATCCGGGAAGTACCCACTTCACGGACGCTTATTTTAATTGAAAGCTAATACTCAGTTGATAGAACGTTCTTTAACTTTAACGGTTCTGTAACTAATGACAGTGACGTTTAGATTGTGACAATTATACAAGAAATCAACTTGTAAAGTTTTATTCTAAACGTCATTGCCTGAGTTGACAGTAACTGTCAGTAGATAGAACGTCCTTTAACTTTAAAGACTCAATAAGTAAAGGCAATGACGTTTAGAATAAAACTTTACAAGTTGATTTCTTGTATAATTGTCACAATCTAAACGTCATTGTCGTTAGTTACAGAACCGTTAAAGTTAAAGGACGTTCTATCTACTGACAATGAGACTTTTAAATTTTGACAAACTATTTTTTATTTTCTAGGCATTTAAAGTTTTAAATCTTTTCTTAATCATTTATCTCTTAAAAAATTATTTTTTTTTATTTAATATTTTCAATCATTTGGGTATGTTCCATGGCCTAATCAAATTAAATTCGTCAAGAAATAAATGTCCACTTATATTAAAGATATATCATGTATTTAAAATGTCAGAATTGCTATTGACATTTTCTCATTCTCATGTGCAATATAGTTGTTTTCCTAACAAGTGCGGAAAGTTATACTTTTCCGCACGCAATTGCAATTGCCCGAACGACGCAAAGCGGAGTTCGGGCATGCAATTAAGTGGGGAAAAGATACTTTACGCAAGTGTTAGGATCAATATTTTTTCTACAAGCGCCAAGAATTAAAAAAAAAATTAGCAAAAATAATCGTTAATGTTGGAGGTCCTTATTTCTTAAATATTATTAGTTAACTTTTTGTTTTTTTGTAAATTGTTTCATAATTTTTACAATAAATTAAATATTTCATGAACAATATTTTTATTTAGTTACCAAATATTTTTTTAATCATTTTAGCATTTATAAAATGTACAACTTTCCGCACTAAAATGCGTGCGAAAAAGTATACTTTTCCGCACGCTTGTAGAAAAAATTAATAATAGTGCTCGAAAATTTAAAGCACTTTTTTAGAGTGCTGGGTGCTCTTAGTGGTCATAATTTTTAAGCACTTTTTAAGCTTAGTGCTTAGTTTTGCCAGTGCTCATCACAGCTCTGTTAAAAATACTAACTAAAATTATCTGCGACGTTGGATGACGTCTAGGGGTATTTTTATTATGTTCCACCAATCAGTGAAATATCTTGGTCACGTGGGCTATAAACATTTCTCAAGATACTGTATAAAAAATTTGAACCAAATATATTCAGTGGTGGAAATATTTCAACGAAAAAACATGTTTTACTGCAAATAACGAATCACCCTGTATCTTAATAATTAAAAGAGTTAATCCTTATCATGTTGGTCACTTTCCACGAAGCACCCTGTAAAATATGCACTAGCGTCTACAATAATTTTTTGTTTTAAACACAATAATTTACTGTTCTTATTGTTACGGTAAGCATTATGGTATTGTAATGATAACTTACTAAAATATGATATTGAAATTATATTTATTTCCAAAAATGACTCATCGTACAAAACTTTCTAATTTTTCTTCCCAACCCAACAAACATTTCATGACTGACTTCTATTTGCAAGGTGCAATTACAAAAAAAAAAGTAAAAAACGGGAAAGAGCTGCATTCTCGCATAGCCAGTCTTATATGGTCGATGGTTTCCAATAATAATTATATGTTAGGTCTTAGCCGTGTTGTTGGTTGGTTGGCTGGTTGTTCAGTGTTGTTGAACTGACAGCGTAGATGCGTGACTTTGGGCGGGCTTTTGTACGATTCTACTGTCACTGCCGCGTTCGTGACTTGTTCTACGCCTACCCCGATCCGCCTGGTTTACGTACAACTTTATATTAAAAAATTATTGAGTAGGTTCATGTTCACGTACTTACTATTATTTGATACGAAGTAGAACGAACAATAGCGTAGTGTATATTTTTTTAAGTAAGTTTGAGTGCAATGAATCGTTCATTGTTATTTTGATTTATTCTATTTTACCAATAGATTTTGTATATTTCTATAACTTTTACTAAAAAGTATTGTAATTTATAATAAAATCGATATTTTTATTCCAAAACTGTGATTAAATTTATGACCTGTCATTTTGTTACATCCAGTATATATTTTATTAATGCCTTTTTATTATACTGATTTACCAATACACAAATCTCAATTTTGGGGTGGGTTCTATAAAAAAAAAATAAAAAAACAATAAATATCAGAAAAGAAAACCACACATAAAAATATAATTTAAATCATGTCCACCTCTTCTTTAGACTCCTCTGATAAATTCACCTTCAAATTTTGTATCACTCTTCCTTCTTCAAACCAGTCTCGTTTATTTATTTCCTCAACCTTTATCCTTCCTTCTTCACAATTCCTGTCAAATTGCTACCCCGACACTACTTCATTTTAAATCATCTCCATCATAACAATCAGCCTTATCTGGTGGTGTGGGCTTTGTGAATGTGGGCTTTGCGAACCGTGGGATTTTCGAACATATCTGTCAGTTTATGGGGACCTTGGGGTTTGCGAACACTACAGGTAATTTTTTTATTAAGTTAAATTTGTGTCTGCTTTATTTTTGTATTTTAATAAAAAATGCAAAATATTGAAGATTTATTAGTGGTAAATGTTATATTTCAGTAGATTGTTCACACAGAACTTTTGAATAATTAACAAGATATTTACATTTTAGAAAAATCCTGCACACTCATATATTTTTTTTTAATTTTTGCAGTCCTATTTTTCATCCTCAAATTGCATTGTTCTCAAATAATACATTTTTTTTTCTCTGAAATTAGCCTTAAATGTCATTATGATATCGGTATTATTTCCGGTGAGCCTTTAAACCATTTATGAGTTAGTAAATCCGAAAATATTTTGTTCGTAAACCCATTCATGGAAATTTATTTCTTATTTTCTAAAATGGAAATTTTAATCTTTCTTTGAATTATATTTATAGGGTACATGTGTCCACTGAAAAAAGTTATTTGAATCATAAACAACAACAACATTCATTATAAAGTTTATTAATAATTTAAGTAAATCAAAAAACTGCCGTTTAGGCCATTCAATCATTGAATCGCAAATCCTACCCATGGTCACCGCTTAGATTAATTCCATGTATGTGTATTCACAAATCCCACGAAAAATGTTCTGTTCGCAAATCCCACGTTCGCAAGACCCACGGAGCCCTTTGTCTACCCTTTCCAAAATAGAATCTTCCATTAAATTTTTGAAAAAAAATTCGTTTTAAACTTCCTTATTTTATTTTAACGCCAACAACAGCCTTTTTTATTGGTACAACTTAGTTTTTACAATTTTTTTTTTAATTAACACCTTTCGATAAATTTATAAATCCTTGTGACATTATTTATTTTTTTAAAAATTTCTGACACTTTTGTTTATTTTTTTTCATATGTTCTTTCTCCCAAATAAAATTTTTTCTTACCTACTTGATTAATAAAAAAATATTCTTCCAATCTTGCCATTTACTTGTTACTTAATTTTTTTTAATATAATTTCCAAAGTTTTATTTTCAGAATATAATAATGCTGTGAAAAGAATAAGAATTAGATTCTTTTTATTTCACAATTGTTGATTTAGAACATCTTATATATCAATTTCTATCAATAAATTATTTGAAATATCAAACTTTTCTAACAATAAAACTATGTTTATAAAATTCAAAAAACTTATTTCATTCCAATATATACATTGAAAACAAAATAACAAAAAATGATTTTTATCTATTTCTAGAATAATGTAGGTGTTTCTGTTTCACACTCTGTCATCTCTGATGATATTTTTACAATTTAAAACTGTACAGAAAAATAAAATCAAGCCAGAGTTAGCTATGATACTAATATTTGAAGGACTCAGACAAGTCAATCTACTAAATGTTCTTTGATTCACAGACAGACAATTTATAGTTGTATCAAATGAAGAATTATTAGTCGAGATAGACACTACAACTTATATAGTCACTAATTTTATTTAAAATTACTAGGTAAGATATTGACTTATTATTTTAACTTCAAAGTAAATTAAATATTTTTTAATTTAAAAGTGAAGTTTGATATTTGTATATCCAGCCAAATATGTTAATGGACTCATATTTTTATTTATAATTTTGGCCTATCATAACACATTGCACCGGGTCCAGCACTTCTGAGACCGATCCTGCGGCTGTAATTAATTCCTAAAATTTTAAAATTGGGCCTATAGTGGCTTGTGACGTGGCCCAATTGAAACAGATTATATTTGGCTATGTTGTCATATCGATAAACTGGCAACTCTCGTTCTCATTTGCTATGATTAAAAGAAGGAAAGAAGTATGTCAAATTTTTCTACAAACGCAAAAAGCTAGAATCTTGGCAATGCTGTAGAAATTAAAACGTTAATTATTGGTCAAAAGCAGCGCCACTTTCAAAATATATTAATTACTTTTTATTGAGTTTAATTAATTAATGAATATTAATAAGAATAATGAAAATCAACATAAGCAACTAGGTTCTTACAGCTATTCATTCATTAATCTAAAACCAATAAATTCGTTCCTACTGGAAAAGTCCTTTCAGCAGACGAAAAAATCGGCAATAAACTCTGCCACTGGGTTGGTTGTTACCTCATTTTATTTAGAAAAATATTCAAATCGAGAACGAAAAAAATCACTTCTTATTATTATGAAAATTGGACCCGATCAATTTTTTTGAAACTTTGGTAAACTATTAAACTATTGACAGGACCGCATTTTGTTCAGTTCATTGTCAAAACCTAATAAAAATTTAAGTGTTCTACATGGTTCATTAAAGACAAAATAGGGATTTAAAAAATAAATGAAAAAGTACAGGTTTATATTAAAAAATTGTTAAGGGTAGCCCTTCAAAGACGAAACGCTGTTGTAAAAAATTGGATATGTTTTGTTAAACAGTATTTACCTTCAATTAAAAACCTTATAAAGGTATTTTGGTTAGGTTTATTAAAAACTGTGCAAATTATATAAATAAGACGAAAATCATCAATTTCGGTTTTCCCCAAATATTGAAAACCGGTGGTGATATTTTAAATTTGACAAAATCATTCAATTTGTCTTGAAAATACGCATTTTTTGCCCTTTAATCAACTTTGTATCTATAACGCTTTACAAAATCAGAATAGTCTTCAATTTAATTTACACCGCCCTGTAGAAGGGCTATAATTTTATGGTAGCACCAACAAAAATTTTCTTCCAGTGATGATTTTTAATTTGGTAATCACCCTGTAATTAACAACTTTTCGTTTCCTCTGTATAGGTCTGCGTATTCCAAAATTCTTCAAATTCGAGATATTCTATAAGAAAAATATGAAATTTGGCAACAAGAATTGGAACGTATTGTGCAATAGATACTTTTTATCAGAATATCATGTATAATAATTTTCTTAAGTTTCAAAACAATCGACCGGGGTCAATTTGCCATAAGGAATGTGCCTTTTTCTTTGCTTGGTACACAAAAAAATCGGATATATCACCCCAGAACTTTCCCGGCTCGGCTGTAGGGAATAGGATTACTTCTACCGAATTGATATTACAATGTTGATAATGACATAAGATAACGCATGCGCGGATTGAATGGCACACCTTTACAATTAGTACGATTTCCTAAAATCATGGGTGCTTGAATGTCAAACTAAGGTTATTCGATAATAAATATAATCAATGATGGGAAAAATGATTATTGACTCTATTCATCAATCATTCCTCAATTTCTTTCGTTTTTACTTTGAATATCGTACCCAAAATTCCTAAATGGGTTTTAGGGCGTACTTGAAGACCCTCTACTGCACCAATTTTACCCAAAAACTAATGGTTGCATACTAGGCACATACCAACCCTTCATACCAAATTTCACCTTGATTGGTCTAAGGGTTCGGCAGCTAACGCGTAAGATTACACACGGACAGACCTCACTCTGGAACTGGTCTCAATCTTCTCGAAGGACTTCAAAGTGGATATTTCCATCGAAATCTCGAATTTCTTTTATGCTCGTTCTCACACTTTCCCTTCGATGAGACCAAGAAAGTATTTAAACAAAATTCTCATAAGAAAAAACATTAGTAAAAAATACCAAAAAAGTAAGTTAAATGATTATTAGTCTGAAATAACAGAAGTGCAAAACATAAAATTTATATCCTGGTTCTGTAAAACATTCATCGTGAGCCCATTGTTTGTATTCTAAAAATTGGATCCACTATGTTCTGATAAATTTTCCTAATATTAAACCTGGAACATGTCCAAACTACATGGCTTCAATTATCACCTGTTCATTTAAGGCCCGGTAGTTCTCCACTATTACCCTTCCCCATATTATACCATCAATCACACCACAATAATGTTTTTACCTATTTTACTTTCCCGACCCACCTATGAGAAGGGAAGGTATTGTAAATGAGCTAAAAAAAAATTTCGAGATAAAGATGGAAATATCCATTTTGAGGTAACCTGAGATGATAAAGACCATTTCCAGATGGAAATCTGTCTGTGTGTGTATTCTTCCACGATATAGTCCACACGTTTAATTAGATTGAGCTGAAATTTGGTACATGGTTTTGGGTTATCCGTGGGAAGAACCCATTAGTTTTTGTACGACATCTGTCAAACGGAAGTGTCACTATCAAAAAATGACAAGCAATATGTCACGGAATTTGACTTGCAATATGTCATTTGAAAGCCCTTGAAAAAGTCTTTTTAGGACAATCCAAATTATTTCTCCCAAAGGCACCTGTCAAAACTAAAAAAATGTCAAAGTTTGAAACTTTAACATTAAATATCTGAAAAAGTAAACATGGATACTAGTCGGGAAAGTTTGGGGGTGACACAACCGATTTTTTTAATATTTTAAGTTGCATTTTTAATGACAAGCTTTCCACTGTTTTTTCTTAATTGCAAAGGTAGGCGTGTGTCTTTTACATTTTTAAGTGTATTGTTACCTTCATAACGTATTGTATTATAGGCCTGATGATTGTGAGATATCGCCGAAAATAGTTGCCAACTCCATTTTAACTCTTTATCTAAAATATATTGTGGTTTTATTGCCTCATCTGTTGACCATATTCAAGATATGGATGACCTTTTGGAATTATGGTTCAACGCACACGAGGTCGAATGTCTAGCACTCTAGGTTTTCTAAATCGCGTTCATTCTTTAGCTTGACTATTTTTTTCTTCTTAATAGTTTTTTCTTTCGTTGTTTTTATTATCTTTAGCAAAAACCTTTAGAGTTACTTTTTTCCAGCCAATTATTTTTCTCTTCATATAATTTATTTTTAAAAAAATTGGTCGTTAAAATTTGGTGTTCACGTTTGTCTCTATTTGTGTTTTTTCTTACTGCCACCTTTGACAGATGCCGAACTTCGTAAGAACTGACTCTCAAAGAATTTCTGTTATTTCCTGAATGGTCCAAATACAGGTCGATCTAAACAATGAGGTGGGAATGGCAACATCACGATACCATTTTGTTGGTATAATCCAAATCGTCAATACTTAAATGGAATCCTTGATTGTCCAGAAGAACTAAAACTTGTTTTTGTTATTCCTCTTACATCCACCCTTTAGAATTAACACTACCAGAAGATCCTGTGCTACAAAACACTCTTTGTAGTTTACTCTAGGAAAAATAATATAAGATGTGCTCATGTTATGAGGGTTTCTCATTCGGTTGAAACAAAGACACCAACATGTTTGTTTCCATTTTAAATAATAACATTGTCAGGTTTTTGATCAGTTTCGTCCTTATTAGATATTTTATGAACTTGAAATTTATAGCGCTTGAGAATTATAATTTTATTTAAAAATTATCCATTACAAAATCTGTTAATACACCTATATAATTATCCACTTTTTTAATGTTTATCATCTCATACCAGAAACATTGGCTAAGAATTTTCAATTTTTAATAACTAATCGCTTTCCCTTTGGCTAAGTTTGTAGCTTTTTTCCGTAATCAAGGTCAGATTTTTTTGCTTATTTTTTGTTTAGTTCATCGGAAACAGGGTGAAAATGGCGTTAAATTGTTTGTATTTTTAAAGAAAAAATCATCATTGCAATAAAATCTTGCGCATTATCAACTGGTTATGTAGGTACTTGCCACATTTCAATTTAGTGTTTTTTACTTATTTAACAATATCGTGATTGAAATCCTCATCGAAAACTATTTTTCTATTTCATCATTAATTGTTACAAACTTGATAAATTGTAGATCTTCCAAATGAAGTGCATAAAATAACAAGTAGCGAATTCAGATTTGAGAAGTCATAAAATATTTACGTAGAAGAGAGATAACCTCGTATGGTGTTCGAGTTCGTGCAACAGGCGGCCAGTCCTGACATTGCTTTCTGCCATACATATTCTCACGTTCTGTGCCCCCCAGAGACAATGAAGAGGCATTACAAGATTGTTGTAGCTATAATCCCGTGGGAGCTCTAACATTTTCACTTTGAACTTGGCGTCGTCGTCGTCGCCGTTTACAAGCTTTTGCGGTTTGTCTCTCTTCCTTGTTATTGTTATTCATTGAATAAATAATTAATTGGATTCTCGTAAGATATTGTTAGTAAAGTGAGTAATTGATCATTTATGTGGCTTGTGATCAACGTAATAGTTTACCACAAAGTTAAAACTTTATTATATCAAAAATAAATATCTTACATTTTTAATTACATGAGTATTAAGGTAGTCTTTGCAAGATGGAAGACTATATAATAAACATGTGACTGGATTTCATCTATATTGCTAAAAAATTTTTATAGTTTATTTGAAAATGATTGATAGCACATTTTTTATGACCCAGTAGGTAAACACCAATATAACATCATAAATTAGTGGTGGGGAATTTCTAATATACAATGCTTAGCATTATTTGTAAAATAAAATCTTTGGTTTTCTTCCTAAAATTTTTAAAAATACCAATTTATTTCAAATACAAATAAACAAATGTATATGGAATCATCCCGTACTTCTAAAAATATGAGTGTATTTCTTAATACGAGGTAATTCCCTATAAATTTGGTTGTGTGTATATTTATTATTAAATTTTAAGAAAATGTCCCTACCTAATATCTATTATACCTACTATTTTTATAAAAATAAATATGGGTTCTTAATATTGACAGTTTACTATTTTTTATATTAAAGTAATTTCATGTTCCCCGTCACTGAGGTATAGAATTAAATGTTAATCCCTTAGAGATTGTTCATTTACATTTTATGATGTATTGTATTCGACGTTTTTCGGGGTGGTCATACTAAAATCTAGTTAAAATTCAGATAAGAAGTTATCAATATTTACTTTTTTCTGATTTGAACAATCCTGTATATAAACCTTTGCCATGCATTTTCAAATAAACTATAGATATATAAAAATTAAATTCTGTTGATTGTACCGTATCGCTTGTTTTAGCAAATGCGGTAAATTTTTGAAATTCATAAATTTTTTGACTAGGTTAAATTTACCTTTTCTTCTTATAAACGTTTAAGTGATATTTTACCTTTTTACCTCTCGCCCTTCAGATAAGAGCTATATAGTAATCATGCTAAAAATAGGGTAGTGATTTTTCAAAATACACATGCAAAATGCCTAAATGTGTATATTTTTCGCCCTCTAGCGAACTTTGCGTAAGAAAATTTTGCACTAAAAAGCATGTTTGGTCCTTGGAAAAACTACGGAAAACCTACATGAATATTTTTTGCGCTCCCTCTAGTTTCGCAACTTTTGGAAATTCCGGAAAAAATGTAATACAAAAATTGTAGGAAATTGTAAGCTCTAAAACTTTGCACTACAGCATTTTGTTTGTATGGTTTGTCCCTAAAATTTAAAAAAAGGCAAAAAATCTTACATCTGCATTCAATCAATGTCGGTCTTGAGGACCTTCTACTGTACCAATTTAAACCAAAATCTAATGGTCGCATTCTAGGCACACACCGACCCTCCATACCAAATTTCAGCTTGATTGGTCAAACGGTTCGGCAGTTATCGTGGAAGAATACACACAGACACACATACACACAGACACACAGACAGACCATACGCTGGAAATGGTTTCCTCGGGGGACCTCAAAATGGATATTTTCATCGATGTATCAAAAAATCTTTTTCATCGATGTATCAAAAATGTACTGTTGATATTTATCAATATTCGCCCTAGTTTTGGGAATGTTTGGATCGTAATTAAAAAAAATTTTCAATAATTTTGTGAAAAACAGTTTAAATAAAACATATTGAGATATGTAATCTTTATATTTTCATGTTTTTTTTTCGAATATCTTTCACGGCTTCTTAGAAGTCGATTTTAACAAATTATGACATTTTCGGAAATTCAACCCGGAAAAACCTAAAAGGAAATTTCCGATTTTTCCGATTTTTACTAAGCTTTGTTACAGTAAATCATTGTATACTTCAACAAATATTAAAACGATTTGCTCAAAAACTACGACCTGTAGCGTGTTTACTGTTAAACTCGAAAGAAAGTCAATCAATTTTGGACAATTTTCAAAATATCTCGGATTTTCCAAGTTTATTTTATAAAATTTCATTTTTTCAGATTTTATTTTTTTCTGAATTTTCCCAATAATTTTCATGAAAATAGTACAAATAAGACTTATTCATTAATACATTAATGTATTTTTTTTCAAATATCTTTCATGGTTTCATATATGTATATCGATTTATAAAAATTATGAATTTTTCGGAAAGAAAACCCATTAAAGCTCACAACAAATTTTGAGATAATTCCGATTTTCAATAGGCTTCCTAATAGTACTTCAAGGTATCCGTCCACGAAATTTTAAGAGGTTTGCTCAAAAAATACGACTTGTATCGAGTTTCCTGTAAAACTGAAAAACCAGGAAAAGACCCAAATAGAGATTTTCCCATTTCGCTCATTTTCTATAAGAACGAACTTATCAAAAAATTGTGAAAATTTCATTTTGACTCATTACAGCCTATGAGGTTTTTAAACTTTTTAAGACTTTCCGTAACTTATATCTCTCGATTTTATAGGGAGCCAGAGGATAAATGACCAGTGTTAAGGCTCTACCTTCCGCTGATTTATTGGACTGATTTAGGGGTCCAGCTCGTGCTGGATTATGGCAACATATTTAATTTTCTACTTTATTTCTAAATATTCTTGGCATTACAAAACATAAAGCTAGGATTGTATGCAAGTCAAATTTTAAAAAAAAATAAAAACGAAAAAACTACGACAATTTAAAAACTATAAAAATACTACAATTTCCTGGTAACTTTTACGGGTTCTGAAAAATTATAATAACATTTTACATGCATACAATCCTAAAGTTAACCTTTATCTTTAATCTAAAAAAACAAAATTGTATTTTTTTTAAAGATAACCGAGTAATCGTGCACGAGCGGAAGGTATACAAAATAAAATTTCGTATTTATTCATGTCCATTCAGTACTGCCTCGCATGGACCGCGTGGAATATTCGTTTATTCACAATGCGACATGCAGAGCCTTAAGACGTTAATAACTGGGCAACGTGACGGTTATATAATTAGACCAGAGCAAGGCCCTTGTCAAGTGAAATTGCAAGGCTTACTCGAGTAAAGGACAGAAGTTCTCTATCCACAAAATTACTAAAACATGGTGTATTCAGGTCATATTGTGCCAAAGCGAACCATTGCAAACAAAAATTGAGCTAAAATAAAAAAATGAAAAAACTGTTAAACATAATTAAAATTAAGATATTCTGATGAAATTATTTATCATCAATCAACCGATAAAATTATGGTTTTTAATCCACAATTTGAATTTCCTACTTTTTTTGTTTACTTACCCAGACCTCATATGGATATCCTAGGTATGTCCTTTTGAAGGATATCCCGGTAGCTAATGAAGGAAGTCCATGTAATGTACTTGTATTGTTAAAGTGGTGACTAATTTTGTAATAATATGAATGTTTACAATCTGACTATAATGTAATTTTGTAATTTTTTCACGTATCGTGATTTCTTTCCCCGTGAATTTATAACACAAGATATAAAGAGGTTCATTTATAAAAAAAAGTTTTTGTATTAAATCAACATCATTTTCGGTATTTTTGATAATAGTCCTCTAGGCACGTAAACAGATAGTATCTTTATATGTATACAATGGAACTAAAAGCTATTATATTAATTCGCTTTTGTGTTTCACGCAGTATCAAAATCCTAATCATTTTTATGAATTTCATTAGAATCGAGGTTAAAAATAACACACTCGATACAATCTACATGCGTGACCAGTTACTATTGTCGTGCCAAAACTAACATGGCGGATTTATACCTATTATAAGTAAAAATTTTTTTTAACTTTTTCTTAAAAAAAATATATAACGCAAATAATTATACGTTACGTTCTAAATAAAAGAGCCACAAACGCAAATGCATTAAAATAATAACTGGCCTGGGGAAGAGACTCCAAAGTTTAGTAATTTCGAACACGAAAAGGGAAAATTCTAACAGTATCGGACTTTCATTTAGAAATACTATATTTTTTTTAAATAATTTGTAAATTTTGAAAGATAAATTTAAAAAAATAAATAAAAAAATATTAATTTTAATTTTTTTTATATTTTGAGCATTTGATAATTTAAATATCAGATCAATTAATAAACCACTGTAGAGGTTTTGTCTGTTTCGGATTTTAATTTAATAAGTCAAAAAACAGAGATTTAAAAATCCTTTGAAATGCGCTTACAGTCGACCCCTGTTGCAATTTAAAATTTTCGGAAATAAAATTCGACCTGTCTCTCGAATATTTTACCATACAAAAGTTGAGGAAAGGAGTAACACTTTATGCTTAAGGGAGTATTTTTTTAAGTTCCAATACCGATATTACATAACAAATATTTATATTAAAAATTGTTCATTAAGTCCAACTCTGAATTCCGGAGATGGTATAGTAGAAAATGAACTTATCAATGTGAGAGATAGCAAGCAAACATTAAAAATGTTACCGGGAGTAGTATCGATGGCGATCATTAACATAATAGCAAGAGGGTTCGGTATAACTGGGAAAATAACCTGCTGTCGATTTCCATTGTAGGGAGAAATGTAGACTTTTCAATAATTCCGTTCGTGTGCTCGCTGAAGGTATCAATAAATAAACGCTATAAGAACACATCTATTCTTTCAAGTAGAAGCGGGTTATTTTATTTGGTTTATTTACATCAACCGCAAACACGAGATATTTGTCGATTAGAGTATTTGTTTTATATTATTGAGCTAAATAATAGACAGCGAATGTTCTTAAGTTTGGTTTAATGAAATTTTGTCATATAATTTTAATTAACCACAAAAATTATAAATAATGGTAATTTTAAATTTTTTATAAAATATTAAAGAAAATTACAACAACTCTGAAGAAATCTCTTGATCTAAGGCAAAAAAATTCCTGTCGGCAGAGATCGACAGGTGAAAGTAGATTTCTGTTGTGTAAAGGGAATTTTTCGTCCTTCCCCACCCCAGGATATGGTCAGAAAAAGTTTTATGTAAATTATTTTATAATAATCAGGACATCAAAAAAGTCTAATGACCTGTTTCAACCAATGAAGGTGAAATCGAAAAAAGTGTCAAGCAAGTTAGTTTTATAATAACTAGGACATTAAAATAGTTTTATAACCTATTTCAATATTTTCAAAAATCGCAGACATATGATTCTTTAAAAATTTAACCCCCTCCAGTTTCATCCCCGTAGGTGGGATGAAAAAAGTTTCAAGTAAATTATAATACTTAAGACACGAAACTTTTCAACGATGGCGGAGATCAGAATTTTTTGACATTTCAACCGCCTCCAGTTCCACCCATGAAGGTAATATCGAAAAAAGTTTCAAGCAAATTAATTTTATAATAATTAGGCAATAACAAAGTCTCATGATCTATTTCAATATTTTCAGAAATAGCGAAGATATGATTTTTTTTAAATTTCAACCCCCTCTAGCATCCACCTCCTTTGAGGTAGAAGGGCCAATTGCCATTCTGAACGAACTACTCCGCCAAATTTGGTATCGATTGGACAAAAAATTGTGACCTCTATTGTGCCGGAATGGATTGTCTATACATACATACATACATACAGACATATATAATAATATATATATAATTTGTTTTTGCTGATTCTTATTCTCCAGGTCATAAACAGCGAACCGCCCCAATTCTCGAGTCTTGGGTCACGCCATTGAATAGATTACAATAGGTAGATTCCATATATAAAAATCTACTTAAAATATAACATTAAAGAAAATAATCAGTATTTTGACTTGGTGAGAGATTAGTCCTAAGCTTAACCGAAGAGGAGTGGGGAAAAAACCGTGTAATATATTTTAATAGTAACTTCACTTCTTACATTTATTGAAAAAATAGAATACTGAAAAATATAAGATTGAAAAAATACTAGCAAGTAGAACCACAAGACCTGATAAAACTCTAGAGATGCTCAAACGGTGGCTTTGGCCCATCGGGCACCGGAATGGCTAGTGCGATCCTGTTCCAACTTCTCACATACATGTAGGATAATATTATATGTGGACACAGTTTTAACTAGGAAAAAGTTCTATGGTCTAAGGTCCTATGCAAAACACTTTAATTAATTAGTAAAGTGAAAATCGGCACTTGATCGGAGCTTTTGTTTGAGAGTTGTAGTATTTAAATCCAGACTGACAGATATACGTCCGGACAGGATTTTTTTTTATTTTCGGATTTTGGGGCTTGGAAACATCAAGAAAAGTTATAAATAGTGGTTGTACAGTAATTTTCATGGAAGTAAAGTGGAAGTATACAGTTCAGTGAAAGATTATATTAGTTACATAAGGCAGTTTGAACCATGTAGATTTATATATTTACATTTTCCCTACAAATAGTTCTTGGTTTATTAAAACAATCACTTATCCTAAAATTATGACATATCAGATAAAATCCCTCGAGCATAGGATCTAGAAATCACATAATGCTACTATTCACAACTTTTTTAATCTGATATAATCACAACAAACATGTCGTATAAATCTCAGTTTATTACCTTACCTTCCTTTGGGCAATCACTATGTACTTTATCTTTACGAAACAAAACTTACGTTGCTCTGTCAGTTTATATGACATTTTAAAGATGCGCACTTCATTATTTTTGATATTTGTTTTCTTATTTATCGTTGGACTTAACATGACATAAATTAGTAATATTCGGTCATGTTTTTTTCGAAAAACTCATTTTCTGACACACTCTATACATCTAACAAGAATTTTCTTTTTTGGGACCTACTGCATACAACTTACAAAATTTTTTTTGGGATATACTGTAGGTGTACAACTAATAAGAATTTTCATTTTTGGGATATACTGTATAGGTACTCCGTATCTATAATAATATTTTTTCGAAAACCTAAACTTCAGACACACTGTATACATCTAACAAGAATTTTAATTTTTGACACATACTGCATACCTACAACTTTATTTTGGGACATACTGTATACGACTGACAAGATTTTTCATTTCTGGGATATACCCTATAGGTATCCCAGAAATGAATTTTTTTTTCGAAAAACTCAACTAGAGCCACACTGTATACATCTAACAAGGATTTTCATTTTTGACATATACCTACAATTTACAAGAATTTTTATTTTCGGACATACTGTATAGAACTGACAAGATTTTTTATTTCTGGGATATACCCTATAGGTATCCCAGAAATGAAATATTTTTCGAAAAACTCAACTAGAGCCACACTGTAATGCATCTAACAAGGATTTTCATTTTTGACACATACCTACAACTTACAAGAATTTTTATTTTGGGACATACTGTATACAACTGACAAGATTTTTCAGTTCTGGGATATACTGTATAGGTATATCCCAGAAATGAATTTTTATTAGAAAAACTCAACTAGAGCCACACTGTATACATCTAACAAGGATTTTCATCTTTAACGCATACCTACAACTTACAAGAATTTTTATTTTGGGACATACTGTATACAACTGACAAGAATTTTCATTTCTGGGATATACTGTATAGGTATATCCCTAAAATTAACTTTAATTTGACAAACTCAACTAGGGCCACACTGTATACATCTAATAAAATTTTTTTGAGACATACAAGATTTTTTTATTTTTGAAACATACTGTATGCAGCTTACTAAATGCAAACAACCTGATTCGTTTAATCAGCTTAGTTTTTGAGTTATCGTGCGGACTAACTTACTTGCTTGGTTGCTTAACAGAAAGTGTTTTTGGACATTTCTCAGAAATGGAACAACCGATTTGCATGCCGTTTTTTTCAAAGGGTAGATAATTGCCGGTACAAACTTTAAAACTCAATATGCATTGAGTAAAAATGAGTAGTTATCTCGGAAAATCTATAACTGTGGTTTTTCTACAAAACACGTTTTGAATATAAAAAGCATTACTTTATTGTTTACAATTTTTTTCATATCTTCATTAAACTCTTATTTTTATTATAATTTTACTAATCCGTTACTATATTAACGTCTTTTTTTACAGTTCGATTTTTGCGAAATTTCCACCCCCTTTTAGTCAAATCTAGCGTAAGAGACATTAATTAGTAATTCTTCTTATCAGATACGTTATAATCCACGAGGTGCACTCCATCCACTACCAATCTAACTAAAGTTAGGATGCAGCAGTCAAGAAGACTTCTAATATAAACCCAGTAGGCCGGTGGCTGACAGCGTGTCGGGCTGTGCGACAGCTGTGCGCCGCGCGATTGTCTCAGGATGATTGATGATCCAGGACGGCTGTGAGCTCGGCCACCCTTGACTCTCTGTCGGCTCGGGGTTCCACTCCGGTTCACTATACTTACTACAAACTCTATGCTACTTTGTACTTACAGGACCGTATTGCTTTTCAAACCACCTACGCATACAGTGATCCTTGCGAATTAACAGAACCGGATTTAGAATTCAAAGGTAAAGATATCCGTTAGAACTATGAAGATTCCTTGGAAATATAAATTATGATATATTTATCTTGAACACTGCTTACATGTTATTTAGATTAGATTTCGCTTCTCCCAGCCAAATTGGTCCTTATTTTAGAGATATTTTAATAGCTTTCTATAGTTGTTTAAGAATTTTATTTATTATTGGTCTAGTTTCTAGATCAGTCCAACCAAAGTTTCAATTCCATACCATTTGATCGAATTGGTTGTCAGAAATACAAAAAAAAGAGGATAGATCTCGTCATTGACCTGACAAACATCATCACCATTGGTTGTCTGTTTACACAGGTCTATGGGTTCTTGTTCTTTTACCAACTCTTTTATCTTTCCATAACCTTCATAAAGCGCCTATATACTTTCTATCATTTCTATCTTCCTATTTTCTCTTTTTACGTCTCCTTCCAACGATTCTTCAAAAATTATATCTTAACAAACTTGCTCTTCTCAGTATATGTCCAATCCAATTTCTTATATTGTTTTTACTGGACTACGTTCTTCTTATTCCCCACCATTTGATCACTTCACCCTTTTTAAAATCCACAATTACAAATTTTCCCGATTTCCTTCGTTTCACACCAGTGCAAGGAAACACTCTATACTTTACTAACTTTTTCTTCAGTGTCATGTCCAATTTATTATTTAATAAAATTCTGTTTGCCCCAGAAGTCTGCTTCGTCATATCAATTCTTGCTTCCATTTATCTACCCCCATCCAATCCTCTGCCACCTCTGTCTCTAGATATTTCTACCTGTTCTAACTTTTCTCCACTAATTTTCATTACTTGATTTTACTGAGGCACAAAAGCCTCAGTATTAGTTTCGTGATAGAGAAAAAAAATTCCTACCCCTTTTTTATCACTTTTCTCGACGTTTCCGAGCTCCCTTAGTCCTAAAATTCCAAAAATCCTGTCCGGACGTCTGGATGTCTGTCTGTCTATCTGACTAGATGTAAACACTGTAACTTCTGAAGAAAAGCTCCAGTTTTCACTTTACCAGTTAGTTTTGTCCAAGAAAGAACCCTATTGAATTTGAGCATGATTGGACTGGCCCTTCCGGTACTCGCTATACAAATTAGAGTTTTGGATGGGAAAACTTTTTCCAATTCAAATTTTTAGATCTTTTTCCACATAAAAATCAAGTTCTCAAGGGATAAACTTTTTTACACTGCTTATTAAATACAAAAATTACATCAGATCATGTATAATAATGTTCTACATGTATTTAAGACCAATGGTTCACATCATAAAAAGTGTTTGCTCGATGGGCCGAAGTTCTAAAACGGTGCACCACCGTTCGAACGTTTCTAGAATTTTGTTTGTTTTCCATTGATCTATTAAACTAAAAATATTCTAAGTTTAGATAAGGGGATTTTTACTGACCTCGATAAAATTTTATTATCAAAATGATGTTGATGTGGAAGTAGTGGATCAAAATGATACTGGTGGGGTAATTATTAACTTAAACACTGCTGAAGTGAATTCTGAACTCTATCAGAAAATGAGTTAATTTTACAATTTTTAAAAATAAGTTAGGGATGTAAAAAAAAGTGTTTCAATAAATTTACTATCGATGAATATTTGACCTTAGGCTTAGAATGTTCAAATATGTGATATCAGGGCAAGGCCCCAAGAACAATTTTGTTTATCACTGTTTAGCATGGATAATTTGTATCATTATTCTCTTTAACATGCTTCTGGGATACACACTTTTTTTGGACTGATTACGTTGAGCAGTTTAGGTCAAGATCGCATGTGAACCAAGCTGTTGCTTTTTGAAATGAAAGAAAAGAACTACGAGAAATACAAGTTTAGAAAAATTCATAACATTACTCAATATAACCACTTTCAATTTAATGTGATTTTTAAAGTGAAAGCTAATTGCAAAAGAATCATAGACGACAATGAACTAGTTCACAGTATTTTCTCGAGGGAAAGTGGATCTAAGGGATTCCTCGAAGTATTAATTTTTGGCAAAAAAGAAAACAGTACCTGTTCCAAAAGTCAAAAGAAAGTATAAAGATTTTGTGTGTGCAAAAGAATTAGATGACTATGATGAGGAGTTTTAGCTTATGAAAAAAAGAAAAATATGCATTTGAAATTAAATTCAATAATTTTTTGGTGAAATGTCTAGTATTATGATCAATTGACATATAAGTTGCAAACAAGGATTACTCATGGTTATGTAGTAGCAAAATAAAGGGTTGTATTATGTAGAAAATGATTGTGTAATTGTACTAAATTATTTTTTTAAATGTATCAAATGTTTCCCAATTTAAAAGATTGTTTATAAATTCAATTATTCAATTAATTTACCATTTAATTCTTTATTTTATTAAGAGTCGTGCGATTTCAAATATTCAAATTTCCATCCCTAAAAATATGAACTTGTGACTTATTTCCGCTTTCCATTACGGACAAGAGACTGAACACGATGAAGCATTCTTTTCGCATCAGTCGTCAGATTCAGTGGTCTCAGTCGAGATAATTATTTTATTTCGAGAAACCGTTCTATTCTGGTCAGTGAACTTTGCAGACTTATACAGGAATACAGGCAAAGTTAACTACTGGCTCAAGGTTTTTGATAACTGCTGGCTCAAGGTTTCTGATAACTGCTGGCTCAAGTTCTCTTAACTACTGTTCTGTTACCTATTTTTGGTTCCAGTTTTCGATTGATTCAGGTTAACTGTTTGGTTCACATCGAGTTTCTGTCTACCGTTTGGTTCAAATTTCTGCTTGGCTCACCGAAAAAGCAGCTTACAATCAAATATGGTGGTTGCACTCCGACATCTGCAGCCACTTCTTTTAATGTTAGTATCTTTATTTTTTTTACAAGTTAAAATCAATAAGTTTTAAATACATCTATATTATACTTTATCTATAGTTTTTTTTACTTAATTTGGCGACAGATTATGTTTGAAAATTCAGTAAATAAATTATTAATTACTTCATTAGCATTAAACTTTAAGTAACTTTATTTCATTGTTTTTAAATCACAAGTCTCTTTTTGTTTGTTTTTAGAGACTTTTAAAATATACAAAAATAAACTGGCCCATAAAAATAATCCTTATTTGTAACATATCCTACACAACCCCTATGTAAATATAAACTTAAGAGTCTCAATATAGGTGTAGATATTTATTATTATTATTTTTATTTGAAAATTATTATAAAAGGCATTCAGATAATTTTGATGTTTATTACATAATTATGACCAAATCCTAAATATTCTTCATTAAACATAGTAGATAAGTATGTAGAACTACAGCTTTGTTCTAAACGATAGAAAATAAGAAAATTGATTATGGATTAGAAAGTATGAAAGTTAATCAGTTACCATTATTCTTTTCAAACTTAATTTTGATAATTAAAATATATTACATCACGCACTAGATTACAATTAATTTACAGATGGAAATACTCGCGTACGTGCTTCATACACGCAGTAAACCTTACCAGAAAAAAAACAGAGAATCAATTGTACACTGGCTGCCCCTAAATTCAATTTTTCAATTTAAGAGTTGTGATTAAAGAATTTAAAAAAAATTAACAAAAAACATTGATTCAGATGATATTTAATTGTATTACTAAAGCACTGTTGCGAGACTCTGCCCCTTAGTATACATTTTTTGATATTTAATTATTTATTTAAGCACTGTTGTGAGATTTTTCCCTTCAGTGTGGGTTATTTGAAATTTAATTGTTTATTGAAGTAGTGTTGCATGAGACTGCCCTTAAATGTAAATTCTTTAATATTTAATTGTTCAAACCGATTATGTATATTTACCCGTATAGTACCTAATCAGCGACCTGAAGGAGTGAAGCCTAGTCCTGCATGTATCGTCCAACCAAATCAGAATGCAACATCCCCGATTAAACCTTGGTGCACACCATTTTAGCATAGCAGTAAATAACCATATTTGAGGCAGTAAACACCAACCCAGTGGGGTAAGTAAAGACCGGCATACTGGGTGAGTAACATAACGCCCCGTGGAGTATTATATCTTTACTGACGCTGTCGGGATGAAGTGGCCCTCATACTATAAATCTCAGGTGGCGCCAAACTGATCGCGAAACGACGAAAGGGCGTTACAGTATATTTTATTCTCAAGTTAGTAAAATTCTTTTCCAAACATAACCTTTATTTATATCCACATTTTATGGAACTTTTAGTTTACTAAGGCTAGAAGGATTTTTTTCAGACAACCTCAGTTGTTTAAATACTTTTATTTTATTAATAAGAAGTAATAGTGGAAAGTGAAGTGAAACTAAAAATGGGGTTCTCCAATTATACCTAAAACTGAGTAAAATGTGATTGAACTGACAAAAACCAAAATAACAAAAAACAGTTCGGTTTAAATTTATATTTAACTTATATTACATAATATTAATGAATAGTTATTGATATATACATACAAAAAATTTCTTTTGTCTTATATTATTCGGTAGGAATCCAATCCTGCTCCTTTCATTTCGTCCTTGCTTCCCTGTTGAAACATTACTTTGTTAGGTTGAAATCTGTCGTGGGTTTGAATGGACTAAAAACAACAAAAGCTTGTTGATTGCTAGTAAACAATTTAGTCCAGTGAATAAGATATTCATAAATATATACGAGGTTGTTAAAAATAATTCGCGCTCTAATTAATTCCATGTATATTTACCTAATAAACAATTACATTTTGGCGTAACTTACCAAAATTATTTTATAAATAATAAATACAACAAAATATAAGTGCGAATTTTTTAATAATGTTTAAAAAAACTGTGTATAGGTAATAGCAGCTAAAAATATATTAAATTGTGACAAATATTTTTTAATGATTTTTAACGTCAACTTTCAAATGTGTTTTATAATTATGATAAAATAATCACAAAACATAATATGAGCAAATTTTTTTCAGTTCTGGAATAGATTCTATAGAATATCTAAGAAGATAATTTCCTCATATACTTCATCCAGTTTAAAGTTTTCAAATAAAATTATTTTAACGCAATTTGTTACCATTTAAATCCTACTAAACCGCGCCAGATAAATTCCCGATTTAAACTGCATTGCCAGGCGCTAATAGAATAAAGGAGCGATGAATTGATTTGAGTGATGGCCGCCGCGCGATCTTCTACTCGCCGCCATATATCATCCCTATCAACGAACATAGAAACGAGGTGGAGGGGGGACGGTGACGTCGCCGGATCACGTGCCGATTTACGAGCTGTCGCACGTGAAAATAAGTTTCACAAAAGTTTAATTATCATATGGAAGTAAAATTTTATGATTTTCTTAAATACTGAAGAAGATGCTTATAATAAAAATGAAACGTCGAGTGTGTAACTACAAATTTCAGCACAAAATATTTTTTTGGAATTCAGTTCCTTTACGCGGCTTCCTATCGGATTTAACAATCAGAAATTGTAACGTAACGAAAACTAGAGATGTTGAAAAAGTAACTATTCGTTCTTTTGGTAACGATTATTAATTTAAAATGTGAGTAGTTATGGTTATTTTTGTGTGATCAGTAGAATCCTATATTGGATAGACTGGATGAATATTGAATACGACATCGACGCGTAAAACGAAATTATTGCAAATTTATAATAGAAAAATAAGAAAAAACAGCGAAAATAGGAAGAAATATAGAAAATAGGGAAAAATTAGGAAAAGCAGTGAAAATATGCAAAAATAGTGACAAATATGACAAAATAAAATAAAACAGGGAAATGTAAAGTAAATTGGGGAAAATAAAGCAAAATAAGGATAAACACAGAAAAATAGAGGAAAAGAGAAAAAATAAAGAAAAACAAAAGAAATTGCGAAAAAATAGGAAAAAATAATGAAAAATTGGGAAAAATATCAAGTATTAAAAAATGAAAAGAAATGAAGAAAAAATAGGAAAACACTGGTAAAAAGAGGGAATAAAATACAATATGAAAAAATATTAAAAAGCAGTAAAAAATTGGGGAAAATATGAAGAAATAGGAGAAAATAGGGGAAATAGGAAAAAATAATGAAAAATATAGAGAAATAGGCAAAAATAGGAGAAATTCAAAAAAATTCAAAAACAAAATAAAAATGGCGTCTGAAGTGACATTTGACAGTCGACCTGTACGTGTTTGAAATCGTAGAATCCAAATGTGTAGAAATATATGGGGCGTTTCATTTAAATTTCCAATTTTCCTGTCATTTCCGGTCAAACCGGAAGTCACTCATATCGAAATAGAAAAAAAATAGATACAAATAGTGGCAAATAGGGAAAATATGGGAGAATGGGAAAAAATAATGAAAAATGGGGAAAAATAGAAAGAAATAGTAATAGTAAAAAAAGGAAAAAAAAGAGAAAACAGAGGGAGGGAGAGAAAGAGATATTAAAACACACCCCGATATCTCAAACTTTTTTTGGTGCAAGGTTTTGCATTTTTCTTGGTTTTTATGCGATTATTTTCTTTTCATTTCTTAAATCCATTTTTTCTGTATTAATTATAATAATAATAAAATATAACTTATACCATAAGCTATATAGCAGTGTTAAAGTCAAAAAAGTCTACAAGAAATCGCAAAAATATAAATATCACATTTCTGGAGTTAACGTTGAACTTATATTTTCTGTATTAATATATTAACTGGAATATATTCGAAATTATTTCGCCAAATTATGAAATCCTACAGGTTGGCAATTAATGAAAATTTCTACAGTAAATCAATACTTTACTTATAATAATTTATTCTATACACTCAGTATATAAATTTTGTAATAAAAACGCGGTTCCACTTTGAAGTTTTTGTGATATTTTCTTTTGCTTGGGAAATGTTATAATGCATGTATCCTAGAAATTTTTTTCAGGAGGTTTTTTTAAAAAAAAAGGAGTTTTTATGAAAATGCCGTATTAAAAATTTTGTAAAAATTACTTCATTAATTGAACGATGAGAATGACAGTTGGCTTAAATGGTTGGTATTTGATGGTTGGTAAATTATCGATTGGCATTACTGCGTGTGTTTGGGTTCTATTCACCTTTTTCTTGTTATGGTTCTAAAGTGTTTTTATGTTTTAGATATTTCATATTAATCTGATTTTCGTTTGTTTTATTACAAAATATTGTAACTGAAACTACGTTTGTTAATGCTAACAATATATTTCATTTGTTTTAGACGGATTTATTATCGTATATGGATTTAGGATCGGATATTGAATTTTTGTGTCCCCTAATAAATAATTTAAATTACATAAAAAAAACCACACATTTTTAGTTGCTATATTAGGCAAGATCTCGTCCAAAAACGTATAATTATGTTTTGTGGTGCTCTAGTTATTAGAATACGAGCACATTTTCGTTGGGTAATTCTCTAAATGGCAAGTCACGTGGTGTGCGGAATTCTTAACAGTTACGTTGAAGTGAGACCATGATTTTTTTTGTAATTTCATTATTTATCTTGTTTTATACAAACATTTTTTTTTTGTTCATTTTAAACTTTTATTAAATTTGTGTTAATGATCCTTTTAACCATGGTCGTAATGTAAACTTTCTTATATAATTTACTATCAAGTTTATTATTTACAGTAAAAATTTCAGCAAGCAGAGCCATCTATTAAGCATCACAGAAGGTATGGAATTGCTGATGTCTCGACTAGGCAGCAGCACGTGTTGGTGTTGAAGATTCCTTCAATAGAGAAAGTAACGATTAGAAATTTTAATCGAAGAGAGTATTTTTTTTACTTAATTCAAAATTTTTTAAATATTATTTTGTACCTCCCTAAATAAAAAAATATATAATTTTTTTTCATATCTATCAAGAGGGATGGTTTTTACTTGTACATTATAAAAATAAAAAATTATAATTCAACTATTTTTTTTATTTAAATTTTAATCATATTTTATACGATTTTAATAAAAATGATGGTTAATCCTCCTATTTTTGAACCAGTTATAAACTTGCATTTCTCCCAAACCTAATTGTGCTCCCATATGTGCCATATCATGGAAACTTGGGTACGGTTTTTGTTTAAATAAGAACTCTAGTTTCATTAATTGTTTATTTGAAATTTGTTGTCTCCTTAATGACATATCTAAAAAAAAATATTAATGTTAGGTTAGTTCTATAATATAATCCTAAAATTAAGGAAAGTCCAATTTGTATTTTTTTCATAAATGTTGAATTTGCTATGTTAATTTTTATTGTCAATCTTTTTTTTTAAATAATATTAAAAAAATATCGTGAAATATAAAAATATTACTTTTCATAATAAGGCAGTGGCGTAGCTAAAGTCAGGTCGTGCAAGCTAAGTAAAAATTCAAAAAAGCTACTATTAGAATCAAATTTGAACTTTTTTTCCATAATTTTGATTCTAACCCATGTGAGATTTTTATTTTGTGATTAGAAATTAGCATACAGGGTTTTTTCATCTTAATATAAATTAATTTAAACTTATATACAGTGTGTCTGCTTAAGTTGAAACCAGTGGCGATTCGTGAACTTTTTAAGAAAGTTTATGCCTACGGACAGTGTTGTCATTTCAGCTATTTTTTACGGTATTTAGCAATTTGACTGGTCGAAAAAACGGCAACACTTGTTTAGGGTTTGAGATATATACAGAGTCTAGCCTCAGGGCACTGTTGTCAGATTTAAAAATAATTACTGAGAACGGGGAATTAATTGTAAAATTTAAAAAACTATTAGAAAAACAGTAAATAAAATGAGGAATGATCAACAAAACATTTCTGGTGCATGCTATTTACTGGATAAATTGGTGAGGAGGCTGAGCCTCCTTGGCCTCCTTCAAGGAACCGCCACTGGTTGAAACCATATGCAAAACTTTCTATTGACAAAAATAATTGTAGTTTACTTGTATATTTCTCATTCATAAATCATATTTTTTGACACACCTCGTATACAACTAAAAACAAATTGATATCTAATGATTGTATTTTAGGTTTTAGACCATGCGCAACTTTTGATGAATAATTGAGTTTTCCATATGTTTCCAACGTAAGTAGACACACGGTATACAAGATGGCAAAAAATTAATTAAACACTAGTCGGATGATTTTAAACCGTTATAGATACAAATATGGTTTGATTTTAATATTAGCTCCGTCTTCAGATATATTTCAGGAAAATCGAATTTGACGTTTTTTTGTTTTATATTATTAACATCTATATTTTTGAAGATAGAAAACAATTTTTTAAAGCTTATAGAATAGAATTAATAATAAACCTTGCAACTCTGCACATACAAGTGAAGAATATTGCAAAAAGGATACAATAGAGGATCATTTTTTTAGATTAGGACGTCATTTATACTTTTAAAATGACGTCATTTATGACGATAGGATCACGTGATTACGTCACAGCCCAGTAACGTGATTTTATAACATTAAAAATTAAAAAGACGTCAGTATATGACGTACTAAAGAAGTCAGTGTATGACGTGAAAAGGACGTCATTGCATGACGCAAACAATCATGCGAATTTATACCGTAAAAGGGCCTCATTTTATGACTTAAAAATATGTGATTTCTTGACGTAAAAACGTCATTTAAAAAATGAAGAGGATACAATTAACGTCACACATACGTCAACTAGGCCACTTTTTTGCATTCTGCACATACAACAAGATTTGTTCTGGAATCCGGAATGTTGATTTGTACCTGCCTTTTAATCTTGTCACCTGCATGTCAAAATTTCATATACTATGGCAAAATGCAACATATATAAAATGTCAATTAAACAAGGGTGAATATATCATTTTAATGTGTTGATATTAGTATAAAACGACTGATTTAATAAAAAAGTTTGACACTTCCATTATAAAAATGTAAAAATGACAACTAAAAATGTGAGTAAGTGTAAGTTGATTTAAAAAATTAATATCTTAAATAAGAATAGTACATTGTTTACCGAGTAGGAAAAGTCTAACATTCCTGGACGACTTTGAAGATTGCTAAGTCCAGGAGCAAGCCGACACTTAGCAACACAGAGTCCAGGAATGTGGCTTTTCCTATGAGGTAAACAAAACATACTATTTTTACGCAAATCGTTTAAAATTCGACAGATATTAATTCATTTTGAAAAAATCGCGAATAATTTTATTCAGAAATTCGTAATTGGTTGCGTTACTATATGGAAACGTATTAATGTTGAATTGTCAAACTTGACATATATAAATTTAATTGCTGGTGTTCTCGTAAGCAAAACAGTGTAAAATGATAAGTGATAATGAATTTTCCATTCCTGGGACTCCTCCAGACCTGGTTGAGGTAGTCAAAACTGCTCCTTACAGTAAGGAAATGAATATTTCCTAACAGTTTGGAAATCTTGACTTTTTCTTTAAGAAATTTTGTCTGGAATATCAACATTTCCTACTGATTTGCGGAAAAACTGATTTTTTGACAAAAACTGAATTTTACTGAAGTCAAAAGTGACGAAAAACTATTGTAAAAATGACGACACTAAAACATGTAAATCGAGTATAAATCGATGTTAATATTCATAAATATGAATGAAATAAATTAAATTTTCAATTACAATAATATATATATTGAATATCTTAAAATTACGTAAAAATGACGTCATCTGTATAACGTCTACTATACGACCAAAAATCAACGTCATAAATCACTTCATTTATTGGTAAAATGACGTCCCGGACCAAAAATGATGAAGAAACAACGTCAAATTGGGATGGTTTGAGAGGGAATCACCAGAGGAAAAAGCAATTTCGGTATCGGGGACAGACACATCTGGGACATGCCTCAGGACGAGATACCAAAACATCAGAAATTTGTGAAAGAATTCTGCACAAAGCTGGATCGCAAAAGTGAATGGGACGAAGACACCGTTTCTGGTCTCAACAGAATTTCCATTAAATGGTACACTGATGGTTCAAGGACAGCAGATGACACTAGAATAGATGAATGGGACGAGGACACCATTTCTGGTCTCAACAGAATTTCCATTAAATGGTAAATGGATGGGTTCAGGACAGCAGACAACACTGGAATAGGTGTATAGGCCTGGTACCAGTTGTTTTGAAAGCTTTGGAAAATCACCAGTTATCTTTGAAGCGGAAATATACGCTATTGAAAAATGTGTCCAGTTCAACATTGAAAAGAAATTAAGCATCAAAGAAATTGTCATTATGTTAGATAGCTGAGATGCCACGTAATCAGCTCGTAGATGGTCAAGGAATGCTTAAAAAACTAAATGAGCTAAGCAAGAACGATACAGTTACCCTCCTGTAGTTTTAGAAACATATCGGTGTAGAGATAAACAAAATAACAGATAAACTCGCCAGTAACAGCATGCTCCTGGAAGAATTGAAAAGCTATGTGGAAATAAAAAGATTTAACCACTCAAATAATCTATAAGAAATGAGACAAGCGAAAGTTCTCCTGGAAAACTATATAGGTCAATAGAGTATATCATCAACCTGAGTGAAAATAAATTTCGCATAATAACAGGAGTCCTAACACAGCATTTCCGGCTAAGAGGACATCTTAAGAAGCTTGGACTAGCAGAACAAGAAGAATGTAGATTTTGTGACTTACACCCTAAGTATAAATAATTTCTACTACGAGAAAAAGATACTAACCTTGATTTGGTTCAACAGCTTTGACTTCAAATGTTCTATTATCGATTCTATTAACTGTATATTCCACGTTCAGCTCTTCTTCATCACGACTTCTCTGATTTTTTTGGAACAGTGTATCTTGAATTCGATTATTTTCTGTCCCATAATTCTCTTTTTGTACCGGAACTGAATGATTACCATGGTATTGTTTAGGTACCGAATTATTAACAATGAAATTTTGTTGCAATGCTGAATTCTGCATTGGATTTGAATTAACATGATTATAACAATGGTCATTTCTATATGGAGGCATCATATTGTAAATAGGATCAAAATATGGATTAAATGGATAATAGATAGGAGGCCGAGGGTACCAATATGGATTTTGTGATGGTGGTACTGTATTATATAATCTTTCAGTTTCCATATAACTTCTATAAGAAGGGAATGTTATCCTTGGCATTGGCCAATTATTGCGAGCAAATAGATCAAAGATGTTGTTTATACCATTTTTCGATTTTGATTTCTTTTGAGGAACAGATTTATTTTCCTTATTTTCTCTTTCTATATTTCTAGATAGATCCAACGGACCAGGAAAATTATTAGTATGTTGTTTTTGATTAAACGTGGTTTTTAAATTATTCTTTGTTGGAATAATATTTTCATATGTCCGGTTTAGATCATGAATTGATGGTTCATTTACCATATTTTTTAATTTTTTATTTGCTTGAGTAATAATTTTCTCCTTTCTCTCTGTTAAATCTATAAATGTACTCTGCATTGGTGTTATTTTATTCTGGTCTTTTAGAGTCATATGCAAATTATTCTTTATTTGGTAATTATGGTCAGTGTTATTTTGAATAAAATTTGACTGGTTTAAATCTTCAGAAACTTTATCCTGTGATATGATATTTTCCATTTCGTTATTTTCGGTAATTTGAGGTAAATTTGTGTCCAAAATCTGTATTTTGTCGTTGTACATAATAATTTTCCCGATTTGCTGTGGTAAATTATCTTCTTTGAGTGTTAATGTTAAATCATTCTCTATTTGATTATTTCCATGTATTTGGTTATGTTGAAAATCTGACTGAGTTAAATCTACAAATAAACTTTCCACTTCTGGTATGGATTTTTCTTCATTAAAATTATTTGTAATTTCGCTTTTAAAATTTGACTGAGGTGAATCTTCAAATAAATCCGGCATTGATGGTAAAACTGAGTAACTTTGATTAGGTTCCTCATTAATTAGGTTCTCTTGTACTATATCGGTACTCGGATAAAAAATTTCTTCTATTGAATACATTTCACCGAAAACAGCATTCTCTTCTTGTATGTTTTTATTATTAATTTTTTTTTGGTTTTGATTAGATTTTAATGGTGTAGCTAAAGGTAATTTTTCTTTTATTTTAAATTTTGGCGGAACATAAATGTTTATATTTTGCATTTCACATACATCAGGCTTCACAGGATTGTTAGTTTGATGTAAAGTTTGTCCATTTTTTTGTAAAAATATCGAGTTTTGTATGGAAATTGGAGTTTGCTTATTTAAATTTTGATTGATTTTGATTAAATGATGAAAATGCTCATTTTCTTGGGTTTGATCCTATAATAATAATACAATAATAGTTAACAAAATAATCATATATTAAAATTTTCAATGTTTAAAAAATGGTGAGAGCGCGAGTTCTACATAATTTACAAATTAAAATTTTTATAACTTTGGAATAAATAAATATTAAAAAATTAAACTTTGGATATCCAAACTAGATAGAGTCCCAAATACCAGGTGCAGATGGTTCATGGGCTACCCCACTTTTAAACGGATAAATAGAATTATACCAAATTTGATTCGATTATAATAGATCTATTTTTCAATTTTTTTTTTATAAAAATCCAATTTGGCTGACATCCGTTTTGACCGGAATTGGAAATATAAATGTCACTTGGATTTCCAATTTTCATGTCAATTCTAGTCAAACCGGAAGTCGGCTTTATTGGATTATTATTTTAAAAAATCAAAAATTAGCTCTATTACACTTAATTAAAATTTGGTATCTAATGTTTAAAAGTTATAGAGGTGGCCCATGATCTATTTACACCCGCTATATGCCAAATACTATAAACTTTTTTTTCAAAATTGTGTCATTACTCAGTTTTTAACGAAAATTTCACAAAAATAGTCTATGAGATGTAGATTAGAAAAAATACGTTAGTTTTTCTCTGGGTCTCATTAGTTTCAAATAAAAAGGAATTTGAAACCTGTTCTAGGACAATTATTTCCAAAATTGTAAAAAATTATACTAGGGCTATGTATCAAAAATTAATAATTATTATTATTTGTTATACAGATGGCACAGATACAATATATTAAAAAACTATATTTATTTCAATAGATTTGAAAAATACCTTATACATATTTTACTTATTTCTTAAAGTAAGTACTTACTTCAATTTTTTCAAAGCTATTCTCCACATTAACATTATTTTGGATTGCATTTGAATAATTTTCTACAGAAAATAAAAAGTTTTTACTTGGTACTATATTAACTGTATTTTTTCTCCTAGGCATAGGGTATCGATTTTGTCCATAATATTGATTAGAAATTCCTGGTCTATAAGCTATATTGTTACTGGATTGTGATGGACTCTATAAATAATAATTTATATTTAATTTTTAAACGAATAAAAAGACAAAGGAAGTTGACTTACATATTTTCTGGAAAATTGGGTACTATCAGAAAAATCTGTTTCCATTCCATTTTTTAATCCATTTTCGTTATAAGGTATCGAATTACCTTCTATATATGTATTGGTTTCATATGGATAAAAATTCATTTTTTAATAAAAATTTCTCCTAAAAATACAAATTATAGGAAGATTTTATAAAATAACTAATATTTAAATTTGGATCTTCTTTCCTATAAAATAAATCGCAAAAATCTTAGATAATAATTACCGGTAATAATTCCTACACTTTTACTATTTTCTATAAATCTATTATCACAATATTTAAAATTTAATATTTTTATAGATATTAAAACTAGTTACTAGAACAACACTTAGTATACACAAAGAAATAAGTACTACCAAAATATCCAAAAAAACTGATATTCGAATTTATCAATTGAATGTATGAGGTTGAAATAATAATTTTTGTAAAATTATAACCAGGATGGTATTTAAATTAATAACCCGACAATGTATTTATAGTCACTAAATTGACCTTTTTTTACCGAAAATGTAATATTAGTTTTAATTATAATAGGAAATACTTGAGATTACAAATCGAATATACTCTCGAATTATTTTGACACTCGACACCCGCTCCCGCTCGTGTCGGAATATTAATTCTCGTAAATAATAGTCTTCATTCTATGCTTGTTGATAAAAATACTATTTTATTTTTCTTTTTTTTCAATTTTTTCTGTTTTTTTCTATTTCTTTTTAGTTTTTCAAATTTTATTATTTTTTTCTGTTTTTTCCCTTTTTTCCTAATAATTCTTTATTCGTTCCTATTTTTTTAATTAATTTTCTCTTATTTTTTTTAAATTTTTCTATTTTTTCATAATTCATTCCCAATTTTTTTTATTCATTTCCTATTTTTCCTATTCATTTCTATTTTTCTCTTTTTACCCATTTTTCCAGCTTTTCTTTATTCTTAAAAAAAATTTAATGAATGGCAAATTTCTTGGTTATTTCTCGTAATCATAATTTTGCAAAACACAGGTCCGTATTGAGCTCAATTTATCTTAGTTACTTTATTAGTAATAGTTTATTAGCATCTAATAATGTTGATTTATAATTTTTTTTTAAATTAAAAAATTAAAAGTGTCCGTAACAGGTTTTACAGAAACTTGAAGTGTAGTGAAGATCAGAATTTTTGTATATTTCGTAAAAAAACTATGTTTTGTGTTTAACTCGCGATTGTGACTCCATTTTTCAATATTTTTTAAAAATTCTTACACTAGTCAAAAGCCTGATCATTGTAGATTTCATCGGTGTATACCAAAAATTATTTTTTTTAAACATAATTTGTCAGATTATTTAAAAGGAGAGATTGTATCAAAACTGATAAAAATTTCAGCATCAGGAAAATTTTTGACCGGTTAAAAAAGATTTACGACTAATTAATGCAAAATGTGAGTGGGAAAGTATTTGGCGAAAAGAAATTTTCACTAGAGCAGTTTCCGAGACACGACTTTTTTTATTAGTAATTTTTTAGTCCGCGCCTGTAAAACAGGGGACACACACAATATACTTTCCAATCTATCCAAAACAAGGCTAAACCACTATGTGTATTACATGGTTACATTCAGAATAAAAAGCTGATTTAAATGAACTAATCGCGGTATGCAAATAAAGAAGTTGATGATGGTTCCGAGAATACGAAACGTTCTAGTACATATTCAATATCAGCATTTTATAACAAATCTTTAATACAAGAAATTTCATTAAAACATTTTTTCGATATCTCTCTTAACAACGGTGAAAGATTGAAAAGAAAAAATTGGGGTATTTCGGAATATGTCGATTATCTTCGAAACTAATCGGAATAACTCCAAGTTTAAAAAACCATTAAAATCGTCTCTGAAATACGCAACTTTTATCCCATTTAGCCGACTTTGTACCTCTTATGGTTTCCTAGATAGCAATACTGCTCAATTAAATAGTGGCCACCCTGTATAATGTACCTACATTAATTAATAACTGATTGAATAATTCTCAATTTATTTTTGGCAGCGTCAATTTATTTTTGATTTCTATATTTCTATTATATTTCTACTACAATTCGTAATTGTTACTTATAATATAAAAAAATATGGATAATGTTCAACATATCATTTTCGCTCTAATACTTTTAGTAAGGGAAGTCTGCAGGTCCGTATTAAAAAAAATAAAGTTAGGAAGAAGTCCATCACACTAAATTTCACTTCATCAAAATAAGTAGAAAATGGTACCAAAACCTTTATATAAATTTTGTCTATTTGGCCAAATAAAGAAGCTATAAAATCCATTTGAGAATGTGCCATTTTTTTAATTTTTAAATTTTTAAATTTTTCAAAACATTTTAACAAATCTGAGATTTAAACCTGATTATGTAGTAAGTGTTGGTCTCTGCTTATATAAAAATATTTGGACCATTTGCTTCTTAGACCAACCCATCTAAAAATATGCATATTTTTTACCCCTTTATCCCGTCCCTATATTTATTTTGCCACTGATAATTTAAAAAATGTTGGTCCTTTAATCCTTAATAGTTTCGCTATTTTAAAAATATTTCGGGCCCATATTTTTAACAGAATGCTTGATTGAGCCATTTAACAAAATATTTTGCTCTTTAATTTTTTTGATCCTGATCAAAATAAATCTTTATTATATTTCACTGATCTACAAAAATGTGCAGTTCCAATGAAAATACATCAGACAGATAGACAGTGCATTATATCGAAAACCTTTAAAATTTGGTTGTTATGAGTACATCAAGTTATAGTCTATACGAAGTCAATCCAAACAGCTAAATAAAAGACTCATGTATCTGCCTGATAAATTTACTAGTTAAAAGCATAAAGAACCTCCCATATAAAATTGATGATTAGACCTCATATGAATTTCTTATTACTCACTTAAAATCGGCCTGCGTCGGCCTCATCTAGTCAAACAAATCATATTGCATGCACACACTAGCAAAATATGAAGGACAAAAATATCGGGTCCACTGTGAACACCTGTGTTTGCATTTTCGAGTGAATTGCATTAGTGTCGTATTTTTCTAAATTCTGACAAATCTTTCAGTAAATTCTGTTATTGTTATGGACAATGCGTCTTATCATTTCCGTTTACATATCAAAATTTCCAATAGCAGCACAAAGAAGGAAGACATTAAAAAGGCTACCAAGAAAGTGTTATTTGAAGCTATAAAAAAAAGAAAACTTAAAAAAAGAATATGTAATCGACAATATATACGAAGCCCATGGTCATACTATTCTATGTCTTCCCCCCATTACTGCGAATTTAATCCGATCTAGAAACTAGCAGTGCCGTACTAGGAAATATAGAAACGGTTATTAATGAAGTAAATGATAGTGGTAAAAATGGATGAAATGTGTCCAGAATGTCATAGAAATTCATATTCAAGCTTTGAAAATTCAGATAACAAATCTTAATTTCTATTAAGTTCGCATGGCATGACAAACTGGTGATTTTTTCATTAAAAAAAATATGGAAAATAATTTTGATAATAAATTATATCACGCCGCCGATGCTTTACAAAGAGGAAGCCAACGGTCGGTATATATTTAGTTATGCCGTTCGAATTGACAAACTTTAAGAAATAAAATAACTTTTTGAAATAAATAAGTTGTATAACCAATAAAAAACAGTTAAACAATGTTGCTTAATAAATTTTTGTATGCAGGCCCATATTTTTAATAAAAAGTTGATGATGATTCATCAGAAACGAAACTACTAATAGTAAATTTGATCTTGAAAAACGTCACTGATATTGACAAATTCTTAATATTGTTAAATTGCTCTTTTGATGGTGTAAGTTTTATTCCATTCAACCCACCAAGATAATAGTAATATAAATATATAAAAATACAGATAATCTTGAAAATTTATTTAACATGTATAATTCTGTTCTCTATTTGCAAAAAAATGGCTAAATCTTAAATAGCAGGAATAATAATATTATCAAGAATTCATCCCAAAAAATATTATAAAATTAAAAATTTAACCGGATTTTGAATATTTTTTATCTGTACCATCAAAGTAATTTATGTAGCCTTCAAGTTTTTTAAAAATTTAAATTGACACCATACATCTTGTTTCTACTATTTAATACAATTATTTAATGTCTAAATAAGGTAAAAAATAAGAAAAATGACTTTCATTATTATAAACTGTTCTTTATTAAACTAATTACACTGACTACATCTAAACATAAAATTAATTAAAATTTTAGTACCAAATTCTTAGTACGAAAATTCTAATCCAAGATAAAAAAATGAACACATAAACTTAATTTATAAGTCAAATTTAATTATACAAACTAAATTAAAACTAATAACATAGGATTAATAATCTTTAAACCTAAAACAATTATACATATTGGAATTCGAAACAATAATTTATAAACGTACCAAAAAAATATAAATGAACCCCATTATGATATAAAAAACCAACGGAATAATTTATTAATTTAAAATATCTCTTCAGCAGATTATTGAAGTTTTTTCTGTTACTGAACGCAAGGTATAAAAATTTATTTTCAACATTTCCTATTATTATATTCAGAAAGCTCAGTCAGAGCTTGGCAAAAATTGTTATTAGTCTAGTAAAATATTTATAATTTTAATATCAAGATTGTAACGAAAATGAAAATTAAATCTATTGTAAATGTAAATATCAATTATATTAACTTTTAGCGATATGCTCAGTAAAAAATACTATTTACACGTAGATAAATTAAGAAAATAATTTTTTAGAGGTTCTTATAGAAAATCACCTATAAATACCACGAACACATATAAAAACCAATTTTTTTCGTCATAGGGACCTGACGATGGCAACACACAGATGAGAAATAGAAGGAGGAAGAAGATATTTGTAGTTTAGTGTAGTCAGTAGTGTTGTAAATTGTGAGGCCAATTTGTGACGTATTTAAAAAAATCGGCAGTGTCACATTATATAGCATACTGATACATGATCTCCTAAAATCATGGGAATTCTGGAAAAAGTTTAATACAAAAGTTGTAGAGTAATTTATCATCTACAAGTTTGAACTAGAACATTTTGCACCACAGTGCATTGTTTGTCTTCAAAATTAAAAAAAAATAGGCAAAAAGCCTAAATATGTATATTTTTCGCCCTCTAGCGGCAAAACTATGGAGAATTTGAAAATAAGTTAAATACAAAAGTTAAAGGAAATTTAGTGCTCTGTAACTTTATAATAAAAAATTTTACACTAAAGTGTACTGTTTGTACTTAAAATTTGAAAAAACTACGGAAAACCAACATGCACATGTTTTGCGCGCCCTCTAGTGGCGCAACTATTGGAAATTCTAGAAATTATTTCATACAAAAATTGTAGGAAATTTTATGGTCTAAAACATTGCACTAAAACATTGCACTAAAACATTGCACTAAAACATTGCACTAAAACATTGCACTAAAACATTTTGCACTAAAGTGTAAGTAGATAAGCTATGACAGTTCTGGCGCACTCCTTATGGAAATTAACATGGGAAATCGCTAAGGTCCATTCTGATAATTTTTTTTGGCTCATTCAAGGTCACTCGTGACGTGATCAGACGAGAGCTATTCGAGACTTGTTCAAAAGGTGTTCGAGACCTGTTTAAAGCTGTTCGAGAGCTGTTCAATAGCTTTTTAACAGGTTTCGAACAGCTTTAAACAGCTCTCAAACAGCTTTTGAATAGGTCTCCAACAGCTTTAAACAGCTCTTGAACAGGTCTCGAACAGCTCTCGAACAGGCATCGAACAGCTTTTGAACAGGTCTCGAACAGCTCTCGCCTGATGACGTCACGACTGAGTCAAAAAAATTGAATGGACCTTAGCGATTTCCCATGTTAGTTTTCATAAGGAGTGCGCCAGAACTGTCATAGCTTATCTACTAGTCTACTGTTTGTCCATAAAATTTAAAAAAGAGCAAAAAATGTGGAGGACCTTTTACTGTGCCCATTTGAACCAAAAACTAATTCGAGGCACCTTCATGCCAAATTTTAGCTTGGTCAAACATACACAGATACAGACACACAGACAGACCTTACTCTGGAAATGGTTTTAATCTTCTTGGGGGACCTCAAAATGGATATTTCCATCGATGTCTGCAATTTTTTTTCTTCTCGTTCAATATAATTTCCCAAATTTATATTACGTGTATTTGATCAATTGAACAAGATAAAACCATTGTATATGATTAAGAAGAAGGTAGAAGTTGACGTTTGACGAATACTAATTAAAAAAATATGGTATCATCTAGATAATGAAGGAAAAAAACACATAAGAAAAAAATGTTTTCACCAATTTTTCATAAAATGAACCAACTGTTATTAATTTTTTTTCGTATGCGGATCGAGACTCGTCTAGCATGGATCAGAACCTTGACGTATACGAAAAATTACCAGAATGGACCCATATTATTTTCCATAAGATACGGCCGAAAAATTAACTATTGTACTTACATTTATATATTTTAATATCTTAGCTGTAACTTCAAATATTGGATAGTAACATTCTGATATTTTTAATGCTCAATATCTATTATTAATTATCTATGAAAATATTTCTGTGTACATTTTTCGTTAGCTTAATTAATCAATAACTAACAGATTATAATAACCAAAAATAATGCAATGTTGTGTCTCATTAAGTATAGTTGTCTTTACGAATAGAAAAGTCTTTGAAAAACATTTTTTCTCACTTTGGATATAAAATTAAAAAAAATAAATAGGTATAGTTGCCATAAGGTCTCCATAAAACAAAATATATTTAACAGTTTTCAACTTGAAATATAAATAAAAACTTTAAATAAAATAGACGTATAGGAAGAAAAATCTGTTTTTATCAATTTTAAGGGTGTGAACCCCATTTTTAAACTGTTTATCAAAAGTTAAATATTATTTCAAATAAATAAAAAATCAATATTTGAGAAACACTGAGAAATAGTTCATAAAATATTCTATATGTTTTCTATTACATAACTGGATCTGTAGGTACATAAAATTTCTTAAATCTAAATTCTTAAAAATATCATGCAAACGTAAATACTAACAAAACAGTTATTCTTACAATTCACTCATTTAAACTAGAATTAATAACACTTTCTACATCACCTTTTTCCAAAAAATTTGTTATCACAGGACTTTCATCAATTTCACTTAAAATTTTTGCTTCAACTTTTTCGTCAAAATTTGTACTTATATTATAAATTTCGTTCGACGGCTGACTATGTTTTACTGAATCAAGTAAATTTTGCTTCTTTTGTCGTATTCTTCGATTCTGGAACCAAACCTTTACTTGTTTTTCTGTTAGTTGTATTTCTAACGCCAACGTAAACCTTTCATTTCGACTTACGTAATTTTGTTCCTGGAATACAGACTCAAGTCGATGAGTTTGCTCAGTTGTATAAAATGTTCTTGTCCGTTTTACTGGAACATCTATAAAGAAACAAAAGAAATAAATAATATGTTCAAAAAGATATCTCACCAAAAATTGTACAATTAGAACCAATCGTTAAATATTTTTTAATATTATTAAAGAAAAGTAACAATTTGAAAAATAATTGGACCACACTTAAAAACATACACTAGTAAAAAATGGTTTTTACTATTTTGGTTGTATAGATACAGAGTGTTGAATACAATATTTCACATAAAAGTAGATATATGTTCTGAAATACACAGTATAACCTTGTATAGCCGAAATGGAAAGAGTGAACGAAATTCAATTTTAAAATAAATTACAGGGTGTTCCATTTAAAAAATAACTGTGTGCGGCCACTAAAAATAAAAGTTCTTATCATTTATATTAACAATTTTTTCTTCTGTCTCGTAAACGGGGATTTTAAATTTTGAGAGAGGTGGAACACACTGTATAAATATTTTATGACAAAAATTATATTAAAAATCTTGAAAGAACAGTTTACATAACATATTCATGGTTTAAAAATATTTAGTTTACAGCAATAATAATAAAATTAAAGATTAAAGATCTCAATTTTTCCTTTCTTTTTCTTTTGCGTCGGAATAAATTTTTATTTAATTTTAATGGGAATTGAAGTACAATTTCTTCTTTAAAACGATAATGGAATACTTAGAAATACGAAAATCGGATTTATTTACATATTTATTAGAACTTTAATTTCTTACAGATTTTATTATGCTTATATATATAAATATGGTAGAAAGGACAAGTTTTATTTTCCTGAACTATACCCCATTCAAAAGTGCATTATAATATTTTAAATTTTTTACCTGGAGACTTAAATTTAACATCGACTTCTGTCTTTTGTGGTTGAGGTATGGTATTGGCTGAATTATTCATACTACTGTTTGGAGTGTGCTGGTAAAAATGTTGAGGATATTGAGGATTCCATCCTTGTACGTAGTTCATATATGGATGCCCGTACAGATACAGCAATTGACGCTAAAAAATATTAAATAATATTTTATCCAATATCGGAAAAATAAAAATGAAAAATTATACTTAAATAATATAAAATTTAAAATTGTTTTCGACCATTTTTTTCAAATTTTAGTAACTTTGACTACAAATATCTCGAAAAATAGGATAGTTGATAATTGAGCCCATAGAGACATTTAATCAAGATTTACAACATACTAAAATTAAAAAAAAATTGGCCAAAAGCCATTTTCCGTAAGAAAAGTGGAGGAGTCTTTTATTCTGATCAAGTTGTAACTGAAAAATAGATTATGATAAATACTCTTTTGGTTTTTGCAGTGGCGTACACTCTGGGTGAAATACTGTGTGTTGAGGTCATCGACGAGACTAAATTCGTAGATTTATTATTTTTCCTAGATAAATTGTCCAAATTCGGGATTTAGTAATGACATGTCTTTTTTCACATTTTCATGCACTTAAAATTCAAAAACATGCATTTGTTTTTGCTGTAAGTGGCCATCTTGGATTTTTTTTAAAGCAAATATGATGATTTTTGTAGCAAACTTGACGTATCGCAATGAGCCGAATTCAACAGTATATCAGGTGATATCATAATTGTTACTAGTTTTTAGTCATTTTATAAAATCCGTTCAAGTCCAAAAAATATTGAAAAATCTGAAACCGGTCCTGTAATTCAAAACGTTACAGATGAATCATTCAAATTGGGGATTTAGTAATTCGATGTATTTGCGTTGTGTTGTTGCTTACAGGGATTGTTTATTAAGAAAAATAAAATTATTTATCAAGTTAGACCTTTTCTAGACTTCTGAAAGACCCTGTATATGTGACAAGTTTATTGATAATTATTTTTTTTATTGTCATTATTTTTTTTCAGATATTGCTACCTCGATCTATATTACAAAATATAAACTTAATGACAACACTGGGAATGGTAAGAAAATTGAAATATAGGAAAAAATAGGGAAAAAATAGAGAAAAGGGAAAACATTGTGCAATATAGGAAAAATAGGGGAAAATAGGACAAAAATAGGTGAAAATAGGAAAAAAATAGAGAAAAATGGGGTAAATAGACAAAATTTGGGAAAAATAGGAAACTTAAGAAAAAAAATAGGAAAAAACAGAGAAAAATAGGCAAATTTGGTAAAAATATTGAATAATAGGACAACTTGAGAAAATCAAGAAAATTTAGGAAAATATATTGAAAATTAGGGGAAAATATTGAAAAAAGAGAAAAATTTTACAAGTAGGAAACTTTTGGTAAAATATTGAAAAATGAGGGAAAATAGAAAGGAATGGGTAATATAGTAATAAACTTGGGAAAAATATTAAAAGTTTGGAAAAAATAGTACAAAACAGGGAAAAGTGGGGAAATTTGCTAACAACAGTTAAAATTAGGAAATGATAGGGAAAAAGTGGAATAAATAAAAAATAGGATAAAAATATGGAAAATTAGGATAAAAATATGGAAAAATAGGGAAAACAGCTAAAAATAGAAAATACTAGGGATAAACAGGGACAACAGAAGAAAATAATGATAAATGGGATAAATATAAAGAAATGGGGATAAATAGGAAATAATAGGAAAATTCCATAAAAATAGCGAAACATGCAAAAATAGTGAAAATAGAGGAAAATTAGAAAAAAAAGGAAAATAGTGGTGAAAACAGGAAGAAATTACGAAAACCAAGAAATATATAATGAAATGAGAAAAATAGGAAGAAATGGGAAAAATAGGTAAACATAGGCAAACTAATTAAAATAGATAAAAGTAGGGGAAATCAGTAAAAAATAGTAGAAAATACTGCAAAATAAGGAAAAATAAGTACAAATAGAGACAAATAGGAAATAAATAGGAAAAAACGGCAAAAATATGAAAAAAATCAGAATATAGAGACCATAGGGAAATTAGAGATAATTAGAGAAAATTCTGGAAACAAAGTGAAACATATGGGAAAATAGTGAAAAATAGGGGAAAATAAGGAAGAGTAGTAAAAATAGACATACTAAATAAAACGAGAGACAAGTATAAATAAACAAAAAAAAGTAATGAAAACGGGAAAAATAGGATGAAATAGAGAAATTAGAGAAAAATACAGAAAAATAAGGAAAAACTAAAAAAATAATGGAAAGATAGGAAAAACAGGGAAAAATAGGGAAAACAGGAAAAATAGGAGAAAATAAGGATAAATTGTGAAAAATTTGGAAAAAAGGGACAAATAGTGAAAAATGAGGAACAATATGGGAAATAAAGAAAAACAGTCGTGTAGGTACTACTTTAGAATCCGTACATGAGCCCCCACTTTTTGTAGACACGATACGCCACTGGTTTTTTGCATTTTTAACGATATTCTTTCATAAGAACAATACATTTTTTTCATACCATCTTAAAATCGATGTTTCGACGAAATGAGTACTGATAAAGTTAAAAATTGAAAACTTTTTCGATTTAAATAAACTTTATTTTTAATTTAAATTTGTATAAAATCAATATTTTACTTCGAAAAAATTACAGCTTATTACTGAATTTCATAAAAAAAATTATTTTTGCAAGCATAAAAATTAAAAACAAAAAAAAACGGTTTTTAGCGATTTTCTCGATAATTTTGATGTAATATTGAAAAATGATAATACCAAAGCTTAGATTTTTTAATTATCTATAACTTTTGTTTTAAACTTTGCATATTTAACTCACAAATCGTAAAAAACCAATATACAACTCTCAAAATGTATATTTTCCTACCCCCACCCCTCTTGATTACTACTGATCTATTAATGAGACCTGCAAAAAAATAACCTAACAATTTACAAAGTTTCAAAAAATTAAAATTGGCAACAATGACAAAAATTTTAATAAACAGAAAATATTTTTGTAAAATTCTCTCACTAAGTGAGTGATGACATAAAGTGATCGTCAAAATTAGTTTCTAATAATTTTAAAATCAAGCAACACTTACTCTGTTATATTGCTGCTGTTGATGCTGCAATTGTTGTTGATGTTGCAATTGTTGTTGATGCTGAAATTGTTGTTGATGTAAAATTTGCAGTTCCTGATGCTGCTTAAGCTTTATGTCATCGTAGTACTGAGGCTTAAGTTCCTGGTTATATTGAAAATTCAGTTCCTGGTAATAAGGAGATTTCACTTCCTGTTGTTGTAAAGGTTTAAGTTCCTGGTCATGTTGTAAAGGTTTAAGTTCCGGGCCATGTTGTAAAGGTTTAAGTTCCTGGTCAAGTTGATATTGGTAATCCTGATCCTGCAGTTCCTGTTTATATTGAGACTGCTGTTGCTCTGGTAATAACTCAGGCTACAGAAAAAAAATATATTCAAGATAAAGAAAAATATGAAATGTGCAATATATAGTTAGTCAAATTGTAATTTATAATATCCTTTTTCAGAACTATTTATTCACCTAGACCAAATTTTAATAATTTCTCACAACAATCGATTTTCTTAGTCAAAATCAATTTTAACAACAATTTATTTATTTATTAGAACCGAAATGGCATTCATTTAATCATTCTGAAACACGTTTTGTTAAAATGTTAAAATTATTAAATAATAATTAATTGAATTATTCTTATATCTGTAGACTATGGCATTGTGTATTTACTGATAGGTACTTGTAATATTTGATTTTTTTAAAACACCCTGTATGCTAAGTTGGTATTGTGTTAATATTATTATTTTATCTTTTAGTAAAAATAATTGTGAGAAAATTGCAAATTTATGTATTTTAATAATAAATGTCAAATATTAATTTGTAATATAAACGGTAAAGTCCTTACGGATTGACTGATATAGAATCAACGCAAAGAAAATTTTAAAAATACTGGAAATTTTGAAATATATCCTATTTATAGCATACATACCAACTAAGAAAGGATTTTGCGAAATTTTGATTTTAAGGGGTAGAAAAGGGCACGATGGTATAAAGTATATAGAGACTGTTGTCTTCGGTATTGTCGGATATTTATTTCATTTTTTAGGAAAAAATGGGAAGACATGGGACAAATAGGAACAAGTACCGAAAAATAAAGAAAACAAGAAAAAATAATTAAAAACAGAAAAAAATAAAAAAATCGGTTGTGTCGGCCCAAAACTTTCCAGATGAGTATCCACGAATACTTTTTCATATATTTAATGTTAAAGTTGGCATTTTTGTTTTTGAGAGGTGAATGTTGGAGAAATAATTTTGACTGTTCTGAATAGAGCTTTTCAAGGGCTTTCAAATGACATGTTGCAAGTCAAATTCCGTGACATATTGCATCTGTCATTTTTTGATAGTGACACTTCCGTTTGACAGATGTCATATAAAAACTAATGGATTCTTTCGATGGGTAACCCAAACCCTAATACCAAATTTCAGCTCAATCGGATTAAACGTGTGGCCTCTATCGTGGAAGAATATTCACAGACAAACAGACAGGCAGACTCGCAATTTTTAGCTCGCTTCTAGGAGGTGGGTCGGGAAAATAAAAAATAAGAAAAATAGTGAAAAATGGTGATAAATAGGGAAAAGTTGGAAACAATAGGTTTAGGGAAAATTAGGAATAATATGGAAATTAGAGGAAAATGGGTAAACATATGGGAAATAGGAAAAGTTAAGAAAATTGGCAAAAACAGGAAAAAATAGGACAAAACATATTTTTTTTTGGAAAATGGTGAAAATATAAAAAATTAGGAAAAAAGAGAAAATAGTAAAAAATAAAAAATAATAGGATTAAATATGGAAAAAATGAAAAACAGGAAAAATATGAAGAAATCAGAAATATAAGGAAAAATACGGGAAATTGAGGAAATAGAGAAAAATGGGGAAATAGTTTAAAAAAAGGGAAAAGTAGGAGAAATAGGGAAAAATAACGTACGATGGGGAAAATAGGGTAAAAAGGGAAAATAAGTACAAATTGGAAAAAATAGAAAAAAAATAGGAAATTAGAGAAAAATGGGGAAACATGAGAAAACAGTGAAAAACTGGGAAAAGTAAGCAAAAAATAGAAAACCAGAAAAATAGAAAATAATAGGTATAAATATGGAATTGGCAAAACAGGAAAAGTAGGACAAAACAGGATTTTTTTTGGAAAGTAGTGAATAAAAAATAGGGAAAAAAGAGAAAATGGCAAGAAATAAAAAATAATTGGATTAAATGCGGAAAAACATAAAAAAAATAATGAAGAACGGGAACAATATGAAGAATCGGAAAAATAAGGAAAAAAGTTTAAAAAATAGAGAAAAATGGGGAAATAGTTAAAAAAAGGAAAAAGTTGGAGTAAATAGGGAAAAATATTGCAAAAAGTAAAATAAGTACAAATAAGAAAAAATGGAAATCAGAGAAAAATAGGGAAACAATATAAAATAAAAATAGGAGGAAAAAATAGAAAAAAGAAAAAATAGAAAATAGGGAAAAACAGGAAAAATATGAGAAAATAGAAAAACATTGTGAAAAAATGGGAAAAGTAGAAAAAAAGGGGCAAAATAAGAACATTCCCGAAAAATAGGGAAAAATATGGTAAACATGGACAAATTGGGAAAAATCGAAACAAAAAATGGAAATGGTAGAGAAAATAGGGAATTTAGAGATAAATCGAGTAAAAATCTGGAAAAATCTGAAAAAACATGGTTACATCTGAGAAAATATTGAAAAATAGGGGAAAACAAAGAAAATAAGGAAAAATAATAAAAATAGATAATAACATGGACAAATACGGACCAATATGGAAAAAAAGAAAAAATAATGAAACGAGAAAAAATAGAAAGAAATAGAAAAAATACTGAAATTAGAGAAAAATACGGGAAAATATAAAAAATAAGGAAATGCATTAAAAACAGGGAATAACAAAGAAAAATAGAAAAAATAGGAATAAGTACAAAAAATTGAGAGACATAAAGACATATGGTGAAAAATGAGGAAAATTAACAAAAATGGGAAAAAGTATGATAAAATAAGAAAAAAGAGGGAAAAATAGGAAAAAACAAGTTTCTTAAATTCTTACACATATGTATTCACCATATTCGTATATTAAAATTATGGTAACCATGACTGACAGAATTTCATTGTTTATATCATTCACGAATAATTGTTAATAATTTATAATAATAAAATAGTGACAATTTTATATAAATTCTGTAAATTCGAGGACAAGAATTAATTTAAATTTATTGTTAAACAGAATTTTATTATTAGTGTAGACTCTACGAAATACAAATGTAGTATTATTATTAATAATAAAACATCCTTGTATATAATTTTTTTTATAGTTACCATAAAATATATAAAAAAAATGCAAATGTTACAGATTATAAAAAATTGAGGTTAAATAGCCTATGAAGAAGTTTTTTTCTATATAATATGTGAAATAAAAAAATCAAAAATAACTTACTGTATCGTATTCTTCACTATGTTGAGGCTGCTGATTCACGTCATAATTCCATTGATTCTGCGGCGATGGGGTAAAATCACTTAACGGAGGTGTTAAAAGACTAATTTGTACAATTTCCGGACTGGATTGCATATTTAATATATAATGTTCACATCAAAAATACAAATAATACTTTAAAAATATGCTAAGGATACTTATAGGTGAAGTGTTAAAATTATATTACAATTAAGAAAAACTTTGGAGAACTTTAAAATGATTTAAACGGATTAGAGCCCACGATTACCTAAAAAGGGATTAATTTAGGTACAACTGAAAGTATTTTTAACGAAAATAGGTCATTTAAAAATCAAATTTTTACCTGCATTAACAACATTATTTGTATATTTTTGTATAATGGGCACATATTTTCTTAACCGTATTTTAATATTTATTATCAAGTAAAAAATTAAAATAGTGTAGATACCAATCTAGTTTTTAGTTTATAGGAGAGAGTGGAACTAATTAGAATAGAAAATGAAAAATATCTATAAATTTATTACATTCTTTAAAATTGTAAAAAAATATAGTTGGTTTTTTTTTTGTATAAAAAATCCTGTAGTTTAAAATATTTCTGACTAGAAGAAACGCAAAAAGTTAAAAACAATTCGTTCAAAATCAAAAATAAATATTAACCCAGAGTAATAATTATTTGAATCCTTTGTTATCTTACTAGATAGATAATAAACCCAGCTAGCTAACAGTATCCAAGTAGCTCAGTTACGGACAGACAGACGGTTTTAGTTGACTTGAAAATAATAAAATTCGAAATGACAGGTCAATGACTAGTTTTTTTAATGTCAGAAAATTACAAAAATAATGAAATTTTGATCAAAATGTACATCTAACATTTTTTGGAGTTTTTCCACATCCTGTAACTAGTTCTTTTGCCCCCTAACTTGTTAAAATGAAATTTTTAATGAGAAATATACAATATACAGGATGTGCCATTAAAAAAAGAACACTTTGTGTCATTCTTGTACAACTAAGAGGTAGTCAAAATATAATTTATTTGATCATGTCTAGTAAATCTACAAGATGAAATAAAATATCATACGATACAGTACTCGTTTGTATTTCGGACTCGGTTTCCGCGTTGCCTCGTCCGTAAAACAACTCGTAGTGTAATAAATCACCTACCGGACTCATATCTAGTTTATAAAACTTATACAAAATGTTTTTTAAAATTACACACACATATTTTTATAATTTTAAATTCTGCTACAAAAACTGATTTCAGTAAACTAAACACTTGGTAAATATGTAATTAAAGAGTTATAGAGTCTTTGAATTTTAAGTAATTTTTACGATTGAATATTTAACTAAACGGTTTGCATGATACTATCTAGACATTTTAGCAATATTCAATGATCGTATACAAAATCATATACCAGGTGATCAAATAAACAAACTTATGAATTTTTGATCACATCTTTTACGTTTTTTATAATACAGATAATAACGGGTAAAAAGTTAGGATAGGGACATGTAAGCCATTTTGCATTATCCGTAATAGTCTAGTTGACACAAAAAAATGTAGTGATTTTTATCACCCTGTAATTTTTTAAATATGTAATTTACAAAAAAAGGATTATACTATATTGAAATCAGCTTTCTAAGATGAAAATAAACATACAGGATGTGCTATTTAAAAAAATGTCATTGATTCTGTACTAGTTTAAAATCGATATATGAAATCTCAACAAATTAAACACTATTTTATATTGTAAATTATGACTTAAATAAAAAATAAGTCAATATAACTGCAGATAGGCGGCACCTAAATAACTCGGGTCTTTATAACCGAGATATAGGGTGTTTTATTTATTTTGTCCATTTCTTTATAACTTACGATCCACTCTGTATATTTTTTTTTATATTTGTGCTACACATTCTTCATAAGTTGCCAAATCCATTCATAAAATACAAAATACAGATCCGACTTCACAAAAAATGTACAAATTTGGTCATCCCCAAAACAACACACTGTGTTCCTGAATTTAAAACGTTTGTTTCCATATTCAAAAAGAGCGCAAAAAAATGAATCTACAGATGTGCCTTCGGAGTTTGCCCAGAAGAGTTTACTATTAAAATTTTATATTCAAATTGCTTATTTATTATAATTTTGGGAAGTCAAAATGAAATCCATCGGATTGTTTACATTTTGTTTCTTTTTAATGACGATTATCTTACATTAAATAGTAAATATTGTGAACTCAGTATTAATTCATGATATTTTAGCTCGGTGCACACGAATTGCTAAAATACTAATACTCTAATCCTATTGAAGACCGGCTAATACCGGACTAGAACTGCAAAAAGTAATTAAATGTAAATTTTAATCTTATACTTGAACTGCACAAAATCGGTATATCGATATTTTCTAATTTATTTTTGTTATGAGATATAAAATGTATTTTTGTCTTTAAATTTTTTAGTTTTCATAGTGAGAATAGGGAGAGACCACAACTATAACGATTTTTTAGTTTCCCCTCTTTTGGTTTCTCCCTTTTCTCAAGGTCACAATTTTTGCTGAAACATTTTGAAAAAATTCTTATTTATATTATTCTTTATTCCCCTTTCAATGGTATTTAATTTTAATATATTATTTATTTATTTTTGATATGAGATATAAAATGCATTTTTGTCTATAAATTTATAGTTTTCAAATCTTTTAACCCCTGTGACATAAAAACTATCAACGTTATTAAAACTTACCGACTCTTAATAGAAAGAGAAAACCATATTCTATATTTAAGAGTTTTTTCAAAATTTTAGATAAAAAATTGTGGTTGTCATAGGGAGAGACCACAACTATAACGATTTTTTAAATTCCCTTCTTTTGTTTTCTCCCTTTTCTCAAGGTTACACTTTTTGCTGAAAAATGTTGAAAAAATTTTCATTTATAGTATTTTTTATTCCCCCTTTTCAGTGGTAGTAATTTCATTTTAATATATTATTTAGTTATTTTTGTCTTGGTATATAAAATGAATTTTTGTCTTTAAATTTTTAGTTTTCATATCGTTTAACCCCTGTAACATAATAAAATATCGTCGTTATTAAAATGTGCTGACTTTTTATAGAAAGAAAAAGCAATATTCTATATTTACGAATTGTTTCAAAATTTTAGATAAAAAATTGTGGCCGTGAAAATAGGGAGAGACCTTATCTCCAAGGATTTTTTAATTTTCCCTCCTTTGGTTTCTCCCTTTTCTCAAGTACACAATTCTAGCTAAAAACTTTTGAAAAAATTCATTTTTATATTACTTTTTATTCCACATTCAATGGTATAAATTTCATTTATTAATTTATTTTTGTTATGAGATATAAAATGTATTTTTGTCTTTAAATTTTTAGTTTTCATATCGTTTAACCCCTGTAACATAAAAACTATCAACGGTATTAAAACTTGCTGACTGTTGATAGAAAGAGAAAACCACATTCTAAATTTTTGATTTTTTTTAAAATTTTAGATAAAAAATTGTGGTTGTGAGAATAGGGAGAGACCACAACTATAACGATTTTTTAGTTTCCCCGATTTTGTTAAATGTTACTATAAAATCGTTGTGTAATGTATATATGTAAATATTTTCATTTATTTCGTAAATATTTTTTGTACATTTCTTTGACGAACTAAAAATTTTAGAAATACATATATTTACTTATAGTATTTTAATGCATTTATTTACTTCTCGGAAATATTAATGAGTTGCTGCAGTTCGTGCCTCGGATTACCTGACCCTACTAATATGTTTTTGCAGTTCGTGTATTGGATTAATTCAGTATTTAAATACATTTTTGCAGTTCGAGTACCTACTTAAGTTCAAGGGATTAAAAAATTTGCAGTTCAAGTGCGCTTTTTTAGCTTAATTTAAATTGCAATTTTATACACCCTGTATAAAAAAGTCCGTAACTTATTTATATTTAATGTAACCTCTTGAAACATCGTTTGATAATAATTTAACTGCTTAAGCATGCAAGTAGTTTGGTCCTTCGAAAATTAGTCGATCTTAACACGTCGACTACCATAGTAAATTATACAAACATTTATCGTTTCTTAATCATATTTGTTAAATCATAAAATAAAATTTGTTAGAGATTTTAACTCAATAAATAATATAATTTACTGGTATACATGAAAATTTCATTTTAATATATTTTCACATTATACAGAGTGTTTCTCAAAAAGTCACCGCTTTAGAATGGATATTTTATGAATGATTCTTTTCTTAATCACCGGTAAAAAATTCTATTTAAACAAAAATAATCTAATTCTAATTAATTAAAAAATAATAATTTCAATGAAAAATCTACTAATAATATATTGAATTTTTAATAAAACGGCCATCAAAAATGTATAATATAAGGAAATTCAATTTTTTACTCATTTTTGACATTTTTATCCAGGAAAAATAAAATTATACTGATTTTATCAAAACATTTATTATATACAAAAATCTATAATACAAGCACTGAGCATAATATAAATTAAATACATACACAAAAGTTAAAGACAAGCAAAATTATAATCATTTGGTTGGTTATTAGTATCCAAGCAATTATTATAATCAAATCCATAATTATATCCATCCCAACTTCCAAGATAATTACTTATCTCTGCATTTGGAGGAAATTCGTATTCATTTTCCTGATTTTCTTGATTAATTGAATACTGATTACCATTCCATTCAACTTTAACAAAATCATCCTGGTAACTAACAGGTACCTCCTGGCCGCTGGTAATAACAGGTGATTGTTGGTAACTGGTTTGTACTTCTACAGGTTCTTGCACGTAACTAACAGATACTTCATGGTAGTTAGAACTGGAACTAGCAGGAACTTCGTGGTAGTTCACATGTGCTTGCTGGTATTGGATAGGTTCTTTGCAGGAGCTCATAGGAACTTGCTGGAATCTAGCAGGTAATTGCTGGTAATCAAGAGGTAGTTGTTGAGATCTTGCAGGTACTTCTTGTGGTCTTCCTACTGCCTGGTTCTTTTGCATCAAAGCAGAATGAGTTAATAAACGGCTGACAATGTCAGCATTTTTCGATTTTCCGTTTTTTTGTTTTAGGCCATCGTATTGGTAGAGCTGTGGATTTTGTTGATCTTTTTTCATTTTCATTCGACGATTTTGGAACCAGATTTTGATCTGTCTTTCGGTCAGATTTAAATATTGCGAAAGTTGGATTCTACGTTGACGACAAAGGTACTTGCTGTAGGTGAATTCTTTTTCCAGGTGGGATAGCTGGTCGGTTGTGTAAGCTGTTCTTATTCTTTTCATCTTTATAGACGGTTCTGAAAAAAATAGACAAAAGATTAAACAAAGTTGCTAATGGGTAAAGAAATAGTTTCAAGTACAAAATATGCAACAAATCTCATAATGTAATTAAAAAAATTAGAGGAAAGTATAGCTAAAATTTAGAAGTTTTTAAGTTGGCAATTAGGTCAATTTTTGAGCTCTCAATGGTATTGATACGAAGTATAGACAGACTCAAATTAAATTTAAAAATAGGTTATCAATAAATGAAACTCAAAATCATGTACCACAATTTTCAAAATTACGGTTGGAGGCGACATCTTCAGGCCTAGAATAAATATATCATTTGAAAAAACAATATTTTGTTAAATGATGTATTTATTATTATAATAAATTAAACTCAAAATCATGTACCACAATCATATAACTTTAAAAATTAGGATTGGAGACAACTAGTTTCAGCTAAAGTCATCTTCAGGCCTAAAATATATACATCATTAGAAAAAAAAATATTTTTTCTTAATTCGAATGAAGTTTTTATTATTAATTTTTTGAGTTTCGTTTATTGATTAATTTAAAAATTATCTAAGCTTTTATTTTAATTTTTAAATAATTAATTCGACTTACCATGGTCATTATTAATTGATCCATCAGAAATTGATTGTCTTGATTCCCATAACGGTGGAGATGAAGAAGAATCACAAGTTTGGTACTGCATCTGAAAATAAAAAATATGTAAGCACTAAGCAAACTGTTTTTTGTAATAAAAATTAGTTTTTTTACTGGACGTCTTTTGCCAAATTCAGGAAAATTGTGAAATAGAAAATAAAATATAAAGAAACTAGGAAATAACAGACTCTTAAAAAACTCAATATTGCTCAAATATACTGGATGTTCTCTTTAAAAATAGTTAATTTCAAGTTTGTACACAATTTTTTCATGGCCGAAAAAATTGTTTATTGACTTATTTGATAAAATGAAGAAAATATTTAAAATTATTACTTATATATTAAATCTAGAAATCAACAATGTAAGTATTTATGAAAGAAAAAATAAAATGTCCTTACCTGTTGTTCCATCGTGGGATTTTTTTCAAAATCATCATTATGATATTTTTCTTTAACACCAACACTATCCTCAAGTATACTAACTGAATAACTAACTGCAGCTGAAGTATCAGCACAATTTTCAAATAATAAAACCATTTTACTGACAAGTTGTTGACAGACAATTCATGCAAATTGAAATAATACTTTCCGAGTGAAGTGGTAGGTATTTAAAGGGGTATTACCTGCCCCACCCCTACTTTTCTCAAAATGGTTTAATTGTATCCTTGGTATTGGGGGACAATATGGCTCCGATTGACTTAGTAATAATGGTGGAATAACAAAATATTATAATATTATACAGTGTGAGTGAAAAATAGTTTGTTTTAGTAGAAATAATAAAATTAATTAATAATCAATATATACCATTTTTAATATTAAATTTTGTTAAATCATCTTGTAAATATTTCCCAACTATAATTTTTGAATTGGCATACCAATTAATCAAGTTTTAATATTGTTACAATAATTGCAAAAATAAATAAAGAGGGTGCAACTTTCCGAATATATCTGTTATATATAATTTTTTTTAATTTCTACAAAGTTACTTAATTTTCTATTGTATGATGTATTTGAATTGTATATAATGACTAGAAAGCACAGTTTTAGTACATTATTTTTTTTATTTTTTAGTAAATCTGATAACGCTAAGAAAAAATTTTGAAATTCGTAATCTTATAAATTCATAACTTTTCCACAGAAATACACAAAGAATTGCAAAAATAGACTAAAATATGCTCTTAAAATACACTGAAACTGAAATCTAATAAAATATGCAGAAGAGCAGCAAGAATTGGTAAAATTTGCAAAATTTTATAAAACTTTGTCAAAATTTGCTAAAAAACTACGCAAATAAAAATAAACAATACAAAATTATCAAAAATCATCAAAAATTTTCAAAAAAACACAAAATTTAGGTAAACTAGAATAAAAGATCTTAAAACCTGATAAAAAACTAAAAATTTGAAAAAACTGCTAAAAAATTTCTGGATTTTACAAATCCCCGGAAACAACATAAATTACCATTTAAAAAATTGCAAAAATCCGCAAAATTTAGAAAAACTGGAAAAAAGCTCTTAAAACCTGATTAAAAACTGCATGTTTTTAAAATTTTGAAAAAGTTAAGAAATTTCTGAATTTTTGCTAAAATCTGCGGAAATAACAAAAAACTACAAACATTATTAAAAATCATCAAAAATTTGCAAAAACCCACAGAATTTAGGTAAACTAGAATAATAGCTCTTAAAATCTGATAAAAACCTACTAAAGATGTGAAAAAATTGCTTGGTAAAATCTGCGGAAATGAAAAAAAAACTTCAAAAATTACCAAAGATTTTCAAAAATTTGCACAAATCCGCAAAATTTAGAGAAACTGGTAAAAAGCTCTTAAAATCCGATAACAACCTGCAAGTTTGTAAAAATTTAAAAATATTGTTAAAAAATTTCTGGATTTTGCTAAAATCTGAAAAAATAACAAAAAACTACAAAAATTAGCAAAGATTTTCAAAAATTTGCATAAATCCGTAAAATTTAATGAAACTGGAACAAAGCTCTTAAAATCTGATGAAAATCTGCAAGTTTGTAAAAATTTGAAAATATTGCTAAAAAATTGATGGACTTTGGAAATACAGAAAAAAACTATAAAAATTATCAAAAATTTGCATAAATCCACAAAATTTAGGAAAACTACACTAAAAGCACTTAACAATTATCAAAAACCATCAAAAATTGTAAAAATTCGCAAAACCTAGGAAAAGCTCTTAAAATCGTATAAAAACCTGCAACATTATAAAAATTTGAAAAAATCGCTAAAAAATTGATGGACTTTGCTAAAATCTACGGTAATAGAAAAAATTAAAACAATTATCAAAAATTCGCATAAATCCGCAAAATATAGGAAAACTGTAAAATCTGATGAAAACCTGCAAGTTTGTAGCAATTTAAAAAAAATGTTAAAAAATTTCTGGATTTTGGTAAAATCTGTGGAAATACAAAAAACAACTACAAAACTTATCAAAAATTTGCAGAAATCCGAAAAAAATTAGGAAAACTGGAAAATCTGATGAAAACCTGCAAGTTTGTAAAAATTTGAAAAAACTGCTAAAAAATTAATGGATTTTGTTAAAATTAGGAAGTGGCGGTTTTCACCAATCGATTCTGTGGTTAATTCTTAAGAGCTCGTCTGTGACACTTTTTTCAAATTATTTTTAATAAATGTGACTTTTTTCAATTGAGTAGAGGGTAGGATTACTTAACATTAACCGGAAAATATTAAAAAAACAATTTTTATACCCAATTTATTAGAATACAAGCACATTTTCCTTAGGTAATTTTTTAACCGGCAACCACGAAAGTCACATGGTATGCGGGCCTTTTAATAAAAAAAAATATAGCAACATTTCATTTACTAGATGTTCAGAAATTCGGATGAGATTGACTAGCTTTATTTAAATAAGAAAGTAACATTATTTCCTGTACTTAAGGACTAAAGTTAATCCTGATTTGAGAACTTACATATCCGGAAGTCATCATTAAATCATTAATGATTGATCCGGAAATATCTTCCCCAAGGTTGTATCCCGTGGTTTGGTTTTATACAATAGCCAGTGGAGTAGATCATTAGTTATTTAGAGTAAAAATATAAAAATAAAATTGGTAGTGGCGACAATATAAATAAAATTTAAGAAATCAAATTATAAATACATAACATCATTAAAAATTTTGATATATTATGTGGTAGTTTATATCTGTAGAAAAAAATTTCGGCGTTTACCTTTTTGTACTCTGTTTCATTTGTTTTTAAAAAAATTCTATTCTTGACAAAAGCTTTTGAATTTAATCGAATTTATTAAATTGTGAAAAAAATATTAAAAATATAAAAGATGATGCCAAAAATACGTAAATAATGATTATAAAACAATATCAAAAATGTATTGAATGATATCAATAATAGGATTTTAAAATATTGAAATAATGAATTTTAAAAATGCCATATTTTTTTACTTTAAGTTAATGGTTTTATTAATATTTTTGCGAATTTAATTTCAACAGAAATAAAAAATTAATTTTGAAATGGGTATTGCTTTTTTCAAAATATTGTTCATCTGTATTTTGAAAACAAAAAAATACAAATGTATTTTTAGTAGTTATTGATTATTAAATTTAATTTAGTTCTAAAAGAAATTTCCTGTCAGTTGGGTTAGAGAACCTGAAAATATTTACATGATAATACTCTTCATTTATATATAAAGTCATTTCAAGGTCATTATAGAAAAATCCCAATTTCTTTCATTTCAGGGCAATTTTTCAACAAATATGGTCGTGTGATACATCGTAACAACGATATTGACAAGCAGAATGCGATAGCTGACAAAATTATACAGGGTACCATTGAAAAGTAGAAACTTGGTACCACTTCCGGAAAAACCGAAAGTGATATTTTCGATTAATGGTAGAAATGTTAATAAATATATAATTATCCCAAATATCAATCCTTACCTTTAAAATTAACGAGCTTATTGAGTGTACTCTAACATCGCTGTCATCCGGTATATAGGTATAATTTATTTGCCCGTTATTAATCTCCAGGTCATAACCGGCGTAGCGCCCCTATTCCCGGATCTGGGTCCCGCCATTGAATCAATTGCAATAGGTATATTTAAAAGGTATATAAACAGAGCCATGAAACCTGACTATTTAATTGAATTGAATAAAATTCATGAATCTTTGTTTTACTGCTATACATATATTAGTAAACTTGCAGTCCCCTTGATTTTAAAATAAAAATAAATAATATAAAAGACATTTGATACTTATTGCAAAGTAAAAAAATAGGCTGTTTCACCAAAGAACTTTCCCGGCTCGGCTGTGGAGAATATGATTATCTTTATTACCAAATACAAAATTTCTGAAGGGGAAAATGATATAAAAATGAATTAAATTGCTGGAAAATAAAAATAGGTAAACAGTGCAAAAATACTCAAAAATTACTTAAAATGAGAAACGCTAAGTTGCTAAAAATGGCAACAAGTTATTATAAATAGCAACAAGGTAACGAATTATTTCAAAAAAAGACAAAAAAATTGTTAAAAATGATGGAGAATTGCAAAGTTTCGGAAAAAAATAAAACTATAAGAAAAAAACAGTGAAAATAGGCAACAATCAAAAATAGCATAAACGTACAAAATAAAAGACAAGTAAAGGGAATAAAAGCAAAAAACGCCAAAAAAGGAAAAAAAAGACAAAATAAAGGCAAAATAAAGGCAAAATAAAGGCAAAATAAAGGCAAAATAAAGGCAAAATAAAGGCAAAATAAAGGCAAAATAAAGGCAAAATAAAGGCAAAATAAAGGCAAAATAAAGGCAAAATAAAGGCAAAATAAAGGCAAAATAAAGGCAAAATAAAGGCAAAATAAAGGCAAAATAAAGGCAAAATAAAGGCAAAATAAAGGCAAAATAAAGGCAAAATAAAGGCAAAATAAAGGCAAAATAAAGGCAAAATAAAGGCAAAATAAAGGCAAAATAAAGGCAAAATAAAGGCAAAATAAAGGCAAAGAAGTTCAAGAAAGACTAAAAAAGTAAAAAAAATTTTTTTTAAATTTTCAAAAAGCAAAAAAAAGACAAAAAAACAAAAATTTTAAGGCCAAAAGGTCATTTTTTTTTAAAAAGCAAAAAAAAATGGCAAAAAAGTGGTAAAACGGCCAAAAAGGGTATAAAAAGCCAAAAAAAAAGGCAAATCGAGTCAAATAAATGCAAAAATGGCCAAAAAGCCAAAAAAAATAAAAAGGGTAAAAAGCTAAAAAAAAGAAAAAGATAAAAAAAGCAGAAAAACAAGAAAAAAGGGTAAAATAAAGGCAAAAACATGGCAAAAAAAACGAAAATGGTAAAAGAAGGCACAACAAAGGCAAAAAGAAATAGCCTTATTAACGCCAAAAAATGGGCAATTAAAAAAAAAAATAGGGTTCAGTACCAAATGTAGAATATAAGCCAAAAATTCTTGGTAAAATGATTTAAAGAACTAAAAAGAAAAATTACCAGGCGCATGTGCGTTCGACGAAGAAAACAAAATTATGAGACGAAAAATGCATTTCCTAACAAAATTAATAATAGCACAGATAAAAGTAATAAAATATCGAATATCACAATCCGCATATATACTTAGATATATTAACCAACTTTGAAATGCTACGAACAAATTTGTTAATATCAGCGTAACCAACAAAGATAGAAAAAAAATTATAAGATGAAAAATGCATTTTTTAATAGAACTAATACGATTGCATGTATACGATATACGTAACAATAAACATTATCACCAAATTTCAAGTTTATAGGTCAACGGAAAGTTAAAAAATTCTTCGGAACAAAATTTTGTAAAAAATGCTGACTTTGGCGGCGTCTCATGCCTACATTTTGCAATATTTTTTAAAACAAAAACTATGCCGTTTATCTCCTCAATGAGCTCTATTCAACGATACCTTACTTGCTGGGGTGGGCCAATTTTTTTTTCAGCGCCCCCCTTTAGTTGTATGGGAGCCCCCCTTGAAAACTTTCAAAAATATTTTTTACAGTTTATATGGCTTTGGGTCAACAAGATGCATAAACTGTGCAAATTTGAAGTCTCTAACTCCAACGGTTTAGCTGCTAGACCGGTGTGACAGACGAACGGACGGACGGACGGACACGCGAGTGAGAGCAATAGGGTTCCGTTTTGACCCTTTGGGGTACGGAACCCTAAAAAGGGACATAATAAATAAGCCAAAAATATGCCAAAAAAGTAAAAAAAACCGGTTGTGTCACCCTAAAACTTTCCTGACGAGTATCCACAAATACTTTTTCAAATATTTCAAATTTTGACATTTTTTTATCATTGACATGTGACAGTTGGAGAAATAATTTTGACTGTTCTGAATAGAGTTTTTCAAGGGCTTTCAAAACTTTCTCTTCGCGGAGGTGGGTCGGGAAAGTAAAAGGTGACTTTATCAAAAGAAATTTTAAATAAAATATCCTGTATTAAATTTATTTACCCAATTTTATAGACAGTTATTGCAATTACATTTTAAGTTCAATACTTTATATTGAAAATTTCTAAACACTACCTCGTATTTAATACAAAGACGTTTTTTATCTTTTTCTGTAATCTTTACGTAATTTACCAGAAAGTATCAGAGAGGAAGAGTTCAAGTAAAAAGGTTATTAACATTGACAGAATATGTTTACATATGTCAAAACTAAGGGGTTTTAAATTAAAAATGTTACAATCTGTATTTAAATTAAATAAAGAACGTCTGTATTTTATTAAAAGAAAATATTTGACGTTATTTTTAATGCATATGCTTACATGTCAAATAAAGAAAAACTTTATTAAAGTATCAGCAAAACGGAAGGTGCAGTTTTTATTAAATATGAATATAATTTTTGTAAATTTTCATACAAATAAAATAAATAACCAACCATCGACCGTTGTGTTAGTAAACATTTAATTTAATTTTAAGAAATTCATATTGAACAAACGAGATTGGACTTACAAAATTTAAAAAATCTTGACAAAATTTCTGTTAAGTAGCATTAATTTTCCATTTTAAAATACCATACAAAGGTAAGAATATTACCATAGAATATTTAAATTTTAGTTTTCTTAAATCTTTAAATATCGTAAAAAATCGGTTGTGTCGCCCCAAAACTTTCCCGACGAATATCCACGAATACTTTTTCAGATATTTAATGTTAAAGTTTCAAGTTTTGACATTTTTTATTTTTGACAGGTGGCAGTTGGAGAAATAATTTTGACTGTTCTAAATAGAGTTTTTCAAGGGCTTTCAAACGACATATTGCATGTCCAATTCCGTGACATATTGCACCTGTCATTTTTTGATAGTGGTACTTCCGTTTGACAGATGTCGTACAAAATGTCGTACTAATGGGTTCTTCCGACGGGTAACCCAAACCCCTATACCAAATTTCAGCTTAATCGGATTAAACGTGTGGCCGCTATCGTGGAAGAATACACACACACACACACACACACACACACACACACACACACACACACACACACACACACACACACACACACACACACACACACACACACACACACACACACACACACACACACACACACACACACACACACACACAGACCGACAGACAGACTTCCATCTGGAAATGGTCTTAATCGTCTCAGGGGACCCAAAAATGGATATTTCCGTTTTTATCTCGATTTTTTTTTTTAGCTCGTTCACAATACTTTCCCTTCTAGGAGGTGGGTCGGGAAAGTAAAAAAACAAAATTAAAGATTACAAAAAATATATTTAAAACAATATAAAATAAAAATAACTATAATAATAAAAAATAAACTTGTAAATTACAAGGGAGTCAAACTATCAGGAGGAGTAATATTTCCCAAACATTGTCCATGATGTTCCCACTGAACATTAACTTCAGAATTATATTCACTTCTATGTTCATAAGCATCATGTTCTTCATTACTTAATCTAGGTACAGTTTCTTTTTTAACGTTCAAATAAGGCTGATATAGCGGCTTGGTTCCTTCTTCTTGGTAAGAATCATAGTTATTAATAGGGTAATAATTAACTGTAGTATTATAAGGATATGATCCTTCTACTTGAGTATCTATATAAATATTTGGTACACAATTTGGAAGATACTGACTAGAATAACTTGGTTTTTCTCTATCCCATTGTGGACAATAAGATGGAGAACTATAATTCGGTAAAGTCTGAGGTATATACTGATTTTGAGTAGATATTGAATGCGTAAGAAGTCGATCTACTATAACAGAATCATCGTTTTTAATTTGTAATCTAGATTTCGTTCCAGGACTAGAATTATTCGATGAAGACGATAATACAGGCGAAGCTCTATGATCTGGTGTACCAGGTTTGCTCTTTTGATCTTTTTTATATTTCATTCTCCTATTTTGAAACCATATTTTTATTTGTCGTTCACTGAGGTTCAACGTTTGTGCTAGTTGGATTCGTCTAGGGCGACATAGGTATTTATTGTAATGGAATTCCTTTTCTAGTTCTACTAGTTGGGATGAAGTATAAGCTGTTCTGGCACGTTTCGGACTGTTCGTGTTGATTGGTACTTTCGGACTTGGTAGTGGATGTGGACTTTTGTCGCAATCTATAAATTACAAAAATATTAGAACAACTCATTTAATCAAAATAACTTAAAATATTGAATATATCAGAATCAGCAAACATTTAAATAGCTGATTCTGGGAGTTGTTTTTTAAAGACGATAAACCCGGAGTTGAGATATTTATGCTTATACCGCCGTTTAAAAGTCTATCGTTATTTACACATTATTAGAATGGAAAATTACCAAAAAAATATAAACAAATTACCTAAAGGCGACAACAAACTGACCTGTAATAAAGGATCATGAGATTTATGTTGTAGTAAATTGTTATCAAAACCGCAAGGAATTTTATTTCTTGATGATATTTTGTATTACTAAGTATTTTTTTTTGATTTGCAACATTTTAGATCTCGTAACTTTGAGTAGTAATTTCGACAAATCGGTAAAAATAAAAAATGTAAAAAAACTGGAAATTATATATTAATACGCAAAGAGAAAACTTCGGGCTCCTTTTTAAGCTTAATGTGCAAACGGATGAGTGTGAGATTTTGCATAGTTAAAGTTTATATGCAGAGTGCAGAAAGCTAAAGTTAATATATAATTTGTGTTACAAATAAATTCAAAATAAATCAAATTAAATATAATATAACTTTCATTTTTTATTTTAAATTTTAGACTATTTATTTTTATATGTACGATTGCCGAGTGGGCCAAGGGACTAATATTAAAATTCCAACTCTCGAAGGCGGGTTAGAATCCTAAACATGTCACTTTTTTATTTTTGTTTAGAAAAAAATTTTTCCTTTAAAGTGAAAATTTCTCTGGGCGAGTTGGACGATTTTTAGTTGGAAAATTACGAAAAAGTAGAAAAAATGGTGAAAGTAGAAAAATAGGAAAAATAGAGCAAAATAGGAAAAAATATAAGAATTGAAAAAATAAGAAAAAGAGGAAAAAAAAAAAGAAAAAAATGGGAAACAACAGAAAGTGAGAAATAAATAGAGCAAATAGAGAAAAATAATAAGTAAAAAAAATAGGAAATAATATGAAAAAATATGGAAATATAGGAAAAATGGGAAAAAATAAAATAATATAAAAACGTAAAAGAAACAGAGAAAAATAGAAAAAATTGGAAAAAATAAGCAAACATTGAAAAAAAAAACAGGAAAAATAGATAAAATGAAGAAAAATAGAAAAAATGGTAAGCAATAGTAAAAAATAAAAAAAACGGGGAAAAATATGGAAAATGAGAAAAAATATAAAAAAATCGGAAAAATAGAAAAAAAAACAGAAACATAAACAGTAATAGGAAACAATACAAAAATGGGAGAAAATATGGAAAAATGGGAAAAAATAGGAATAAATAAAAAATTGAAAAATATAGGCAAAAAAATGGGAAAAGTAGGACAAAATAAAGAAATCCAGAAAAAATGAGAAAAATTGGAAAAATCGAAAAAAATCAAGAAAAACAGAAAAAAATAGACAAAAATGCAAAAAATTAAAAAAAAAGAAATATAGGCAAAAATATAAAAATGGAAATAAATAGAAGAAAATAGAAAAAACAGGAAAAAACAAGAAGGAATATGTAAAAATAGGAAAAATTGGAAAAATTTAAAAAAAACCATGAAAAAGTAGTAAAAAATAAATACAAATGGAAAAAAATATGAAAAGATAAAAAAAATACAAATAGTGAAAAACATGAAAAAATAGGTGTATAGACATAAAGTTTAAATTTTAATGAATTACGGTCGAATTTCGACTACTGAGTGACTACTAGTTGGACAAAAATGGAAAGAAAAAAAATGGAAAAAATTTAGCAAATAGACAAATATAGGAAAAATGGGTAGAAATAGGTAAAAGTAGAAAAAAATAGGAAATAATGTTGAAAAATAGGGAAATATAGGAAAAATTAGTAAAATAAAAAAATATAAAATCGTAAAAAATTATTGAGAAATAGAGAAAAATAGTAAAAATTGGAAAAAATAAGCAGACATTGAAAAAAAACAGGAAAAATAGGTAAAATGGGGAAAAGAAAAAATAGTAAAAAATGGAAGAATGGAAAAAATAGAGAAAAATATGGAAAATGGGAAAAAATATAAATAATCGGAAAAATAGAAAAAACATGGTAAAAACAGAATAATAAATAGAAACAGGAAACAATAGGAAAATGGGAGAAAATTTGGAAAAATAGGAAAAAAATTGGAATAAATTAAAAATAGAAAAATATAGGCCAAAATAAAGGAAACCAGAAAAATGACAAAAATAGGAAAAATACAAAAAATCAAGAAAAACAGAAAAAAATAGAAAAAACCAAGAAATGGGTAAAAATTGGAAAAAATAGAAAAAACCATGAAAAAGTAGAAAAAAATAAATACAAACAGAGAAAAAAAATTGAAAAAATAAAAAAAAATCCAAATAGAGAAAAATATGAAAAAATAGGTGTATAGACATAAACTTTAAATTTTAATGAATTTCGACCACAGGGTGACTACTAATTGGACAAAAAAGGAAAGAAAAATGGAAAAAATGGGAAAAAAAAATTAAAAACAAAGAAAAAAATTAGAAAAAAAAAGAAAAAAGAAAAAAATTAGAAACAACCGGAAAAATCGTACAATTGTGCAACATTCCATTTGTTGGCCTCAAAATTATTTGCTATAATAAAGAATCGGTTTTTACTAATTTTTAGCAACAAAAATAATTAATATTCGGGTCAAACGAACAACAAATATTATTTTTTACTAAAATCAATTGTTATAATTTTTTAGAAAGTCCCAAACCATATTTTTACATAAAAATAAAATAAAAATTCCTACCTTTGGTACTAATAGGCATGGAATGATTTTCGTCCTGGTGGTTCATTTCAAATGGAACATGGACACTAAAATATTGCCGTTCATAATTCACAATGACTGGATTATTCTGATTGTATGAATAATTTTCGTCAGACTTTTCATTCCATTTTGGTATTTGTAAATTATCCATGTGCTGAAACTTTAAAATTAAATAAGTTTATGTTGCAACAATTTATAATAAAATTTTCCATTTCTTATATATTTTACCCCCAAAAAATATGGTTAAAGAACCCAACACTGAATGTTAAGAAGTTGGGCCATAGTTATATTATTTTAAATGGAACACTGTGTTTTTTATTGGAACGAAGTTACTTAACGCTGTAGGGGTTAATTGGTAGAAATCACCACGTAACGAAAAAACGTAATGCCCCCTCCAGACGACATTCCCTGTCTTTCTCTTTCTCTCTGTCTCTTTCTACATTATGAATTGTTTCTTTTTTATTTTTAATTATTTTATAGAGAGAGATTTTTTTGATTTTTATAATTTTTTCTGATTTTTTTTCTCATTTTACTGATTTTATTTTTCGTTTTTTTCTGATTTTTTCCGGAGTTTTTCTAATTTTGCCTCATTGTTATGTCTTTATTTTTATTTCTTTCTTTTGCTTTCTAATTTTTTTTATTCCTCTGATTTTTTGCAATTTATTACAATTTTTTTGAATCTTTTTTTTTGGTTAACAATTGTTTCCGGTTTTTTGGTAGTTCTATGTTTTTTTGCTACTGCTTGCGATATTTTTCGATTATCTCATTTTCTCTTTTTTCTGATTTTCTGTTTTTTTTTGGATCTTTTCCAATTTTTACTCTTTTTTTTCTCGTTGTTCTATTTTTTTGTTATTTCTTTCGTTTTATAATTTGTTCTTATTCTTCTGATTTTTTGCGATTTTTTTTGGATTTCGTAGCGATCATTTGCAATTTATTACAATTTTTTTAAATTTTTCATTTTTCAATTTTTTTTTAATTAACAATTGTTTCCGGTTTTTTGGTTGTTCTATGTTTTTTTCGATTGCTTGCGATATTTTTCGATTTTCTCTCTTTTTTCTGATGTTTCTCATTTTCTGTTTTTTTTTTCGATTTTTTCTATTTTTTACTCATTTTTTTTTCTCATTGATCTATTTTTTTGTTATTTCTTTCGTTTTATTATTTTTTCTTATTCATCTAATTTTTTGCGATTTTTGGGGGTTTTCGTAGCGATTTTTTGCAATTTATTACAATTTTTTTAAATTTTTCATTTTTTAATTTTTTTTAGTTAACAATTGTTTCCGGTTTTTTGGTAGTTCTATGTTTTTTGCGATTGCACGCGATATTTTTCTATTTTCTCTTTTTTTTGAGTTTTCTGATTTTCTGCTTTTTTTCGATTTTTTCTAATTATTTCTCATTGATGTTTTTTTATTTATTTCGTTTTATGATTTGTTCTTATTCATCTGATTCTTTATGATTATATCCATTTTCTTTTGAGATTATATTGCGGTTTTTTTTTGGGATTTTGTTGCGGTTTTTTTGAAATTTTTTGCGATATTTTTGGATTTCTTGCGTTTTTTTGCGACTTCTTTTTACTTTTTTTTTGCAATTTTTCGCGTTTTTTAATAAATATAATTATTTTTTAAAAAACCCTATTAATTTTAACATTCTGTAGAGGCTAAACTAGTTAGGGTAGAAAATTAGAGTTTTGACAGACGATATTTTTATATTCCTATTGAAGGTAAAATGATGTTCAGGATTATTTTATAAAATAAATAAAAAATCTAAACAATGGCGTTAGTAAATACGTCAAACAAATTAAAAAAATCTCTTAAACATTAAATAGTAAAAATCAGGAAAAACTACTTAATAATCTACTTTATCTAATTGAAATTTTATAGATGGAAATTTAGACAGGTAGAAATTTTTCCACATTATTCTGTAAACAATTTTAAATGAATAATGGAAGTATTGAATATTATACCAGGTGTTTAAAAAAAATCACCGGATTTGAATGACTTGTTTTTATAAAAACAGATCCAATTTCCTCCCCTAATTTATAATTCATGCAAATACTGTTTCCTGTCAATTAAATATTTTAAACAAATCAAAAGTTTTCATTTACCACGTTGTTTTATTAGTTTTATATATGTACCAATTATTATTTTGATTTTTTTAAGCATTTTAATAACAATTGTCTATGCCACAAATAAATAAAAGTTTATTTCAAAAAACCGGTTATTACTTGTTTTATAAAACTGATTTTTCAATTACAAAATTTTTAGTATTTTATTGTTAAATTAGTACGGATCTGTACATTTTTATTTAAAAATCTAAACGAAAATAGAAACACTTTTTAAAAATTGGTTAATTAACAATTTAATTTTATTTCTTGTATTTTTTAGTATTTAAATAAAAATGTACAGGACCGTACTTATCATTACAGATAATCCTTAATAATAATATTTATTTAAAGATTTCGCTTACCATATGGTTATCTTCGAATTTATATTGAGTACTGTATTGTGTATCTTTCAAGTTGTTTTGATTATCCCCAGGGTTGAGATAATTGTTATCGCTGATTCCGTTGTAGGATGGTGGTGATTTCGTTTCGCTGGAACTTGGCGATATTGGTTCCGTCAAAAGCATATTACCATATTCTTCTTCACTGACAGCCGTCATCGCACTAATTTCTATTCAAATTAAAAGAAAATTATCAATTGTTGGTATTTATAATGACATTCTATCACCACGCCTACTTCGGTTATTAATTAGGATTTTTATAGTTCAAACCAATCATTTTGGTTTGGGTGTTTTGTTTTTAGAAATTTAAAAAGTTTAAGTTGTGGGTTTTTCTGTAAAAACGTAAAAACTCTATCATGAATTTTTCTTTAACGACTGTCAAACAACTACTGAATCGATTTTAACGAAATGTTCACCAAAAACTAATTTATGTATTAATTTGGAGTTAATTAGTTAAGAATAAGTTAAGGGTAATTACGGTGAAAGAATTTAAAAAAAAGTAATTATTACTGAAAACAATGTATTTTTGTAATTGCTACTTGTTTTATTTCACATATTTAACTAATAAATATGAGGGAAAATTAAACTAAATAAAATTAGAATAAGAAAAATGAAAATCAAAAATTGTAATTTTGTACATGACCTAAAAACAATGAGAACAGCAAAATGTTAATTTCAAATCAAAAAATATATGCAAATCATTTAATAGGACTTTCTAGGTTACCTTTTGCTGGTAAAAGATGCAAAATTATTACTCATATTAATAATGTCCGACTGGAACTTGTGCTACCAGTTGAGTTAGAATTAATTTCCCAGTATTACTTATAAATATAAAAAACAATAATAAATTCTCAATGGATCCTTGAGTAGCACCTATAGGTCAGTTTTTTTTTAGAAGAATTAAAATCATAGCATTGAACCGATATTTGTCGTTTTGATAGATAATACTTCAAAACAAGAACAGACTTTTGAGCTAGTCCTGAAATTACATTATAGGCGCCGGGTCAACGCCTAAAAAACTTTGTGATATCCTAATCATTAAGACTTCGTATATATGTTCTTTATGTCAAGTCGGAAAAATGTTTTGTTTAGAAAATTCTGGGTAGGGGGGTGTTTCCTTTTACATAAAACTCTTTAACTTTAGCAGGTCCGATAACAAGTATCCCTCTAAAAATTTGTCGGATAAGGTTACCAGTATTTTTCAATATTTTCATTTAACGATTCTAGAAAAATCAGCTGCGAGGTACTAAATCTTATGATGTCATAACTTTGCCATATTTGGGGTACCTGGGGCGCCAAAATACTAAAATATTTGTCGGACAATATTTTTCTCGCTTTTAAATTAAAAAAAACTTCCGATTGAAAGAAAAACTGTGTTTAAGTCATTAATTTTCCTTGTGCATTAAAGGAATGAGTTTGCGAAGGACCAGAAAAAAAACGCCCCCCTACCCAGAATTTTGAAAATAAAACATTTATACACGAAGTCTTAACGGTTAGGTTATTACAAAATTTTATAGGCGTGGGCCCGAGGCTTAATATAGTTATTGTTTTTCATATTAAAAATAAGCAATATTTCAGTAATTTTTCCAATAATTAGAAAATATAAAAAAATTAATGCTAAATTTAATTCCATTCATGACAGACCACATTTTTGATTGAAATTTTTTAGTGATTGTAGAAAATTTCCCTCTTTTTATCTAATAGAAAAAATTGAATCAACGTCGCTTTTAATAATTGCGTTGTAGAGTATATACAGGGCGATCAACTTGTACTCCGGAGTTTTGAGGGATACGGAAAAGAGGTTTAAATAAAAATTATTTACAGAGTCAAGCTCCGCATTTTAACATTATTTCGTAATATACAGGCTGTTTCATATAGTCACAACATATCAAAATTATGTTTTTTTTAATGGAACGTTCTATATTACAATGATCGGCATTTAATCATTAATTAAAACTTTTATTACTCTATCTCAATTTAGGAGTGGGTTCAGATCTAAATAATAAAAAAAACTCATAAAATTTAACAAAATAAATTGTGAATAATAAAATTTAGTGCCCTGCTAATTTCCTCTTCTTTTTTGACGTTAATTTTGTATACTACCTCTTCTAACTTCTTAATTTTTCTATTATATTTCTAATTGTTGTTATTCTTCTCTATAACCATTTGTACCATTATATCTCCTCATTATATATTCCCCAACCATATTTCTTCTGTACCAATACTTTTTGTTCATCTTCTCTATTTATTACTAATTTTTCTAACTTGCTTTCTTATATTTCTTCTTACCCTAGTTGTGTTTAATAATAAAACTTTTTTATTTCATTTTCACAAATCTTTATTATAACATTTAAAAATAATATCTTTGACAAGTCGTATATCCAAAAATAATATGACTTTTCGGGTGGAGCGCTTTTCGGCACAGTGGTTAGTTTTACCCGAATTTAATCTTTTGTACCCTCTAAAGGTGTAGGCTTTTTGGGCACGAAAGCGGGATTAAGGTTTCTAGGAAAATGAAATAGGATTATTTAAATATTAAATAAAATTTTGCAGTTTAAATAAAATTATTGTCAAATTATTGGTTTTATGAATGGGGTTGTCTTATATTACTACTCTAATACTCTTAATTGGTTATATTCAAATTTATCTATGTTATTCTCGATATGTAATTAAATATATATGTGAAATTAAATAGTACACATATGTCATGCAAACTTAAAAACTCGAATCATAAAAAACATCATGTGTATTTAACGAATTTAATAAAACAATACAAAAATAACGCACTTCAATATATTAATTTATTGAAGCAGTTTCGTGTCATTATGAAAGTATAATATAATTTTTATTCGGTATTTTATATATTTTATATTTTTTTTAGTGTTGTATTTTTGTATACTTTTTAATCGGTATTTTATGTAGCTATTTTATATTTTTCTTACTGTTGTATTTTTCTAATAGTATATTTCTTGTGATTTTTCATATTGTTTTGTATTAATTATGAGTTTTTTTAATTTGTTTTAAATATAGTTTAAATAAAATTTTTGTCGAATCATTGTTTTTATTTGATGAAAAAATTCTTTTCAAATCAAACCGAGATTATTTATTTGAAAAAAAAATCTTTACTATACAAATCAAATGATGGATATTTATTCGGACAAAAAAAATTAAAAAAAAATCACTGAAATTATTCCTATTATTTATTCTTAAAAATATTTGAATCAAAAGGATTAGTTACTTTATGGTCGATAACCACTGTGCCCAAAAGGCCCAAATAATTTTAAAACTTGAAGCCAGAAGACCGGTAGGATTACGGGACCCCGCTGATAAAATTGACCGCTGGGACCAAATGAACAACACCCGACTTTTCTTATTATTTTTCCGTCTCTAATTAATTCTGACCCTCTTTTATTTTAAAAAACTCTTACTTGATTCTTCAAAAATTTTCCCAAAATTTTTTTAATACTGAATGATTTGTAATTTTCAAAGTTAAATTTTAAATAATTACTTTTCCAAATAAAAATTTTGTTTTTAGTAACATTTCTTAAGACTCCTTTATATATTCAAAATTGTTGATTAAAAAAAATTGATTCTTTATAAAAACCTTTCACATTTAATGAGAACTGATACAAAATGATATTATCTCGAATTTGAATTTGGCTCATTTCACATATTCCGGCAATGTAGGTTTTTATAAGATTCTACAGGGTGATTTTAAAGAGTGGTCACTTTTATGTGAAGATCGTAATGAAGGGTGAGGATTAATATCTCAAGAGCAGAATAATTTCGTAGTAGTTTAGTTTTGTTGCAACTCATGTTTTTGATATCTTTCAGTTTGTATATAGGGTGACCCAATACTCACGACCATGATTTTCTCAATTATTTAAAATGGAACACCTTGTATATCATTTTCTGATAAACTACTTACAAAATACTTTTACTTTTGTTAATTATGCCCTATACCTGAATGTTACACTCGTACAGTTATTTCCATTTATTTTTAATAATAAAACGATATTTTTGGAAAATACTGAAAGTTTTTTAGAGCGTTAATTATAAATATTCTAAAAATAAAAAACAAAACTACAGATTGTTTTATAGCAAAAAACTTAACAGAGTTGTATTCGATTTTCAAATGACCTCTCCACATTTTTAGCCATTTGAATACTAATATTTTGGAAAGCAACCCGAATTCAATTTTTCATGTCCTCTCAGGTATTTTATACACCTCATTTCTCACATACCTTGACAGAAAAAATCTACTTTTCTAAGTCTATAGTTTCAAGCTGGCCACTGAATTGGTCCTCCCCTACCTATCCATCATTGATCATCAAGTTGACCATAAATAATAAGTATTGGAGCCCCATCATATAGATACCACATTTGCTGACGAATACGAAGAGGAACATTTTCAAAAAGTACAGGCAACTGATTTTTCAAAAAGTCTAAATAAATTTCACTGTAAACTGTTTCCTCAAAAAAGTATGGTCCAATTAAATAATCACCAACAATACCATCCACAATCTTTAAAGACCATTTTGTTTGAGAAACAGCAACTATCGTATAAGGATTTTCTCTGGCATAATAGTGAAAATTATGTCGATTTAAATAACAATTTTTATGGAAAAGTACATTAAAAAAATCTCTTTGATCAAGAAAGTTTGTTCTTCCTCAAAAATCTTTATCCAATAACTCCTGGTGTAACTGAATGTGATAAGGATGCGTCTTATCCTTTGATAGTTTTTTTGCGCACTTCCATAGCTTATTTGTTGTTCCTGGAAATTACTCGCAGATTTGTTATTTTAATTATCCATAACTGCTAATAATACATTGAGTTCATTTTATTTTTATTTTCATACGCTACATTACCTGTAGGATTAAATCGATGTATGACTTTCTGGAAATTTCTTTTTTCAGGTAATCGGCGCTCTTTAAATCTTTCATGATACACACTTACTGCTAGCAAGCTATTTTTATGACATTCACCTAGTATCCAGATCAATGGAAATCTTCATCATTCCAATTGTATACGCAAACAACAAGAAGAGCCGAATAAAAATTCAAACACTAATTGACTTTTAGTTGACAAACACACCATTACTTGGTACCTTCTGTCAAATATGGCAACGATAGACAACTCTAAGAACTTTCAATATTTACCAAAAATAATGTTTTATTATTAAAAATTAAAATAACTGTAACATTCACGTATAAGAAATGTTTAACAAAAGTAAAAGTATTTTGTAAGTACTTTATGAAAATGATATACAGGGTGTTCCATTGTAAATAACTGAGAAAATTATGGTCGTGAGCTTTGGGTCACCCTGTATACAAACTGCAAGTTATCGAAAACATGATGAGTTGCAACAAAACTAAACGACTACGAAATTATTCTGACCTTGAGATATTAATCCTCAGCTGTTGTTTTTAAATAATACAGGGTGACGATTTCATTAAGATTTTCACATAAAAGTGGCCATATCTTTAAAGTACCCTGTCGAAGCTGATAAACCATATATTGAAAAAATGAGCAAAATTAAAATTCAAGATAATATATAGGGTGTTCCATTAAAAAAACATAATAGGTATTGGTTATATGCTGTGACTTTTTAAAACACCCTGTATATTACGAAATAATTTTAAAATATGGAGCTTGACTCTATCTATAATTTTGACAGTTAAAACTTTTTTTGTATCCCTCAAAACACGTAGATATCAAACTCCGGAGTACAAGTTAATCATCCTGTATATATTTTTCTGTAAATCACTGAAATTGTGGTAAAAATCGGTTAAGCTGTTATTAGATGAAGACAAAATGTACTTCTATACATTTGATGGTTTATTCTGGTTAAAAAAAACACCCATTACGTATTTATATATTTAGATTTTAAGTATCAAATTACACATAATCCATATATCAGATGTCATTCCTGCTGTCAAAAAAAATTAATATTTTCAAAAATTATTTTGAACCTCTCAAAAGGAGAGTAATTAAAAAATGTTTTTACATATTTGAATAATAAAGCTTTTTTTTAAATCTCTTCCGTAAATAGGAACAGAAATGACCATCCTTAACAATTAAATACTCATATTTTAAGTAAACTTTCACATAGTTAGTACCAAAATATACAAAAAAATGACTTAACGTTTAAAATTAATAATTTGAGATCCGAAAAAAAATTGTTTTTAAAAAGAAATAATTGTTCAATGAAAATCGCTTTACATTTAGTAGATTTTTGCATTTAAAATGATTTTTGGGACACCCTGTATTATTTTAATGTGTGTATTTGAACACCGATTTTCTAAACATATTGTATATAATTAAATCTGTTATTTAATTTATTACTTACCAATTTATTATTATATAGGACGTCCTCTAATAAACAAAACATTTCTTAAATTCACAAATTTAGCACAAAATAAATTAATTTAGTATCAATTATTAAACACGGTTTTACTATTTATTTTGTACTGGAACTATACCTAAACTAACAGGTACAACAAGTATCTTTTGTCCGATAATTTTCATGCCTCGGGCAAAGCGATTTTAGTATCATTGTTTTTAAAATACTTGTCTAAAGTGATGACAAAAAAATTAAGGAAATAACAAAACCAAAGTATCAAATCAACTGTCACTTACTTTTAGTAAAAATCATTTTGGTTTTAATCTAATAAAATAAAGTCAAAATATATAAATTAAAAAATAAAAATATATAGTGTAGATTATTTTATATAAAAAATATCATATATTGGCAAATTATCTTATAATAATTATAAGTTTATTATTTATAATACAAAATAATTTCGCTAAAATTTATTCATTAACTATTAATTGTTCCTACCTATATTTAAATTTTTATCTATAAGACGTTTCATTTAAAACTTTAACGTTTTTTTTTTATTTACAGGCCCTATTAATAGGAACTAATAGAAAAAGGAAAATGAAATAAAAACATTTTGAGAAAATTTTTCCGCGTACTATATTAGACATTATAAAAAAAATGTGTTCAAATTACATAAATATTTTTTTCTGAAAAATGACATTAATCAAGAACTTGGTGGCTTGTTAAATCGACACTAAATGGTACTATACCGGGTGGCCAAGAATCAATGTACGCTCCAATATTTTTATTGTTTTTAAATTTAAAAATTAGGTTTTATGCTTAATGAGAAACCATCAAAAATATATAATTCAACCGAAAGTTATATTTTTATTAGTGTTAGTCTAAAAATAGCACATTATTGTCTAAACCAAATTTTTAAATTCAAAAACAACCAAAATATTGGGGGCCTATATTGAGTCGTGGCCACCCGCTATACTATAAAGACATTTTAAAGAAAAAAATTGGTTATATTGTGAAAAATTGTTCATAAAAGACATAGTTCCAGACATCTGCGTCTCGTCCTGCACAGAATCAGTAGTCGGTCATTATTTAACTAGGATTGACTCTTTAAGCCCAGACACCTTAATCTCATTGTGCGTAAACCACGAAATTAGTAATCCTACCAGAATTATATGCAATAAAAGTACACTTATTATTGCGGCGACATTAAACCGAGGATATTAGTCTACAACGACGACGACGTCTGTAGAATTTTCAAAAATTAACCTGAAGATTGACTTTTATTGTATTTTTATAATATCTTCTTAGCATTCTGGTCGACATAATACCCTAACCAGATTTTTATTACGTTTCTATATTTTTCTAAAATTTTGTCCTTTAAATAATTATTGATTATCACAAGAAATTTATAGATGATATAGGTCTTAAATTATATTATTGCTTAACCAACAATACAAATAAAGTAGGTACTATAAAATTTGTAAAAACATTTATATTCTTGACAAACTATAGAAAGCTATAAAACTTCACTTTTTGAAGGGATTTATTTTGTTAGCTGGGCTAGGGTCTGTTAGTAATGGTTCACTTTGTACAAAATTCAGTCACTTTGTACAAAATTCAATCACTTTGTACAAAATTCAATCACTTTGTACAAAATTCAGTTTGTAGAGAGATATAATTGGTTTAATCCCTACGGAACTTCACGTAAATCACTACAGATAAAAAAAAACAATAAAAATTGCACTTTTTGGTAATTAAAAGATAGAAATATATAATACTAAATAAATCACTTATGTGTTCTTTTGTTCTTAACTATTACGGTACTTTTATTTATTTTTATTGTCAGAAATTATCACGTAACGAAAAAGCGTTATGGATCCTGCAGTCAACATTCCTTCTCTTTCTCTTACTCTCTGTTTCTTTCTAGAATATGAACTTTTTCTTATTTAGAATTTTTTTTATATATCATTTGTAATAGATATTAGATAGAGAGAAATTTCTTTACTTTTATTTTTGCTCATTTTTATGATTTTTTGTTTTTTTTTTCGATTTTTTTCTAATTTTTCTCATTTTTTCTTATTCCTCTGATTTTTTGCAATAATTTGCGATTTTTTTGGATTCCACTGCGATTTTTTGTGATTTATTTCCGATTTTTTTGCGATTTATTTAAATTTAATTTTTTCTTTTTTTATGGTAGCAACTGCTTCCGGTTTTGTCTTGTTTTTTGTTTTTTCCGGTTTTTTGCTATATTTTCTAGATTTATCTCATTTTTCTGATTTTTTGTTTTTTATTCAGTACTTTTTCTGATTTTTTTTTTCGATTTTTCTCATTGTTCTGTTGTTTTCTTCTATTTCTTTCTTTTTTTCTATTTTTTTGATTTATTTTCGATTTTTTGCAATTTATTTAACTTTTTTAATTTTTTCATTTTTTATGGTAGCTATTGTCTCCGGTTTTTTCGTGTTTTTTGTTTTTTTCCGATTTTTTGCAATGTTTTATCGATTTCTCTTATATTTCTGATATTTCATTTTTTTTTCTGTATTTGTTCTGTTTTCTTTTTCGATTTTGTCTCATTGTTCTGTTTTTTTTTTAATTCCTTTTATTTTCTATTTTTTTCTTATTCCTCTAAAATTTTGTGATTCTTTTCGATTTTTTTGCAATTTTTTTTGGAATTTTGTTGAGGTGTTTTTGCAATTTTTTGCGATTTATTATCTATATTTTTCTTTCAATTTTTTCTTCAATGTCTTCTTTTTGTTTCAATTTTTCTCATTTTTTCTTATTCCTCTGATTTTTTTGCAATTATTTGCGATTTTTTGCTATTTTATTGGATTTCGCTGTGATTTTTTATGATTTATTTCCGATTTTTTGCGATTTATTGTCATTTTTTTTAATTCTTCATATTTTTATGGTGGCAATTGTTTCCCGTTTTTTGCTTGTTTTTTGTTTTTTCCGATTTATTGCGAAATTTTCTCAATGTAGCTCATTTTTCTGATTTTTTTTTAGTCTTTTTTTCTGAATTCTCTTTTTTCTCATTGTTCTGTTTTTTTCTATTTCTTTTGTTTTCTATTTTTTTATTCCTCTGATTTTTTGTGATTATTTGCGATTTTTTCCAGTTTTTTTGGAATTTTTTTGGGCTGCTTTCACAATTTTTTGTGATTTATTGCGATATTGTTCTTACCTTTTTTTACTTATTCGTTTTTTTGAGGTTTTTAGCGTTTTATTCAGTTTTTTTGATTTTTTTTCCGTATATTTTACAATTTTATTTTCAATTTTTTCTCAATATTTTCTGATTTGTCTTTCAATTTTTTCCATTTTTTTTTCTTTTATCCGATTTTTTTCAATTTTTTCTCATTGTCCTGTTTTTTGTCTAATTCTTTTTGTTTTCTAGTTTTTTGTCATTTTTTTCTGATTCTTGCGCTTTTTTAGTTTTTTTCCATTTTTCTGTTGTTTTTTTATTTTTCTGTTGTTTTTCCAAACTCCTTCATGTTAGATCTCATTTTTTCTTATCCTTATTTTTCTGGCTTTTCGATTTTTGTCGATTTCTTTCCATTTGTCTCGTTATTTTTCGATTTCTTTATAATTTTTTCATTTGGTTACAGTTATTTTCGATTTGTTGGTTATTCTTTGGTTTTTGGCAATTTTTTTCCGATTTTCCTCGTTTTTTTTTTCATTTTTCCAATTTTTTTTTTACTTTTTTTTCGATTTCTTTCGTTTTTCCAATTTTTCCCATTTTTCTCTTTTTAAAAAGTGAAAAAATAACGTAAGGAACCTCGTTCCTGACAACAAAAATTTTCAATATGGTTTTATGTTCGTCAATAGAAGCTGATTTCAAAAAGTTATAACAAATATAATGTAAACTAAATAGTTTTGAAGTTATAGAAGTTGTAGGTTTCTCAGGACGAATATGAAAATTTAAAAAAATAAAGAGTGTTCCGTTTAAAATGTATTTATATCGATATTTGAAGCTCAAAACTACTCTATTCTTTCTATATAAATGAGACATCCTGTAGTACTGAAAGTTTTTTATTATTTACACTTATTTTATTGGTTTAATTTTTTTTTTTTGGTTTTTTGTTGTTTCAGCTCAGAAATACAAATAAATTAAACTATTCGTAGCAGAAAATTTAAACTTTACCATTTTTTTACTTTTAGTAACACATAGAACATATAAAATTTTCATTAACTTCTACCGAGAGTTCTTATAAATAAAATAACTCTACCAACATCTATTAACATTATTTGCTTTAATATCATTACCATTAATTGCATTATAAATCTTCTTTACTATTATTAACAGTTTAGATGATCTGAGAATTACTTAACAGGTCTTATGCGCACACTATTTAAATATTCATTAAAATCCTCGTACTAATTAAGTGTTTATTATCCTATAAAATAAATATTATAGTTAGAGGATTAATGTTTAACTATTTAAAATGTTTTTAATTTTATCAGTTCGTTCATTGATGTTCTAAGAGTGTTAAGTGTGTTTGGTTTGGTTTGGTTTGAATATATTCTTTAAGTATAATTTTTGTTATAGAAATCATTATATTTACCATTATAATAGTACTGTTTTTGTCTATTCTAAATTGGTTCGTACTTTTCCTAATAACCTGATATTAAAATATTTCTAATTATAATTTGCCAAAGGAAGTGGAAAAATTTACTAAAAAATATGTTGACAGTAAAACGTTTTGACTATGAATTAATCGACTTATGTCTCGAAATTTAAACGACTGGATAATTTTCAAAATATTCTTAAGCTAGACAAAATTTCCAGATATAAAAAAATTACATTTAATAATGTTTTTTACTATTTTAAATTGAAAGTTACTTCCAGAAAACCCGCCATTAACAATAAAGCCAAAACCTAGGCTACAGGATTTGTACTGTAAATTATTGATCAAATAATTTTTTCTGTTTGGATATCTTTGATTTAATAATAAACTAAGTTTTCTCAATACGAGTTTTGATTTCTAACCCCCACATTAGCAACGTAGCAGTGAATTTGTGCCGATTCTTTATGAGGAGTATAACACCCTAAATACCCTTTTTTACCTTCTTCTCGGTTTATTTGCTGAAAAAACACAAATTTGTACTCACTTAATAAATTTTAAAATAGTTAATATTAATTACTTACAACTTTAATTATCTAAGAAATGGCCAAATTTATTAAATTAAAATTTGCTTTCCGGAAAATTTTATAAAAAAGGGTTTGCCCCTTTTTCCCCATTCAAATGTAAAAAGTCCGAACGGCAATGGCAATAAAATTCAATTTCTATTGTGTATCTAATTCATATTTAGGTTACTCTTATCGCATTCTTTTGAACATAGCACGGTTACCACCTGTTAAGAAATAAAATATTTTTGAACGTTATCATTAATAATGACGTATCTATCTTTCTTTTGAGAAAAGGGTAGATTTTATAAAGATTTTAGACCTTCGTATCAAATTGAAAAATTTCTATCAACTAGTTTATTTTGGGTTAGTCTCATTTCTCACTTTTCTTATTTTTTTTTTTATTAGTTCAAATCATATACCATTTTCTTTTTCTCTTGATCTTCTACGAATTTATTAGGTATTTGACTTCATTTCAATTTTTTCATTCCACTTTTCTTTTTCGTTATCTCTTCTTAAATGTATTTGTCCTCTGGTATTGCATATCTTTAATATTATATTTTAAATATTCAATAAAAGTTTCATATTACTTTAAAATTTATATTCTACTTAACCTTCATGTATAGTAACGCACTTCCTGTCGTATCCATTTTTTTGTTTTTTTTTATTTATATTTTCTTCTTTTATTGATACTTTGATTTGTTCTTATTTTTCCTGCTTTATTTCATTATTTTTAGATTTTTATTAATTCTTTTTTATTTTACGTGTTTTTCTCTTTTAACCTTTTCTTCTCGTAAATTTTCTATTTCTATCCTTGTAGCTATTTTTTCTAGTCGTATGTTTAGTTTTTTATCTCCTCGTCAGTCTGAAATATTTCCTTCTTATTTTGTTTTATTTATCCTATTTTCTTTCCCAAATCTCACATCACTTTTTTTAATCCATTCTTTTTATTTTGTCTTTTTCTCTTTTAACCTTTTCTTCTCGTAAACTTTCTATTTCTATCCTTGTAGAGATTTTTTCTAGTCGTATGTTTAGTTTTTTATCTTCTCGTTAGTTTGAAATATTTCCTTCTTATTTTGTTTTATTTATCCTATTTTCTTTCCCAAATCTTACATCAGTTTTTGACTTTTTTATCCGGTTTTCTATTTCGTTATATTTTCTTATTATTTTTATCCATTTTTCCTTCTTTAACTATTATTTCATCTCTTCCAATATTCTCCTTTCTCCTGTTCTATTTATTAAAGTTCTATTATTTCTCTGTCACATTCTTCTAAAATTGTTTCATTTGTTTGTCCTGCTTCGAACTTCTCATCTTGTTTTTGTATATTTTATGTCATTATTGTGTTTTTATTGCTTAGTTGCCAACTACATAAAGGTGCACTTTATGACCCGTGCGAGCATAAAGACAAAAACAGTTTTTATTTAACTTATTAGTAATGTTTATTAATAAAATTAGAAATTATGAAATAAAATTATTATGTAAAAAAAATAATAAATTTTTATGTTACTGAAATCAAATTCAATGTTCCGATTTTTTTAAAAATTTATATTTTGGATGAAATAACAAACTGTTCAGACATACAAGTTTGTATACACCTCAGGCGACTTACAAACACTCGGGCCAAACGTCGTCGGGACCAAAATTAAAAATTGCATTAAGATAGAACCCTGGGCTTAGCATTTTCCTCCATGTCCCTTTGAAAACGACTAGCAGTGACGGACTCTTAATTAATAACTAATAAATACGATTCTAATTATATTAATTCTTTATTTTAGTTAATTTCCTTCTAATTAGTTCCCTACTTTTATTTTTGTCATATATTGTTTGTTTTATATTAAATGATGCACTAAACTTTTCTTTTTTCATACAAACATTAATATATATTTAATTACAATATCAAAACAACAATTTAAAGAAAAAATAATAAAAATTACTGAGACTTCTAACAAGTATGTATAGACTTCCAAAAAATTACTGAGACTTCTAAAAAGTAGGTATCGACTTCCAAAAAATTACTGAGACTTCTAAAAGTATGTATGAACTTCCAAAAAATTACTGAGACTTCTAGAAGTATGTATGAACATCCAAAAAATTACTGAGACTTCTATAAATTAGGTATCGACTTTCAAAAAATTACTGAGACTTCTAAAAGTATGTATGAACTTTCAAAAAATTACTGAGACATCTAATAAGTTTGTATATACTTCCGAAAAATTACTGAGACTTCTAATAAGTATGTATAGACTTCCAAAAATTACTGAGACTTCTAAAAAGTATGTATGAACTTCCAAAAAGTTACTGAGAGTTCTAAAACGATGTATGAACTTCCAAAAATTACTGAGACTTCTAATAAGTTTGTATATACTTCCGAAAAATTACTGAGACTTCTAATAAGTATGTATAGACTTCCAAAAATTACTGAGACTACTAAAAAGTATGTATGAACTTCCAAAAAGTTACTGAGAGTTCTAAAAGTATGTATGAACTTCCAAAAAATTATTGAGACTTCTTATAAGTTTGTATAGACTTCCGAAAAATTACTGAGATTTCTCATAAGTATGTATAGACTTCCAAAAATTACTGAGACTTCTAAAAAGTATGTATGAAGTTCCAAAAAATTACTGAGACTTTTAAAAGTATGTATGAACTTCCAAAAATTATTGAGACTTCTAATAAGTTTGTACATACTTCCGAAAAATTACTGAGACTTCTAATAAGTATGTATAGACTTCCAAAAATTACTGAGACTTCTAAAAAGTATGTATGAACTTACAAAAAGTTACTGAGAGTTCTAAAAGTATGTATGAACTTCCAAAAATTATTGAGACTTCTAATAAGTTTGTGTATACTTCAGAAAAATTACTGAGACTTCTAATAAGTATATATAGACTTCCATAAATTACTGAGACTTCTAAAAAGTATGTATGAACTTCCAAAAAGTTACTGAGAGTTCTAAAAGTATGTATGAACTTCCAAAAAATTATTCAGACATCTTATAAGTTTTTATAGACTTCCGAAAAATTACTGAGATTTCTTATAAGTATGTATAGACTTCCAAAAATTACTGAGACTTCTAAAAAGTACGTATGGAGTTCCAAAAAATTACTGAGACTTTTAAAAGTATGTATGAACTTTTTGTTTCATCAAATTTTGAAAATCTTGTCTTTTTTACAAACAGCCCCACGTTGGTGGCGACATTTATTATGAAAATATCATATACACCAATTTTCAATTACAAAAAAAAATACTAAAAAATTATTTCTTAACATAATTCTTCTTGTAATGTTATGTTTTTTTCTATCTTTCAAAACTATTATTGCGCTTAGAATTTCTTAGCTACCTGTCTTTTCTTATCATGTATGACATCTTACTTTGTTTTTTTTTATAAATAATACATTTTCTTCAATTTTTTTAAATTTAATTCTTCACATTATCCAGTGTGTCCAATTAAGTCGGAACCATAGGAAACTTGTTTATTCTTAATTTTATGAAAAAAAGTCATTCTTTATAAAAAGTACTGCATGATGTAAAACTCGAAATACAACCATTAGATATCAAATTTTTTAAGCCGGTATACAAGGTTTGTCAAAAAAATATGAATTTTACTAAAGAATAAAGTATAAGTATACCTTTATTTTTGACAATATCGAAAATTGTTATAAAGAAAAGCTGTTTAGATTTGAAAATAACATTCAAATATTCAATAATATTTATTTATATTATAAAAATATAATTAGTCAGGGCATTCTAGATTAAATGTTTATCGGTAAATTAAGAATGCTAATACAGAGAACTTAATTAAAAAAAAAGCAGATGGATAATATTGGATATCTGACAATATTTTTCAACTATGATCAACTTTTTTTAATAACAATTTTCAATATATTCTCAAAAATAACTTTTCAGTAAAATTCATATTTTTTGACAAAAGGCTGGTTGTATTTCAAGTTTTAGACCATGCAGAACTTTTTATAAAGAATGACTTTTTTTATAAAACTAAGAACAAAAAAGTTTCCCATATGACAATCAAAAATGTAACTATATTACCTAATTACAAATATAATTCCAAAAACTGATAATTTTCTAAATTTGTTACCACCTGTTATACAAGAAATTTCCTTCCATGTAAATCTAGATCATGATTTTGTTTTTCCAAAAAGTGTAACAATGGTTTAAAATTCTACGAAAAACTTTAACAACTGGTGCAAATAGGTACTTATAATTTTATTTATGGCACAGGTAGATATTAAGGAGTAACCGGACTATTAACAGTATTAAGGACCTCTTAAATATCCCTTTCAGCAACCTGAGTCTCATAATTGCAGTTAATCTTATCGTAGACGATACCAACTATGTAAACAACTTTTGGTCAGAAGAAAGAAAAACAGCAAATAATTAAAAAGATTATATAATGTTACAAATAATAAAACAATAATGTATAATTTTGATTTTTGAATTATTATATTTAAAGAAAAATAAAAAGATCCAAAATATTAAAGGATATTTCTGATTCGTATTTATTTTTCCCCTACGTAAATTAAACAAACTTTGGAAAACAGAAAAATTATAACTCTTAAAAACAAACTAATTAGGTTTTAAAGTATTCTAGTATTCGGACTTTCTGAAGGAGTATACAGGGTGTTCCAACTTAAAATGTACATAGGTTACAGGCAGATAGGGAGCACCAAAGTGAATCCAAAAATCCTACTGAAGGTTGGCCCAATGTTATTTTTTACTGATATACAGGGTGTTTAATGAATTTTGGCCAAAACTTATTTCGCCCATGTTTCTGAAACTATTCGTCTTTGGCACTTATGTTTTACTAATGTTACTTGAAACAACAAACATATAAACAATAAATTAATTCCAGGACCGTAGTCAAAAAAATTATTCAATTTAATTTTTGTCAAACAACACCCTGCATATCAAAAGTTTTTAAAACGTTTAAAAGAACGGAAAATTTCATGAAAATCTGAATCTTCTAACAAATTTTCAAGAATATCACACTCACCGTGTCCTTACAGCATAATTTTGAGTTGCAAAATTTTTTGAGTACGGATCTGGAATTTATTGATTATATGTTTGTTATTTCAAGTAACATTTGTAAATCATAAATAACACATATGAATTAAATATACAAGGTTGTTTCAGAAACAAGGGCGAAAGAAGTATTGGCCAAAATTCAATAAACACCCTGTATCTCAGTAAAAAATGACATTGGACCAACCTTCAGTGTTTTTAAATTCGTTTTGGCAGCCCTTATCTGCCTATAACGTATGTACATTTTATGTTGGAACACCCTGTTATAAAAGGATTATTCAGTTTGTTTTTTTTTCTTTCAGGTAGCTGTTTTTAAAAATATCTAAGTTACAAAAATATCAATATAACAAATATTTTCGATAAGATCAATAATAAAATTTAATCCTTAAATTGTATTGACTAAAAAGAGAACTATACCAAAAGTTATCTTATGACTCACAAACAAATAACTACAGGATTATATCTATTTGAATGCGATAAACAATATTTTGAAAATTCAAGGGGTTTATTTATTTTTTTGATTTATGATATTTGTACCAATATTATAGCCCTAAAGGACAAATCTTTTATGACGTTTTTATGTTATACAGAAATATTTATCAAAAAGGACCATTAATTGTCCATAATATCCTTGACCCAAAATATGAATATATTGAACTAAATAAACTGTAAATTTTCTAGCGGAAATGGAACATACGGTATATAAATAATATTCGTAAAAACCTGTCATAATCAAATTGAATCAGATATTTACCAACTATTAATAGAACAAGGTAATTTCGAAAAACAAAAATTTTTTCGGTAACGACAATTTGATTGACTTTTGGTGAAAGCCTAGTCTACAAGAAAGTTCGTATATTTGGTCGATGTGTCTTGTGCAACTGACGATTTTATCAGATATTCATAATTACTAATAAATACGAAGTAATATTGAAACCACTAACGATCATTATTTTATAATTCTAGTCTGGCATTTGACAGACGTCGAAATTTGGTTTGACTGTCGCCAAAATGGCATTGCAAGTGGAAGTCATTAGAAAAACCAATTATGGCTAATTTTATATATAATTTACTGCATATTATTATTTTTTGTAACAATAGCATATTTTTTTCATAAAATCTACTCTCCATGTAAGGATTTGATTTCCTAACAAAATTTTAAAAATACAGTACCGGACTTAATATTATCTTTAGGATCACTTAAAATATGTGAGTTAATTTTTACATCTCCTAGACTAATATTATATGATTGTTTTTCTCACACTTCATATAATTTTCTTCAATAGGAATATAAATAAATCTGTTGAGTTGCCCTAAAACGTTCCCGACTAGTATCCAGAGACGAATATTTTTTCAGATATTTAAGAGGAGCCAATACCATGTTGTCTTGACTGAAATTTGGACGGGCGCTCCGTTAATATTAAAGATAGGAAGCTGCGGTTTTCACCAATCGAGCTCTTCCGATAAATATTTTAAATAACATGAAAAAAATCGGATATTTTTAGTTGCTATATTAGGCGAGTTCTCGTCCAAAAACGAATAATTATGTTTTATGGCTCTCTATCCTGCTCTGCGCAGAAAAAATTGGACTAGAGAGTAGGGTTAGGTACTTAACATTAACCCGAAAATACTAAAAAAACAATTTTTCCACTCAATTTATTAGAATACAAGCACATTTTCCTTTTCCTAACAAAAGTCACATGGTGTGCGGATCTCTTAATGTTAATGTTTCATATTATGACATTTTTTATTTTTGGCAGGTGACAGTTGAAGAAATATTTTTGACTGTTTTGAATATAGATTTTTAAATCCTTTCAAATGACATATTGCAAATCAAATTCCGTGGCATATTGCAATTGTCATTTTTTAACAATGACATTTCTGTTTGACAGACGTCGAACAAAAACTAACTGATTCTTCTGACAATTAACCGAAACCCATTTTAGCAAAAATTGGTTCAAATCCTTGAAGTAACTTTTCAGGTATTTAATGTTACAATTCCAAATTCTTACATTTTTAAGTTTTGACAGATGACAGTTGGAAAAATCGTTTTTACTGTTTTGAATAGAGCTTTTCAAGGGCTTTCAAATGATATCAGTGACACTTCCTTTGACACAAAAACTAATGAGTTCTTTCAATGAATAACCCAAACCCATATAACAAATTTCAGCTTAATCGGATTAAGCGCGTGGCTTCTATCGTGAAAGAATACACAGACAGACACACAAACAGACAAACACGCAGACAGACAGATACATAGACAGACAGACACACAGAAAGACAGACTTCCATCTGGAAATAGTCTTTAATCGTCTCAGGAGACCTCAAAAATTGTACTATTTTTATCGTACAATGCACGGTTCACGAGATATTTCACAAACGTGTTTTTTTGGCCCACTAACATGAATTTACTTTCAGGCGACACATTTGAACATGTTTCAACAATAAAATGTGAAAAAAGTACCTGATTCTTGGACTATTGGTAAAATTTTCTGTTTTAGTAAATCAGATAGGCCGTTTCGAACGTAGGTATAGGGAATCCAAAGTGTTAGAGAGAGAAAGGATGCAGAGTTTTAATATACAAGCACGAGAGAAAGCTATAACATCTATTTCTGATACTATTGGTCCAAATTGAACGTGAAAAACGTTGATATATTTGAAATATGACGTAGAATAAATATGTGAAAAAAAATCATGCGTAGTGGCAACGGCAAAATGGCATTAACTTCTAACTTTGTTATTAATAGTCTGATTTTAATGGGATAATAGTATATTGTTTAACGAGCAAGGAATGATAGTTATTTCCCACGAGCATGAAGTTTTCAGCATGAACCGCAGGCGAATGCTGCAAATCATACGAGTGGGAAATTAGCATTCCGTGCGAGTTAAACACTATACTTTTTCTACGGCTGTAATAGATAATAGCGAAATGATTTAACAAATAACATGAATTTCAAATTTAACGTCATTCAAAATTTCTATTTAGGTACAATTAAAATATCAATTACACTTAGTATAAATGAGAAGTTTTGAAAAAAATATTTAATTATTCACAATATTTATGGTTATACATTGTTACAGTGATGAAACGTAATGTTTGAAGAATCTGGGCACTGTAATGACATATTTGTATTTTCCTTTTTATCCAAAATATTTGATTTTGAAGTAGATGGCAGGTTTTCAGAAGTAGTTATCGAGCTCACTATTTTATCATTGTAGGATTTTAAACGTTTCACAGCTATATAAATATATGAAAATAGAACTGTCATTACTTGAAATTGACATTCCATGAAATTTTAATTTTAACTTAATAAATAAAAAAATTACCTGCAGTGTTCGTAAACCCCACGGTCTCCATAAACTGACCGAGGGTATGCCAGGTATATGTTCGCAAATCCCACAGTTCGCAAAGCCCACGCCACCAAATTTTTATCCACATTATCAAAGTCAATTCGAATTGCTAAACAGTCAGATTAATAAATATTATTATTGTTATTAATGTTACTATCATTCGGTTTGAGATTTTGGTTAGAAATATCTAAAAAATATCTATTTTCCTGTTGGACCTTGTTTATTGGAGAGATTTGTTTCCTCCGATTATTCAAACAGAAAAAATCATCGATAATAACATCAGCGAAACAAATGTTTAAATGAGAGACCTCTGGAAGTGTTTTCTCGAAGACAAATATATTTTTCAAATAAGTAGTTAATCTAACCCAATCTTGTTGTTTTTTCTCGAATATCCCTTTCAGTAACCGCTTCCATTACTGTGGACATCAATTTTCTATAATTTTTATAAATTCAAAAAGCTTTTTTTTTCAAATAAGTAACTTTGTCCATGTGTTTAGACACGCATAAAGAACGCATAAAATGCATGTGACAATCTAATGTTAGTTTTAGGCTGGCAAACGCTCCTGTTTACAGTTTCGTACGAAAATAGGACAATAAACAAAGTTTTTTGTAAAAGAACGTGTTTTTTATTACTAGTGGTAAGTAAAAACTATACTTTAGTTGGTTTTTATAAATATTGTATAAAACATTTTTCGTAAAATCTTGATATAGACCATTGAATTAGTATGTCCATCATGATGGATATAATGACCTAAGTCAAAAAACCGATCTCAAATTTTTACGGTTTTCACAATAGACTTATTTTCAATTTTCTCTTTTAGATAATATAATACGCTATTGATTTACCTTCAATCAGTAAAAAAAAAGAAATGGAATCGGTGTTTGACAGAAAATGAACTTTAAGATTGTAATGAATGACAATGATTCGGAAATAATGAGCTTATCAGATGAGGAGAAAAATTTTAAAGATGTATGCAACCAGAAATAACAGAAAGCGAAAATAATGTCCAAATGAGACAACCAGAGGAAAATGAATATAATGACCTAGTAAGACAACCAGAAGGGAATAAAAATAACGACCAAAGAGTACAATAGGAAAACGAAAATATGATATTATTATTTAGAATAAGTATTATAAACAGAAACTTGACATAATAAATACGGTTTTTGAAATTGGAGATTTTTGTGCACTTCGGAGTAAAATTTCTATGGACATGACATTAATTATAAGAAAAAAACATAATATCAAGAAAAAACTGAAAAAAGTCCTTTAAAATTGGCCTTGTACTTAATTTCAGAATTTTCTGTTCATTAGTAAAAAGTTATGACTGAAAGTAATTTTTAGCTAGATCTAAATAATCTGATTTTTCCTATTCTAATTAAGTAAAAAAAAATAATTATATAAGATGTCTTTGCTATATATTGATTTTAAAGATATTCGAACCAAAATCACCCTCGTTGGACTTGACTTAGATTCAAACACAACAGCTGATACTCTCTTGAAGGTATGATCCTGTCACTTGGAGTGATTGATGACCATTTACACCCTAATTCCTCTCAATTTGTAAGTCTGAGGGTGAAAATAGTCATGTAACTTCGCAAGATCCGTTTAATTTTGAAAACAAAGAAGAGAGGTATGTAAAAACAAAATTATTTGACAAAACTTATTTGTTACTAAATAAATAACAAATTTAAAATTTTTTAACAACGAATAATGAATTTTCCGCGGTATCTGTTATATCAAGTTTTTCAATTCTGAGAATCGATCAACATATCTGAGAATTTACGTCATTACAAAATACCAGTTTGTGCCCACCATAAATTTATAAATAAATCTATTATCACTAATTTCAACAGGTTTTATGTACGTGTTAGCCTAAGGCAAAATTATTATATCAAAATTCATGATAGACACATTAAATTGGTTTGAATTTTTTTTATTTTAATTTTAGTCTAACTAAATAGAAAATATTTAGGAAAAATAAGAAAAAAATCAGATTAAAAAATAAATTACTTTATGCAAAATAGATTTGGTTAGTTATGATCATCCTGTATAATCAGATTAAATTACTGATTTAAAATGTGTAAGAGTAAATTTATCTTAGGACGTAACGAATTTGCACGAAATTTTCTCTCACCCTTCGTATATTATTGCGTTCACACACCGAACAATGTAGTACAAAAAGGGCATTTGACTTTATGGGCCCATAAATTTTCGTTCATGACAATCTATCCCTTATAGCAACTACACAGCAATAGGAAATATATACGATCAGTAACATAGATGAAACGTTTAGGGAAACATATTTTGAATTTGGTTACCAGTTATAGTTTAGTGGATTTTTTGAAGTCAGTAAAAGTTAATTTTAGTAATAAAGTAAGTACATACATTATAATAAATATATTTCTATTGATAATTTTACACCTAACATTTTCGACCAATTAAAAGCCTGTATTTTGAATCGTTACCTTTGCATCTAAAAAAGTAGTAAAGAAACGTGAAATTACACTGGAAATTTTTTGATGTTTGATTTTTAAAGAAAATTCATGTACTCAAAAAATTTCAGGCAATAATTCATGCCCTAGGGAGATTATGAGTGATAATTTGCAAGTTTATTTATTTCTATAGATTATTTTATTTTATTGTATAATAAAACTTATAATCAGTTTATTTAAAATCTAATTTCAAATAAAAAATAATAGTACGTCTATGAAAAACGATCGATTTTGTACTTTTTGTTATTTATTTTGCTTTTCTAAATATATTCAATTTAAAATAGAAATAGGTACTATAATCACAATATTATTCCTTTAAAAATTCATAGGAAAAATATTTTGTTCCAATTTTTAATTCAAGAAAACAAAATTTTTTTTAAATATTCTATATCGATCACCAAAATTTAAAGTTCCTCTCCATCAAAATTTTCTTTTCTATTTTAAAAATTGTATAGATTCAAATTTTCTAATTTAATTGATCCTACTATTAGCGCCATCTACAGCAACGATTTCAAACATTCATTGTAAAATATTCTCCACCAGAGGAATACCTAACATAGATTTCTGTAATCGGATTGCTTTTTATTCTTTTGAAAATTGATTCTGGCTCATTCTAAAATTTATAAATACAGGGTGGCCAAAATGTAATTGGGATTTTGTAAACCATTATAGATACAAAATGAGAAAAATTTAAAATTAATTGATTGGTTTCTAAAATAACATACCAGGTCTGGTTTCCGACATATTTGGGAAAAATAGAAATAATACTTAATTAATATACTAATTTTTAAACAAAGAAAAAACTTTTTTATTAAAGCCCAAATATATGGCATACTTATTAAATTTTTTAACAACGTTACTTTTTTAAATCTGTACTTATTTTATTTATAAAATCCCCATTTTTTATCTACACCACCATGTACAACAAAAAATTTTTTAGGGGGTTATTCAAAAAGATTCATAAATAAATACAATGAAAATTAAACAAGAGAAAATGAAATAAGTACAGGTCCGAAAAAAGTAAGTAAAAAAAAATAGTTGATGTTGGCCCTTTAAAGACGAAATATTTTTTTTTTTAAATTAATATATCGAGGCCCAAATCGCAGTACCTCGTATGTAACAATATTGTCGAAAATGAGATATTAATACCATTAAATTTGAAATTTCTGGCTCCATCTATCGCTGAAAAGACCATTTTTGATAATCTGAATAGAAATCTCCTATTACCAATAAACAGTTCCCCGTAACTGAAATTGCAAAATTTTAAACGCAGTACCTCGTATAGTACATAGTCAGCCATTGCAATGCTGTCAGCTATAAGTACAACCACGTTGAGCATCTAGTATTCAAGGTAAAAATATAATTTAATATGAATATTTATAATTTGTTTTATTCAGTATTAGTTGTAAATGCATGTTGGCAACATTTTATGCAATTTAGAATCAATCATAATTGAAGAATCTTATATTTTATTTTAGGTTGTCACTTACGAGCTACTGCGTTTATGATTCAAAACAGTGTACAGTTAGTTAGATAGGTATTGCACTTGGGTTGTGCTTGAATTGGCTATTATTTCTCTGCACCATGGCGTCCAGAACCAAAAAATTATGGAATTAGCAAGGGAGGCATGTCGTAAACAGCAGAAATGCGAAGAGGACAAGTGTAATGAAGAGAACATTAGTCCAATAAATGATATCGCTCAAAACAACAGTAATTCTTTGGATCATATTATACTGAATAATGAACTTAGTCCAGAAGATTTCAGTAAGCTTATCGACCAGGCTGAAATTGTGTTTGATAATGAAGATTTATTGAATATTCTCAGGGTGAAACATTTAGGTGATAATAATAATTTTTTGGAGATTGTACTCCATCGAGGCTTTGGTTTTAATAATATAACTAACGAACTTATAGACCCTAATATATCAACTTCCTTTTGCTCTAAAAATGGTACAACACTCTTAAGCTCAAGGGAGGCGGATCCAGATTTTTCGGCTGAAATGACGTCAGAAAATGAACACTTCGACAGTGAGTGGTATTCATCAGAAGAAAATGAAGAAAGTGGCCAAACTGTTACTTTTACTGACAATCAAGATGATAGTGGATTGAATGATGTAGATGAAAATGCAAAACTGAATAATACTATTGAGTCCAGTGAAATACAAAAAAAGCCAAAGAAAATTAAAGGCGTCAATAAACGTACTATTAATAAACAGCTGAGAATGCAAGGTGGAGAATATTTGGGATTTACTAAACCACGCGCACAGAAAAATACATTTCACAACAAAAACCGAACAGACAGAAAATTAGGAAACCGATGTGACTGTAATAGTAAATCAAAGACGCGGAGTTGTTCAGCCTTGAATGAAACAAGTAGACAGACGATTTTCAACCAATTTTGGACAGAACTGAACTGGGACCAAAGAAAAATCTATGTGGCTAATTCTGTAAAACGTATTAGTCCAAAAAGACCGCGAAAAAGTAATGAGACATCACGCCGTACTGGAACTTTGCAATATGAAGTGAATGTTAATAACAAAGCAATACGTGTTTGCAAAAAGATGTATCTAAATACTCTATGCCTTGGAGAATGGTCAGTTAGGAACTGGGCATCTGAAAGTATCAATGGTATGAGCAACAGCTGCAAAAATAAAGTTTCAAAGAGACAGAAAAGGAAAGATATTCATGAAGAATCAAGACAGTTTCTTAGAGAATTCTTGGAAAACTTGCACAAGCTACCATCACATTATTGCAGGAAGGACACTAAGAAAATGTACCTCGAACAGTGCTTTCAATCTTATGCACACCTCCATCGAGTTTATGAGGCTAAGTGCCAGGAGAATAATAAAAGTCCCTTGTCAATTGCAACTTTAACTCATTTGTCAAACCAAATGAATATTGCATTATTTCATCCTCGCAAGGATCAGTGCGATACTTGCTTCAAATACAAAAATAATAATTTGAGTGAAGAAGAGTACAACAAACACATTGAGAAGAAAAATTTGGCAAGAGACGAAAAAGCTGCGGACAAAGAAAAAGCCATTAAAGGGGAAGGTCATGTCATAACCATGGACGTTCAAGCTGTTAAATTGGCCCCACAAATTGAGGCGAGTGCATTATATTATAAAACCAAATTGTGTTGCCACAATTTCACGATGTACAACTTGAGAAATAATCAGGCTACGTGCTACTGGTACAATGAAACTGAGGCAGATGGCCAAGGTGGAACATTTGCTTCATTCGTAGTAGACTACTTAGAAGAACACTTCTTGAAAAAAGAAGATAAGACTCCTATTATTATGTATTCCGATGGTTGTACAGCCCAAAATCGTAACTGTATCATGGCAAATGCATTACTTTTTCTCGCGGATAAATACCAAGTAGTAATAACGCAAAAATTTCTCGAAAAGGGTCACACGCAAATGGAGTGTGACTCGGTACACAGTACTATAGAAACGAGGCTAAAAAATAGGGAAATTTATCTACCAAGTGATTATTTCAGAACGACGAAAGATGCAAGATTAAAAGATCCCTATGTTGTCAAAAATATGGATTTTGATTTTTTTTTGAACTACGGCGATAAATCTCTACTGAAGTACAGCTCCATAAGACCTGGGAAAAAGACTGGTGACCCCACAGTAACAGATCTGCGAGTTTTGCAATATTCTAAAAATAAGATTCAATATAAATTAAATTTTAACCAAATAAGTTTCCAAGATTTGTCGATACGTCCAAATACAACAATTGATTTAAAAACAGTGACATTTCCGAAATTGTTTTATTCAAAACTCCCAATTTCTAAAAAAAAATATGACCACCTACAAGAAATAAAAATGGTTATCCCAAAAGATTGCTGGTCTTTTTATGAACAATTGCCATATAAATAAAAAATTAAGATACCTTCAGTTAGCACCTCAATAGTATTACTTTTAGTTTTAACAACAGTTTTTTGTTAATTTTCATAAATGTTATGTTCTTATATTTGTTTTTTTATAACTATAATCCTTCTAAACCGTTTATAGCTATTAAAAGTTAATTTAGACCATTATTTGTATCATTTAATAGTATAAATCAGTAATTTTAATTGCAACAACATGAGCATGTAAGTGGCACAAAATTAGAGGCAGCACCACGTAAGTAGCATGAGATTTATGAAAAATGAAAAAAGTAATAATTTTGTATCACGTACGTGTATAGTAAAATGCTTTTATACAATCTTCAGATTTTCATTCTGAAAGAGTTGGTTAATAAGTTTTAAATCGTTTTTTGTGGCTCCTGTAAAATTACCAGTTTGTCGCATACGAGGTACTGCGTTTTGGCCCTCGATATGTTGACCGGCATTTTTTCTTTAATTAAAAACTTTGATACAGTTGTTTTGTTTTCAAAAATTAAGGTAACGAAAATCGTCAATTTTGATTTTTCCCAAATATTTCGGAAACCGGGCCTGATATTTGAATTTAAAATTAGCAATCAATTCGTTTTACAAATTCGCATATTTTTTCCCACTTTGTATCTTTAGCGATTTACGCAATCCCATTAGTTTTTATTGAAATTTTCGCCACCCTGTATATCATGCTCTAATAATTTTGTTAAAAATTAAAGTGTAACTGAAATACTAAATAGCATTACTAAATTTAGAAAAAGGTAGCAAAGGACACCGCACTTTTCTTATTCAAAATGGCTCTCGGTAAAATATATGTTTTCTACAGAGTGTTGAATTTTAAAATTACATATTTTTACTACGGCATTATCAATATATTTCTCATCTTACGTTTTTTGTTTAATGACATATAAATATTCATTTATACTTCAGTTATGAAATGGACCACGACTATTACCAAAATTGCAAGAAGCTACAGGGTGAGTCAACAGTAAATTGGGTACTATTTTCATGGTGTAATTACGCTTCTAACAGGAAGTAGTAAATAGACCATTATTTAGTAAGACAATCTGTATATTTTATTATATGTCACATGTATTTCTACACTCCCAAGCTAAAATAAGAAAAATATTTAACATATCTAAGCGTGTTTTAAAAGGTGTATCATGGAAAAAATTCTACCAAATTGCATTATTCAAAAGACCATCGGTGAAATTCCGTATTTTTTTTAATATGAACATATTATAATGACCAATTTTCGGGTGTTTCAAGTGTCCAATGTAAATTTTTGAGACAAAGATGTTAGACATAGTTTCTAAATCCATAAAATTGTTCGAAAAATGTCGTAAAGGTCAAGTAACTAGAATTAATAGAAATTACATAAACATCATTAAATAGGAAAAAAGGAAATGATACAAAAATATATACAGGGTGGCAAATTTTTAAAATTTTTGGAATGACAATAATATCAATCAGTCAATGTCATTTTTTTATCTTTTACATAAATAGGGTAAAGTGTCATATAACGCCCTCTAGCTGCCAGTGGAAATAATAAATATTTTGTTAATATCTATTTTCTAATTTATCTTTTAATTATCTTTTTATTCAGCCTAAGTTTTTTTAGGACATATTAAAATTATAATCATTTTCCTGTATGGAAAAATATGCTACCACCACTACTAAATAACAGCTGATACAACAAAAAATCTAAAATAGAAGTTTTAAAATTATAATTGTAGTTTTTAATAATGTTACTTTTTATTACGCTTAACCGGATTCTTTAATAAAAAACGCAATTATATTTTTTACCTAGCTTATGTAAAAATTAATCATATCAACTGTCACCCGCGTACTTTGACGTTTCACACGCCAGTATAAATTAAAGTCTGAAATCAAGACAAGAAATCTGTAAAATATTTGCGTTATATTTTCGTTTTTTTCGTTTTTTTTTAGTAGGCGAGAAACAGTTGTGTGTCACACATGCAGAAAACGCTTTAGCAGTCCTTAGCTATTATCTGCCCTCGCTTCGCTGCGCTCGCTCGTACATCTAATAACCGCGGGCTTCTAAAGCTCATTATCTGCACTCGTGACATAAAATCCTATTTGTAAATGATATATTACGCTATCTACCGGACCGTTACATACTTAGAAATATTTTTAGGTATTTTTTTCCGACAGATTTTATTATAAAAATGTTTTTCTGAAATTGTCAGACAAACCATTTTTGACATATGTACGGTAAATCACCTTGTACAAAAATAATATAAAATACGATAATGATAGTATAAGAAGCTTTTAAAAGTTATATTAATAAATAAATAAAAGGAATAGAGAATAGAAAGAAAATAAAACTTAACTATGTAAGATAAAGAAGACCACAAGGAAAACATTTAAAAAATTAAATAATAGTAATAAAAAATAAAGATAATTTCACTTTCTCGATCCACCATCCGAGAACCAGCTAATACCAAATCTGTCTATCTGTGTGTCTGTCTGCGTGTATACTTTCACGATAGAAGCCACGCGCTTTATTATGAGAATAATTAATTAAACAATTACTTTACGAAAGTTGGATGGGACATTCTATATTTATCTTTGACCAATCCTTATATTAATAATATTATACAATTTCCATCTCAAAACGAAAAAGTAATCCGCTTATCAAAAATACGTTTTTTGTTATTGTATTTGCCCGTATTTCCTTCAAGGACCAACCAACATGCATCAGGATCTTAGCTACATTTGCATTTTATTGAAAACCGAGCAAAAATGTATTTCAATATTGTTTGTGGTCTGAAAATAAAATTTACATTTTCTTCTCATTTATCGTGATGTTGGTACTGACAGTGAAAAATCATGAATTGCGAAATTTGATGTATTTGAATTAAAATAAAAATTTAATAAAATTCCCGCATAACCGTTTTACAATGCAAATATTGAAATCGACAAAATATAGATCAAATAATATTCTTTATTTTATTTATTTTTTGTAATAATAATCATATCATTATAAAATATTTGCAAATCTACAGGAATCTACAAATTTCGAATTATTAGTAAATTTTGCAGAAAAATGATAATGATTAGATGGTTCCTTTTATTTAATAATTCTTTTGGCCAAGAAATGCCATAATAATAATAATAATCTAATTTTTGGAATAACTCAGACAATCGCCTAAAAATTTATCACAATTTGTAGAAACTGTTTCATATTTTACAGCTCAAATATTATTATTTGTTGTATTAATAGATCGAATTCTTTAATTAATTAAAGAGCTTTGACATTTCATATTTTATGAAAAAAATTATGACCACATTTGTTTGATTAGGTAACGCACAGATCCTTAAGGAATCTCTACAGATTAATAAGAAGAAATCGCAAATTAAAAAATAAAATTTGAAAATTGATAATGTTCAATTTTGAGACATAAAAAAAATGTTGTGTCGGCCCAAAACTTTCCCGACAAGTATCCAGATATTTAATGTTAAAATTTCAAATTTATTTATTTTTGACAGTTGACAGTTGGAGATAGAATTTTGACTGTTCTGAATAGAGTTTTTCAAGGGCTCTCAAATGACATATTGTAAGTCAAATTCTGTGACATATTGCTTCTGTCATTTTTTGACAGTGACACTTCCATTTGACAGATGTCGTACAAAAACTAATGGGTCCCAAACCCAATTTCAGCTCAATCGGATTAAATGTATGGCCTCTATCGTGGAAGAATACTACAGACAGACAGACAGACATACAGTCTTCCATCTGGAAATGGTCGTAATCATCTTAGGATATTTCCATTTTTATCTCGAAATTTATTTTACTTTCCCTTGTCGGAGGGAGTCGGGAAAGTAATAATATATAATAGAACACACATTATACTTAACTGTGCAGTTGTGAATAAGTTAAAAATAAAACCATGACTTATTGTTAAGGCACGGGTTGCTACGCTTGTTATAATTTTTTGCGAAAATCGCGGTAAATTTATAAAAGTCAAAATCACAAATTTGGAAAGTTGTAGCACAATAACTGCCCAGTTTTCACCTTTCTGCTTATTGCAGCTTTGGATTAGAACCTTAAAATCTACAAATCAAAAATTTAGCAAAATCCACAGAAAGCCATTTTCCATTTAAATGGTGCAAGGTCCTTAAAAAAACTCTAGTAATAATACTAAGTACTTGTTAAACAAAATGTAGTAAATATTATAAGCAAATATTAATTTATATTCAATTTTCTTATTGCAATCAAACACATTATTGATTCCAATATCCGCAAAACTGTGAACTCGTACAAATTTTATTTGCCAAAAACTTTGAGAGTACGTGATGACAAACTTGGTTACACCAACTTTTTCTGAAGTCATGCACAATTAAAAAAAAGGGTATACTATCCTTTTTGCATCTGGTCCATTCCATATCGGTGCACCGAAAATCTGGTATTGATCGGCAGATGATGGCTGGCCGTAGAACGGGTTTCGATGCGCGCATATGGGGAAGAGGGAGGTGCAATAATGGCACAAAAAAGGGTCGCAAGCATGACGTCTACTCTACAACAAACTTTTTATCAATGGTTGATGGAAAGAAGGTCGTTTTTTGTAGGGTAGGATGGCATTATCTTCGTTTTATCTTTTATGTATATTGAAAGAAACACGAGTTTGGTTTGATAATTTTTTTAATTTAATATTAGAATTATCTACTACTTAAATATAATTACTTTTTATATCAGTTTCAAATTTTTATTGCTGGGGTTTTGTGTTATATTTTTTTAGCAATAGGTTTCAAATTTTATGATAATAAATTTAATATATTTAAAAAAAACAAAAAGTTTTATGTTCGTATTAAATTTTATTTTATTTCTGAAAAATACAATATGACTAAAGAGAAATATGTAATTTATTCAAGGTCTATCTGGTTAATGTTTGTCTTTTCATTTTTTGAGCGATAGCTGAACATTATATTTGAACAATATACGTTATTTTGCTTGAAATCGTTTTTGGATGGGCGCTCCGTTAATATTAAAAATGGAACAACAATCGATTCTGTATTTAATTCTTTAGAGCGCGTATGTAGAAAATTTTTAAAATTAGTTTAGTAAAAGTGATACGACTATCAACATTTTTCTCTAGATAAATTTGAAAAAAATAGCATAGACGTGTTCTTATAATAAATATTATAAATATTATGAATAAAACAGCATATTTGTAGTTGCCATATTAGGCGAGATATCGTCCAAAAACCAATAATTATACTTTGTTTTTTTCATTGATTTCCATTCTAAATCGGTAGTTTCGATACGACTTCCATGTTTTGTTCACTCACTATAATAGACCTGATTGGACAACACACTGGGACGCCAAAATTGTGACGTCAGTCAACGCTGCCGTTTTGTCGTTTTCCTCGTTTTTCGTTATTTTCGTCGTTTTCGACATTTTCATCGTTTTTTGTCTTTTTCGCCGGTTTCGTCGTTAACTGTAAAATACTAAAAACATAATTTTTATACCCAATGTATTAGAATACAAGCACATTTGCCTAGGGCAATTCTTTAAATGACAACAGCGCAAGTCACGTGGTGTGTGGACCTCGTCGTCTTCTCTTCTTCAATGAACCTTTCAAATATTTAGTATTCAATTGAATTTAATTAACTACGCTAACTGATATCTATAATATTTTCAGTTACGAAAACCAAACTGGGTACTAAGTGGAGTTTGCATTCAAAAACTATTGTCAAAATCAAAATTCAAAAATATATAGAAATAGTACCAAGAGCAAACATGAAAGATTATTTAAGCTACAATAAAAATGTTCAAACTAGTTTCCCTCAAATTTTACGATACGATTTTTTTCCTGTCAGTTTTCTTTCCTTCTAAGTCGTAATTTGTAAAATTTCAATACAGCTTATTAACTAAAATATGAATAATCATTTTAAACAAAATTAACCGTTCACCTGAATTAAAATTTTGATTCTATAAAAATGTAACATTATAGCACACCGTTATTTGTTATTAGAGCAAAAACATTTAAAAATGTCTTTCACAGGTTTTATAAATATTGGTATCATTCCAATAATTTTAATTAAACAATCCATTCTTCTAAATTTGGCCTTATTCGTCCAATAAAATTTTGATTTTGTTCTAATTTACAAAAACTAATACTTCTTTAATAGGGTATTACACTCTTTTTTGAAACGTGCCTGAAATGAATCTTAAAATGAAAATTTTTTGCCAGTTCTAACAACCAATCAAATTTTGTCATTTTGTGTCATGTGAATCAATTTCACCCAATCATGTCAACATTACACTGATAACAGCATTCAGTGCAATTATCAATCACTATGACAATACTATTGAGTTTGACAACTTCACTTCAAATTAATTTCAAAATGTCACGTTTAGGCAATGAGAATGTTGAAAATATAAATATAATAAAAGAAAAAATTCCAAGAAATACGACATACAGTCACAAATATATTTGGGGAATATTTATGGAATTTTGCTGTGAACGAAAATATGAATTAAATGAACATAGAAGCTTAAAAGAATTGGCGTTGATATTAAAAGATTGGGCGGTCAAAATGTTTCGTTGTGTTGAGTTATAAATTTTTCTGTCAAAAAATTTTCCGCCGAATATCCTTCGGACATTGACAAATGCCTCATAATTTTATGAAAAATTTCTCAAGCTGCCGAAGGCTGAGGGCTGTTACCAAGGAAGGAGCTTTCGATTGTCATAAAATTATCTCGTCTATTATCAATGTCCTAGGAATATTACTACTGATAATGAACCACTATTATTTTTTTTTTAATTTGAAACTGAATGGTGCCATAAAAACGATTTTGAATTTATCATTTTACATTTTCGCGCGGAAGCGCTAGCCACCATGCTGACTCGGCTCGTGATGTCATTCTTATTAAGTAGAACGTCTTTGCATAAGAACACAAGATGAAAAAATGAGAAAAACTTGCTTAAACTTGTCAAAAAGAGATTCGATTATTATCCGCAAATACTATGCTTTATTTCTGTGAAGATCACTTTAATATAATTAGGCCTTTAAACGAGCATAATAACTATGTAATACTATTGTGTGAAGAAAAAAAACTTCATGATGATATCGCAAAATCAAATTTTATAATTTATTTATAGGTTACGATAGTTTGAGAGAATGTAAAGATTATTGAATATTTAAGGTGAAAAATAACATGGGAGAATTATACACAATATAATGGGCTGTGTTATATAAGTAGATACTTACATTGATGTTTTTCCTGAACTCGGCAGAATCGGGTTTACAATGCAAAAAAATCCGCCACCATTAGCAAATTAGTACTTTCTGCTTTTACGAAACCGTCTACCATGATGAAATTTCAATATAATACGGGACAAAAGTCTACAAACAAGATAATAATTCGAAAAATATTCAAATTAACACACATCAAATCAACAATTAATCTTGTCTACTAACAAAGTGACGTCATGTCGGAACCCAATATGGCGAATAGCCTTTTTTGACATTTGAAGAACAGGTTTAAAAAATAATTCTTAAAATTGAATTATAAAATTTATATTGCAGTTTTATAAAATCTGTCATAAATATATCTATTTTTAGATTTTTTTCTTACATGGTGCAAGATACCCTATTATCAGGTGTCCTTAAATTTTATTCCAACGGGGATAAATATGGATGAAATTATATATTTTCTTTATTATCGTCTATATGTTTACTTCTTTCTTACTTTCCAATAAATTGCCCGAGCGTTTAAGAATTATAAATGATCCGAGTCAGGTCACGGATGAGCGTATGTTTATCCGAATACTGTGAACAAAAGGTTTCGCAGGCTCTTTTAATTATCTTGTGTTAACAAATTGAAGTAATCTTCATTTTAAACGGGACATGATTGTTACGTCAAATTGTTTACAGAACCAATTTAAAATTAAAAAAATTTAAATAACCACTGAAATTTCGGTTTTTTTTAACACCATCTATTTTAGTTTACTTTTAGCATTATGATCCACTATGGTGAGGAGAAAAAATGAGTTGTTTAAAAAAAAATGTGTTAAAATGTTTTCAAAATAGAAAAATTTAGTACTAATTTCTGAAAACCCTGTAAATTTTTTCACTAAAAATAATTTTACTATTTCAGTTGGATTTCGAATAATAATTCTTATTGTTGAAATAATGCAATTTAGACATAAGATTGTAATAAAATTTATTGTAAATTCCAAGAATATATAGATATGGATAACTTGATAGATTTAATATATAGAGTATTCCATTTAAAATGACAAAGTTGGGGAACATTTCAGATTTAGTTATTTGAAAATATTTCAGCTTAAACGTGTACTTGAAATAATTACTGTAAATTTTCAAAAAAAATAGTATCAGTCTAGTTCACGATTTTAAAAAAGTGTTAGATATCTTGAAAAATGTGTGAAAGTTGCAAATGTTATAAATAAATAAATATTACAAAAAATGGATCTATTTTTTTTTGGTTAATATTTTAAAAACTGAACGTGACAGGGAGAATTTCAAGGATTCTTTAAAGAGGACTCGATCTTAATTATTAATACAAGAGTTGCGCTGCCGCAAAACCGGCGGTTGTCAGTTAAAAAACTTTTATGCTAATAATTTAAAAATTTAACAAAAATATGGTATTATCTAGACACTTCAAGAAAAAAAAAATAGTAGCAAAAAAATTGATTTTGTATGAATTGAGCCTATTTTTAGATAATTATTTCTTTTATAATCCTAGTCGGATTAGATTATTTTAATCTCTTAGTTATTAAAGCTAACAAAAAATAAAAATGAATAAAATTTTTTGATTTTCTTTTTTAATAAAATTATATAATTACTATTACTGTTTACATATACTATGAAATAAATTTGTTTTAAAAATTTTAGTACTTTTTAAAAATATTACAGGTCAACGTTCAGCTAAATTTGCTGTAGTGCAATAAATAATTACAGTTAAAATTCTCAAAATAGTTTAAATCTAAAAAGTAGAATTTTAAAACTTTGTACCTGATATACAGGGTATTTAAAAAGTCTGGAAACGGTCCTGGATTTCAAAAATTACTAAAGATAAATTGTCCAAATTCGGGATTTAGTAATGACATGTATTTTTTCACATTTGCATGCGCTAAAAATTCACAAACATTCATTTGTTTTTGCTACAGGTGGCCATCTTGATTTTTTTTAAAAGCAAATACGATCATTTTTGTAGCAAACTTGAAGTATCGCAATGAGAAGAATTAAACAGTATGACCATTTGATATCATTATTGTTACTAGTTTTTGAGTTATTTTATGAAATCCGTTCGAGTCCCAAAAATATTGAATTCTGGAAACGGCCCTGTAATTCAAAAACGTTACAAATAAATCATTCAATTTGCAGATTTAGTAATTAGATTGATTTTGTATTGTGACGTTTATTAGCAAAAATAAAATTATTTATCAAATGACCGTTTCCAGATTTTTGAAAGACCCGGTATATAAAAATAATGGTAGACTTCTAACGCCATCTACCAATGGGGCACGGTGTCACTTATTACATGGGGAAAAGATTCCAACTGTGTAATAAGAGCCAATACTAATTGGAAGCGAAAGAAAGCCCATCTCCAAAGGGTATGAAATCCCAAACAAGTATTAAATATTTGTGATGTGTGAGAATTTGATTTCTATACATCATAACAGCTGTTTCATCCCTTAAGGACTCATCAGTTACAAGTTGGCCACATACATGTTTAAATCTTTCCTCGAAACACAATTCTGCTAATATTGAGTAAAAATATTGTAGGTATCTAACGCCACCTATATAATAAGAGCCAGTACCAACTGGAACCGAAAGAAAGTCCATCTTCAAATGGAAAAAATGTATATTATGACATCACCCGAAAGAAATTTAAAAATTTTAATTAATTGTAGATCTACTAGAGCTTTTATAAATCTTGAAACTGTCAATAAATATTTTTCAAAATTCTAATAAACCGTTGAATAATTTTTCTAGAATCTATAGGAAAAAAATTTCAAATGTACCAAATGAAGTTTTATTTGTTTAAATTTTATAGACAATTTAAATTTTTAGTACAGTAACATCATTTTCAGCAATAAAATGTGTATATAATGTAAAATTTTAAATTCAACGCACGGATTCAAACATAGATAAATGGTTTCAAACTTTTGTATTCTTTGAACGATATATTTTATTTTAACTAGTAGTAAAGTGAAATAACAAAATGGATTATTATTGCATTTGAATATTAAGGACCTAATCTATATGTAACTTATGAATGTTACTTACAGATAAATTTAAATTAACGTGAAAAAATGTTGAGCTTCAATTGATAAAAAAATGCGTAAAATATCATAGCATTCAGACACTAGATGATTTTCAAACTTCAGAAGCTACAGTAAAAATTATATTAAAATCGCGTAAATATACTAGACAAACCGAAAATCTAAATATGAATTAAAATAATACAAAACAAATTTTTTTCGACTAATTGTGTTAGATATCACAATCGTGAAAAAAAATTTCAAATCTGCAATTTTTAAGGTCATCAGCGTCTTACTAAAACAGATTTTCAATAAAAATCGAAAATTTGAAAACGCGCATTAGGTCACCAAATTGGCGTGATACCACAAATCGAAAATGTTACAGTCCTAGAGTAGAAATATTAAAATTTGAACGCGCGGGTAAAAGACAACACTTCAAAAACTAAAAAACTCGAAAAAAGATTTGAAACAAATTTTTAGAGATAAAACCTAGCTTAACGTAGAGCTAAGAAAACGCGTATTAAAAGAACAACTCAACAAGAATTAATAAGAACTCGAAACCTAAGCACACATATGAGAAAGTTTGAAAAGATGGATTAATGAGCCTAATGTATAAGAGACAAGTAGAAATCGGAGACTGGACAGTACGCAAAAAAAGTAATTTAACTCCTACAGCTGAAAAAATTACAGAATCAGTCCAGGATAATACAATAAACATAAAAACTAAAAAATTAAATACTAAGAATTTCTTGTTTCAGGTTATTTTTTTTCAGATCTTTTATTCTGTTGTTTCTTTTGTTTCAGGTTTCTATTTTTCAGTCAAAGGAATTTTTTTAATAATTTGATATAACTTAGTAACAATGAATAAATAACTACATAAAGTCAATATTTTTAAATTAAAATATAATTATTTAGATGGATTAATTTTTGTTATGACTTTATGATTATGATGTTTAATTTATTAGTGACAATCAATGTAAGGAAATTAATTCTAATACGCTGATTTTTACCAGTGTAGCAAAGAGCACGGAAGCATCCATCCACCCCTCTTACATCTTCCACAGAATCCCGAGCTTTCATAGACGCTTTTGGGGCGTCGGCGTCGCAACTAGCGTCCCTTTAACACACTGTCACCATCATGTCAACCATAGTTAGTAAATTGTTTGTGAAACACGTCTAGAACTTTTTCAGATAAGTATTTATTTGTTGGGTCTATTGGTCTAGTGGTTATGTGCATGGCGGTATGTTATTATAAAACAGTTTAAAAACCGCTTTGGTTCGAATTTCTGTCGATTTTGCATGAGGATTATGTGTAGTTAATAGTGATTTGTCATCATTTAGTATCTGTCAGAACAGCAACGAGAATATTTTTTTACAATTGAGGACTAAGCTGCAGGTAAAAATGCTTATATTGAATCCGTCTGAACCTTTTTTTTCTCTCTTTGAGGCACCTGCTTTCACAGAGCAAAAACTCATTTTTCTATGTCTCGGCGCTTTTTAACAATCCTCACTTGTCTAATTTGTTTCTGTCGGATTAAATTTCTCGAATAAATTCTTAAAATAATTTTATTAAATTTTAATTTAGATAGTGAAATTTTAATGCAAAAATGAATCGGTGTCATGCGCAAAAATAATGATCAAGGATCGGTTTAAATTTTTAATTAAATATATGCAAATTTTTGTAATCCATAAGAAAACGTCTTCATTGAATTCATGGTTGGACTTTAAATTTAGTAGAATTAAATTAAATTATGACATTGAGGTTAAAAATACCAAAATTTTTATGTATTGGGATACAAAGTAGGCAAAAATGTTTTCGTTCAAATATTTCAAACCAATTTTGTTAAATTTTGACAGTTATTTAATTATAATTTATTTAAAAGTTCTAGAAACTTAATTCAGTCAGGTCCGTAATCAAATAATTTAGTATTATTTAAGATTACCAAAACAATTTTATGTAGATATTATCTATTGGGAATTATAATAATGTTTTTGTACAAATTGAATTTTCATTTTTACTTTTTTATTTTGAAAAATTTCAACTTTTTTATTAGTTTTTGTTTCCCAATTACCTAAAATTGTAGTTACTCTTTTATAGAAATAAATTTATTTCTTATTGTTATCAATTTATTTTATTTTGAAAAAAAATCTTTCTCATTCTAGAATATTAAAGAATTCTAACATCTATGTATTAATTTAAAAAAAAATTGTAAATGGTCTTTGAAATATTTTTTTTGCATATATTTAACTATTTTTCATTTTATTAGTGTTTTGATTATTCCACAGCCGTTTTTTATGAAAAGCCAAATTTCTTTAAATGGGAACTATGGTGGGAAATTTGGTAATTAAATTGGTGGTTTAATTATAAATCAAATGAATAATGTCGGAATAATTTTTAAAAAACATTATGAAATTTAAAACAAAAACAAAAATTTAAAACATAAATGGATAAACGACAGAATGTAACTATTTTTATTCAAGTGGTAACAGATCAAGAAGGCCATGAATATAATTTTATTTTAAGTTTAAATCAAGTTGCAATTAAAAATATTTTTTATTTTTGACAGCCAAAATCATTTTTGACATATATATTATACGGAATTTGACTTGTAGAATCCAAATATGTAAAAATATACTGAGTCTTCTATTTGAAAATTCAGTTGTCAATTTTAATTAAACCGGCAGTCCGCCATTTTGGATTTTTACGTCACTTAATTCAAAATTAGGTCTAGAAAGACCACTCCAAATTTTAAAATAATCCGTTTATTCGTTCTGAAGATATGAAGTTGGCCCGACCCCCTGAGCCACCCGGTATCAATCTCTGTATATACAGTTAAGTATTTGATTCTAATTTAGATATCAAAAAATCCTTCCTTTAATTTTCCCTTTTCATGATTTTGTTTATTTTTTGCTGGTGATCTAATGTATTTTTAGTATAAATTTTATTTCCACCCGGAAGATTTTTCCTGTTCTTACTAACTATGTCTTTTTACCATATCCCAGAGGTCTTATAACTTTCAAGTACACTTACATTGATTTGAGTATTTTTTTGTGAAGAAAGGTACCCGCACCAAGTATATTGATTTTGGCCATATGTCGATTTTTTTCAAATTTTTATATAGGTCAAAAGAAGCAACTTTCTTATGGACTCCAATTTTGCAGCTATACAGGGGGAGTCATTGTATTTCGATCAAATTAATCAAATAAAATCAATAAATCTACAAATAGAGAACCAGTGACACAAAATTATTTACTTTTTAGTATTAGAAATCAGTCAGTACCTATGTATCACTTACTGAAAATATTTAGTAAGGTGGACTAGTAGGTCTTTATTTTTTTTTAGAATATTTTTTTTTACTTAAATGAACGTAATTACATGGTTCTAATTTTGATTTACTTTAGTGTATATCGAAAGAAACAACTTCCTTTGGGACACCCATTTTTCTCTATAAGTCTATAATGCCCGTTCGAACATTAAGTATAAAATACGCATTAATAATTTTTTTTCTTCTTCTTTATGTGTAGCGAGAAAGTAAAAAGAACTTATCCTCCAATAATTAGACAATGATGTGCAAAAATACCCAAAAATAGGTAATTCACCACAAATTGGCATCACTGTTGATTACAAAATACCCAAAAATGAGAAATTCCTTCACAAATCAGCATCAATGTTGATTACTGACTAACTGAGCTAGTAATTTTGTTTGTTCTTTATATTAGTTTCAGATCCAACCTTTTTTAGTCACGCAAAAAAAATATTTTTACATTTAGTTATCTTTATGGAGTTGCTAAGAAGAAAAAAGAGATATTTGAATTTTTACGTTTGACAGTTAATGTTTGACAAGGTGTCCATTGTAATGGATATTGGGGCTATATTGAGTAAGTTTTAAAAAAATTAAATAGCATTTTATTGTTTTTATAACAAAGTTAGATAGTAATATTAATAGTAATTCTAAATAATAAAAAACATGTAATAGAAACTAGTGGAAACTTTCAAAACAGTATGTTTGCTTTACATTTTGTACAAAAAGCAGTTTTCCCCTTACACGAAATTTTTTTACATCTTGTGGCTTTATTTTCGTCATCATACTCAGGAAAATGATCCACCACATATCTTTCTGAATCTCTTTTATTGGTCTTACTTATATTACTTTTCGTTTTGATGTCCGAGATGAATTCTCACAAGAGACTTTTGGCCGACCGTCACTTCTCTTTATGGGGGTCTCAGTGAAATTAAAGATTCACCAATATGAAATTTAATCTCCAATAAATCGATAATATCCTTTGGAGGTGTATTCTCATTATTTTTCCGATATTCAAGCCAACTATTCTTGAAAAAAATCACTAAGTTAGGCACAATGTCCATTACAGTGGACATTACCTTTCAAATGTATGCTGTACCAATGTTCTGGATTTCTAATAAATTCCTAATATGTTTTAGTCCTTTATTGCAAATTTTGATATCAAATTATTAAATTTTTACTTACGACATTTTTTGCTTGTTGACATCGCCATTGAACCTGTTACAAAAACTATAAACTGTACCGAATGGCTAACGAATTTAGAATTAGAATTTTATACTACATTCTATTACGTGTTGCCCAAATATATGTCCATTGCAATGGGCATTTCGACTGAAACGGATATGTGGCGAGAAAGTAAAAAGAACCGTTCACAGCTGTATAATATACTTATCCTCCAATAATTACCCAATGATGTGCAAAAATACCCAAAAATGGTAAATTTCCCACAAATTGGCATCACTGATGATTACAAAATACCCAATAATAGGAAATTCCCACAAATTGGCATCACTGTTTGATTACTGACTGAGTTATGCGTCTAGCTTATAAAAAATATCATGAATGAAAAAAATATTCATTACATTACAACTGTCTGTAATCAAAATTTGCTTTCAAAATTAACAAAACTTCAAACAAAATTTACAATATAGACAATTTATTTTACGTTAATTTCTACAGGTACGACCGCAATTGTTTTCATTTTGTCACATTTCTTTTACCATTGTAATAAAGATACTCGAAGTGAAATATGGTAGGTATACTTTATTTACAAGTCGTAGAAAGAATACTTGTATCATGTTATATTTTTATATTTCTGTCATGGTATGAAATAAAAGTCAATCCAATAATATTTTTGTTCCTTAGCATTTTTGATAATTTTTTTTTGCATGCTGGTTAATTCGATTAGAATATTTCTACATAGCTGGAAAAGACTTTAAATCAAGGCGCATTCGTGATCTACCCTGTAGATCCGGGCTTTTGTAGTTATTTATATCAGAAGCTCGTCTCTACAGGTATCTTACGGATGGAAGACCTCTCTCCTAACGATCTACAAAATTTTTCATTGTTATATTTAATTTCTGACAAAGATGATTTTTATTTTCAGAAATATAAAAATTTAGTCTAGTAAAATTGTATAATATCTTTAATTTAATGTTTGTTTGGTTTTTTTAGGTACAATATATAGAAAAAATGTCTTGAAGATTAAACCGAATATGAAAATTATTGAGAAGTGAAAACAAAAAGCGGCTGAATATACTTTTTATAAGTGTAATTGTTTGTATGTTTTTTATTTTAATTTTTAAATTTACTCTGCCCCTCCTATTTTCGCTACTTCTAGTTCTAGAAGAATACACCATATATGGCGTATTAGAAATTGATTAATGCTGTCAAAAATTATATAATCTCAATTTTTAATTAGGAAAATCAAATGATTTAATATTATCTACTGTGAATCTGTGACAATTCTATCCCTAAAAAAATATAAAAAATATACTAGAAAGTGAGACAGGTAAATAACGAATAAAAAGAAAGTCGACAGGACAGACTGAGGGTAAATAAGGAATACTTGAATATTCAGAGGAAAAGGAAACCATAAAGAACCAAGGGTGAAACAGTTAAAGGCGGTAAAAGCAGAGATATAAAACAGACATCAAATACCTGAAGAATAGAAGAGTAATCGGAATACATAATTTTTTTTTGCTAATTTTGTAAGGTTTATTATTTTTATAAATTTTTATAGAACCCACCCCAAAAATGAGTATTTTTTAAATTAGTTAATCATAACAATATTTAGGTCAGAAATGAAATATATTAACATAATGTGAAGATATTATACCTCTGTTTTGTTGTAGGGAAGAATTGTCGAAGAATTGTTTGGGGAAGAATTATCGTGGAAAAATATTGTCGTGGAGAAGGATTGTCGCCGGGTAGGATTGTTGTAATGTAGGATTGTCGGGGAAGGATTGTCTGGTGAAGAATTTTCTGAAATGGATTGTCGTGTCACGTCTACTGTATTAAATTCAAAATTTGAATTTATATTTTAAACTTATAAAGTCATAACTAATTTTATTATTTCTAATTCCTCTATATGGAGTTTTAAAGTTTAATTTAAAATTATAATGAAAAACCGGTGCACACGAATTGCAAAAATACTAATACTTTAATCAAATTGCTTAATGATGACTGGGTAATGCCGAACTCGAACTGCAAAAAGTAATTAAAGGTAATTTTTAATCCTATACTCGAACTGCACAAAGAATATATTATTTATTTATTTTTGTTATGGGATTTAAAATGCATTTTTGTCTTTAAATTTTTAGTTTTCATATCGTTTAACCCCTGTAACATAAAAACTATCAACTTTATTAAAACTTGCCTACTGTTAATAGAAAGAGAAAACAATATTCTATATTTAAGAAATTTTTCAAAATTTTATATCTAAAATTGTGGCCGTGAAAATAGAGCGAGACCATAATTCCAAGGATTTTTTAATTTTCCCTCCTTTGGTTTCTCCCTTTTCTCAAGGTCACAATTCTTGCTAAAAAATTTTGAAAAAATTCTTATTTATTCCCCTTTCAATGGTATAAAATTTCATTTTAATATATTATTTATTCATTTTTGTTATGAGATATAAAATGCATTTTTTTCTTTAAATATTTATTTGTCAAATCGTTTAACCCATGTGACATAAAAACTATCAACGTTATTAAAACTAGATAAAAAATTGTGGTTATCAGAAAAGGGAGAGACCACAACTATAAAGATTTTTTAATTTCCCCTCTTTTGGTTTCTCCCTTTTCTCAAGGTTACAATTTTTGCTGAAAAATTTTGAAAAAAATTCTCATTTTTGGTATTTTTTATTCCCCTTCCAATGGTACAACTTTCATTTTAATATATTATTTATTTATTTTTGTTATGAGATATAAAATGTATTTTTGTCTTTAAATTTTTAGTTTTCATATCGTTTAACCCCTGTAACATAAAAACTATCAACGTTATTATAACTTGCCGACTGTTCATAGAAAGAGAAAACCATATTCTATTTTTAAGAATTTTTTCAAAATTTTAGATAAAAAATTGTTGTTGTGAGAATAGGGAGAGACCACAACTTTTACGAATTTTTAGTTTCCCCTCTTTTGGTTTCTCCCTTTTCTGAAGGTCACAATTTTTGCTGAAAAATTTTGAAAAAATTCTCATTTGTAGTATTTTGCATTTCCTTTTCGCAGTGATATTAATTTCAATGTAGTGTGTTATTTATTTACTTTTGTTATGGGATAAAAAATGCATTTTTGTCTATAAATTTATAGTTTTCATATCGTTTAACCCCTGTAACATAAAAACTATCGACGTTATCAAAACGTGCTAAGTTTTGGTAGAAAGAGACAACAATACAACCTGACCCTACTAATATATTTTTGCAGTTCGTGTATTGGATTAATTCAGTATTTAAATTCCTTTTTGCAGTTCGAGTACCTACTTAAATTATAGGGATTAAAATTTTTGCAGTTCGAATACGCTCTGAAAAACTGTATATAGAATAAGAATTGTAATATCCTTATTATCGTTGTAAATAATCTAATTTCTCCGTAATTTAATTATAGGTTTATTAGGTTTTTCCCACTTCGGTCGTTTTGAAAAATCTACCTCTTTGTCCAATTTCGGCTGCGTGTAAATACTATATGGAAACGTTAACACTATTAAAGTAAGCTATGAAAATGGCAACAATTATTATTATTTAATTAAAGAAATGTCACTTGTCAAACACAATAGTTGTCATTTTCATAGTTTACTTTACTGTCAACTTTTCCATATATTATGTACAGTAACTGGCTTATATTCGGGGTTTAATAACGGGTAACATATGTTAATTTTTGAAACAGGAAAAAATATTTCAAAAATTCTATAATATACAGGTTATCCCATTTAAAATTTTTTTATTTTTTGTTGTATCCCGTGAAATCTGCACGCCACTGTGTTGTTAATGGCATTTTAACAAAATTCAATTATAACCACATAACTATTATTTAAAACATTTTTCTGTATATTTTTGTATAAGGATGATAAAGGGTGGATAATTTATAGTGAATAACACTGTATCTCATAATCCTGATTTAATTCACAGCATTAAGAAAGTGACGTAGGATAGAATTTCGTTATTTGCACATTATAAGATTAGAAAATCCTTTTATTAATCTAAGGGAAATCCCCAAACAAAATATAAACAAATTGCCTAAGGGCGGCTGCAAAGTGACCTGTAATAAAGGATCATGAGGTTTATGTCCTAGTAAATTAGTATCAAATTCGAGACAAATTTTTCTTCTTGATTTGGGTTGGTTTGCAGTAGAACTTGGAAATTCCTTCTCTTGTTCATAAGCAAAGATTCATCCGGTCAGCGTAATATATACATACTGTGTATTATCTATTGTTTTTTTATTGTATTATTGGATTGTTTTTTTTAGATATTGTGAAAATATAATAAAGATTTTGTACTTATTAAATTTATTTTTCTTTCAACTGTTTGTATGTTATGCTAAAAAGATTAAGAAGTTTACAATAAATCAACAAACGGCCGATATTATTTAAGTAATCTTAATTTAATTTTCCAAAAAGGTTAACTGGGAAAATTTTCAACTCTAATTTTAATTTAAATTTGCCGAAATGCAACTTTTTTATTTAACAGCCGAAATGGGAACGGCTGAAGTGGTAACTAAACCGTATATTATTATTACTGGAGATCCAGATTTCAATTCTGACAATAAATGCAGATGTAGCTAAAAGTTGGCTTATATACACAAATAATTATTACTATTAAAATACTTGTAATTCTTGAATTTAATTTTTTTTTAAATATATATATGATAATTATTACAATGTGGTTTTTTATTGATATAATTTTATAGTTTTTTAATACTTTTTCTTAAAAAATGTCAGCCTTTATTTATGTTAATGTCATCCATCATCAGTTCATTTTTGCAGGTCAAATATTGTTCACAAAATGATAAACGTAAAAATTAATGACATTACAACCTTCTATTGGAAAACCTTTCTTTCATCCGATCATATGTTTCGACAAAAAAATCTAAGGGTATAAGATCTGGACACCGAGTTGGCCACAATGTACCTAGGCACTTATTGGGATACTGTGCATTGGAATTGGAATAAACTTTTACTATAGAGATATAGCAACCAGATATAAATTTATATTAGATACTTTCCATGGCCTCTTATAATTCAGTTATGTGTTGTAGTCAACATTCTTCTATACCGGGAATCCAGGATGACAAATTGGATATAAAATAATCGACCATATAATTCGTCGTTATAATCTGGAAATGTTCGTATGTATCGCAATGACGTTAAGACAAAAAAAACAACGAATAATAAAACTCCACAAGTCATACCACAATTATTTATGTGAAGTTAATGTTTACAAATTGAGCGGCAACATGTTTCGGCCTAACAATGGCCATCATCAGGCAGAAAGCAGTTAGTCAAGTGCGACTTTCCTCCATTATGGAGTTTTTGGGTTGGCGTTAAAAAAAAATTAAATATTAATTTGTAATTTTTGGTTAAAGTTTTTCTTACGTTTATCACTTGTTCAGAATTTTCATACCATATCAATTTTCTTGTAATTTGTCGCACTTGTCTAACTGCTTTCTGCCTGGTGATGAACATTATTTGGCCGAAACAAGTTGCTGCTTAATTTTTAAACATTAACTTCACATAATTAATTGTGGTATGACTTGGAGTTTTATTATTTGTTGAATAATCTTTCCACATTTGAGTATGGATAATCTTGTTTTTTTTTTTAAAATAAGTCCTAAAACATTCATTGAAAAATTTTATATATATTGCCGATAATTAAAAAATTATATAAAAATTTGTAAGTAATCAACTGTTTATAAATTAACAGAAGAAAAATTTCAAAAATTTAGAAAAAATTAAGTATCAAAAAAACACAAACATATACAGGGTGCGCGAATTGAATTGAACTTTTTTATTGAAGGTCAATGGCCGCTTAATATAGCGTATTCAGTTTTTTAAAACAGGGCCACCTATAACTATTTTCGTTAAATACGGACCTGTACCTTTTATTTTTATATTAAAATCCCCATTTTTTTTCTATTCAACTATGTAGAATAATTAATTTTTTTTTCAGGTTTTTACAATGGGCTGTACTTTAAACATTTTCCTAATCACGATTTTGTTCCATTTTCACTGTAATTTTAGTAAGCTTATAAAAAATAAACCTGATTATTAACAATTAGTGACAATTGGGAAAATTAAGTGAAAAAGTTTCTCTAATAAAAAATAATGTGGTCCCATTAAATCAAACTGAATTATTGGAAACAATAATAATTAATAAAATTATAAGCGATATAAAAATTGATCTACTTTGTAGACTGTATATTGTTTCTCGAAAGGCCAAAAGATATTTCACCTTGAAGGATTTGTTCAGATTTATCCAAAGAATACAATTAATTTACAAACAAATTAGCACATTTAAAATTTTTTTAAATAAAAAGTTCAAAATGAAGGTATCATTTTGATTGGCATAATTAAAATAAAATAATTCTAAAATATGCAAAAAGTAAGGATAAAAATCTATAATTAATTATATTAATATTATGATCAATTAACTCATATATAATAATTAATACACCAAGGGCATTATGTAGATGTTTATACCCAAATTAGTGAATTTTTAAAAAGTGTATTTTTAACATTTACTTCATATAGCTGTAAGTAGTAAGTATAAACATATATTTAATATTAATAAAAAAATAAAAGTCCAAATCATGTACGACAGTATAATAAAAAAATAATTAACAAAAGTTTAACTAATTTCGGCTTTTAGCCATCTTCGGGGCTAAAAGTACAATCGAGGTTCGAAAAAAATTACAATAAAATTATACAACAATTTACCAAGTATATTTAATAAAACACATTTTTTTATTGAATCACAAAACGTTTCATTTCTTAATTATTTTTGAACAAACCTCACTGTGTCACCATCTTACGGTTACTATCTAAACTGATACAAAATTTTGTTCAGCTACTTGCTCATGAAAATATAGAGAATTTGGGATCGACTCAGAGATGGCGCAAGTAAGCAAAACTAAACGAAAATTATTCTTGATATTCTTAAAGTGGTTTTTGGAAAAAATAATAAAAATAAGAGATACATGACAAAATTAATTTTATTTTTATTTAAATTTCTTATTGCATTTTTTTTCCTCCCCAGGTATAGGTTTATTTTCCAATTGTTTATTAGATTAGCTTTACGCTATACAGAAGTTTATTATGGGAAATAAATATATTTAAAAATATAATTTATTGACATTTTTTTTATAATTTATACATGCAACAAAAAATTTCAAAAAATATATCGAAATTTTTTTTACCGAAATTAATAAATTTGTACCCAGTACTTCAGGAGAGTAAATAAAAAACATTTCCTTCATTTTTTAAAAACGTGTTATAATTAATAAAATAACTCATGATTTCGTAAATATATTTATTAAAAAAGATAATTTTTTACGATTTTTTACGGGTTTTTACGGTTTTTTATGGTTTTTTTCAATTTGTTACGATTTTTTACGATTTTTTCGATTTTTTAGGATTGTTTACGGTTTTTTACGATATTTTACGATTTTTTACGATTTTTTACGATTTTTTACGATTTTTTACGATTTTTTACGATTTTTTACGATTTTTTACGATTTTTTACGATTTTTTACGATTTTTTACGATTTTTTACGATTTTTTACGATTTTTTACGATTTTTTACGATTTTTTACGGTTTTTTACGATTTTTTACGATTTTTTACGATTTTTTACGATTTTTTACGATTTTTTACGATTTTTTACGATTTTTTACGATTTTTTACGATTTTTTACGATTTTTTACGATTTTTTACGATTTTTTACGATTTTTTACGATTTTTTACGTTTTTTTACGATTTTTTACGGTTTTTTACGATTTTTTACGATTTTTTACGGTTTTTTACGATTTTTTACGATTTTTTACGATTTTTTACGTTTTTTTACACTTTTTTACAATTTTTTACGATTTTTTACGGTTTTTTACGATTTTTTACGCTTTTTTAAGATTTTTTACGATTTTTTACGGTTTTTTACTGTTTTTTACGATTTTTTACGATTTTTTACGATTTTTTACGGTTTTTTACGATTTTTTACGATTTTTTTCGATTTTTTACGATTTTTTACGATTTTTTACGATTTTTTACGATTTTTTACGATTTTTACCATTTTTAACCATTTTTTTTTCAATTTTTTCCAATTTTTCCATTTTTTCCTCTTTCTCAATTTTTTAAAAATCCTTAAAAAATCGTAAAAAATTATAAAAAATCGTAAATATTAACAAATTATTTTTATAAAATTATAACATGAAAAAAGTCTATTGACCTGTTTCGATATTTTTGAAAATGGCGGAGATATATTTTTTTTGATATTTCAACCCCTCCAATTTCACCCCCGTAGGTCGGATAAAAAAATGTTTTATACAAATTAATTTTATAATATGTTAAAATATTTTCAAAAATGGCGGATACGATTTTTTTGAAATTTCAACCCCTTTCAGTTTCTACCCCCTCATAGGTAGAATGCCTAAAAACGATGGGGCTCCCCTCATAGATATAGTTTTTGGAACTGATAATTGAGATTGACTTATTCATATTTTATGACGGTTCATTAAGTTTTATGAGGGTTTTTACTGTTTTATGGGCAATTGTTATAAATATTTTAAAGAAATGGTACCTTTTTTTAAAATTTAAATATGGACCGTACTTCAGTATAATTTGTTTCATTAATTGGTATTCATTTTTATTAAAATAAAACAAAAATAGATACAAATCGGTGTATTACATTTTTTTATGATTTTAATACTTCCGGTCCGGACCGAACTAATTTAGTAATATTATATATTAACAGATTTATAGTTTATAATCTTAAGCGTGTTCGCAAATCCCACCAATGGTCAGCGCGTAGATTAATTCCAGGTAAGCATGTTCGCAAAGCTTACTAAAAATATTCTGCTCGCCAAGTCCACATTCGCAAGTTTCACGGAGTCAAGAAAAACTTCTGGCCCAGTTCAGGTGCGGGATTATTTTTTTAATGTAATTTGGCGCTGTTGCACCCTTAAATCTATTTATATATTAATATTTTAACATGTAACTGTATTGTTTAATTGAAGTAATAAAAAAACCATGAAGATTACATAATAAATATCCAAACATTAGGATAATAGTAAAATTTTCGTAATTTAATAATGATATTTATCCAAGAAGAAAAAAAACAAAGATATTTATTATAGCTAGCAAAAAGTATGATATTGTTTTGGTTGAATTTCATAAAAAAAACAATTTATAAAAATCTTACAAAAATCCATATTTTTATCACATTAATATTAGATTGATATAAAATATCCAATTTCAAACTAAGCAAGATAAAGTAATATTAATTTAGACATCGAATCAATATTAAAATAAAAATGAGCAATAAAATATCCACATTTTATTTTACATAAACAGTGATGATGGCCTATAGACTAACAGCTCTTTGCGATTTAAAAACAAAAATTTGCACGAAATACAAATCTTTTATTGCTCATGGACATTTTGGTTATTTTGCTTAATATTTTAACAGTATAGTTAATAGAATTTTTGATGTTTGTTTTATCTTTTTATTACTTTCTTTACGCTTTTTTTTTATAATCAACAGAATAAAAAAAGTAGCAACCCCTGTCCCTTGTCCCTCGCTTCCCTCTAATAACCGTGATGAGTCAGCAGAAGATGAGGTGGTGTGGGTGCGACTCGCGGTGTCAGCTAGCGCCCAGGTGGCCGTGTCAGCTGCCGGGACAAGGCGACAAACATGCTCTTACCTGTGATCACCTCATTTCAATATTGATAATGTATGTTGTTATGTGCGGACCACACTCAGATCATGATACACACTCGAAATTATCGAATAACTGGATCTTCTTATTCCTACTCGATCCACTTTATTATATTTCGGTTCTTATCTATTTTTTTTGTTGGTTTGAGAAATTTGATACAAGGTTAAGTTAAATTTTATTACTGTTATTTTTTATAACTGTAATAACTTTTTCTACGGCTGTAATACAAAACTGCTCTTTCTTAACTGTTCTTGATAAATCAATGAGGTACATTGTATGTCTCCAATTTTATTTCCGTATCTGATAACACAATAATTTATTGTGTAATTATTTCAATAAATCAGGTCTTTCATGGAATGTCAATTTCAAGTAATGACAGTTCTATTTTCGTATATTTATATAGCTAAACGTTTAAAATCAGGCATGTTTAAGTTTAATTCCAGAATTATCTAAGGAAAAATATGAAAAGTCCTACAAATCATTTTTCAAAACTTCTCATTTATACTAAGTGTAATTGATATTTTAATTGTACCTAAATAGAAATTTTGAATGACGTTAAATTTGAAATTCATGTTATTTGTTAAATCATTTCGCTATTATCTATTACAGCCGTAGAAAAAGTATAGTGTTTAACTCGCATGGAATGCTAATTTCCCACTCGTATGATTTGCAGCATTCGCTTGCGGCTCATGCTGCAAACTTCATACTCGTGGGAAATAACTATCATTCCTTGCTCGTTAAACAATATACTATTATAACTTGTGGGAAAGAACCCTGCACAGATTATTAAGAAATTGGAAATGGGTGGAAGTTAATGAAAATTTTATATGTTGTTTCTGATACTAATAGTAAAAAAATTGTAGAGTTTAAATTTGCTGCTATGACTGGTTTAACCTCTACAGAGTGTTAAAAATAATACTGTTTTGGTAACTTGAATGAGTTTAATTAATTTGTATTTTTGTGCTAAAACAACAAAAAATAATAAAAAAAATAAATAAACACAATTCAGAAAATATGTGTAACTGTTAAAAAAATATAAATACACCAACCCGTACGTTTAAAAAAAATTTAAAAAAATTATATTTTGTTGATCTCTATTTAAAACCCTACAATGAAATATACAGGATGGTCTATCATCGAAAACGGTAAGATTGTATAAAAAATGTTTACTGCATGTACAGATCTGCACAATTGTAACAATCTGTATGCTTTTAAATTTTTATGTTCGTACTGAGATTTCAAAAGCCTGTTACATCTTTAATATACAATCTATAGTTTTTGCTGTTATAGACAATTGAATATCGCATTTTTTCAACCTTACGTGAATACTATCGCCAAACTATATAAAATCGGACAAAACTGCGGAAAAATGTATATAACGTTATCAACGTTTATTTACCCTTCGCTCCGAAACATAACTTAGAGTCCAAATTACTTTATATTTTTTTAACTTCTCTGCCCTACATTTTTTTTTAACAGAGTGAATTGGACAAATTTCCAACTTAAAACTGTCCATTAGATTCTGTTTGATAAAACTTCTATAGGTACTTCTTAAATTTGGTACTTGTTAAATTTTCACATTATTACAATACTGATACGAGAACGTTTAGAAATTGTTACGTTTTTTGTGCCACCCTGTATTTTCATTATTCTTCTATTCAATATATTTTAGTTTCATACTCGCTTATTATCCCCTTCTTATTTCCCGGCGCCATGTCCCTCTCTTCTCTTGGTATTCCTATAAAATGTCTTTCCCATGTTAATAATGTTCTTCTCTTTGCCTACTGAGTCAAAATAACTGACTTTATATCGTTCGTGTCGCTTACTGAAAATTTCTTCTTTTTTTTCTCCCCCTCATCTTATAGGGGTTTTTGTCCTGAACCAATTTTTATTCCTGGGCCAAGAAGTTCTTTTTCCTGGGAATTACTTTTTTCTCTGGACGTCAATTAGTCCTTTTTACTTCGTTTTCCTTCTTGGGCTACAGTTTTTCAGTTTCTCCTTTGGACCAAGTTTCTTGGACTACAGTTCTTCAGTTTCTCCTTTGGACTAAGTTTCTTGGACTACAGTTTTTTTGGAAAAGGAAGATTAAAGGAACCCCAAGAAAAGCTAAGTTTATTTAAGAAAAAAAAAAGAAAAAAATCTCTGGAATTCTGAAATAAACAAATATAACGTTTAATTTCAGTTTAATTTCCTTAACCCGAAAAAAAAGAAAGGACTGATTATGAAATATATCATAGTTTTTTTGTCAATTATTTCTAATTACATAAAAAAATCAATTTGACTGGCGTCCAAAACTTTTTTTTATTTAATATTCTAATTCTGATATATTTCAAATTCTATTCGTGGAATGAACCCATAATAAAAAGATTTGAGCTTAATCACATTAATTATTTATTATCAACAAAATAAAGTACCGCTTCAAAAGCCAGATGAACGTCATAAAATCAGACAAAATTACGGAAAAATGCTAGCAAATGTAGGCAAAATTTAATCATCCTCTATACATTTTGTCCCTATGCCACCAATAAGAACTTAAAACGTGAAGATAGAGACATGTAACTTTCTCCCATATAAAGATCAACGCGAAGATATGGTGCCAGGATGGTCGAAAGTTTTTTGGACATCAAACAGTACTCCGAGGCACAGTGACCAATGTTCAGGGATTTGGAGGCTGTAGTGTGGGGTCTCCTTAGTGCATTTAGGGTAGAGTGATCAGACCTAAATCCGTGTTGAAATTGGAGGATCGTTCCACTTTCATCCAGAAAGTTCTAGATCCGATATGATCCATGAGTAGAGTTTCAAAGATTAATAACCAGAACATTCGTTAGGCATATAGGCCTGTAGGAATTGGGGGAAGTTGGGTCTTTGTGGCGTTTGGTGATAAAGATGGTGTGGAAGGTTTTCCAGAAAGTTGGTAAATGGGAATGCTGAAGGCATGTTCATGAAAATAGCGAGGATAGGGAGAATGGTAGCGGGGAGGTTTTTTACGGCTTTAGTTTTTCCCCCTATGTCATCAGTGGTGAAGGAATCAAAAATGTGGTTTTAGGTAGGCGGATTGGGAGTTTGGAGCAAGACTTGGAGAAGGAAATCGGTATCTTCTTGGAATAGTGGATTGAAGTTAAGGTATGGAGGATTGACTAGGGAGTTTTGGACTTGACCTTTAAAAGCAGTGGCTTTCTGCTCAGGAGTGTGGAGGGTTTGACCATTGATGTGTGTTTGTGTACTGCCAATTTGTGCCAGAACCTGGGCTCGTCCCTATGATTAGGGCCAGAAATGACCTTAACCCGCTTATCTTGACGATAAATGCTGATTTGAAGCCTGATGAAGGAATTCAGCTGTTTCCACTCGGTGTTAAGGACAGCGTTTCTGTGTCTTACAATAATAAACAAATAAATGTTTTTGACGAGTAAACTTTTTGCATTGGAAATAATTGAATTACAGTATCTAAAAACGGTTAGGTATTTCCTAATAACCCACCGGTAATCTACCTGTTAGTGTACGGGACTGATTAGTAGATTACTGGCCCGAAACTTCCACTACCCTTTCATACAACCTAACCTGAAATTAGTGGTTCAGGAAAATATTTGTGCAAATATTTAGAAATTGTCCAGAGCAGAGAGACCACGTCGACTATAGTCTATTGAAGAACATGAAATTTTTTTTCATAGTACCTACTACTATCCCTCCATCACTAAGGCGGATAATGTTTCTTAAATGTCCTCACCTCATTTCTTGTTTTTCTCAAATTCGTCACTTAGATTTTTGGTTATAGCAGTTTTCCCATAACTGATTTCCGCTTAGTCCAAATTTAACCAAAAAATTAATTATGATTATCGCGTTAATTAATATTTTAGAAATAATGTTGAAAATTTTTAAATAGCAATCTAAATCGATTTAATTTGAGTTAGGATAAATTTGAAAATGTGAATATATACAGAGTGATTCATTTATAAATGTCACAAACCTTTTGGCTCACTGTATTCAAATAAAACTATTTTGAAGCTACAGAAAGGTAAAAATATTGAATTTTGCAAACTATTAAAGCTTTCTATCAATGACGGTCCTGATATTTTTTCTTTTTTTTTATATCCAATATTCACTGTACCATAGCGCGTGTGTTGGTCCGAGACTATGATTACCTGACAGCCGATATGAGATAGATACGGGAGAGCATGACAAGTGCGTGGGTCATGACATGTGTGTGAAGCGCGCTTTTCGGACAGGTAAAAATAAGCTCCTGTCCATTGTTGGATCTTTACAAAAAACACAAGACGAAGAGAAGGCTGCAACTATTACAAGACTAACATTTTACCGAGGCTATCGGCTCCACGATCCTCATATTTCATTTCGTTTCGTTCGTGCATTGGATGATTATAAATATGTATCTGTAGATTTTTTGAGGTATCACTGGTTTTTTTTTGGAGTTTTAAATAAAGAAATTTAGATCATACAGTATTAAAAGTTAAATTTCCTAATCGATTTGTCGAACGCTTACTGTATGGTGGCGAAATTTAGAAACTTTCTGTTTCATATTATTAGGAATTCACGATAGATGTCGTTCATACGTTATATTAAAATAAAAACACAGACATAAATTATTGTTTATTTAATTTATGCCTTTATATTCTACCATAATCTTGTTTTGTGTATTTAAAAAAAAATCGAAGTAAAATGAATATAATTTATTCATTATATATTATTAAAGTTAAATAGTCTAAAATTGAATTTTGTGGCAAAGAAAACAATATTAGTTGTATCATCTAGTAATCTAGTAATCAAATAATTTGTACACAAGCGTTTATGGATATCAAAAAAAAGAACATACATTCAGGTACGACGCTGTAATATACAGAGTGATTCGAAAAATATTTAAATTTTCATTAAAAAAAGTCAATAACAGTACTTATGCTTGGCACACCCTGTATTTATTATTTTTTTGAAAATTCCATTTTTGCTAAATGTTTTTTAATCTAATAAACTATATTGCATTGAAAAAATAACAAAAATATAAATAGTGATTAGAAAAATATTTCAATTTTTGTTAAAAAAGTGATTAACAGTACCTTTGCTTGACACACCCTGTATTTTATATTTTTTAGAATCATTTTTGCTAAAAGATTTTAAATCTAATCAACTATATGACCTTGAAAAAATAACAAAAATATACGGAGTGATACGAAATATTTTTCAATTTTCATTAAAAAAGTCAATAACAATACTTTTGCTTGACACACCCTGTGTTTTTGATTTTTCTGAAAATTTCACTCTTGTTAAAAGTTTTTAAATTTTAATCAACTATGTTGCCTTGAAAAATAACAACAATAAGCGTGATGCGAAAAATATTTCAATTTTCTTTAAAAAAGATCAATAACAGTACTTTTGCTTGACACACCCGGTATTTTTGGTTTTTCAAAAAATTTCATTCTTGATAAAAGTTTTTAAATGTAATAAACTATATTGCCTTAAAAAAAATAACAAAAATATACAGAGTGAATCCAAAAATATTTCAATTTTCGTTAAAAACGTCAACAACAGTACTTGTGCTTGACACACCCAGTATTTGTAATTTTTAAAAAAAAATTCATTCTTGCTAAAAGTTTTTAACTCTAATAAACTATATTGCACTGAAAAAATAACAAAAATATATATAGTTATTTGAAAACTATTTCAATTTCCGTTAAAAAGTCAATAACAGTACTTCTGCTTGATACACCCAGTATTTTTAATATAAAAAAAAATTTAATTCTTGCTAAAAGTTTTTAATTTTAATAAACTATATTCCTTTGAAAAAATAACAGAATTATACATAGTGATTCGAAAAATATTTCAACTTTCGTTAAAAAAGTCAATAAGTGTACTTTTGCTTGACACACCCTGTATTTTTGATTTTTCAGAAAATTTTATTGTTGTTATAAGTTTTTAAATCTAGTAATTAACTATATTACCTTGAAAAATAACAAAAATATACGGAGTGATTCGAAAAATACTTCAATTTTCGTTAAAAAAGTAAATAACAGTACTTTTGCTTGACACACACTGTATTTTTGATTTTTCCGAAAATTTTATTCTTGTTATAAGTTTTTAAATCTAGTAATTAACTATATTACCTTGAAAAATAACAAAGATATACAGAGTGATTCGAAAAATATTTCAATTTTTGTTTAAAAAGTAAATAACAGTACTTTTGCTTGACACAACCAGTATTTTTAACTTTTCAGAAAATTTTCAGTCTTGCCAATTTTTTTTAAATCTACTAAACTAAATTACCTTGCAAAAATAACAAGAATATACAGATTGATTCGAAAAATATTTAAATATTCGTTAAAAAAGTCAATAACGGTACTTTCGCTTGACACACCCTGAATTTTTGATTTGTCTGAAAATTTTATTCTTGTTAAAAAATTTTAAATCGAATAGACCATATTGCCTTGAAAAAAATAACAAAAATATACAGAGAGATTCGAGAAAAAATTCAATTTTCGTTACAAAAGTCAATAACAGTACTTTTGCTTGACACACCCTATATTGTTGATTTTCATTCTTATTAATTTTTTTAAAATCTAATAGACTATATTTCCTTGAAAAAATAACAAAAATATGCAAGGTCATTCGAGAAATATTTCAATTTTCGTTAAAAAGTTAATAACAGTACTTTTGCTTGACACACCCTGTATTGTTGATTTTTCTGAAAATTTCATTTCTGTTAAAAATTTTTAAATCTAATAGACTATATTGCCTTGAAAAAATAAGAAAAATATACAGAGTGATTCAAAAAATATATCAATTTTCGTTAAAAAAGTTAATAACAGTACTTTTGCTTGACACACCCTGTACTGTTGATTTTTCTGAAAATTTTATTTTTGTTAATTTTTTTTTAAATCTAATAGACCATATTGCCTTGAAAAAATAACAAAAATATAAGGAGTAATTCGAAAAATATTTCAATTTTCATTAAAAAAGTCAATAACAGTACTTTTGCTTGACACACTCAGTATTTTTGATTTTTCAAAAAAATGTCATTCTTGCTAAAAGTTTTAAAATCCAAAAAAATATTTTGCCTTGAGAAAATAACAAGAATATACAGAGCGATTCGAAAAATATTTCAATTTTCATTAAAAGTCAATAACAATACTTTTGCTTGACACACCCTGTATTTTTCATTTTTCAAAAAATTTTCATTCTTGTTAAAAGTTTTTAAATCTAATAAACTATATTGCCTTGAAGAAATTATAAGAATATACAGAGTGATTAGAAAAATATTTCAATTTTCTTTAAAAAAAGTCACCTTTGGGAGTTGTAGAATTAAAATAATAATAAATAAATATTGCAAATATTTTTTATTAGTTACAAAAAAAATACAATATGGTGTAAATTTTCTTACCAGGGTAAGAAAAACTTAGAAAATATAAATTGCATCATATAATTTTTGAAACACTTTGTATCATAGAAAAAATCAAATACAATTTATGTTATGCTTAACGTAATATTTTAACGTTACTCTTTTGTAGTATTTTAAGAAAGATTTTTGCAATAAAAAAAATTTAATTGTCTTTATGTAAAATCATAATCCAAATTTATTGGACTGTACTTAGAAAAGTTCCTAAAGTACAGTTATTTATCCTAAAAAAAATTAAGTGTTCTACATGGTTGCATAGATAAATAATGGGGATTTCAAAGACTTCTTTTTTTTATTTTTTTTTTACTTTTATTCATTTATTTATTTTTTGTTTTTGTCATATAAATTTATTTCTTTCAGGTACTGGATAACCTTAAGTTGTTCTGGTTTTGTCATTAAGCATTCTTGAAGACTATCTGGAAGTTGGAAGCTGGCAATAGTGTGTCAAGTACAACTTAATTTTCTAATTGATACTGACGTATCTGCCATACCAAAAAAAATTGTTTAAAAATAATATTAAATATGATTTTATTATTTTAAATGCGACAAATCCGAATTAAATTTGCGAAACCCTGTACATTGATTCTGAAGCAATATGCATTTATTAAAATGGTTTCAGTAAATTAAACTAATTTTACTAGAAATTAAAAAAAAAAATAAATGTCAGTTTTCTTCTAGGTAACTCTATGACCATTTTTCTGTTAAGCACATATTTAAAATAGAGAGCAACACTTTTCATTAAAACCAGACTCTAAATTTAACATTTTAAGATAGAATTTTCACCCGATCACATAAATATTTTTATTTAAATTATTGTGACGTTATGCCATATAATATAACAACCAAACTTCTGAAGACGGTTCAACCTTCGGGTTTTCGCTAGGGATGAACGTAACACAAATTTAATAATCGTTACTTATGTAGTTGCTTAGAAAATTAATTCAAATTATAAAATACAGTTATGTATTGTTGTACTATTCCAAAGTGCATTGTTTGGTCTCCAAGATCACCTGACATAACTATTCTTAAATGAATTTATAAGAGAGATTAATAGAGTTCGTAGAAAATCGAAAAAAATTAATGACCTTAATTCACGACGCGTATGATTTTTAATATGAGCCACTCGAAATTTTCATCAATAATTTTTTTTTCGAACATTACATGAATTATGGCAAAAGTGCGTAATCATTGAGCTCTTTTAATACCCCAATGATCAAGTCTATCTGACAAGTAAAAGGCTGCTGAAGGAGAATGAAAAATGACACTAATATTTTATCGAGAGATCAGATGGCGCCCTGCATACGAACTCAAGGATAATGAGACGGGTTGAGTTTGATACCCCTTTTGGCTTCGCTTCGTTCTTCGTTCTTCGTTTTCGGTTCTATCATGCCACGCCACAACCTCGTTAAGCGCGCTGACATTCAGGGACAACTTTCGAAATTGGAAGTTTTAGACACTGCGGAATATTACTTTATAATAGGGTTTGCATATCTCATTTATTTTGTACTGAAATGACGAGGAAGTGATTGCAGGGCTGAATTGATTTTAAACGAAAATAAACCAAACTAAGAACAGCAAAAAAAATTACACAAATCAGTAAGTCAGACGCATTGAAAGTTTTGGCTCACATATGGATAACAAACGAATTTAATACAAAACTTATCCAAATTATGCTTTGGCCAGTAGATCAGACAATTTTAGATGTAAATTAAAGTACCAACAGAATAAATATGCAAGGGTAAAAATTATTTATAAAAATTTTAAAAAGAGATAATATAAGAGTTTCCATTTGGGGATTCAATATATAGTTTATTAAAAAATTATATACCAAAACAAATTAGCTAACATAATTACATTCTTCACATAGTTAATTGTACTTATATTATATAATTATAAAATAAAATATTTAACTTCCCTTGGCTAGGTTCAATCAATTGAAAAAAATGAATTAAAAATCCAAGTATGGAAATCCTTGTGGAAAAAAAAACTATAAAAATAATTAGATGACTTATCATTACGTCATTTTGATGATTCCTTTAAACAATATTTCCTTAAGTAAGTATTAATTTTTTTAAATTTTGAAAATATATTAATTATTGACTTCAAAAAGTTCATAATAAATATTTGAATCTAAATTTATACTTTTCATATCTTCCAACGAGAAAACTATAAAAAATATTTAAATAATTTGACAAGCAATAAAATTTGCTAAATATTTTAAATATTTTAGAAAAAAATGTGAAGGTGAGAGAAGGGAGAGACTACAACAATGAATTTTTTTTGTTTGCACCATTTTAATATATCTCTTTTCACAAGTATGCAATTTTTGTGAAAATTTAAAACGCAAGCGCAGCGAGGTTGGGAGCTATCAAAACAATCGAACGCTCCAAAATTCCCCTCTTTTTCCCCTACTTTTTTAATGTTTCCTTCGACCTTTTTCTCCCCTACATTTTTACTGATTTCCTTATGCTTAAATTTCTTTTTTCACTTCCCCATCTTTTTTACCTACTTTTATTTGTTCTTTTTTCAAAATCTTTTTCCCTACTTCCCCTTTTTTTCACTATTTGTTTAGTAATATTTTAGTTTTGGAGAGTTTGATTGGTTTGATTGCTCCGAACCTCGCTGCGCTCGGCTCGGAGTAGATGGTGGGGAAAAATTGGAATTAATATATGCCCCACCATTCACTCCGAGCCGAGCGCAGCGAGGTTCGGAGCAACCAATTTCATTGTACTTTAGTTTCTTTATGCAAAGAACATCTAAAATTTGTCCAAAAATATTGTTAAAATGTTAGAAAAAAAATTTGGGGGTGAGAGAAGGGAGAGACTACAACAATGATTTTTTTTTGTTTCCAACATTTTAATCTCTCTCTTTTCACAAGTACGCAATTTTTGTGAAAATTTAAAAAAGCGGCGCAAGTGCAGCGAGGTTGGGACCAATCAAAACAATCAAACGCTTTAAATTTCACCTCTTTTTTCCCCTACTTTTTTATAATGTTTCCTTCGACCTTTTTCTCATCTACTTTTTTATCGATTTCCTTATGCTTTAAACTTTTTTTCACTTCCACCTACTTTTTTATTTGCTTTTTTTTTAAATCGCTTTCCCTACTTCCCCTTTTTTCCACTGTTTGCTTAGTAATTTATTAGTTTCAGAGAGTTTGATTAGTTTAATTGCTCCGAACCTCGCTGCGCTCGGCTCGGAGTGGATGAAGGGGAAACATTTAAATTAATATATGCCCCATACTTTTTTATTTCTTTTTTTTTCAATGTCTTCTTCCCTACTTCCCCTTTTTTCCCCTATTTGATTCGCTCGGAGTGGATGGTGAGGAAAAATTGGAATTAATATATGCCCCACCATCCACTCCAAGTAGAGCGCAGCGAGGTCCGGAGCCATCAATTTCATTGTACTTTAGTTTCTATATGCAAAGAACATCGAAAAATGCTAAAAAATGGTAAAAACAGTTGAAAATTTTATGCCCAAGCGTCAAATGTCAAATTTTAAATTAACAATCTTTGATTTCACATTTTTACAGATTAATTATAAAGCAAACGTATTTTAAAATGAAATTAGGCCAAAATTCCTATAACTGTAGACAAATGACTTCAATTTGCTATAAGTGTGAATATTTTCAAAATTTTATAAAAAAAAAATTGTGTGGGTTCATTTTTATTTTAATTTTCTCAAGTATGCAATTTTTTTGAAAATTTAAAAATATCACAATATTCATCCTATCTTTAACTACTGAACGTCTTTTATAGCTATATTTTTTTTAAATTTTGAAAATATAATTGTTGACTTTAAAAAGAAAAAGTCCATAACAACCTAACTTTTGAATATTTGAATCTAAATTTATACTTTTCATATTTTCCATCGAGAAAACTAAAATATGTATCAAAATAAATTTAACAGAGTTTGAAAGCGAATGAAATTTTCTATAAGTGTGAATATTTTCAAAATTTTAGAAACAAAATTGTGGGGATGGGAGAAGGGAGAGACTAATAGAATGATTTTTTTGTTTATGAAAAAACGAAAGTAGTTTCTTGTTGTATTATAAAAAACAAAAAAATTTTAATAAGAAGAAAATGGTTTAAAGTTAAAAAGTACCAAAATATACTTTTTAATACAAATTACCACGAATAAAAAGGAACTAAAAAAAAATTAAATCTAGATTTAATCATCGAAAACACCCTGTATATGTACAGAAGCAAACTGTATATTTATTTAAACTATTATAGTACCGAAAAATCATTAACAATTTTAAGCCTCTTTTCAAAAATCCCATTTACAATGACCTACTTTTATGGCCCTTACTCGTCATTTCAAATTTAACCATAGTTCTTTGAAGTAGATCATTTTTCATGATTCTTATTTAAATGGGTAAGGGTTAGAGAATACCCGTTTTGCTACTACTCTTTTGTCGAAATACTTTTTCAATGTCGCATTAGTACTAAAAGATAAAAGATATAAAGGACAAAGCCTTTAGAATACAGGTCACTTGGTTAAATAGTTTTATTATTGAAATTGAAGTTATAAGTAAAGACAAAATAATTTGAAACAATAAAATATAGTAAAAAAAAATGTGTGTCACCCCAGAAATTTCCCGGCTCGACTGTATCGAATAAGATTATTTTAATTACAAAATACTATGTTGATAAAGACATAAGAGCGCACATTGTATACAATTGATATAAAATCATAGGTGAAAACTATTGGGAATTCGGGAAAAAGTTTGAGCCAAAGATAATTTTATGCTCTACAACTTTGCACTAGAACATTTTGCACTAAAGTGGATTGTTTGTCTTCAAAATTAAAAAAAAAAGAAAAAATCCTGAATGTGTATTTTTTTCGCCCTCTGGCGGAGAAACTATGGGAAATTTGAAAAAATGTTAAGTATAAAAGTTTAAGGAAGATTACACACAGACACACAGACAGATCTTACTCTGGAACTGGTTTTAATCTTCTTGGGAAACCTCAAAATGAATATTTCCATCGAAATCTATTTTGCTCGTTCACTATACTTTCCCTTTGGATAATAAAATAAAATTTAATTATAATTACCAAAATTTTTTATTTACAAAATAGAAATGTTGGTCTAAAAATAAAAAATATAAAAAGAAGAAATTTAGGTCAAAAACATAAAAATGTTGGTGTAAAAAATAAAATTTTTGGTTCCAAAAATTATAGAAATTGGGAGTAGAAATTTTCTTTTAAAATTAGAAAGTATGGTCCAAAAATTCAAAATCTTGGTCTAAAAAGTAGAAATTTTGGTCTAAAATATAAAAATGTTGGTCTAAAAAGTAGAAATTTTGGCCCAAAAAATAAAAATGTATGGGTCCAAAAATTAGAAATTATTGCAGTAAAAATTTTCATTTAAATGTACAAATTATGGTCTAACAATTAAAAATGTTGGCGTAAAAAGTAGAAATTTTGGCTCAAAAATTAAAATTTTTGGGTCTAAAAATTAGAAATTTTGTTAGTAGAAAATTTTTTTAGAAGCTGAAATTATGGTCTAAATATTAAAAATGTTGTTCTAAAAAGTAGAAGTTTTGGTCTAAAATATAAAAATCTTTGTCTAAAAAGTAGAAATTTGGCCCAAAAAGTAAAAGTGTATGGGTCCAAAAATTAGAAATTTTTGCAGTAAAAATTTTCATTTAAATGTAGAAATTATGGCCTAAAAATTAAAAATGTTTGTCTAAAAAGTAGAAATTTTGGCCCAAAAAGTAAAAATGTTGGGTCTAAAAATTAGAAAATTTTTTTAAAGTAGAAATTATGGTCCAAAAATTAAAAATATTGGTGTAAAAGTAGAAATTTTGGTCTAAAAGATAAAAATGTTGATCTAAAAGTAGAAATTTTTTTCCCAAAAAGTAAAAATGTTAGGTCTAAAAATTAGAAATTTTGGAAGTGGAAATTTTCTTTTAAAAGTAGAAATTAAGTTTTAAAAATTAAAAATGTTGGTTTAAAAGTAGAAATTTTTGTCCAAAAGAGAAAAACGTTGATCTAAACAGTAGCAATTTTTGGCCCAAAAAGTAAAAATGTTGGATTTAAAAATTAGAAATTTTGCGAGTTGACATTTTCTTTTAAAAGTAGAAATTATGGTCTAAAAATTAAAAATGTTGGTCTAAAATGTAAAAATTTTGGTCTAAAATATAAAAATGTTGGTCTAAAAAGTAGAAATTTTGATCCAAAAAGTAAAAATGTATCGGTCCAAAAAGTAGAAATTTTTGCAGTAAAAATTTTCATTTAAATGTAGAAATTATGGCCTAAAAATTAAAAATTTTGGTCTAAAAAGTAGAAATTTTAGTCCAAAAAGTAAAAATATTGGGTCTAAAAATTAGAAATTTAGGAGTAGCAATTTTCTTTAAAAAGTAGAAATTATGGCCTAAAAAATAAAAATGTTGGCCTAAAAAGTAGAAATTTTGGTCTAAAAGATAAAAATATTGGTCAAAAAAGTTGAACTTTTTGCCAAAAAGTAAAAATGTTGGGTCTAAAAATTATAAATTTTTGGGAGTAGAAATTTTCTTTTAAAAGTAAAAATTATGGTCTAAAAATTAAAAATGTTTGTCTAAAAAGTAGAAATTTTGGTCAAAGAGATAAAAACATTGGTCTATAGAGTACAAATTTTGGCCCAAAAAGTAAAAATGTTTTGTATAAAAATTAGAAATTTTAATGGTATACATTTTCTATTAAAAGTAGAAATTATGGCCTAAAATTAAAAATGTTGGTCTAAAAAGTAGAAATTTTGGCCAAAAAAGTAAAAATGTTGGGTCCAAAAATTAGAAATTTTGAGAGAAGAAATGTTTTTTTTTAAAGTAGAAATTAAGGTCTAAAAATTAAAAATATTGGTCCAAAAAGTAGAAATTAGGGTCCAAAAATTAAAAATATTGGTCCAAAAAGTAGAAATTTTGGTCCAAAAGATAAAAATGTTGTTTTAAAAGTAGAAATTTTTTGCCCAAAAAGTAAAAATGTTAGGTCTAAAAATCAGAAATTTTGGGAGTGGAAATTTTCTTTTAAAAATTAAAAATGTTGGTTTAAAAGTAGAAATTTTTGTCTAAAAGATAAAAACTTTGATCTAAAAAGTAGCAATTTTTGGCCCAAAAAGTAAAAAAGTTGGATTTAAAAATTGAGAAATTTTGCGAGTAGACATTTTCTTTTAAAAGTAGAAATTATGGTATAAAAATTAAAAATGTTGATCTAAAAAGTAAAAATTTAGGTCTAAAAAGTAGAAATTTTGTTTAATTTATTTCTAAAAAATAGATATATTGGTTTAAAAAGTAAAATTTTTTGTTTAGACGTAAACATTTTGGTCTCAAAATCTAAATTTTTGTAACTTAAAAATCGAATTTAGTTTTTATTAAACTTTACAAAAATTTAGTGTTAATTAAAAAAAATTAATTTAACTATAATTCTCAACATTTTTTTATGTACAAAATTTACAAATTTTGATCTGAAATGTAAAAATATAAAAAGTAGAAATTTTTATCCAAAAAGGAAGAAATTCTGATCTAAAAGTAGAAATTTTAAAGAAAAAGACGAAATTTTAATGTAAAAAGGTTAAGTTTTTTTTTAAGTAAAAATTTAGGTCTAAAAAGTAAAAAAATGTTGATCTAAATAGTAGAAATTTTGACCAAAAAATAAAAATGTTAGGTTTAAAAATTATAAATTTTGAGAGTAAAATTTTTTTTTTAAATTAGACATTTTGGTGTAAAAATTGACTTACTCTGGAAATGGTTTCAATCACCTCGGGGGACCTCAAAATAGATATTTTCATCGATATCTCGATTTTTTCTCTTTTACTATACTTTCGCTTTGATGGAAATATTCCAAAAACAAATTATTAAATTAATTATACTTTTTATAAATTAGATTAATATTATTATTCACAGTTTTGTTATAGATGCAAGAATTACGAACACATTGAACTAACTTTTGAATGGTATCTGATAATTGAGAGTGTACCTCACCGGAAATTAATCTAGAAATTGAGTTTCTGATTTCCGACTTATTTACGTCATTCAAATCGTCAGTAAATAGGGGTGCCTGTTTCTGCACGAATGGAATTCATGCATATATATTTCGAATTGGAATGATATAATGGGTCAGTAAAAAAAAATAAATTCAAAACCATTATAAAATTAAACAAAATCAAAAAGTGTATCAAGAAGAATTTAGAAAGTAACTCTTTTTATTTTTATAAATTCTTATAGAAGAATAATCAAAATCCCGGAAATTGACTGAATAGCGTTAATTTTAAAAGAGGTTTTGTCTACATTCCACTTCACATCTTCCAAAAATGAATTACCTCCATAGCTAATCGCAAACCGTATAGTGCATAACACTGTGGCAACGTGAAATTTAAGGCGAGCGTCATTAAAATATAATTAATTATACGTGATTGCTACACCACCGCCAAGCTTGTCACACGGTTTGTAATTTCTTATACCTTCTGCTTACAACATATTATTAAGGAATCATGTGCTGAAGAATATTCGAATTTTTCTATACGGTAATTTTCATGATTTAATAAAAAAAACTTATCGCTTAGCATTAGTTGGTTAAAAACAGTTTAAATTTAAATATTGTTGTTAGAAATTTGCCAATTAACAACGAAGAATGAAACACAGATTAATATATAACAGATCGGCACATTTTATTAATTTCTTCATTAGTTTTAAGTCATAATAAGAATTATCTATAATATAAGTCCTGACTGATTGACTGACTGACTTAGAATCAACGTAGAGCTAAATCTACTTAACCCAGAGACTTGAAATTTTGAGAATATATTCTATTTATAACGTACACACCTATTAAGAAAGGATTTTGCGAAATTTTGATTTTAAGGGGTAGAAAAGGGCGAAAAACGGCGGCTTACACAGAATAAGTATATCTCTATATTCACCACGGTATAAAGAGACTGTTATGTATTCGCTATTATTGGATATTCTCTCATTTGATGAAAAAATGGGAAAAAACGGGAAAACATGGAAATAAACAAAAACAGAAAAAATATTGGAAAACATAAAAACCCAGAAAAAGTATGAAAAATAGAAACAAAATGGGGATAAATAGCGACAGGTATACAAAATAGTGGAAAATTATGAAAAAATGCGGAAAAAATTTGAAAAATAAGAAAATTAGAGTAAAATAGGAGAAAATAGCGGAATTAGAGAAAAGTAGGGAAAACTGGGAATAAAAGGGAAAATCTATATTGTAACCGGATATCCAAAATATGACGATTTAATTAAAAAATTTAAAATAAAATCCTCATTTTAACGGAAATTTAAAATACGGTAGTAAGAGATACCTTAACATCCTATATTTGGTACGACACTGCTTAAATTTTAATTTAAGTCTCATTTTTGAATGTATTCATGCTCTTTACGTAGATAATGTATTCTTGTTTTAATTTTATAAAGCGGATATTATTTTTGAGATATTCGAAGTTAAATATGTACTTTTTTCTCATTTTTTTTCTCTATGTAGTCTTTTTCCCCCTACTTTTACTATTTGCTTTGTTTCATTTTTTTTTCTCATTTTTCCCATACTTTTTTACTATTCTTTATTTAACTTATTTGTTTTTTCCCAATTTTTTTGCCCCCAGTGATTGGTCAGACGGTTCGGCACTTATCGTGCAAGATTACACACAGACATACCTTACTCTGGAAATGGTTTTAATCTTCTTGGTAAACCTCAAAATGAATATTTCCATCGATATCTCGATTTTTTTTACTCGTTCACTATACTTTCCCTTTGAGGGAACCGGGAAAGTAAAATAAAATTTAATTATAATTCCCAGAATTGTACAAAATAGAAATGTTGGTCTAAAAATTAAAAATTTAAAAAGTAGAAATTGTTGTCTAAAAATTAGAAATTTTGGTCTAAAAGATAAAAATATTGGTCAAAACAGTAGAACTTTTGCCCAAAAAGTAAAAATGTTGGGTCTAAAAATTAGAAATTTTGGGAGTAGAAATTTTCTTTTAAAAGTAGAAATTATGGTCTAAAAATTAAAAATGTTGGTCTAGAAAGTAGAAATTTTGCACTAAAAGAGAAAAACGTTGGTCTAAAAAGTAGAAATTTTGGCCCAAAAAGTAAAAATGTTGGGTCTAAAAATTAGTAATTTTGAGAGTAGAAACTTTCTTTTAAATATAGAAATTATGGTCTAACAATTAAAAATTTGGTCTAAAAGTAGAAATTTTGGTCTAAAAGATTAAAATATTGGTCTAAAAAGTAATGATTTTGGTCCAAAAAGTAAAATTGTTGGGTCCAAAAATTAGTAATTTTGAGAGTAGAAATTTTCTTTTAAAAGTAGAAATTATGATCTAAAAATTAAAGATTTTGGTCTAAAAAGTAGAAATTTTTGTCTAAAAGATAAACATGTAGGACTAAAAAGTAGAAATTTTGGCCCAAAAAGTAAAAATGTTGGGTCTAAAAATAAGAAATTTTGGGATTAGAAATTTTCTTTTAAATGTAGAAATTATGGTCTAAAAATTAAAAATGTTGGTCTAAAAAGTAGAAATTTTGCACCAAAAGATAAAAATGTTAGTCTAAAAAGTAGAAATTTTGGCACAAAAACTAAAAATTTTGGGTCTAAAAATTGGAAATGTTCTTTTAAATGTAGAAATTTTGGTCTAAAAGATAAAATTGTTGGTCTAAAAAGTAGAAATTTTGGCCCAAAAAGTAAAAATATTGGGTCCTAAAATTAGAAATTTTGGTAGAAGAATTTCCAATATTTGGTACGACACTGCTTAAATTTTCATTTTAGTCTCATTTGTGAATGCGTACAGAATGTTTTCTTATTTTAATTTTATAAAGCGGATATTATTGTTGAGATATTCGAAGTTAAATATGTACTTTTTTCTCATTTTTTCCTCTATGTACTCTTTTTTACTCTACTTTTACTATTTGCTTTGTTTCAGTCTTTTTTCGCATTTTTCCCATACTTTTTTACTATTTAAACTTAAACTTATTTTTAAACTTTTTTGTTTTTATCCCGATTCTTTTTCCCACTTTTTTTGCCCCCAGTATTTTTTTCTTTCTTTTTACTGGTTGTCTATTTTTTAAACATCGTTTTTTACTTTTTTTTTATGTTCAAACTTTTCCAATTTTTTTCACACTTTTTTCCTCACTCTTTTGTTTTTTCCTACTTTTTTTCTGGTTTCTTTGTTTTAAACTTTTTTCCCACTAATTTTTTCCATTTTAGAAAAAATCAAACACTTAGTAATTTTCCTGCGAAGAGAAAGATCAAAGTGAAAAAAAAACAATCTTAAGAAATTTTTGATGGGTATTTGCTAAATTGAAGGTTTTTTCCTACTTTTTCTATCACTCTTTTTTTCTCAATTTTTACTTTTCCGACCCACCTCCGAGAAGGGAAAGTATTGTGAACGAGCTAAAAAAAATTTTCTGGATTAAGATGAAAATATCAGTTTTGAGGTTACCTGAGATGATTTATACCATTTCCAGATGGAATTATGTCTGTCTGTCTGTCTGTCTGTCTGTCTGTGTGTATTATTCCACGATAGAGGCCACTCGTTTAATCCGATTGAGCTGAAATTTGGTATATGGATTTGGGTTACGCGTCGGAAGAAGTTTTTATACGACATATGTCAAACGGAAGTGTCATAATCAGAAAGTGACAGATGCATTATGTCACAGAATTTGACTTGCAAAACTCCATTTAGAACAGTCAAAATTATTTCTCCAACTGTCACCTGTCAAAATAAAAAAAAATGTCAAAATTTGAAACTTTAACATTAAATATCTGAAAGAGTATTCGTGGATACTCGTCGGGAAACTTTTGGGCCGGCACAACCGATTTTTTAACAGTTTCGATTATTTCAATTTTTTTCTACTTTTTTCATCACTCTTTTTTCTCGCTACTTTTGTACTGTTTTCTTCGTATTTTAAACTATTCAATAAATAGATGGCGCCCTTAATTTAAAATTAAATTTAAAGCGTTGCTAAATTAATGTTTTGGTATATTTATAGAGGTCGTGTTATGATAAAACGAACCCCTAAACAGATAAAATGAACTTTAACTTAAACACGTTTTATTAAGATAAACAGATCAAAAAGAGAACATTTTGTTTGTTACACTTTTTTTAATTGCCGATCCTGACATCTGTTAGTAGCAAGTAAAAAAAACAGCCAGTCGCAGAAACACACTAATTTTTGGATTAGCCTTAAAAGGGAGTTTGTTCCCACAATTTGAAAAGAAACTAGATAAAGAATGAGTAAAATGAAATTACTACTTGAACATATCATGAGCCAACTAAAAAAGTTATAACAATCGCTATAACGAAATAAAATGTTTTTTATATATTCTAATAATTGACATTTAGCCTATAAGCGCGAAAACCACATTTACAAGTACTGAAAAATAATCCAGTAATCTATTAGAGTTTACAAAATTAAATTCACATCAAAAGTGTAATAACTAATAATCTGTTTCAAGACATTTTAGATTTAGTCACTATATTTATTAACGCAGTAACGAGATACTAAAACGAGACTGTTAGAGGTGGGAACGGATTAAAGAAATTTTTGGACCTTTACAACATATATTGAAACGAGCCATGTTGATTAATTTTACAGAATTTGTAAACATTTTTTATATAGGAATTCATTTTTTTAATATCAAAATAATATAAAAAGTGTATAAAACACAATAAAAAAAGTTTTTTTATGGATCAAGGATTAATAAATGTATCTTGGCTTACTTCTTCTTTTTCCAGATAAATTGATTCACCAAACTCCATTAACTCTCTAATTAATTAATTATTTTTTATCGGTGTACATTTTATTATTAATGTTATGGATTCATAACTTACCAAATTCGGATATTGTCATTCGTCAATTTCTTATATATAATAGAGATAGTAGAAAAGTAAACATCAATAACCATTCTGTCTATCTTTGGCTAGAAATGCACTATCCAATTTTCGATCATCGCACATAATTCCTTTCTGAATAAATCAATACGTTATCGCATTGAAGAGAGAAAAAAAACCTCTTTCTCGGTTCATATCAACAAAGAGTCGCGTCGTATCAGCCCTCAGGGCTGGATTACCACCCTCTCATCTCATCATCGCAGTCAAGAGGGGTTGTAACGTCGACTACTGTGTTGTCATCCTGACAGACACTCGTATTAAATTCTCGCATTTCCCGAAAATTCTCATATATATATACTCGAATTCTCGCCCGTGGGCATGCCGAAATGTGGAATGAGTTACGTTGTTTTCGAAATGCATGTCGTTATTTAAAATTGATGGAAAATATCTTCTTTTATATGATAGAATATCTGTCACTATCCATGATTATTTTTCATCAGTTTATAAGGAGTATTTAAGATCCCAATTATATTTTTTATTAAATATTACTTATTTTTAGATAATTGGTATCACTATTTCCAAAGCTTGTCTTAAAAAAATGTAAAAAAAATCACTCTGTATATATATCTATCTACCTTTAGAGGGCCACCGATACGAATTTAGGTTGATGCTGTAGCCGACTGCTAGCCGGTAAGATTAATGATGCTTTGTCAGTCCGATCCTAACCGTAGAGGCTTTAGACATGTCTTTTACTTCCCCCTGTTCTCCGACACTGACAATATACAGACTCCTAAATTCACATAAATTAAAAGTATTTATATGTTAAAAGGAAAAATCTTTTTTATCTAAAAATTTAATAATAAGCCGTTTCGTGGAATATTTGTTCAATATCAAAAATGTTCTAAATAACATATTTTGTTTCTAAGTTAGAATTTTTTGGTGGCAAAAAATTGTAAAAAAAATGTCGTATAATTAAAGTTTAAAAAACAAAAACACGAACAAAATTAAATAATAATAAGCATAAATAGCCTAAAAGCGATCTGTTGGCTGTAACCCATTTCTAAGAGTACTTTAAAATCTTGAAAATAATAAATTAAATTCAATTATTGTTAAACGTTAGAAAAACTGTAAAAGTTTTTTATTTTAAAGTCAAAATGTTCCGATTAGCAAGAAGTGAATTTTCTAAATCGTATATATTTTTTTTAAAAAATGGTGAATGCGCTCTATGGGCGGTAGTTGCCATACAAAATTGCACATTTCTCTTCGAGTTGTCACACGAGTACATTTTTATTCAAAATTATTTATGAAATAAAGTTTAACTGTTTAAAAATGGACAAAATGACAGGTCAAAAAATTTTGCGTCTTCGTTTTTTCTAAATTTCAAATAGGGAAGAGTTGGGCAAATCGCGAGAGCGAGTTCAGCGCTTCTCTAGAGGCAGACATGGGAAACAACGCCCAAGTACTACAGCTGCTCTTCTTGTGCATGGGTGAATTATTTCCTCAACTTTTGTGAATTTTCACCAGTTTCTTGTTATTTTAAAAATTCTTATAACTTGTGATACTCGTACAAAGGTAAGAGCTTTTAGTTATACTAATAATTAGATTAGTGTGTTATGTCTTAAGGTATTTTCCATTGATATTTTACTTGTTTTAATCGAGTCCTTAAGTAGTTGTAGAGTTCGAACTATCATAATGGCGAAGTGGAGTAATTCGGCCATTCCCATATGGGAAAAATCCGTCATGTGGCGTTATTGCACCATATGGACTTTTATGACAAGAGATATACGCCTAATTTGGTCTCTTTTTATGGTTTTTATTATTTCTCAATCTCGAGAAACAAATCTCAAAAAGCGAAGTGGACAGAAAAAAATCTTAAAGAGTAATTGAAGCAGTTCAGAATGGAATTTCGAAGAAAAAAGCATAACAATACTTTTCAATTCCGAGGTTAACTGTGTTCAGTTTAGAGCAGAAAAAACATATTGCTGACCACGTTGTTTTGTTGGCAAACTGGTTTTATGGTGCGACTATTACAGAATTGAGGCATTTCTGGTTTCAAATCATGTGGGATATTTCCCTTTTAACTCAACAAATTTACAAAATATGATTTTGCTCCAGCCTATTCTGTAATACAGCAAGTCAATGTGGAAGATAAAGGCGATACCCGACAAAATATATTGAAATTACAAATGCCATTGTAAGAATATGGTCACCATTAACCAAAACTACACTTTTTTAACACTCTAACTACTCATATTATCATTATTAACTCCTGATGATGCTAATATATTTAGCGAAACGTATGTAGAGTATTAAAAAAGTGTAGTTTTGGTTAGTTGTGACGATATTCTTCAACATTGTTGAAATACAAAGGTTCCAAAACCAAAATTCCCAATTCAACATACAAATGACAGACTTATACTTGAATCGTGATCACTCAATATCTTCCGAAACCAGCTTTAAAAAAGCATAATAATTAGAAGTTAAAATCTTAACTAAAAACAGCATTCAGTTATCTTAAAATCTATACCACTAAAGTTAGTTCTTGAAGGAAGTCAAAATTAAAAAAAAGTTCAAAGAAAAAACAGAAACTGAAGCTGAAGCTGATATCGAAAAAAAAAATGGAAAAACAAAACGACCATAACTGTCAAACCAGCACTCCCAATAGAATTTTCTGGCAGAACTTGGAACTCGAATTGGATTTGGAGAAATATGAAAATAGTAGCACTTGTGTTTTTAGTTAAAAAAATCGGCTGTGTCATCCCAGAACTTTCCCGGCTCGACCGTAGAGAATATGTTATTTATTATTATTATTATTTTAATTACAAAATACTAAGCATTACAATAATTTATAGAACACATTAAAAACAGCGAACCGATGTTGAATACGTCTACCGAATTGATATTTCAATGTTGATAATTACATAAGCTGCGCAAGCGCACGATGTATATCACATTGCTACAATTAGGATCTCCTAAAATCATGTGTGAGAACTATTGGGAATTCGGGAAAAATTTTCATACAATAGTTGTAGGGAATTTTATGCTTTACAACTTTGCACTGAAACATTTTGCACTAAAGAGCATAATTTACCTCCAATTTTAAAAAAATGGAAAATTATAAATGTGTATTTTTGCCATCTAGCGGCGAAACTATGAGGAATTCGATAAAAAGTTAAACATAAAAGTTAAAGAAAATTTGATGCTTTACAACTTTGAACCACAAAATTTTGCACTAAAATGCATTGTTTGTCCTCAAAATCAAGAAAAATTAGAGAAAACCTACATGCACATTTTTTAAGCGCCCTCTAGTGGCGCAACTGTTGGAAATTCTAGAAAAAGTTTCAGACAAGAGTTGTAGGGAATTTTATGCCCTAAAAGTTTTTACTATAACATTTTGCATTAAAGTGTATTAATTGTCCTCAAAATCAAGAAAAACTAGAGAAAACATACATGCACATTTTTTACGCGCCCTCTAGTGGCGCAACTATTTGAAATTCTGGAAAAAGCTTAAAAAAAAGTTGTAGGGAATTTTATGCTCTAAAACGTTGTACTACAACATTTTGCACTAAAGTGTATAGTTTGTCCTTAAAATTTAAAAAAAGTAAAAATTTGTTACATTTAATCAATGTCGGTCTTGAGGACCTTCTACTGTACCAATTTAAACCAAAATCTAATGGTCGCATTCTAGGCACACACCGACCCTCCATACCAAATTTCAGCTTGATTGGTCAAACGGTTCGGCAGTTATCGTGGAAGATTACACACAGACACACGGACACACAGACACACAGACACACAGACAGAACATGCGCTGGAAATGGTTTCAATCTCCTTGTGGGAACTCAAAATGGATATTTCCATCGATATCTCGATTTTTTTTTTGCTCGTTCACCTTACTTTCCCTTTGATGGGTCCGGGAAAGTAAAAAAAAATGGTACATGCAGGATTACTAGGGAACTCTTAGTAATTCTTCCTATTTATTTGAAACCGCGACGGGGTACAATACGATCTGACCTTTGAACTATTTTTATTTTGTTTTAGTCCATACTTCAGATATTATCTGGGTTAAATTTATATTTTTCAAAAATAGTTTTGAGGTTTAAAAATATGTAACGTTTGGTTTGTTAGAACTTGTAGCTTGTAACTTCAGGGTAAAGATTTTTTTTTTAAAAAGAAGCGAACCAATCTGGTCCAGCCAAACTCCTCTTGGATTAAGTCAGTAATATACGTTCGCTACTTTTTATATTTATTCCACAATGCTGCCTTCTTGCACCTTGGTTAGTACCTTAAGTTGCAAAATTATATCTGACTATTTTCATGATATCTAATAGAGGTGTTTGAAGAATTTTTACCTTGTTTAGATTTTCCTTTGCATATTTAAAAAGTCACCTAAAAATCATTTATATGTTCTTCAATAACATACCCTAAAAAAAGTTAAACATGAGTTGGTTGGTACAGTATACAAACTTGCTCTGACTAATTTTTACCAACCAACCTAATAGTAAGTAGAAAGTTGTTTTGTTCTTAAAGCGGTAAAATATTTGAATTACAAGTATCATGAAAGTAAGAACATAATACAATAACAACCGAGCGTAAACTTGATTAATAAATATCAAATCACAATAATTTTAATTATAAAACACAAATAAATACACAAGATTGAGTTTCACATCAATAACAATAATTGCTAACTGAAACCTGGTCGAGATGATGATTTCAACTGAATAATTTCCAAAATATACCCATAGCAACCCCGATCTCCCCTACTATTTAATTACCTTAAATATAGGTGTATCATAAAATTATCTAAATAGAATCCCACACTTGATTATAGGAACTAAGAGAAAATGCCACTTGATTAATAAGAAAGAAAAGTTGAGAAGGGTGCAGACCCAGGGATTGACAGGCAATCACCTTCGCTGGCTCACTGGGGGTTTAGACGTGGACACTCGTTGAATTCTAATTCCCTGTAGAACTCGAAACTCGATCGAATAACTTTCTTAGCCTTTTCGATCGAAAATCACTATAAAAGAGAATATAAAAGAAAGACAATAGAATAGTTTAGAAGTAAAAATATTAGGTTGCAAGAAGTTTTTTTTTGATTAATAGATATAAAATGGTTTTACAAGTTAATGTTTAACTAGTTGTCGATTAATATTTTTAAAGGCGTTTTTAACTAGTACTGATGTTCTTTTATTGAAAAATTAAATTGCGTGATGAAGATATGAAGTAGAATTGATTTGTTATAAGATCTATTTTGATCAAATCTTACACATATTCAACCACGTGATCTTAGAAAAAGTCTGGGTTATCCTAAAAATGGTTTGTTATTTATAATTATAACAGTACATAGTAGAAAGTGGGGTAATATCGCTACCCTAAGAAGAAAATAAGACCTAAAGTGGTTATTTGTCTACATTTCGCTAATTTTTAAAGTGTTTTCTTTCAATTTATTTTGCAATCTTTAAAAAAATTCAAAGTATTACCCCACTATGCTGGTTTCCTCCAAAAGTCGCAGACGCCAGCGACTGCGACTGCGTAGCCGCGATTAAGTCGTTGAGATATCTACAATGCATTTTAGACGCTACTGTTTTCCAAGCTGCAATTGAATCATTCAGTTTGATAATTTAGCAACATTAGAAGAACCGACTTTTAAGAAATATTTATACTGATTAAATGGCCAGCTGGTGACTGGCGAGGCCGAGAAAAACAGGAGAGTCGTGACGACCTACTGCGACTTTTGCAGGAAACCGTAGTTTTAGATTGGATGAAGAAGGAGCATTTTGTAAAGTATCGAACACACCAAGTCATCTTCTTTTACTATATAACTATGGATCACATCTGTCTACTGCTGCACTTGATATTTTCAAGGGTCTTTCTATCTTATTGCAAGGATTAGTTTACTATTAGAAAATCTAGTGGAGACAATTAGTGCACTCCCTCCTTGATTAATCAGATGAAAGGGATTGAGTTTTTTATTGATGAAAATATAGTTGCACCTATAGAAGATGGAAATACCATTACATCACCACATTCTCGGAAGAAACATAAAGGTGAATTCTGCGAAAAAAAAGTTTTTGCCATAGATGACAAAACTTAAAAACAAAAAATGATAGCGGAAGATTTTAATGATTCCTGTAGTGAAGATTAAATTTTTTTGTTTGATTTTCGTAGATGAAAAATGAGTGTAGTGCATTTCTTTCAAATTGTGATCTCATGAGAAATATTTTATTATATAGGGTGTCCCAAATAAGAGTGATATATTTTAAATGTAAATGCACAATGTATTAATTGCTCTAAATAAATCGGGTTGTCATTAACTGTTTTGGTTTACCCAAAAATTTTATATGAAGTTTGTTTACATTTATCCCGTCAATGCGGTGATCCATAAATTGTCAAAATAAATGGAAAAAATATGTATTATTTTAAATGGAACAACCTGTATGTTTTAATGGTATTTAAAAGAGCTAAACTGCTCCACCTCGTTGTACAATTTATTATTAAAGATTTATTATCTTCTTTTAAGTAAGGTATTGTTTGAAATCTTCTGCTTTCCTAACAGCAAATATAGTCGAGATTTCAAGAACCACCGCATTTTTCCTTACGGAAAACCTAACAGTAAATAAAAATCTGACAAATAATTTATTCAGCAACTAAACATCACAAACATTTAATAAAACTAATAATGTAATTATTAGTAATAAATAATGTAAAAGTTACAAACATACTGTATGTGCCTACTCGCTTTTTTGTATTTTTTGCGATTTTTTTTGCAATTTTTGCCACTTCATTTCGAGCTTTTGCGATTTCTTGAAATTTATGCCATTTTTTTTGATTTTGTAAGATTTTTTTGTGATATTTTGCAATATTTTTTGCCATTTTTTTGTGTTTTAGATTTTTCAATTTTTCCCAATATTTCATGATTTTTTCTTTCAATTTTTTTTTCTGATACTATCCATTATTTCAGTTTTTTTGCGATTTTATGCGATCTTTTCGTTGTTTCTGTATATTTTAATTCTTTCCGATTGTTTTCTGTTTCCCAATTATTTTCGATTGTTTGCAATCTATGCAATTTTTGACATTTTGTAAGATTTTTTTTGTGATTTTCTGCATTTTTTTTGCCTTTTTTTCTGTTTCCGATTTTTTTTAATTTTTCCCAATGTTTCCTAATTTTTTCTTTCAATTTTTTTTTTGTTTTCCTTTTTTTCGGCTTTTTGCGGTTTTTTGTATTTTTTGCGATTTTTTCGTTGTTTCTGTATATTTTAATTTTTTCCGATTATTTTTTGTTTCCCAATTTTTTTCGATTTTTTGCAATTTTTGATATTTTGTAAGATTTTTTGTGATTTTTTTGCATTTTTTTGCCATTTTTTTATGTTTTCGATTTTTCAATTTTTTTTTTGCAATATTTTTGCCATTTTTTGTGTTTTTGATTTTTCAATTTTTTGCAATTTTTCATAATTTTTTCTTTCAATTTTTTTTCTTATTCTTTAAATTTTTTTCCGGTTTTTTTTGCGTTTTTATTCAATTATTTGCGATTTTTTTCGTTGATTCTGTATATTTTAATTTTTTCCGATTGTTTTTTGTTTCCTAATTATTTTCGATTCTTTGCAATTTTTCGTTTCATTTCGTTTTTCTTCTCTAATTTTTTCAGTTTTTTTGCCATTTTTTAATTATTTTCAAATGTTTCCTGTTTTTTTTATTCCCCCGATTATTTGCCTTTTCTGCCATATTTTTGAGATTATTTGCCATTTATTGAGATTTTTTTGGGGTTTTTTGCAGTTTTTGGCCTTTTTTGCGGTTTTTTGATATGTTTGCGATATTTTTCAATTTTTTCTTAATCTGTTTGTTTTTCTTCTCTAATTTTATTCTGATTTCTTGCCATTTTTTAATTATTTTCAAATGTTTCCTGTTTTTTTTTGTATTTTCCGATTATTTGCGATTTGCTCATTGCTGCCATTTTTGAGATTTTTTCCGATTATTTTCCATTTTTTGAGATTTTTTTTGGGTGTTTTTGGCAGTTTTTTAAGATTTTTTGTGAGTTTTTGACATTTTGTGCGTTTTTTTTATTTTAAATTTTCAAACGATTTTTCCAATATAGCTGTCAGAATGTTTTCGATAATGTCCCTAATGTTATTTTTTGTGAATAATTTTTTTGTAAAATATTTACTGGTACAAATATGGTTTTTTTATGAAATAAACAAAATCTCAAACAAAGCGCAGGAATGTTTGAAAGTTAAAGACTTGCGGTATATATATTAAATTTAGTTAGATTTTAATTTTTTTTTATTATTTTTTTGTTACTTAAAGAATGAATGAGTGAGTAAAAGGTTAATTTAAGATTTTTTTATATATTAGAAGTTATTGTAATTTATGTAAAAGTTTTTTAATTAAATGTTATATTTGATTATTTAATTGACAAATAAATACGTAAAAATACAAAGAATTCTCAAAAATTACATACAGTTATTTATATTTGTATATAATAATATTGATAATATAATAAAAAAAAATTTATAAAATTAATAAAAAAAAAATTTTTTTTTATACTGACAAGTAAACTTAAATTAACAATATAAAAGATCCCAGCTTAAAGAGAGAGAGAGTTAATGTTCAATAAAATTTTATAAAAAAAAATTTAAAAAAAATTGAGTGTAGCCGAGGTAAGTTTTTTTATTCGAGTAATAAACAAATTTATTTTGTCCAATAGTTAGAAAATATTCCATTGGAGAATATCATAACAATATAGACCGTTAAAATTCAAATTCAGTGATATATCACTATAGCAAAATATAATAAAACTCTCTTCTATTTTTTGATATTTTTTAAAATAAAACTTGTAGACGTAAAAAATAAAAAATAGCATTTTTAGTTTTTCAGCTGTTACAGGATGTGCCTATGTTATATTATTTTGGTAGTCAAGAACTTGAGGTGTAAAATTATAATAATAGTTAATATTATGGATTTTAAAATACTATTTTTTAACCAACACATTCTTAACTTTTTACCGCGTCATTTTTTCTTGTGTAATTAAACTTAATTATGATTAATGATATTATTTTACATATATCAGATTTCTTCATTTATATTTCAAATAAAACGTATCACTCAATTTTTTACTATATAGTAGCATCAATACAAACAATTTTTACAGTTATTAAAAGAGTATTAATCACGCGCCACGGTATCCCCTCATATTGAAACAATTATGCAGATATTATAATCGAAAGTGATTCCATTAGGACTATTTTGTGCAGAGTCATTCTTAAAAAAAAAAAAACATGTATACTACCGAAGATAATAATAATGTATAGTAACCATTACTAATAACTATTCGAATCGATAATCAAGACTTTAAAGATGTTAAATAATAATATAAAGATGTTACCATATACATTTTTTTGTAGCAAATAAATGTTTGTTTTTTATTTTATATTTAACTGATAATAAATATTTATGGCTAACACAGTATATAAATTTTAATGGCGTTTTAAAATATAGAAAGAGAGCTAGACCTTTAAGAAACATCTTTTCTGACACGCAGGTATTTCGCTCATCCGCCGTGGGTACGGCAACATATGCCAGGCGGGCATGGCGTGTTTTTAGACAGCATCTAATAGGTTCCTAGTCGGATCGGGGTACGGGATTGGATATTTGGAATTCGAAGATTGACCAAGGAATTCTACCGATGCGCTCAATCCCAAAAGCCCAAGTCCGGAACAGTGGGGTTTCGCCAAATTGAAAACACGAACTAATCTTTACTGAATGCTAGTCGACCACTTTGTTAGATATATATTTGGTCCATCTTTATTTCAATAGACACAAAGAAAATGTGTTCAGTATTCAATATTAAAGTATTGTTATTTTAATTTGTTTATAACTAAATAGTATAGATTTAAATACACTTCTTATTAGAAATTTTGTTGTACCTTGAATTTATACTTTGTAAACATTTGCGAATAGAAATACTTAGGTATACATAATTGGATTTCATGAAAATATTCCTATGTGACAAAAAAATTTTCTAAATAATATACAGGGTGTCTAAAAATGGAAAGGATGACATTGCTATATCAGAAATAATAAGAGATACATTTAAATGGGAAAAAAGTTAAGTATTTTAACCTAAAAAATCTACAAAGATTTTCGCCATTTTCGTGTTATAAAGGTAAAACTATAAATCCTATTTTTGGTTTTTTTGACATATATTTTTTATTTTAAAAAATACGAAAAAAAAGGAAAGTAAAGTTTCATTGTACCTCAAATTTGCTTCAATTAGTTTTTGGTAGAAAGTCATCAAGACCGACAAAGTGCAAATTTTTATAGCATAAAATTTCCTACAATTTTTGTACCAAACTTTTGCCCGAATTTCCAATAGTTTTTCCAAATTTTGAGGACAAACAATGGACTTTGGTGAAAAATTTTCTGTTGCAAAGTTGTAGGGCACCAAATTTCCTTTAACTTTTATATTTAATTTTTTCGAATTCCTCGTAGTTTCACCGCTAGAGGGCGAAAAATATGCATATTTAGGTTTTTTTGTAATTTTTTTTTTAAATTTTGAAGACAAGTAATGCATTTTAGTGTGAAATGTTTTACTGCAAAATTGTAAAGCTTAAAATTCCCTATAACTTTTGCAACAAACTTTTTCTAGAAGCGGACGACAAAATTATTGCAATTGTATAATGGAAAAGTAAGCAAAAATAAGAAAAAAGGAAAAAATAGGGAAAAATAGAGAAAATAGGGAAAACTTGAAAAAAATGGGGAAAAGTAAGGAAAAGTAGGGAAAAAATAGAGAAATATAAAAAAACAAGGAAAAACAAAGGAAATAGGAGAAAATGGAAAAAATGAGAAATTGTGCAAAATAGAAAAAAAGGAATAATTACGAAAATAGTGAAAAATAATGAAAAATAGAGAACAATAGGGAAAAAAGATACAAATAGGTAAAATATTATAGAAAAATGGGAAAAATAGTAAAAAATAGTAAAAAATCAAAAATGTAGAAAATATAAAAAATACGGAAAAATATCAATAAATACGGAAAAATAGGGGAAATAAGAAAAAATAATAAAAAATGGGGTAATAAAACTAAATAGAAAAAAAAATAGAAAAATGGAGAAATTATTAAAAATTGGGGAAATATTGGGCAAAATGGAACAAAAAAATTTATGTTCTTTTCAATTTTTTTAATTTTGTTAGTTTTCTATTTTTTTTGAAATTTTTCTCGTTTTAAACTTGTATTATTTAAATTTTTTTGTTTTATGATTTTTAATTTATTCTGATATTTACTGTTTTTTCTAATTTTTGAATTATTTTTTTACCATTTTTTTATTTTTATCTCACATTTTCCTATTTTTTCCCATATTCTTTTGATGTTGACTCATTTTTTTACAAATAAGAAAAAATAATGAAAAATGGGGTAACAAGACTAAATAGAAAAAATAAAAAATGGAGAAATTATAAAAAATTGGGTAAATATAGGGCAAAATGAAAAAAAAAAATTTTGTTTTTTTCAATTTTTTTAATGTTGTTAGTTTTCTATTTTTTAGAACATGAAAAAAGTCTAATAACCTGTTTCAATATTTTCAAAAATAGAGATTTTAATTTTTTGAAAATGTCGGAGATATAATTTTTTTTAATTTCAACCCCTTCCAGTTACACCCCCGTCGGTCGGATGAAAAAATGTTTTAGGCAAATTAATTTTATAATAATCAGAGCATAAAAAAAGTCACATGACCTTTTTTTAATATTTTCAAAAATGGCGGAGATCTGATCACGACGCCAGGGTTTCGGGTTTTAGATTAAATTTTGGAGCGAATAATACAATTTTTTTTTAATTTCGACTTGAGCCGCCCTGTAAGCAATGAAATAAAAAAACATCAGAGGAAGTTGTTAATAATAAATAAAAAAATAATTAAAAGGTGAGAATGTTTTGTATTATATCATACTTTAGATTAAATTTTGGAGCAAATAATACAATTTTTTTTTAATTTCGACTTGGGCCATCCTGTAAGCAATGAGCACAATCTATTCCCGGGTCTGTGTCCCGTCATTGGATCGATTTCAATAGGTAGATTCCATATATGGAAATCTAGATAAAAACTATTTCATTGTGTGAAAATGGAATGTTGGGAATTTCACATTTTTTAATATTTTAGGAGTCCAATTACTATTAGTTTAAATTTATTGTAGATTCAATTCGAAAAAGCTGATATAAATAAAATTTAATTTAACAAAATATTATTAAATGAAAATTTACGAATATTTTAAACGTATGAAAAATTAAAATATAAACCTATTATACTCAAACTTACCAATTTATAAAAAAAAAGAAAAAATATTCTCTGATTTCATCTTTTAGTTCTTTAAATCGAAGAGGTTATTCATGTCTCAAATGTGGTCCAAATATTTTAATCAAAAAATAAAACGCCAAGTTAGTACCACAACCTGTGTTATAATAAGTTAAACGAGAAGATGAAGAAAGCGACTAGTTTCAGTTAAAAAGCCATCATCAGGCTTAAAATAATTTTAACATTTAATGGTCGAAAGTTTTTTGTTCATTTCATCATCTTTTAATTATAATAAAACAATTTAGTCTTATTTTCGTTTCCAAATATAATTCTCCCAGAGAATTGGTATTAAATTTTAATGATTTTGACTACATGATAATTATACCAGAAGGTAAGAATTTGTAATTTGACGGTAATTGTTATATCTTGTAACTATTTTTATTAAAATAAACATCTAAAAAATCTAAATTTAGTATTATCCGTATGATGTTTTTCATCAGACGGATATTTAATAGTTTACATTTCTAACCAATAGTTTTCTATTGTCCAGTTTTTAGTGTGATAAGTTGTGCTTGAGTTGGAATATGATCTTAATACATAATTAGATTTAACGCTGCGTGCATAGGAATATCACTGGTAGACAGTAAGTAGAGTACTGGACCTAGTACACTACCTTGGGGTACTCCTCCTGCCCTAATTTCTCTTAGATCAGAATATACATCTTCCTGTTTTATTCTGAAATATATGTTTGATAAATACAATTTTAATAGATGTGAATACTGATGTCGTAGTAACAAATTTAAAGTTATGGTTAAGGACCTCATGCCAAACAAAAGTATTGACCATGTCTAAGAAGACGGTGGAACAGACTTTCTTTTCCTCTAAAGATTTTTCAATTATGTCTGTGATTCTATGCACCTGGTCAATCATTGGGTATTTTTCTCCAAAACCAAGAGACATCCTGTATAATTTAATTAAATTGGTTACCTTTTACATAACAATATTGCTATTCTTTATCTTTTTAAATATTTTCTTAATAAATACAATACCGATCAAGAATTTCATATTTTATACTTTATATATTTTCTTCAAAATCATCACAGTGCTGTTTAAAAACGTTTTTCATTAATTTGTCATTTAAAAATTTCGCACAGAAAAGATATAGGTGTATACTTTACCGATCAATCTTCATTCAAAAGCGACAGAATGATAATTTAATGTAATTTCAGGTTAATACTTCGTATCTCTGGTCTGGTCGCATCTGTTTGCAAAACCAAATCAGAATCAATTCAACAAAGTTGGAGAGAGTATAACTTAATAATAATGCGCAAACGAGCTGTTCTGGATGAGAAAAATGAAGACTGTATTGATTATTTATTTAATTTCGTTAATATAGAAACATTGGATAACAAGTATTTTTTTAACATTTATTAAAATAGTTATCACAGTAACAGTTAATATTAATAAAATAGTTAAATTTAACAGAGTGATTCACTATATTATTTAAAATTAAAATATATTTATGGGAATTATATATAAACCCCCGATATTTGGTGTTGAGTAAATGTTTAAAAATGTTAAAAAACGTCAAAAAGCGCCTAAAAATGTATAAAAATGTCTAAAAATGTCTAAAACTGTCTAACACCGTCTAAAAATGTCTAAAAATGTCTAAAAATGTCTAAAAATGTCTAAAAATGTCTAAAAATGTCTAAAAATGTCTAAAAATGTCTAAAAATGTCTAAAAATGTCTAAAAATGTCTAAAAATGTCTAAAAATGTCTAAAAATGTCTAAAAATGTCTAAAAATGTCTAAAAATGTCTAAAAATGTCTAAAAATGTCTAAAAATGTCTAAAAATGTTTAAAAATGTCTAAAAATGTCTAAAAATGTCTAAAAATGTCTAAAAATGTCTAAAAATGTCTAAAAATGTCTAAAAATATTTAAAAATTTCTAAAAATGTCTCAAAACGTCTAAAAATGTCTAAAAATGTCTAAAAATGTCTAAAAATGTCTAAAAATGTCTAAAAATGTCTAAAAATGTCCAAAATTGTCTAAAAATGTCTAAAAATGTCTAAAAATATTAAAAAATGTCTAAAAATGTCTAAAAATGTCCAAAAATGTCTAAAAATGTCCAAAAATGTCTAAAAATGTCTAAAAATGTCCAAAAATCTCTAAAAATGTCTAAAAATATCTAAAAATGTCTAAAAATGTCTAAAAATGTCTAAAAATGTATAAAAATGTCTGGAAATATTAAAAAATTTCTAAAAATGTCTAAAAACGTCTAAAAATGTCCAAAAATGTCTAAAAATCTCTAAAAATGTCTAAAAATACCTAAAAATATCTTAAAATGTCTAAAAATTCCTAAACATATCTAAAAATGTCTAAACATTTCTAAAAATGTCTAAGGCCGTGTCCTATATACAGGATGTCTGCGAAAATAGTGTACCTATTAAAGGAAGATTATTTCAAACATAAAATTATTCTCTTTTAATGAAAATAAAATATTACAAATATACCTAATTATAAAATAACTGACAACATCGCATTATCAGAAAAACTGATAAACTGGATAAAAGTTTTAAAAATTTTTAGAGAAAATTTCCTTAATAATTCTTAAATTGGCGGGACACAAATTTTTACGTCTATCAACTTAGCAAGGCAACTTCGGAAAATTGCAACCGAATCTTATTAGTAATTTGCCGCTTTTTGCCATTAATTAATTGTGGTAAAATGAATTTTGCCGCTCATTTTTCTATAAAAAATAAAACGTCTTGCTAACTTGATATCAAGTTAGCAAGACAACTGCGTAAAAAATGACGATACCAAAAAACCAAAAGCTGGAGAATTTGCCGCTTTTTTGCCGTTAATTAGTTGTGGAGAAATAAATTTTACCGCTCTTTTTTTTTATTTAAAATTAAATATTTTGCTAATTTGATACCAAGTTAGCAAGACAGATGCGTAAATAATGACGATACCACAAAACTGTAAGATGGAGAATTTGCCGCTTTTTGCCAAAAATTAGTTGTGAGAAAAATTTGCCACCCTTTTTTATTAAAAATTAAACATCTTGCTAACTTAATATCAAGTTAGCAGCTGCGTAAATAATGACGATATCAAAAAACTGAAAGCAGGAGTATTTGCCACTTTTTTGTCGCTAATTAGTGGTGAAAAAAAAATTGCTGGGTTTTTTAAATTTTTTATCTTCCAATTTCGTTTCTATCCATGAGTCTTTTGAAACAACATTTCAGATTCATTTCATTTCAAGTTTACTATGAAATTTCCAATGTATCAAGTTTCAAATATTTCTTAAGATTATTAACATTGTTCCATTTCGATTTGAAAAATTATAGTTAAAACAAATAATTCTTTCTGAATTGTATTCTTAACGAATTTATAGTTTAAAAAATCATAAAAATGAGACACTACATGGAGTTGTATAATAAAAACCGGATTGTGGGGTGTCAAAAAATTTTTAACCAAAATTTGAATGTTCACATGCCTCTAACGTATAGTAGCACAAATTGTTATAAAAATATTAAAATCTATAAAAATTGGAGAAAAAGTTTTCGCTGAGACAAGAGTTGTACAAAAATTTTTCATATGCCTTTAATGATATATTTAAAAAAATTACTCATTTAAGTATTTTTTTTTTGTAAAATTTTAAGTTGCTTTATAAAAACCTGGAAATAAAAAATAGTTTACGTTAATTGCTGATTTGATATCGACCAGATTTTCCTAGTCAAGTATCACTTAACTTTAACTTACCACTACAACTTATCTAGATACTTTCAAAGTCTGGAACGCCTCAAAACAATCATTTTTAAATTTTAGGCAATATTTTTTCAGTATTAATCATTTATACAGGGACGTATCATATAAAACATATTTATTAATAAACGGTCATTAAAACCGTCAAGCATAAAATTTTGTATATTTATAAATTAATGATCATTAAAATGGTCGGGTATAAAATTTTGTATGTATTTCGGGCGTAAACACCGTTTATGGATTTTAGTTACACGTTACTGTTTATAAACTCTTATTTTACGCCCTTCATACATAAACAACTATTTAAATGGCAACCTGTCATAATTAAATGAACAATTAATAGACATATTTAAAAAATGGTGAAAGCGCAGCATGTTCATAACTTTTAAATGAATAAATAAAACTTTGGAGATCTATACTAGACAGTAAATAATTAGAAAATAGAAAAAATTCACAAAAAAAAAATAAAAAAAAAGAAAGAAACAGTAAATTTTAATTGTCTTTTCTATGCTTACCGCAATTTTTAGTTTTACAAGGTGATTCATTGGGAAATGCGCATACTGTAAGGGTCCAAGTCCTAAATGATAATTTTCCAGCTTCAATCAATAAAATCATCAACTATTTCATATTCTATTAATTTCTGAATCTTAACCTTAACGTAAAACTTTAGGACAGGTACGTATTTGGGACAAAATATTATTATCAATTACCAACTTTCAAACGCCCTGTATAGTTATGCTTTTCTCGGAATAGACATTTTCTTATTTTATTATTTTTTAAATGCAGCGCAATGAGCAATTATTATCAGAGTTTCCCTTTCTTGATTTTCTTATCTTTTTCAATGTTTTTTTTTTACCTTTTTGCCATTTTTGCTTTTTTACCCTTTTTTTTATTTTTTATGGCGTTTTTTGCTTTATTCAATTTACTTTGTCGTATTTGGCTATTTTTTTGACTTTCTATTGATTTTTTTTACCCTTTTATCATTTTTTTTACTTTTTTCCTTTTTTATTTGCTTTATTTAACATTTTTTCCTGTTTTGCTTTTTACGTCTTTTTTCGCTCTTTAACAATTCTTTATCATTTTAATTTTTTCCCATTTAATTTATTGATACTTTTAATTGATTTTTGTTTTTTAACTTTTTATGCTTCTATTTTGCTTTTTTGCTACTTTGTACTCTTTTGTGCTTTTTTTAAAACTTTTTTTTTGCATTTTTCCTTATTTTTGCTTTATTTTAACTTTTCCCTTTTTTTGCTACTTCTGCCTTTTTGCAAATTTTCACTCTTTTTTTTATGAGTTTTAATTTTTGCTCAATTTAACAATTCTTATAATTTTTAACAATTTTTTTTCCTTTTTTTTGAGTTTTTTTTAGCTTTTTAATGTCTTTTTTTTAACATTTTTTTGTCCCTTTTTAACTTTTTTTTTTACTTTTTATTGATTTTTTTTACCTTTTTCCTTTTTGGCTTATTCCTATTTTTTTGCTTTATTTGACCTTTTTTCCTATTTCTGCCCATTTTCGCAAATTTTCAATCTTTTTTTATTAATTTTAATTTTTGCTCTTTAAAATTTTTAAGTTTGAAATTTAGTCATTGATAATATTTTGTCCCAAATACGGACCTGTCCTAAAGTTTTACATTGAGGTTAAGAGTCAGAAATTAATAGAATATGAAATAGGTGATTATTTTATTGATTAAAGCTGGAAAATTACCATTTAGGAACGAATATTTATTTTTTTTAAATTTGTGCCACCTTTTTATCGAAACATCAAGATTTGACACAAGTTAATAAGTAACAAAATTGGATGCGTAAACACCAAATACATTCGGTGTTAGTTTAAAATATTGATATACAGGATGTTGTTTCGAATCGAAACCTTCTTATTAATTTTTTTAAGGCCGGACTTGGAATAAGATTTTTAATTATTATTTTAATCGACACCACATTGGACAAAAAATGTACGCAGCAAATATTAGAAAAATATATAGGGTGGTTCTTAAGTTATGATTAATTAAAAAAAGGGATAAAATTGTTAAATCACTCTGTATCTAGGTTATAAAGAAAGGCAGGTCCATTAAATATAGGTTATTTTGAATCCCTTCAGTGTGCCTCATCTACCCTTACAGTATGCGCATTTCCCAATGAATCACCCTGTATAAGAGAGAAAAATGGGAAGGCCTTTAAATTTATACAAAATGTATCATTACTCATATTTTAATTAAATTGGCAGAAAGATAGTCTAAGGGGCGTAGATTACAAATAATAGCTTATTTGTTCTTATACTGTTTTTAATGTAATATAAATAATATTTTAAAGAAATGCGGCTCTCAAGTATTGTAATTGAATTTTTATACACATTTTAACGGTTTCTTGACATTTTAACAATACCCCCAACTTACTGTTTGTACCCCTTTTCCGTTTCCAATTGTATTTGACAAATTTCTCTACTACTTGTTTCTTTTCATCTACAACAAAACCCCACAATAAATTTCTACCTATAATCCCAAGAATACACGTTAATCCTTTTAACTCTATCCAATTTGGTTAACAATAAAGTTTTATTTGCGGTAAAATTTTCAAACGGTAGAAGAATTCAAAAAATCTGTAATTTGCATACTTTAGAAGGCTTATCTACGCGCCGTCAATAGATGACTCCTGGAAAGCCGTAGAAGTCCCAATGGGCAGGCATTCAACCCTTTCAACGGAGCGGTCAGCTTGGTCACTCCCCGATAATTGTGAGGACACAGTTGACTACAGTGCTAATTGTTCTAAAGCCGAATGTATATTCCCTAAAGGACCAGACGGACGTTTCAAATTTGTCAACTATTATTTACACTTTTAGTATAAGAGAGATAAAATTCGAAAGCTATATTATAATCTATGTGGCTTTTTGTTTAAAATTTGATAAAACTGTAATTTTGTTAAAATTTTTTGGTAACTGATAATTTGATTTAAGTTATCCCTATCTCAAATATGGTCCAAGTTGTTAAGAAGAGAACCACCATATAAGTTTTACAATGTTTTAATAAATTTACACTACACTTAATGAGTCTCACATTATGTGTTTAAATTGGTAAATAATGGTAAGTTAATCTTTTTTAGTTTTTGTATGACCCTAATGATTGAACGTTTTGTACCTATAATCCTGAAGATGGTCTGTATATCATTTTTTTGCTACTTGATTAATATTTTTGTTAAATTGCCAAACAGTAAGGCCCGGTACTTTGCGAGCTGATTAAGTTAATTTAACAGAAAATTAAATTTTAACAGAGAATTTCGGTACTTTGTGCTATGATTATAACTTAATCATGATTTCATATGGGCGTGTCTCTGTTAATTTTTTCTTGAATTTAAGCTTTATTCAGAATTATTGACTCTGCACTTTATAATTTCATGGTTTAGAATTCTGATTTGGCTTGACAATTTATTATAAAACGAAATGATTCTTTTGAAAATCGAAACCTTTTATAAAATTTTATCGTCAAAAATCGAATGGAGTCGAAAAGAAATCGAATAAAACAAAAAAAAATAAAAAAAGAAACAAATCGAAAATAAAATCGAATAAAACAAAAAAATCGGGAAATTTGAAAAGCAAAAATAGAAAAAATCGTTGAGAATAAAAAGAATCGAAATAATTGAAAGACATTGATTAATACCCAAAAAAAAAGATAAAATTTCGAAAAATGTCAAATAAAACCAAAAAAAAATGATAAAAATCTACAAAAATTGAAAAAATCAAAAACAGCCGAAAAGGATGAAAGAAATCGAAAAAATTTAAAAAACGTCAAAAAACACCACTAATATTTGAATAAACCGGAACAAAATCGACAAATTTTAAAAAAAAATGGAAAAAATCGATATAAAAGAACCACAAATAGCGACAAAAATCAAAAAATGCAAAAATCGAAATAATTGGAATAAAATGAAATAACGAAAAAATCGTGAAATAAAGAAAAATAAAAATCGAAAAAAAACCGAAAAAATGAAATAAATCGAATAAAACTGAAAAAATAATGAAAAAAAAAACGAAAAGTCGAGAAATTTGAAGAAAAAAAAAACAGCATAAATGGAAAAAATCTCAAATAATATAAAGATTGGAAGAAAATTGAAAGAAGCTAATTAAAACCAAAAAAATATAAAAATTTCAAAAATGGTATAAGTTCGTTGATTACGAAAATAAGTTCATCATCATCATCATCAAAAATATCGTTTATTTCGTGCAAATCCATTAAAATAAAATAAAAATTCAACAATATAAACAAAGCCATGCGAACGTTAAAAAAAACTCATAATTTCCTAAAACCGGTAACTGACAACTGACATATATTTAAAATTCGACACGATGTGTAAAACTTTTTCTTTCTAATACATGTCAACTATCTCAAAACGTATGTTTAACGTTTTACATCAAATTTGAATAAATGCAATTTAATATATAAAAAGAAGAAGAGACAGTGTTACCACTACTTAAATATTAAATCAAACATTGATTAACTAATCTTTGTCAAAGTTACTTATAAAGTACCAATTTAATACTTTTCTGTTAATTTGATCATAATTAGTTTAACAATGTGATTAACTAATCAAAAATTTAACAAAAGCACAAAGTACTGGCCCTAAGTGAGCCAGAATTGATTATTTTAGGCAAGACATCTGTCCCCTTTATATGAAATTTTCTTACCAACATATTAAAAAAAATTGGTTTATAAAAAGCTATTAAGCTTGCTTTAGAAAATACATCTATGTATAATGCAAAAGTTAAACCTAAAAAAATAAAGCACATACACTACTGTTTATTATTTGTTAATATATTCGAAAAATTTTTATTTATTCACTATTCGTATTTTCTACGCCTACAGCCACCTTCGGTTTTAAAAAAATAATTATTTCCATTATTTCATTGTCGATTTGATTATCTCATTATTGGAAGGAGAAATATTTTTTTAAGAAAATGCTGAACACATACTTATTTATTTGAGGTGATAAAACTCGACGTCAAAGTACCACAATTCATTTATTGATATAAATGTAAAGTTGCAAGAGGGCTACTAGTTTCGGCGAAATTTCGCCATCTTCAGGCCTAAAACCACTTCCGTCAATAAACATAACGATATATAACAAATTTTAACTTACAAATGTATTCATGGGCTAAAGGGCGGGGGTGAATATATGTATTAAATTTAAATTAAATTAAATTAAATTAAATTTATTTACTGAACTAGTAACTTACATATTTCAGTAAACTGGAAGTTAAAGTCACTAAAATCGACTTCTGGTTATTTTCTTAGTATTTGTTTCTGAATTTACGTGTGTGCAGTTAGCCCTCCATTTTTCGAATTTTGGAAGTCGTTCCAAATTGACCCATAAAATTATTCCTTAAATATAAATACAAAGACAGAAAATCTAAAAAAACGATTTTTGGAATTAGCCCCAAATTATTAAGTAACGAAGCGAAGCGAATGTACTTATTTATTTTACAATGTCTGTCCACCTGTCTCTCTGTCCGACTGTCACAGCGATAATTCGAGAACGGTTTCGAATTTCGGAACTCTATTTTTAGCAATCAATACCTGGTAACAATAGCTCGCCCAATTACTATTTTCAATGACCTAAGTCAATTCCAACCGTCTGTCCGTTTGTGCGGGCATCTTTCCGTCTATCTCAACAGTAACTCGAGAACGGTTTCGAATTATGGATTTCTGTTTTCAGCAATTGATAGCTGGTTACCTTAGTTAGCCCATCTATTATTTTCAATTACCTAAGTCAACTTCAACCGTCTGTCTGTCTGTTTGTACGTCTTTTCGTCTGTCTCAGCAATAAATCGAGAACATAATTTCGAATTTTGGATTGCTGTTTTCAGCAATCATTAGAACGGTTACAAATTTTATTTTTTTCAGTGACCTAAGTTAGCTAAAACCGTTTGTCTGTCCGTCTGTCCGTAGCTGAGCTGCTTGCATACTGTTACATTGCTAGGTTTTTTTTTGTACCAAATTGTTCCAGTTTCTCAAAAATAAACTTATGACTAGTTAGAGACAATAAGATGAAAAATTAATATTTTATATGATAAAATTCTATAAACTCTAATTTGATAACAGATATTGAGCGTAATTTTCTACAAAAACTTTTTTCTTAAACTTTGATAAATAAGTCTATAAAAATCTTTTCGGAAATAACTTGTATTATGGGGTATAAATTGGTAATTTATTTAAATTTTGAACCAAATGAAATAGTTTTCGTTAAGTAACTTTAGAGGTTATGTAAATATCGTTTAAACTAAATGAAAATTAGGTAAAAATTTATTTATCTATCGTCTAAGGCGCTTTAAAAAAATTAATAACCTATCTTTACTTTTTAATATTGTTTAGCCTAAAAATAAATGTAGATAATTCATAAATGTACTAAATTTTTGATAAAAAAAATAAAACAATATTTCGAAACTTAATGTTAATATTAAAAAATATGTACTGAAGTTGGACTTCAATTGTTTTTATTTAGTTTGTGCTTACGTTATTTTTTTAAGATATGAAAATTTGGAACAATGTTTAGGATGACTAGAACAATCCGGTACAACAAAAAACATAATGGGGGGACTGGATTTCATTGAGTTTGGACATAAAATAATTTTTTAAGAGATGAAAATTTGGAACAATGTTCAGAACAACTACAACAAAAAATAAATAGTGCGGGGCTGGCTCTAAAAATGTTTTTTCGAGTTTTTTGGCCTTTGTATTAATTCAAAATTTGCAAAATGGTACTTCACACATTATGTACTTACTTTTTGATGCCCGAATTATTTTTCATTTTATTTAAATTTTTATACTGGTTTTGTTTAGATTTATTTATTAAAAATTTTAAATTAAATATTGAGATCCGTCAATTTAATGTTTGAATCTACGTTTTAGATTATTCCAATTTTCACAAAGGGTGACTCTGGTTTTTATGATCAAAATCGTCATATTACGATTATTTCCAGAAATGGAAATAATCTAGGGAAAATAAAATAAAATTATATTTTGTTGTATTTACTTTAAAATATCATCTGATCAATAAATTTCTGTAATAAAAGTTTTATTTAACCTTTTATGAATATTTTAACTCATAGAAAAAATATACATAATTTATAAACTAGTAGATTATTTTGTATATTTTGTTATCGTACATATCAATATTGTAGAAATAACCGATTAATAATCAACGTTTTCAAATACGAGTCATCCGCGAAGAACAACTTTCTAAAATAATTTTAATATAAAAGATTCCGAATAAAAGTATCCTTTTTTTCTCTCATCATTTCTCGGCGAAAGCCGCTTCGAAAACGATCGCTCGCATAATATGAAATTGCCGTCGAGGCAAAAAACGTCTTTGTTCCTAACGTCATACCGCCATTTTAGATTGCGTCCTTGTTGTGTAAAAATAGTTCAGTGAAGCATGTTCCCCCTAGATTGGCAGTATGAGTAGGGTGAGTGTTCGCTTCGGCCCCCTGATTCCAAAATTGCCTGAACTGAACAGAACAGACCAGGTCGGGCAGGGACGGGAAATCAGGCGAGCGGAAGGGCCGGCAACCATTGTGAATGATTTTGTTGAGTTGAAATGCACATACATAACAACCGGGGATACATTGACGTCGGAATAAGGGTGGAAACTTATTTTTGAATCCATGGGAAAGCACAAGCAGCAGAAATATTTAAAGCTCTTATATATATAAAACTTTTATTTGATTTATACTGTCTAGTTTAAAAACGTTTTATTTAAAATAAACATATTCATATATAGACAATTAGTATTTTATTCTGTAATGCCATGATAAATTAGGTTAAACCTATTATTTTAATTAAAAACAATCAACATGCTTAAAATAATCTGTGGAAACTAATTTTGTATCTAACAAAAATTATTGTTTTGATATAGGAAGTTATGATTTCATATTTGGAAGTAAATATTGTTTCTAAACAAGTTTTTTTTAAATACTCTTGAGCAAAATGATATTTTTTGACTAACCTCGTATACGACTGAAAAAAAATCTGCTGTCGCCCCAGAACTTTTCCTGCTCGGTTGTGGAGAATAGGATTATTTTAATAACAATATACTATACAATGATTTATTTAACACATTTAAAATAGCGAGCCGATTATGAATACGTCAATCAAATTGATATTTCAATGTTACGATAATGCAATAAGCGGGCGCATGCGTAAATAGCCATAGCACACTGCTACAATTAGGATCTCCTATAATCATTGGTGAAAACTATTTGGAAATTCTGGAAAAGTTTGATACAAAAGTTGTAGGAAATTGATTTTATGCTCTTTAACTTTGTAAAAGAATATTTTGCACAAAAGTGCATTGTTTGTCATCAGAATTTAAAAAAGGCAAGAAATCCTATATGCTTTTTTTTTCACCCTCTAGCGGCTAAACTACGGGGAATTCAATAAAAAGTTAAATATAAAAATTGTATAAAATTTTCTGCTCTACAACTTTGCACTAGAACATGGTCTTCTTAGAGACACACACCAATCCTTCATCCAAATTTTAGCCTGATTCGTTAAATGGTTCGGCGTTCTGCATTTATCGTAGAAAATTCACACAGACAGACCTTACTCTGGAAATTATCTCAATCTTCTCAATCTTTTAACGTTATAAGTTGAAATTTTGACGCATATTTTTTTTTGTTTTAAGACGTAGAGTTATTTTAGTCGAATGAAGGAGGTTATTACAACTATCGCATATTAACGTTGTATAAATAACGTTTTGCAGCTTACGTTTTTCAACCTTTTAAATAACGTCTGTAAGCAATGAAAAATGGGGGGTTTTGGTTGAAATGGTATCGTCATCTTGACCTTCTGATTCTGATGTATATTTCACGTTATTTAAATATCGTAGCTCGCCTGGCGTTTTTTCAACTCAATAAATAACTTAGTCAATAAACTAGAGATATTGTTCTTTTGGTTGAATAACAAACATTGTTTTATTTATTTGATAATAATATACTATTAGACGTTGTTTACATAATGTTTTGCTCATTACGTTTTTTCTACTGAGCCGGTTCGCTTTGATGGCTTGTATGCCAATAAGTGACTATGTCCGAGGTACCCATCAACCTACGATAGATGGTGTTACTATCTGTCGTTTTTGGTTTACATAAAAATAGTTGGGGTATACAGAGTTGGTTTTTGAAACTGTAAATTCGGACAAAGTGAAACTGATTTGATGATTTCTATACGGATGAAACATATGCTAATGGTTTAGGTGTATGGTGTATAGTTTTCAAAAACTCTCTGTCTTGACACATGAAAATGTTACCTCTTTAAACGTTTAATTTACGTTACCAAAAATATGTTATACAACGTAAAAAAATCCTAAAGAAAAGAGGTAAAAATGTGACTTTCAATAAACGTTTATATAATGTTACCAATAACCAGTAAAAAACGTTTTATTCAACCATTTAAAAATAGTTTAAGCAACGTAAAAGACACCTAAATACAATACGTAAAATATTATTATTATACGTTTATATTACGTTACTAAATACAGTCTAAACAAAAAATATGGTAAACGTTAAAATATAGTTACTGAATGTAGTCAAATAAACGTTGGGTTATTCTGTCACTTTAAAAAAACGTTCATGTGTTTATTGGATGATATCTCAAATTTTTTTTGTTTGTTCACTATATACTGGAGGCAGGGGTTAGTTAGAACGCGGGGTTAGTTGGTCAGTTAGTTATATTTAAGCTTCCATATACGGCAGGAGCCGCAGAGAGTTGCAGAGCATGTTAAAAATGTGTTTTAATAAGTTGGTGTTCAACGATCCCCCAAGAAGATTGAAACCATTTCCAGAGTAAGGTCTGTCTGTGTGTCTGTGTGTTTGCGTATGTGTGTATGTCTGTGTATCTATGTGTAATCTTCCACGATAACTGTCGAAATCAAGCTGAATTTTGGTAAGAAGGGTTGGTGTGTGCCTCGAAATCGACCATTAGTATTTGGTTTAAATTGGTACAGTAGAAGGTCCTCAAGACTCACATTGATTGAATAAAAATGTAAGATTTTTTGGCTTTTTTTATTTTAAAGACAAATAATAAACTTTAGTGCAAAATGTGCAAGGTTTTAGAACATAAAATTTCCTACAATTTTTGTATCAAAATTTTTCCACAATTTCCAATAGTTGCGCCACTAGATGGCGAACAATATATACATTTAGGCTTTTTGCCCTTTTTTTGTATTTGTATTATAGCAGTCCGCTATATAATATGCGCACGCGCCTGCTTATGTCATTATGAAATTGGTTCCATAAATTAATGTAATTAAAATAATCCTATTCTCTACAGCCGAGCAGGTAAAGATCTGGGGTGACACAGCCGATTTTTTTCTTTTATTAAAGATTTAACATTTTTGTTGGTTCTTGAAAATATAAAAAACGTAGATATTACTTGGAAACCATTGCAGCACCAGTATGCTCAACTTACCCCAGCAGAATTGACCAACTAGCCTCACACATGAGGTAAATTGGTCAGAACGACACTAGGTATTATAAATATTAATTTTATTAGTGAACAAATGACAATATAACTTTTTTTATTGAAATAAATAGCATAATTATATATAATTATCAATATATATTAATATGGTTTTTTTACATGTGTAGATTTAGTTCTGTTTTTGTATGTATAGTGTTATGATAAAAAGTTTAAAGTGCGTATATAAACGTGTTTGAATGTGTTTAGGATTTATTTATGTGTATTTTGTGTCTTAGTATCAATAATCACTAAATTTGAAATCTAGCTGGAAAAACAAAAGAAAAAAAATAATAAACGGTTTGGTTTAAGATTTTTTTTAACGTCATAAAAAAATATGAAATTTGTTAATAGTTTTGTTTTGTGTAAAATAAAATAAAGAAAATGTATTACTACAAGGTGAAAATAAATATAGAAGTAGGATAAAATATAAAGAAAGATCAAGGATTATCTAAGAATCAGTAAGAAGATATACAAGGTAGAGGAAGAAAAATAACTAGAAAGTTATTGAAGTATCATTCATCCAGAGGTGAAGATACGATAGGAAGAGAAAAAAATAAACTAGGAGGTGATACAGTGAAAAAAAAAGAAAGAAGCAGATTAAAAGATGACATATAAGTGAAAGGGAAGAACCGAAGGAAGAATTTTAAGGCGCCTAAATTATAATTTTTTTTGTAATGTTTATTATTTTTTTTATTGAAGAAACCCAACCAAAAAGAGACAGAGATAGTTTCATAAATTTCAAACATGACCAACTAACCCCTACTTTCCTTTCTATGGGTCCAAGAAAATAAAATTGATATCTGATTATTTCATGTTAGGTTTTAAGCCATGCATAATTTTTATCATGAATAACTTTTTTTCACAAAATCAAGTTTTCCATAATGGTTCTAACATATATCATCGAATCAAAAATACAGTCCACTGAAAATAAATACTTGAAACCTAAAATCGATAAATCTACTAGATTTTATTTTATTCTTCTATTTATAAATTTAACTCAATGTAAACTATTCCTTTTATTGATTTTAAATTAAATAATACTTTTTATATTATTCATACAATTTTTTAATACAGACCGATTAAAACATTTACCTTCTTAAAAAAACTTAGATCAATATTTCCATATTAAATGTCAATAGAAATGTAATCTTATTTTTCAATTAGACTAGCCGTTGTCATTACGATGCATATTTAACAATATTATTCATTCGTTAATTCGCTATAATGTCTTTTGCATCAGGTGCAACCATTCTTTTTAAGGTGCATTTAAAGTTATCCATTAGGTAACAGTGTAATGGATTTCTAATGGAAAATGTAATGATATAACCCGTTGAATTGTCTATATGAACGGAATAATAAATTATGTATACGATGTGGATTAAGTCGTAATAAAATTTTTTAGAGGTAATAAAGTTTGTCATTACATATATTAAAGAGATTTTTAAGTTATTAATAAATCTATTTAAAAAAAAACGTGTATATCAATCGTATTTTTGATGTGTGATTGATATGATTCATAACCTCATCATAATTAGTAAAAACCCAGGACTCCACCTTCTTCAAACCAACCATTCTTCCAACCTAACCATGTTTTCGATTAAATACCAGAAACAAAAAAAAACTTCTTTTCTCATTCGACTTCTACGCAATTTATATTATTTTTTATCCATCGACCGACCGCTGGACGTGGCCGGGTTTCATGCTAGGGTCGAATATATTTTCTCTTTGATATGTCTGCGTGCCGACCAATTACGTCTGGGGCCGTGTAGGCAGAACCCGTCCATGGGTCTTTTCTGTTCTTCGTTCGCTAGCAGCGCCCGTCACTGGAAAATATTAAATTAACTTTGTTTAATAGAATGAGACTACGAACAGGATCTGACTCACTAATATCTTAACAGTTGATTCAAAGAATTATTCGGTATTTTTTTTCATTTTTAAATCATATCACATTTTCTATTAACTCCATGTTTTAGGGCTTTTTTTGGTTCTTGCAATCCCACACACTTTTCAATTCCACAGGACCATGCTAAATTAAAACATAATGGGTGTAAAAATCGATAATTATTGAAATAATTATTATTATTATAATTAAAATAAACCAACTTATTTTTAAATGAATATAACTGGATACTTTTAGTGAACACATGAACTAATTGAGCATTTCTTACATATCCCAAGAAGACGCACATTTTGAGCATCACGTCTCCAACTGAAACAGTTTTATTATATCCAATCTGCTTATCGATTTCCACATATTTCTGGTAACAACCTAAGACAAATGAAAATGCGAAATATGATTTTTTGCTTCCTTCATAACTCCTGATCACTAAGCTAAGCCTACTTTAATCCAAATCAGAAGTTATATAAACGTAAATTGGTCCCTATATTAGAGGGCAGAGCTGGAGTGTTACTGAAAAAAAGGAACGCGTTATTTAATCGTTAATTTTGCTTCAAACTAACCTATTAGATAAACGTTACCGTTACTGTTTTAAAAAAGTAACGAATAAATCTGAAAGTAATGGTTATTTCAACTTCATTACTTTAATTACTGAAAAAATAACGTGTCTCTATAACGTAATGAATAAAAAGTTATTGTACGTTTTTACTCTTTTAGATTTAATTGAATAAGAAAGAAAAAATAACGGTTATTTGTAATTTATACTTTATTTTACTAAATTTCCGTATTTCAATTATTTAACACTTTTTACTAAACAAAACATCAAAACAACACTAACAATAAACAGTAAATTGAGTTTGATTTTTTTAAATGTTATCCAAATTACAATGACACGCGAAATCCACGGGATACAAAAAAAATAATAAAAACAAATTATTTTACATTACCTAAATAGCACCGATAGTTACTTTTGCAGTAACGCGTTACTAAAACGCGTTACTTTTACAAAAAGCAATGCATTTACTGTTACTTTTCGCCTACTTTAAAAAGTAATGAAATTACTAGTAACGCGTTACATTTTCGTTACTCTCTGCTTCTGCATTATTAAAGAGCTTATAATAAGTATTTTAATCCGAATATTGATAATTATAATCTAGCAGTTGCAGATACTCATCACAATTAACACAAAAACTTCTTCCCACAGTAATTCTTAAAATGCCAACTCTACAGGTAATTTGTTCAAACCAAGGACCCTTCTTTACAAACTTAATGGAAGTATCTTAATATCCTATTCAGGCTTAAGTTAATAATCCCAAACAAGAAAAATGGATTGAAATCGCCTTAAATGTTGATCATAGAGATCATAAAGTTTTGGAACAAATTCACTCATTAGATCAAATTCCGATGCCACTTAAATGTGAACAAAAAAATTTTATGCCTTTAAAACTACCTCCAATCTACCCTCATCAACCTTTAAAATCCCAACTTTAACAGACAATTTAAAAAACAAAAAATATATTCACTAACAAAATGAAAAGTCAAAATCAGCACAATATCCTGAATCCTTTGGTATATAGATAGTATCCCCCTTCAGATCAATCTCCCTAAAAAAGTTACTAGAAAAGTTACTAGATTTTCCCCAGATTGACTTTGAGACCCACCCAAGCGAACCCGCCCAGCATAACGCAGCCACCTGTAGACGTCTGAAGTACTTCTAAAGTACCTCTTCTGTAGACGTCTGTGGTGATCTATAGACCTCTGTAGACGTCTACAGAGGTCAATAAGTGGCTGCGTCATATTGAGCGGGATCGTTTGGGTGAGTCTCAAGGTCGATCTTGAGGAAAATCTGTTAACTTTTCTAGTGATATTGTTCTAACACCCTGTAGAATATACTTCTATAATTATTATCAGAAAGATATTTATGAGTAGGAAATTGATAGAATGGTAAGAGGAAAACTAACAAGGATCCTCAAGAGCAAGGGATAAGACCAAACAGTAGGATTTTACAAACGAAAACAGGTAGCAAAACGCTACAGTATGGTATAAATGAAGACTTCTAAACAAATTATAGTTTTTTCTCAGTTTATTTTTGAACCACAAGTCACATTACCACCGGAAAGATGTTATGTCGTTAGATTTTTGATAAACTTTTTAAAAATATACCTTGTTTGCTATAGTTATTAAAATAGCAAGCTCATGTGACCTCCTGAAGGTCAAAGTTAATTTTTTTTCAATTGTAAAGGGTTCAGACCATGCTGAATATAATATTGCACTTAGCTCTAGCTCTTACCATTTCCCCGCCGAAGCTTGTTACACCCTAAAGCCAGGATATAAACCTTCGACTTTTTGTCGACTTCATTTGTTTAAAGCCTAAAACCCAGATCGCACAAGTGCGTACTGAAAAGTTTGTTCAGGACATTTGTATGTACTGGGAACATCGATTTTGGTCACATATTGTACCAGGGACGTCAGATGCTACTAATGCATACGTCTCCAGACATCCCAAAGTCGTCCTGACCTGCTTTATACAGCCCCAGAACCTGGCCCCATTCGACCGTATTATACAGGCTGTTTCAAATGTCTGGAAACGGTCTTATCATCATATTTGCTTTTTAAAAATTAAAATGGCCTCCTATAGAAAAAACAAATGAATGTTTTTGAATTTTAAGTGCACAAAAATATAAAAAAAGATATATCATTACTAAATCCCGAATTTGGACCATCTATCTTTAGTAGTTTTTGAATTACAGGACCGTTTTCATACTTTTGAAATATGTAGGACCGTGTCCAGATTTTTGAAACATGCAGGACCGTTTCCAGACTTTTGAAATACCCTGTATATATGACTATAAGCACCGAGGAATATAAAATAAAAAATTAAAAAATATTCTGTGTGCTATCTAGGATGGGAAGGAAAAAATAGAATCTTAAAATAAATGGCTGGAAAGTGAAACTTTAATTATATTAGTTAAGTTATTACAATATAGGAAGACAAGTACTATATAAAATCTTCTGGAGGGATATTCTTTGATCGTACGATTTACAGATTTTATTTTTTATTAAAATTTTTTATATCATTTCTTAAGAATATGACTAGATGCGCGGGCTAATGGAACAGCTACCGGCACTCAATTTTTTTTAACTTGTTAAAAATAGCCCCAGGCTAACGAGACTAAATCAGGAAAACGACTTGTAGTTTATATTAGATTCTAGTTATTACGATTTTTTTGGTTATTATATTTGATACTTAATATCATTACAGGTCTCTGGAGTCAATGAAGACAAAATCCTGGATAAAAAGAAATCAGTCTACAAGGAAACGAATGTCAGGGTTCCCCAAAACCAGACTAACAACATTCCAGAAATTAGACTCAATTGTAAGTAGTATTTTTGACAGTTATTCATCACTATTATGAACATTGTTTATTTATAAATTATAAATTATTATTGATGATTTATTATAACTTAATATCGTTTAATAATAAACTTTTTAACTTCCTCATAATCGAACGAAGGGATATGAATTATAAAAATGTCAGTTTAGATTTTTATTGCAGCTTATTTTTGTTAAAAAAAAGTTAGTAGCTGGTGCCCATAATTCATTTAAATTGAATGTCTTGTTTTGAAATTAATGCTGATATATTGAGGCCACGTAGTTGTATAACGAACTCCCAAACTTTAGTCCACAGATATAAATAAATATAAAAAGAGCAATAAATAGGAAAACATATTTGACAGTCCTAAATAAAAATATTTAATATATTTTATATTTACTCTGTATATTATTATTATAATACGTTAGTTAGAGAATGAGAAATATTAATAGACGTTTATATTTTTAAACCGGTAATTTTTAAATACGGATCTGTTCGTTAAAGGGGTTACCAAATATAAAGTTCACAGGGTATATGAATAAGCTTTAATGAACAATTCTGCCTACTATTGATATTCATATGCTTCGATAAATATATTCGATACATATATAATTGTTTGTATAGCATCATGACTTTTGTTATTGATATAAACCGTTTTTTTTTGTTTCATTCTACTGTTTTTAATAGTATAGATTTTAATGATCATGCGGTTTTAAATTCGAAAAAAAATTGGTCAAATTTTTTTTAATATCGATATTTATATGATATTAAAAGAAGTGAATTTATTTATTAATCTCATACAAAATACTGGTAAAATGTCACACTTATTTGATGTTTTAATTTTCACTATCTCATCAAAAATCCAATTTTTTGCAAAGTATAAAGTAGAAATAATTTTATTTATGCAGTAATACCGTTAGTATGGTTCGCAAATTCAAAGCGAATTAAAATATGATGGGTTCAGAATGATGTGCAAAAGTTTCATAAAATTCGAAAAGTTTTAAACAAATGAAGTTTCCAAAAAATAAGGATTCAGTATTTTGCAAATAACCCAAAATTTAAAAACGATGGGGAAAATAACAAATAAAGATTCAACAGTAGAAAAAAAATTCCAAAGGACTTTTTATCAATTATTAACGCCTTTAAGTTAATGCTGAAAATAAAGTTAAAAAAAATCCGCTACATCACCTAGAATTTTCCCGACTTGACTGCGAAGAATATGATTATTTTAATGACAAAATACAAAATTCCTGAAAAGATTTATGACGGAAAATTCAGGTCCTACATCTTTAACATTTAAAAAGTTATGAGTAAAAAAACAAAATCAATGTCGTACTTGTGGACCTTCTACTGTAACAATTTAAAACTAAAAGTCGCATTGGAGGTATACACCAACCCTTCGTACCAAATTTGAGCTTGATTGGTCAAACGGTTCGGTAGTTGTCGTGGAATATTACACACAGTAAGGCACACAGACAGACCTCACTCTGGAAATGTTCTCAATCTTCTCGGGGGACCTCAAAATGGATATTTCCATTGATATTTCGATTTTTTTTGCTCGTTCACTATATTTATTAAAAATACACATTATAAAAAAATTCAAAACCTTGTGAATATGGTTAGGTTTAATTTATTCTCAAAATGTTTTACTTTCGATCTCTCATTTATAGCAAATCGATTTTTGGAATGTGGACATCTCAAAGGCAAGGAAAATAAATTAATATTGAGTACTGAAAAATATTAACTAAAATTGGTATAATTGCAAATCGTGATTTAAAACGAATAAAGTAGATTTTAGCAAATCTTTCTGGGTTTCTACGCTTTTCTACAAGACCTGTTAAAATAATCCATAAAGATATTTTCAGCGATACAATAATAGCATTTTATTCACCGAAGTCGAGAAGAAATTTTTTTAGCCGACCATTATTATTCGTATCTCGGTATAAAAGTTGCGAAGCTCAGAAAAATCTTCTCTACCGTGGTTTATATACTTTTTTTTCCATTATTACATTATTTAATCATTTTCACAATGATTTTACATTTTTTTATAACTTTTCATTTTCCTCTCCTACTAGTAGATAATAAAAAATTAGGTCCTAATAGTAGATAAAAAAATTGACATTGACGTTTCTTTATGGCTTTTCCATTTTTTTCTCCTACTAGTAAATAATGAAAAGTGAGTGCCTACTAGGAGAAAAATTTATCTTCTCGACTCGAACACAGCATAAATAAAGATATCATATTAGTAATTGAAAAAAAATATAGAATGGAAGGACAATTAAGACATTTCAAAGGCATCATTCTTCAAATTAAATAATCCTTCGTATATTGACAAAAGTAGAAGTATGTAGAAAATGAAGTACCAACTTTGGAGAAGTTAGTTTTAATTTCAATAATCAATAACTAATAGATTATAACAATTAAAATTATTGCAATTCCAATGTTATAATCTTAAGGTTTACACGAAGCAAAATATCAGAAGTATAGCTTTTGTTTAACAAGTATCCGATTTGGAATGTAAACTAAAATTTTATAAAAAAAAACAGTTAAAAATAGTCTCAATTTAAGAAAAATTGGTGAAAGGAAATAATTTTTTACTGGATATTTTTCCTTTAAGTTTCTAGATGATACCATAATTTCTTAAAATTTTAAATTTATGTTTATTAGTATAAATTTTTACTTTCTCGGTTTCAGTACTCAATATTAATTATTTTCCTTGCCTTTGAGATGTCCACATTCCAAAAATCGATTTGCTATAAATGAGAGATCGAAAGTAAAACATTTTAAGAATAAATTAAACCTAACCACATTCACAAGGTTTTGAATTTTTTTATAATGTGTATTTTTAATAAATAAATGCTTTTCTGCAAAAATTTTTCAGTTACACAGTCTCAAAATAGAAACAATTATTCACAACCAAATTTATAATTTATCAAAGTTTGTTACGTTAAATATTATCAAAATTAAAAATTAATTAAAAAAACTTTTTTTAGTCTTTTTTGTATTTTGTTAAAAAACTAATAATGTGGTTAGCTTCAACATAGAAGTGGCAGCATTTTATTCATGATTTAAATAGAGTTCGGTAGTCAAGTCTTTTTTTTTCGGAAGTTTCTTCTTTAACAATCTTTTTTTTTATGTTGTCCTTAACGCTTTAATATTTAAGATATTGGAAAAAAATAGAATCCTTTTTTTTGGAATCTTCATTTTTAACCGAACTTTTGCATATTTTTCTGAACAACATTATAAGAAAAGAATTAATGTCTTATTGCAAAGGAGAAGTACCGTGATGGATTTTGATCTAAAACCTAAATTTCAGAGATTATATAACTCATCATAAATTTAACCGATAGCAATTACAATTTCCACTGATTTTACCATGTATTAATAATACCCTTGACGACGTGGTATAATGGTTTTGGTGATTCGCATTCTTCCATCTTAAAAAACTTGACTAATTGACAATATGTTTGATGTTTATAATAACCAAACGTCAACAATATAATTCGTTATTTAATCATATCGACTACCAAGCATACGAATGTAATATTTATACTGTCCTTCTCAATTGACGTATTTAAAAAAAAAACACTCGAGTTACGCTCTTTTGAGTCGGACGTATAATCGATTATTTTCGATGTTCTTGTGATATTACTACTGATTATTTCACTCACCTGCCAAACCATGCATTTCCGACAATCTGATTGGACTACCACGTCCAATCATATTGCATAAAATCGACTATTACCCTACTGGGAAATAGTCTCTTCTAATAGTCACTACTCATAAAGTCACGTCAGTCTCTACTGTCAAAATTTTAATCTTGATGTTTGAAGTATGAATTAAAAATGAATCGTATTTCGTTAGATATAATTTACGATGAGATAGTTAGGATAAAATAAAGATGGTTCGTGAAATAATCGTCCAAATACTACTCTTGTGGTATTACCTTTGATTGTACAACTCGTAATGTCTTATACTTACTTGCTTAATAAGCGGAAATCACGTTGCTATGCGGCAGATTAATAGGCGATAATCAGATATTTACATTATTTTCCTTAGCAGTCAAATAATGACATGAAACATTATAAATTTGACAGTATTTATTAAAAAGTCATGAAAAAATGTAAATAGTGGTCTCTAAATAATTGTAGGTATTTTTGGATGGAAAATAATTTGAATGATTTTTTGTTTCTATTATGATTATTTTTATATAGTTTTATTCATATATGGTATTATATATGATATTTTTTTTCTCTCATATTATACCTACTTGACGTGAAATGATCAAAAATGTAACTAAATTAAAATATTTAATTTTCCCTCGTATACTATGACATATTATTTAAATTTTATTAAAATAATTTGTTGATAGATAAACCATTAACTTTCAATAATAATTAATGTATTTAAGAAATTATCTTTCCTGGTGTAAATTTTTAATTTAAACAAAAAAACAAACTTTAGAAGTATACATATTTATTTCTAATATTCATATATACAATATCTATTTCTACATAACTTATAATTTCATATGATCACACTGGGCTTAAATAACCTCAAAAATACATGCACAATATCAAATAGGTAACAAAACAAAAATTACCAATAATTATACAGTGGGAACTTCCTGATTATCATATACTTTTTTAATGAAAAAAAAAAACATAAAATATAAAGGTTCCTCCTAAAGATAAATAAACTTTAAAAACACAATAGTAACCGTTATAAACATTACATACTTTAAACGATAAAATTATAACGTTTGAAATATTTTTTCTGTGTAAATAAGAAAAACGTCTGTTTGAGATAAGATTATTTAAAGGATGACTATTTTTCTCTTTTTTAATTTATAAAAAAAGTAAACAATGTATCTCTTACAAACTCCCACTTATTAATTCAAAAAAATCATTTTACAAATAACATAAATACCCTGAGAAGAAATGCGAATGTGAATTATTAATACTATTGTGAAACATTACTTGTTCTAGTTAACATTTGTGTGATTGTGATCCAGGACATGTATTTTAGGTCGAAAAATTTCAACAAAAAAATAGGTAACAATTACATAAACAATTATAATTATTAAATATACGTAAATGGCACTCTATCAGTTTAGTGAAAATTATAGGGTCAAGTTTCACATAATTAGTTTATAAGTACAAGTAGATAGTCTACCGGGTGTAAATGAGTCATGGGCCACCCCTATAACTTTTAAACGGGTTAATAGATTTATACCAAATTTTGGTAGATTAAAATAGAGCTATTTTTGGATTCTCCGATTTCAAATACGTACAGGCCAACTGTCAAATGTCACTTAAGACGCCAGTTTTATTTTATTTTTTTTATCCATCCATGATATTAGGAAATCCGACACTTTGGAGACTCTCTCCACCTTTCTAAAAGGCAAGAGAAGCCACGCCCTGTATATTGTTAAGAACCCCAAATTCAAAGGACTGAAAATTTCAGGACCCCCAATTTCAGGACCCTCAAATTCAAGATCCCCAATTTCAGGACCCCCAATTTCAGGACGTCCCAATTTTATTACCACAAATTTTAAGACCTCCGAATATTAAAGTTTTTGTCCCAAATATTTGTATATGTGCCGATCTAATAAGAAATAGATATACTTTGACTCCTTCCCTCCTACTTTAAAAATATTTTGGGATCCATAAAAAACTCGGATATTCTGAAATTGGACCTCCTTAAAAATATATGGGTGTCTTGAAATTGGGGGTCCTTAAAAATATTCGAGGGTTCTAAAACTGGGGGTCCCTTTGAATTTGAGGGTCCTTTGAATTCTGGAGTCGTGCAATTGGGGGCCTGAAATTCAGCGGGGGTTCTTAAAATTATTCGGAGGTCCTTAAAAATATTTTGGAGTCCTTTGAATTCGGCGGTCCTTAAAAATGTGGGGGGCATGGCTTTACCCGACCAATAGGAGCGTGGCTTTAGAAATGTGGAAGGTCCTTCCTACTAATGATTGGTCTAAATTCATTATAATCAAGCTGAAATTACCTAAAGGGTCTAAATTTTGTCTATTATTTATTTTTGTTTTTTAATAATTATTTATATTTAAAATATGATGTAAATTTCCTTTGCTTGGGTTCTTTAACAGGGTTATCTTCAGGAAAATTTTGTATGGAATTTAAAAAAAAAATAGGTAACCTTTCACCTTTATTTGAAAAAAAAATCTGATGTGGCCAGCACATGACCTCTCGCCATTTTTGAATCAAAAATTTACAGGTTGACACAAAAAAGTAGGAAAAAAAATTATATTTTTGTAAATCTGGCAACAATGGCAAAAGTTTCGAAAATTTTAATGAGATGAAAATAAACTGTAGGGTATACAAAATATATGTGTAAAACTTTATTGCCGTTTTGTATAATAATGGCGTCATCACCCATAGCAACTGCCACTTCCGGTTGTGCGATTGGCACCAAAATCTAATCAGATCTAATCTAGGGTATAAGAATTCTGTATGCAAAATTTCAAATTTTTTTATTCAGTAGTTTTTGAGTTATCGTTACTACAACATCCATCCAAACACACACACACACACTAACACACACACACACACACTAACACACACACAGACATCATCGCGAAAATATCAAAATCGTATTCTAGGGACCCCAAAACGTGTTTATCCATTGAAAACTCACTACCCAATTTTTAGCATGATTCCTATACCTCTCTTATCTGAAGGGCGAGAGGTAAAAAGAATGGTTATGTACATCATTTTATTGGTAATTAAATGAACAATTTTTACTACCGGGTGGCCCATCTACGTTTTATTCGAAAAAATTGACTTTTATTTAAAAAACTGTATTTGCCGAATTAAATGTTTAATAAAAGATAGAAAATCACAAAATTAAATACTTGACAAAATTGAGACTTTTTAGGTAATTCTAGTTTAATTAAAAGAAATTTAGACCAAATCATGACTATAAAAAAAATACAACAAAAATGGCGTCTCAAGTGACATTTCACAGTCGGCCTATACCAAATATATAGAAATGTACCGGGTGTTCCATTTGAATGTCAAATTTTCATGTCATTTCCGGTCAAACCGGATGTCACCCATATTGGATGTTTATTAAAAAAAATTAAAAAAATAGCTCTATTATAAATCTATAAACCCGTTTAAAAGTTATAGAAGTGGTCCATTTTCCATTTACACCCGGTGTACAACTCCTACCGTCATTATAGGAAATTAAATGTGTTAGAGTGAAAGGATGCAGAGGTTCAGCGTGTCAGAGCCGGGCTTCAGGTACTTCAGCTCCGTTTGATCTAGTCTTTAGCTCCTTCGGGGGCGCTCTTCAGGTACTTCAGCTCTGTCTGGTCTAGTCTTCAGCTCCGTCGGGTCAGGCCTTCAGTTACTTCAGCTCCGTCTGGGGCGGTCTTCAGGTACTTCAGCTATCGGGCCAGATGAAGCTGAAGACTAGACCTGACGGAGCTGATGTACTTGAAGACCGGCTGTGACATCCTGAACTTCAGCATCCTCTCACTCTAACATACTGAATTCTACAAGTACAAATATACTGTATTGTTTTATCTAAATATACATGGTGTTTAATTATTTGTTGTTTATAGTGTAACTTGAAAATCTTTGACTCAAAATAAGACAAATTAACATAAAACACTTAAATAAAATATTCCCCAATTATATTTCATTAAAAAATAGGTCTCATACTGATGCTGAGTGCCCCTGGTATAAGTGACTTAATTTTCTGCAAAGTTTAGTAAAAAAAATATATACGAATTTGAATGTTCTGGATAATAATAATTTTAAACTTTTGAAATTAAATCCATTTAGGAAGAATATTTTATCTATTTTGGGTCAAGGATCCTTCAGACAATTATTAATGAAACACCCTATATATAAATAGCGATATTGTTTTCAACTATTATTATTTTACATAAACAATTAATTGATTGATAGACAAGCATACTTCAATCCGACGTTGTAATTTCAAGAATTGTGATTGTAACAATATAGACCTACCTATCATTAAAAATTTCACGAATGATTGGTTAACCACAGCTTGTCATTTTTAAATTCGTCATCAGTGCAATTCAAGTTAAAAGATAGTTTTTTTATTATTGACGTTTGCAAATATAAATGATTGTCGTGTATCAATTTGTCAATATTTGAAACCGATATTTTAAATAAATTATTTTATCGAATAAGTTAAAATTTGTCAATTTACTAATAGAATGAATTTACAAATTTATAACTCAAAATCTCAGAATATTAAATTTCAAAATTCTGCCAACATCGAAAATTATTTGCGCCATATCAGATCAGTCATTTTGAATTTTTGTTTTTTTCATACCGGATTTGCATTCGGCCACCTTAAAAACCCCGATTATTAAGTTTAAACTCAATAATGCCAATTTCAAATATTGCTTCCGCTTTATTGGATCCGCCCTTTTAATTTTTTCTTTCACCAGATTCGTTTTCAGCGACCTCAAATACCCCAGAATATTAAGATTAAAGTAAATTCGACCAATATATAAAATTGCGCTAGGAATATTTAATTCGCCATTTTAAATTTTTGTTTTTTTCTCATCGGATTCACAATTAAAAACCCTCGAATAACAAGTTTCAAGAAATACAGTATAATTTATGGATCAGCCATTTTAAATTTTGTTTTTATTTTGCCATATTCGTATTCAGCGATCCCAAATACATCAGAATATTCAATTTAAAGTAAATTCTGCTAATATAGAAAAGTGCATGCGCCATATTGAATTCGCCATATTGATTTCGCCATTTTGAATTTTTGTTTTTTTTTCATACCGAATTCACATTCAGCGATCTTAAAACCATCAAATAACAAGTTTCAAGTAATACGTATAATTTAGAAAAATGCGTCTGCCATTTTGGATCCGCCATTTTAAATTATTTAATTTCAAAAGTCTCCGAAAATTAGGTTTCAAGTGAATTTAGCCGATTTCGAAAATTACGTCCACCATATGGGATCTGTTATTTTGAATTTTGTTTTTTTTACATCTCGAAAATCCCCGAAAAATAAGATTCAAATTATTCTGGCCGATTTTAAAAATTGCGTCGTTCACATTGAATCTGCCATTTTAAATTTTATTATTTCAAACTGGATTGGTATTCAGCGACTTCAAAATCCCCCAAATAACAGATTTAAACTGAATCCGGATAGTTTCAAAAACTGTTTCCGCCATATTAGATCCGCCATTTTGAATTTTGTTTTAAAATTGCGTTTAATGTTTTTTCCAAGTAAATTGTATTCAGCGACCGAGAAAACATACAAATTTACAAATTTAATATTGTTTTCGATAACCAATCACCAATTTGTTTTTTTGTATAATTTTAATTTCAGGCGCTCATAAATTCCCCATAACAAAGTGAACCGGTAGCCGCCAGTCAAGAATCTAGTATGTGCGTTTTTATTAAAAAGATGGATATTTATTAAAAATTAATAGACTGTGGTAGTATTTACATGTCCAATGTGTAATACTTGGGTAGGATTCTCGAACTAGGAAAGATCACATTACGCCTTTTGTTCTTGTTTATATCATGCTTCCCTTAGTCTGCCTCAAACATAGGGCAAAGCTATGTGATAATTCACCAGTTGGAGAAAAAAGCGACGTTGCCAAGCGTAATGATGATTTACAAAATCTTGATAGCTGTTGTATTATTACTTCGAATAATAATTTAATTTTCTCAGAAACTAACCACAGAGCTTTTTTTTGAAATTTTACGCACTTAGTTATAAATATTTTTGTGATTTGTTGCAAAGCTGATATTTACGATTGTACCATCGCTTACAGTTAACAAAATGTAATAACGTGTCAAAAAATAGAAAATTTAACAATATTAAGTCCGAATTTCGCCATAATTTTCTTCATTATATAAATATGTTACAAAAATTTTAAAAAGTTGTTCCCTCGTAACAACCTTGTATTAAAAGATAAAGATGCACTATATCTCTTTGTTTTAAAACTTTATTTTTCAGTATCTCTCTCTTCACATTTCTAAGAAACTTTTTACACTTGAATGTACTTCAAAAATATACATCTGGTATGTCTTCTATTTCAATTCGTAATATGTTTCTCATTTCTGAGCATTAGCAATACAAATTTGCAAAACTCGACAGGTTTTTAGATGTATAATTTTGTCATCTAGTCAACATATATTCATGTTAAAATTCGTTAATCATTTCACGAATCACACACTTAGTCCAATGAGTTTAGATCAAATTCGATATAAGGAAGAAAAAAATTTAGAGGTTAATTTTTGTGAGTCAGTTAGATGTTACCCCAAATAGTAGATGAAGAAATCACATTATTGCCTATCATCTTGGATATTATGTTTTTGTCGATTTGCACTCGTATTTTGGATTTGTAGATAATTTAATTCTCTACAATCTTTATATAGTCATTATTGTTGAAAAACATTATTTATTTCTAATATTAAGCATAGGTATAGTATGAAAAATTAGGAGAGTGGCTGTTTTTTTTTTCAACTTTTGGACTATTTTTAATGAAAACACGAGTCACATCTAAATGTATAGTGCTCAATTTCCAACAGGTTTTTTAAAAAAAACTTTTTCGTACAGACGTGTAGATTACGGTCGGGAACGTACTTAACCCGGAGGCTAAGCGGAGGAACTCATTTCCACACCACCGCAGAGGTAGAGCTTTCGGCGCTCCTTTTACATGGTTTCTTCAGCCAAATATTTCTTTTAAAAACATAAATAAATTAAAGTAATGTTTATTCACTGTAAACAAATGGATAACTCTTTAGTTAACGGGTAATTTGGGAATTGTATCCAAAGCGGCGACTCAGCTCCGATTTCTTCTTAGTCCGGTAGACGATTGTTCCTCGTCATCATAGAATTTTGTAAATTAATCTCAACAAAAGAATTTATGCCGTATTGGAAATTTAATAGACGGATAGTGAATCGTATCTTGGAGAGAAGAAACTGGTGCTAAACATTTATACTGATCGAAATAAGTATTATTTTTAGTGAAAATTATTAATTTGTAATGGATTATTTTTTGTAAAATTTCATTAAAAAATTTTTGTTATTAGTTGTGTACAGGATATTGTTCAGGTTTGTAGATGATCTGCTTTGATGCTGCAAACTTTATCTTAAGTATTGACTTTTATTATAAATAACGTAACAGTATATTTTTGAAGCTAATTCCGAAAAGTTCAGTTATTGATTCTATATTTTGAGTAAATATAATTATTGTTTTTTTTAATTCATTTTTGAAAGCAAATATTTCGATTTTTTATTCATCGGTAGAAATATAAGAGAGAATATACTGGCGCTTAATTTTTATATATCTTCCTCAATAGCTAATTAAAACAAAATACTACGTTTAGGGCTGAACTTACCTCTTAACAGTCTTAAAAGTTAGAAAGTTAGTCATTAAATCTTGTAAAATTATTATTCATTTATTATTGATTTAGTAATTTTTATTTTTTACTGGCTAAGGGTTGTATCCTTTCCCATCTTTACTTTTTTTTAAGCTAAATATTATATTTTATTTAAAATTTAATTCGATTAGGATCTTTAAGATCAATTCATTGTTTAATCTATTATCTGTACGAGCTTTAAAATTTGCTTCAAGAAAATTGATTGTATAGAAAAATACTGAGAAGTTAGTAGGAGCTGTTAAAATAATAACTGAAAACGTCAAGTTTCAGAGATTTAAATCGGATATATTTTTTGAAAATTTTGAGCTATAATTAAGAAAAATTAGTTTTAGTTTCCCACAATCTAAGAAAACTCAAGATGGAAATGCTCTAATATTTGATTTATCTTTCCTTATTGACCCCGTATACAAAATATTTGTATAAATACAAAATTCCACAAAACTATTTAAATGCTATAGTTTTTTTTTTAAATAAATTTTATGAATTAAGTCAAAAATTAATCAGTATTCCGCAATAAAATTTAAATTAAGAATCAATATATTTGGCTTAATAATTTTTATCACATTTTAATTTTAACACCATTTGACCATTTATAATTAAGCAAAAAATTGTTATTAATAGCCGAAAATCTTGTAGTTAAAATATTATGCTTCCTGTATATATTTTTTTAAATTATAAATAGAACTACTTGACCCTTTAATTTTCTATAACTTTCAACATGTTTATCTGATGTTTATATCCACGTAAAAAAATAACACGCATTCATCCTTTAAAACATATAAATACACGAAAAAAATAAAATAAAAATAAAACAACAAAGATATGGTATTGACTGAAATGAAAAATATAAGGTAGGATACCACAAATATTTCCCGCTATTAAACACTAAAATTATTCATCGTGACACAATTCATGTTTATAGAGCGAATAATTTTTCATATTGTCAGTGAGTTTATTTATAAATTAATTATTGAACGGAATTTAGCATAATAAGGATAATTAATTGTTTTTGTACTGATATAATAGTTTTAGTATTTGCCCAATCGGGAAATGAGGGCATTAAGTTTTATTTATTTTAAATCACCGCAACTTGATTAATAGTTTTTAAGAATTTTTATTTTGTAATATCTACTGGTAAAAGAATTTTATACGAGGTATAATAAATAAATAAATAAATAAGCAAATTTTTCAGGGTTTAAAATAATCATAAATAGATTTACGTTTTTGTCGTATTTTACTTTCAATCTACTTCATTAGTATTCAAAAATAGAAAATATGAAACCAAAAAATTTATTTTAACTTACGTTTCTGACCCATTTTTAAACGCAAATATCTTAGAAACAAGAGCGAGGTGCCGTTTTCGTTGAACAATTTCTTTCTATATATTTTTTTTTCAGTATAAAAGTTTTATTTAGTAAAATCTGATTGGGGTGTTTTAAAAAAATGATAGGAATTTTTTAAATGTCAATATCATCGATATTATATCACTTTGTAATGGTACCTTTGCAGATTCTATATAGGTACTGTTATTAAGTCTGAAGAAATGTAATGTAATATTAGACGTGGCAACCTCGGAATTGATATCCATCCATCTCAAATTGTCGACTACCGCGGGGGTCGAAGAGAGTGGAAGGCAACAGATTCCACCCGATTAGTCATCAAGGGAAACCCCTTTAAGTTTAATCTAATTGTCTCACGGGGAAAAAATCGAGGTAAAAATGAAGTGAATAACTTCCATTTAGTTGAATCGAAATGGTGATAAGGTATCAAATCAGTGATTCAAAATTCTAGATTCTTGTTTAAAAAAAATTAAGTTGAGTGGCTCTCCGAATACGAAAAGTATTAAAATTATAATAAACCTGGGATAAATAAAAAAATTCATTTTCCATTTTTTCAGGACGTCAAAAATTAATATCTTAGCGCCAAATAGTATGACAAATATGGCAATAAAGGCAAACTTAAAAAAAAATTATGGTTTGTACCAAGTATACGTGTAAAATTTTATTAATATCATGTTTATTGATGGTGTTTTTTCTGTTAACTGTTATTTCCAATTATCTCTAAAATTAATACAGATTGTCTCCTAGTAATCTTAAATATGTGTGTAAAATTTCACTTAAATCGGTTAAGCTGTTTAGCTGTAAAAATTAATGTAACTTTTTAATTGCAATTTTTTTCAAAATTTGATTAAAATAATTGTGGAATTTTTAAAAAAAATTGATCAAAAAAATTTGAAATTTTATTCAGATTTTAAACTAAATTGAATAACTTTTAAAATATTATAAAGATATTAAAATGGGATTTTCATTATTTGAAAGATAATATAAAATTCTAAATTTAAAATGTATTTTCGTTTCTTCCAATGTAGAATTGTCATTTTTATATCCAAAATAAAGAATTTTTTAAAATTTTTTTGTAATTTCATTTTATCAAAAAGTATAAAACAAATGATAGTATATCCAAAAGGAATCCAAAAGTACAATGTGTTTAAATTATTTCATAAATTTAAAATAATGTTTGTAAAAGTTATAGCCAAAAATGCAAAAAGTTAAAACAATTCAATGAATTTCTGACAGAAAATTGGATTTTTTTTTAATTTTTTTTTACTAATTTTATATTTAGAACTAGAAAACCTAAAAAAAGTCTGTATCCCATTTTGAATATAATTGAATGAGATTAATTATTTATTGATTTTAAAATTATTCAAAAAAAGGTTTTAATTTTTTTTAAGGTTAATATTAATATAAAAATTAAATTAAATTTATAGTAAAACACTCTATAACTGAAATTTTTTTCAACATTTTATTTAAAAAATTGTAGAATTAGTAAAAACAATTTTTGAAATTTAATATAAGTTTTCAAAAAACTGAATAACTTTAAGAATACGAAAGATATTAAAATGGGATTTATACCATTCGAAAGGTAATAGAAAAATCTAAGTTTACAATATATTTTAGTGTCTTCGAATTAAAATTGCATTTGTTATATTCAAATTAAGAATTTTTTTTTTGTTTGATCGAAAATCCGAAAACAAATGAAAAAAGTACATTATTTGCAAAATTTTTCATAATTTTAAAATAATACTTGAAGAAGTTATCCAACATTATAAAAAGGTAAAAAAAAAATTCACAAAAAATTCATTTTTTTAAATTTTTTTTAAAACTAATTTTATTAATATATTTTGATGCAGAAACACTAAAATATTTGATAGGAGTGTTCGGAAAGTTGGGTGGGATTGCCCCGTTATTTTTTTAAATGCCAATATCGTCGATTGTTTTAACGGAATACCCATTTTTCATCTAAACTTATACAAATTATATGTTTTCCGAAAGGAGAAGAGTTCAGCTTTCAAATGGAATTAAAATATAATGGGTTTTTTATAACACCTTATATAAGATTTTTTTAAATCAACATTAATCCTCAACAAAAAATTATAGGAAAAGAATTTGTTCAAGGAAAATCGCACCTCCCTTTCGTTTCTAAGTACTGAGATATTTGCTGTTAAAATGGATCAGAAACTTCTGGGACACCCGGTATTGGTTTAACGAAATTATTAGAATCTATTGAAACTAAAAAAATATAATAATTACAAAGTTTTAGTCATGATATTTTTAATCAGTTTTCTGAAATATTTTATTGTCGTATAATTTCTTTTTTTTTGTCGTTTTATTATCACATTTGGTATTAAATTTTTTCATTTTTCATACTGCAATTCTAATTTTGGAAACCATTATTGAATTAGCCATAACTTAAAGTACTTTTTTAAATAAATTATATAGGCGACGCCTAAAAGTATAACATCTGATTTTTATAGTAAAATATGATGAAAATGTTAAAATCTATTTACCATCAAAAATATGTTTTTAAGTAAAAAATTATTGTTTTAATGTTCCTTCATCAATTTTGTAATATTAATTTGAAAACTATGTTAATTTTGAAAATCAGTCAAGTGATTAAAATTTTGGTCAAAGTTTCGTTGTAGAATTAGACATATTTTTGGAAATATTTTTCAAAATCAGTACAAAAACAATTATATCCCGTTTATACAAAATGTCCTCGCATTCCTACATATTGAGCTTTCACTCACTTTTAAAGAGCAGTGAGTCCATAATCGGATTTAATAACCGGCTGCGGCGTTCCCGGGACTCCCCCAGGTCCGCATCCTGGAGACGACGAAAGTGGAACGAGCGACGACCCTAATGATCCAATATGCATACTCGGATCCCCATGCAACATTCCATGGTGCAGACTACTCGTCGGCATTCCATGACCGTGAGAAATCTGGTGCTGACCACTCAACGACATGTCCAGCATATTTTCTCCGAGTCCCTCCATTTCCCTGTTGTTGTTTTTCCGTTTATCACTGTTATTTCCCGGAGTGCTGTTCTGTGTTTTTCCCCGAACTTTGGCCCCTGACTTGCCGCCCCCCGCCGTCGTGGTGGTGACCCCGGCGGGATTCGTTTTCCTCCTGACGTTTTTCGTGTTCGGTAATTTGTTATCTTTCTTCCACTTCATTCTGCGATTCTGAAACCAGATTTTAATTTGTCTTTCTGAAAGGACTAATGTGTGGGCTATTTCGATGCGTCGCCGCCTCGTCAGGTATCTGTTGTAGTGGAATTCTTTTTCTAATTCTAGAATTTGGTGGCGGGTGTAGGCGGTTCGCTGCCGTTTTGGTTCCATGCCAGGGGCGAACGCCCCCGTTGCTGTAACAAAAAAAATATTAATTAATATGAATTAATTATAATTAAAAATTATTATAATCAATGCAATAAAAATGTTGATATAATAATAGAAATAAGAAATTTTTATTTTCACACAAAATACGAAATATACAATACAAACAATAGTATTATATGAATTTTCTCCAATTATCTTACCCGACTCGTTTCCTTTGTCTAAAAACTGTTTTTATTTTTTTTTTCAAGCAGGGGAAACGAGTGGGGGGAGAATAGATGAAGGGAAATCATAAAAAATTAAATGCACGTGTTTCTCGACTTTGCTCCGAATCTGGCTTGGCTCGGCTCAGAGTGGATGGTAGCTTAGATTCCCATGTGATAACTTATTTAAATATAAAAAAAATTAGTGAAAAAGTTGGGTTAAAAAACGTGTGAAATAAGAATTTAAAGATCTATCTTTCCTCCACTGGTTTCATCTTAAAAAAATTAAAAAAATTACAACTTTTAGATTAATTTGAATTTAAACCTAACTGGTACTTCTCCACTGGTTTTGATTAATGAGATGGGTAACAATGGGCTAGTGTGTGTGTTTAATATTCCATAATTGTATATAATTGATAGAGAAAGGTGTAAGAATACGCATAATAATAATAATTATAATTAATTTTAAATATCCCAATATGTAAATCACTCAGTAAACAAAAAGTACTACAAAAGTGTTAAATTTAAGAGAGAAATGAGAGAAAGTTTGAAGGGAAAAAATTTATGCCAAAAAGTGACATAATTAAGAAAGAAAAGAGGGGAAATTTTGGAGAGACAAAATTAAAGTAAAAAAGTGTCAAATTTAACAGAGAAATGAGGGGAACGTTTGTAGAGAAAAACTTTGAGCCAAAAAAGTGACATAATAAAGGAAGAAAAGAGGGGAAATTTTGAAGAGAAAAAATTAAAGTGTCAAGTGTCAAGTGTCAAGTTTCAAGGAAAAATGAGGGGGAAATTGAGCCAAAAAAAGTGACATAATTAGGACAGAAAAGAGGGGAAATTTTGAAGAGACAAAATTAAAGACAAAAAAGTGTCAAATTTAAAAGGGAAATGAGGGGAAAACTTGGAAAGCTAAAATTTTAGCCACAAAATTCACATAATTAAGAAAGAAAAGAGGGAAATTTTGGAGAGACAAAAAAGGAAAAAAGTGTCAAATTTAAAAAATAAATGAGGGAACGTTTGGAGAGAAAAAAAATTGAGCCAAAAAAGTGACATAATTAAGACAGAAAAAATGGTAAATTTTGTAGAGAAAAAATTTCAGACAAAAAAAATGATATAATTAAGACAGAAAAGAGGGGACATTTTGGAAGAGAAAAAATTAAAGACAAAAAAGTGTTAAATTTAAAGGAAAAGTGAGGGGAAAGTTTGGAAAGCCAAAATTTGAAGCAAAAAGTCACATAATTAAGAAAGAAAAGATGGGAAATTTGGAAGAGAACAAAATTAAAGGAAACAAGTGTCAAATTTAGAAGAGAACTGGAAGGAGAGTTTGGAAAACCAAAATTTGAGCAAAACAATTCACATAGATAAGAAAGAAAAGAAGTGAAATTTTGGAAAGACAAAATTATAGTAAAAAAGTGTCAATTTTTAAAAAAATGAGGGAAAATTTGTAGAAAAAAAATTTAAGTCAAAAAAAGACATAATTAAGATAGAAAAGAGGGGAAATTTTGGAGAGGAAAAATTAAAGTGTCAAGTGTCAAGTGTCAAGTTTCAAGGAAAAATGAGGGGGAAGTTTGGAATACCAAAATTTGAGCCAAAAAGTCACATAATTAAGAAAGAAAAGAGGGGACATTTTGGAGAGACAAAATATTTTTTTTAGAATGGGGAAATGAGTGGGGAAATATAGTTGGTCATATAAAAAATATAGGCACGGATTTATGAAATTTGATTGAATAAGGAAATTTGAGAATTGTCACAGGGAAGCAATTTAGTAGTAGTAACAAGAAAAAAAAGTAAATAAAATAATTTGTTTAAAAATATTAGGACATATTATTTAATAAAGTAAGGAAATAAAAACACAAGAAAGATTCCAGAAATTATAAGGACATTAGTAGAAGACAGGCTAAAATAGGGAACAAACACCATAGAAATACTTACAGGAAGAAAGAAAATTATGCCAAAGTGTACTATTTTTTTTTGATTGAAGATCTGTAGGGCGTTTATCAATAAAATTCCGTTTTTACCTTTACATTTATATATGGTGTAATTATAGTGAAAATATTATTATTACAAAAATAAAAATTATTTAAATCATAAATATCTTTGATTAATATAGTTTAAAAGGATTTTAAAAAATAATTTATATTTCAAATCAGACTCAAATAGTCGGTGCTTTAATACATTTTTAAACCATACGTGAACAAACTCCACGTCCACAAGTCCACAAATATAATCAATAAAAGAGGTGGTGACTGACTACGTAGTTTTATTGATGGCTTTTTAAAAACCAAGGAAATAATTAACATTGGTTGACTAATGTCCAAGCGACAATCAGATACACGCAAACTGTGTACCTAGTATTGATATAAACACAAAGTATATATTACAGGTATAATTATCCTTACTAATAAATAAAAGTTATATACAGATTGCATCAATGAAAATAGAATATACAGTGTGTTTTATTATTAATTATATATGTCACAGTCAATATAAATAATTGGGGATTATTTATAATGCCCGGGCAATTTCCCATTATGAATAATGGTAGAAATAGAGTGGACAATTCGAGAAAATTTTTATTAATATTTCTCTACATATAAAAATAAGAGGACATACCGGGTCACACACAGGTATGGATCACCTCTTTAACTTTTTTATTTGCCGATTTTTATGAATTTGTAACTGGGGGTAGTAAGAGTAATTTCTAAGTTTCTGTCATGTACATTTAAGATGGCCAACTAGGGATCAAAATACATGTATAGTAGGGAGGTAGGTTTCTTTAATACCACCTACACTGAGAAAAAAAACAGCTGGAACTTTGAGCCTCTTTTAATAAAAAAATGCATAACAGAAAGTAGGTGTACAGCATACTATTCGTATTGAAACGGTCTTCACAAAAGCACAGGTGATCCAAAGGGGTTACCTTTGAAAAAAATGGGTTTATGTAAAAAAACGATTTCCATTCTAATAAAATTGTAATAAATCACACAAAAACTGTTTTTTAAAGGAAATAATATTGCTTGTGAACTTCTTTTTCATCTTTAATTAATATTGTAAAATTTTAGCAAAGTACACCGACAAAAATATTTTATTTTTCAAAAAATGAAAGTTCTGTCAAATTGACATTTGACTAGTGGATTGCATGTATTTTGATCCATAGAATCTTAAATGTATAAGTCAGAAATTACTCTTACTATATCCAGTTAAAATTTCATAAATTTCGGCTAATAATAAAAATGTTATATGAATGATCCATACCCTTGTGTCACCCAGTATAACAAATTCTACGGTGCTAACAAAGACTTAACGACTACGGCTACATCATGTGCTATCAATACTTCAGCTACATCATCTGTTATTAATTCTTCTGTCCTTCTTACGGCTTTAACTTCAAACGTTAATTTTAGCGACTGAAATACTTAAGACCACTGCCTAAAACTGGCGATAAAAAAACACAAACTGGACGAGGAAGAAAAAGACGTTCCGCTGCTATTCTCACAGATACGCCAGACAAGCTGCTTTAAAAGTAGAGCTTCATACGAGACGAGATAAGGCGAGAATTTTAAAAGCTCGTCTCGGTGAGAAAAACATCAGTCTCGGTCTCGGTCTCGGTCTCTCTCATAACCGTTTGTCTCGTCTCGTCTAGTCTCGTCTCGTCTAGTCTCGTCTCGTCATATCTCGTTATTGCTAGAACTTATTTCTAAGACGAGGCGGTCAATCCAGGACGGCACGCGAAACACTATTTATATTTATTTTATTAAAAGAATTCTTGACTATCTAAATCTAGCTTGTGTATTAAAAAAAAGAAAATACATCTTTCATTTATTTCTTAAAAAAAATTAAAAATATATAACAGGATTCGAACCTGGAATATGTAACGTCTATACTCTAATGTGATAAATAATCAAAGTTTATAAATGGAAGTTGTATTTTCTTTTTTTTATTAATACACAGGCTACGTACATTTAGATAGTCAATATTCCTTTTTTTAATAAAACAAATATAAATAGTGTTTCGCGTGCCGCCCTGGATTGACCGCCTCGTTTTCTAGAAAACGAGGTAATTATTAATACTACTGTAATTAATAAATATGTGATTATTTATTTATTTCAGTTTTTTATTTGGACGTTTCTAAATCATTATCTATACAAATTACAATTATAAACATTGTCATATAATAAAACTTTTTTCGTTCATACAGTCAACTTTTTTGTACTGATGACACTGATTTTTAAATTGCAGTAGATGTGCCATAAACTTCTTTGTAGGCCTTCGGATGATAAATGTCTTTTCATTCCTGTCGTCTTATAGTCTTTTCTGCTAATTATTTTTCTTATTCTAGATTTTTCACACACTAAACATATTGCTTTTTTCTCATTTTTAATTATTTCAAATTTTGATGCCACCGAAGTATTTTTTATTAAACACATTTTATTAACTGGTTCAATTTTACTTAATGGATCATCACTTTCATCTAATCTCGGCCTTTTATTAGGGTTAGCATTACTAGCACCTACACTCAACGGCATTTTTGCTGTAACTGTCCAAAATTATAAAATAAAATATATTTCACAGATGGTTCCCAGATTTTAGATTTCGTATATGTATCGTAACCTATGCAGACCTTTTATTTATTATAAAAAAATTAAATGTTTATACTGTTTGTTAGCTTATTTTTCTCAGAAATTCAGAAACAAATCTGAAGAAATATGAATGAGACCAGAAACGAGACTCTCGGGTCTCGCCGTATGTAGTCTCGGTATGGCCTAAATAATTTTAAAAACGGTCTCGGATTTACGAGAGTAGACGAGACAAGTATCGCTCTCGTGTGAAGCAAAATTTAGAAGATGAGAAAAAAGATAAGAAGGCAGCGGTTAATACCAGAAACCAAATAAGAGTTACAAAAAAATCTAATACAATATCAACTAAAACGAATGTTGACCGTACTAAAAAAGATTTATTTGAGAAGAAAATAAAAATAAAAGTGTCTTGCTAAATTATCTTCAGATGAAGAATCGGACGAAGATAGTTTTTGTTTGGTTTACATGGAGCCATATTCCACTAGTCGCCCTGGAGAAAACTGGGTCACATGAATTAACTACCGGTTCTGGACACACAAAGAATGTACCGATGGTGATATTTAACATATAGATGCCATAACAGTGATTCTGATTGCGACTAAGACTATGGTTTTATTTGTTAATGTAGGCTATTTTTAATTTTTTTTTAATTAAAATTTTGTTTATTCTGTTTTTTATAAAGACGTTGGTTTAAATGTTCTTCGTAACTTCTGGTGAACATCTTCATTACTTGGAATCTTTAATTTTATTTTAGTCACTGAGATTGTTATATTTTTTTTTCAACACTTTCGCATTCTTTCTATGGGATAATGTGCAGAACTGTATCAAAACTGAATTCATTTTCACTACCAATGTCATATCTCATTGGTGTTTTGATTTCCTCAGATCTGAATTGGTCTAAGTTTATGATTTTGAATGATATAAGAGCTATAAAATTATTTTTTTTAGTTACATACATCTACAATCTATATAATAGTCAAACACATCTTAGAATATATATAACAAGGTTAGGATATATAAATAAAAGTACATCAGACGTTATTTAAACTAAACTATTCAATGACCGCGTGTCATATGTAATCCTCTTATTTGTCAAATGTCCAATTTGTGGCGGTAAATTTGAATTCTGCATTAAAATTAAAAATATAAATGAAAACTACAGGAAATATTAAGAGGTGCCAATACCATATGTTATCTTGCTTGAAATCGTTATTGGATGGGAAGCTGTGGTTTTCGCCAATCAGTTCTGTAGTTAATTCTTTAGAGCGCGTCTTTGGCACTTTTTTAGAAAAAGTGATACGACTATTAACTTTCTTATATACATACATTTGAAAAAAGTAGCACAGACGCACTCTTCTGATAAATACTTCATGAAAAACCCCGTTTATTTTTAGTTGCTATATTAGACAAATTCTCTTCCAAAAAGGAATAATTATGTTTTATGGTGTTCTGCGCAGAAAAATTGGACTAACAGGCAACAACAAAAGTCACGTGGTTTGCGGGCCTCTTAAATATAAACCAAGAACATAATTAAAAAGATTTTTTGTTACTGTTATAAAAATTTGGAGAAATGCTTATTATGTTATATACTGAATATTAATATAAGCTAGTTTTGCATATAAAATTCATATTTAGTTTTTTTTTCAGTATGTTGTAATATATTTGAAAATCATTCAAGTATTAAACTTTAAAGATAAAGAAAAAATGTCTTATCTTACAAATATCACAAAAGATGGAATTTAATTAGTTGTACTTAATCTTAACAACGAATCTGCTGCTCATACGGCACTGGTCGGTAAATCTCTTCTCAAAGCATTCTTATTGCCCAAACGATGATTGTGCACATTGTTGATGTAAACAACAATTGCACCGCCAGTCTAGGTTAAACCAAGGTCAGTAACAATATTTGGTGTGGTCCGGGTTCTTCACGATCTTGGTCCGATTAAATAAAAAAACTATCGAAGATTGTTTTTTCTTGTAGATTCGCTCGGTTAACTTGATGCAGTTGGTTTATAAAGGTCGAAAACTCGACCATGCGAATTATATTTATTTAGATATTAGGGTCAAGTACGTTTATTTGTCGCATGATAAGTATTATTGTAAAATAAAAAAATTGGTCACAACAAATGAATCTGTTTTTAGAAATTTAATTTTATTAAAGTTATTAATAATACTAATATTTAAACGTAAAAAAGCTTCTCTAAATATGTCTAACACACCTGGGACCCAATTCTTGAAATCGTAGGAATTAATTCTCCAGAGAATTGATTCCCCAAAAAAAATTCTCTTGAGAATCGCCAGTCCTATTCTTGAATAAGTCTGAACTGAAATTCTAGTGAATTAAAAAAAGTGACGTATGTCTTTACTAAATCCAAGTATTTCATGAACTCAACCAATCAAATACTCAGAACTATTAGTTCTGTGCTCAAATATTATTTTAATACGTTCGCAGAAATGAATATCAGTTGCCATTGATATCATGTGTTTGACATTTTACATTTTTGAGGAAACAAATTGAAACAATTTACATAGTTATTATCCTATTATTGTGCATAATCGTTTATTATTGACTATGGGTTATTTGTTATTTTTGTTCATTTTTTATTTGCGATGGCCAAACGAAATTTCGTGAGTGAAGCGTAAAAAAAATCCTTGTAGAATTCTTAGAAAATGATAAGGAACTTCTTAGAGGAAAGAATTCTCTTCCTTATAATATATTTTATAATTTTACTTGTTGAAATTATACTTATTATACTTGTTACTAGCTTACTTGGCTACCTATTGTGGCTAGCCAAAAACCTTTTAATAAAAATTAAGATAGCGAAAAAATAAAGAGTTGAAGTTTTGTTATATGTCGAGATGATAGATACGAAATTTTTATATGTCGTTTTTTTTGATATTGTATTTTAAAAAGAAAAATATATGTATTCAAGCATTAATTAAATCTCAGAACCAAATAAAATTTGTGTTAATTAAACGACACAACGACGCAGACTAGGAACTAGGGCTTCCTACTCTTCGTTCACCTACTAAAACTTTTTCTCTTGGTTAATCTCCAACTCTGATTGTTGGTAGCAGAAAAAGCTCAATATACTCCATTAGATCGTCAAAGGCTTGTTTGGATAGACGAAAATGCTGTCTAAACAACTTTCTAAATTATCTAAAACGATAGCTTGAAGTAAAAAATTATTCATTTTAACAATATTTATGGCGGTAACAACAAAAAAACAATAATGTTCAATTTCAATTCCCACAAAATACGTCAAATACGTACAATTCACACTCTAATTTCTTAAATTCTCATGAGAATTTGAAGTTTCTCCAGACAATGACATTAGGAATTAATTCTCATAATTTTTGGAGAATTTTTTCCTACGAAATATTTCAAGAATAGACATATTACAAAATCTAGAGAAAATGACGTAAATTTCTCACGAGAATCGATTCCTACGATTTCAAGAATTGGGTCCCTGCGGGTATACTATTTTAAAATTTATTTCATGAAATATTCTGCCGCAATTTCAGGTATGAAGGAGGCCAGTTTTTACGGAATAAAATTTTCTTCATTTATCGAAATCTTTCAAATGATCTATCAAATACTTCGATCACGTTACTAGTTTTCGAGATAAGTGATTTCTTATTTTTTTGTAATTTTCTTTTATTTTGACTACATGGTTTGGAACAAGTTCGATTTTCAAAAAAATAAACTTTCCCTTCAGTAATTTTTCTGGGAAATTAAATAATTTCTTATTTTTTCACGATTTCCATTTGTTCGAAAATTGTTGATTTTACAAATAATTACCTAATTTCCCTTGAGTATATTTAGAAGAAAAAAAATGCGTAAATTTTCTCCAGTTTTAACAAATTATTTTCAGTAATTTTAGATTGTCCAAAAAATAAACTTTCTTTTTTAGTAAAATAAATACCTAATTTCCCACGGCTATATTTTAAAAAAATTTAGTAATTTTCTATTTCTTTGTAATTTTTCTCTAGTTTTATGTGAAAGAAAAAAATAAAATGAAAGTTTAACTTTCCGAAATTTTGATTTTTTAAACTGATTTTTTAAACTGAATTAAAAATTTGTCAGAATTTTCTAAATCCATATTTAAATATACAGGGTGAACCAAAAATTTCCCCGTGGAGTGTAGAATTGAAACTAACCGAGATATATATGTGAAAAAAAAACGTTCAAATGGAAAAATTATTAGTGGCATTTTTTAATGAGGCACTCTGTATATTTTCACATTTTTCTAACTTTAACAAAGTTTTTCTGAAAAATTCATAAAATATTTTTTTTAATTTAGATTTTTTTACTAAGAGAAAAAAAATTAATAATTTGTATTTTTTAATATTGCAATTTTTTCTAAAATTGGATTTTTTAAATTTGGAAAATTCAATCTAAAATTAGATTTATCTTGAAAATTTTATTTATATTTACAAAATGTGAAAGAAAAAAATGAAAAAAATAAAATGAAACTATAACTTTCCAAAATTTTGATTTTTTAAACTGAATTAAAAATTTGCTAGAATTTTAAAAATCCATATTTTTAAAATATTACAAATTCTTGTTTTGAAATTTTAAATATTTTCTCAAAATTAATTTTTTTTTGTTAAAATATAAAGGGTGAAACAAAAATGTCCCCGCGGAGTGTAGAGTTGAAACTAACCGAGATACCGATGTGAAAAAAAAACATTCTAGTGGAAAAATTATATTTTTACATTTTTCTTACTTCAACAAAGTTTCTCTGTCAAATTCATAATTTTTTTTTTTAATTTTGATTTTTTTACCAAGAGAAAAAAATTAATAATTTGCATTTTTTATTATTGCAATTTTTTCTAAAATTTAATTTTTTAAATTTGGAAAATTCAATCTAAAATTAGATTTATGTTAAAAATTTTATTTATATTTACAAAATGTGAAAGAATAAAATGAAAAAAATAAAATGAAAGTAACATTTCCAAAAATTTAATTTTTTTAAACTGAATTAAAAATTTGTTACAATTTTCTAACTCCATATTTTTAAAATTTTATAATTTCTTGTTTTGTAATTTTAAATAGTTTTTCAAAATTTATTTTTTCAGCATTCAAGTGGAAAAACAATTAGTGACATTTTCAATATATTTTTACATTTTTATAACTTCGGGAAAGTTTCTCTGTCAAATTGATAAAATATTCTAAATTTGTTTTTTTTGTGAACAAAAAAAAAATATAAAATTGTATTTTTTTGCAATTTTTTCTGAAATTGGATTTTTTAAATTGGAAAATTCAATCTAAAATTGTATTTTCAACCTTGAAAAAATTGTTTATATTTACAAAACGTGAAAGAAAAAAATAAATAATTTTAGTTTAATTTTTCAAAATTTTGATTTTTTTAAACTGAATTCAAAAAGTTTTTAAATCCGAATTTTTAAAGTTTTACTAATTCTTGTTTTGAAAATTCTAATTTATTAAAATATTTTTTCAAAATGAATTTTAAAATTTAAATTTAGTGTAAAAATATACAGGGTGAACCAAAGAGAAAAAAAACATTCAAAATTTTTTCAGTAATTTTAGATTTTGTAAAAATAAATAAATTTCCCATGACTTAAATTTTTGATATAATAAATAATTTCATTTTAATTTGCGATTTTCTTTTGTTTTGATCACATTATTTGAGAAATTTTTGATTTTTTTCAGCTTCTCGAGTGTAGATCGGGAAAGTGAAAAGGGTCAAAATTATTAAATCACTCTATATCATCTCGGTGTGCCCAATTGCCATTACTGTAGGCGCATTTCCCAATAAATCATCCTGTATAATAATATATTTAGATTTTGTTTTATAACAATTAATATAAAATATATTTTAGGGACACTTAATTTTTTATGTATCAAAAAAAATATTTTGTCAAGAAGATAGATAGTAATTTTTAACGATAAATGTTTTCGGAAATATAATAAATTTGGTTGATTTCCTTATCTATATTTAGATTTTCAATTTATTATAAGTACAATGAAGGAAACATTTCTATACCTAACAAAAATTCACTTTATAAAGCCTATTGATTTGGATTGAACAAAAGCTTAAATTTGAACCCTTTAATACAAAAGAAATATATAAAGTTGTCATGACATTATTGATAAAATTAGAATTTAAGCCGCGTAAAACTAGTTTCATATCATAACATTATGGTAAATAATATATATTAAGTATTTATATTGTTTAATACCGGATATTTTAAACAATATAACAACATTAATATAAATTATTACTAAATACTTATAAAATCCTTGTTACTTTCCTTCTAAAGGACCACGCACAGCATCAATGTGAAATTTGCTGATAGCAAGTTTTCCAGTGATTTTCAAAAAATTATATCAATTCCGATTGATGATGTTGGCATCTCTTGAATCAGACTGAGATAATATATCCAAGATGTTCAAAATCTTTCTTTTAAAATTTTGCACTTTAGTTTTTCCCCTTTTTTCTCTTGAAAATTTTCGCTTTTTTCTCTGAAAATAACTTTTTTCCCTAATTTTCTTATAAAATTTTGCACTATTTTGACTTAAATTTCCCCTTTTCTCTCTCAAAAAAGTACTTTTTTTTAGAAAATTTCTTTTTTCCAAAATTTGCACTTTTTTAGTACTTAAAAATATCCCCTCTATTATTTAAAAATTACGCACATTTTACATTAAATTTTTTTTTCAAATTTTGCTCATTTTTAATACTTTTTTCTCCTCTTTTCTCTTAAAAAATGCACTTATTTTAGAAATTTTGTAATTTTTTTTGACAATTTCCCTCTTTCTCTTAAAAAATGAAACTTTTTTCACTAATTTATTCCTTTTAAATTTTGTACTTTTTTAATTTGAATGTCACCTTTTTTTCTCTCTCGAAAAAGCACTTTTTTCCAAAATTCGCGCTTTTTTAGTACTTTTCCCCCCTTTTAACTTGAAAATTTGCCCTCTTTTATTTCAAAAATACGCACTTTTTACATTAAATTTCTTTTCAAATTTTGCACTTTTTAGTACTTTTTTCTCCTCTTTTCTACTCAAAAATGCACTTTTTTCAGAAATGTAATTTTTTTAGTACATTCACTCGAAAATTTCGACTTTTCTCTTAACAAAAATGACACTTTTTTCACTAATTTATTCCTTTTAAATTTTGTACTTTTTAATTTGAATGTCCCCTTTTTTTTCTCTCTCGAAAAAGCACTTTTTTCCAAAATTCGCGCTTTTTTAGTACTTTTCCCCCCTTTTAACTTGAAAATTTTCCCTCTTTTATTTCAAAAATACGCACTTTTTACATTAAATTTCTTTTCAAATTTTGCACTTTTTAGTACTTTTTTCTCCTCTTTTCTACTCAAAAATGCACTTTTTTCAGAAATGTTGTAATTTTTTAGTACATTCACTTGAAAATTTCGACTTTTCTCTTAACAAAAATGACACTTTTTTCACTAATTTAAACCTTTTATATTTTGTACTTTTTTTATTTGAATTTCCTCCTTTTCTCTTAAAGAAGCACTTTTTTTAGAAATTTCTTTGTTTTCCAAAGTTCGCGCTAATTTAGTACTTTCTCCCCTTTCACTTGAAAATTTCCCCCTTTTTATTTAAAAAAAACTACATTAAATTTTTTTCAAATTTTGCACTTTTTAGTAATTTTTTCTCCTCTTTTCTCTTTAGAAATTTTTAAAATATTTTTTCCAAATTTTTTAGTACTCTTTCAATTGAAAATTTCACTTTCTTTAAACCCTTTTTTCACTAATTTATTCCTTTTAAATTTTGTACTTTTTTTATTTGAATTTCCCCTCTTTTCTCTCAAAAAACCACTTTTTTTAGAAAATTTCTCTTTTTGGCCAAAATTCGCGCTTTTTAGTACTTTTCCCCACTTTTCACTTGAGGATTTCCCCTCTTTTATTTTAACAAAAAAACGCACTGTTTATCTTAAAGTTATTTTCAAATTTTTCACTTTTTCGTACTTTCTTCTTCTCTTTTCTCTTAAAAAATGCACTTTTTTAGAAATTTTGTAATTTTTTCTCAAAATTTTGCAATTTCGTTAGTACTTTTTTATTTGAAAATTTCCCATTTTCTCTTAAAAAAAATGACACTTGTTTCACTAATTTATAACTTTTAAATTTTGTACTTTTTGATTTGAATTTCCCCTTTTTCTCTCAAAAAAGCACTTTTTTAGAAAATTTCTCTTTTTTTCCAAAATTCGCGCTTTTTGAGTAGTCTTCCCTCCTTTTAACTTGAAAATTTCCACCCTTTTATTTTTAAAATAACCGTACTTTTTACATTAATTTCTTTTTAAATTATGCACTTTTTAGTACTTTTTTCTCCTCTTTACTTTTAAAAAATGCACTTTTTTTAGAAATTTTGTAATTTTTTTCCAAATTTTGCAATTTTTTTAGTACTTTTTCATTTGAAAATTTCCCATTTTCTTAAAAAAAATGACACTTTTTTCACTAATTTATTCCTTTTAAAATTTGTACTTTTTTGATTTTAATTTCCCCTTTTTTCTCACAAAAAACGCCTTATTCTAGATTTTTTTTTCAAAATTGTACTTTTTCCCTTCTTTTCATTTAAAAATTTCCCCCCTTTTCCTTAAAAGAAATTTTTTCACAAAAATTTTATTTTCAAATTTTGCACTTTTTTAGTACTTTTCTACTATGTTCTCTTAAAAATGTCCCCTCTATTATCTCAAAAAATGCACTTTCACTATTTTTTCCAAAATTTGCAATTTTTTAGTACTTTTTCTCGTCTATTCAGTCGCAAATTTGCTACCTTTTTTTTCAAATAAAAAAGTTTTTGCCCTAATTTTCTTTTCAAATTTTGAGCATTTTAGTACTTTTTTCTCCTCTTTTCTCTTAAAAAATGCACTTTTTTTAGAAATGTTTTTTCCAAATTTCGCAATTTGTTTAGTACTTTTTCACTTGAAATTTTCCCATTTACTCTTAAAAAATGACCCTTTTTCACTAATTTATTCCATTTAAATTTTGTACATTTTTAAATTGAATTTCTCCTTTTTTCTTCTAAAAATCACTTTTTTTCAGAAAATTTCTTTTTTTCCAAAATTCGCGCTTTTGTATTTTTTCCCCACTTTTCATTTGAAAATTTCCCCTCTTCCATTTAAAAAAAAAACGCATTTTTTACATTAAATTTATTTTCAAATTTTGCTCTTGTGTAGTATTATTTCTTCTCTTTTCTATCAAAAAATGCCCTTTTTTAAAATTATTGTACTATTTTCCAAATTTTGCAATTTTTTTAGTTCTTTTTCACTTGAAAATGTCCCCTTCTCTCCTAAAAAATTGACACTTTTTTCACTAATGTATTCATTTTAAATTTTGTACTTTTTTGATTTGAATTGTCCCTTTTTCTCTCAAAAAACGAACTTTTTTATATTTTTTTTTTCAAAATTCGCTCTTTTTTAGTACTTTTTTCTTTCTTTTCACTTGAAAATTTCCCCTCTTTTCTTTGGAAGAAAATTTTTCACACTAATTTTCTTTTCACTTTTTTAGTACTTTTCTCCTCTTTTATCTTAAAAATGTTCCCTCTATTATCTCAAAAATGCACTTTCACTTTTTTCCAAAATATGCAATATTTTAATATCTTTTCCAGTCTTTTCACTTGCAAATTTCCTACCTTTTTTTTTCAAAAAAAAGCCATTTTAACATTTTTTTTTTTTTTTCAAATTTTGAGCATTTTTAATACTTTTTCTCCTCTTTTCTTTTAAAAAATGCACTTTTTTTAGAAATTTCGTATTCATTTTTTTCCAAATTTTCAATTCTTTTAGTACTTTTTCACTTGAAAATTTCCACTTTTCTCAAAAAAATGACACTTTTTCACTAATTTATTACTTGTAAATTTTGTACTTTTCTGATTTGAATTTTTTTAAAGCTTTTTTTTCAAAATTCGCACTTTTTTAGTACTTTTTTCCTTCTTTTCACTTGAAAATTTCCCCTCTATTCATTAAAAGAATAATGCATTTTCACACTAATTTTCCTTTCAAATTTTGCACTTTATTAGTACTTTTCTCCTCTTTTCTCTTGAAAAAAAATGAACTCCCGTCTTTTCACTTGAAATTTTTTTTTTCTTTTTTTTTCTTTTTTTAACGCACTTTTTACACAAAACGACACTTTTTTCCATCCTGTTCTCTTGAAAATTTCCCCTCTTTTCTCCCTAAGAATAACTACTTTACGAAAATCATTCCGGCAATATTTTTTGATAGACCCTGTATATTTTTTGTATCTACAAAGTGAACTTTCATCATGAACGATCGAGTGTGTCAGCGATTTAACCACAATTTCAGGCATTTAAGAAACATCTTATACAGTGTCATCCCCAAAGTATGCACCATATGGGAAACTTATTTATTAAGGGTTTTTCGACAAAAATTTATTCTTGGTAAAAGTTTGTGCATCCCCTAAATCCAAACAATCATCAATAAAATATAGTAAAACGCACGAGGAGCCTTCAAAAATTAGATTTTGAGGCAAGAGTAAAGTGGCCTTATTTTAAAAAATCTCGGGAAATGTTATTTGGAAAAGTTGTTCGGCATTAAAAAATACATATAAATTTGAAGTCATGGCCATCTAAGTGAAGTTTTTTTCTATTTTCTTAAAACTGTGGATACGAAAAAAATTTTTGGGTATGACACTGTATATAATATGATTTAGGAGATACCAATATCATCAATCGGAATGGATATTGGTATCCTGGAAAATATTTGTATATGAATGAAATTCCACCCCTTAATTTTTTTGAAATCACTGAAAAACTTGCTATCTTTGCACTCACCCTGTATACGTTTGGTGTGCAGGAATTATTATACTCTATAGTGAATTTGTATTGGTTGATTTTGTTTGTATATTCGAAAAAGTATATTCACAATATCCATTTGAAATTTTGGAAAAGTCAACTTCAGTACCCTGTATAATCTAAACTTTTGAATTTAAAGCGTTAGCGCAATGGGGATTTTTCATTAGCATCGTATAGTATAATAAAAAATCGAGCAAAATTCACCGAAAATCCAATTTCCCATTAATGCGGTGTGTGGTCCTTTATTTTCAGCTTTAATTTAAATTATATCAGACAGGATATAACATTAAGTTTTTAAGTTAGCATAGTTGAAAATTTTATTATTTATAAAATATTATTAAAAAAATTTATTATACCATTTTTCTCAATTCAAGTGATGGTAACTTATTTGTAAATAATGCAATAGACTATACAAGAAATAGAGGTCAACCACAAAAACAAATACTAATAATTAGACTTAATCATTCGACTCCCGGCGACAAAGATTAACTTTTATTAAATTACCCGTCATTGAGAATAATTATTATTAGTCTAAATTGTACGCCACTGCGTCTGTCTGTTACTACCGCCGTCGTTGTACTCCCTCATTTGCCTTCATTTATTTTCTCTACCAACACTCCTTAACAATGATTTCATTTTATTTGTTAACTTCCTAATTAGATGTTTATTCAGTATTCGCTACTATTGATGATTCCATTATATGTATTACTTTTTAACTCCTTTGGTCGTTGACTTGCCGAAGGCTGAGTCGATTTTTTTTTAAATTCATTAAACGAGGATGATGGAGCATATTTTACAGCTGCACTTTCGTTTTATTGGTTTTTGTTTATGCAGGTTTAGAAGTTGGCCTCTATAATATTATCCAATTTTCTTCTGGTCAGGTATATGTTATGACTAGAACCTGGATCTTTTAAAATGGATTAATCTACTGGTATAATTACATGATATTATCTTTATTTGGTATATTAATATTAGAATTTAATTTTAGAAAATATTTTAAACAAAAAATCAGTTATCATAAATCATTTGTCAATTTTATTGTCATGATGATCTGCTGATTGATATTGCGTTTTGGTTATTATTAATTGCAAATTAAAATAACCTTAAAAAGCATATAATCTATTTATTTGGAGTATTAGGACCTTGTAAAAAAAAATTTAATTCTGAGTATCTATAGTATATCTGTATAAAGTGAATTGTTAAAATTAAAACATTAATATTGTAGCGATGAACAGATAGCAATAAAAGAGTCCCTTTATTGGCTTTCCAGATTAGGTACAAGATGCATGAATTTTTACAGATTTGAAAATGGAAATGTGGTTTTTTTTTCATTTTAGACGATAGTGCATATAGCATACTAGACACCCAAAATACTATGAATATCAAGTTTGTCTTTTCCAATCCTTTGCTATAAACAGCATATGTGGGATTCGTGTATTTTTTACCTAAATTACAGCACTGTGTTGACATTATAATATTTTTTTTTTGGTGGGTTGGCTTCAGACTTTTTCTATTAGCTACATATTTTTTGGATGTTAAGATATTAAGTGATTGGAAATAGGTTTTTGACGATAATGGTCTAGATAATGATTCCTTCACGTTTTAAAAAATCAATTAGACAATCTAGGATATGTTTTTTGTTCAAGCTTAGTAAAGTTACAATGTTTATTGGTAGTTATATTTCCAAATTAATTAGATTTTTTATGAAAAAAGCACTTATATCTACATGGTGCTTAAATGAAAATAATATTATCACAGTGGCAATGCAATGCCAATTTTATGCAAATGCGATTGGAAGTGTTCATGGTTGGGTTTCAATCTAGTTATTGTAGTCGAATAGAACCTACTGAGATGATAGTCGTAAATATGTGGTATTTTTGAAGCTGTTGGTAGGGTAGGATGTGTATCAAAATAAGGATTATTATAGGTTGTAGCATATTTCCTTCAGAGCGATTCCCAGTCTCTTTGTACTTTAATCTTGTACATGTTAATGATATCGCTATAAGCGAAAATCCTTTGTATTTCTGTCAGATCATATTCCTCTTTTGTTTACTTATCTACAATATCATTACCATCTATTAGTCTAGTCTAGAAGTAAGTTTTCTGCGAAAAATAGTTAGAAGGGTAAGAAAAATATGAGCGATGGCTCATTCGGTGAGTTTAAACAGCAAATAAAATAAGACATAAAATAAAATAAAATATGAATTAAGAGGAAAAAACATCGATTTATACAGATGACTAAAGTAAAATAAGAATAAACCAATCAAATCACAACTTTTTATGTATTAAACCTATCCCAATCATCAGAAAAGATTTGGGTCATGCGCAGTATGGGTTTCCAAACAAAATCAAATAAAATAAGGTAAAAAGATAAAAGTTGGTCATCTTTTGTACTATTTCTTATTTCTTATTTTAGGTTATTTTATGTATAAACGCTCTCATAGCATGTGCATGTTTAACTTTCTTATTTTATTTTATTCCTTATTTTATTTTATTTGCTGTTTAAACTCACCTTAACTCTGAGAAATGTATGTCGATATTTTTTTGCAAATAAAAATTGTATTTGTTATTAAAAAACGAAAAAAAGCCATTTTAGTTTTTGATGATAACTTAAAAACTATACGAGGTAGAGGGAATTGCAAAAAATATCCTTAAAGAGGAGGAAATTTCCAAAAAAAACTTTTGACTCCCGAAGCTCTAGTTTTAATATTTATAACTTTAATTTGTTTCGGGATGACTACACCGCCTCTATAGTAATTTTTTTAAAGCACTAAATATTGATTTAAAAATTTAAAAAAAATATGGTGTCATTTCAACACTTAAAGAAAGTCCCGTTGAAAAAAAATTTTAAATGCATTTTTCAAAAAGCTAGTCTATTGTTAATTATCTATTATTTTTCCTAAAAGATATTCGATGTTATACAGTGCGTCTACTTAAGTTGGAACCATAAGAGAAACTTTTTTATTATTGGTTTGTGCAAACCTAAAATACAATGATCAGATAACAAATTTTTATAGTCTTATACATGGTGTGTCCAAAAATGTGAATTTTTTTCAAGAATAAAGTACTTGTATTTTTGCTTGGTCTAAAATAAAACTAAAATGTTATTCTATTGTAGAGAAATATGTTGAAAAAATAAAAATTCTTATTTTTTAATGCAAATTGAAATGACTAAATATCTGAACGTAGTTTTCAATTCTGATCAACTTTTCCTTATAAAAATTTTTGATATTGACAAAAAATTGATATCTGATGATTGAATTTTAGGTTGTACACTATGCACAACTTTTTATGAAAAATATCTTTTTTGCATAAAATTAATAATAAAAAATGTTCCCATATGGTTCGAACTTATAAGTACACTGTAGAATAATACTGTTGTTGTAATGTTTATAAGAACAACAAAACGACCAAATATCATCAAATAAAAATAATTTATAAAAAAATTTCTCATTGATGCAAATATAAATGTTTAAATCAATTTTTTAAAAAAACATTGTTTTAAATTTACAATTTAGTAAGGTTGATATGGACCACCCGGTAGTCCAGATGCCTTATCAAATATTCTCAATTCGGGCACTGTTCACTATAAAAATTTTACTAAATATAAGAAAAAAATACAATTTATTTAATTTCAAATATTTTCTTCGGGTTTGCTCTTTCACAGGTGTGTTTTATTTTTTATTTTTGTCTCTCTCTGTCTCACTTCCTAGTTTTTTTATCTTCGAATAATATTGTACTTACTTTTCTATTTCCATCTGTCTCTGTTTTTTTTCTGTATCTTTAGGTTTCAACTCTTGCTTATTACTAATTTTCTACTTTACTCTCTGCTTCTCTGTGCTGTTTTGCCTTCCTCTATTTGTCTGAATAAACTTGCTTATTTATTTTTTTTTATTAATATTATCCAACCAAAAAAAAATAAATTTTTCTTCAAAATTGACATAAATCTTCTTATCTCACTAGGTTAATTTTCTCATTCAAAATTTCCAAGTAATAATAATTAGCCAGAATTGATCATCTTCAATCTGACATCTGTAACTATTTTATATTAAATTTCTTATCAATATATTGGTTAATAAGAATAAAGAACAAGGCGTAGAATAACGGAATATTCGCTTCGGCGAATCGGCTTTTACAGAGCCACCTTGGTACTCGGTTTGTAAATAGTGTGTAGTAAATTCACTAAATTCCAAGAATCTTTTCCGTAATGTAGACTGTGAGTCATTGCTAATTTAATAAATTTAAAATTTTTAAATTATCCTTTCCTTCCCAGTTGTTATAAAATCTTTCGTATTTATCGGTTTTAAAATTTCTAAGAATTTACGGCACATTATTTACATACCGAATTATAGTAGTGAGTTATTATAACTCACGCTGTTTGCTTATGGATTTTATGGTATAATAACGCACTAGTGAGTTATTATAACTCACCCTGCTTGTTAATGGAAACTATTAATTGTTCAAAGGCAGTTAAATAATTAATATATAATTTAATAGGAGGAGAAAATTATTAGAAAATTACTGAACTAAAAGTAACTGGTAAAAATATGAAACAATTAAAAAACAGAAGCAAATGAAAAAAAAATTATTGAACGACAGGAAATTTATAATCTTTTATACAACAACAAATAAATATTCCTATTCCAACCCTGACAAAATTAATATAAAACAATTAAACAACTGAAGGTTATTGAATGTATAAAAATGACTTACTTCCATTGGATGCTAATTCCCGTGAATTGGCATCTGTAAAAATGAAAATAATAATTATAAATGTATGAAAGTTTATTTTTTATCAACGTTACGTGCTATTATATGGCTGTACATTAAGATGATAGATAGTTGACGTCATAAGTTATTATTATTTAAATTATGGTACATGTATTTGTATGAACGTATGTCGGAAATAAGATATCAAACCTTTTTATAATATTATACATGTGAATATGGCGTGTAATTCATTTTTTGCCATGTAAATTTTATTCATAATTTGTTTTCTGCATTCATTAGAAGAGAAACGATAAGCCTTGATTCCGAGTATAAAGAGCTAAGTTGACGTTAAAATAAAATATGAAAGTTAAGAAAATAAAAACTATAATTAATATTTTTTTAAGACTATAAAAATAAAAAATAAATATATAAAGATATTTTTTATTAGTTAATAATACATACAGTAGGCATCAAAATAAAAAAAATATACATAAAATTAATTTTTACGTGGTGTGTGTCCTTGTTTACAATTTTATTATCATTGTCAACATTTATAATTTTAATTTAAAAACTTATTAATGATCTACTGATTTTAAATTGTACTGCACCCACATAGGCCTAAGTATAAAAAATTTAGCTTAATATTTCATAAATGTTTCCTAATTTTGCTACTGTCAGAAATGCTATTAAAGGTGTGCGAAATATCGAGTTGGGTATGATAATATCAAAAGTGCGCTAAACAATTATCTATGCCCGCGTGATGGTAATCATTAATAAAAATGCTAATACTGACATTGTTATCTGTGATGAAGGTGTTGCTAAACACTTTTATTAATGTTGTTTTTAATATTCAGTGCCAGAGTTATTATGGTTTTATATAATTAAGAAATTAAAAATATTTACACAAAAAGTTCGCTCTGTTTCTGTTTTTTTGTATTATAAATAATTTTTATTTATATTTACATGTATCACAAAGATAAACGGTGAAAGTTTGAAAATCCGAAAATGAAATATTTATTTTAATATAGAAAAATTTACGTATGAAGAGTCAAAAATGAATGTTACTAGCATAATTGAAATGCAATTAATTAAAAACGAATAAAATATGTAGTTTACTAAAATATTCTGTGAATTTAAATTTAAATTTCAATATTATAAAAAATATACCGGCGTCACTATTTGGTTGATCTAAAAATTTAATAAACAAAAATTGTTTATAACCAGAAACGAAAATTATTAAATAAACTTAGTCGAATAATAATATATTATTTTACTAGGAGTAGAAGGCGCTTATAATTTGTTGAGGTCAGAAGTTTACTGCCGAGTCGTTATAGTCGAGGCAGTATAATCTGAACGAAACAAAAATAATGAAGCCGAGTACCATAAATTGGGGTTATTTGGGATTTTTTTTTCAAGTATTTTTGAATTTGCGATTAGACAGTATGACTTATTCCAGTTTTATATCAGGTTTGGAAAAAGCTACTAATAATAATACCATTTTAGGCTACCCCTCTTTAGGGGGGTAGCAATCTTTTTTTAAACATCTTCCCAAATATCCTCACAGTTAGGAGATATTTGGGAAATCAAATAAATAAAACTGTGCAATGGGATAATTGGGAAACTAAAAATAAATTTAAAAAAAAACCTATAATTTCACAAATTACAGTATACTTCTCAAAAAAATATTCAAACAAACACAAAGCAAAATAAACAGGGTTTTCTCAGTAAAAAATAACATTAAACTAATAAAAATTAGAATTTGAAAAATTTTCAATTTGGAAACTATTAAATGGCAGCCTTTCTGATCCATCCACTGTTGGGGCAGACAGGACTTGTACGATTTGTGATGGGTCATCGATAAAATCGGTTTGTGGAAACGATTTAATGCATTGGATTATTCAAGAAATTTATTTGTAAGATAGGGCTTCTGGTGAGAACCCTTGTCGAATACTTGGCCTATAAAATGTTTCGGACCATGTTTGACGTCATACTGGACCAGAACCCAGTCCACTTCTTTGTCTAAAGTTTCTTGGTGCTGGCCATACAAATTCTTCTAGGTCATTAAAGTCCTCTGGGTCACCAGATGATTTTGACGTAACGTCTACTAAGATATCATCTTCTTCATCTGTGTCTGTGCCAGAATCTAGTCGTTTACATTTTCGTTTCTTTGTCTTCGTATGTTGGGCAGCATTGTGTTTAGAAGTTATTGGAGTACTAAGGACATCGTAAGCGGAAATATTTTTTCCTGGTTGTACGTTTATCTTCTTTCGCTGGTTTCCTATCTGACCAGTTTCAGAATTTCCTCTTATATCACTGAGAATGGAAACAACTGATTCTGAAACAAGAGATGCTACTTGTGGCCATCTTCGTCTATAACAACGGTCTGAGGAAGTCTTTTTTGGGATTGGACGGATCAGAAGGTTATAATCCTGTTTTTGTAAATCCAGAAATAAGATTGTTAAGTCCACTATTATTTTTCTCCAGCTCTTTGTGAAGTTCTGTCAATAATTGGGGGAATAAATCTTTATTAAGTGAATTCTGTTTTCTCCCTTTCATTTTTTTCCAAAGTGTCAGAATTTGTCGCCAATTTGTTTTTAATGGAGCGTAGAAAGCTACATCTAAAGGCTGCATGACATGTGTAGAATTGTTAGGTATGCATATACATTTAATGTCCATTCCAGCACAGGTTGCCAATGCGTTTTGTGAAAAATGGGAAGATAAATTATCTATTTTGTTTCTAAAAAATTTGAGAAAAACCAATCTTCAAAGAAGACTGCATCAAACCATCCATCTTTAGAGCGATTATATTAAGCTAATTGTCGTTTTGGTTGCGTTTACAACCCGTTCTGGATACTTGTGCCCCTCTATAAATAAATGTCTTTGCGAAAGGGATTATCGGTCAACACTTAACGCAGCTCGTTTGGTACAAATGTTAGCTGATAGTTTGTTGGCTGTGACGTTCTAAAAAATTCCTTGCCCATTCCGGACCTGGCAAATTATCGTCGAAACGTGACACTTAAACTGTCTAAATAATTTTTTATGAATAAACGAAGATCTATCAAATCAAAAGGATAGCATCAAGAATATACAATATTTAAATGTTGAATAAAAAATTTTTCTTCTACTTCTTAAAGACACAAGGACGTCCAGCTTTTGAATATTTCATATTTTGCTTTAACAAGCCACGACCTATTGATGATTTGCAAACAATTTGTAATTTGGGGTTCGAATAACTGGAACATCTCTCTTATTCACCAGATCTGGCTCTCTTTAGTTAATTGAAAGGTTAAAAGGTCATACATTTTGTTCCAACGAAGAGATTATAGAAGCTGTGGAAGCCTTGTTTACAGAACAAAATAAAACATTTTTTTTGAAAGGCCTAGAGGCGTTGCAAGGTCGGTGTAAAAAATGTATTCAATTAACAGGAGAATATCATGAATAATGCAATATTATGACTTTCAAATTTTGTTTGCTTGTATAATAAGCTAAGAATACATCCTAGTATCAGCTATAATTGTTTAATACTGGGAATAGCATAATTTTTTGTACAGAAAAATAACTGTAACTTTAAAATATCATATCATAAACTTGGATGTAATTGCACAGTTGAACTTATTTTTTAGTTCTGATCAACATTTTTTGATGTTGTCAAATTTAAAGGTACCTACTTTACACTTTGAGTAAAATTCATATTTTTTAACAACCCTCGTTTACTACTGAAAAAATTGATATCTGATGATTGTATTTTAGAATTCAGAACAAGCAAAACTTTTTATCACATAATAACATTTTTCACTAAAACTATAACATTTTTCACTAAAAACTAAAATTTTCAAATTTTTCACCTATAGGATACCCTATAATTTCGTTACTTTTTGAGCTATCAATTTTTTTCTCATGAAAAACACTTAATAAAATATTTGGTTCATAATAATTAGATTAATATTTATTTCTAAACAAAAAGATAAAATAAATATCACACAAGTTATATTGAAAAAGTATGAGGTAATTTCTATATTGTTATTATTTAAAAATAATATGAGCAACATAAATTACCAATAGGACAGATATAAAATTGTTGATATCATTTTTTTACAAAATTGTACATTAAGAATTAGTTTCAGTTAAAATTTTTTTAATTATGATAACATTTCCGTTTTCTCTGATCGCAAATTGGTGAAAATATCAAAAAGAAACTCAAGTATCATAGTAGTCTAAAAAAAGGCTTTTCTGTAGTAATTTATTATATTAATGACAGCAACCAAATGAAATATTTAAAAATAATTTTGTTGATGCAAATATAATTTGACAAACAGACTAATTAGATGTCGTCGAAATTAAAAAAAATGATATATTTACACATGAATTATCTAATGAAAACATTGGAGGTTTTCAAAAAATGCACACGTTGACATTTTCAGTGATATATGAAGTTGTAAACTTAATTATAGTTCTGGTAAGCAATATAAGACCAGGGAAAAGCAACGTGAAAGGAAATTCATTTAGTCCGAGAGTTTAAGCATGAATTCATTTAATATAAACTAAATGCAAATATTTACTAAAAATCAACATTTCCTGAAAGTATCCAGTTTTTATTTTATTTACTTTAATTATAATATTTTATATAAAATATAAATAATTAATATGATTCTGTCTGATATTAGTTTAAATAAACTTTGGACATTTGAACATCAAGGATATAACAATGATATTTGGAAGTTTATTAATGCCACGTATCGACATCAATAATAATATTAATGACACTAACGGTCTAATTGATTACATGCATTTTCAATTTCCATTAATAATTTACTAGGTATATGGACATTAAATAATTATCAGTAATTAGATACTACGTTGACCAACTTATGTAATATAGTGACAAAGTAGTTTTCACCTTTTTGTATGAGTGATGCATTTTAATTGAAGATATATGTGTACACTTATAACGAATTTAGTATTAGCTAAAATTAAAATTATGAATATATATTGATATGGTACACTGTCCCTGCTTTGTAGTCAGATGTCCAATCACCAAATCTCAATCTGGGCTGGATTCAACAAAAAAAAATATTGTTCTGTATCCTGTCTCCTCTTCTTTCTTGATTGGCTCTTATTTCTGTTGTTCACGTCTTCACCCCTTATAATCTTTAGTGTTTCCTTGCCTTTATTATATCTTATCCTGTATTCTTTATATACTTTCTTGATTGGCTCCTATCTCTGTCGTTCTCGTCTTCACCCCTTATAATCTTTAGTGTCTCTTTGCTTTATTCTCTCCTATCCTGTATTCTTTATATATTTCTTTAACACTATTATTTCAGCAACCTTACCATTATTTAAATAAATTTTAAATAAAGAATTAATTTCGTACAAAATTCTTTTAATCTTTGACAATCTTTTTATCTTTTTTTTTTTTGACAACTAACAAAATAAAATAAACTTCAAAAAAAAAATCACAATCTTGATTAAAATTTTAAAAATTTCCAGAACTTATTCAGCCAGGATTGATCATTGAATGTCTGACATCTGACTGACTTACAATTTCCGTATCAAAATCCCCCAAATTTTGTATTCATATAGTATTTCAAATGTACTATTTTAAATATATTATGAATACAAAATTTTTATAAAAAATTTTTTAAATTCATCATACTTTACCCTAAAATTGTTGATTTTACCCATTATAACATTTAAAATAACAACCATTAATATTAACAAAATAACTTATAGTATATTAGTTTCAACTTTTTAAATACAACATTAACATTTTAAACTTTTCAAAATTCTTTTAAATTTTACTTTCATATATATATTTTTTTTATGGGTTCTCTATTGTACGCAATATTTGTACAGATCTTGTATATTATAGATTCCCCGAATCATTTCTCCATTAACAAATTTTAACACATAACTATTGATACCATTTTCATTCTGGATTTCATATGGACCTTCGAACGGCAAACTTAATTTTGCACATTTTCTTTTTCTTAGATCTGTTTTCCGCAAAGCACAAACTATTACCAAATCTCCTTTCTTAAATGTGGTTCTCGTCTTAATATTTTTATTCTTTCTCTTCAGAAATTTCTTTGCATTTTTCTCTAAAATTTTATTTACTTTTTCCATTGCCTTTTCATATTTTTCTTCATTTTTATTTTCCCATTTTCTCATAGGTCTGACTCCTGTCATTAAATAGTATGGGCACTCCATTGTCACTGTACTCGGATTATTATTTATATACAATGCTATGTCTTCAATTTTATCTTCCCACCTTGTATGATCGTCGGTTAGAACTATTCTTAAATATCTTATGATTTCCTTGATATATCTTTCAGAAGGATTTGCACATGGATGTCTTATACTGATCGTTTTTAAATTTATGTTATTGTTTTGACAAAAATTTCTAAATCTATTATTATTAAAATATGTAGCATTATCGACTATACAAGTTTCTGGTTTTATAACTTCATTACTATATTGTAGAATTTTCTCTGTCACTATTTTACAATTTGTCTTGTTTGTTGGATACAATTTAATAAATTTAGAAAATACATCTACCATCACTAAAATATGAGAATTTCCCTGTCTACTTTGAATCAAATTACTTAAAAAATCAATTGCAATAATTTCCCCACATCTTTTAGCCTGAATAGTCTTAATCTGATTGATATTTCTTTTATTTTTTTCTTTTCCTAATTGACATATATGACAATTTCTAGTTATTTCTTTTGATATTCTCTGATCCCCCCTACTAATATAATTTTCCCTGTATAATAGCCATAATTTTCGAGATCCAATATGTCCATTGTCCTCATGTAACTTTTTCAAAATAATCTGACTAAATTCTTGAGTAATTACAAATAATTCCCTATTCTCTACTTTTTTTATGATCACTCTATCTTTAAATTCTCCCCCTTTTTTGTCTTTGTCTGTTAGTTGTTTTTGATTTTCTACAATTTCGTCTAATGAAAATATTCCCACTTTTTCCTTCATAATATTTACCCCAATTTTAACAATATGTCTATTAATTTTGTTTGTTTCTTGATCTTCCCTTGTCAATGCGTCTGCTACTACATTTAACTTCCCTGGAATATACTTTATTTCAAAATCATATTCCTGCAAAATTAAACCCCATCTATGTATTCGAGAATTTCCAAATCTATTTTTCAAAATTGTTGTCAATGATGCATGATCTGTCTCTACAATAAATTTCGCCCCTAATAAATAGAATCTAAATTTACCTATACAGAAAATTATACTAGCTAGTTCTAACTCTGATACCCCATAATTTTTCTCATAAGTTTTTTTTACCCTAGATATAAACCCAATAGGAACTTCTATGTCATTTTTGTTTTGTAATAAGACACCTGCAAATCTTTCTTTAGATGCATCTGTTCGTAAAATAAAAGGTAAATTGTAATCAGGGTGATAAACTTTTAAATTTTTCTGGAATTCTTCTTTTAGTTCCAAAAATGCCTTCTCTTTCTCTTCATCCCATCGAAATGTAACATTTTTCTTTAATAAATTTAAAAGAGGTATTTGTTTCTGACTCAAATCTGGTATAAGACGTTTAAAATAGTTCATCATTCCTAGATATCCACGCAATGTCTTCAAATTAGTTGGTCTTTTATAATTTATTATTGTTTGTATTCTTTCTTCGTTCATCATCATTCCAGCTTCATTTATTTTATATCCTAGGAAAGTTACTACTTTTTGGTAAAATTGACATTTATCCAGATTTATTTTGAGTCCTGCTTTGTCTAATTCTTTTATAATAATTTCTATGTGTTTAAAATGTTCTTCTTCGTCATCAGAATAAATTAAAATATCGTCTATATAGTGCAAAGTAAAATCTTCATATTTATTCAATATGGTATGTAGTGCTCGTACTAGGGCTGAACATGCACTTTGTAGTCCAAATGGCACTACACAGAACCTGTACAAAACTCCATCAATAGAGAAACCTGTAAAGTCCCTACTATCAACATCCAATGGAATTAGCCAAAAGCTATGTTTCAAATCTATTTTCGTGAATATTTTTGTTTTCGTTATTCTTCCAAATATCGCTTCAATGTTCATCGGAGCTTCATATTGTGGAATTGTATACTGGTTAATGTTTCTTGCATCCAAACATAATCGAAGTTCTCCATTTGCTTTCTTCACTACCACAATAGGATTTACAAATCGGGTGTTGCATTTTTCTATAATACCATTTTGTAACATTTTCTGGATTTCTTCATTTACTTCTTTCCTGTATCGATACGGTATGGGATAAGTTCTAATTCTAAAATTTTCTATATTTTTAACTTCAATTCGGTGTACATAATTATTCGCCATTCTCATTTCTTTTCTAACTAAACCTTCATATTCCATAATTAATATCTCAACTTTTTCTTCATATTCCATATTACCACATACAATTTCATATTCTTCATTTGTACCACTCCTTCTTATATGCCATAACTTCCTATTATCCATTTCAATATTCATCTTCTTATTATTAATATTATCTTCATCAAATACGATCATTTTTCCATTTATTTCTATTACTTTCTCCTCCAAATCCATCTTCACTTTATTTTTCATCAATTCATCAATCCCTATAACTATGTCCACTTCTAATTCATTTACTATTAATAATTGCATTTTAACTTCTATCCCATTATCGAATTCAATTTTATGTATTATAGATTTGTTGGTTTCGCATAATTTCTTCCCATTTGCTCCAATTAGTGTCGTTTTTGGTATCTTAATAACTTCTTTTTCAATTTCTTTTGAATTTTCTTCTATTAAACTTCTTTTTATTAAAGATGCTTCTGATCCAGTATCCACTAATATTTTAATTTGTTTTTGATTTAATATTCCATTTAAATAAATTAATCCCTCAATTTTGTCTAATTTCAATTCTTCCCCCAATTTTATGTATTCCCTTGGATGCTCGTATGTACAGATTGTGTTTACATTTGGGAAGTGCTCAATCCAAAATTTTGATCGGGCATTTCTTCTGTTAATATTTCCGGTTCCATTGTTATCATTCTTTCTTCTTGTCTTTGTCTTTGCACATTGTTGACTCTTCTTTCTTCAAAATTTCTATCATCACTTCTCTGATTATTTTGTCCTCTTCCTTGGATTCTTTCATTGTTCTGTTGGTTGTTTCTCTCATAAGCATTGTGATTTCTGTCATTATTATTCCGATAATTTAGGTTATCATTATTTTGATACTTTCTGTTATTGTAAATAATATTTCTAGAATTCTGGTTACCATTATTATTATTAAAGTTTCGATTGTTGCTGGCATAATTATTATTGTTGCGATAATAGTTGTTATTTCTTTCATTATTATTCCTATTATTATAATTATTATTGTAACCATTCCTTTGATTATTTTGGTTTCTGATCACTTCTTCATAATTATTATTCATAATTTGTTGATATCGGCCTTGTTGAGTGTTGTTGTTTCCAGAATTATCATTATATTGGTTATTATTGTTAAAGTTATTGAAATTTCGCTCAATCCTCTGTAAATACATACTCAGTTGTTCAAACCCTTGTATATTCTGTATGGCTATAGTCTCTGTAATTTCTGGTTTGAAATGTCTTGATATTAATAAAATATTTTCCTCTTCTTGGATTGGTGGATCTAAGAATTTTGTGTTCATGTATATCTTCATTGCATAATCATTCATGCTGCTCCCCCTTCTTGATTCATATTTGCCAAAATATAATTTCTCTCTAACTGTAGTCTGTGCATTATTCCCCCAGAAATATTGTAAAAATTGTGCTTCAAACATTTCTACCGTATCAAATTCATCTTCTTTACTGATGAACCATGTAAGAGCATGATTTTCTAAATTATCTCTTATGACTTCCTTAATGTCTTCAAAATTCCTGATATTTTTAAATTTATTCTTCATGATTTTTAAAAATACTTTAGGGTGTATTTTATTGATATTTCCCTCAAATTTATGATCTCCTTTGTTTCCCATATAATTATTTATGATTGTTGTTCCTTTTTGTGTATCATTTACTTCATATTCTTCTTGTCTTCTACTCCATTCATAGTTTTCCTGTAGATTTTTCAACTTAATTTCCAGTTCTTCTATTTTGTTCTTTTCAATTCTTGTTTCTTCCTGTGAATGATACTCATATCCTATTTTCCTTTGTTCAATTTCCTTAATTAAATAGTTCATTTCTTCGATTTTCTTGTCGAGTTTCTTTTCTTCTGACTTTCTTTTTTCTATAATCTTTTTGTTTGCCTCTTCCACATTTTCTTGTACATCAAACTGAATTCCTGTTATGGTATCCATCCATTTTCCTTCTAATACTTCCATTCTCTGTGAAGTATCCTGAACACCCATCTTCATTTCCTCCATTTTCATTTTTATTTCATTTCTGAATAATTTTTCACTTCCTTTCAAAATTTCTAATTTTTCCTCTTGGAATTTTTCTGTTTCAGTAATTCTGCTTATCATCTCCGCTCTTATATCTTCCTTGGTGGTTTCCAAATTTTTTTTTATCTCTTCTTTATTTCTCTCTAGTTCCTGAGATATCCCATTTATTTTGTTTGTTAGTTCTTTTTTAAGATGTCCTATCTTCTTCCCTATTTCTTTTTGATTCTTTTCCATTTTTTGTTGATTATTATCTATTTTCCTTCCCAATTCTTGTAAAAATGCCATCATATCCATTGCATTTGTATCATTTCCCTTTCCTCTGGATCTTTCTTGTATTTCTTCTTTTTTTTCTCCTCCTTCTTCACTTTCATCATCAGAAATTTCTTCACCTCCTTCTTCTAACTTTTGTTCATCTTTTCTTGTATTGTGTACTCCGTTTTCTTCTGTCTCTTCCCTCTTTTCTGGAATTTTTTCATGTTTTTCTTCAACATCTTGTTCTTGGTTTTCTTCTGGTATTTGATATACTTGATATCCAATCTCTTCCACTTCTTGCGGTATTATTTTAGAACCTCTTCTCAATTGCATTTGATGAGACATATTTGTTTTGTTTATTTTAAGAATTTTTGTTTTAATTTATAAATTAGTAAACTTTATTTAAACCAATTTGAACAAATAAAATAAAAAAAAACTGTTTATTTTTATGATGCAACAAACCGAATTTTAGAGAAATTCTCCAAAATTATTGTCTCATAAAAAAAAATTGTCACTGAATACTATAAATTATGACCACCCTGTTTTAAATTTCTTTCTTATAAAAAATGTAGAAAATCAACAATTTCGGAACAAATATATAATAATTTAAAAAATTCTTACCAAATTACTAAGGAATTTGTCAACCTTTTTGTTGATCGAGCATTTTTTTTTTTAGTGCCCCACGTTGGGCGCCATTTGATATGGTACACTGTCCCTGCTTTGTAGTCAGATGTCCAATCACCAAATCTCAATCTGGGCTGGATTCAACAAAAAAAAATATTGTTCTGTATCCTGTCTCCTCTTCTTTCTTGATTGGCTCTTATTTCTGTTGTTCACGTCTTCACCCCTTATAATCTTTAGTGTTTCCTTGCCTTTATTATATCTTATCCTGTATTCTTTATATACTTTCTTGATTGGCTCCTATCTCTGTCGTTCTCGTCTTCACCCCTTATAATCTTTAGTGTCTCTTTGCTTTATTCTCTCCTATCCTGTATTCTTTATATATTTCTTTAACACTATTATTTCAGCAACCTTACCATTATTTAAATAAATTTTAAATAAAGAATTAATTTCGTACAAAATTCTTTTAATCTTTGACAATCTTTTTATCTTTTTTTTTTTTGACAACTAACAAAATAAAATAAACTTCAAAAAAAAAATCACAATCTTGATTAAAATTTTAAAAATTTCCAGAACTTATTCAGCCAGGATTGATCATTGAATGTCTGACATCTGACTGACTTACAATTTCCGTATCAATATATATATATATGACAGAGATCGATATTTTCACATATTAGAATAAATGAACATAAATGAACAAAATTATGTTGTGTAAAGTTGATCTAAATGCAGAGAAACTTGTTTAAATTATTTATTACTAAATAATTTTTTTTATTTTTATAATATTTATTGTTTATTGTGTAATTTGCAACAAAAAGGTCTTGAATTGTAATGCTTGTTATGCTAAATGCATGAACATTGTTTAATTTTATCTTCTTTATCAAAATCGTGATATCCTTATATAAGATTGCATTGCTATTGTGTTGCATTTTAATAGTTGTCTCAGTTAAAATGCTATTCATGACAGTGATTAGACATAATAATAAAAATAGTTTTTAGTAAAAATGCAGTACAATTTTTTTTTAATTTTTATACTGCTGGGTATATGTCAACAGATTGTCAGCTATCATTTTGACAAGTATGACAGTTGCTATTGCAATTATTTGTTACCAACTTAAAATTTTATGACGTGATATTTTTCATGCTCAATTTAATTAAATTTTGATTTTGTACATTGTATTGAAATTTTGATGATTTTGAAATACGAATTGAATAATTTGGTCACAGAATTTTAGTGTAAATTGAACTTAGAAAAAAGTTGGTATAAGCACGGAGAAAATAAATATTATTATATAATATAATATATATAAAAAAATATATTATATCGATAATCAGTAATGTGAAATTTTTGGGTTTACTTTTGTACGTGGCACCATTTTAACATGGCTCACTCTGGTTTTCGACTTGAATCTCCAGGTAACTTAATTTAAATGGTGGTGACCAATTTGAGATTTTTTACTTTGGGCTCGCTCGAATTTAAACACTCCCTCGAATTATAATTAATTTATTTAAGTAATACAACTTCTAATTTATACCAAATACGACTAATAAAATTAATTATAATTTATCTAACACGACGTACAAACTTCGACTGATGCTTTTCGCGTCGTTTCCAGAACAATCTTGAGATATCCCTTTGCGTATGTTGCTTTCTCGTGCGCTAGTCAGCAGCTGTTCAGATGAGTCACTAAGATTATGTGTGCATTCCATCAGGCTTGCTTGTACTTGTGATTAAAATAGGCCTTTAAATGTGAATTTAAAAACTAGTGACTTTAAGTTATTATTTCATTTTTATCATGATTTGATGGACTTTCGGGCCGATTCTGAATTTAAAATTGTGATTTACATATTTTTATTTGACGAAATGCACAATGATATAATACCCTAAACTAGTTTAGGTTAGGTTAGGCAGGGCCTCCTCATTGGTCATCGTCATCTTCGCTATGATGGCTTCCTGCATAAGGGGCTAGTATATTGAAATTTACTACTCTTGATTTTTCTTGAGGAACCTTATTAATTCTATAAATGATCTTCTTTAGAATCTTGTAAGAATCCTCCCAAGAACTCTACAATTTAGGTAAATATCCACAACGACGTTTCGGGTTATACAGCCAAACAAATTAACCCATTTGGGATTCTCAGTTATACTTCCTTCATCCGGGCACTGGCATTTTCGATAATTGACCGGACTCGTTGATGAATATTGTTCATTCTTTGATTTAACTTGCTGATACAATCTTTGCTCGCGGTCTCTTCACTTGGGGGATACCCAAACTTCAGATCACATGGTAATCGCAGCTCTCGTCTCATAATAACGCTGGCAAGGATTTGTCCCATAGACTCGTGTACCGATGAACGATATCAGAAATAGGTGGAAATACTGGTCCCAATCTCTTTGGTGGTAAGAGACTACTTTTGATGATTAATAGTCCTATTAATTAATTGTATTATTCTACTGGGCACAGTGCGGTAGACTTGAAATTTTTTCTTTGGTCTGAATGTAACTCTAAGGAAATACCAAAACGGCTGATCTATTCCTTGACAAGAACATCAGCAATGGTCAAAGCTTGTTTGGTTCAGCAAGGCATAAGCTTCAACCCATTTACAAAGGTAGTGCGTCACCACCACAATGTACTTATTTCCAAAATCAGATTCAGGGAATGGTCCTGCAACATCGATTGCAATTCTATTAAATGGACTGCTTTATGCGAGATTTTGATCGTCCCCTCTGAGAACTATTACTTGCTGCACAATCTGTACATTTCCGGCACTAATCCTTGACATCTACTTGGCAATTTACCCAGTAGAATCGCTCTCTTTACTTCTCTAGAAATTTTGCAACTACAAGATGTCCTCCAGTTGTACCGTTATGTATTTCTCGCAACACTTCCAATCTCCTTTCGGGGATTACAATCTATTTCCTGTTCTCTTCTCCCTCTGGACTTGCCAGCACGCACTTCAGAATTCAGTCGTCTAGAATAAGAGAGTTCCATTGAGTCCAGTATTCATGGTGGGTGAATCCCGATAAATCCCCTGCCACATAGGTCTGTGGTCTTCTTACATCCACAGCATAATTTTTTTCAGCTGCGGATCAAACTTTTGGTCCTTTTGGATCTCCTCAGATTGCTTGTGTTGGTCTACTAGATAAGTCCTTAAAAGAACGGCTTCTTTTTCCTCTGCTGACAATGTTTGCAGTCATCAGGACATGGTCTTCTTAATAAGGCATCAGAATTCTTGTGGCTAGTCAAGGTACGATGTTTCGTTGAATCACCAATACTAAGTGTATATTCCATCAGATAGGGTCGGCCTAGTTACAATATGTTTTTCCCGTTTGAGTTTACAACTTTTTGGATAAGACCCACAACTTTACTCACTTTTTCCTAGATTTTCTCATTGGATTATCAATAATTTTATATTTTCAGATAATAAAATTTATGGATATTTTTATATTGCTACCGGTAATTATATAAATCTGCTTTGACTTAAATATGTAAAAAGAGGTTAATTATCATTCCCATTCAATAAATTCTCTTTTGAGTAGTCTGTAGTCGTCTAGCTTTTATATTTTACTTTGCTAATGATGTTTTAAGTTTAATGCTACTTTCTTACATGAGTACGCAAAAAGTTTCGGTGTTAAGCTCATTATGGTTCAATAACCGTTATATATATTCTAACCGTTTATCAATAATTTGTCATGTAGTCAATAAAAATGAGCTACCGAACGCAAAACATTATAATCATTATTATTCGAAGAATGTAAAAAAGTGTTTTGTTAATATAATGAATATTTATTAGTAATTTATTATAGTAATTTTTTTTTGTTAAACATGTTCGTGTTTTATGTTGTCAATATAATATTTAAGAAATAACTAAAAAAAGTCTAACAAAATTAATCATTTTCTTTTAACATCACAATATTTAATTCATTGTAATAATGATAACTACAAGGTTAGTATTTATTTTTATAAATGTTAAAAAAAATATTTGATAAAGGTTTTTAAAACTTATTATAAATTATTTATATAGCTTATACTTGAAATTTAAGCGAAAGAACTCAATAAACGTCAATTTTGACTTAAAAAGATCGATTTAAAAACATATATGAAGCTATCATACTATTTTTAACCAAAATCAATAAAATGTATTTTTCATTTCGTTATTTTTTGGTTTGATCAGATTTTGAAAGAATCCTGGCCAAAATAAATAAAAGTATATCTTACTGTTAACAATAATCTGGACACTTACTTTTTCTTATTATTTATTTTGTTGTCGTTATTTTTCTTATTATTTATTTAAAAATTAGTTATTTTTTCAACTTTTTAATAAATTTTGTAATAGTGGCAAAAGTTTATTTAGCATAAAATACTTATTATTTTAATTTAAAACACTTTTATTTCAAATAAAAGAACTGAAAATGGTTTTTGTTTTAACGAACAAAATTTTATAATTAACACGTTAACCGGTAAGAAATAAATTGGGTCTGTGGTGCCCATTTTCAATTTTCTCATATAAATCTGTAAAATGCTTCATATATTTTTTTAGCTATTTAAACATTGGAAAAATGTTTTTTTTGTGATTTTTGACAGTTTTCGCCAGTGGTACAACGTTTATGCCGTCCCTGATCGAGATATTTTTACCGTTTGGGCCCCGTGGTACTTCTTGGATTGTGTCGCATCACGTATCGCATATTTGATCAGTTGTGTATTAGTTTGATAAGTAAAAGGTAGTAAAGATAACGTAAAATTATGAGTTTTAAGAAAGAGCAGACAATATTACAAAAGCTTTGGTTACAGAAGAGATGGGGAATTAAGTCATTTGTTGGCTGTTAATGAACTCTGAAGTTAGCTACGACTTCTTCCACACGTGGAGAGAAGAATTTGTTAGATTATGACATTACAACATGGGCGGGTGAGGAATTACGTCTTTTGTTAGCCGTCAATGAACTGTGAAGTTAGCTAGGACTTCTCTCACACGTGGAGAGAAGAACTTTTTCGATTATGTTGACATTATGGCATGGGCAGATGGGGAATTACGTCATTCTTTGGTTGTCAACAAACTCTGAAGTTGTATGTGGAGAAAAGAATTTGTTAGGTTATGTTGACAAATCATAAATTGATAGATGGGGGGGGGCTTTAATCATAGGGAGCGCTGTAACGTGGAGCATCATGCCACGCAGCCCTACAATACGTGTATCACTTTAAATGAATCCTGCGGGGCCTCTCCAACGCGGATCATCCTGAGGGGTTGCTCTATTTCAATTTCCCGCCATTTTGATAAGTTTGACAGCTCACTTTCGGTCGATAACTCACATAGCTCTAACTACTGTGTTATGTTCTTTGATTCTAGTTTCTAATCTTTTACCTGATTGGCCAATATAGAGCTTCGCAATCATGGCAAATATTTTTATACACACCTGCCCTATGACGATGAAAGAATGGATATTAGAATTAGATTAAAAACTTAATTAATGTTGTATTTTCCAAAAAAAAAAACTTTAGTTAGTTTGTAAAAGATATTAAGGGAACCTCGCATCTTGTGTAAGAGAAATATGTGGGGAAAAAATTGTTATTTGTTTTAATAAGTTAAAGATCTGTCAGTGTGAGAATACATTTTTTCTTCAATTTTTTTTATTGACAACGTTTCGACATGTTCATGTCCTCTTCAGCTCATCTTCTTTGCTTATCTTTATACACTTTTAGATTACGAACATAAAAAAAGTAATAAAAAGACTGGATCAGGAGTAGGTACGCATTAAATGAATAAACGTGGAGAGGAGAGGAGAGTACATCAATGTGTAAAAATTAAATAATAATATTTTTTTTTATATATTGATGCATTTACTCTCCTCTCCACGTTTATAAAATAAAGTGTCTAATTTTATTTAAAACAAACAAAAATGTATATTTAGTATTAATTTAGTTTGTTTTATATTCGTAATGACTAAAAGTATATGAGTGAAACTACTTACTTTTAAGTTATATTTTTAACTATTTTTAGAGAGTAATTTAACCAGAAAAGTGAATTATTTTTATAAACTTTGTTGTCCTATATTTATCAATACCTTCATTACATTCCAATACCTCCCAAGTGGTTATAAAGAGAATGATTAGTAGCTATAATATATCTATTTCACAAACCCTCAGTCAAAATATGTTTAGAAACAAATTTTTCTTCTCAAAAAAAAAAATCTAAACCACAATCGATGATTCCCAGCTCCAAGCTCTTGTCGAACACAATGCTTTAAGTACCACCAATTTATAACCTTTTATTTGGTAAATGGGTGTGATTTGTAATATCGTACACGTAGTGACCTTCGAGTCTCTGTTTACATCTATCAAATAAACATCCCATTGTCAAAAGGATCTCTTTAAGTGGTTGCTAAATATGCCGAAAAAACCTTTTAGACGCGTTAAAAATAAAGCTACTTCAACTGTTGTTGTGTGACCGAATAATCTATTTGAAGGGATCAAAAGACAAATGGCTAGCTATCAATTTTCTGGAAATCCAAAGATGCTTGAAAAGGAATGCCAATAATGGTATGACAAGGATTTTTATAAATATATAAATGCAATATATTTAGTAGACACTTACGTTAAAAAAATGTCTATGGGAAATATTAATCGTGTGCAAAGGATTTTTATTTAAATATAAATGAAATAATTTATTTGTGGAGTGCTACTAGAAATTTTTATTTGCGCTTTTAAATAATAGGATTAAAAAATTTAGATAGGATAAATCCTAAATTTGAAAAAAATACCACACTAAACAATTAACTTCGGTGTGGTATGACTCGTGAAATATTTCAAATGTACCGGGTGTAAACGGGTCATGGAAAGGATAATAAAAAATTCAAAACAAAAGAAAAATTGTCGTCTTAAGCTCCATTTGACAGTCGGTACGTTTTTGAAGACGTAGAATCCAAATATGTCCAATTTTCATGTTTTTTTTTTCTATTTTTCTCTTATTTTCCCAAATTGTCCTCTTCTTCCTACTTTTATAATTTTTTCTTGTTTTTCCTATTAAATTCCATTTTTTCCAGTTTTTCTTATTTTGTTTTTTCAATAATTTTTTTCTTTTTTTTTTTTTCTTTTTTCTATGTTTTTCATTTTGCCTATATTTCCTTTCCAAGTAAAATAGATGAAAATTACAATAGTCAGACAATTATATTTTTGGTTGAGATCATAAGGCAACGTAGACAATATACTAATTTAAAATTTTATTAGTTCATAAATATTTATTGGGAAATACAATTTTGTAATATTGGTAATAAAAAATTATTAGAAATTAAGTTATCGCATTTTTAACGTAAATAACCTATATTTATTATTTCTCCATTAATAAATATTTTTTAAGAAGAGAAGCATTCGCATTCTTCAAGAAAAGGGGGAGGCGGCGCGCGGTTTTAAATTTTACATATTCAAGTAAAATTTAATAATGATTTAAAATTATTAAAATAAAATCAATTGAAAATAAAAATAGCATTAAAAATAAATTCTGAAAAATATAAATCCTATCAAAATAATTTTTTTTTAATATTTTAATTTTAAAATGCTAAGACGATAATTATTAGTTCCCATAAGTTATTGTAGATTTTGGAATTTTTATTCATATTGAAAAGATAAAATTATGAATTTAGGACTTTTACTTAGATATTTTAAAAATCAAATTTTACAGCGCCTTTTTTCAGCTTTTATTTAATTAACTTTAATTTTTAATTGGACTTAATTTAAATAACGTTTTACACCCTCCCCTGTAATCATCAAGATCAAAATCTACAAGATCATCACAAACATCTGGATTGCATCAATATTTTAATGGATCATTATTTTTATATTTTAAAACAATTAATAATTTGGTATTCACTAGTATATGTTAAGAATCCTGACACTATAGAACGATTATTGATAGGCCTTACTGTATAATCATTATTGGTTATATAGTACCTAGCCTGTTTTTTAATCGTACTAAAGTGATTTAAGTACTTGACTTGTGGCGACTCTAAAGCAGCACGTCACAGTTTCGTATGGGATACGTATGTTACTAAGAGTGATCGTACTAGGTATGTGTTTGTATATTGTAGTGGAGTATGTTTAAATTTAATATTGGACGTACGTCTGATTTTAAACGTCCAGCGTGTATCTAATGTTGGATTTAAACGCACTCCAGGTATGTTGACGGCATCTGACCAAGTAAAGACGATTATAAATTATCCTTACAATTAAAAATTCATGGGATATATGGGACGGGGATTAAATATTATGTATAGATATTTTAAAATCGGACAAGCGATGGTCAAAGTACTTACACACACTGTGGCGACCTCTAAAGCAGTTCGTCACAGGCTCGTATAGATGCAGTATGTTACTAGATTGTCTGTGTTAGGAAACATCAAGTTAGAGGTTAAACAATAATTGGAAATGGAAAATGGAAAATGAGAAATGGAAAAATGGAGAGGATTAGTTCAAGACGTCAGTATCTTTTAAGGTAAGAAATATCCAAAAAAACGAATATTGAAAAATATTATGAGTATTGCAATTTTGAATATTTATGTAATGAATTGGAAATTTGGAACCGTTGGTTTTCAAGAATCTTAAAGAATATCGTCACCTCTAACCAAAACTACACTTTTTTATCACTCTACGTACGTTTTGTTAATGTTAGCATCATCAGGAGTTGATGTAATAAAAAAAATAAAAAAAGTGTATGGCTAGTGGTGACGATATTCTTCAACTTTTATATAAGTACTTTAAATTTTTACGTTATTTTACCAAAAAGTTTAATTACGTAAAGAAATATTCATAATAGAATAAACTGAGTTTTTTGTTTATTTTATGATATTCATATACTTCATAAAATAAAAATAAATGTAGCAAGTTAATAATATTTTTAATAACAAAATAAATAGAAAACAATAAACCTATTTTTTTCTTTTTGTTTCAGGTTAGTAAATTATAAATAAGAAAACAGATATATAGAGTAAGTTTATTTATATTTTTATTATTGTACCTTGGATTAAATATTCACTATAATATTTATTATTTAACTGTGTCGGCTTTTACTTGAAAATCCAACAATATTTTATAATTTTCACTAGTAATCTCCCTAGAGCTTGAATTATTACCGGAAATTTTTTTCGAGTACACGACTCGGCATAATAATCTTAAAAAATCGTGTAAGAGGAAAAGTTTCCGGTTATTAATTCAAGATAGTGGGGGATTCGGTAAGAAAATTTCATACCTAAAAAATTTAAAAGTAATTAATTATTTATTTGACATTAAGATTAGAAGGAAAGACTAGTTTTGGTCAAGTTAGTCATGAGTGTTTGTTGGTATGTTAAAAGTTAAGTAGTAATTGTTTAATTTTGATTTGCACAAAAAGTAAACAAAAAGTCTTATATGAATCAAGCCCATTACAAGTGTCATTATTTTGACATAAAAATTTCCACTTATTAATTTTGTCCAGGGTACCCTGGAGGATGAAAATTTCCGGAAATTTTTGGGTTACCATGGTAACCAAACAAAAAAATAGACTCTGATTGGCTTAAAAATGGCGGTGTGAAATTTTCATAATCATTTCATGCATCATGGACCAAATATACACTTTTTGCACTAGGTACACAAATACCTATTGTATGTTCTTGTCGCCTTTTTTACTTTTCAGCACTCGTGCGCCGTTTGGATTAATTTGAAAAGGAAAAATTTTATTTATAGAATTCTAATAACGATAAATGGGATATATAGCTTGCTGACGGTCTGTCTGTCTGTCTGTTTGAAATATAAAATGTTCGGGGAAAGCCATCTTGCTTTTTTATTTAATAAAAAAAAAGTTTCGTGTTATATTGACATAAGAGCATAAACTGCAGACATATAAATTTTTTTTAATAAAATCGAAATGATTTTGTATGTTATCTATATTGTTTATTGAAATCGAGTGTTTCACCCAAAATTTAGAATAATTTCATTATATTTATTTAAATAAAAATATCAAATATTTCACCAAATTTATGATTTATTTCTCACATAGGTAATTTTCATAAAAAACTCAAAAATTATGGTGGTAATTTTAATAAAATCTTATGATCAATAAAAGAGTTGTAAGCTATATCTATTAAAAATATAACAATATAATATTATTAAAAAAAACTATTTGACAGAATTAATTTTTGATTCCACTCATAATTTGCACATAAAACGCTCGAAATAAGGATGGTAATTAAAAAAAAATAGCATAATAATTAAAAAAAGTTAGGCTAGCTTTCAATTAAGCTGACACAACTTTTAATATAACAAAAAGTATAAATTCACAAAAATTGTGAATAAGGCACAAAAATTGCGAATAAGACATAAAAATTGCACTTAATTTTTATTAATGAAAACAGTCTAGTTCGATAATAATAATAATGATAATAGACTTTATTTAACAACAGGTACATTAAAATAGACACAATTTATAAAAAAAAATGTATGGAATAAATAATCTACTCAGCAAGTGCTTTTTGGGTCAATTTTTTCCTTCGCCTCAGAAAAATATGAATGAGGTGTCATTCGATTCGGAACACCATGTAGATGATTTTTGAAAAAATTCAGGAACCACTTGCAAAAATTGTAAAAGTTATAAACTATTAACTGAGAAAAATGGGGCTCGGTTTTTTGCAAATATCTCAAAAACTATTTGATGTTTTTCAAATTTGAAAAAATATTCAAAAAGAGAAGGAAATTTCCCAAAAAAAATTTTAACTACCGGAACTGTAGGACCAATATTTATAATTTTCCCAGAGGATTGAGAATACATACCTCTAATGAATAAATATGATTTAATCTTATTAGATATGAAAATTAAGAATTGAAAAAACTCAGGCATATACTTTTAGTTCATTAACTATTTTTTCCTACTTGAACATGAAGATTGTAAGTGCGATAATTATTAAATAAAAATTCTGAGATTTTTTTCCTTTTTTGGACCTATTTTCGAAAGGTCTCAGAAGAGATTCCCGTTTAAAAAAAATTTATTTTTCACGTTATTAACAATTTACTTAGGTTAAAAATTCAAAAGCTTAATTAATCATTTAAAAAAAAAAGATAGATTGTTCAGCAATTTATTAAGGATTGTTTAAAAAATGTTAAAGGATAATTCAAGAATTATTGAAGGATTGTACAAGGATTGTTCAGATTGTTTAAGGATTTTTCAAGGGTTGTTTCTATTGATTTTTCAAGGATTGTTAAAATTGTTTAAGGAATATAGAATATTCAAGGATTGTTTAAGAATATTTCAAAGATTTTTCAAGGGTTATTTAAGGATTGTTAAGGAATTTTTCAATGATTGATCAGATTATTAAAAAAAAATTTAAGGATAATTCAAGAATTGTTGAAGAACTGTACAAGGATTGTTCAGATTGTTTAAGGACTATATAAAGATTTTTCAGGGGTTGTTTTTATATTTTTCAAGGATTGTTCAAATTGTTTAATTAAATTTCAAGGATTGTTTAAGGATTTTCCAAGGATTATTAAGGATTTGTTATGGATTTTTCAAGAATTATTTATGATTATTTATTGAATGTTCAAAGATTTTTCAAGGCTTTTTCAAGGATTGTTCATATTTTTTGAAGATTTTTCAAGGTTTGTTTTTATTGATTTTTCAAAGATTGTTCAAATTGTTAAATTAAAGTTCAAGGATTGTTTAAGGATTTTCCAAGGATTTTTAAGGATTTGTCAAGGATTTTTTAAGGATTATTTATAATGATTATTTATTGAATGTTAAAGGATTGTTAAAGGTTTTTCAAGGGAGTGTTCATATTTTTTAAGGATTTTTCAAGAATTGTTCAAGTATTTTGCAAGGATTATTCAAGGATTTTTCAATAATTCTGTTTTTTTATGATCAGAAGTCACATGATTTTTAAAAATTTTTATTTCCCATTGTTTACAAAATTGTTATAAACAAATGCGTTGTTTACTAAACAATTTAAATTTTTTTTGGAAACATAATTATGATTTAAAAAAAAATCGTTCCTTAAAAATTTTTTTTTATTCTTTAAAAACGTATTTGTTAATTAACAATTTTTTCTACCACATGTAATTAATATTAAGAAACCATTTTTTAGCCATAATTAATCTTGTTCTTTGATAACTGAAAAAAAATTGTTTTAATTTAAATTTTCATTGTTTATTTAATAAACATAAAAAACTAGTGGAAGAAGGAGAACATAATTATTAAAATTAGTTAAAAAATATAAATAAATTATTTTTCTGAAATAGCTCATTATGTTGAAAAAGCAAACATATACAGAAAAAATTTAATCGTTTATAACAAATTGTTTATAAAATGAACAATGAAAATTCAAGTAAAAACAAATTATGTAATCCAGAGTCCCCGTTTTCGGCCGTATTTTCAATCCTTTGGGAAAATTATGAATATTAGTCGTACAGTTCCGGGAGGTATAATTTTTTTGGGAAGTTTTGTCCTCTTTTTGAACATTTTTTAAAATTTCAAAAATGTCAAATAGTTTTTGAGATATTTGCAAAAAACCTAACCTCATTTTTATTTTTCAATTAATTGTTTATAACTTTTACAATTTTTGCAAAAATCATGAACTCCCTTTTCCGAATCGAATGACACATCATTCAAATTTTTCAGAGCCGGCGCAAATAGTTTGACCCAAAAAGCACTTGCTGATTAGACTAAAACTAGATGATAGACTTATAAGAGGTGTTTGACTACTGGTATGTAAGAAAAAATCTAATATACAAACAAATAAAATACAATAATAGTAATCATAATAATTTCAATTCTAAATCTGTATTTTTTTTATGGAATGATATATGGAATAATTTGCAGTTTCATTATAATATTAGCAGTTGGATAGAAGTGTTTTTTTTTAAGTAGTTTAGTTGAATTTAATTTAATTTAATTAAGTCTAGTTTAATTTAGTTAAATCTATCAACGAGTGGATATAGAGTCGCGAAGTAGCCATAAATCCTGTTATTTTCTTCTTAAATAGCTTTAAACTTAATAAGCGTCAATACCATATGTTATCTTGCCTGAAATCGTTTTTGGACAGGCGCTTTGTTAATATTAATATTGTATTTAAATCTTTAGAGCACGTCTATGGCACTTTATTTTTAATCATATTTAGTAAAAGTATCAACTTTTTTCTCAAGATAAATTTGAAAAAAGTAGTACAAACGCGCTCTTCTGATAAATATTCTAAATATTATGAAAAAAACCGTATATTTTTAGTTGCTATATTAGGCGAGATCTCTTCCAAAAACGAATAATTATGTTTTGTGACATTCTACCTTGTATATACCGCGCAGAAAAAATTTACTAGATGGTAGGATTGCTTAATATTAATAAAAATAGTAAAAAAAATAATTTTTGCAACTAATTTATTAGAATACAAGCACATTTTCCTTGGGTAATTTTCTGTGCGGGCATCTTAAGTTATTTTTTAAAATTTTCAGGGATAGAGTTAAAAATTTTCGGACCTAGAAACAGATGATATTTTTATCTTTTGTCTTATTCATAAAAGGTAGCGAAAATTTAATTTTTGGTCTTGTATGATAAGAAATTCTATTGTGTTTGGATCATTTTTGTAATGAAATTGGGTTATAGCTAATGATTTAAAATATAGCTACCGAAGGTCTAATATTTCAGATTATATGTACACCGTTTGTGATAGATGTTTCTCCTATTTTTTTAAACATGTTTTTAAATTTTTTTTTGAATAACCTCTATGGGTTTTGTATAAGATTTAGAAACACCTTCCCAACCAATTAAGCCATATTATTATATGAGGTCAGATTTTATTAAACCATAATATAATTTTTTTTTAATGCTTGTCAAGTGTGTGTGAAGTTATCCCCCTATTTTTTGAAATTTGATATTTTGAAAGTTATTCCAAATTCTTCTATTTTTGTACCAAATTGTTCCAGAAAATTATTCCTTAAACTTAAATATAAATGCCGAAAAACTCAAAAAACCATCTTTAGAGATAGCCCCCCTTTATTTTTATTTTTTTTTATTTTTTTTGTTACATCAGATTGTTCCACTTGTTCTGAACATTGTTCCAAATTTTCATGCCTGAAAAAAAATATTTCAAAGCCAAAATCAATAAAAAAATTTGGGTGCAGCCCCCCATAATTTTTTTTTGTTGTACTAGATTGTTCTAGTTATTCTTAGTATTGATCCAAATTTTTATGACTTAAAAACATTATTTCAAGCTCAAAATAAATTAAATCGTTTTAGAGCTAGGCCTCCATTAATTTTTATCGAAAATTTTTTTGTTGTGCCGGTTTGTTCTATTGTTCTTAACATTGTTTCAAATTTTCATGTCTGAAAAAAATTATTTCAAGCACAAAATTAATTAAAACCATTTAGAGCTATCCAATTTTTTTTTCAAATTTTTTTTTGTTGTTCTAGATTGTTTTAAACATTGTTCCAAATATTCGTGACTTAAAAAAATATTCCAAGCTCAAAATCTATGTACTAAATTGTTCTAGTTGTTCTTAGCATTGTCCAAATTTTCATGTCTTAAAAAAGATTATTTCAAACTCTAAAAAATGTAAGGAAAGTACAAGAGAAATTCTTCATGTGCTGAACATTATTCCAGTTTTCATGTCGTAAAAGAAAGTCCAAATTTAACAATGGTTATTTGGGTAACTTGTGCAAAAAGTGTATATTTGTTGCACGCTGATGAATGCAACAAATTGCTCTTTACATTCGAACTTTTATCAATTTCTCTTGTAATTTCCTTATTTATTTAGAGCTTGAAACAATTTTTTTAAGATAAAAAAATTTGGAACAATGCTAAGAACAACTAAAACAATCTAGTACAACAAAAATAAATCGAAAAAGAAATAATGAGGGGCATGCTATAAATGGTTTTAATTAATTTTAAGCTTGAAATATTTTTTTTAGACATGAAAATTTGGAACAATACTAAGAACAACTAGAACAATCTAGTACAACAAAATTCGAAAAAAAAATAATGGGGGCTAGCTATAAATAGTTTTAATTGAATTTGAGCTTGAAACAATTTTTTTAAGACGTGAAAATTTGGAACAATGTTCAGAACAACTAGAACAATCTGGTGCAACAAAAAAAATCGAAAAAAAATAATGGGGGGCCAACTATAAAAATGGTTTTTTTGATTTTTTCGACCTTCATAGTTAAGTTTAAGGAATAATTTTCTGGAACAATTTAGTACAAACCTAGAACAATTTGGTACAACTTTCAAAATATAAAAATTCGACAAATAGGGGCTAACTTGGTATACACACGCTTGTCTACTAAAAAAGCTGGTAAAATTTATAATGAATGGAACCCAATTTTTAAATTAAATAATTGATGTGCAAAGCCCACCTGAGATGGCAATCCAGTATAAGACATAGATATTTTATTTTTTTTGCTGATGATATTTAAATGTTTCCCTAAATGTTTAATTTATTAAAGGTAGGGAAGATGCTTGCTTGACTACAAAATTTTAGGTTAGAATTTTTTAACCATTATTAATTTTTAATTTTAATGTTTCCCAAGTTTCCCTCATAAAGAACTACGGTATCATCTGTAAAGCTATAATGATGTTACCTTTAGTCTTTACAGAGAGGAGATTATTCAAGTAAATGGTGAAGAGCAAAGGCCCAAGTACCGTTCCCTGTGATACGCCACATGATATAACTTCTTCACAACTTAATTGTTTCTGAATTTTCGTTCTTTGTGTTCTATCTGTCAAAAAATACATTTTTTTGTACATATTTATAATCTGTCGATTACCTAATTATAATTTAGTGTTTTTGGTTCTGGATATCAAGACTTTTTGATCATTTTAAAATATAAAAGAAAAAAAATATTTTTTTTTTAATGTGTTATGTACTTACAAGCTCCTGCAACATGGACTTTTTTCATCCAAGGATAAATAGGTCTATCCCCATCCCCATCGTCATCATCATCTTCATCGTTATTCGTGGAACTACCCTGATCGTCAATATCATCAGGTTCATCGGAAACACTGTCTTCTAATCTAAGTCCTAATTCTTGCAAAGAATGTCCTGGAGGAGAACCCCTAGATTCTTGTCCGTGTCCCACCGAAGCAGGACTACACACACTAGAGTTCACATCACTAGGTTGCGTAACATTCGGCGAAATGTCTGAAATATTTTGTAAAGAACTACCGACGGTCGTTTGATTGTTGATTGTTCCACAATTAACGAGATTTTGACTATCGTGTATTTGTATAGGTGGTCTAATTTGATGGGAATGTATAGGTGGTGCATGATGCAGTTGATGGTGATAATAATTACCATAACTTCCATATCCTGTACTAGATAACGGCATACCGCCTGATCCGTACGATGTAGTTTGATGGTGATTATGGTAGCCATATTGCAAATGGTGTTGCGGTTGATTCAAGTGATGATTCCCGAAAAAATTTTCAGTCGGCGAGGGAATGTAACTATTTTGACTATACTCTTCGCTCGGCGGAAATTTCGGATCAACTACTACACCACCGGATATATGCTGACTTTGCTGATACGGCAAAGCTCCAGAAACGGGGTTCATTAAAAACGAACTCATGATCATTAATTTTTCTGAAGCTCTAAGGTAAAAGCTCTAGTTTACAGTGGGGACTTATAACGTACTAGGTATTACATTGAAGTTCTTTTTTCCAATCCCCTACTATATGTGCCTCTCTCTTACTCCGGTTTGTGTCTACGCCCACAGCTCCAAATTAACTAACCACGTGATCCGTGGAACTCCAATAGCAACGCGTGACGTCACTCACCATGATGGATGACGGCTGGCTGGCGCCTGAGTGGGAAAGGCCAGAGCACGCGGTGGCTCTCACAGCCTTCTTCTTCACATCCACTTATTTACACTCTAACAAAACAATTATCAAATTTAAAAATCACTTTAATATTAACATCAAATATTAATACAAGAAAAATAAACACTATTTTTATTAATAAAATTAACGGTATTTACGACAAATTAAATTTAACGCAGTGTTAATAGAATTTCTATATATAACCTCTCTGTACGAATGTTGGATAAATACTGGTGGAAGGAATAAAGGATTGGAGTTGGAAATACTTAACTCCTCCCACTTTATTTTGTTGGCAGTTTTACCTTTCTTTTACGCATCCCTTTTCTGGTCTCTCGTGGGAGAAAAAGAGACCGAAAAGGCTCTTTGGCTCGTCGTCGATGCTGGTCTCACGAGAGTTTTTGATCTTTTGATGAAAAAGTAGCCGATGTGTAGGTAGAAATGAATTTACGATTAATTGAAAAAAAAAGGGAATGTTTTAGTAGGTAGAGAAAGAAAGCTTGTCAATTTTTTATTTGTAAGAAATTTAGTAATGCCTTTTATTTGTTAACATTACAAATGAGATAATTGAAAGAAAGTGTTATGGATTATATGGAAATAATAGTTAGCATTTTTTTTTTAAATTTATATTCGGGAAAATAAAATTGCAATTTTCTAATAATATACAGGGGCGCCTTATACAGGGTCTTTCAATAGTCCTATCATTATATATATTTTTTTTAAAAAATCAAGATGGGTGCCTGTAGCAAAAACAAGTAAATAATTTTTAAATTTTAAGCGTATGAAAATGTGAAAAAGGACTAAATCCCGAATTTGGACAATTTATCTCTAGTCGTTATTTAATTCTAGACTTTTGAAAGACCCTGTATGTACTGAGCCATCATAAAAACATTTGAAATAAATAAATGTATATCTTAAAAATTATTAAACGATATTTAAATGATCTGCGTTTTTTACATAAAAATCATTGAGTAATACAAAAAAAAAATAAAAATAGCTTCAACTACCAGAGGCGTACAAAACAAACCCGCCAAATTTCAAATCAATATATTCATTCATTTTAAAGTTATCAAATAAAATCATTTTTATAACTTTAACACTCTATATTTTAAAAAGTAAATAAAGAGTAAGTTTTAAGTATTGAATGCCTCAATTATCTCGAAAATAGATCGCACGATTTTTATAAATTTTGGTGTTCAAGGGTCTTGTAATATGGCCGATATTATAGTGGTATTTACATTATTGTCAGATCTTTCCTTTTTCCGGAATAATAATGAACTTTGTTATTTCTAATGGATCAGCCTGTATATTTATTGCATTTTGAAATCCTTAAGAAATACTGATTATTTTTCATGTAATGTTCCCTATACCTAAATGCCATAATTTCGAAGTTTTAGCTACATTTACATTATCTTCACCGAACTTAAAATAATACATTTAGATGGCTATGACTGCTATAATAACAACTTTGACGTTTAAATATCATAACAAGGTCAACTGTCAGTAAATTAGTAATAAGTTTAAAGAAATTGGTTCAGTAAAAGATTTATCCAAATCAGGGTGCAGAAAACATTCAGCAACTGAAGACGAACAAGTCTTTAAATGTTTGTTTCACGTTAGAGGTATGTTCACATTTGAGTAGTAGAAAAATTTGGAATTTTAAAAAACATACAGTAAAGTCGAATACAGTAGCTGCTCAAAATGTCCGTTTATTTCAATACAACAAACAATACGATTTTTAAAACTTTGCAATACATTTGGCAACATCCCTCTGACTGCTCAATTCTGCGTATCTCTGTGGTTATCTTTTAATTTCTTGACAGGCTTTTTTTAATAAGCGATGTTTTTAAGTGACCCCACAGGAAATAGTCTAAAGGATTCATGTCGGGTGATCAAGGGGGCTATTCAATAAAACCACACCTTCCAATCCATCTTCTAGGAAACACATTATTTAGGTGTAACATCATCTTGTTGCAGACAAATATTAACGTTTAGGATATTTTTATTGTCTGAAAGTTTTGAATAATGAAATTTCTACATTAAAATGTTTTTGAAATTACTTATTTGGATTTGGAAATAACAGAGTCAACTCAGGTTTAATACTATTTTCCATTTCTATTTACCTCAATAAAAAAGGGACCAATTATTTTGTCGCCTATTATTCCAGCCCATCATACATTCAGTTTTTCTGGATATTGGGTGTGGGAATGGGATTCCATCATTATACCTGCAAACTCTTCACGTTCATCGAAATCATCAAATTTCCCTGGATATTTGTCTAGTACTCAAGTCTAACAGGACACAAACATCTAAAAATTTGTTTTCAGTTGATGCAGCTTTTCTGCGCCCTGATTTGGATAAATCTTTTAGTGAACCAGTTTCGTTAAACTTTTTTACTAATTTACTCTCAGTAGATCTTGTTATAGATTTTCGGTTAGGATATAAATTATTAAAAAGATATTACACGTTTCTTGTTGACTTCTGCGCAATACCACCATATCCTAATATCATTAAAATCTCAATTCGTTCTTTTCAGATATACAATCCATTATGACTTTCTATAAACACCAACAATACTAATTCATTGAAATGTCAAAGTTGTTATTGTAGAAGTCATAGCTATCTTAATGTATTATTTAAACTTCGGAGATAATGTAAATGTAGCTTATCTATTGTGCACCAAAATCTATAAAAATCGTGCATTTCGTTTCCGAGATAATTGAGGCGATCCATACTTAAAACTCACTCTGTATGTTGGACCCCTCATTCCTTATATCATTTTGTCACTTAATCACTAACCTTATTTTTTTAATAATTTTCACAATCAGTATATCGAGGATTTCGAGCGAAAACACGATAACTAGTAAAACACTTCTTTTAAGATAATCCCATTTAAAAATTTTAATAACTTTGAAGAAGATTTAAAACCATATTAGTATATGTTTTATTATGCATTCGTTAATATGGTTTTAAATCTTCTTTAAAGTTGTTACAATTTCTACCCAATATATTCCACCTCTATAGAAAATTTCTTCCTCTTTTTATTTTATCATCTTAAAAATCTTTCATACTTACTTATCTGCTCTGAACCTAGTGCTATGTTGGTTAATTCGCCTCAAAATTTTGGGTTAGTTTTTAATATATTATACTATATTTTATTATTATTATTCCAACGCTTGTAGATTTATTAACAGCTACATTTAATTATTTTTATGCCGGTATATAATTTTTTTAAATATGTAAAAACTTATTTGTTTTTTTTGCTAATATAAATTTTCTGTAATATCGTGCTCTTTTGAATTTTTATCTATAAAACGGGAATCTATTTTTAACATATTTAACAGATTGTCTTAATTACTTAATTCCATTTTAATTATTATTGTAGCTTTTATTTAATATCTTGATTAAATATTGTTATATTTTTTTATCATAATTTGCTAAGGGAGCGGATATCATAAATTAGGTAATTTATAAGCTAAGTTCTTATATTTATAAGATCTGAAATTAATCCAACAACGCTATACATTTTGCAATCACGCTACACTTTTTCCGATCACGCCACAAGTTTTATTTTTTGGATTTCTGGCGGACAGACAGATGGACAGAGCCGTAGCATAAGACTTTTTTTAGAAGTGTAAATCCCATTTTTGAAAAAATGTATGTATGCATAATACATGTCTGTGTGACCAAATATTTCGATAACGATTTTTATAATGCTACTATACAAAAAAAATATTTTGATAAATTTTTAGCTTAACTCCCCAAACTACTTCACTGCCTGTGCTTACTCGATAACAGTGTAAGTGAAATAGTGTAGGGGCTTCATACAGTTAATTAAAACGTGTTTGCTTTTTTACATGAAATTGGGTAATAAAATTTTAGTAATGTAATAAATAATTTATTACGTATAGATAAAAACTTAAATTAAATTAAATAATTTTTAAGTATTGGGAGTAAATTCCTTCCCTTTGTTCTTTTCCACTAATCTAATTGTTTACTATTACAATTCCTTTGGAATACAGGTCCGGTTTTCCAATTTTTTTTTCGTTAGATTAGATAAATAATAACTCATAAGTAACTTATTACAATTAAAATTATCACAATATTACAATCTTATTAGATTATAAGGTTTATACGAAGGAAAATAATTTTAGTAGATAGTTTAACATTTATCCGATTTGGAATATAAACGATAATAAGTCTTAAAAAAGTCAATGAAAAACTTTCTTGCTTACTACTTTTTTTTTCTTTAAATGTTTAGATAGAACGATATTTTTTTAAAATTTTTAAATTAATATTTATTAGTATAAAAAAATGTGTACTTGTCACTGTCGGTTTTGCATTATATATAAAAAAAAATGAATAATTAATATACCTATAGAGAAGGTTTTTTAAAATAAATGTATTTATTTTTGTTTTATGTTTTAAAGTTTTGATACAAGACGAAAAAATTGAAAATTAAAAAATTTCTACGATCAATTTTTCGATTTAAAAAATTTCAGTTTTTTTCGAAAAATGTTAATTTTTTATAAACTGTCCAACTTTTGATATTCAGGACAAATCGATAAACTTAAAGGACTTCAAAACATACATTTCATCAAAATTTCAAGTATATTGAGATTTTTTCAACATATCAAAAATTCAAAATTATTTCGAAAAAATTGAAGTTACATTGAAAATCTAAAAAAAATGTGTATGGATTTTGTAACTTTAAAACTGTCGAAGCATGTCAAAAATTGTTGAAAAATGATCAAATAAACACAAAAACTGTTTAAAAACTAGTGGAAAATATCCAAAATCTGTCAAAAACAGTTTTTGAAATCCAAAGATATTTTTTTAAGATTCATACAAAGTTTTTGGTTTTTTACGGTTTTTAGAAATTTTTCACTAGTTTTTAAACTGAGCAGCGGTATATATGCGGGATCCCTTATCTCCCCCATTTTTTTATGACACTGCTTAATTGTAATATTGTTCATATATTTCTATTTGACTACACTTTTTACGTAAATAATATATTTTAGTTTTATTTTTATAAATAAATTTCGAGCGTAATTTTGATTTAAAAAAGTAATTTTCCTATTATATGTCTTCTAGATCAAATTAACTTTGTCCCAAGTTTAGTAAAATTTCAAAGTTATGGGATAAATCAATTTTAATTTTTTTAATTTTTAAAATAAACACCCTGTACATAGTATTTTTTAACTGCATCCATTTGATTTATAGGCAAACATTATTTTTTAATTTTTATGATTATTATTATTACCTCTTCATTCCAGTTAAATCTCTAATTAGGAATAGCTCAGAATTATTAACTAAACCATTTGAATATTTTAAATTTATAGAAAAGCGTTTCCAAAAAAATATTTTGACATATTTGATGGATAGGCTTAAAAATTCACAAACATACAAAATCGCGAACAAGTATCAAAAATTGATTTCAAGTAGTTAAAAAATATTTTGACATATTTGATCGATCAGATATGTTACAAAGAGATGTATTCCTATATCTTTCCAGATATCGACCGACTCGAGAATTCTCTTCAAAAACCTCCATGAATCCCGAGAGAGTCGTGCAAGTCACTTTCTTGCAACTGAAAATGTATATATTTCACAACAAAAGTCTCTAGTCATGCAGGTGAGCGAAATTATGAAAGGTTCCTGACACCACTGACGTAGCACATCACTGAGGTATTGATAACGTATTGGTATTGGTTTGGGATATGCCTCGTTTTAATTTTGTTATTGAATTTATTAGGGTTGGCAAAGATTCAAATAGAAGCTAATTAAATAACAATACAGCATTTTTGCTTACGGAAAATGCAATATTCAACGAATATTTTTCTATATATACAAAAAGTTCTATGGCGGTCTTAAACTCCACCGATGTAACTAATTAATTCAAGAAAAATTCCTCTGGCACAAAACCAGAACGCTCGTCAACAATATCCAGTCGAAATGTCAACTTATCCCTGCGATCATTAATAATCTAGTGATATTTTAAAAACATACGTTGCCTTTGCATTCAAAGCCGGTGCTGTCTTATTAGAATTCGTATACCCTAAAATAAATGGGAAAAAGATAACACACCCAACTAGGTTTTTGAAGTTATTAATGATATGGTATTGGCAGTAATCTACTAATTCCGGACCTAAGTAAACATCTGAATTGTTAGAGAATTAAACTATTTAGAATGAAAGGTTGAGCAGTTGTAAGAATATTTGGCGCTTGTCCGGAATGAAACTAATTTAAATTTTTTTATTTTATTTCGACAAAAATCTATTGAACTTATTTTTACCATATTTTTAATAGGCAAAGAAAATTCGTATTTCATGCAGAAGTGTTATATATTTGACAAAGCCCTTTCAACTATAAAGCCATCATCAGTGTCTATCTGTAATAAATATTAAAATTGACAAATATTCGTTCAAAATTATAATATTTACCTTATGTATACTGAATTGTAAAAATAGAACATTGAGAGAAAAAAATTATTACTATTACAAACATGATTAAAAAATTATTTTATACAAAGTAGGTATTTATTACTGAACTTTGGATTTTATTAACCAAAACCTCTATATCTCTAAAGTTTATCCAAAAAGTAAGAGCTCATCACTTTTCTTAAAGTACTAATGTACAGGGTGTCCCAAATTGGTGTGTTTTGCAGGGTATTTCGTAAACTAGAAGAGATCGAAAAAAAGCAGTTAAGATGTTATGAGTTCTTTTTTTTATTAAAGTAACGATAGCCTAACTAAATCTTTAGTAGCTCCTTGCATTTGGAAGATACAAGGCGATTATCGGAAACTGTCAAAAATTGCAAGGTTCTATAACTTCTTAATTAAGAATAATATCAAATAACTTTATAAGAACTTTTGACAGATATATTATTAAAGAGTTCACTGGTGCACAAGAAATTTTTTTAGGAGGTCTCACTAAGGAAATATAATGCAAACTTATATTTTTTTAAATGGGACACTCTATATATTTTGACGTTTTTTGTTTCGTTTTTTATTTCTCATTCACCTGATATGACATCTTACATATTTATTTTTAGGGGTTGGAGCTACAGTGCAAATAAACCGTTTATCAATATTATCAAGTGAAAGACCCTTAAAAAATTGAACACTCAGTAACGAAATTTAACATTTTATTATAAGGATAGTGAAAATTAAAGCCAATGCACATTCTCAATTTTGTAAGATCAGCAAGAAAAAAAAACACTCAGTAACGAAATTTAACATTTCATTATAAGGATACTGATGTGTGAAAATTTTATTTATCAAAATTATAATTAATAAAAAAAACAGATTAAAAAAATTAAAACTATAATCTACCTCTAACTAATTTTGGTAGAATTTGAAAATTATATTAAATGTTAAAAATGCCCTCCATTTGGTTTTAATAATAATTGGCACCTTTTTCTTGCTGATCTTACAAAATTGAGAATGTGCATTGGCTTTAATTTTTAAATATCGAGATAAAAACGGAAAATCCATTTTCGAGTGCCCTGAGACGATTAAGACCATTTCCAGATGGAAGTCTGTCTGTCGGTCTGTGTGTGTATGTGTGTGTGTATTCTTCCACGATAGAGGCCACACGTTTAATCCAATTGAGTTGAAATTTGGTACAGGGATTTGAGTTACCCCTCAGAAGAACCCATTAGTTTTTGTACGACATCTGTCAAACGGAAGTATCACTATTAAAAAATGACAGATCAAATATGTCACGAAATTGGACATGCAATATGTCATTTGAAAGCACTTAAAAAACTCTATTCAGAACAGTTAAAATTATTTCTCCAACTGTCACTTGTCAAAAATAAAAAAATGTCAAAATTTGAAATTTTAGCATTAAATATTTTAAAAAGGATTAATCCTATTGGAGTGAAATTTGGTACAGGGTTTTGGGTTACCCGTTGGAAGAAATCATAAGTTTTTGTATGACATGTGTCAAACGGAAGTGTCACTATCAAAAAACGACAGATGCAATATATCACGGAATTCGACTTGCAATATGTCATTTGAAAGCCCATAAAAAACTCTATACAGGACAGTCAAAATTATTTCTCCAACTGTCACCTGTCAAAAATAAAAAAATGTCAAAATTTGAAACTTTAACATTAAATATATGAAAAAGAATTCGTGGATTTTTTTCAATTTTTGCAATTTTTTTACAATCTTTTCCAATTTTGTCATTTTTTTTTTCAATTTGTCTTTGAGATTTTTTGTTTTATTCAAGTTTTTTGATATTTTTGAGTTTTTTTGAGATTTTTGAGATTTTTAGAGGTTTTTTGAGATTTTTTGAGGATAGTTGAGATTGTTTGAGATTCTTTGGGACTTTTTAGATTTTTTAAAAAATTATAGATTTTTTTGAGAACGTTATGAAGTGTTTTAAGATTTTTTGAGATTTTTTAGTTTTTTCAGATTTTTTAATATTTTTTAAGATTCTTTGAAATTTTTTTGAAATTCATTCGAGTTTTTTAAGACTCTTTGAATCTTTTGAGATTTTTTAGAGATTTTATGAGATTTTTAAAGGAGTTTTTGAGATTCGTTGAGTTTGAGTTTTTAGGTTTTTTGAAACTTTTTTATATTTTTTGATTTTTTGAGGTTTTTTTAAGATTTTTCAGATTTTTTTGTTGATATTATTTAAGGTTTTTTGAGCTTTTGAGATTTTTTGACTTCTTTGAATTCTTAGAGATTTCTTAATCAAATTTTTGAGTTTCTGAGACATTTACTATTTTGAATTTTTTGAGATTTGACGTTTTAAATTTTTTGAGATTCTTTGTGAATTTTTAGGTTTTAAAGAATTTTTGGAGATTTTTGAGATGTTTTTGAACCGTCTAAAAATTTTTTGAGATTTTTTTTGAAAATATTTTGCAGTTTTTTTGATTTTTGAAATTTTTTGTGGTTTTGAGGTATTTTACCTATTTTGAGATTTTTTTATTTTTGAGATTTTTGAAATTATTTGCGATTTGAGATTTTTTGGCATTTGAGATTTTTTGAGTTTTTACTTCCGAGAAGGCAAAGTATTGTGAACGAGCTAAAAAAAAATTCGAGATAAAGATGGAAATATCCATTTTGAGGTCCCCTCAAATGTTTAAGACCATTTCCAGATGAAAGTCTGTCTGTCTATCTGTCTGTGTGTATTCTTACACGATAGAGGCCGCAGGTTTAAACCGATTGAAATGAAATTTGGTAAATGGGTTTGAGTTACCCGTCGGAAGAACTCATTAATTTTTGTACGACATCTGTCACTATCAAAAAATGACTTGTCAGGAAAGTTTTGGGGCGACACAACCAATATTTTTACTTATTTTTCGATTCTGTTAGATTCATAATCTTTTTTATCTTTAACTAGTTTATTGATTTTATTACTTATTCTATTGAATTGTACATTTCTTCCGTGATCAATCGACTTGTGTATAAAAGTTTTGATTTGATAGAAAAGGACTGTTATCTGAATGATTTTTTGTTAGCAATCAATGTAATTTAATTTAGCGTAATTTAAAACACTATAATTTCCAAAAAAAAAAACAAATAATTTGTTACCAAAATTTTAATTGTGCACCTTACGAATTTATCTATTTTGATTTTGTTCGAGAGTTTCTTCAATCCAATCTTCAGTTTTTTTTTCTACAAAAATTCACAATAATAAATTTTTTTTTTCCTTTTTCAAGTAGTGTAGGTAAATATATTTTTTTGTATTTTGTATTTATTTTTTAATTCCTAGAAAAGCAATTTGTAAAAATGGTTGACATATTAATATGAAACAAATTGTACTAGCAAGTACATTACAAAACTCTTCTATTTACAGAACGCAAACCGAGTTTCTCTTTATGGCGAACTGTTGTTCTACACCATCAGGTAAGCAAAATTAAATAAATAATTTATGATGTTCATAAACGAAGTTTGAAGACCGCAAGAAGCAATCATTCTGTTGCATACACTATAGGCACGGGAGTCAAAGGGTTATATTGCATTTCACTATGATGATTTATTATCTTATTAGTTCCGGGTTTTGGATGAATATTGGTCAGGGTTTTTCGTAGAATAGACAAGACTGTAATTTATATTGTCAATATTCGCTTGAATATTGACAAGAAACGTGCCTTGCTGAAAATTATTTTATTGATTAATATTTTCGCTTCGTTGCTCTAGAACTGTGAGAAATTCGTTTAGTTTATTATAAAAATATACATTTTTTATTTCCCCATTACTAGTCTTAGGGCCAATCCGATATTTTGAGGCCAAAACACCGAAAAATTCTCTACAGGATAGCGATAGCAAATAAAAAAGAATAAAAATAAATGCACCCCTGTACATGTTTTTTGCAATTTTCGGAGATGTGTAACTTCCGATCAAAAAATGGTCTGCAGTAAAGTTGTTGATAATAAATAAATCTAGAATTTTGTTTTGATTTGTATGAATATTAAAAACAACGTGGATTTTAAAAAATGTTGCTGTACCATTGAAGCTGTCGAAACATGTCAAAAATTGTTGAAAAGTTATAAGAAATACACAAAAACTGTTTAAAACTAGGGAAAAATATAAAAAAAAAACCGAAAACTTTGTATGAATCTTAAAAAAAATGTGGATTTTAGAAACTGTTGCTATAACTTTAAAACTGTCAAAACAGGTCAAAAATTGTTGAAAACATAAAATACACACAAAAACTGTTTAACTAGTGACAAGTATAAAAAAACTGTCAAAAAAAACAAAAACTTTGTTTGAAAATGTCTCTGGATTTTAATACTTGTTGCTGTAGTTCTAAAACTGTCGAAGCGTGTCAAAAATTGTTGAAAAATAATTAAATATACATAAAAACTGTTTAAAAATGAGTGAAAAATATCCAAAAACTATCAAAAAAAAAACTTGGTATGAATCTTAAAAAAAATGTCTATGGATTTTAAAAACCGTGGCTGTAACTTTAAAACTGTTGAAGAATATTAAAAATTATTGAAAACTAAACCAATATCTACAAAAACTTCCCTGGTAAAAATAAGCCAACGATGATTTTTAAAATGAAATTAAATTTATTTTTTTAATAATAAAAATATTCGCACCAATATGACAGAAACATCTAAATCACCAAAAATTTAATTTAATGTTATATGTTTGAAGAAATTTTAATTTATTATAGCACGGATTGAATTTAAAACAGGAAAAAAAACTAATTTTAACTTCTTTAGTTAAATTATTCTATTCTTGAAAAAATGATTTCTAAAATGCATTTAAACTTATTTTTATATAATAAAACAACTACATTATTCCCCTTAATATTAATAAATCTAAGTCATTTGCCTCAATACTAAAAAAATCTTAGTTATTTGCCTCAATTTTAAAAAAATTCAAGTAATTCGCCTCATTACTAAAAATCTTAGTCATTCGGCTCAATATTAAAAAAATAAAGTAATTCGCCTAATTATTAAAAAAACCTAAGTAATTTGTTCCGCAATATTGAAAAATATCTAAATCGCCAAAACTGTTATTAAATTTTATTTTTAAAAAAATTCCAATTTATTATAAAACGGATTAAATTTGCAAGAGGAAAAAAAATAATTTCCACTTTTTTATTAAAATTATTTTATTCTTGGAATAATGATTTCTAAAATGCAATTACATTTATTGTTTTGATAATATTAATAAAATACCTACAATATTCGCCTCAATATTAATAAATCTCGTTTGCTTCAATATTATAAAACCTAAGTCATTCGTCCCAATAAGGAAAAACCTAAGTCGATATTAATAAATCTTAAGTCATTCACATCAATTCAAAAAAAAAAACCAAGTTATTCGCCTCAATATTAAAAAATCTTAGTCATTCGCCTCAATATTAAAAAAAATCAAGTAATTCGCCTCATTATTAAAAAAAACCTAAGTGAATCGACAGAATATTGAAAAAACCTAAGTCATTCGCCTCAATATTAATAAATCTAAGTCATTCGTCTCATTATTAAAAAATTCAAGTAATTCGCCACAATATTACAAAACGTTAGTCATTTGCTTCAATATTAAAAATTCTAAGTCATTCGCCTCAATATTGAAAAAATATCTATTTATTATACCACGAATTGAGTTTACAACAGGAAAAAAAATAATTCCACGTTTTTAATATAATTATTCTATTCTTGGAAAAATGGTTTCTAAAATACAATTAAACTATTTATCGCCTCAATATTAATAAAAAGTTCTGATACTTGTTTAATTTAGTGTTACTTTGTATGCGACAAATGATTAACCCTTTAACTGCGGGCAATATTTTGCAGCTCTGAACCCTCTCGGGACTAAAATATTGAAAAATACATTTAAACATTAGTTGAATTTTAATTCAATTTAAATATATCAATAAACTTGATTGTAATAATTTTCATAAATTTATAAACAAAACCGAGTTTTAAGAAATTCAAAGATTTCGAAAATAATCAAAAAATTCTAAAATTTAATAAATAAATAAATAAAAATGTCTACATATGTGTACATATTAAAAAAAATCAATAATTTCTAAAGTAAATTGAAAATTTTGCAATTTCGAAAACTATACAATGTCAAAATATTCAAAATTAATCGTCTGATTAAAAATATTTAAAAAATTTCAAGAATTTTAAACAATATTTCAAAAATGTCAAGTTTCAAAAATCATTAAAAAATAATTCGAAAATTCCAAAAAATTCTAAAAGTAAACATCTCAAAATATACAAAAATTTCTAAAATATATCGAATATTTGAAAAACATAAAATTGTACGATTAATTAAAAACATTTTAAAAAATTTTAAACATTCAAAAAATATTAAAAAATTATTCGAAAATATCTCAAAAATGTCGAAAAATTTAAAATTTTGTATGTTTTTCAAACTGTAATAATATCAAATTATTCGTCTAATTAAAAATATTTCAAGAATTTTAAACATTTCAAATATGTTAAAAGACTCAAAAACCATTCAAAAATTATACGAAAATTTCTAAAAATTTTAAATTTTCCAATTTTTTTCTAAGCTTTCAAAAAGTAAACCTGTTAAATATTCAAAATTTTCTAAAATATATCGAAAATTTCAAAAAACAAAATTATATATTTGAAAATTTCAAAAGCATCTAAAATTTGAAATTTTGCAACTATTTTCGAAAATTTCAAAAAACATAAAATTAAAAAAAAATCAGGAATTAAAAAATATCAAATGTTTCAAAATACATTAAAAAATTATTCAAAAATTTAAGAAATTTCAAAATTTCAAAATTGTTGTTTATTTTCAATACCCAAATCACAATATAAATTTTATGAATTATTTATATACGACAGCCGCATTTAAAGGGTTAATAATAGAATTAACGATTATAATGTTAGACTTTCTTAAATTTCTTGTTTTCACTGAAGTGTCTTTCCAAAATGAAGTTGTATAAATTGAACGGCTAATTTTCTTATCAATCATAATCAAGTCAGTGGAGCGAATTTCTTGGTTAAATTGCTCCAAGAGTTGCGGGAAGTTTTATCTTCAGGAAGGGAGTTTCCATTCTGGTATCGGAACATCTCATTCAGCCGCCCTGATTGCCAGCTCTATACGTACTTCTTGTATTTCTACAGTGATTGATCGATTCTCAATGAAAGATTTTTTTTTAAAATTCAAATCAGGGCTAATGGAAATGAGGAAAAAGATTTTTCTTAGGAAAAATATATATCTGAAGGGTAAAATATTACTTCAAGAGTGAATAAATTTTAATTATAATTGTTAAAAATACCTTGTTACTACTTGTTTCAAACCTTGACCACTAACCAACCATTTATCATACCTCGATCTTTTATTATTTCTATAATAAGAAATTTAAATACACATATAAAGTACATCAACAGCGTATTATTACAGGTAGAATAAATGAATGATTAGCAATTGATCAATGTCTCAACACACTTACATGTAATTGAATATTGCGTGCGTAAAAAAATTGCACACCATGCTGACATGAAAATGATATGAGTCTTAAAGAACTATCTATAAATCATCTTCAACCCATCTGTTTATGTTTAAATCTGATTTAACTGATAAGTAGAATAAAATACAGTTGGTAGGAAAAATTATAAATCGACAAAAAAGACATACCCAACTTAAACAAGTAATTTTAAAAATAAATTTTGAGTACACAATAAAATATATTTAAAAAAAAATGTTATCGGTCATGAATCGAATCTTCGCCGCTCCGTGTAAAAGTGTATTGGAATAAATTACGAGTACCAAGGAGGCTTCAAAAAAAGCAGATCCACCATAGATCAAATTTTTGTGCTAAAAACGATCAAAAGTATCAAAAGTGATCAACAGCTAAACCTAAAAATGTTATTTATCGCTTTCAAGCAGGCTTATGACTCAGTTATAAAAGTACGTCTATTTGATGTAATTTTGAACAAATTAAATCAACTGGTAAATAACGGAAAATTTATTAAAAGTAGATGACTTTCTAATACATATGAAGTAAAGGCTTAAGCAAGATGACCCAATATCTACGGTATTTTTGAATTTGTTACTTAAAAAAATTTTGAGAGATAGCAAGGACTGATCTACAATACCAAAAGCCATTCTCCCATACGCTGATGACGTATTACTAATGTCATGGACAATAAAAAATAACTAGCACTAAAGTTAATCACCAACAATATAAATCCAGAAAGTCTTGTTCATTAGTAAAAAAATATTTTAAAAGAAATAACCATTTAAGAATTTTAAAAATTGTTCTTAATACCAAAAACAAATTGGTCAAGTCCAAAGGATGGTACAAGAGTTATCCAGTCAAGAAAATTACGATATCCACTTGATGTATGTCGGGGCATCTAGTAATAGTATCGATAGAAAAAGAAACTAAAATTACAAATAATTCAGCTAGAGCAGTAGAAATTTCCAATTTAGTTAAAAAAAGGAATTGGTGAATAATTAATCAAGCTTATATCTTCAGTTGGATGCTAAATACTATCAGAATATTAATCGAAGGTATGAGGAGCAATATGCCTAGTATCACCTCATTGACAATCGTTTTTCACTAATCTGTCAAAATGAATGAAAAATTGATGAACATAGGAAAAAAGTTTACCGGAACTTTTTGGATTACCGAAGTCTAATTGCAAACTTTCAATTGATTGCAGAATAGAGGCATAAAATATTTGAATAAAAACATTACCATGGGATTCAAGGCGGAGATTTTCGAAAATTTTGGAAATTGATTTTATTCGTGGAAGACTAGTTAATTTATTATTAGCGTTAAACTCATTTCGCGTTTTTATAAACGTAAAATTATCTTTAATATATCTTATAAATGACCTATCCCATTCGTCACAAATCCTCAAGTAATAAATGACACCTCGTCTCAATGGTAGATGGCGTTAGCTACCTATATGTCTGGGCACATTTCTGCTGATAAGTCCTTAAGGGACGAAACAGCTGCCTCGAAATCAAATTCTCATAACTTACAAGTATGTAACATACTCTTTGGAGGTGGACCATCTGTCGGTTCCAGTTAGTACTGGCGCTTATTACACAGGTGGAATCTTTTACCCAAGTAATAAGTGACACTGTGTACTTTTGGTAGATGGCGTTAGCTGTCTACTACGGTTTTATATCCTTTTTACAAATCTTCTTTTAAGCTTATCGAAATTAACTTAATTTGTCTGCCATTACTTATGTTTTTCAACCACTTTGATTTTTTTTTATTTCAAAACTTTCTTTTAGAAAAAGGTATGGAAATTTACATGTTAAAAACTGACAATGAAAACATAGTGCTTGAGAGTCTTTTTAAGAAAAAAAAAACAAATTTGCATGATAAACATCAATAAATCAACTCAAAAGTTTCAACTAAAATAAAAAAAGATGTATATTGGTCAGCATACTTGTGGGACTGAATCCAATGACCCATATGCTAACACAAATGGTAGAACATAATTTTCCGAAAAAATTTGTGACCCAAACATTCGCCAGCAAATTTCAAGTTCTTCCCATTTTTTCTCAGACCAGACTTTAGTCTTGAGATGCAACGTTGCATGGGATACTATGCTATAAAAGCGAAATTAGAGATCGGTCACCATATTTATGTTTAGGGACCTTTAGAGGAACTTAAGAGTAACGTTAGCATACTTAGAAAAGTCTAGTCTACATTTCGGTATATACAATGTCATGAATCGGTACAAAAGTGATGGAGAAAAATAAAATCGGGGATTCAGTTTTTAACATATAAATTCCTATTCCTATATCTCTGTTTTCCAAAGAAGGGTCTTAACGGCGCATTTACAATGTACTCATAATAAGTACAGAGTAATAGGTACGGAATAGGCTAATATGTACATCTCTGGTGGGGAAGAAAAAGGCAGCCCATGTGACCAGAAATTGTCCGCAGGGAGGAGTACTTTCTCCTCTGCTATGGAATCTGGTAATGGATGGACTGCTGAGAATCCTTCAACAAGAAGGATACAAAACACTGTTATACGCAGATGACCCTGTCATATTATCCAAAGGAAAATTCAACACGCAGTTACACTCTGGACAGAGCATGAGGGTTTGAAAATCAGCTCCTCTAAGCCCAATATAATAGCATTCACCAACAGAAGGAATTTAGAGGGCCTTAACCCACTATGGCTTCGTGGTAAAGAGGTAAATCTGAAGGGATGTGTAAAATATCTTGGAGTAATGCTAGACCCAAAACTTACCTGGAACCTTCAGATTCAAAAAAGTTTATTGCTTGTCTTGAGTCCATATGTCACAGTCTCCTAAGTCTTCTCTCTGCCTATGGAGTGTTGAGTATTTCTAGTACAAAGTTGTTTTATGCTTCTTCTATTCGGTCGAAATAAAGTATCGAGTTTTGTTTAATTTGTTGGGTTATAAAGGGAATGTTCATGTTATTGCGCATTGTGTAGTTTGATACGTACCAAGGTGCATTTGTGATAGAGTTTAACGGTTTTGTACACCCCCACAGTTGAATTCCATACGTCCATATGGGCTTAAATATATACTTTAAAGATAGTTTGGATTTTTGTCCCACTACCATGACATGTCTGGTAATTTTTAGTTAATTTGTTGACGTTTAGTTTTAATATATTTCTGCGAAGTGAGTTTTTGGTGAATATATAACAATATTTTACTTTGTGTGTGAAGTTAGCCCCCCCCCCATTTTTCGAATTTTAATATTTTGATAGTTGTACCAAATTGTTCTAGGTTTGTACCAAATTGTACCAAAAAATTATTCCTTAAACTTAAATACAAAGGACGGAAACCCCAAAAAAACATTTTTAAGCTAGTCCCCCAATATTTTTATTTCGATTTTTTTTCTGTTGCACCAGATTGTTCTAGTTGTTCTGAACATTGTTCCAAATTTTCATGTCTTTAAAAAAATTATTTCGAGCCCAAAATCAATAAAATACATTTTGGTCCAGGGTCTCATTATTTTTTTTCTGTTTTACTAGATTGTTCTAGTTGGTCTTCTCATTGTTCCAAATTGTTATGTCTTAAAAAAATTATTTCAAGATCAAAATCAATTAATACCATTTTATACCTAACCACCCATTATTTTTTTTTCGAATTTTTTTTATTGTTATAGATTGTTCTAGTTGTTCTGAACATTGTTCCAAATTTTCATGTCTTAAAAAAATTATTTCACGCCCAAAAATTAATTAAAACCTTTTAGAGCTAATCCTCAATATTTTTTTTTCGAATTTTTTTTGCTGTACTAGATTGTTCTAGTTGTTCTTAAATAATATTTTTAAGACATGAAAATTTGGAACCATGCTAAGACAACTAGAACAATCTAGTACAACAAAAAAAATGTGGTGATGACTATAAATGGTTTTAATTGATTATAAGCTCAAAATAATTTTTTTAAGTCATGAAAACAACAAAAAAAAATAATGGGAGGCTGGACCCAAATGTATTTTATTGATTTTGGGATCGAAATAATTTTTTTAAAGACATGAAAATTTGGAACAATATTCAGAACAACTAAAACAATCTGGTGCAACAGAAAAAAAATCGAAATAAAAATAATTGGGGGCTAGCTCGGAAAATGGTTTATTCAGTTTTCCGGCCTTTGTATTTAAGTTTAAGGAATAATTTTCTGGAACAATTTAGTACAAACCTAGAACAATTTGGAACAACTTTCAAAATATTAAAATTCGAAATAAGGGGGGCTATCTTCACACACACACACACTATTTTACTTCAGTATTCACTGCAGGGATTTTTGTGTTGTGCGGTTAAACGGTACGTTTTATGGTGAATGTGACTTGGATCAATTCTATATAAGACGTCTGGGTGATATTATAGTTTCTGTGACGTGATTATTGGGTTGCTGTTAACTGATATTATGTCGGTATTATCCTCAAATGTTGCTATAGTTGTTGATAAATCTGAGGTGTATATTAAGAAGAGCAGTGGTCCTATCATGTTCCCTTGTGGTACACTTGATTTTATTTGAGAAGTTATATAGAGTTCTAATTAAAATTCAAATAATAATCAATAAAAATATAACAAAGTGTAACTATAAATATATAAATAAATACAATACAAATCTGTTGTTAGTAGATAGGTAATCAGTGTCATTGAAGAGATAATAAATACATCAACTGACGTCACCAGTCTGTCCTCACTTGTAAACTATCCATACGTGCCCGTGCACGTTTTGTATATGTATAATGCTTGGGGTGTCTGTATATTTGTGAAATATGAATCAAAATGTCAAAATGTGTATTTCTTGAAGTCGCAGGGTGCCAGAAGAATTTTAACGTTGTCTGAAAAAGGGTCCGGATGCTGAATAGTTATACAAAAGTCTTATCCTCAAACCATTTCTCATCCCGTGTTTGTGTTACATTCGACCTGAATTTATTTTTAAAATGTTCTTCGAGAATTTTCACCCTTGGTTTTCTTATTTCACTACGTATGAAGTTCCGTTTGTTTCGAGAAAGGTAACTTAAAAATTAATTTCCACAATATAAAATATGCATTTCAATGATTTAGTTGATTATCGATTTAACTTCATAAAAGTTTCATAACAATTTTAATTGGGTTCTAAGTTCTAAGACAGTCAATCAGTTCACCCCAACTCTTTGGGAGTTGGGGTTACTTTTAATTGAGATGACAAGTTTGAAGTATTTAAATACAGATCAAGAAAATAAGTTTAATAAAAGTTGAAAATAGGGTTGCTTGAATAAATAAATAAATCAATGCCATTCCTGGTTTCAAAATATGGGTTATGGCCAACATAATACTTTTCTGCCATTTTTATGGTTACTAAACAAAACTACACTATTTAAAAAATACTCGTTTATTTAAATAAAAAAATCCAGGTCGGTATTTAAAAAAATATTTAGGGTCCTACATATGAAAAAGGAAATTTATACATTTTCGTTTATTTAAAATATTGCCGTTAACGTTTAAACAAATAAAAATTTAACCGTTTAGTACTTAAAACAGTTCCCAGTATATACAGTGTGTCTCAAAAAGTTTGCATCATACAGAAATAGTAGTTTGTGCAGTAAGTGCGGAAAGTGATACTAAACATAAGAAATTATTATTTTTGAATGTAAGTAAGCCATGTGTATTTCATTACTTCTCATAGCGATTATAGAAAAACATTTTTATTATTGATTTTTTGGAAAAAATTCGGTGATAAAAGTTGGTGTTTTACTTAAAATTAAAAAAAAGACTTACCATATACGAGGGGAGTCAGCAAATATGAATTTATACTATTTTCTACATTTTTCTCTATTTTCTCCCTATTTCTGCCAGAGTTATTATTTTTCACTATTTTCCCCATTTTTCTCTATCTCTTTTTTCCTATGTTCTAATATGTTTCACTATTTTTCGAAAATTTTTCATTATTTTGTAATATTTTTCCCAAGTTTTCACAGTTTTCCACTATTTTTTAATAGTTTTCTCTCTTCCCATATTTTTTCTGATTTTCTCTATAAACAATATTTTTTCTATTTTTCCGTTTTTTTTTCCAATTTTTCCTATTTCTTTCCTGTTTTTCATTATTATTCCTGTTTTATTTATTTTTACTTATGTTGTCCTATTTGCACTTGTTTTTCCATACTTTGTCCCATTTTCGTCATTTTTTCACATTTTTCCCCTATTTGTCCATATTTGTCTCGATTATTTTATATTTTTTCCTTAGTTTCTTTATTTTCCAATATGTTATTCTATGTATTACCTTGAATTTCAGTTTCCTGATTTCGCTCATATAGTACTTAACCCTTTAACTGCGGCTGTCGTATATACATGATTCGTAAAACATTTTTTTATAAATTTTACAAATTTTACAATTTTTGAAATTAATGTTTTTTTGAAACTTTTGACATTTTTGAAATGTTCGTGAAATTTTTGAAAAATCTTTACTTTTTGATATTTTCGAAAAAAATTGCAAAATTTCAAATTTTTCGAAATTTTTTCTAAATTTTTGAAAATATCCAATAATTTTTTAACGTTATTTGAAACTTTAGAAATATTTTAAATAAATTTATCTAGATGAATAATTTTATATTTCTTGATATATTTTAGAAATTTTTGAATATTTTTACATTATTACTTTTTTTTGTAAAAAATTGCATTTCAAATTTATCGAAATTTTTGATAGATTTTTGAAATTTTCTAATAATTTTGTAATGATTTTTGAATTTTTTGACATTTTTGAAATTGTAAAATTCTTGAAAAATTTTTACTTTTTGAAATTTCGAAAAAAAAATGCAAAATTTCAAATTTTTCGAAATCTTTTTTATATTTTTGAAATTTTCGAAGAATTTTTTAATGTTTTTTGAAACTTTTGTTTTCTAAATGTTTAAAAAACTTGAAATTTTTGAAATATTTTTAACTAGACAAATAATTTTGTTTTTTGAAATTTTCGATATATTTTATAATTTTTTAATATTTTGACATTACTTTTTTTGAAAAAATTGTATCTCAAATTTTTCGAAATTTTTGATATATTTTTGAAATTTTCGCATAATTTTTTATTGATTTTTGAATCTTTTGACATTTTTGAAATGTTTGAAATACTTTCGATATTTTCGATATATTACAGAAATTTTTGAATAATTTGAAATTTTTACTGTTTGAAATTTTTAAAATTTTCGAAAAAATGGAAAGTTTCAAATTTTTCGAAATTTTTTATACATTTTTGAAATTTTCGAATAGTTTTTTAATGTTTTTTGAAACTTTTGACATTTTAGAACTGGTTAAAGTGCTTGAAATTTTTGAGAAATATTTACTTTTTGAAATTTTCGAAAAAATATAATAAAAGTTCAAATTTTTCGAAATATTTTAAAATTTTTTGTTTTTGACATTTTCAAAAAAAAATGCACTTAAAATTTTTCGAAAATTTTTGATTTATTTTTGAAATTTTCGGTATGTTTTTCTTGAAATTTTCGATATATTTTCAAAATGTTTGAATATTTTAACATTTTTTTGAAATATTCGGAAAAAAATGCTATTAAATATTTTTCAAATTTTTGATATATTTTTGAAATTTTCGATGTTTTCTTGAAATTTTCAATATATTTCAAAAATATTTGAATATTTGACATTTTTACGTTTTCAAATTTTCGGAAAAAAATGCATATCAAATTTTTCGAACTTTTTGATATATTTTTTAATATTTTTTGAAACGTTTAACATTTTTGAAATTTTTTTAATGTATACGAATAATTTTATGTTTTTTGAAATTATGTCTATATTTTAGAAATTTTTGAATATTTTGACAATTTTACTTCTTGAAATTTTTGAATTTTCGAAAACAATTGCAAAAATTCAAATTTTTCTAAATTTTTATTATATTTTTGAAATTTTCAATATACCTTTGAAATTATCGAAATTTTTGAATTTCTAGACATTTTTATTCATTTATTTTCTGAAATTTTGGATTTTTTTTACATATTTCCAAATTTTTTTATTTTCTTAGAACTCAGTTTTGTTTTAGAATTTTTGGCAATTATAACAATCAAGTTTATTGATGTTTTATTCAAATTGACTCAAAATTACCAATATGTTAATTTATTTTTCAATATTTTTGTCCCTATTGCTGCAAAACTTTACTGGCAGTTAAAGGGTTAATAATTTATTGCAGGGGAAACTGAAAATCTTCAATATTAATCAAAGCGACCGATACTCGGTTGTTTAAGGCACCATGAGGTCTTTTTGTTTCGTTCGGCAGTTCATAAAATACTGCTCAAAAAAACCATTCTTCTACTATAGCAAACAATAGTCGAATGAGAACATAAAATAAATGGAAAATAAAATAACTGTTTCGGAATACCTCTCATAAAAATATAATATATTTATAAGGAAAAACATAATTGGTGATGATTAAATCGTATTGCCACTACAAGGGAAAAAATAGCGATCGTAACCTACTATAGAAATTAAATGTGACGGACAAATTTTAATACAAAAACATGAAAATGCAATATCAAAAAAGAGCTTTATAACGATGACATGGAAAATAATCACTGTTGATTTCGTTCACGGTCAAAAATGACTGGCACTTATTAATATGCACAGATTTAACGATAAAGTGTTTTATTGTGTCACATCGATGGACCCCTGCATTTTTCATTGTCTTCTTTTTACGAGCGAAATAATTATATTAGGTATTTAATGATCCAGAATGGAAGACTAGTTATAAATAATTGAGTTACGCTATTGAAATGAGTCAATGATGCTTCTGTAATAACAAATTTAGTCTCACAATTTTTAGCAATTTAATAATTTATAATATAAATTGAAAAAAAAAATGGTTAGATTCGAAAATTATGAATAATTGATTAATAATTTTCTATAGGCAATAATTAATAAATATCCAATTACCAATAATGGTATTATATTCAGGTAGCCGCGTACTGGTTAAATTTTCGTCTAAAACAGTAATGGTAGAACCTTCTTTACTAATGGTACTACATTATAATAATTCATTTTGAAACTGACGAACCACTTGACATATGATTAATTATTTTTTAAGATGCACCAGTTCTGTTACAACATCCTGGTTATTATAAATGTCTTTAAAAATTTACCAACTAAGAAAATTTAATTTAAAAATTAATTGTGATGGGTATAAATGAGTTAAAAAAAATTTTATATTTGTATAAGAAAATTTACATTTTCTCATATATAACAAGAAAAGAAAAAACATTAATCACACGAATATAAAGCACATTAGTCATTCGTGTTAGCTAGTTATTCTAGAATCATTTTTTTAGATGTAGGTCATACATTCGTATCCCAAGACACATTTTTATCAAAACTAAATCAAAAGATTTGATCATTTGTAATAATTCAATTACATCTATGAAAAGAAAGTAAGTTTTATTTGCCAAAAAAGGATTTATTCAAATTTCCTTATCCTGATGTAGTCCAACATATAAAAGAGGTGAAAATTTATAGGTACAGTGGTAGGATAAATTTTCTTTATTTAAATATTCTGTGTTTAAAAAAAATATTGGGATTTTTTTGAAACGCGCTACGCACATTACAGTGTACTTTGGATTTTATTTAAAAAAATAATGAAAAGAGTTTGCAATTCAAATTTTTGTATAGAATTTTATGAACAATTAAAATATTAAAGATATTTGAAAATAAAAAATGAACGTCCCCTAAATATAAAAAAAATCGGCTGTGTCACCCCAGAACTTTCCCGTCTCGGCTGTAAAGAATAGAATTATTTTAATTACAAAATACTAAGCAATTCATGAATTGTCGAATTGATATTTCAATGTTGATAATGATATAAGCGAGCGCATGAGCACAATGTATAGCAAATTGGGAATTTGGGAAAAAGTTTGATACAAATAATAAAGCGCCTTGTTTGTCTCCAAATCAAAAAAAAAGGGCAAAAAGCCTAAACTATAGGAGCTGCACCGGTTCTAGCTCCGTCCTTATGGAAAATAATATGGAAAAATCGCTAATGTCCATTCTGGCAATATTACGATAATTCAAGGTCACTCGTCATCGCTTAGAGATAACTCCGGCACGCGGTTTTGATAACATGGGCTCTGGTTTTCAGGTACATCAGCTCTGGTGTTCAGATACTTCAGCTCCGTCTGATCTAGTCTTCAGGTACGTCTGCTATTGGACCATATGGAGCTGAAGTACCTGAAGAACAGAGCTGATGTACCTGAAAACCAGAGCCGACGTTATCAAAACCGCGAGCCGGCGTTATCTCTAAGCGATGACGAATGACCTTGAATTAACGCAATTTTGCCAGAATAAACCTTACGAACTTTTCCATGTTATTTCCCATAAAGGGCCCCAATGGGGCTAGAACCGGTCCACTTCCTTTACTGCCTAAATGTGTATATTTTTCGGCGAAACCTATCTATTCACTAACTAGATTTAGGACCATTTGCATTCTTTCTCTGTGGTGTTCAATTTTCCCTGGATAATGATGACAATGTTATCTGCGTACCCAAGTACTTTTTGTTCATTCCTTTCTCGTCTGATTAACAGGTTTTCCATGCACTAAAAAGAGTAGGTTATATACTTTCTCTTAGCAGTCTAACCACCTGCAGCAGGTCTCATTGATTCATTTTCTTCTCGATGGACTTGGAATTGAGTTTAGAGATGTGTTGTTAAATGCTTCCTCGATATCCAGGAATACGGCCAACCAGATTCTTTGTACAGTTTCCATATTTTCTGTACGAGTTGGCGTAATGCTGTTTCTGTAGATTTACCTGTGTGGGCATACAGATCGTTGTGTAGATGTTGGTTTGCCAATACTGTATCCCTCTTATGTCTGTCCAATAGTTTTTTTGTCTCTTAAGCATAAACGGCATAAGACGGCGAATTAAAAAAAAATAAAGGAAATTTTTTACTCTACAACCTTGCACTAGAAAATCTTGCACCAAAGTGCATCGTTTGTTTTCAAAATTTGGAAAACCTACATGCACATTTTTTGCCCGACCTCTAGTGGGGCAACTATTAGAAATTGTGGAAAAAGTTTGATACAAAAATTGTAGTTAATTTTATGCTCTAAAAGCACTAAAGTGTATTGTTTGTCCTTAAAATTTAAAAAAGGCAAAACATCTTACATATGTATTCAATCAATGCAGGTCATGTACCAATTTAAACCAAAAACTAATGACCTAGCTATTCACCTATCTATTTTTCTTTAACCTCAGTACATGAAAAACAAATATGATTAAGAAGCGATAAATGTTTGGATTAATTTACGGCAGTCTACGTGCTGACAACGACCAATAATCGAAGGACCAAGTTAAATAGCTGGCAATACTGTGCAATTACTATTTTTAGTAACACATAAAAGTGTTTCAATCAATTAAATGGACTTGATTAAAAACAAGCAAATCAACGTGAAGTGTACCTAAGGGTTATTTTCTCATCCATTTATTTAGAATAAACATGAAACTATAAATTTGTCCATTATTTTGTACCACTGTAAAATACTTTAAAAATAATTACTTTCACTCATGTTAAAATACCATGTATTTTTTAACAGTGTTTGTTTTACCATCTCTATTGTAAGTTCTGTGACTTGACATTTAAGCGGAAGTGAGAACCATTTTTGTTTTCGCCTTAAAAAAGAAAAGAAGATGCGATTGAGCGGGAACACCATATACTTATAGCACCTCGGGCAGCATACGTCGCTCAATGTAAATTTTGTCTTAACCGAACACTCTTGTTTCAATGTGTGGTTTCTTGCTTCTTTGTCAAGTAAACAGTGTTAAAAGTTATCACAGTGTTTTCCTTTTTTTCAAACGAATGAATTGTGGTTACCATTACTAGACAAAATGAGTCCACTTTAATTTGATGCTTTCTCATGATTCTTGGTGTCATCGAAAGAAATATTAATAGGAAAAGAATCAACAACTCACCTTCACTGTATAAGTACATGACAGAGTGAAATCTCAGAAGATTCTATTTATTTAATTTAGTAAATAACAATTAACGGCCATGTCCATTGCGAAATGAAATTCTTTCATTCTACCTAATCGACTTATCGGTTCGAGAACTAAGAAGCTAAAATGCGACTGATCTATACAAGAAATGCTGAAACAGTGCCATAAATTGGCGCGGTCGTCGCGTAGCCGGATATAACAACAAGTATTCTGACAATAGCATATTTCTGATTGGCTAAAAATATGTGGAACGATTTAAAAGTCAATTTTAAGATAGGTAGTCCTCCAAACATAGTATTATTATTATTCTAAAATAGAGATTATTTTAGGTTTCAAGTATATTCTTGTAAAAGCATTGAATTCCCAATTTATATTATACTAATAATCCAATACTAAGATATTTCGCATCTTTTACTTTCCCGGTCCAATCAAAAGGAAGGTATAGTGATCGAGCAAAAAAAATTCGAGATATCGATGGAAGTATCGATTTTGAGGTCCCCCAAGAAGATTAAAACCATTTCCAGCGTATGGTCTGTCTGTGTATCTGTGTGTCTGTGTGTAGTCTTCCACGATAACTACCGAACCGTTTGACCAATCAAACTGAAATTTTGTATGAAGGGTCGGTGTGTGCCTGTAATGCGACCATTAGTATTTGCTTTAAATTGGTACAGTAAAAGGTCCTTTAGACCGAGATTGATTGAAGACAATTGAAAGATTTTTTATCTTTTTTTAATTTTATCGACAAACAATACACTTTAGTGCAAAATGTTCTAGTGCAAAGTTTTAGAGCATAAAATTTCCTACATTTTTTGCATTAAATTTTTTCCAGAATTTCCAATAATTGCGCCACTATAGGGTGCGCAAAAAATATGCATGTAGGTTTTCCACAGTTTTTCCAACTAAAGTGAAACAATGCACTTTAGTGGAAAATTTTCTAATGCAAATTCGTAGAGCATAGTTTCCCCATAGTTTCGCCGCTAGATGGCGAAAAATATACATATTTAGGCGTTTTCCATGTTTTTTGTTTTGAAGGCAAATAATGGGCTTTAGTGCAAAATATTCTAGTGCAAACTTGTAGAGCATAAAATTCCCTAATTCCCTACAACTTTTGTCTCGAACTTTTTCCCGAATTCCCAATAGTTTTCACCCATGATTTTATAAAATCCTAATTGTAGCAGTGTGCTATATAATGTGCGCATGCGCCAGCTCATGTCATTATCAACATAGAAATATTAATATTAATTCGCCTTGCTATTTAAAATTTGCTCGATAAATTAATGGAATGCTTAGTCTTTTGTAATTAAAATAATGACACAGCCGATTTTTTTCTAGGTATTCGGTTTAAAGTTACTAAAGAGTATATATACTCTCCTTTGTAAAATAAATGTACACTTAGTTAGATTTTATAAGCATTTACTATAATTAATATTAAATATGTAAATTTTGAAAAATCGTAATTGACCGCCAATACTATATCTAAGTAACAAACGACAAACGGACTTTTGGTTGAATGACAGAGCCTACTGGATGCATAAAGCCGCATCAGACCATTGTTGAAAGTAAAAGAACACAATTATTATTCATTTGTAAATGTCAGTGGTGCCCGATATTCAATATGGTGGGAGTCACCGGACCACACGACACGTTTGATAAATGATCGTTGATTCTTAGGACGAAGTTTCTGTTTTTGAACACTTTTGCGATGCGTTCTTGAATATTTTAAGACCTGTTTTTGTCGAACGTGCTTCCGCTTTACTTCTAATGCGACTTTGTAATTAACATAAGTGGGCATGCACGTACTCTATTTACGGAATCAAGAGTCATTCTAAGGGGGATAGTAAAAACTGACCTAAAGTAACGTTAGTTATGTTAACTGGTTCGTTATTAAGAAACTCAATTAAGGAAAATATATAGAGTGTTTCGAAATAAAATCCGGCGATAAGAGATAACAAAATAAGTTATATATAAACATATATTGAGTGTTATATTATTTTTATTCAAAATTTTATTTCGACATCTTTAGTTTACTTTTATACAGTATTTTTGATGTTATTATTCAAGATAATAATTTATTACTACAATAAACTTTGTTCAAATAGAAGACCATGGTTAATAGCAGACTAAACGTTGATCAATGTCTAATAAAAAAATTGGTATGTCACTCCAGAACTTTGCTAGCTCGGCTGTGAAGAATAGGATTATTTTAATTACAAAATACAAAATTTCTAAATGCGTTTTAGGGCGAAAAGGGCATCTGCATATCAAAATTGAGGTTCATTAAATATTTAAACAGTTTTGCTTAAAAAAAAGAAAAATCAATGTGGTACTTAAGGACCTTCTACTGCGCCAATTTAAACCAAAAACTAATACTTACATTCGAGGCACACACTTACACTTCATACCAAATTTTAGCTTTATTGGTCAAACGGTTCGGCAGCAAGATTAGCACAGACAGATATCACTCTGGAAATAGTCTCGATATTCTCAGTGAAATTTGTTACATTTCCGTAAAAAAAATACTTTATAATTCCAATTTACAAGAAATACCCACTTAGATTAAACGATACAAAAAACATGTAATTATACATCAATTAGCATCACAGCACTCCAGACTTCTTATTGCATACTCTGGGTAGAGGTCTAGCCGATTTTTTATTTATCGGTTAATCAGATTTTCTATAAAAAAAACATAATGATAAAGTTACTACAAAAAAAACATAATTATAAAGTTACTATAAAAAAAACCATAATGATAAAGTTATAAATTCAAGTTGTATCCGTGCAAATAGACACATGAAAGCTGAATATTTTGTTGTCTAATTAATTCTTTAATTCGAATTGGTGATTATTATTAATTTGAATTTTTTATTTTTTTTTATTGCACCAGATTTTCATATGAAAGGAATTAATGACTATCTTTTACGGATAAGCCTACTGAAAAAATATTTTTCTACAATTTTTCCTCACGACATATCTACCCCGTGACAAACGAGATAGTTTTCTTATATTCAATGGAAACCAGTCACTAATTTTATGTATTAAGAAAAAGGTCCAGAGTAAATAATGCAGACCAGTCACTATTTATATGCAACTATTTTCGTAGAATTTTAATAAATATTGGGAAATACTAAAAGTGCATTAGGGAAGAATTGTTTGGGAAAAAATTATCTGGGGAAGGATTGTCGTAAAGAAAAATTGCCTTGGGAAAGGATTGTCGTAAGGAACGATTGTCGTGAGGATGGATTGTCGTGGAGAAGGATTGTACGTGAAGAATTAACTGGGGAAAATCTTCTAAGGCGAAAGAGATGAGTGAAAAATCGATTATAAGAAAATATGCCATGGCTGCCAACCCCCCGCCCTAAAAAAAAGCGGTTGCTATTGAACCGCTACCGCCGCCGGCTTCATAAATTATTTTAAAGGACCGATACGGCGGTTCAATAGCAATTTTCTAAGCTCAAAAAATATGAGAAAAATAATTAAAACAAAAATGACAATCTTGAATGACAAGTGAAGTGACATTTGGTGAGTTGGAAACCAAAAGTAACTGGATTTCTCCCAAGAATTGCAACTTTCAGGCAATAGAAATCGCACCAAACCGATAAAGTTGTAATTGTGCAAAAGTCGATCATCTGGGCTTTAACTGCGCATGCCTTTGATCAAGACAAATTGCGTCTTGCATGGCGTTGCAGGTTGCATTGCTCCATGTCATGCGAGCTGTATATATGAGGAAAGATGAAGAGGTTGTAGCATAGCCTCAAAAATGACCAGATTTTACAATTCTCGATTTTTTTCATGGGGTTAGCTTAAACTTAAAGTTTAGTAAACCTCATGTGATTCCTTTATTTCTGTTAAGGAATAATTTTGAAGAGTACATTGGGAAAATATATAAATATGAAAAATTAATAATTTATTTTTATCCAACACGGAAATTCAATGAAATAAATATTACACAATAAAAATACAGGCTATAATTAAATATTATTCAAAAACGTACCATATTTGCAGATTATTAAAACAATAAAATATGTTTAGAAAGGTTCCCTTTAAAACACTCATAAAGGTGTTAAAATTATGCTGTAAACGCCATCTGCCAATTGCTATCTGCCTTGGTACAACATTCCTTTAACTCAATATTGCGCAGGTGTGTTTCGGGATGAGAATTTGATTTCTAATTTCTATGCGTCTAGGCCGCTGATGAGTCTTTAAGGGATGAAACAGCTGTCCAGTATACGGTCCTGGTGTATGGGAATCAAATTTTCAAATTTTCAAAACTTATAATTATTTTTAAAACTTATGAAAGAGATGAATAATATATCGATATGGACAACCCAATAGATAAGATGTCCTGTCAATCCGAGCTGGATTCATTCTATAATAAATTTTTGAGAAAAATACAAAAAAAACACTGTTTAAATAATTTAATGTTCCTGAAACTTTTGTACCTTTTCCTACCAATTATTCAGCAACTTAATGTTTTCGCCTAGATCTGAATGATTTTTTTGTCTTCTTCAGATTTTTTATATACTTCTACTACTTATTACTGTGATATTTCTTTAAATTCTTCTACCTCTATTTGTCTTAACGTATGTATCGATTCACTTTTAATAGTAATACCACTAGAGCTTCAATTTTCTGTTTTTAATTGAAGCTAGAGTGGTATTCGGTAAGAAAATTTCACACCGAAATATTGTTAAAAAAATTCTAGGATAATGACGGTTTTTTATTTTAAAAGTAAATGTCATTTTACTGTAAATATCAAAAAATTTCCAGTGTAATTTCATGCTCCTTACTCCAAGGAGGAGAAAAATTTCCGGAAATTTTTTTAGTTGCTATGGTAACGATACAAAATACAGACTTTTAATTGGTCAAAAATGTTAGATTTGAAATTTTCTTCTAAATTTAAAGGGTATTCAAAAGACTCACCTTTGTATAATAATAATTTTTATTAATGTTATTATTTGTAAAATTCAAAACTATACAAAATTTAAAAATACAATATTTCTTTTAACAAAATTCTTTGACAAAATATCCCAAAACTCTCTTCACAATCGTCAAAAATTAAAGTGCAAATTGACAAATATCATATCTTTTCTTTTTTACTTGATTAATTTTAATTTTAAATTGCCAAACAATAATTTAGTCAGGAATGATCATCTTACACAAGAAATTTTCTTATCAATATATTTTAACAGTGAAAAAATATAATACTAATAGTAACTATAATAATATAAAAAAATTAATTTTAAATAACACAACTTCGTGAAAAAAAACTTATTTCATGAGTGTATTTTTCCAATAAATTAAATAGCAGATTATTAGTCAAAATAATAATAATTTATAATAGAAGCAGATGTGTCAATTTTACCAATCCGACACTTTGGATGATTATTTCCATTGAAGATATCTACGAATAAAAAGCTGTATGCATATATTGCATTCACTACAACATCAAAGCTAAAACTTTCGAATAAAAAAATCAACGCGGCGGAATAAAAAACTGTCAGTTCGTATTCGTTTTTTATCGTCGAGAATTTTTAATAATTAATCATCCTGCCCATATTAAATTTCCTAGGATATCTTTTTTTCGGTTCTTCTTGTATAACGAATTGCAAAATGATGCATAGTTTACAATTTTTTGAACAACAAAGAGACTCAAAGGAATTTCTAATGAAGCGTAAAAATTGTATAAATAGATTCTATTGGACGAGGGTACGAACTCGAAGAGGGTGGGTCAAAAATAGTTCGGGCTTTCTAATGGCTATAGATGCATTCTTTTCACCCAAATTGGATTTTTCATATGAAGATGGCTGAAGATTGGTTCGAGGGTTAGTTGATTCTCGTAATAATGAGAATGTTTCATATTAGACTACAGAGTAGGACTGAGCTAAATAAAAATTTTTTGTTAGATCAAACCGAGAACAGCTCAATTTCTATTATTTTCGGTTTTATAAAATTATTTTTATTCTAATTTTATTTGTAATCACGAAATTTCCTGTATTATGGACCCATAGTTTCTCAAGGAACAATCCGAAATCCAATGAAAATCACCACTCAAAATAAATTGTCAATTTCCAAATTCCCACGCAACTAGCGGAAGACCCAAACATGCACAACTTCAATCATCAGCAAAAAACCATCGGAAGCAATCAATTACTTCCTCTCCGGGTCCGCGATTGTCGACAAACAATTTAATTAGACTAAAACAAATATCTTATTGAGAAAACGTATTGCCACGTCATCGAATCGAAGAATCCCTTTTATTCGAGAGAGTTCATCGCTGGATCACTCTCGAGATGTTGCAGTTTTGTCGACGTTGCCGGCTGCTTCGCGATTTATTCCCACAAGTACGAAATATAACAAATAATAGATATTGATAATACAATAATTAAAATTATTCAATTTACAGCAGGTTATTGTTTTCTTTCTTCGTACTCTGAGCTGGTTCGTGTCTTGAAAAAAAAAACAAATTTTAATAATAGTCAGATTTGACTGACATTTGTGATAATCATGAAGCTGATGACAATGATGATGATAATCTTAAAAATTGCTTCATTCGTATTTTATTTTGATAAACTTAATGAGAAAATTGACCAATCAAAAATGCTCAAGCATAGGGAAAGAAAATAGTTATAGTAACGAAACTGTTCAGAGCACAATTAACTTCTCACCCCCAACAATACTTTCCCTATAGATCCACTAATAGAATGAAATGTACAACAGCAAACTAATTAGGACGGGAGAAAACATTTAACGAATACACAATACCACAACCAGGAGATAATAATTTGAATTACTTCAAAACAGACAGCGCAACAAACTAAATAACAATTCAAAAATATAAAGACACAACAACAAAAAGATATGCCATTAACAAACTAAAGAAATTGCAAGGAAAGTGGTAAACGAAGTTACTTTTTCCGTAATAATTAACATATACATAAATTAATTTACGCACGGCACTGGAATAGAGTTAACTTAAAATTATGGAAGAATTTTCTAATATAAGGCCAGTCGTATCAGTAGAACTTCCGCCCGGTAGATGGAGGCACTGTAACAGACCCAATTGGAGGAGTGGCAGTAGCAGCTCCTCGACCTTTAGAAATAGGTCAAACTGAAGGGCGCGAAACCAATTTCCAAGTTGTCCATACCAGAACCGTCAATCCGACCACACCATGCAAGCCTGGAAAACCGTCCGACACGGTGGTGCACACTTCTTCCTCCGATTTGATATTAATAAAAGATTATTTTTTATTTAATGATTTTTATTTGTGATACCAGTAGAAGCTGAATAAACAAGTACTTAACCCAGTCGATACCATAACGACCTCTGGAATATTTTCTTTCTCAACTGGAGCTGCCCGGTGCAAGTAGCCTTCACACTATAAACGGTAGGTGGTGCCCGAGGCAATCCGAGACCTGTACTAAGGCGTCAAACTACGCTTGATGATGCAAAGAGCGTTACAATGGCTTCAGAATCTAGTCGGATGAAAAAGAGTCCAGAAATTCGCAAAACCATCATAGACGTGATAATTAACATAGATACAATTAACGAAAGCAAGAATAAAACCAGAATTAATGCTTCTCCCAACAAGAGTCAATAAATACAAAGGGAAAACACCTCCAAAGAACATTGCTTAAAATTTTGAATAACACAGGTTGCCATCTAGTAGTCATCATGACAAAAGATAAGCATGGGCACAAACCTTATTCTACACAAAACCTTTCTAGATTGAATAAAAAGCGAAGCCGCCTGCATGGTGTTTTGTGGTCCTGCCAAAGAACGAACTTTTTTGGTGCTCTTTGTTTACAGTTACTGTGAAAAGGTGAACCTATGACGTTATAATATGAGGTATCTCATATTAGGAACCTTTCAGTTCAAAATTCCAGTTACGTATTTTAAAGTTTTTTTAATTAGATGCCTAAACAAGAAACAAAAAGTAATTAGTGGGACAAAGAGGGAATGGTTAGGGCAGTTCAAGCAGTTAAGCAGTTAAAAACTCTTAAAAAGTATGTAGAAGATTTTCAATTTGGGTAAAAAACCAGATTTGACTGGTGAATTGGAACAAATGCTGGAGGAATATTGCCTGGAGATGGAAAAAAAATATTACGGATTGAGAAGACAAGATCTTAAATGCATGGCATTCTATTTAGCCATTCGCAATGAAGTTCGACGTCCGTTTAGTGGAAAACAAGAAGTGTAGGAAAGAAGTTAGGGGGTTTTTTTGGCCAGACATCCTAAACTATCCGTGAATACTCTACAAGCAATATCTACAGCAAGAGTAAAAGGATTTAAAGCTGAAAATGTTACAGATTTCTTTAACCACTCTAAAAAGGTACTAGAAAAAATTAATTATTTACCACACAGACTATTTAATGTGGACGAAACTAGAATAATAGTTGTACAACACCAACAAAGTATAGTGATGGGTTTAAAAGGGAAAACCAAGTTTGAGCCTTATCGTCGCTGGAAAATTACTTACAGCTGTCACATGTATAAATGCTGCTGGGACATATGTCCCTCCTCAAAAATATGTCTAAACACATGATGGAATGTGCACATATTGGGCCTATTTGTCATCTATCAGGGTAGATACAAATCCATATTTTTAGGCAGTGGTTTGCGCACTTTATCAACTTTCATCAACGAAAGATGCTCCTGTTTTGTTAGTATTGGATGGCCACTTCTCACATACTGGAAATATTGACATAATAGATATGGCCAGGCAAAACTATGTATCTGTGGTCTGCTCATAAACTCATACAATGCAGCCACTTGATGTAGGGTTCATGGCACTTTTAAAAACATCCTACACGCAGGAAATCGAAACCTTTCTCAGAAACAATCCTGGAAAATTATTTGCGACTAATAATATTTGTTTATTATTTGGACGAGCTTAAAACACTTTCTATGGATGTGTATAAACGCATTTCGAAGAAACAAGTTTGTTTCCCTGGAACAAAAACATTTTGAAAGAATTATAGAACAGGAATAATACCAAATTTGAGGTAAATGAATTAATAAATAAGGAAGCAACTGTCGCCTCTAATTTATTTCCTACTGAGCCACTGGTAGTATCTCTCCCAAGATATTCAGCCAATACCATCATCTTCGGGAACTTCCAAATTCCATATCCGGTAGAAGAAAAGGTTCAGCAAATGTTATTACGTCAACCCCAAATGAAGCCCCTTTAGAAGAAGCTATAGGAAATAAGAATAAAAAAGGAATCAGAAATTGAATACGATAAATCTAGCGAAGAAGATAACAATGACGCAGGGTGTCACTTTTATCATGGACAAGATCCACAGGAAAAAAAGGGGCTCAGTGATTTTGCTGGGCTCATGACAATTGTGGTGAGGTCGAGGGTAAATCATTCATTTGTTCTTTTTGTGAGAAAAATGATAAAGGCAAAGAAGGCAATTAGATAAATAAGGCAATTCCTTCTTTGTAATAAAACATTCTTAAATAAAAACATGTTTTTTTATTAGTTCCTAATCTGAGACCGTCTCATAGTAAGAATCCTTACTGTCTTATATTGGGAACACCAAAATCGAAAATGTAGAAATTGCAATTTTACCTTCCCGGTCTCATCAAAGGGAAAGTATAGTGATCGAGCAAAAAAAAATCGAGATATCGATGGAAATTTCCAGAATATGGTCTGTCTGTGTGTCTATGTGTCTGTTTGTCTATGTGTCTGTGTGTAATCTTCCACGATAACTGCCGAACCGTTTGACCAATCAAGCTGAAATTTGGTATGAAGGCTCGATGTGTGCCTGGAATGCGACCATTATTTTTTGGTTTAAATTGGTACAGTAGAAGGTCCTCAAGACCGACATTGATTGAACATATATGAAAGATTTTTTGTCTTTTTTTTTTACATTTAAGGACAAACAATACACTTGTGTGCAAGTGCAAAATATTCTAGTGCAAAGTTTTAGAGCATTAAATTTCCTACCATTTTTGTATCTTTTTCCAGAATTTCCATTAGTTGAGCCACTAGAAGGCGCGCAAGAAATATGCATGTAGATTTTCTGCAGTTTTTCCAAATTCTGAGGACAAACAATGCACTTTAGTGGAAAATTTTCTAATGCAAAGTTGTAGAGCACCAAATTTCCTTATCTTTTATATTTAACTTTTTTTCTGATTCCCCATAGTTTCGCCGTTAGAGAATGAAAAAAATACATATTTAGGCTTTTTCCATTTTTTTTATTTTGAAGGACTTTAGTGCAAAATGTTCTAGTGCAAACTTGTAGAGCATTAAATTCGCTACAACTTTTGTATTGAACTTTTTCCAGAATTCTCAATAATTTTCGTCCATGATTTTAGGAGGTCCTAATTGTAGCAATGTGCCATATAACATGCGCATTCGACCGATTATGTCATTATCAACATATAAATATCAATTGGGTAGATGTATTCACCGTCGGCTTGCTATTTAAAATTTGTTCCATAAATTAATGGAATGCTTAGTCTTTTGTAATTAAAATAATCTAATTCTCTGTAGCCGAGCCGGGAAAGTTCTGAGGTGACACAGCCGATTTTTTAACTTATTGAAAGATTGTCAAAATGTAAATTTTTTAAAAAATATTTCTGCTACGTGAAATGATTTAACAATACTAATGGCAAATACTACTTAATACGGCAATATAACCAAATGGTATCTCATATTAGGCAACTTTCATCTTCGCCTCTACATTTTCACTAAATATCTAGTGGCAAACTCAGTTAGCAACAATATTCATTTTCAAATTCTAGCTTCATTTCTGTCTTTCCCGTAAAAATCGAGAAACAAATTTATTGTTAAATAAGGCACTAATAACGTATCTTGATCTCAACGTGATTAGAAATCAGCTGATCTAGATAATACAATAAAAATGAAGCTTATCTTACAACCATTATACCGAAATAGAAAAAATAGCATCTTTAAGAGGTGACCGAATTCATGTCTAAAAATCTGAAGAATTTAACATCTATGCTCTGCGGAACGTGCCTATTAATTATATATACATAAAAAGTGAATTAAAAATCAGCCTAAGGTTTACACAATTTAATAATTTATACTAATGTTTATGGTGAAATAATAGGTGAGGTTAGATCGAGAATTATAATTATAATTCTGTGCCGGTATAAAATCTTAAGTATGTGCCTGTATGCCCTATATCAGTTCAAGCTGTTTATGCAATTGTCGATTGCTGGTGCCTTGGAAAAGTCGTTACGTTTATGAACAAATAAATATTTATGACGTGCTTATGAATTTTCAATATTTTACTAACCGGTAATTTTATTGGTTTTTTTCCATAATCAACAAAAGATGTAAACTTGATGAAAATAAAAGCTCTAAGCAGGTATATTTGCTAATTTTTTGGTTAAATCTAATCTAATTATTAATTAAATTCTAAATTTTCTAATTTTTTGGTAATGAATATAATCGGATATTTTTTTAAATCTGACAACAGCGTCGTTCGTAGAGATGTTGCAATTTTCTGAAAGCTCCCCAGAGTTCTTCTTGACGAGAGAGAGAAAAAGAGAGACGGGCCAAGCCGAAAGGAAAGAGAAGAAGGGGGGACCGCGCTGTTCTCAGCCGTCACTCACTCTCCCAAACTTACCCATGATTAATGATCGCTTAGCGGCGCACAGCTTCAAACAACAAACTTTTCCCAGAGAAAAAATATTGTATATAAGAAACGAACCTTCGAAAAGAGTCTTTCTGTATCTACCCTTCAAGATTTCGTTCCGTTTTGCCCTCGAGCAAAGCTGCCGCCGACTAGAGCATAGCCTCAATGAAGGCTCATCACTTTTATATATATTTTTTTATATTGGAAAAATAAAAAATCTCAATTTAATATTTCATTTTCAAAAAATACTTATTACAAATACTATTTAAAATCCGGCATTTTTATTGATTGTAAAAATTACAAATTCAGATTAAATATTGGAAAAACAAATTTTATATATTTATATTTATATTATGTGGTAACTAAAGTGTAATTATCAATATTATCCATTTCTGTAAAATTTCCTTTTTGCTTCATTATTTCCTTGATAGACAATATTTTTAAAAAAATGTTCATTTTGATGTCTTAATTAATACCCTACATGACATTTCAATAATGTATTTACTCCAATATTTATTTTACCAATATAGTTCTTACTTTTTATCCTCACTTAGAACAGTTTAAAATTCTAAAAATAATGCCAACCTAAATTTGCTTCTTAGTCCAGGTAACGAAAATGTATAGAGGGAAATGTTGGGAATTCTATTTTTGACTTCGTAACTTTGTTTGGACTGGTTAGGAGGTAAACATATCAAAAGTCCACGCCTGTAGCCCTTGAGCTGGGGGAGAGTGGAGTTTGAAGGTCCCATTTTTCGGTTTTCCGCTTATATCTCGGAAACTATGCGTCCTAGCGACATCAAAATTCAATACAAAATGAAACTTGATTAAATTTTCCACATTCGAGATAGTCGTCTTGAGTCGTATTTCCTGTGGAGGAAAAGGAAAAGGCCACTCAATACTGAAGAAATAAAAGTACGGGGTCTGATTACTGAGGTTATGGCATGGGCGGCCGTAACATATTTTCTCTTGGTTTCTTGAATTTGCTTTATTTTGTTCATCATCAAGATTTCTTGAAAAGTGAATAAGGATTCTGAAGATCATTTGCATCTTTAAAGAAGTCATCGGTTGGGGGTATTTCTTGTTATTCTAAACTTTACCCTTCGTCACTTTCCTTGTTCTTTTTTTCTTCATACCAAGCATCGCGTAGGATTTGTTTGCCGGTATCCATAAAACATAGCACTGGAATATCTATTCTGTTAGAACCTTCAGAAACTGTCAAACGAGACCGATACTTGGCTTGAAGATGTGCTTTTATAGTTTTCCATACAGGTTTCCGTCCATTAAGAGCAACTAGAATTTCAGTCTGTGAGCACTGACAGTCTGTACTATTATCAATATTATCCATTGCTTTTGCTACATACTCGGATGAGGATCTTCCTGATGTGTCATGAGCATATAAGGGCATGATGAATTTCAAATGACAGTTATTATGATAAACATCCTCTTCTACAACGAGGTCATTAACACCGGTAAGACGAAGAATCACTTATTCACCCCAACTATCATTCCTTACGGTGGCTGCAGACACACATACTTTATGGAAATCAAGAGTGTGGACTGGATGAACCTTCCTTCTTCTGTCTTGACTCTTCCTACTTTCATGTTGAGGAAGGAAACAATTCTTCTTGAAATCGAACTTTGGTAATGCAGATCGTAGCACCGATGTTTCAGGCTGAGCAGATCTTGATGCCTCTTGTTTCTTGAATGCTGTGATCGAATCGCTTCTTGTGTCACATTGGCTAATTGGCTGATTATGCCATCACCCCCCTCTTTACTGGCTTTTTTAAGCAAAACTATCCCTTTTTCACTCACTTTAGAATCATCAGGTCTCGATCCAGTCACCTCCTCATCACAAACAAAATACTTGCTGCTCATTTTGACGAAATCCTCTTTTTGCAACATCCTACTAAAACAAACTATGACAAAAATAGACAAATGAGTGCCCAATTATGTTATAACTAGCAGTAAAGTACAAAAACAATTTATTACCCTATGGCCGTCATTTATTTTTTGGATGCATCGTTAAAGAGTTGTCCGGCCAAAAAGAAGCAAAAAAATCGGTTGTGTCGCCCCAAAATTTTCCCGTCGAGTATCCACGAATACTTTTTCAGATATTTAATGTTAAAGTTTCAACTTTTGACATTTTTTATTTTTGACAGGTGACAGTTGGAGAATAATTTTGACTGTTCTGAATAGAGTTTTTCAAGGGCTTTCAAACGACAATTTGCATGTCCAATTCCGTGACATATTGCATCTGTCATTTTTTGATAGTGTTACTTCCGTTTGACAGATGTCGTACAAAAACTAATGGGTTCTTCCGACAGATAACCCAAACAAATATACCAGATTTCAGCTCAATCAGATTAATACTTCTTCAGATATTTAATGCTGAAGTTTCAAATTTTGACATTTTTTTATTTTTGACAGATGACAGTTGGATAAATAATTTTGAGTGTTCTGAATAGAGTTTTTGTAGAGCTTTCAGATGACATATTGCATGTCCAATTCCGTGACATATTTCATCTGTCATTTTTTAATAGTTTTACTTCCGTTTGACAGATGTCGTACAAAAACTAATGGGTTCTTCCGACGGGTAACCCAAACACGTATACCAAATTTCAGATCAATCAGATTAAACGTGTGGCCGCTATCATGGAAGAATACACACACACAGACCGATAGACAGAATTCCATCTCAGGGGACCCGAAAATGGATATTTCCGTTTTTATCTCGAATTTTTTTTTTAGCTGGTTCACAATACTTTCCCTTCTAGGAGGTGGGTCGGGAAAGTAAAATGTGAGGCAAAAATGATTTTTTCGAAAATTACAGACATAAAAGAGAAGATATCTCGAAAACTATACACGATATCGAAAAATTTGACTGAATAAAACTTGTAGCAAATCAGTTTTCATTTTGTATAAAACGATCGTGTCGCTAGGAGGCATAGTTTCCGATATATAAGCGAAAAATCGAAAAATAGGCCCTCAGCTCAATAGAGCTACGGGCGGGGACTTTTGATATGTTCACCTCCTAACTAGTCCAAACAGAGTTACGAAGTCAAAAATTGTGACCCCAACATTTAACTTTTTTTGAGCATTCGTTGCCTGGACTATCAGTGCATAAAATAACATGTTCCAATGAAATTAATAAACTTAAAATCACATTTTCAGGATTAAAAATCTCTAAATTTTCCCGGGCGAGGCATTTCATACCCCCAGACCCCGTTAGGCCCCCTTGTGCCACCCAGTGGAAATCCCTTATAATATGCACTGCCTCGACATTATTTTTTTAACCTGAGACACCCGGTATAAAATCATAAGACATATTCTTAATAAAAATTAAAGAGATCAAAATTTGTTTCGTCAATATTTATTTCTCCATCCGGAATACCAACTGCTAATTTTATTAATAAACATTTTCTAGTATTAAAAAACTGAAATGGTTTAAATTTTTATACTGAAAAGAGCTTCTGTAAGTAATTCACACCATTACTACGTCGATATAATCATGAAAGTAGTATAATGCCCGTATTTATAGTCGGTGCTCAAGTCCGTAACGATGCTTAAGGTCGAGTCTGCGTATGCTTGAGCCATGGCAGACTCGACCTCAAGCATCGGCAGCGTCTTGAGTACCGACTATAAATACGTTCATAAGATAAAATTAATACAATATTTATTGTAATTTTCTAAAGGCGGGGATTTTTTGCTAGCTAAGAATATTTTGACTCTAAAATAAAAATAATTTTTATTTTAAGTTAAATAATATTTTTAAATGCTTTTCTATTATACATCCATTAACAAGAAATCAATAATTATAAAATTAATTTAGAACAAAAAATTAAAAAATTAAATTTTGATTTTTTTTCAAACTAATATAAATAATTATTAACTTGAAATGCTTTCAAGAATTGTTTATAGAAAAATTTTCTGAAATTTATGACTGCAACCTCAAAACCCTTATTATGTCCACTAACGTTGACGACTTATTTTTTTTTATGAAAAAAAATATTCTACATAATAAATTCTGCGTGTTCCAAAACCTAATTTGAAATAATCAAATTTTAACATTTATCATTAATATACGAAGTTCGTACTTACTCCAGTTTTATGTGGACACACTGTTTATCTATGTTGTTTTTGTTGCAAAATACGTTATAATTTTACTATTCAATTTAATTTGCCCATCAGCAACCCAAAATTCTAATGATTTTTTTTTACCTAAAGGGTATAAGACTTACCTCAGACAAAACCTTACGTGCGATTCAGTCGGGACTATTCCGAGATTTTCGTGTCACTTTTGAATCTTTAGGCCCGACAATCATTAATCTTCCGACCCCGAAGAATAGTTACCGACGAGACGGTTGCTTATCTCGAAACCCCCTTACTTACGGTAGATCCAACAAGCTGGCTCTTTAATGCACTTAATTAATAAAAAAGATATGTTGGACCTCACGTCTGCAACTTCTTATTTGACACCATTAGCACGCCGAGCAATTATTTATCCACTGCTCTAGGTGAAAAATACTCTGACTGGTTGGTTGGTTGGATCGACAATGAGACTGTTAAGTGAATTAAAGACAAGAATAATTTTCACTTGTCCTAGCTTGGAAATGATTGACATTAAAAATCTAAATATAAATCAATTATAAATTTTTTTATTATAAGATTTTCGTTTGATTAATATTTGGGCCAATTCAAAATTGGCTTTCTGTGAATTTGCTCTAATTTGTCATATATTGTAGAACACGCGATGCTGATCAAATATCTCCATTGCGCTAATGCTCTAAATTCAATATTTTAGATTATACAGGGTGCTAAAGTTATCTTTTCCGATATTTCAGATGACCATTGTGAAGATAATTTTTCGAATATACAAACAGAATCAACTATGCATTGATTATTCATGTAGCAGATACAAATTCACTATGGAGTATAATTATTCCTGCTTACACCTACGGTATACAGGGTGAGTCCAAATATAGCAGGGTTTCAGTGATTTCCAAAAAATTGAGCAAAGGCATTTTATTCATTTACGGATATTTTCCAGAATACCAATATCAATTCCGATTGATAATATTGGCATATAAGATGTTTCTCATGAAATAGCACCCGTCCTGCTTATAAATATATCCAAATGCCTGAAATTCCAGATAATTCTGGGATGAAAGTTCACTTTGCAGATACATAATATATGATTTCCATAAAGTAGTTATGCATGAGATTGATTTTATTGCTGTCGTAAACGTTCTATTTAATACAAATCTTCTGAAAAATTTTGAACATCTTGTATATAATATGTCAGTCTGATTCGTGAGACGCCAGCATCATCAATCCTGCAAAATATCTTTAAATTAATGAGATTCCGCCGCTCATTTTTTTGGAAATCATTGAAATGATTTTTAATAAATTTTTTTTTTCTTAAAAAAATTTTATTAATGTTTATAATCGTTTTTTTCATATTTGCATAATTTAAATAATTATTTAAGAAATAGATTTGTCTTTAAAAGTCATTATTGATGGCTCATTATACAATTTAAAAAAAAATTTTTTTTCATTAATAATTTCATTATTTATTTAGTTCACAATTTGTTATAAACAATATTTGAGTGTCACAATAATTTATTTCTAATACTAACAAATACAAAAACAACCATATGCAACAAAGTTGGAAAAAAAAAATTTTCTGTATTTTTTATTGGATTTTCAAAAAAAATATAAATTTTTTTTTTGCCACATTGTTCCATATGGTTGTTTTTGTAATTTTTAGTAATATTAGAAAAAAATTATTGTGGCAGTCAAACATTGTTTATAACAAATTGTTAACTAAAAAAACAATGAAATTATTATTGAAAAAAATAATTTTTTTTTTAATTGTATTATGAGCCATCAATAATGATTTTTAAAGGCAAAATTATTTCTTAATTAATTATTTAAATAATGCAAATTTGAAAAAAAAACGATTATAAACATACGGAAATTTTTTTTAAGAATTTTTTTTTTTTTAATTCATCATTGACCCTAAACAATAGAATGGTAAAAAAAATTTTTTCAAAAATATTAAAGTAAACTATTTGTTTATTTACAATTTATAAACAAATAGCGTTAAAAAATCTTACCCAGAATAATATAATCCTTATTTCTAATATAATAAACAGCTATACCAAAATAGCGTCATATTATTGAGTACTATCATAGAAAATACTCAGAACGAAAAAAAAGAGGCGAAAAAATTTTTAAGGTGGTTATTTAAACAATTATCCAGCTTTCAATGAAGACAAAGGCATGAAAAATATAGTTAATTAATAATAGGCCAGCTTTTTGAAAAATGCATTTCAAAATTTTTTTCCGACGGGACTTTATTTTTTCAAGTGTTGAAATGATACCATAATTTTTTTAAATTTTTAAATCAATATTTGGTGCTTTAAAAAAATTATTTTAGATGTGGTAGTCACTATAGAGGCGGTGTACTCATCCCGAAACGGTCGCGCGGAACCCTATTTTCAACAACAAATTAAAGTTATAAATATTAGAGCTATAGATTCGGGAATTCGAAGTTTTTTTTTGGAAATTTCCTCCTCTTTAAGGATCTTTTTTGCAATTCCCCCTATCTTGTATAGTTTTTAAGTTATCATTAAAAACTAAAATAGCTTTTTTCTTTTTCGTTTTTTGTTAATAACAATTACAATTTTTATTTGCAAGAAAAAATCGACAATACACATTTCTCAGAATTACAATCCGCATCGAAGCCAGCGCTCATATTTTTTCTACCCTTCTAACTATTTTTCGCAGAAAACTCACTTCTTGACTAGACTAATTTGGTTTATTTTAATTTTTAGTATATGCACAATAATGTGAAATTCACATTAAAAATTAGTTTTATTTGAATTTCTTGCTTTCTTAAATTTTAAATTATGTTTACTTCCATGAAGAAGATCAGACATAACTCTTTTTTGCTGGTTTTCTTTTTTTTGTATATGTTTCATGCAGTTTTAAACTACGTACCTACTGTAGTTGATATAAGCGATTTTTTTGTACTCAGAGCTTCAAAAAATACCTTATTAAACAAATCCTAATAGAAACTTTTAAATAATATTTAAAAAACAACTATACCTTTTTTTTATTACAAATCTGGGCGGATGAATTTTTTTTTTGTAAAGTGTTAAGAACAAACTGGCATATTTTCGGTAACGGCCTTTCCCATTTTTAATTTATTTATACAAGCCTTTATTTGCAGTATTTTTTCCATTATTCGAAGAGTATTTTCAATTCTAATAGTTCTCAGTGAGGGAAAGTTATGAAATGATAAATTGGGATTATTCACTTTTGTACTATGTCAACCATTTACACACCAATTTCTATTGTTTTTAGCCATTGTGTAGTCAAATATTATTGAAATAACTTAATTAAAATACAATTTATAAGATAATCAGAGAAATCAGAGAAATCCAACTTTTTAAAAACGACAAAATAAATTTATCACATTCAAACCACCAAAAACCGTATATTGGCCATGTTAAACAAAGTTTGTTTTACCTACTCCTTTGAAGGGTGCAATTTTTTTCCGCCAGAGGGCATATTCGAATACTACTTTCACCAATGATATGTATCGGTTGAAATTGACTTTTCCTAAAATTTTGAGGTTAAAAGCATATACTTTGCTATTTTTCGACCGATCGACTTCAAATTTGAAACCAGCAACAAACATTCCTAGCATTGAATCGATGTATCCAAATTTTGAGTTTAAAAACGAAAATTTTGCCATTTTATAAATTTTAATATGCTAACCATTTTTTCGAAGAGACACCACGCTTAAAATTATACAATTCGTGGATACTCGTAGGGAAAGTTTTGGGGTGACACAAGTGATTTTTTTTTCCAGGTTGTACGAAGTGAAATGGTGTGGATTTTTTTAATTATTTTGTTATGTACATTATCCTTTGACAGTATTATTGATAAAAGTGCACGTTTTGACAAACTTTTAAATTTTAAAATAAAAACGTCATTTTTAATTGTTATGTTTTTCTAACATTCTTTTTAATGAATATATAAAATATATACTTTTGGTGTGTTTATATAGCTACTGAAATATTAAGTCCAAAAGGTTATCCATATTCTCTAATGTGGTCAACCGATGAGGTAATAAAACTCGACTGAAAGTACCACAATTAATTTATTAAATTATTTTAAATAACCGCTCTGTACCAATTTTATAAATTTTTCGTTTATTCAATTTTAATCTTGTGTCAATTATGACCAACCAATTTAATTTCATTTTATCAAAACCCCCCATGAATACATTGGCCTGATGATGGCGAAATTTCGCGGAAACTAGTCGCCCTTTCAACTTTAAAAAACTTTAATAAATTAATTATTAAATAATGAAATATTCGCTGTAATTATTTGTTAGATATAAAAAAACATTCTGAACACTACTATAACTTAGTAAATTAACAACAAAAAGCGTTAAAATTCTCAGCAGGATCTTTAAAATACCGAAACGTATAGAAATAAAGTCGAAATACTGTCCATGATTAATGATCCCAAACTTATTACTGTCACAAATTACATATGTATTTTATCGTAGTGTCTATCTTGTTTATTTTTTTTATAAAAAAAATTTACACGGGCGATGATACAGTGGATAATGAATTACAGTTGAATTTCTTTGTCTGCTAAAAACCTGTTATTAATCATTTTGCAAAGCACAAAAATTATATACATTTTTTTACTTTTGATAAATAAAACTATATAAATATATCCTAATAGACCATAGTATACCGAAAACCATTAGACCGAAGGCTTTTTTCGCTGAATTTTCCCAATAGACCGACCTACCAGTGGACCGAACAGCAATAGAATAATCAACGATCCCATTGTTTTCGTCTAATGAGAGAATGTGTTCGGTCTATTTGAACTGTCTAATAGTTTTCGGTCTAGAATTGGTAGTCAGCCGTAGACCACGTATTTGTTAGTAAAATGGTTCTAAAAAAAATACAAATACGAATACTTTAATAAGAGTTCAAAATATATTTGAATTATGAATACATTATAATGAAATCATTTTGTAATGAGTTATAGAAGTTAATTTATTATTATTAGTATTATTATTATAAATAAGTTTTATATTATTGGGTACATATGTAAAAATTCAAATTCTGGGATAATCAACAATTTTTGATATCGAAAGGTCTTATGAAATTTAATAGATATAAAATTTTTATTATATTTGAAAAAGTAATAATTTAAGATTTAAATATGAAAATTAAAAACATTCAGTAAAAAAGATGTTTGATAAGATTGAAAAATCAAGTAATGATTTTTGTTGGGAGTTTTTGAAAGATAATAGAAAGTCGAAATGAATTAGAGACAAAAAAATAATAAGAAAAGTCATAATTTTAATATACAGATTTTAAATATGGTATTTTTAATAAAAAAACCTGTAATATGTAAAAGTTATATATTTCCAAGTAATAAAAACAAAAAAAAGATACAATCTATAAAAAGAAAAGTTTTTTTTTATATAAAATAAAAAGAAAGGTTACAATTTATAAAAAAAAACAACTTGGTGGAAGAAAAATGGGTATTGGAAAAATCTAAATGGTATATTCTATGGAATTCTAATGAAAAAGAAGAGCAGCATTATGTAAGAATATAAAAAAAATATTTTAAGCAGTTAAAATGATCATAGACGAAAGGGTAAAATAAGGAGAAGAGGAACTTGGCAGGAAACTTAAATTTCAAAATTTTTATTAATTATCATGCAATTTTTTTTTGTACAAACTTATGATTTTTTTGTTATATAGAACCAACTCCCAATAGAGATAGAGTATCAAAAATTTATAATGTTAAATGCGCATATCATTATAATATCTAATCAATTTACTAGTTTCAAATTGGACTGAAAAATATATTTGCTTTAAGACACCAAAAGAATAAATTTTATTTTAGAACAATATTTATTTACTAATAAATTGACACAAAATAAATAGGTTATAAATGGTTTAGAACTAGAGACCAAACAATATTTTTTTCTTCTTATTTTAAACAAGGCAACAGTCAATTAGGCTAAACTGACATTGCAAGATCAGCGTTTCGACAATGGAAGCATAGAAATAAATTAATTAAATCAAAATGATTTTAGATTTATACCTGTTAACAACTATTATAAATTTTGTGAAAAACTTAAAATGGTTTAAGTAGATGGCGCTGTTTTTATTATAAATCCTATAGACAAAGTTTCATCTTGAAGTTGTTATTTAATACAGAGTGATTCTTTTAGAGGGCTAATTAGAGGTTTCAAGAGAAGTAGGCGGAATTAAAATCTGAAAATTTGGAATATGAAGTTTTCGGGGATGCCCAATCGATCTAAAAAGTTAAGATAGGGTCAAGTATTTAATACATAATGAAAATCCAATTAGTTGATTTTTATTTAGAACTAACTTGGATGACAAAATAATTAAATATAATACTTTTCATTGCTATTTATAAAAATTTACAATTTATCTACAATATAATTTACAACTACTTAAAAATATTAAATTTTTAGTAAATATTTTTGGAGTGGATATCTTGTAATGGATGCCACTAACAATTCACTAATTAGCTACAGACCTTCAAATTCCTAATGGAACTTGGTACGTGATATCACTAGTATGTTCACTATTTCTTCCTATGTACTTATTATCTATTTTGTGAAGGGTTGGTGCAATCCCAGAGTTTAATTCCTTTTATCCAGATATGTTTTAAATAGTATTTATATACTAAGAGTTTATATTTGAGATATTCTGTTAAGTAATCATTGTTTTATGTTCAACGATAATTATTTGAATATATAAAGCCAGGCAACATTCCAAATACGGCGAAACCCTTCCAGTTAACTAGAGGAGGTGTGTAGTTAAGGAACTACATAATAGATGTGAAAATATGATATAGCAGCATGAAATTAAAATGGCATTCTAAACAAAATGTATGACTTAGAAGTATTTCTAACTAAATATTCAGCAAATGACTATTGGGTTAAGTGGCTATTATGTAGACAACACGTTATACGCGTTAGAAAATTTGGTGATTTACTTTACATTCTATTGGCTATACTGAGACTGACGACGCAGTTAATAAAGTGTCAAAAGTAAAGTTGGTTTTATTAACTAACTTCAAAGCTTAGTAAGTTATTGAAATCATCCTGTTAGTGTGTCTGTCTGTGAGAGCTCTCACGGCCGCTCCACTGTACCGATTTACTTGAAACTTGGTATGTAGATACCTTAGGGCCATACCTTGGTAAATTTCAAATTTGAGCCCTTTATGTTTATCAATAGCAACATACAACAATCGTCAGTACTATACAGTTAGTTTTCCTTCAGAGGTTTGAATATCTCTCGTTAATTACTAATTACGAATCGTTATGACAGATATAAATACAATTCTAAATAACTACAAAATTCAGTGATAATTGGGTGTAAAACGAAGAAGTCTCAGGAAACGTAAATGCGATAACCGTCAAATTTGCCTAAAAACTTCTTAATTTCAACAGAACTGGCTAGCAAACAAGAAGACATGCATAATAACAGATTAACTATTAATCGTTATAAGGAAACTATTCTATTTAATGGTAAACATATGGGATAATGATCTAGACTATCGACAACCAAACGAAAAGAGTTGAGTAAAGTTATTTTTAATAATTGACTCCTAGATATTAACAAAATTCCAGATTTGTTTGACTACTAACTGGGAAAGATTTCGCTAGGAGTTGCAAGAAAGCATTAACCTGAATAATAATTTGAAAACTACGGAACGACTTGAATAATAGGCTAAACAGTATATAAAGCTGATTTAAGAAGCATTCTATAATAATATCAGAAAAATGCCCATTTAAATTTAATAAAAAAAGCGAGGAAAAGATGGTAATAGACTCTTGCTCGTAAGACAATAAATTCCTAAAACAAACTATACATATTTTTAATCAAAAATTAAACGACAAAACAAACCATTATACGGATAAAAAAAATGAATACAAAAACATTCTAAATCGTGATTTAAAGTAAAAGTGTGCAAAACAAATTCACAAGGCTCAAATACAAGTAAGAGTGCTAATACTGGTACTGGAAATAACCTAAAGGGGACGTCTGTCAAGAGAATTATGATATAGGAGGAGATAATATAAATATCAGCGGCCGTGACCGCAAGCAGAATAAAAATGTAATAATAACAGTAATCACAATAGAAATTCCAAAGAAACTATAAGGGTCACGTATAGTTTCTTTGGTCATCTACAGAAAAAAGAGGAACAAACAAAAGCTAAACTAGACTAAAAAGAGAGCAACCAGAATACAAACGATACTAATAAACAGACAAAATCAAGAAAATCAAATTTACTAAAATATATAATAAACCACATAAACACCTTGCTACTATAACCTTTAAACAAAGCAAATGTCGAAAGAAAATTCTGTCTTGGATGAAACCTTAATTAATAACTCTAATCAAACAGTTATAATCGTTGCAATAAAATTTCAATCCCACGTGATCAACTTATGAAAGTAGATCTTACATTTTGTTATAAATTTCCAAAATGTAAGGTTTATATTATTCGTTAATATGGCAACAGCTACAGTGTCTAATCAATTGTACAAACAAATATAGCATATAAAATTGACATGATTAATAATTATTATTTGACACAGCTACTAGGTAAACTATTTTTGACAACTGATACGTGGTATTGAAATTTTATTGCAACGACTATACATAAAAATACTCATTAAAAGCGAATGTAAGGGAATTCTAATAGTAAAAACCAATCCATAAAAGACAACAAATTTGGTCGATCAAAATAAAAACATTCATATAAAACAAGAGAAATTGCAAATTAAAAAACAATAGCAACAAGAAAACAAAATGAATATTGAAAACATTACAGAAGGAGAAGCTTGGAAAAATAAAAGGCGAAATTGTGAAAATATAAAGAAATATAATAAAAGTGAGAATTCTACTACGACAAAAAAAGTAAAAAGAAACCAATAACCAAGAAATTTTAATAGCATTGAAAACAGCATACGAGGACGAAGAAAATACTAAATCCAAATTTACACTAAAAATAATTAATAAAAGTACTGACAGATTATTTAACACCAAAACTGTGTAAGCATACCAAGCTTTATTAAGGTTGATACAGAAACAGACACTAAAAGGTAAAAAGGACGATGTTGGGCAACGAAAAATTATAACGAACAAACAGGAACACAAAAGACCAACAACAACTTCGACAAGAAAGACGTCCACCAATTTTTTATCAGATGAAAGTCTTGGTGGAGACGGAACTTACATACTAATAGTGAAAGCGCAGGTGCAACACACTAATTATGATCGTGTCCTCCAACACTTCTTAACTATACCAAAATAGATCAAGAATATTGCAAGCCTCCCTAACAGCAAGGGATCATAAGCTGATGCCCTATCCTGAATAACATTACATAAAAGAAAACAGTATTAAAATCCTCGGAAAAAATCTAAGAAGGTGGACTTTATATCTTTACTTAACCCCATAGCAAAAGCAACCGTCAAAATAATACCAGAAACATAAAAATTGACCAAAGACGATTAACTGACATATAATAATAATAATAAAACTCTTCCTATGTTTTACTCCCTTAGAGTGAACTCCAGAAGCTAAAGGTTTGTGCGGTACAAAAAAAATTAAGTACCAAAGAGGTGCTCTTAATTATAGACATGGCCAAAACTTTTGATAAAGTATGGACTAAATATTTATGATCGAAGTGCAAAATAATCTGTACAAGTGGCCTATCTGCATAACATAATGATGTAGGGGACATGCATACAAGCTTCGTAAAGAAGCTAGGACGACTTTAGCACATTACCATAATTTGTCCATATCAAGGTTACAAAACAAAAAATTAAAACCCTTGAAAATGGTGCGCCTCTGATTCAGTGGCACCTCTTGGTGCATCTCACCTCATCTCCCTGCACGAACCAAATAACATATACACGATACTTCGTCTAGCGAAGCGGTAATAGTCTAAGAGTACAAGTAATATTCTGCAGATGGCGCTTTACGCCAAAGACATCTGTTTACTTAAAAATTCAGATATAGCGGAACTAGCACTATTATCCATAAAAAATCTCTAAAAGTGTTTGGGTTATCACTTGATTGGGGATTTACTCAAGCGATACATAATAATACCAAAGATTAGGTATAGTAAGATAGGACAGTCAGACAAGGCGAATAAAATGTGAGAGAGAGGGAATTTCCTGGAAAGTACTCCGAAAGCACTCCGAAAATATCGAGATTTAAGCCGAGGCATAGGCGCCGTCAGTACAGTATTTCTTACGGTGTTGATATAGTAATATCGAAACATATTAGTGACTTAATGCATTATTTTTTTGATTTTAGTGTGTTTAAAATAAATTATAAGTTTACATATTTTTACAATTTTGTTGTATTCCAGTGTCAATCAAAAACATAATGTTCCCTTCTAACCACGCGATCGTACGCCGGTGGTAAGAGCTTATAATTGAACGTGCAGGCAACATGTAGCGATGCAAGTAGTTATTTACTGATTTTGCTAGGTTATCATTACCAATATTTGAGATGTTCCAACAAATTCTCTGATTTAGGGTTGAGCGGTTTCTAAGTGGGCTGGTCAATATTTTTAACACCCCGTAGAAATGTTTAATAAAATATTTTGTTTGAAGGTCACCAGAAACATGAAAGAAATTACGTCGAAGACTGAATGAAGACCTCTCGTATATAGATTATCAATTCTTCTACTTCGTACAATAGCTCATAGTCAAAACAGGTATCTAAGGTACAGTCGTACGAAGACATTGACGTAACTGAATAGTGAATTATAACGAAGAAGCATCCATGCACGGGACTATATCATTAAAAATTCAAGCAAATTCTACCAAAATTATAGGAAAAGAAGCTTCCACTATTCTACAAATAAAAACACTGGATTCACTAACATACTGAGATTGGTTATTGTCTATGAAATATGATTTGATTTATTTAAATAACTAATTACAATGAATCCTCATTTCTACTTGAGGTAATAAAATTTTCTGCTGTTTAAGTAGCTTCATAAAGTGAAAAGGAGGCGAAACTGAACTTTAGCGCAACCTCTTCATTTTTTGTCTATTCTACTCGATTTCTAGACTAATTCTCATACAACTTTTAGTCCCATTGTACAATTATCTCTTCCATAGCCTAACTCTCCTTTTAATTGGTCCTTCGATCACCTACCATGGAAAATTACAGTTATCCATTGCTATCACGGTGGGTGGATGTGGCCCAAAACCATATCCGATACTGGCTTACACACATATGATCCGCGGACATTTTGCACCAAATTAGCATTATTTCAAAAAAAATTTATCATTTTTTCTATGGAATAAATATTGTTAATTAAAAAAAATCTCATAGAGACGACAAAAATAAGATCCTAATAAATAATATAGAAGGTCCTAATGAATTATGGGTTGCATTGCAGTTGTTAAAATAGATAAATATCATTTGAAACACAGTTTTTTTTCCAATTTCCTGATAAATGAACAAAACACAACATACGCATCTCACTACAAGAACCCTCTAAGCAGTTTTGGTTTAGCATAGCCTAAAATCATTTTTCGTCAATCAAGGCAAAGAATTTACCGTGTTAAAACCTGTACATTTCGGTGCCCATGAGGAAAATGTCCTAGGACCCATTCTATATCTGATGTATACCGCAGATCTACAAAAAATTAGATCAACTACTGTTGTGATATTTACCAACGACAAACCAGTATTTGCGACACTTGTTAACTCTGTGCTGGCTTCGAGAGACTTATCTGGATAATATCCAGAGACTAACCCTCCAGAAAAAATTTACATCATCCAGTTTCCTACAGCATAGATAGCCATATAGTCACAAAAAACAACTGGGTCTAAAATTTATTCAAACCGGCTCTCTGGAAAACAAACTCAAAATATTACTCGAAAGTCCACCTGGACTTATTGAATTCAGTTGTGGGGTACTGCTAGTAATTCTATTAAATAATGTTATACGTCAATAAAGTACCATACAGTAATAGAGTGTCTTAATGACTTAGCCAACAAATTAAATCCCTTCAGCCATCATACGTAACTTTAATTGCATTAAATTATCTCTTGTAATTAATTATTTAATTATAAATGGTAATTATTCTTAATAGTATATAATAACAACATAATTTTTTTATTTAAAATTGCTAACTTAAAATAAATATGTATTTTTTTCAGTCTAGAAGAATCATTGGTCATAAATATTGCGTGGATGTTGACTACTACTCACGTTGCTTTGTATGCACCACACAAACCTCTCTAGAACCGAATTTGTCGCCTAATATCAAACAAATTCGGATCTACAGGGTAGATGTAGAGCATTAACGTGAAGCGAAGATTTGGTTTTATCTGAAACATAAACAAAATATTAGTAAAATTACTCAATAATAAATAAGAATTAATAAAATTTGAAATTTTAAAGGGAATGTGTTAACCCAAGTGCTATGAACATATGCCATTTCATTGTAATTTCATATCAGATTAAAAACCCCTTTTTTAACACGAAATACGTTACCAAAAACGTTGGCTTATCTTTTACATATTTCATATATCATCTTCAATTAAACTAAATAAAAATAGTCCGTAGGCTTTTAACCGCAACAATAAGGTTTAACCAAAATGTATTTAATTTCAGAATAAAAAAATTCAAAACAGATTTAAAATATACTAATATTATTTAAATATATAAAAAATGATTAGGTAAAATTTAGGTTTTAGTTATTTCAACAAATTCATTCTGGACGCACGTACTAATACTATTACCTCCTACATTTTCACGCGTGACTACTCTTGCGTGACACTGCTCAAACTAATTTGATTAGGTCATTTAATTAAGCCGAATAAAGGACTAACTGGTGTTTATTACACCTAACTTACAGAAATGGTCAAACTTTTGAAACATTTCACGTTCAGTGAAGACAATTCCATATATATTTGCGAAATAATGCTTTGTTAAACTGGGCTTGTCACTAGCAGTAGGAGATTACTTTGTTACTTTGAACGTAATATAATAGAAGATACTAAAGAATTTCAGATCAATAAATTTTAAATCATCTATTAAACATTTAATTCCAACAGGTTATACATTATTGTATTAAAATTCAACGAACTTAATAAGACATAAAGAGGAAAACGGCAACTAGTTTTGGCATAACTGCCATCATCAGGCCTATAATACATAGTTTCAAGAGAAAAATTAACATATAGGCTAAAACTTACCAAAATTGTTAAAATTGTGATACTTGGAAAAATGGTAAAAGGATATAATTAAAGAGATTTGTAAAAAAATGTAGTACTTTATAGGAAATATCGAGGTCCCAACAACACATGGGTACCACAGAAAGCTGAGAGGTGATCTGAAAAGATCCAATCCAAATAGGAATTGTTAAGGGAAGGATTAGTAAGGTGTTCGGTCAGAACCGGCAAGTTGTAGAAAAAAGTACCATTTCGGGGTACCAAATTGAGTACCTGGTTAAACCATGAGTAACGACACGTCTTGACACAATTGTTTGTAGAATTCGTATCTGAATACCTAAAGCAATAATAATTAGCAAAAACATTAGACTGACTAACTGCGACTCATAAAATAATGTGCAAATGTTTGAATTGACAAGTGACGTAAGGCAATAAACCGCGGGTTATTAAAAAAAAATTACATATAAAAGAGTATTTAAACAATTAACGAGTGAAATAAAATTTAAAAACTGAGGGGCGGCGGAAATATAATAAACTAAGTTTACCTAAATACAAATCTAAAATATTAATTTTTTGAGCTAAAACAGGAAACCGGTACAGGCGCGAAGGGAACGAACTCGTAGAGAAGAGAAGTATTATGGAAAAGAAGAATTGCAAAAAGAAGAATTAAAAGAGAAAGAGGCCGGGCAAAAAAGAAGAGAAGCAAGATAAGGCGGTCAATCTAGGATGTCACACGACACACGACACATGACTTCACGACTAGCGTTCCAAGTGACAAAATGTTAAACAATAATTTTGACAGATGTGACTTAAATCATTTTCTTTATGAGATTTAGTGAATGTCTTTATGAGATTTAGTGAATGTGTATACTCACGTTCTGTAATATTAATAATTAAAATACGAGGCGAAACACTAATTTATATTTATGGGTCCGTGAATCGAATCCCACATCTCCTTCTAATTTTTTTTTATTTTTTTTAAACACAGGTTGGATTTTTAAGATTTCTTTTAATAAAATAAATATTTTTTTTAATTCCACAGGCTAGCTTTGGTCAGTCAAAACTTCTAATAAAATAAATATCAAAACTTCTAATAAAATAAATATAAATTATTGTTTAATATTTTTGTCACTTGGAGCGCTACAGTCGTGAAGTCGTATGACGTCCTGGATTGACCGGCTCGTGAAGCAAGATGAGGTGATAACTAGGAAAGAAGAAAGACAAAAAAAAATTAGCAGGCCTCGAAACAGGGGGGGGGGGGAGAAGCAAAATGAGATGACAACTAGGAACGAAGAATGCGAATAATGTCATTTTGAAAAATAATTGAGGTTACGAAAAACAAAATTAAAATACCTAAGAAGAACAAACAATGAGAAAATTGGAATATTGTATAAGTATTATAGCAAAAAATTTTGTAAAATGGGAGGATGTTAGAAAGTGATGTAAACAATTGGAGGAGGTCTCTAACTACCAGATAAAAAGAGATGGTTGTCTTTTGGTCTAATCTGATCTTGAGGTAAGTAGTAGAGTCATTAATATAAGGGACGAATTAATCTCAAACATTTCAAGGAGTTTGAGTTTGTGGCCTTTTCCAATATTATGAAGAAGTACAGAGTCGGATATAGAAAAGGAGTGGTTTGTAGAAATTATATGGTTACCGAAGGAAGAAGTACTGTTAGTAATATCTGCGGCTTTATATTTATCAATGTATGTGATATGTACTTTTATTCTAGTTTCAAATCGTCTACCTGATTGACCGATATAGACTGAATCACAATCATGGCAACTATGTTTATAAACTCCTGTTTTATAAAAGTAGGGGATAACGTCCCTATTGTTGACAAGAAAGAATGGGTGTTAAAATTTGTTATAAAAGCAATATTAATATTATATTTCTTGAACAGTTTGGATATTTTTACTGACTGCTTGTTTATTGGCTTTTAAATTGATATAAAATTAAAGAAGACTTAAAATAATAAAGGTTACATAGGATTTTTTAATATATTGTGACACGATCAAGTTTTCTAACTGAAAATTATCATCCATCGTTGTATTAGCTTTTACGAAAACTAAATAAAACTACAGAAAAATGCTCAAAATCCCAATTTTTGTATCTAAGGCTACATTTTAACGAATTGGGAGGTAAACATAACAGAAGTGCCTAGATCCATCTCCAAAACAGATAAAATAAGTTACAAGCACGGCCTTAAAGGTACATTTTCCTCCAAGGTTGTCGACGATTAAAAACCGCAGTGCCTTTTAACCTCTGTTTTCCTACCTGCTACGTAGTCGCTACTACCAAAACATAGAGATAAAAGAAATAACTATTTAAATTTACTTTCGCTGTTCTTTAGGTGTTTATTCATTAAAATTGCTTGATATCCTTCTAATTTTTTATTTGTAAATATAGGCAGTACTTTGTTCCTATGATTTTCACTTTCTAAGATTAAAAAAGTATTTTCCTCTTCAATTTGATAATCAAGTAGCATTAAAATAGCAGTTTTCTTAGAAATATTCATTTTATTTTATACAAGCACCTATTCTATTATCTACTAGCCGAACTGGAGGAAAACAGGTGTACGTGCTGGCGACTCAGTCGCAGCTACTCAGTCGTGGTCACTAGTCATCTGAGACCGTGGAGGTAAACATCCTTTAGTTACTTTTTCGTATTTCCTATAGTTTCCGAGATGAAATTCGGCAATTTTATTCTACAACGAGCACAATACAAGCGAACTGATTATGAATGTGATTGAGATTTAATAAGCTCCAACCCATGCTGATTTATTGGTAATTTCCACAGTAATTGATCTGGCAGTTCTAATGGTAAAAATTTCAGCCTACCGATACTTTTTGTACAACAATTGAAATTAAAGAATATTCTGTGTAATGTTTTTTTCCGATACTTCTATTATTATATTTATTTATTATTTGGGAACGACGAGTCCGGAGGAAAATTTTTGGATAATTGAGAGCAGAATTGAATGAATGGAGAAGAAGAACAAATGCTTAACTCAAAGTGCTATATGGTCAATTAGAGATTAGAATAAAAATGTTACGCTGGTTAGGATATATGAGGAGAATGCCAGATCAGAGATGGGCCAAACGATCCTTGTTAAGAGGTGAAGGAGAAAAGAAAAAGAGGACGACCTCGTAAAAATTAGATAGAGGCATGTAAAGAGGACTTAAGGAAAGTGGAAATCTATAATTGGAAAGAAACTCCCATGGAAAGAAACGAGTGGAGAAAGATAGTTGGAAAATTTGAAGCCATGGTTCTTTAGAGCCTTTAGCGCTGTATTACATTATATTATTCTCACGTCTAATATTATCCTGTACAGGAGTACTGCGAAAAGATTGAAAACACAGTGAATTGGCATTTTTTAACGCAAATAAACTTGGTTCAGTGCATTTTAATGTTGAATTAAGGTAATAATAATGAATTACTTTACAAAAATGAAGCAAAATGGAATACACAGAATGAAAATGGAATTTCGAAATGAATTAGAAATATCTAAGAAATGAGAAAAATAAATGAATGTACAAACGAAAACAGAAATTTGTTGAAGATAATAAAGAAAAAAGCAAAAAAAAATAAAGTAAAAAGAATTTTAGAAATAGGCTAATCACAAAATTAACAGAAGAATAAAACTACTAATTAAAGGTATGGATATCCAAGAAAATTTGAACAATAGAAAAATAAATGAAATACGGACTACTAGTGCACAAGCGGCAATAGAAAACTATCAAGAGAATGCATAATTCCCAAATTCAGCATATAGGTGAATAAGAAGATAACATCTATAGATAAAAATCAACGAAATAGAAAAAGAAGTCAGAGAAGAAAACAATCATTCTGATTACTCCACTGGAACGGAATAAGAATAGGAATAAGTAATAGCTAGTAAAATACGTTAAGACCAACCAAATGAAAATACAAAAAGGATCAAGAACAAGTATAATCGATTCCTATTATTATTAAGAAAAAAAAGATTCAAATACACAAAATGGATCCAGTACAACCAAAAACAAAAACACAAAAAAATGGTTTATTTCATAGTGAAGATATGGATAATGAACCGTTATTATAATGTTTTTCTGAAACAATCTGCTTAGTATTTAGGTGAATTTTATACCGAACGATAGAGACATGCAAATCATCCATTCGCGACAGAACATACAAAAAAGCTTAGAGGATTCGGTGGTTTCTTAAAACAATTAAGACCAAGAGCCCATTGAAAAAAAATCCGAAAGCAAAAGAAGATTGATTAAACAGGATAGAACGGTAGAAAGGAGCATATAATAGAATCTGGTATCAAGATGCCTATACCCAAGTGGCACGGAAGAAGCAATGCAGCAAGCTCCAGGGGGTGGGTAAGAATGTCTTCAAGACCCTATATACGCAGTTGCTACATTGTAGATGGCGCGTAACCGAAAGTGACCAAACCCATTAGGGAAGAAGATGAAACAAGTAACAGAAATGGGTTCCCTGAACACCCAGGATAAGAAATATTGAAAATTTGCCCCACAACATGGTGTCAGACCCACGGAGGAGTAAAGAGACTCCAAAGTTGGTATGACTGATCAAGGCTAGCCCCTTGTGGCAAAAAATACAATCTGCTGCATCGTAATGGTGCACGGTCTAAGGGGAGCATCGAAAATTTGGCCATTTTTGTAGTCACATCTTGTTAAGTGGGATATAAAACTAACAAAAAGTTCTTTTGTTGCATGAAAGGCTCACTCTAGAACTGGGTGCTATATATTCCAACTTAATTGCAGTATATCACGCCGTATAAGAATAAAATCAACATGATCGGGAACTACCTGAAGAATGAGACTTTCTGCCAGTGAAAGGAGAGAGCAGTAGGGGCAGGTCCGATGGCGGGGAGTTTTGGAGGAAGAAATTGGACAACTACAATTGCTGGCAACTCTGACGATGCTAGAGTATCTTAAAGAAATAATTTACTGAGATAAGATATACAAGAATTTGAAGAAGACCATAAGAGCAATCCAATCGCTTTTACAGATGGATTGTACTCCAATAAGTGACTGTGATCATGGGACCCATCAAAGTACGACAGATGGTGTGAATATCTATCATTTTTTAAGTAAATACATGAAAAATTTTGTAATTAACTTACTTGAAGACTTAATTTGTTTATTTTGTATCATCATAATTTTCATTAAAGATACTTCTATGTATCCTATGACTTGATGCTCATTATCAATATTTTTTCAACTCCTCTTGTATCTTAGTATCTTATTATTTCGTCCATTATTTAGTTTCCATCATCAGCTAGGTACTAGATCAATTTGCATTTATTTTGTTGAATATAAATCCTAAAATCAAAAATAATATTATTATTTGAATAATGTCTAACTCAATGGATTAGAGTTTGGACTAAGTCAAAAAATAGTTCTATAATAGGCAGATTCGACATTGCGCTGTATTCACTATGTGTGTGTATCGTGAATAAAGCGCAGCAATGAGCAAGGGGCGAAGAGTTCATGGCTACTGTCATCACACGGTCTAGTCTCGCTTAAAGGTAAATTTTCCAGCCTCTCGCCGATCCTTGATTTTAAAATGCAGACGTAAATATTAATATTTTGCGCTCAATTTTTTTTAATCGTTTTTAAATAACAAAATCTCTCGATTTAAGTTAAAAATAACAAAAATGCCGAACCTGCTTATTGTTTATGAATTATAAATTGGTTTTCAGATTATCCTTATTTCGCTATCCCGGACCTGTTTGATCAAAGAATTTTTAGAACAGGCTTTTAGTAATTTATTAAAATATTAACCGGTTAATCAAATTTATTGTTTCATTACCGTAAACTAATGCGAATAATTCCAACTCTATTTTGGGCACAATTCCAATATTGTTTTGGAATAAAATTTATTGTTTAATTAATATAAACGTATATGTGGTCACATTTATAAGTCTAACCGAAGCGTGATATTAAATATTTGATTAAGATTTTGTGTAATTTTTCAATGTCAAAATTCGTTATTTAAATATTTTTTCAGGCATTCTTTCATATTTTCAAAGAATTGTATCTAAATACTAACGACTAATAGTTTTCTGTATTTTTGATCTGTTATATCATCCCTTTTTCAATGTTTCTTATTATAGGCTTTAACGGTATTAAATTATTTTTAAAGATAAATAAAGAAAAATATACAAACTAAATTAATATCCAAAACAATTCCAATTTTTTAAAATTTCCCATGGTACTTTAAATACAATAAAATTTTTATTTTTGACAAAAAACCTCTGAAATATATAATTGTTTTGCCATTTTAAACAATTTTCTTATTCAAAACCAAAATCCAATATTGATTATTAATAAAAATAAATTACAACCTCGCAACAAAATGCATTTTTTTTAATAACTTACTTTATGTTAAAAAAAACAAAAAAAAAACAGAAACACCAAAATTATCATCATTAACATTTTAAGTACTGCAATTTAATTAAATTGCTGGTTTTAATAAAAAAAAACAAGCCCCGTGTTCGATATGAAGTGAAAAATATTTGTTCATATAGTCTGTTATTAATATGCAACACGCATACCCAGATAATAACCATAAATAAAAGTATGAGGATCAACCAACGGTTTATATTGATTTCCATTCAAATCATGTACAAAGTAACATAAAAAAAATTATTCTGCATAAAAATATGTTCATGTTAATGTCAATAAACTTTATTATTTATTAAATATAAGCATGAGAAACAAAAAGTACAAAAAATAAATTATATTGATTTTGAGAATAAAGTAACAGTAAAATATGATTTTAAGATGACCAAAAATACCAATATAAAAATTAAAATGTTTTCATTCAAATATTAGGTTAAAATTTGACATAAATTTGCTCTTTTTGCTAGTTACGCCTGCCAATTTAAAAATATTTGGCTTCTTTGCCCATTTAGCAAAATATTTAGACCAGACACATCAAATGTTATTAAATTAAACACCCAAATAGAATAGAGGAATAAATAGAAGTATTGAAGTTGCTTAGGATGTAGAAGAAGAAAGAAAAAATTTCGATGATAAAAATCTAGAAGAAAAAATTAATAATTATATATTAATTTAGATTATGATGAAGAAAAATGAAAAAACAGAGGTGGAAAAAATAAATATATAAGAGACCTTAATAATGGAAATGTAAATGCAGATTTATATGAACAATAATATACAGGGGCCAAATAAAATGGAAGATGAAAGAGTGAAATTAAGAAAACGAATGTCGAATTAAGGAAAGAAATAGTTAAGAATAGAGAAGAAAATAACCAATAAATTGTATCCATTGTCGAGAAAGTAGAATTTAATGAAATACAAGCAAAAAAGACATATTTGAAACTAATTATAAAGGTCTATTGTAATAAACCTGCCCTTACCGCATTTAACGATAATTTATTGATACGGTCAAAATTGTTATAAATATTTAATTTGTTGAATATTATAAATTATAACAGCATGTACGTAATTTACTGTAGGTTATAAAGTGTTATTTCATTTAAACAAAAATAAAGACGAAATAAAGACGAAAAAGTCATAAATCAATAAAAGCTGAAAACATCTATGTACAATAAAAAAAACCCTACGCGCTTCCAAAAATTAACTTCATTTTCCCATCAGCTAAATTTCCTGTTTTAATTCGACGAATAAAAGTTCCCATTTAAAAAAAAAGGGAACAATGTCTGATGGTGACGGCGAGAAAGCTTTTCACAACTATTTGAATGGCTACCGAGAATTGGCAATGTGAGTGACAAGATCCCCTGAATATGTTCGGAACCCTAACCAATAGGGCGTCTTTGTTAGTGCGAGAGAGGTATACGTTATACGTGAAATTTATATCACAAAAGATGAAATTTAAAAGAATTTCAGTACCTAAATATTATGTAATAGATAAAAAGCGATGTTGTTGGTTATTTTATCATTACAATTATATTTTCAATTATTTAAAAAAAAATTAATAACAATTTTTTAATTTTCTATCTATTCGTTTAATAAGTGCATTATTTTTGCAGGCACCCTGTATAGTTGTCCCAATATGCGTTTTATAATAGAAAATTTAGGTGAGAAGGTGGATATTAAAATTGCATTTATTTATGGGAAAAATTCTACAGATGTAGCCAAAAATATAACGAATTAAAGTTTCTACTTTTTAGTAAATCTGGCAACAATGGTAGAAGTTAATCATACGAAAAGATAATATACAGTGTGACTCAAACAGTCTGCACCATATGGGAAAAATTTTTATTATTCGTTTGATAGAAAATTTTATTCTTGATAAAAGTTGGTGCATTGCGTAAAACTGCTATTTCAAACGTCAAATTTTCAAATTTCTAAATGGTATACAGGGGCGGGCAAAAAATAGGAATTTTGACTAAAAGTAAAGTACCCTTATTTTTGTAATTATTATATTCTTTGTTTTTATTTCAATTTTAAAAAGCTTAATTTTATTTAGTTTAGGTTTGATTTTACACCTTTAGGATTAATAACCATTATTTTGTAATTTTTATTTTTTTTCTAATTTTAATTTTCAGAGCTTCATTTTGTTTAATTAATTAGTTACATTTTGGTACTAAAACCTTTTTGGTATCATTTTTTACCCATTTTCTTCAATTAAATCATAATGGTAGTTTTTATGTACCTGTGTACAGGGTGAAATTTCAACTTTGCACCAAGAAAAAACAAAAAATCATAGAAGTTTAAAAAAAAAGGCCGAGAATGGTATGACAATAATGAAAAAAACTATTTTTTTTTAACCAAAATGTATTATAGTGATTGAAGGAAGGCCCCTAAAGTGCATCCAATTGATATTATTTTGAGGGAGGCTAAAAACAAAAAAAAAATGAATTTTTTGCGTAGGAGGCTGGAATTTTAAATCTGAGTGTAATTTTTAATTTTTAACAACTTTCCTACATAATTTTTTTTTTGATATTGTCAAAAATAAGGGTACTTTACTCTTGGTCAAATTTCCTATTTTTTGCCAGGCCCTGTATACCATTTAGAAATTTGAAAGTTTGACACTTGAAATAGCGGTTTTACTCAATGCACCAACTTTTATCAAGAATAAAATTTTCTGTCAAATGAGTAATAAAAGTTTTTCCCATATGGTGCACACTTTTTGAGTCGCACTGTATATTTGTGTTTAAAATTTTAGAACTTTTTTGTTTGTTAAGAGAAAAAATATATTTTTAATTGAAAAAAATTAAAATACCGAAATTGGCTTTTTGCCAACGAAACGTGATTAGAATTAAATTTAGTGATCAAAGAAATGGTAATCAATAAAACATCAAAACAATGATTCAAAAATACAGGTCCGTATTTGAAAAATTCAAATTGAGGGTTACCGTCTGAATACGAAATTTTAGTAAACTTTGACTTCTCTCAGTTCAGAATCTTGATTTTCTTATTTGATTATTACAAGATATATAATAGTTTATTATGTACCAAGGGACTAAAGTACCGTTTTAAATTCCCAAAGTGAATATTGTTTTCACTCGAGTGATTAAAACCCACTTTACTCTCATTTTTGTACCAAGAGGGACTAAAATTTAAATGAAAATTATGTGAACAAAAACAATATTCTTTAATCGTTATAAAAAGTTACTCAAAAAATGAAAAATTAAAAAACCAACCAATCAGGAATTTGAACCGGGGTCCTCTAGAGATTATTGAATATTATAGTCCCAAGGGAGCAGAAGTGGGACTTCAATCCCTATATAGAAATTATTAAATAATTTAGAAATAATAGAGTAAAATTGGCACTTTAGTTCCTAAATGAAGGAATAAAATGCATGTTTTAGTCCCTGTGGTGCAAAAAATTTATAGACATATTTAGTGGACCACCCTGTATATTTAGCTGAAAAACATTTTTAGTGACTTTATAATTGAAAATGGAATACAATATTGATGGAATCTAAGAAACATTAACTATTTTTAATTATTTTTGAACACTATAAAATTTAGTGTTTATGACTGGAAGCATGTTTAAATTTATTTTATGAATTTTTATCATTAAATAATCACTATTCTTATAATTTTTTCTCGCCTTCTAAATTTATAAAACTTCCGTCGTCATCCGCTTTAAAGTTGAGACAAGAAATATATGACATTAATAGGCTAGTTCAAAAGTTCAAAAACGTGTTAATTAAAATTAAAGCGAATTAAAATATGATCGACAATTCATTCGATTTAGAATGACATATAGAAAAATTTTATAAATAAATTAATTCCAAAATTTTTTTATAAAAAATGTAATCAGACTTTTCCTGGACTCATAGAAGAGAAAATATCAATGTAAATATCCATTTTGAGATCCCCTGAGAAGATTGAGACCATTTCCAGAGTAAGGTCTGTCTGTGTGTACTCTTCCACGATAACTGCCGAACCGTTTGACCAATCAAGCTGAAATTTAGTAGGAAGGGTTGATGTGTACCTCGAATGCGACCATTAGTTTTTAGTTCAAATTGATACAGTAGAAGGTCCTCAAGTACGTCATTGATTGAACATACATATAAGATTTTTTTTTATTTTTTTAGTTAAAGTTAAAGAGCATTCAAATTATTGTATGAAACTTTTTTCAAAATTTCCATTAGTTGCGCCACTAAAAGGCTCGAGAAAAGTGTGCATTTAGATTTTCCGTATCTTTTCTAGATTTTGAGGACAAACAATGCACTTTAATGTTCCAGAGTTAACTTGTAGATCATTAAATTTCCTTTAACTCTGGTATTCAATTCAAATTCCTCATAGTTTCGCCGCTAGATGGCGAAAAATACACAGTTAGAATTTTTAAATTTTGAAGACAAACAATGCACTTTTGTGCAAAATGTTCTGGTGCAAAGTTGTAGAGCATAAAATTCTCTACAATTTTTATATTTAACTTTTTTTCGAATTCCTCATAGTTTCGCCGCTAGGGGGCGAAAAAATACAAATGTAGGATTTTTTTGCTTTCTTAATCCTATTCTCTATACAGCAGCCGGGAAAGTTCTGTGGTGACACAGACGATATTTTTTTAAACAAATAGCACAAATAGTAATGAAATTTTTAAATAAATATGATAACAATTAATTTTTTTGTTAGCTTAGATAATTAATAACTAACACATTATAACAATTAAAAATATTACAATTAAATATAGTTTTCACTAAGCGAAATACTTTTAATAGCTTTTGTTTAACTCGACTTGGAATATATAAACAAAAACTCTAAAAAAATTTTTCTGGCAATTTTTTTTCCGTGAAGCATCTAGGTAATTTCACAATTTTTTTAAATATTTAAATTCTTATTTAATAGCATAATTTTTTTTTACTTTCCACAGCCAGTTTTGCGGTTTTGCTCACCCCGCGTAAAGCCCTATTTCAGTAATAAATTAAAAATATTAATAACTGAGATCTAATTCGGAAGTTATAACTATTTTTTTAATTTCTTCGTCTTTCCGAAACTTCTTTTAAATTTTCCCTAAAGATTTTATTTTTTGAGCAAAAAATTAGAACTTTATTTGAAATCTGTATTTGTATTGGGTGTAACTTAAAATAACATTAATTTTTGAACTTGTGAACTAGCCTATAAACATTTTAAGTTACATTTATTGCCAACAAATTTAATTTAACGACTCTTTTATGACTATATTTATGGTTTGTTAATAATGCTTTTAACAGCTTCAAGCAGATGTCACTTGTAAAAGAGAAAATTAGTTGGCAATTCATCTCTTTAAGAGTTGTAAAATAGTGTTTTTATATGTTTACCTGACTTACCTAAAATTTTTATTAGCTATCCACATTATTTACTTTATCTATAATATTTTTTATCCGTTTATACACTTATATTTATAAATATATTAAAAAATGCTACAGGAACTTTTTTATCAAAATAATATAGTTCAAATTGTCTCTTCAGTACCATCATTAGTTTTATTTTTTAAATTATTATACTTATACATATATATAAAAATTTTATTGGTGGATATTAAATAGTTTTTTTGTTAACTTTATTAAACCTAATTTCACGATAATTTTAATAATTTTATCTCATTTTGTTTCAGGTAAAATTGCGTAGTGATTAAACGAAAAAGGTAAGTGGACACAATTAGGGGTATTACCAAATTATTAATAAAAAAAAACTGGTAATAGAGTTAAGTTATAACAAAACATGTGGGCGAAAATGAGAATTGTAGCAGATTAAACCTAGCGCATACACAGAGACAAATCATTCAAGTTTACTATTTATTAAAAAAAAATTAAAAATTGTTGTTTTCTACCATAAATGCGCAGAACTATGAGACACCCATGCATATACAGGGTAGGGCACAACATACGAACTATTCTCTGGCATATAAATAAATAAAAAATTAATTTAAAAAAAACTTGAGGTGTATTCAGATCAATAAATGCTATATTCCAAAAATAGTTTCAAAAAACAGAATTTCAGAAAATAGAAATTTAAAAAGTAGAATTTCAAAAAATAGAATTTAAAAAAATAGAAATTTAAAAAGTAGAATTTCAAAAAATAGAATTTAAAAAAATAGAATTTAAAAAAAATAGAATTTTAAAAATACAATTTTAAAAAGAATTTAAAAAAGTTGAATTTCAAAACGAATTTAAAAAAAGAGAACTTCAAAAACTAAATTTCAAAAACTAAATTCCAAAAAGTAAAATTTTAAAAAGTAGAATTTCATAAAATACAATTTTTGTGTCCGCCAAAAAAACTTATTATTGCAATTTTTTTCTTAAAGTTACCCATTGTTATGAAAAAAAAAAAAAATAATTAAAAATAAAATACAATTGTAAAATAAGCAATATCGCTTCTTCAAATTTCAAAAAACAGAATTTCAGAAAACAGAATTTCAGAAAATAGAAATTGAAAAAATAGAGTTTCAAAAATTAGAATTTAAAGAAATAGAATTTAAAAAAATAGAATTTCAAAAAACAGAATTTCAGAAAATACAATTTTATAAATTAGAAATTGAAAAAATAGAGTTTGAAAAATTTGAATTTCAAAAAATAGAATTACAAAAAATTAAATTTCAAACAATAAAATTTTTTGCCACAGAATTTTTGTTATTGTTTTGTACTTATTCGTGCAATTTGTTCCTAAAAAAAACATAAAATAATTAAAAATAAAATAAAATTTTAAAATAAGCAACATCGCTTCTTCAAATTTCAAAAAACAGAATTTCAGAAAATAGAAGTTGAAAAAATAGAGTTTCAAAAATTAGAATTTTGTCTTATTTCTGGATGCAGATAATATCAAAAAACAACAAAAAAAATCAAAAAAATGAGAAAAAAAAAGGAAAAAATAGTGAAATATTGAGAAAATAGGAAAAATAGGTAGAAACGGAGAAACTAGGAAAAAAAGAAAAAACAGGAGAAATGGTGAAAAATGGGGGAAATTAGGAAAAAAGAGAGAAATAGGAAAAATAAGAAAAACAAGAAAAACCGGGAAAAAGAGAAAAAATGGGGAGAAATGTAGAAAATATGTAAAATTGGAAAAATGGGTTACAACGCGAAAAAGTAGGGAAAAACAAAAAATATGGAAAAATAGCGGGAAATAGGGATACATTGGTAAATAAGGAAATATAGAAAAAATGAAAGAATTCGAAAAAAACAAAAAATTACAAAAAAATGAAAGAAAAAATCGAAAAATCGAAAAATTGAAGAAAAAAAATCAGAGGAATAAGAAAAAATCAGGAAACAAAAGAATGAAATAAAAAAAAACAGAACAATGAGCAAAATTGGAAAAAAAAACAAAAAATCAGAAAAATGTGAAAAAACGATAAAAAATTAGAGACAATTTAAAAAAAATGTGGAAAAAATCAGAAAATGAGAAAAAAAATCGAAAAAATCGGAAAAGTAAATAATAAATTGAAAGAAACATCAGAATATTGGAGAAAAATGAAAAATCAAATTGTAAAATACGAATAAAGTGAAAAAATCGAAAAAAACCAAAAAAAAAAAAATAAAAAAAGGCGCAAAAAATCACAAAAATCGAAAAACCCAGAGGAATAAGAAAAAAATTAAAAACAAAAGACTGGATACCTTTGTATAGTAAATATACATTCCTATCCATAACTCACGCTATTTGTTTATAGATACTATTAATTGCTCAAAAGCAGTTGAATAATTAATATATAACTTAATAGGAGTAGATAAAAATATAAATTTCAACTCTATTAGAAAGTAGGTTTATGCAATTTAAAAATAAATAAATAATAATGGATGATAATTAATGACGATGTTTATAATTTATTCTACAATTATAATTCGACATACGTTTTTTTAGTAATTCTGTATTTAATAAATAACGCTGGGAATGGATCTATATTAACATATTCTATGTACAATAATGGAGAAAGTAGATTTAAAATTGAGACATTTTTTCAAAATTCATTCTTATTTATCACATTGCAACTTATATGATCCTTTATGTTTATTATATATTTATATTTTTGGATATATGTTGATTATTTTAGAAAAAATAAAGTTGATGAAGTTTTTTTAACATCATTAAAGTTAATAGCTTCAGGTCACAAGAAAGTTCAGATTTCGGAAGCGAGCTTATATTTTGGTAGCTGATACAGGATTGGTGTTACCATAGCAACAGTTCCGGAAAGATTCCCAACCGAGATTCCTATTTTATTCCTCATTTTTTTATTATAAAAAAAAATCTCAGATTTTACGCTAACTAAAACTACTTAACAAAAAAAAATGAAAATAATCTTGATATTGAGATTAAATAGTTTGGTTTAGTATGTAATCTATATTAAATCGTACCAATAAAAAAAAAGTAAGTGGTCTCTCACCTTCCAAGCACAGTAGCCCATAAAAGAGTAAAGTATCAGCAATCACAAAATGGGTAAAACACTATTTCAACAATCGCGCATCTTGTTGACAAAGGAACGATGGCTAGCCGAATCTTCAGCCATATCAAAACGAGGTGCTGAGGTTGAGGCAACGTCGTAGTCGTCGGGATGTTGGAAAATGTGGATGGATGATAGGTGGAGAGGTGGGGAGGGGGATCCAACCCCTGATGCTCGATCGATCGCCTCTCACGCCCTGTTTTCTGGATGGTGCGCCGCGCCGTTTTCACCGTTTTATAGTCTTGTGGGAAAATCTGGATTTTCAGCTAAAAGCAAAAAATTCTTAAATCTATAACATTATATTAGCTAAAATGTAGCTAAATAATGTAAAATGAATCAAACTTGAATCTTATTTCTATAAAAGTTTGTTAAAATTAGACAGGAATGTTACATTGATTTATGTATTCTAAAAATAAATTGTTCTCAAAAAACTATCATGATTGTCAACCAGGCAGAATTTTATTCAGTAAATTTCTTACACCTTATGTGAAAATCTAAAAATCCCTAAAACCCTAAACCCTAAAAATATATCCGAAAGTAATGTTTATCATCCCTTGGGATACAAAAGTCATAACAACACGATTTTGTAGTTTTTTACTGTATCTAGACACCTTTAACTGTCACTTGCGTACTTTGACATTTCACATAAATTTTCATTAAACGTCAGTGTAAATTAAAGTCTGAAATCAAGAGAACAAGTCTGTAAAATATTTGGTAGGCGAAAAACAGTTGTGTGTCACACATGCAGAAAACACTCGCTATTATCTGCCCTCGCTTCGCTACGCTCGCTCGTGATTCTAATAGCCGCGGGCTAAAGCTCATTTTTTGTCCATTTAGGAATGTGACACAATATGTTATTGATGACGTTTTTATAAATATATATTGTTTTCCAATTTTTTCCAATTTTTCCCATTTTTGTCCAATTTTTTTCATTTGTTTTTTCAATTTGTTTTTTTTTCCAATTTTTTCGAATTCTCTACTATATTTCCCAATTTTTCTCTATTTTTTCCTAAGTTCTCTATGTTTCCGATTTTTTCATTTTCTAATTTTTTTCCAATTGTTTGCGACTTTTTCCGATTTTTTCTGAATTATTCAGTTTTTCTAATCTCTCGATTTTTTCGAATTCTTCTATTTTTTTCGAATTTCTAACATACTTTTTTCGATATTTTCTGATTATTCCAGGAATTGTTCAATTTTTTTAAATGTCTCAATTTTTTCGATTTTCTTCGATTTTTTCAATTTTTTTCCAATTTTTTCCAATTTATTTTCAGACTTTTTTAGATTTTTTAAGTTTCTCGATTTTTGGATTTCTCCAATTTTTTCGAATCTTTTCGATTTTTCCAATTTTTTTAATATTTCTCAATTTCTTTTTCGATTTTTTCTGGGTTTATTTTTAGGTGAAAAACAGTTGTATGTCAATTTGTTCCTTTTTATCCAATTTTTTCCTATTTTCCACTATATTTCCCAGTGTTTCACTATTTTTTCCTAATTTCTCTATTTTTTTCAATATTTTTTTTCGATTTTTTCCGATTTTTCTGGATTTTTCAATTTTTTCCATTTTCTCGATTTTTTCGAATTCCTTGATTTTCTTTGAGATTTTGCCAATTTTTTCCGATCTTTTCGATTTTTTTTTGAATTTCTCAAATACTTTTTTCGATACCTTGGATTTTTTCAATTTTTTCCATTTGTTTTTCAATTTTTTCCAATTTTTTTTTTCAATTTTTTCCAAATTATTTTTCGATTTTTTCAGATTTTTTTAAGTTTCTCGATTTTTTGATTTCTCCAATTTTTTCCGATCGATTTTTCGATGTCTCCAATTTTTTCCGATCTTTTCGATTTTTCCAATTTTTTCTGTATTTCACAATTTTTTTTTTCGGTATTTTCCGATTTTTTCTGGGTTTATTCGTAGGTTAAAAACAATTATGTGCCAATTTGTTCCGTTTTTCAAATTTTTTCGTATTTCCCAATATTTCACTATTTTTTCCTAATTTCTCTATTTTTTCAATTTTTTTCTATTTTTTTCCAATTTTTTTCGATTTCCTTCGATTTTTTCGATATCTTCTGAATTTTTCAGTTTTTTCTAATTTCTTGATATTTTTTTCGATTTTTCCGACCTTTTCGATTTTTCTTTCTAATTTTTCAAATACTTTTTTCGATATTTTCTGATTTTTCCTGGATACATTCGATTTTTTTGAATGTCTCAATTTTTCGATTTCTTTAATTTTTTACAATTTCTTCCAATTCTTCAATTTTTCCAATTTTTCCGATCTTTTCGCTTTTTTTAAATTTCTCAAATACTTTTTTTGATATTTTCCGATTTTTTCTAGATTTATTCGATTTTTTAAATGTCTCTATTTTTCAATTTTTTCTAATTTTTTTTCGAATTCTTCCATTTTCTTTTTATTTTTTTCCAATTTTTCCGATCTTTTCGGATTTTTTTCGAATTTCTCAAATACTTTTTTCGATATTTTTTTATTTTTCCTGGATTTATTCGATTTTTTTTAAACGTCTCGATTTTTTCGATTTTTTCCAATTTTGTTAGAATTTTTTCCAATTTTTCATACAACAGTTTGGGCATTATATCCGAGTGATACTCAAAAGTTTTTACAATTCAATTAGTAATTTTACAGATTACAAATTGGTAAAAAGCCAATATTTTCCACAAAAAAAAAACGAACACATTTATATTTCAATATAATATTTCATCTCAATTTGTTTCTTTTTTTCCAATTTTTTCGTATTTTCCACGATATTTCCCCATTTTTCACTATTTTTTCTTAATCTCTGTTTCCAATTTTTTCTAATTTTTTCTATTTTTTTTTTCGATCTTTTTCTGGATTTTTCAGTTTTTTTCTAATTTCTCGTTTTTTTCGATTTTATTCTTCGATTTTTCCAATTTTTTCCAATAATTTCCGATCTTTTCGATTTTTTTCGAATTTCTCAAATACTTTTTTCGATACTTTCTGATTTTTCCTGGATTTATTCGATTTTTTTAAATGTCTCAATTTTTTCGATTTCTTTTATTTTTTCAATTTTTTCCAATTTTTTTCCAATGTTTTCCAATTTATTTTTCGATTTTCCCAATTTTTTCCGTATTTCTCAAATTTTTTTCAATGTTTCCCGATTGTTCCTGGATTTATTCGATTTTTTTTAAATGTATCGATTTTTTTGATTTCCTCGATTTCTTCAGATTTTTTTCCAATTTTGTTCCAGTTTTGTTCCAATTTTGTTCCAATTTTGTTCCAATTTTGTTCCAATTTTGTTCCAATTTTGTTCCAATTTTTCCATTTTTTTCCAATACGAGAGAATGGTTTGGGCATTATATCCGAAGCATATTCAAAAGTTTTTTCGATTAAATTTACAGTAAAATTTTTATTGTAACAGAATTGCTTGAAGCAGTTTAATTTCACGAACAAAGTTTTCAATCCGAGTCACGACAAAGAAAGCTCATCTACGGTTTTCTTTGATAATTAGTTAGAGAAGTAAAGCTCTGAGTCAGATTGATTCTTATTGGTTGAAATGTTTATCAGCAAATTCATCGAAGTAATTGTTGCCATGGATACGTAAATAATTAAATAAAATAGATATCATATATTTATAAAAAAAAAAATATATGATATTTTATGTATTTATTTAAGATATAAAATTAAATGTATTTTAGGGCAAATAATTTATTTTAATATAAATAAAAAAAAATGAGTCAAAGTTTTTTAATTGAAAAACAAATTGGTACCAATAACAAATTGAATATAAATTTCATGTGCGATTTTTTTTATTCAGTAATAATAATATTACATACAATTTAAATGCAAATTGTCAGTAAAGTTATTAAAAATACAATTTTAGCTTCTCTTTGTTCTCGTAGACCACTGGCATGGTCCAAAAAATAAAATAATGGGAAGAAATTGAATCAAACCGAAAAAAAATTAATAAAATCAAGAAAACCAGGACATGATAAAAGAAAGTGTGAAAAAATTGAAACAAACCGAATAAAAATTGAAACAATTGAATAAAATCGATAAAACCAGAAAAATATTTTTAATTTACTTGAGACTTAAAAAAATATGAGTTAATACATAAAACTATAGAATGATATTTTAATTATATTATAGTTTTGTTACCAACATAATACTTTCTCATTTAAAAATAAAATATAAAGTCATACGGCCTTAAATATTCTATTATATTATTATTATTATTACTGTATCTTATGATTAAAAATGTATCAGGTCAAGTATAGTTCATGAAAATAAATGCCAACCGATTTTTGATGACAAAAGAACTTATTCTGATATAAATATAATTTTGTTTTGCAATTTTTTTTTATTTTGTCAATCATTCTTATTTTAGTTTTTTTATTTATCAAAATTACGAAATTCTTAATTTTTTGTGCTAGACAAAAAGTAATCAAAAAAATCTTGCTTAGATTTCGATGTTCTACAAGAATGTGAAGCGCTAATACCAGAAATGTCAACAGAAAAAAGCTACAGACTTGGCGAATTTATATGTTACCCAAGTAGCTTAGTTACGGACAGATGGACAGACAGTTACAGTTGACTTAAGTCATTGAAAAAATCGAAACCGTTCTCGAGTTATCGCTGTGACAGACAGACAGACAGACAGACAGACAGACAGACATACAGACAGACGAACGGATATTGCAAAGTCAATAAGTACCTTCACTTTGCTTTGCTACTTAATAAAACAAAAATTCAGAAAAATTGTAGGAGTTGAAATAACATAGTTAAGATGGATTTTATTATTTTTGAGCCACCCGACTATATACTCGTAGTCCTTGGAGTCTGTAATCTGAGGGCCCCTCAGAGAAATCCATCCTTCGTTTTCCCCTTTTTCCTGGTCGAGCGTCGTCGCATTTTGCTTCCTCATTCCAGACTGATTAAAAGGCGGGCGCTGAAGATATTTTATTTTATTTTATGACTTATACGGGATGTGGCTTTTGTGTTTAATTAGAGGAAAATGAAGTTATGGGGATATTTTTACTTTGCAAATATTAAATATTCATAAGTTTCAAGTAATAGAATTAACATAGAAATTAGATTTTGAATGTTGCTACTGTCTCGCCAATGTAAGAATTTTTAAAGTAGAATTTTAGTTGAATTTTTTTAATTAAAATAATAATATTATGGAACAGAAAATATTTGCAGTGTTCAGTTTTACGACTTAAGATTTATTATTATAATGAAGATTTTTTAATCAAATCATAACAAAATATTAAATAACTAGATGAAAATATTATTTATATTATAAAGATATATAATAAACTTATCAATAAAAATATAAAAGAATAAAATTAAAAAAGTGCAAATGGGAGGAAAAAGTGTGAAATAGAAATTGAGAATAACAATATATAAGATAAAAGGGAATACAAAAAATGCTTGAAATTATTAAATATAAAAAATATATTTGTGAAAAACTCTTCCTGTAAATCACATTTTCTATAAATACAATAGCGGAATTAAATGAACACAAAAAAGCTCTTTTCGTTTTTCCATCTAGCAAAATAAAATACGATTTTCCGCTATATAATTAAAGCGATGGAACGAGGAAACATCAAAAGGCGCCGCCTAGACTAGAATCGGGAAATGAGCACTTCCTTTCAAGGATCTTTTAAGGACTTACAAGGCCGTGTCAATGTACCATAAATGGAAAATATTACCCTAGTCATAAAAGCAATTAAATAGATATCACGCGATCGAAAATCGGTAAAATGGAGAAATGTTTTTAATAAGGAAATGATTGTAACTAAAAATATACTATTTTCCAAAAATACAAATGCATATACAAAAATACTAAGCATTACATTAATTTATGGAACAATGTTGATAAAATTGTAAAATTATGAGTGAAAACTATTGGGAATTCGATAAAAAGTTTTATACAAAAGTTGTAGAGAATTTTATGATCTACAACTTTGCACTAAAACATTTTGTACTAAAATGCAATATTTGTCCTCAAAATCTGGAAATACTAGGAAAAACGCATGGAAGTTTTTTGCGCTCCCTCTAATGGCGCAAATATTGGAAATTCTGGAAAAAAATTGATACAAAAATTGGAGGTAATTTTATACTCTAAAACTGAGCAGTAACATATTTTGCACTTGTTTAAAAAAAAGTGAAAAAATCATACATTAATATTCAATCAATGTCGTTCTTTAGGACCTTCTACTGACCATCTTAAACCAAAAATTAATGGTCGAAGTCTAATCACACATTAATACTTCACAAAAAATTTCGGCTTGATTGGTCCAACGGTTCGGCAGTTATCGTGGAAGATTCACACACACACACACAGACAGACCTTACTCTAAAAATGGTTTTAATTTTCTCGGGAGACCTCAAAATGGATATTTTTGTTTAAATATTTAAAATCACTTGATATATTTAACTAATGTTATTTTATCTAAAAGATCGGTCCATATGGGGAAGGCCTTAAAGGCGCATTTACATAAAACCAAAAAATTATCTACCAATACCGGCGGTGAAATTATTTTTATATAAAAATTAGGAACGATATCATGATTTTAAATCATCTCGAAAAATAGATAAGAACAAGGTCAAAAAATGTCGGTTCTACTGTGAACATATGCGTTTGCATTTTCGTGTCAATTATCAGTGCTCAAAATAATCTTAAATTGTTCAAAATCCTCTAAAAATTATCTAAATTAATAATAAAACGGTTTAAAGTTGCTTAAATTGTTCAAAATAATCTAAAATGGTCTAAAATTGTTCAAAATCGTCTAAAATAATAATAAAACGGTCTAAAGTTATCTAAAATGGATCTGAGGATTGTTCAAACTAATCTAAAATTGTCCAAAGTCTTCTACAAATTGTCTAAAACAGTCTGAAGTTACTCAAACTCAAATTGATCCAATTGTATTGTTCAAAATAATCTGAAATGCTCTAAAATTTTCTAAATTAATAATAAAAACTTGAATAAATAATTTTTCAAAATAATCTGAAATGCTATAAAATTGTCCAACATCTTATAAAAATTGTCTAAAATAATAAAAAACGGTATAGTTACGTAAATTGATCGGAGAATTTTTCAAAATAATCTAAAATGGTCTGAAATTGTCCAAAATCTAAAATTGTCGAAATTACTAATAAAACGGTATATATTTATCTAAAATGGATCAGAGAATTGTTCAAAATAATCTAAAATCTTCTAAAAATTGTCTAAAACGATCTGAAATTACTTAAGTTGATCAGATAATTCTTCAAATTTATCTATAATGGTCTAAAATTGTCCAAAATGGTCTAAACTTATCTAAAATAGTAATAAAACGACCTAAAGTTGCCTTAATTGAACAAAGAATAGTTCAAAATAATTTAAAATGGTCTAAAGTTGTCAAAAAACAGACTAAAATAATAATAAAACTGTCTAAAATTACTTAAATTGATCAAAGAATTATTGAAAATGACCTAAATTGTGGAAAATAGTCTAAAATTGTCCTAAATTGTCTAAAATTGTCCAACAATGGTCTAAAAATTATCTAAAATAGTAATAAAACGGCCTAACGTTGCCTAAATTGAACAAAGAATAGTTCAAAATAATTTAAAATGGTCTAAAGTTGTCAAAAAATAGACTAAAATAATAATAAAACGGTCTAAAATTACCTAAATTGATCAAAGAATTATTGAAAATTACCTAAATTGTGGAAAATAGTCTAAAATTGTCCTAAATGGTCTAAAATTGTCCAACAATGGTCTAAAATGGTAATAAAACGGTCTAAAGTTACCTAAATTGATCAAAGAATTGTTCAAAACAATCTAAAAGTACCTAAAATTGTCAAAAATAATCTAAAATGGCCTAAAATGGTCTAAAATTTCCCAAAAATGAACCAAAGTTACCTAAATTGATCAGAGAATTTTTTAAAACAATCTAAAATTATCCAAAATGGTCTAGAATTGTCTTAAAATGGATTAATATAATAATAATACGGTCTAAAGTTACATAAATTGTCCAAAATCTAAAATGGTCTAAAGTTGTCCAAAAACAGACTAAAATAATAATAAAACTGTCTAAAATTACTTAAATTGATCAAAGAATTATTGAAAATTACCTAAATTGTGGAAAATAGTCTAAAATTGGGTATATGGTCTAAAATTGTCCAACAATGATCTAAAATGGTAATAAAACGGTCTAAAGTTACCTAAATTGATCAAAGAATTGTTCAAAATAATCTAAAAATACCTAAAATTGCCAAAAATAATCTAAAATGGCCTAAAATTGTCCAAAATGGTCTAAAATTTCCCAAAAATGAACCAAAGTTACCTAAATTGATCAGAGAATTTTTTTAAATAATCTAAAATTATCCAAAATGGTCTAGAATTGTCTTAAAATGGATTAAAATAATAATAAAACGGTCTAAAGTTACATAAATTGTCCAAAATCTAAAATGGTCTAAAGTTGTCCAAAAACAGACTAAAATAATAATAAAACTGTCTAAAATTACTTGAATTGATCAAAGAATTATTGAAAATTACCTAAATTGTGGAAAATAGTCTAAAATTGTCCTAAATGGTCTAAAATTGTCGAACAATGGTCTAAAATGGTAATAAAACGGTCTAAAGTTACCTAAATTGATCAAATAATTGTTCAAAATAATCTAAAATGGGCTAAAATTGTCCAAAATGGTCTAAAATTTCCCAAAAATGAACCAACGTTACCTAAATTGATCAGAGAATTTTTTTAAATAATCTAAAATTATCCAAAATGGTCTAGAATTGTCTTAAAATGGATTAAAATAATAATAAAACGGTCTAAAGTTACATAAATTGATTAGAAAATTGTACAATATAATCTAAAATGGTCTAAAATTATCCAAATAGTCTAAAATTGTCCAAAAAAAAATATTGGTAAAACGGTCTAAAGTTACCTAAATTGATCAGGGAATTGTTCAAAATAAATGGAATAAAACTGTCCAATTGTCCAGCGGTATGCATTTGGAAGAATATGTCACCTTTCTTCTCCTATTTGTTACGCCACTGACATTTGAAGCTATTTTAATTTTTTTTCTTGTATTGCTTAATGATTTTCACGTAAAATCCGCAAAAATTGAACTGTGTGAGATTGGGTGGTAATTTTGGCTCAATACATATAAAGGCGCCTATTTGGCACGACAGCGCTGAAGAGTACTTGGCGCGTCCCTGATACAAAGTGGTAATTATTGAATTATTAAGAAAAATACGCCCGGATCTGTTTAATTTGACTCTAAATTTTTTATTGGATAATATTATTATTAAATATCTAATTTATTTACAAAAATAACATGGACGTACTTAGTGAGATATGTTATAAACATTTTTTTTTCTTATTTTGTTCCTACCGACAGATCTAAAATTCTAACTTGGAGCTAAACCAATTTTCAGTCAATTAGTATAACTAGTTAAAAATGCATTAAAAAAAATATAAATAAAACTAAATATTTTCTTATAAAAATGTATTTTTAACGTGACTCACCCTGTAAAGTGCATACCCAGGTAAACAATAAAATGGTATTTTATTAGAAGCGTTAACATCGAGTTTGCCAAAACGTCCTTTTGATTAGGTAGAAATCGGTATATATAGGTGGGATGTGTAGAATTCTTGATTCTCGAGTTCGGATTCTTAAACCAGTTTTGAGTTTAGGTCCGTCTGGTATCGATAACTTCTGACTTCCCGGTCAGTCAATTCAATTCCAAAACACCATCATCGACGTGGTAAATATGCTTCTTTGGTCACGGCCATTGCTGACTCACAGTTGTCACTTTTCACTTTCAACTGCGAACAAATACAATTATGCGATTAGAAATGGTGCAAATCAAAAAAATTAAACAAAATAATCATTTTAATATAAACATAGGCAAATAAATTTTTTAATTTTAATTGGTAGATAATAAAATAATAATAAGATTGTTTTATCGGTTACAATGTTGTAATAACATCATTTTATTAACTTGAGGTTATATTTTTATCTTTGTCTATATACAGTGTGTCTCTAGAATATGTAGTATTAATTTTTGAGAAATTGTTTTTTGTTAAAATTTTCCTACCTGATATTAATTTAAAACATTTATAAGTAAAATACCATTTTTTTTAAATATACAATTTTTTTTGTTAAACCATGAAAAAATCTTATGGCAACTTTCTGTATTAATAAATTATTCGTATTTACATAAATAGGGAAAAATCAGGAGAAATAGTGAAAAATATGGAAAATAGCGAAAAATAAGGGCAAAGAGGGAAAAATAGATAAAACAAGACAAATGGAAAAAATAGTGAAAAGTCGGGAAAATTAGGAAAAAAATCGGTTGTGTAACCCAAAACTTTCCCGACGAGTATCCACAAATAATTTTTCAGATATTTAATGTTAAAGTTTAAAATTTTGACATTTTTTTATTTTTGACAGGTGACAGTTGAAGGAATAATTTTGACTGTTCTGAATAGAGATTTTCAAGGGCTTTCAAATGACATACTGCAAGTCAAATTCCGTGACATATAGCATCTGTAATTTTTTGATAGTGACCCTTCCGTTTGACAGATGTCGTACAAAATCTCAAAAAATAGGAAAAACAAGCAAAGCTCGGTCATCCATGCATAATTTTTATTTAAGTTTACTATTTTATATTTAATTTTTAATAAATGAATATTTTTTCCTAAAATATTTAATAAAATTTTTTGATTTAAATTCTTACTTCACATTTTTGTATTGAAAAAATAGTTTGATCGTTTTTGGGGTGACGAAAATATCCTAATATTAAAACTAATTTATCATATTTGTGTTTTTAAACAAATTTTAAAAATAAATTTTTTATATATTTTTTAAAATAAGGTTAATTTACTCTTGACCCAAATGAATTTTTTTATTTCCCTCGCACACGCTGATGTTTTTTTAAATGTTATAATTTAATCGTGTTTAAGTGAAGCAACAAGTTTTATAACGAATAATTTTTCATTCTTAAAAATCAAACACAAAAAAGTTTGGGACACACTGTATGTTAAAAAAATGTATTAAATAACACTATTAATGTTAACAGTCAGTAGTAATTTAGAGAGAAATAGGTTAATTTTTGATACGTATTATTATCAAAGGTAATATCAGGAGTCCTCAAAATGTTATTGGTCACGAGTCCGCAGAACGAGTGATTTTTTTTTAATTCGATTTGTTTGAGTGGTTTTGCCTAAAATAAAAAAGTTTGAGTTTGGAAAATTAAAATTTATCGATAAAATGTTGAAGGACGAATGGTATTTGAAAAAATTATTTTTTGAACCATTCTAAAAAAAAAATTCTTATTGAAGTATATTTTTTGAACCGTTTTAGAAAAATTTTTAAATTCTAAAGATCGAAACTTGACAATTTAAATTTACGAGCTCACCGCCTACTTTGATGTATTAAGTGTTGCCTAGTTCCAAATGGCTATTTTAATACAAATTTCAATCGTATTAGGTATAACCTTTTCTTTAGTAACATTCAACAGCCCGGAAGTTTAATTTTTTCGGAGTTCTGGACTCGTCTCGAAGAGTTCTAGAGTTCTCGAGGGGGTGCAGATAGAACTCTTGCAATTTTTTTGCGGAATTTTAAAAAAAAAACAAATTTTGGGGTGCTAACTTCATGCCGCACCACTTTTATGTGAAAAAAGAGTTCTGGGTGAACAGATATCTCATAAATAAAGAGTTCTAGAGTTCTCGGTAGGTTTTGCAAAGAGTTCTGGGAATTTTCGGAAATTACAAAAAAAAGAAATTTTGGGGTGCTAACTTCAAGCCGCACCATTTTTTATTTACTGGGTAGTTTTAGTCACCTAGGACTGATTTTAAATACATCACCCCTGACTTCTGACTCGACAAAATACTGAAAATTATGAAAATGAATATTTTCAATTCAACATTCTGGCGAAAAATTAGCGACAAAAAACGGAACTTTGTAACACCCCTTGAAAATATCCATTTTCATAATTTTCAGTATTTTTTCGAGTCAAAACTCAGGGGTGCTGTATTCAAAAGCAGCCCTAAGTAACCAAAACTACCCAGTAAATAAAAAAGGGGTGCGATATGAAGTTAGCACCCCAAAATTTGTTTTTTTAAAAATTCAAAAAAAAAATCTGCACCCCCTCGAGAACTCTAGAACACTTCGAGACAAGTCCAGAACTCCAAAAAAATTACAAAGGGTTCCGGCAATTGGGGTGCCAAAGTAGGAAATGATAAATGATAGTTCTATGTAAACAACATTTTATCAGGGACCATGCATTTTTATCAAGGAGGAGACGTTTTTACCGAAATACTGCTCAATGATTGGTTAGCATTTTGAATTCTTATTGGTCCAAATCGTGAATTTGACATGTGAAAAAAATAATCAAAATTAAAAATATTTATTATATACTTTACTAAGGCATTTGACAAAGTTTATCATAACTTATTGTTACGTAAGTTAAAATAAGTCATGGAATTTTTATAGAACATTTTACGGTCAATAAATTCTTCAAAGATCAATTCCTGCAAAACACTTTTTAATGATTTGTCAAAATATTTGTGGTATGCTGAACTCTGTATTATCTAAAAATTTTTAATTGTCACAAAATATAGGGGTCAAATAATTGGAGATGTTTATACAGTCTTTTCTAATTATTTGGCAAACTAATTTATTACTAATTTTAAGGAAAAAATAGAAATATCAAAATATCAGATGTCAATTATTTTCGTTGTATACGAGGTTTGTCAAAAATGTAAATTCAATGTTTTTTGCAATGTCAAAAACATTTTTATTATTACGTTTCGTTCTCAAATAAAACTAAAATGTAGAGAAAAATTAAAAACAAAATTGTACTTTAATCGAAATAGATATGATTGATATATTAGACCATAAAGAATTTTTTATGAAGAATAACTTTTTCCTTTTATTTTAGTTCGCATCGCATTGGCTTTCGGTGAAATTGTACGAATTTTTTTACATATTGTAGAACTCACGATGCTGATCAAATGTCACCATTGCGCTAACGCTCTAAATTCATCGGTTTAGATTTTACAGGGTGCTGAATTTAACTTCGTCAAAATTTCAAATGGCCATTGTGAAAGTAATTTTTTGAATATACAAACCAAATAAACTAAGCATCGATTATTTATATAGCTGATAAAAATACACTATAGAGTATAATAATTTCTGCACATACAAACGGTATACAGGGTGAGTCCAAAGATAGCAAGTTTTTCAGTGATTTCCACAAAATTGAACTCACGATGCTGATCAAATGTCTCCATTGCGCTAACGCTCTAAATTCATCAGTAGACTATACAGGGTGCTGAATGTACACTATAGAGTATAATAATTTCTGCACATACAAACGGTATACAGGGTGAGTCCAAAGATAGCAAGTATTTCAGTGATTTCCACAAAATTGAGCGTTGGAATTTTATTCATTTACAGATATTTTACAGGATGTTTTATACCTGCTTAAATAAAAAACTCAGAAGTAGCTACGTAATTTCTTACAGAGATATATAATTTTTGTTTGTATGAATATTTAATTATACTTAATTCTAGATAGTGACCAAACATTTTTTCCATTACTTTATGCAAGAAGAAAGAAGGTTCATCAGGTGATATTGTTCTCGTTATTGAAATTAGTTGAACAAATGGGCATGGCTAACATGTTTCGGTCAAACAATTTGTACCATCTTTCCTACAATACAAATTATAAAACTAGTTAAAATACAAGAAATCACAAAGTTACTACAAAAAGCTTCCGCTCGTACAACAAATAATTTACAAAATGGTATGAATTTAACGGAACATATTCAAAAATTGAAAAATTTTAAAAACATTTGATCTCCATACTGTGGGATTCAAATTTAAATACATTCACATCAAGAACTTCTTTGAATAATTTTACCACATTTGAGAATGGATAATCTTTTGTATTTTTTTTTACTATTTAGTTTAACTTACATATTTGGAAGGCGTCAATGAGATGATCTTCAAATAGTCCAATGACTTCTAGATTCTATCGATTTCCACGGCATTTATGAGTTACAATAAGACACAAAGTGAGAACTACGGCTACGTTTCGGAAACGCAATGTCATTAATCTTTGTAGTAGTAAACGTAGCGTAGGTCAAGAGTGATATCGTCGAGCCGTATCATGACATGCACTATCCGTGTTCTTTTACCATTTCGACATTGCACTAACATAACGATAGGTCAAGGTTGACTTGATGAATCTTAGACGTAACTTTTCGTATTTTTTATAAACTAGCCAATCATAAGCATTGCACACAATATATAATAAAATTTAACGTTGTTCTTTAAAAATGTTCCAATTCTTAGACAATATTGATGGTTTATTGAATTATTCACTAAAAAAATTATGGTTCATAATATCAATCAACATTGATTTTTTATTTGGTATATTTTTATAATTTTTCAATTTTTTGTATTTAATTATTACTTTCCCGATCCCATCAATGGGATCAAAGGGAGATATCGATGGAAATATTCATTTTGAGGTCCCCAAGAAGATGGAAACCATTTTCAGAGTAAGGTCTGTCTGTATGGGTTGGTGTATGCCTCGAATGCTACTATTCGTTTTTGGTACAGTAGAAGGTCCTCAAGACCGACATTGACTGAATAAATATGTAAGATTTTTTGCCTTTTTTAAATTTTAAGGACAAACAATACACTTAGTGGAAAATGTTCTAATACAAAGTTTTAAAGCATAAAATTTCCTACAATTTTTTGTATCAAACTTTTTAGAGAATTCCCAATAGCTGCGCCAGTAGAAGGCGCACAAAAAATGTACATCGAGTTTTTCCGAAGTTTGTCCAAATTTTTAAGACAAACAATGCACTTTAGTGCAAAATTATCTAGTGCATTTCGCCGCAAGAGGGCGAAAAAAATATACATTTGGGCTTTTGGTCGTTTTTTTATTTTGAAGACAAATAATGCGAATTAGTGCAAAGTTGTAGAGCATAAAATTCATTACAACTTTTGTATCAAATTTTTTCCCGATCTCTCAATACCATTTACCTATGATTTTAGGACATCCAAATTGAAGCTATATAATGTGTTCCTTCTTATACCATTTTTGTATTTTTTTAAATGTTTTTGGCTTTGTTTTGCCTTTTTTTATTTATTTTTCTAATTTTTTGGCCTTTTTTGCTTCCTTTCCTTTCCAATAGTTTTTAATTTTTTTGAACTTTTTTGGCGTTTTTTGCTATTTTCCCTTTACTTTGTCTTATTTGACTTTTTTCTTGTTTATATGTCTCTATTTTGCTTTTTTCCTTTTTTTTGCATTTTTTAATAATTTTTTATTTTTTTTGAAATTCTTTGGCATTTTTCGGTTGTTTCCCTTTATTTTGTCTTATTTGGCTTTTGTTGTTTATTTATCTCAATTTTGCTTTTCTTTACTTTTTTTGCCATTTTTACCACTTTTTGGCGTTTTTTTTTGCTATTTTCCCTTTACTTTGTCTTATTTGACTTTTTTCTTGTTTATATGTCTCTATTTTGCTTTTTTTCCTTTTTTTGGTATTTTTAACACTTTTTTGCATTTTTTTGCTTTTTTAATAATTTTTAATTTTTTTTGAAATTCTTTGGCATTTTTCGGTTGTGTCCCTTTATTTTGTCTAATTTGGCTTTTTTTTTGTTTATTTGTCTCTATTTTGCTTTTCTTTACTTTTATTGCCATTTTTATCACTTTTTTGGCGTTTTTTTTTTGGTATTTAAACTTTTTTTAATAGTTTTTACTTTTTTTCAACATTTTTGCTTTTTTCCTTTATACTTTGTCTTATTTGGCTTTTTTTATTTTTCCTGGTTTTTCCTTTATTACTCTTTTCCTTTTTTGCTTTATATTACGTTTTCTTCCTTTTGTTTAGGTACCTTTTTTGCTCTTTGTCTCTTTCTGCAGCTTTACCTCTTTTTTCCAATTTTTACAAATTGTATCAAGATTTTTATCGTTTTTTTGATTTTTTCTATTTTCACTCTTTTTTATTATAGTTTTAATTTTTGCTCAAATTTAGCAATTCTTTACCGTTTTTAACAATTTTTTGGAAATAATTCGTTACCTTCATTTTAATTAATTTTTTCGCATTTTTGCATTATTTACTCATTTTTTTTTCAATTTACTTAATTTTTACAGCATTTTACTTTCCCATTCAGGAATTTTGTATTTTTTAATTAAAATAATCCTATTCTCCACATAAGAGTCGGGAAAGTTCTGCGCTGACACAGCCGATTTTTTTGAAATATAAGGAAATAAAGCTCAAAGTCGGGTATCAAAAATTTTAATTACAAAAGTACTAACAGGCAACTACTTTCGGTCACTGACCATCATCAGGCTTGAAGATACAAACGTTTACAATTACTCATGGATACAATTAAAATTATAAACAAACTTACCAATATTAAGAACTATACGAGGAGAAAAAATTGTTCACAAAATGTGAAAAAACCCATTAAGGGTAGAAAATTAAGTTTAAGGTTTATATAAAAGAGTTTTGACCAATAACGTAAAAAGTTAATTAATTTCAATGTAAATGCTTGATGGAGATTCGGTACAGGCAAGGTAAGAAAAAAGAAGAATAAAAATAAGAAGGAGAGGTTGACAAGTAACTGGTGGGAAGAAAAAGTAAGGTTAAAAAAACAAGGGGAAATACAGAACCTGTAAAAATCAGATGACACATTTGTGATATGAATAACCTTTGGAATTTATTTTGAAATATGTTTAGAATCAATAAAAATGTCTATATACAGGGTGTTTCCAAATGACGCTTACAACGTTTGTCTGTAGATACCTCTCGTATAAAATTGGATAAAATCATATAAGGAATGAGGGGTCTAACATATTTACTTTTCAAAATACAGGGTGTTAAAATTAATAAATAAAAACAGTTTTTTAAAAATAAATATTGTTTAATGAAACTTTGCAGTCGACTAACTAGACTAATGACATTTTTTTCAAAACCTTTTACAAGTGACGTTCGAGTTGGGTAAGGCTGAATATTTTGCCCCCACTGTATAAATTTTCAAAATTGTTTTATTTTCAATTGCTTATTTAATTTAGTGAAACAAATGCATAACAGTTGATACGGATCAAATTAACAGTTTTTGAGAAAAATTAGATACAAAAGAGGCATACATGCAGAGTGTTTCAGTATAATTTTTTTTTATTTTGTTTTTTAGGTAATGCTTTCTGTTGTCCAATTCATTTAAGCATATTGAATTGGAAAAACACTAGATTCATGTTAAAAATGGTAAAGAACAAAAATACTAAAACACTCTGCGTGCCTTACTTCCTTTTGATTTTTTTTTTCAAAAACTATTAATTTTATCCACATCAAAAGTTATGGATTTTTTCATTAAATTAAACAGGCAATTGACAAAAAAACACTGGTAAAAGGTTTTGAAAAAAATGAGGGTCGTTAGTCTAGTTAGCTGCAAAGTTTCGTTAAAAAATATTTATTTAAAAAAAAGTTATAGCGAACTTTTACACCCTGTAAATATGTTGGACCCTTATTCCTTATATCATTTTGTCCTTTTTAACGTCATTTGGAAACACCCTGTATAATGTGTACACCACTGTGTCATTCGATCGTGAATTCCGAATATTTTAGTAAAATTGGCTGCGAACTTCACACCAATATAATTGATATACATTCAATATTATTAAATATTTGTTTTATCTAAATATTATTGTTGGCAGTAATAGTAATTTTTTCTCACCGTTGTTACAAACAATAATAAAAATGAATAGAATAAAATTGTGCATGGTAAATTCAGCCATGCAGCGTTACGCGCATTAATTTATATTGAAGCGTGTAGCTTAAAATATACAAAGATGACAAAAGTAACAGCTGTTGTCCCAATTAATTCTTTTAATATATTCGAGACATATACCGGAATTACGGATTACGCTGTAGTCGCGTTATTGAATAGGTTATATGGTATATAGTACCGGTTCAAATGATAAGACGTGTTAAATGACATTTTACGTTACGTGCTTTTTAAACCAACTCCGGCGATTACTAAAATTCATTGTAACATTAAAGTAAAAGGTCGAACAACAAAACTGGAAAATAAATGGTGTTTTTTTTTTCTTTATTACTTGAAAGGAGTTCACTGACTTTTTCAAAATGTATAAAACGTCTTTGCTATTTCTTTTAACGGTGAAAATAATTGTAATATCAAGATAGTTCTATTATTTTTATTTATATTTTCGTACTAAGAATCTAAATTGCCCAGTTCGAAAAGTGTCCTGTATATGTTTTTTTTATTTTTAGTAGATCTCTTTTCAAAATTTTTATTTTCACTTATGATCTACTCGTATATGTTTCTGTTTGTAATCAAAATTGAAGTGAGATGGAAATAATGTATTAAATAATTAATACAGGTTCGTATTTGAATACTAAACGTTGAATTAAACTGGATTACAGTAAACTTATTTTAGAAGAAAAATGTTTTGCACTTTTTTCCATTTTGAAACATTACCATAATAACTGAAAACAGTAGTAAAAAGACATTTGTTTAATAAATTTGGGAACAAGAGCAAAGTTTTTCAAAATGTAACTGTGCTGAAATAAACTATAATAAATTGAAAATACAGTGTGCCCTATGAGCAAGAAAACCACCAGGAATGTGCCCTGGTGGAACAACAAACTTGGTAAGAAAAGAAAACTGGTCAGAAATCTTTTCAACAAAGCCAAAATCTCAGAGGAATGAAGGGAAAACAAGAACTCTCTCACTGAGTACAAGCCAAAAGATAATCGTGGAAGAGGCACTGTGAGGAAATGGAAAGCAATCATCACTCCACAAAATATTGTCTAAAGAACCTCAACTAATGATTCAATCCATTAGGACTGAGTCAGGAATATATACGCAGAATGAAAAAGATACCTTAGAAGAATTGTACAGGGTGCAATAAACACAAAAATAACAGCTGAGGTCTGAAGACACTTAGAATTGGAATTTCCCCTTAGGAGCTTCCTGGGTGCAATGACAGGTCTTAAAGGAGGTGATAGATGTGGAAAAAATGAGCAATCAACTTATTCCAATCGTATAAATCGCTAAGGCCGGATGGCATTTATCCTGTTATGCTACAAGAAGCTACAAGAAGGAACAGACCTACTAGCACACATCTCCAATGTTGGAAAAACTGGATAGGATCAATATTTATTGGGTTTAATCCATTCTCAATAAATATTTTAAGTTTCAATACTAACGGATGGCCAAATATCTTCCAATATTAAAATTAGTGTAATAGTGCAAATGCTAACATTCAGGAACAGTTTAGACCAATTATCTAATTGGTTGATAAAATTATTGAAATTGCATTAGAGAAGACAAGTTGAATATATGTTTAGAAAAATCAATTTTTTGAGTAAATGAGGAAGATATAGTTCTGAAGAAAAAATAAATAGAAGAAAATAGACCAAAAGGAACAAGAGAAAATCAATTTAAGATGGAGTAAAGCCTTAAGGATATCTAGGAACAGTAGAAACAGAATATAAGACCAACAATCTCACATCTATACAGGTTGGGATAGAGGCTCTGGTCGTCCCGTAAAAAAAATGAAGATCAGCCAGGAATCCGCCAATGCCCATTGGGGCGGAATACGGCCATATCATAGCAAAGCGAGGATCGTTAGGACCTGGGGGTTTCGGTCAGAAGAATAAACCCTCGATATGTCCACAGTGGCAGGCATTTCGGGGGAAAACCCTCGGGGAGGTAATAGAGGACTTGGGGACCAAGTGCTGATTAGGTACAATATCCCCTTGGCAATTGATTTTTGCTCTTTGGCTGTACTTCCTTTAGACAAAGTACCAACTAAATGTACCAAGTTATTTAAATATTGGAATGAAATAAATTAATCACTGTGTACCTTAGTAATTAAAAGTTGGTATTTTTTGTATCTCCTTTACTCTTGTTATATAGTCTGAAATGCACTGTATGATAGTAAGATTAGTTAATATTAAAGTAATTCTTTATTTAGAGCCTTTTCTGAAGTACCACAGCTAACTCACATCTATTTAAATTATTTTAGTGATATTCCAAATAATAAAAAAAACTTTTTAACTGATTTCAGTTTTTTGGAAGTAAAAATTATGAGAATGATAATAAAACCGTAAATTCCACAGACCATATTTAATAACGAATAACGAGTTAAATAAATTATAAAAGCCATAGTTAGTTAAGCTCTCACAATCTAGCTGTGCCTTGTTAAAACAATGAACCAAACAGATGATGGCGACAAAATATATTCCTATCGCACTTATAACCACGCGAATAAAACTGACCTCATAGTCTAGGTATTTGGCATCAAAATAAATAACAATTTAACTTTTATTAAGTATGTCACCACCTACTATAATAATTGTTACTGTTTCATAATAATTATGTCATCCAGGAATTTAATGAGGAAAAACATGATAAAATATATTTAATTGACCACGTGTGAAAAATTAATTTTACGGAAAGAGTTTGTGGGAACGGTTTTTTTTATATAAATGTTACATTTTTTAATTAAAATGTTTTTATTAAATAAATTACTTTATTTTAATAATGGACTATAGTAGATTTAATTTGATTAAAAAAAATTAGTCAAATGATTTTTCAGTCGTTGAACGTAAAGTAAAAATGTAACCTTAAAATGTTGCACAATTTATCAGGAGCAACCATACAAAAAATCATTGAAGTTGTATTAAACTTGTTTTTAATTATTTTTGTTTTCTCCAATGTTATTGTCAGGGCCACCAAGAGCCAAACCGGGCCCCAAGTCTGGAGGTTTACGGGCACCCCTCCAGCATGGTTGGAGGGGAGAAGTTCGTATCCCCCTCCCCAAAATGTTCGAAAACTAAACATCTGAAAATCAGATGTTATATAACGATATTTAAGCTAATAATTTTTGTTTTTTATTATTTTTTCAATCCATTGACTACACCTACAATTTAGGCCTACTTTGATTGAATTTTGCACATATCGGACTTTTGGCTTCCTAAATTTTTTATGAGTAAATATAAATAATATATGAGAGCCCGGGCCCCACGCCTCATTCGGGCACTAGAAAAAGCCTTGATCCCGGGTCCCTAGTTTCAGACTTGGCTGACATAGGGTCTTGGCGGCCCTGGTTATTGTCATAGAAAATACTCCTACTTTTTTTTAATTTGCAGTGTAAAAAACTTTATCACTTGAGAACTTGATTTTTATGAATCATTGTGGAGCGGGTACCGGAATGGGTTGTGTCATACCAGCCAAACTTTTCACATACATGTAGGAGAATATTATACATGATGTAAAGTAGAAAAAGTGTTAAAAAATTGAATTGGAAAAAAGTTTTCCCATGCAACCTAATTTAATTTGTATTTCAAATTCAATAAGGTTTTTCCTTGGACAAAAATAACTCGGTAAAGTGAAAACCGGAACTCGGTCGGAGCTTTCGATCATAAGTTACAGTGTTTACATCCAGACAGACATCCAGACGTCCGGACAGGATTTTTTTGCATTTTCGGACTCACTGTCCTGTACTTTAAAAACAACAATAGGGATGTACAACTGATCATAAGAAGCCTATGAATTCTGGTCGGACGTTAGACTGAACGTCGAAAATCACAGAATAATAGCTTTGTTCGCAGGTACAATTCCGAACCAGTTCATGGACTATTCGCATGCGCAGTCTAACAAAATTTAAATATTTAGTATTATTTTATATAGGGTGTATCAAAAAGGTAGGTCATAAATTGAACCATATATTTTGGTGTAAAAAATATCTCGATTGAACATAACTTGCCTAATGTAAATATGCACACAAAAAAGTTACGGTCTTTTGAAAATACAAAATGAAAATCGATTTTTTTCAATATTTCATGAACTGTGTAACATTTTGTAATGAAAATTGATACATAACACGCTTATCGTAAGAGCATCTTTTTCATATATAACAACGAAATTTGTACAGTCCATAAACATTTTACGGGGTTTTTGAACCCCTAAAACCTCCCATATTTTTCTATGCGTTACAATTAAATTAGTTTTGAAACACCATTGGTTTAATTCATCATAATTTTTTGCTTCTTAATACTTTTTCGAAAAGCCAGTTTTTCTCGAGATGTGGCCCCTTCTTCACTATCCTTCAAAAATTTTGAGTAACAAAAAATAAGTATTCATGTTATTCATAAGTATAAAAAATATGTACAAATGTGTTTACTTTAATAAATGTTCAAAATGGACTCCGTTTTCCTGAATACATTTTCGGCATCTTTTTAAAAAGAAAAATCCGAATTTTTTGGAAGATCATTGGCTTCTGAAGAAATTGATTTGCACTTTCAATGATTCGATGCCTCAGTTGTTCGTCGATTATTTCAACAGAATACACGTCTTCTTTCATAAAACCCCAGAAGTAAAAGTCAATAGAGTTAAGATCTGGACTTCTGGCTGGTCAAGAAAAAGCTGCATCAGGGCCCATTCCAATCCAGTACAGACCGAAAAGATATTCCCTAAATTCGTGGTCGAAATGCGCTGGAGCTGCATCTTGTAAATACCACAAATTATAATTAACGAAATGATATTTCGATTGTTTTCCGTTTTGAACCAATCGCAAAATCCCATTTAATCTTCTTCTAGTATTTCTTGAACGATTTTAAACTGATAGGGATCAAGCTGCTGTTCCTTCAATCTTCTCCAAACCATCATGTGACCAACATCTAATAGAGCAGCTATTACACTTGTACTGCTTTCAGGATTTTTTTTATGTGTACACAGAATATGTGGTTTAATTTATGACCTACCTATTTGATACACCTTGTAGAACCCACAACAAGCTCACCAAATGTGAAGTAATAAAATGTTATTACATTTGATTAATTTTACTTTTTGATATAAAATAATTATCATTATTTATACAACAATAAATACATTCTTTTATTAAAAACCATTTCATTATCATCAGTAAACCCAACAAATCCTCTTATAATTCAATACAACAATAATAAATCCCAAGTGATAATTTGCTAATCACTCAAAACAGTAAATCAAAGCAAAACGGCAGTAATCCACCGTAAGTAACGAGTTAACTCGTTGCAAACCAAATGCAAAATTCTCGTATTGATCTGATGAAAATTTTAGCGCATGCCTCGTATAAAATTTGCGCACGGTATTAAAATCAACAATGGACAAATCTGGCGCCAATCGATCAACAAACTAAAAAAATGTAACAACAAATAATGAAAAGTTTATTATATAGAATTTTTATTATGAATTAAAATATATCAAGTTTTATTAATGAAGGTATTTAATTGTTTCTTTTTTTATTTTATTTTAGTATAGTTCTATACATTAGGAATAAAAACATTCATTCAATAAATTAATAATTAAAATTATTTTTTTAATAAAATTTTCTATTTCTAACTCTCTTTTAACTTTTAATAATATAATAATTTGTATTTTGCTATAATTTTTTTTACCGATTTACAATTTTTTAATTTTTCATTTTATAATCAAAAATAAAAATTAATCTTACCCTTTCATGATGAAATCAAAACGATTTAACAAAATTTTTGGATACCGTTAAAAAAAATAAAAGAAAATTAATTCGAGCAGCGTTCACTAACCAACACCAACCACTAGAGTTCACGGTGATTCGTTCGCAACTGTCGTTTCGCAGTTCCCTTGCTTTTGAGAGCTTATACAAGCTGGCTCGAAAACCATTAACATAAATTATTAGAGGAGACAGTGAATATTGGGTCATAAACCTTGGTGGGCTTTGAAATCTAGGGTCTTTTTCATTGTGGATTTTCGACTGAAAATGTTTTGAACCCGATATAGAATTTTTACCTGATACTGAACGTCCGGCAAATTATTTTTAGATGTGAAACCTTTTTTGATTTTTTCAATTATCAGGACTCGAAAATATGTTTATTGACTTTTAGATTGTAACTTATTTATATTTTAAAATCAAAACAAAATATAGATCTAAATAAATATTTTACAAAGAATCAATTCATTGTGTTTTAATTAAATTACTTTTTCACAAAAAAATTTTAATTAGTAAAACCACAAGAAAAAGAAGAACTAGTACCTAATTGAAATATGATTAAAACTGCGAGGTTTGTTTGATAACTGATATTTATTTAATATAAATTTAAAAAGCATTACAATTATCAATTGCGACATTGGCGGATCAATATTAATCGATATAAAAGTACCAGTAACATTTCACTAGTAACACCTTATAAGTTAAAGCAGAAGTTTCATTTAACTAAAATATAGACTATATATCTCATATATTTTCTCTTTGCACTATTCCCTTATGCTTCATAAAAAGGTCCGTTTATGTGGAGTGGTGGTAGCAATATATCATTGAAATTTTTTATTAAAGATTCATTAAACAAGATTAAGCTTTTTCCGATTACAAAGGAAGCAATAGAATTTTGGAAAACCGCCCTTTGCTATCATACCTTGCAATAAGTTCGCAACTTTTAGATCATAGCAAATCTTCCATTTATGTTTATCATATTTGATTCCTTTCAATATACTGTCCAATGTTTCATAAGTTTCCTTTATATATTTGTGCCAAATGTTATAACGGCCTTCTTGAAACTAAACCGACAATGAATAATCGAAAGTTGCCAGGGATGTAGGTACTCCATTTTAAATTTATTTACTAATTTTTTGATATCATTGCAGTAAGTAAACGTATTTTCGTCGTGTACGATATATAATTTCTGATGTTCAGTTTGGCGTTTCCGGTATTTCTGAATTTCCTTGTAATTACCTTAACTTAGCCACAATAAGTATATTTCTTTTGCATTTGGATCAGTTCACTTGGATCACTTTTGAACGGGTCAAAACTGACCTCGCAAAAGTACAAATAAAACGCGCCTAATCAAAGCAACTGACGTTGTTGTTCCGTGCCTGTCAATTATCATCTGCGATTAGCATCAAAGAACCAAAAAAGATCATCAAAGAATGGCCACTGACACCTAAAATTTTCTTCCTCAGATGACGAATGTATCTCGGTGAAAATGTATTCCTAAAATTGAACATTAAACATTACACCGTATATATAGACGTCTTTTCTTACGAAATATTTATCAAAATCACATTATCTGTTTCGGATCACTTTTGAACCATTTCAGCGGGTGGTGCAGCATCGTTAAGGGGGGAGGTGATCCAGGTCATTTTTGATTCAGATCAGTTTCAAATTAAACAGTGAAGCAAGTGATCTAGATCTGAACTGAACTGATAAAAGTGAAAAAGTAATATAGCTAATGTAATCCATTTCGATCTTTAATGTCGGGCATCCAATCGGGTTCTTGCAAATCAGGTGTATCGATGAAATCACTTGCGACTGTCAATCCAGACACAGTTCCCAGACTTAAAGCTTTCGACACCAGCAGAGAGTGGCACTGGAAGTGAGGCAGTAAAATCAGGAACATATTTTTTTGTCTTCGACTTTTTTTTGTTGAATGCATGCATAGCACCTGGATGCATCATGGATTTTTCATCCAGAACTCTCCAATACTTAAAATTAAGTTAATCTTCCTATTAATCTATTTTAGTTTAAAATTTCATGTTCCACTGCCACCCCCCCCTTAACATTAAACCACCTCTTCGATCAATAATGTACAATTGTTTAATTTTGAAAAATTTCTAAAATGTATTATGGCCTGAAGATGGCTTGTAAGCCGAAACCAGTTACCGTTCCCTAATTTTGTTTATTTATATATATGTGGTACGTAATTTTGAGTTTTATTTCATTTATTAAACACTGTACCTCATTTGAGATATGGATAACTTTATGGATTTAACTAATAAATCAGAAAAAAAACGTTTGAAATCGGTCAATAAATAACAGAGAAATATAATATTAAAGTTGTTGTTTCTTAGCGCGGATTGTAGTGCGTGTGACGTCACGTCTCCGCATAGTCGTACTATGAAACTCTATTTTATGACACGACACGATTGACAAATGTCTTGACTTTTTTAAATTCAGTCATCGTAATTTATTAACTGTCACACAATAAAATAAATTCGGGAATAACTAGATAGTCCGGTTGCCTAAACAAATACCCCAAAATTAAGTTTTTTTTTATATAAGTATTAGGACATGTTAAGCGTCAAGAAAATGGATCTCGACATTTTGTCACCTTTGACAACTTGATATATTCAATATGGCGGTACTTCCATTTTAAAATGATGTTGTTTGTATGTTTTTAGGGTGCTGAGTCCCAAAAGCACCAATAAAAAGTAAACATTTATGAATCAAGACTAAAAATTTTATTAGTTTGCATTTGGTTCTTCATCCCTTTTCACTTTTACATCAACAAACCGTGTCCAATTATTGAAACAGGAACTATTTGTGCATGGTTCATGGTATGCAGGCACTCCTACAACTACATCTATTAATGGCAATACACTTTTACAAGAATTTCCGGCGATGTAACTGGAACATTCTCTGGCACAGTTGTGGCATCTCGAGTTTCCTTCCGTGTAAAAACCGTGAAGCAGTGGATCTAAATTTGGTGAGTTAGATTCCATTTAATGTTTCCAAATGCAGGTTTGTACGTGAGCTTGCTTAAGGTTCTCTTCAAGCGCTGAATTTGTTAGTTATATTGAGCACAGGGTTGGTAGCACTTGCAACTTTGTCAGACCACAGTTTGACACGAGCCTCAGAAGTTTTGTTACACTTAATTGCTCCTTAATATGTACCTATATAAACTTGTAATTTTATGCTACAAAGACCAGCATTTAGAACTCTAACCAATGACAAGGAGTGTCCACGTTTCAAAACCTTAATGACTTTATTCTTCACAATTCCTTAACAGTTGCTAGCACTTCAAGTATTATTTTCTCTGCTGAATAGCAGTTGCTCCAATGTCAATTCGTGTGTACAATCCTTGACACGTGACAGTTGTAGATATCTTCTTAAGGTTGTAGAAGTACAAAAGAAGAAGAAAAACATATGTGTCATCTATCTGATATAATGACTACCTACTTGTATCCATCTGTTCCTTCGTGAGTATTTCCTAGATCATGCCTTCGTTTTACTTCTTCACGACAAATCTCTTAAGATTGACTTGGTACAATTAGCCTGTATTTAGTAGTGTGATTTTTGTTAAACGTTTTGTCTCCATCAATGATACTGCAAATCAGTTCAATTAATTGCTTCTTGTATTCATTTTAAGTTCAAAACTCAGCATTCTAAAAAACATATAATTTGATACCAAAGAAGTTCATTATAATATTAAAGTAATTTATAACCGCTACAATGTATTGAATATATCGAATTGCCCATCATCCATTTTTTTGCAGCTCATATGTCCTTATACTTATTCAGAAAAAAAATTAACACAATAATTTTGAGATACTATAAAATATACAGTTTGGCAAACGGACTAAGAATAAAGAAGCACGGTACGTGGCTTTGTTTACAATCCGGTATTATTAGGAGAGATGACGTCAGGTCAACTGAATCGGACGAAACAAAATTATTAATGGAAAGCGTAACTTTAAAATATTATAACTTTGTTACTTTTTGAAATATCTTAATTTCACTTTCACATTTTTCATTCAGTTTTGCTTCAATTTTCAGTTTCTCCATTGAGAGTTATAAAACATTTTAATAGACCGTAAAATTGCGCTACATTACAAAATCAATAATATGGCAACAACCCACAAATAACAAATAAATTAGATTAAATTCTGGCACAGTGGGTACCGAATATTTTTAAATAAAATCACAAAAGAAAAAAATACGGCTACTAGTAAATAATACGGCCACGGAACTAGCAGCCATTATAAACTGATAATGCTAACATAGTTAGCGAAACGTACGTTCAGTATTTAAAAAAAGTGTTGTCTTGGATAGTGGTGACGATATTCTTCAACATAAAAAAATTAATGAATAAATAATTATTTTTATCTATCACTATTATGCTTCTATTGATATACTTACATATTATAATAAAATAAAAACACTGGTGGGTTAAATAAGAAAAAATATGGGTATTTCCAAACCGAATTAAAATATCGATATCAGAGATATTCGGGGAGCGAATTGACGTTTTTCGTTTTATTAAATTAAAACCTTAATTTTTAAAAATAGAAACAAACTTTATAAGGTTTTTTTATCGAAGTTCAAAAGCCACTTAATATAGCGTATTAAATTTTTTAAAACAACGTTTCGTCTTTGAAGACCCTCAAATTAATGTTAAATTTATTCAAATTTAACATTAAACTTATGATTTAGGAAAAAATCATTTTTAATTATTTTTTTTTATTTAGAAGGAAAATTATTATATTTTTAGTGATTTTTTCAATCAACACAAACCGTATCTGAACTCTTTAATTAAAAAAAACAATTGCTCCTTCCCACTGGGTAAAAGGGTCATAGGCCACTTTTAAACGGGTACATAGATTTATGCCAAATTCGGCTCGATTATAATAGATCTAATTTTGGATTTTTCAACACAAAAATTAAATATGGCCGACATACGGTATGGCCGGAAATGACATAAAAATTGGAAATTCAAATGCAATAATTTTCATGTAATTTCCGGTCAAACCGGATGTCGGCCATATTGGATTTTTTTTCATAAAATCCAAATATATCTCTATTATAATCGGCCAAAAATTTGGTATAAATATATTAACCCGTTTAAAAGTTATAGGGGTGGCCAATGACTAATTTACATCCAGTATTGAAATATTATTCCAGTTTTGGGTGAAGAGTAAAGAAAAGATGAGTACGTCACTGTTTGAAGATATTTTCTGTAAATTATTAAAATCTTAGAGTACTTTTGTTACAATTATTTTCATAAAATTGGATTTTTTTAATATATATTTATTTAAATTAAATTTATTCCATCCAGAGATAATATTTTTTTGCAATCTAAAAAATAATCAAATGAAACTATATCAAAATATCAAATCTTTTTGAATTTCCTTGTATAATCAGATTAGCAAGATCAATACGATTAGAACGAACGCACCAATATTAAACACGGGAATATTTCAGATCGTGGATACTGAATAGACAACATCAATGGACCCTTCTAGCAGCTGTCACTCATAATTCCTACAAAGCAGACATCAAGGGTTGAGCTCATAACGCCCATTCCATCATGGCTACTTGTCGTTTTTAGTGAAGACTTTGATTCGAACCATTCATCCAAAAACTGATGTGTGGACTTGTTATACTAGTTTCGAGATTAATTTACATACAGAAGTAAAAGGATTTATTAAAACATACAAATCTAATTTTTATTAAAAATTTTGTTATAGGGTGGCGAATTGAAAACTAAGTAAAGAGTTGGTTAAATGGGAAAAAAGAGTATTTCCAAGACGATTAAAAAGGGTTTTCAAAATTAAAATACCAGGATTGGTTTTCGAGACATTTGGAGAAAACCGATATTGACTATTTTCGTTATATTTAATTAACACCTTAATTTTTTTTATAACGGACCTGCACTTTTTATTTCATTTGAAATCCAAATTTTTTTCTGTATCTAACACTTAATTTTTTTTAGGTTTTTATAATGAACCGTGCCTACTTTAGGAACTTTTCTAAGTACGGTCCTGTTGCATTTTGACTGTAAATATTTATAAATTTATAATCATTTATAAAATTAGTCATTATGAATTATTTTAAATCTATAAGAATTTTCTATAATAATTGCTCAAATTGTCGTCCACCTTCTTCAAGATATTTTAAATTTTTTATTCTTTCAAGGGTAAAAACGACAGGACCGTACTTAGAAAAATTCCTAAAGTACAGTTCATTGTCGAAGCCTACCAAAAAAAATTAAGTGTTCTGCATGGTTGGATAGAAAAAAAAATGGGAATTTCAAAGTTTAAATAAAAAGAACAGCTCCATATTAAAAAAAAATAGTCCAGAAACGTTGTTTTCAAAAAACTAGCGATATTTGGCCTACAATAAAAAAAATTTAAAGATTTTTTTCCATTTTTTAAAATTAAGGTCAATTTCGGTTTTTCCAGGCCAGACCTGATATTATAATTCTGAAAAAATCAATCAAGTCGTCTTGAAAATTCTCATTTTTTTCCCATTTTACCAACTTTGTTTATATAAATTCCAATAATGTTCAATTAAATTTACATCGCAATATATATTAAGTATTAAATTTTAGCAATATCAGATATTTATAATGATTATGAAATAAAAAAAGCATAATTAGAAGAGAAAGTAAATAATAATATTAATGAATGCATTATGTACAAAATTAAAGTGTAGAGCTACTCTAAAAATTGAAAGCAAAATGCATGATGAAATTTTTGAAAATAAATGCAAACTCCATTCAAGAGATAACACACAAGAAATTAATTATAAAGATGACATCTATCGTAGGTTAGTACCAACCGGACCTCTGTAAAAGTGACTAACCAAGTACAACTTGTTGCCGGTAAATGATGGAAGCCATGCCTTATAGGGGCGCAATTAAATCAAAAACAGAGACAGTAAGTTATTGAAACTATACAATGTGACCATTACCATACATATTTCATCCTTATAGGAATCATCAGTGGTAATTTGACGAAATGTGTAGTTTCAAAAACATACCGATAAAGTACCACTGATGATTCCTATAAGGATGAAATATGTATGGTATTGGTCGGAGTGTATATAGTTTCAAAAACTTACTCTCTCTCTGTTTTTGAAGAAATTAATTTTCGAATTTTTAAGTGGATAATGAATTTACAAAAATATATTAGAAATTCACGAAGAAAAATTATCTCAAATAGAAAAATCTACTGTTAGCAAGATATAGAAACTTACAGTAATATTATGTTAATCAACCATCAAAGAAAAAAATTGAAAAATCAGACTAAGTTCCCGAAAATATTAGCGATTTTTCTCATTGTTTTCCTCAAAAAATATATAATTTTTATAAAATGAATCAGAGATTTTACATTTGATAATTTGTTCATAATAGATATAGATATTAATTTTTGTCATAGAAATGTTTAATTTAATATTAGTATTACATTTTTTTTACTGTCAAAATATTATGCATGAATCATATCTAAAATTATTATTTTTTTAATATAAAATTATTTGTGTAAAAACTATTTAAAAAATGGAACGGGTATTATATAGTAGTCATCAATGACAACATATAATGTTAGCAAAACAATTGAATGGTTTTTTTCGAATTTTTTCCTAATTGAATAAGATTTAAGCAATGTTGTAGCAGAGTTTGTAAGGAGCATGCTACTCGTTTGGCAATAATAAGTAAATTGTTTTTTCAAAATTCACTAATTTTTTGGTATTTTTTTTGTCATTATTGACCAAAACTATTATTAATTTTTCCGTTTTGATAATTGTTTGTATTACAATTAAATTTCAAGTTTATTATTAGTCTTATTTCAGTGGTTTTAACAAAGAGACGACAAAAAGCAATTTACTGGATTGTGGTTAAAAAATTTGATATATTTCTTTACTTTTGGGTTAAGAAAGGATTCACTGGATATTAACTCACAAAACAATTTTATTACAAAAAAGTATTCTGAGAGAAGCCTCACTTGTTGATAAAATAAATTGTTAAGATCTATCTAAAATTAGGCCATCAAAAATGATTTTTTCTACAAGCGTGCGGAAAAGTATACTTTTCCTCACGCATTTGAGTGCGGAAAGTTGTACTTTTCGCACTGATTTTATAAATGCTAAAATGATTAAAAATTAATTCTTGCTTGGTTACTATGATTACTTTCAGCCTAATGTTTTATTTATTAAGAAGCACTAAGAAAATTTTTGTTTAATGACAAAAAAATATTTTTGCTAAAATTTTTTTTTTAATTCTAGGCGCTTGTAGAAAAAATATTGTTCCTAACACTTGCGGAAAAGTATAACTTTCCGCACTTGTTAGGAAAATAACTATATATTACCTTTCGAATGGTACGAATCCCATTTTAATATCATTAATGTTTTTAAAGTTCATTTTTTTTTAAACTCGTAATAAAATTTTTTTGAGCTTTTTCCACAATTATTGTAATAAAATTTTATAAAAAATAACAATTATAGAGTATTTTTATTAAAAATTTATTGATATTTTTTTTTAATTTTAGTGCTAATATTTACCATACTTTTTTTTGTATAATTTTAAAATCAATAAATAATTAATATTTCATTCAATTTTATTCAAAATGATAGGTAGACATTTTTTTAGGTTTTCTGGTTCAAAATCCATTTAAATTTATTTTGACAAAAAATTAAAAAAATCAAATTTTTTGTTAAAATTTCATGGTAACCTTTCAATTTTTTTAACTTTTTACCTTTTTGGCTATAAAATTGTGAAATGGTTCACACCTTTTTAATCCCTTTTGGAATATTTACTTTTTTCATTTGTTTTATCATTTTCGATAAAACAATATTACAAAAAAATAAAAAAAATTATTTATTTTGGTTATAAATAATTATAATATTAAATTCGAAAAATCCCATTTTAATATCATTAATACTTTTAAAGTTATTTAGTTTTTTCTTTAATCGTAATAAAATTTGCGTCTTTTTTTTTAAAAATACCACAATTTTTGTTATAAAATTAAAAAAAAAATATAGTTTTTTATTACAAATTTAAGGGTATTTTTTAACCTGTAGATATTTACTATAAAAAATTAAACAAAAAACTTTATAATGAAAATATTGAAAAAAAATACGATTAATTAAAAAAGTTCTTTACTAGTTTTGTTTGGAAAGTTACGTAATAATTACCACCTCTTTATTTTTTTCTACCACTGAACCCCCGATTTTTATAGATTATTTGCAGTTGCAATTTTTCTGTGACTTAATTTCCGATTTCAATTTTTTTTATGGTTAAAATTCTTTCCAATTTTTTAGTTGTTCTTTGTTTTTTGTCATTTTTGCAATTTTTTGCCATTTTTTGCGATTTTTCGCATTTTTTTTTAATAGTTCCAATTCTTTCCAGTTTGTGGTTTTTGTTTGTTTTTTTTTGCGATTTTTTCTATTTTTTGTGTCTTTTCCGATTTGTTTTGTGATTTTATTGAAAATTTTTTCCGATTTTTTTAGATTATTTACTCTTGCAATTTTTTTAATTTTTTTGCATTTCTTTACAATTTTTTGAGATTATTTGCTTTTGCAATTTTTTTAATTTTTTTGCATTTCTTTAAAATTTTTTGAGATTATTCGCATTTGAAATTTTTTTACGATTTCCTGAGATTTTTTTCATTTTTTGCATTTTTTCCCATGTTTTGAATTTTTTCTAGGGATTTGCAGTTTTTTGCAATTTTTTTCCTATTATTTGCATTTTTTTTCATTTGTTTTATCATTTTCGATAAAACAAAATTACAAAAAAATTAAAAAAAAATATTTATTTTGGTTGTAAACAATTATAATTTTAAATTCGAAGAAACTATAAAACATCTTAAAAGAATTCCATTTTAATATCATTAATATTTTTAAAGTTATTCAATTTTTTTTTAAATCGTAAAAAAATTTGAAATTTTTTTGAGCCTTTTTTTTTAAAAAGTCCACAATTTTTGTTATAAAATTTGAAAAAAAATCACAAATATAGTATTTTATTACAAATTTAAGGGTATTTTTTTAACCTGTAGATATTTGCTATAAAAAATGAAAACATTTTTTTGAATGAAAATATTAAAAAAAAATTCAATTATTTAAAAAAGTTCTTTTATCAGTAGAACGATTGATTAAACAATTCCTTTACTAGGTGTGTTCGTAAAATTGGGTAAGATTACCCACTCTTTATTATTTTAGGTACTACTGAAGTGACAACAAAATTTAATAAAAATAGAACGACTTTTAAATCATGAAAAAAAATACGGAGTTATTTGATATCAAATTTGACGTTTTACATTATCAAACTTATTTATTTAAAAAAATTATTTATAAAAAAAATTGGATAATGTAAAGCATAATACGTAAATATCAGTGTCCATTTTCAACCTTTATGACTCCATTTTTTTATACCAAAATTGGGGTAAATATACCAATATTATCTAAAAATAAAAACAAATCAATCTACTATAAAATACATTTAAATTCACAATAATTATAAATATTACATATAGAGACGTCTTTGTTTGATTATCGAAACTAATAATAATTATTATAACAGATTTCTCTTATATTCCAAAACGTATTGATATATTTATTTTTCTTCTACAGAAAACTGTTATTACTGCCATCTATGGTTCAATGCTTCAACTTTTAAAAAGGTCCTAGCAACTTGGAAAATGTTCCTGTATTGAATGTATTAAAATTCTCTGAGTTGGCACTTTCTCTACTAGATGGCGCATAATTATTTAAAATTATATTAAAATATAACAACTATTTTGTTAGTTAAATAATGTCGCAAAAATAACGTATTTTTATAATATGATTATTTATTTCTTTTCATTTTTGAAAAATATTAGTTGCCTCTTAAATTTTTCGTATAGTATTATAGTTTTGAGATTATTTGCATTTGCAATTTTTTTTATTTTACTCCCAATTTTTTGAATTTTTTTGTCGGCGACTTTTTGAGATTTTTTAATTTTTGGCAATTTTTTGCAATTTCTTGCGATTTTTTTTTTGCAATTGTTGCAATTTTTTCCGATTTCTTGATATTTTTTGAAATTTTTGTGATTTCTTGCATTTTTTTGCGATTTTTTTGCAATTGTAATGCAATTTTTTCCGATTTTTATAGATTATTTGCATTTGCACATTTTTTCCGATTTGCATTTTGTTGTGATTTTATTTTCGATTTTATTGCTATTGTTATTTGCGATTTATTTAAATGCTCTTAAATTGATTCACTTTTTTAATTTTTTTATGCTTACAATTCTTTCCTTTTTTTTTTGTTCTTTGTTTTTGCAATTTTTTGCCATTTTTTGCGATTTTTTTTGCAATTTTTTTAATTTCTTATTATTATTAGGTTATTTGCATTTGAAATTTTTGAGACTTTTTGCAATTTTTTACGATTTTTTTTGTATGGTTCTTGCAATTTTTTACCGAATTTTTGAGATTCTTCGCATTTGCAATTTTTTGTGATTTCATTTACGATTTTATTGCGATTTTTGAAATTTTTTGCAATTATATTGAAATTTTTTCCCGATTTTTATAGATTATTTGCAGTTGCAAATTTTTTCCGATTATTTGTAATTGCATTTTGTTGTGATTTTATTGCGATTTTTTTGCTATTTTCTGCCAATTTTTTTGTTTTTTTTTGGATTTATTGCGATTTTTTTGAGAATTGTGGAATTATTTGCGATTTATTTAAATACTTTCAAATTGTTTCATTTTGTTATGGTAACAATTTTTTACAATTTTTTGGTTCTTCTTTGTTTTTGCCGTTTTTGAAATTTTTTGCCATTTTTAGCGATTTATTTGCAATTTTTTTTAATTTCTTTTATAATTACAATTCTTCCCAGTTTTTTGGTTTTTGTTTGTTTCTTGTGATTTTTTCTATTTTTTGCGTTTTTTTCTGATTTGTTGCCATTTTTTGTGATTTTTTTTAATTTTCTTCTGATTTTTTGAAATTATTATCATTAGAAATTTTTGAGGTTTTTTGCAATTTTTTACGATTTTTTTTGTAATTTTCTTGCAATTTTTTGCTAAATTTTTGAGATTATTCGTATTTGCAATTTTTGATTTTTTTGCAATTTGTTTGCAATTTTTTTGTAAGTTTCTTGATGCAATTTATTCCGTTTTTTTGAGAATATTCGGATTTGCGTTTTTGTGTGATTTTACTTCCGATTTTTTTATGATTTTTTGAGATTTTTCACATTTTTTTCCGATGTTTTGAATTTTTCCGATTATTTGCATTTCCTATTTTTTTGATCTTATTTCCGATTTTATTGCGATTTTTTGAGATTTTTTTAATTTTTTTTTTTCAATAATATTGAATTTTTTCCCCGATCTTTATAGAAAATTTGCATTTGCAAATTTTTTTCGGTTCTTTGCATTTACATTTTTCTGAGATTTTATTGCGATTTTTAGAATTTTTTTGCTATTGTCTGCGATTTTTTTTGAGATTTTCTTCCATTTTTTTTGAGAATTTTGGGATTATTTGCGATTTTTTTAAATGCTTTCATATTATTTCAATTTTTTATAGTTACAATTCTTTCCGATTTTTTGGTTGTTCTTTATTTTTTCCATTTTTGCAATTTTTTGCGTTTTTGCAATTTTTTTTATTTATTTAATAGTAGTAGCAATTCTTTCCAGTTTTGTAGTTTTTGTTTGTTTGTTTTTGCAATTTTTTCTATTTTTTGCGTCTTTTCCGATTTGTTGATATTTTTTGTGATTTTTTTGAAATATTTTCCCATTTTTTGAGACTATTTGCATTTGCAATTTTTGGTATTTTTTGCATTTTTTTACGGGTTTTTGAGATTATTCATATTTGCGATTTTTTTATTTTTTGAGATTCTTTTTCCTTTTTTGCATTTTTTCCTATGTTTTAAATTTTTTTGAGGCATTTGCAGTTTTTTGAAAAATTTTTCCGATTATTTGCAATAATTTGTGATTTTTTTTCCGATTTTATTGCGATTTTTTTATTCCTTTTGCTATTTTTCTCGATTTGAGACTTTTTGCGGTTTTTTTGAGATTATTCGCGATTTATTCCAATTCATTCAAATTGTTTTAATTGAAAAAAAAATTATGATTACAATTCATTCCGGTTTTTTTTTGTTTTTTTTTCGATTTTTTGGCATTTTTGCCATTTTTTTTGTGATTTGCTTCAAATTTTTTCCGAATTTTTGAAATTTAAAATTTTGCTATTTTCTGCTTTTTGTGCGATTTTTTTTTGAGATTTTTTGCGAGTTTTTTGTAATTTTTTGAGATTATTTGAAATTTTATGCATTTTTTTATGATTTTATATCCGATTTTTTGTCCATTTGCGATTTTTTGCCTTTTTTATCATTTTCTTCAGTTTTTTTTTTTTTGGTTTTTTTTTGAGATTATTTGCGATTTATTACTATTCTTTTAACTTAAGTACTCGATCTGGAATTCCGTTATCATAAACTCCGACTTCGATCCTTGTAAATGTTACAATTCCAACAATGGTAAAAAATTTACTTGAATTAAGACAAGTAACAAATCTTTGAAAGCTACAGGATTAAAAATTAAATCGTACACACAAAAGGACATAAATTGTATCCATTCTTTCACATATTTACATATCGCGTATGTAAATCGATGCGTTTCACATTTAAACATGTCAAAACGGTTGGTGGCCAAACATCAAAATAAAGTCTTCTGTGTCAGTATTCACTCTTCAACAGTTGACGTTTACGTATATAGAAAAGTTGACCGAGAATTTATATTTGCATAAGGAGATTTTGAATATAAACAGTTTTTGTATTCAGATTTTATTTGTATACGTTTTTAACCTTGCAGTACGCATTTTTTAAATTTTTATTTTTATCAAAAATGTATCAAATATTTGCAGCCTTTAAAAAGATTAGAATACCTTGTAATTGGATTTAGAATAAGTGGTCCGAATACGGAGTACTTATAGGTTTTTTCATTTTTTTGATCTTTTTTGTTGTTTTTTTCTGTTTTTTTCGATTTTTCTTAATTTTTCCTAATTGTTCTGTTTTTTTTTCATATTCCCATTCTTTTGGTTTTTAACTTTTTCTCATTTTTTCTTATTCCTCTGAATTTTTTTGGGTTTTCGTTGCGATTTTTTGCAATTTATTTCAATTTTTTTTTAAATATTTTAATTTTTTTTATGATCACAATTGTTTCCTGTTTTTTGGTTGTTTTATGTTTTTTTTGTGACAATTTTTGCGATGTTTTCCGATTTTTTTATTTATTCCGTTTTTTCTAATTTTTTTCTTTTTCTTCCATTTTATAATTTTATTCTCATTTTTTCTTATTGATTTTTTGTGTTTATTTGCGATTTTTTTGCTGGTTTTTTGCGATATTTTTAAATTTGTTGCGTTTTTTTGCGACTTCCATTTCGTATTTTGTTTTTGTGTTTTTTGGCGTTTTTTTATCTTTTTTTTAACAATTTTTTTTGAATTTTTCGTTGTTTCCATATTTCACATTTTATTTTTCATTTTTTTTCCAATATTTTCTGATTTTTTCCAAAGTTTTTTGTTTTTTTTAATAATTTTTCCCGATTTTTGCCGCATTTTTTTGGGATTTCGTGGCCTTTTTTTGCGATTTATTTCAATTTTTTTTAAATATTTTAATTTTTTTTATGGTCACAATTGTTTCCTGTTTTTTGGTTGTTTTATGTTTTTTTTTCTGACAATTTTTGCGATGTTTTCCGATTTTTCTCGTTTTTTTATTTATTCCGTTTTTTCTAATTTTTTTCTTTTTCTTCCATTTTATAATTTTATTCTCATTTTTTCTTATTGATTTTTTGTGTTTATTTGCGATTTTTTGCTGGTTTTTTGCGATATTTTTAAATTTGTTGCGTTTTTTTGCGACTTCTTTTTCGTATTTTGTTTCTGTTTTTGGTTTTATCTTTTTTTTAACAATTTTTTTTGAATTTTTCGTTTTTTCCATATTTCACATTTTATTTTTCCAATGTTTTCTGATTTTTTCCAAAGTTTTTTGTTTTTTTAATAATTTTTTCCGATATTTTTGATTAACCCAATTTTTTTCTCATTTTTCTGAGTGTTTGTATTTTTCCTGATTTTTTTTCTCTCTTATTTTTTTTTATAATCTTTCCTCATTTTTTTCCATGTTTTCTTTTAATTCTTTCTTTTGTTTTCTATTTTTTCTCATTTTTTCTTTTCTTTATCCTCTCAGTTTTTTTGTATTTATTTGCGATTTTGTTGCTGTTTTTTGCGATTGTTTTGCACTATTTTTTCAATTTCTTGCGTTTTTTTGCGACTTTCTTTTCGTATTTTGTTTTTGTGATTATTAGCGTTTTTAGTGGTTTTTTTTAGCGGTTTTCTTTTGCCTTTTTAACAATTTTTTAGAATTTTTCGAATTTTCCATATTTCACAATTTATTTTTCATTTTTTCCAATATTTTCTGATTTTTGTTACAAGTTTTTCAAAGTTTTTTGTTTTTTTTTTAATTATTTTTTCCGATTTTCTCTTATATTATTGATTAACCCAATTTTTCTCTCATTTTTCTGAATGTTTGTATTTTTTGTTTTTTTTTCTCTTATTTTTTTCAATTTTTTAAAATCTTTGCTGTTTTTTTCTTTTCTAATTCTTTCTTTTGTTTTTTAATTTTTTTCTCATTGTTTCTTATTCCTCTGATTTTTTGTATTTATTTGCGATTTTGTTGCGGTTTTTTGCGATTGTTTTGCGATATTTTTTCAATTTCTTGCGTGTTTGCGACTTTTTTTCGTATTTTCTTTTTGTGATTTTTAGTGTTTTTTTTGGCTTTTTAACAATTTTTTTGAATCTTTCGTTTTTTCCATTTTTCACATTTTATATTTCATTTTTTTCCAATATTTTCTGTTTTTTCTTTCAATTTTTATCCAAAGTTTTTTGTTTTTTTTAATTATTTTTTCCGATTTATTCTGATATTTTTGATTAATCCAATTTTTTTCTCATTTTTTCTGAGTGTTTGTATTTTTTCCGTTTTTTTTCAATTTTTTATAATCTTTCCTCATTTTTTTTCTCATTCTTTCTTTCGTTTTTTAATTTTTTCTCATCCCATTTTTTTTTTATTCCTGTTTTTTTTCCTCGATTTTTCGTTTTTTTTTATTTTTCCGATTTTTATATTTTCTGTCGTTTTTTGATTTTTTCAAATTCTTTCCTGTTTTTTCTCATTTTTTCTTATTCTTCAGGTTTTTTCGATTGTTGTCGTTTCTTTCGATTTTTGTCGATTTCTTTCGTTTTTTTTTTTCGATTTCTTTCCGTTTTCCGATTCCGATTATTTCTCATTTCATAATTGAAAATAGCATTTTTTTAACTTTAAATGAATGCTCTGATTTTTTACCATTTTTTTTCGATTTATTTCAATTGTTTTATTATTTTTATGATCACAATTGTTTCGGGTTTTTTGGCTGATTTATGTTTTTTTTGCGAATTTTTTCCATGTTTTCCGATTTTTCTCGTTTTTTTTATTTAAGTTCCCGTTTTTTCTAATTTTTCCTCATTTTTTTCTCACTGTTCTGTTTTTTTTTCTATTTCTTCCGTTTTCTAATTTTTTTCTAATTTTTTCTTATTCCTCTGATATTTGTGTTTATTTGCGATTTTTGTGATTTTGTTGTGGTTTTTTTGCGCTATTTTCTGATATTATTCTATTTATTGCGTTTTTTTGTGACTTCTTTTTCGTATTTTGTTTTTGTCATTTTTGGCGTTTTTTTTCTGCTTTTTAACATTTTTTTTGAATTTTTCGTTTGTACATATTTCACATTTTATTTTTCATTTTTTCCAATATTTTCTGATTTTTCTTTTAATTTATTCCAAAGTTTTTTGTTTTTTTTTCTTATTTTTTCCGGTTTTTTCTGATTTTTTTGATTCTTCCCATTTTTTTTCATTTTTGTGATTGTTCGTATTTTCTCGGTTTTTTTTTTCTTATTTTTTATATGCTTTCCTCATTTTTTCCTATTTTCCGTTTTTTTCTGATTCTTTCTTTTGTTTTCTAATTTTTTCTCATCCTATTTTTTCTTATTCCTCTGAGTTTTTTCCATTTTTCGGTTTTTTCGTTATTTTTTATTTTTCCGATTTTTTCTGGTTTTTGATTTTTTCAAATTCATTCATGTCTTTTCTCATTTTTTCTTATTCTTGGGTTTTTTCGATTGTTGTCGATTTCTCTCGATTTTTGTCGATTTCTTTCGTTTTTTTTTCGGTTTTCGATTTTTCCCATTCATATTTTTTCTTATTTCACAATTTTAAATGAATGCTCTAGCCAAACGACATAAAATCCGATAAAACGGCTTGTTCTTTGTATTAAAATTCTACCTTTTTTAAAAATTTATTTGCACTAGAAGACCATGATTTTTAATTAGTTTATTTGACATAAAATAATATTTGTGATTTGTGGATTTCATATCTGTATGGATGTATAGAAAAACACTATTTTTCTATTAATAATTTTATTCAGATTGGACAATTACAACAGTAACTATTATCAAGATGTACATTATAACTCTTCATGTTTCACACATACAAACTGTTACGTCTACATAAATAAATTGAACAAAATAATAATAATAATAAAAAAAAACAATTTCGATCTAACGATATAAACACTATAATACAATTTTACAATCATCCTCAGTACGGCGTCTTGTCTATTTATTTCGTAGAAATACTGATTTACTTTTAGAGTTATGGGGGTTAGGCAAAAAATCAAAAAGTAAATATTCTGATTCGTATCTTAATCATATGCATGAGGTATTATACGAAATATACAGGATGTATCACAAAGATTTTTACAAAATAATATATACATGTAAATTTAAATCTAAATTTGCCTCTAGTATTTCATCAAGATCTTTTTCAACAATTAGTTAAAAATGTATATTTCAGTTTTTATAAAAGTGGAAAAGTTACAATTTTTGTTATTATTTAATGTTTCATATGTAGAAAACTTTTAATGATTAAAAAAATTATTCTCCTGTAGAATATAATTTTCACTTTAGATAATATTTTTCACTTCATTTTAATTTATATCAAGTTTTTTGAAGTTCAAAAACGAGCTGTGGAGGACTTATACACAATTTCTACTAAAGACAAAAAAAATCAATCTCATTGAAGTTTTTCATATTATTGTATTTTTTACATACATAGAATAATTTCATATTTTTTAATGTTTAAATCATTAACGGAGGAATATAAATGTAAATTAAAAATATATCGATAAAAGTATGGAACTTCAAATAAATGGCAAATAAATATCAAATTTTAGATGAATATTAAACAATCCAATCAAATTCCATCTTTTATCTTAAAAGAAAAAGTTGCTGAAAAGTAATAAATCATGTTACCAATGTAAAAAAAGAAAAGAATAGAGTCCAATTTATGCGCAAATTAAAAGTTTCCAATATATTATTTTAGTTCAGCATTTGCTCTTCTTTTCTGAAATCGGTAAAATAGTAATTGAAAAGTAACCCAAAACAACGATTGAAGATTATTCTATAATAACAAGAAATTACTACAAAAATGTATACAGTGATTCGAGCTAAATCACGTGAAAATAGTGAATTTGCATTTTTTAATGTAAACACGAGAATAAAAATTGGTTCAATGATTAAAAATGAATTAAGACAAGGATAATTAAAGAACTCATCAGTAGAAATAGAACACCAAGTCATGTACCACAATATTAAAAACCAACAGTTTTAAAGGACAATTAGTTTCGGTTTATGAGCCATCTTCAGGTCTAGAAAAAAGAAGCCCAGTTCGACAAAAAATTGAACCTTGTCCTAACGACAGGCAGCCGTAGGAGACCAACAGATCTTATCCCTGTTCAGAACTTCCAAATTTGGACAAGAAAAAATGTGGTTGTTCAAAACTTGCTCGCATCGAACATATTTATGGATGAACAGGTAAAATACCCAAAATTTGGAAATTAAAAGGAACAACAAGTGAAATATGAGCTGAAAATGGTTCATAAGTCGAAACTAGTTGCCCTTTAAAACTGTTCTACAATGTAGGTACAAGAGTTTTATTTCGACTGTATAATTTGACCACATTTGAGATATGGATAACCTCTTGGATTTAAGAACATAGAAGTTACTTTATAGAAACGACAAATTGCAAGCGATAGAATGAAAGATTTTCTTTTAGAAATAGAGAAAGACGAAAAAAGAAGCCGAGAAGAAAAAAAG